>OX638214.1:17466004-19866004 GCA_951805285.1 Thymelicus acteon | reverse complement strand
TCTATCCTTTTCTTTTCTTTTTTTTCCATTTAGTGTTAGTTTCGCAGACCTCATGAACATCATACGTATGTTAAGCCCCGTATTCATGGGAAACATTTGTTTAGCAACAAAGTTGAATCAACGTGTTGCGGAATTACTGCCAACATGTTGCTGGCAACAATGCATGTTGCAGAGTTGATAGCGTCATAGTTGCTAACAACATTCTCGCCGCTCACCAACAATGTTGATCAACTTTTCTTAAACAAATGTTTACCATGAATACGGGGCTTTAGTTGTGCTTGTACACCTTTACCTTTTATCTGTCTATTTAGATAAGTTTTCCACTTTGGGTTATCTGGAAAAGATCGCCTATTGTGTGCTATACATTGTATATTTTGTTCTCTGCATGTATATTCTTATATTGGTGTGCAATAAAGAGTTTTGTATTGTATTGTATTATATTGTATTGTATTGTATTGTATTGTATTGTATTGTATTGTATTGTATTGTATTGTATTGTATTGTATTGTATTGTATTGTATTGTATTGTATTGTATTGTATTGTATTGTATTGTATTGTATTGTATGACAGTTCAGCCTTCGAGCACTGAAGGACTCAAGAAATTTTGGTACTAACCGCCGTCATCAATCCCAGAATTCTTTTTCTCGGCCACACTGCTCGGTTCTTTACTCGGTTACTAGATGGATACAAGTCGTTATCCTATTAGCACAACATGAGAAGAGTGTAAAAATGTACATATTGTTCAAACTCTGGTTTATTTCAGATAAAAGATGAGGTTTACGAGCAACCAGTGGAAATGATGGCATCCAAAGTACCGCATATGAAGGTATTTATCACGGATGTAAAAAAGAACGGACGTAACCTTGTCTAATCGAGAGTGAAGCATAGCAATGACAGCTCGCTTACCATGTGTGCGTAATTTTGTAATTTTTGATTCACGATGGTGTCAATGTCATAGCATTATGGTGTCAATTTGTGGGTGTGTGTACTTGTACGAATACAGAGTTGGTATTACTATGGGTGCTTCACTGAATTTGTTCTTGGGATTACGTCCGTCTTTTTTTACGTCCGTGGTATTTAGATATTTTTTAATTTAAATAGAAAATTGATTTTCATGTAAGTGGAATTCTGAGCACCTGTTCTTCCTTTCTTGCTTCTCTTTTCTTTACTTTACACCTAAGCGAGACAGGACATAGATACCTAGGCAGGAGGATAGTTTATTTGTTTGTCAAGTAATTATATACACAAAAAACCTCCTCTAATAGGTAATAGGTATCTAGATAATGAATGTACACTGAGCTGTGCAAACTATCGGAGGTAAGTCGCGGACGTGACCTTGAGGCACCTTGAGGCGTTCGGACGTCCAAGAGCTATCTGGCGCGCTGGATGTTTTTGTCATGTGCACATTATCAGTCGCGGCTGTAAGCCGCGTCCGATCGGACGCGGCTTATAGTATGTTTGCAGCTTTATACTTTAATTTTAACACCGTTATTATTAATTATTTTCGTTATTTTTTTCGTCTCGTTTTCGCTATATTTTTTATTTATCTAAAACCAAGAACATCTATGTAATGTCGATCAAATGAAATAAATTAAAATTACAATACAATAATAAAAAAATACTTTTTCAGGGCTCCGACGTTTCAAACCCAGCCGAAGACAATCCATGGGAACCTTTTGATTTTTCAAAGTTCGACGCGTACATCTCCGGCGCCAAGAAATATCAGGATCACAATCGGATCAAACGAAGAGCCAAGGTAAAGATAATTAGATAAAGATAGTTAAAAGATAAGAGATAAGAGATAAAGTAAACATTAACCATCTGCATATGTATTATCGTTCTTGATGGTCCCATGTCTTTTCTTTTAGATGAGTTTAAAGTTATGGAAATTGGTGAATCGAGTTCTTTTATATTTGGTATAGGTACTTACATGAGAAAATGAAACTGTCAGTAGGAAACGTCTAGGTAATTTCTTCCTTGAATTCCCGCTTCTTTTCGTAGGACTGCTCATGAAAGTGACTTTCTGAATTAAACAAAAGTTGAAGTATCTATACTAATATATAAAGAGGAAAGATTTGATTTTTTGTTTGCATTGAATAGGCTCCGAAACTACTGAATCGATTTGAAAAATTCATTCACTGTTGGAAAGCTACACTATCCCCGAGTAACATAGGCTATATTATATTTTCAAAAAAATTAGGGATCCTTAATAAAACTCAAATAATGTAACCCAAGGTGTAAAAAAATAAGCAATCCGAAGCAAAGCGAGGGCGGTTACTCGTTTATCAATAAATCAAAACCAGGCGGCTTGTGTCGTCCCAAAGTGTGGTCGGTAGTTGGATGAGTGACCACTACTGGAAAGCCGTTTGAGATTTGCCCTTTCAACCAATCCACTTTGGAGCAGCGTGAATAGATATGCAAGTTCCTCAGTTATGAGGACTCATATCTATCGTGTAGTGGGCAATTAATTAATTACGTATTATTGTTAAAATAGCGGAACACCGAAAAATCAATAAAGACCTAACGCGTCAGTGAGATGATTAATTAGTCAGCCATTAACATAAAACAATTATGTCTCTCACTACTCAATTTGCCCAAATGTAACTATCTGAGGGACTGAAATGGAACGCTGGTATGTTAGTGTAAGTCCTATGATAACAATGTCCACTCGTATTGGATGGCCGGAAAGGGATGTGCTAACAGAGCGATGCCGCAACCGGAATCACTGTTTGCAATGGTATCCGTTAGACATTGCAGTAGAAACGCAGAACGTCATTATTTATTTAGAAAATATGACATTATGAAAAAGAAGTAGTCTTTTTCAATTTGTCAATTTTCATGTCATTTTTAAAATTTTTGTCTGTCTGTCTGTCTGTCTGTCTGTTTGTTATGGCTAATCTCTGAAATGGCTAGACCGATTTTGACGGGACTTTCACTGGCAGGTAGCTGATGTAACAAGAAGTAACATAGGCTACTTTTATTTTAGAAAAAAAATAGTTTGTGAGGCGATACGAAGTTCGCCGGGTCAGCTAGTTTATAAAATAATTAGAATCGCTCCAATTCCGATGGCTTATTTCCATCATAAGTGATTGGCCGAATTAAAGACGCGGGCGCATCATTTCATTTGAATAGGTCGTATAAAACGTGCTAGATACATAATTATCTATCGGGAGGAAAAATATCAATATTGAGAAAGTTACAAATTACCATATACCTATAGTGCTGTTGTTGAGTGTAAGTGATTCAGTGTTTGTGAGTGGTTGACAAACAATAAATATTTTCTACCGCAGAACACAAGAAAATTTAACACACTGAGCGGCCCTCAGCTCCGAGAGCGTCCGAACCATTATATCTACCCTGAGCCCGTGAAAGACCGGATTCTGGAGTTCACAACGTCGACGAAAAAACCGAGCATCCTCCCAGAAACTATGAATCCAGGAGTGATCTTCAGAGTTCGAATGTCTGATGCGATTTTGCGCATCAAGCAAAGAATGTACGAAGACCCTGAAAGGCACATAGAAGCTGACATCATCTATACGAATCTTATCAAGAAGGTGGTTATGGATGAGATTACGAAGTTCCATAACTTGCTTCTGATGTACAAGACGGATAAGAGCATCAAGGAGCATTTGGGAGAGTGCGGTGGGAGGATCTACAAATTCATTAGCTATATGACAATAAAAGTGCACATCTACTGCTTATTCGATGCGTTGTGGATTGACGGCAACCCATACGTGATTGGAGATGAGTATTCAGTCACACCTGTTGAAGTGCCTCCAATGCTTCAGTGTGATGCCGCGGAATGCAACTCTGTTGTTTTTGTTGATTCTATAACTGAACCTAAAGATGTTGAAGAATAAATTTCAATAAACGGAATTAAGTAAACTAAAATTGTATTTCTATTTTTCTATTTTATTAATATTCATGCTTCATCTATAATTAATACACTCAGTTTATAAAAGAACAAGAATTATTGTAGGTAGTTGCTTTGTGGAATCTTAAGGATTAACTACGTATGTTTCACATAATGAAGCGAGATCAGGTCCATTAATTAATTGCAAGAACTTTATACATAGGCAATAATAAAGTTTGAAGTAGTAACAACGACATCCACAAAAACGATAATGAGAACACTGTTAATTTGAACAAATAAAACTCTTGCGATGGGTCAACGCGGCAACGCAGTTATCCTTATTCGAGCGGAAAACCAGGTCGTACAATAACAAACGTGGAAGAAGCTCATTAAAACATCTCTGTTCTATCTTGAACGGCAACCCATCGATGAGGCCTTTTGTGTTGCTGATATTCATGACGGCAAGCACTCACCAAAGGGTAGCGTGCCTTGACGTTTATCAGCATTAAACCAGGGAACTGTTGTGGTTATTAGGACATTAGGTCATATGACTTATGCTGAAGAGCAGACAAAACATCTTAAACTGCTGAAGAACACTTCTAGTAGAAATCCAAACACTTCTTGGCTAAAAACTAATCTTTCTACAGCGACGTCGTGGTCATAGCAACAGGAGGAAAAATAAAGTTAGAGCTACCACCGCCGTGCCCGAAGACACAGAGGTAGGTTGTAAGAATTTAAAACATAACAGAATTTACGGAGCAGCTTCTTATGAATTTTCACAACGCACTTCCAACTCTCCGACGGAGTCCCCGTGAACTTCTGGCTAGCTACCATGATATCATACCTTTGCTTAGTCAGTTGCTAAATACTACGTCGTTCCTGCTGGAGGTTTTAAGGACCTTGATTCCTAGCCAGGCTAATATTTTACTGATGAGTTCACTGCGTCTGGGTGTTTGTGTTCTTATCTTGTGCGTTTATTCTGCCCAAGTAGTCGTAACATGTAACTTTATAAAGAAAGAGAACCCTAGTATGGGACGACACTTAATTTCTTGGATGTATTTAAATTTCCTAAAAGATGCAATGCCATCAGACGTCAGACGTCATAGTGGTGCCTCCTGTTTTAAATTAATTATAATATTCATTTCTTATAAATAATCACAGTATAAAATATACTGCCAAATTTTAATATGCTTTCTGTAAATGAAGCGTAGTGCTATCATTTAAATTGCTTTTCTTCATTGAAAGAATACGAGTATAATTCTTGTTTGTTTACCTTTATTGGCAAGGACGCTGTTGCCATGGTTTCCCGATGATGCTTTATTATGTGACGTGAATAATAACAGAAAATATTATAATTTACAACACAAATCTTCAAAAATGTAATGTTCAACTTTACGGTGTTTTTTAATTAATAGATTCTCAGTGGAGCAAAATATATTATACAACAATAATAATCACTTTGGTGTATGTGTGATAATGATTGGTGATATGTGATTTTGTGATAAGATACTTTTATGTTCTATATATAATTTTTATTTAAATGTGTTAGTATTTATGACTGATAAGATTGTGATAATATTTCTTATATTTTTATTATATTTTATCGTTATTTATTTCATCACAAAATTCCTATGATTCGTTAGTGCCTTGCCCCATCTGTAGTGATACTAAATTATACAAAGGCATCCGTGGTTTGTCCATACATTGCAGCCGTCGCCACATTCCTCGTTCCGACTTACTATGTTCATCATTCACCAATACATCTGTAAATGCTTCCATAAATCACACAGATGGGGTAAGTCATGAGTCGCTTCATCAGACTTTGGCTAGTCTTAAAAACAACACAATTATTATTAAACGCATCCCAAGGGCAGCCCGTGCAACTGTGGCTCAGTGTCTGTCTGATTGTGTAGCTAGTGTAGTATCTGAAAATACTTCTAAAACTTGGATAAATTTGCTTACTTTCTCATATAAATCTTTAAATTTAAAAAATAAATATCTGAACAAAAATGTTACGAATATAGTTAAAAGTAATGCCGTTGCAGGTAATCTCCCAACCATTGAAATTAAACACTCTAAAATTAAATATAATGTAATCACGAATATTGAAAATAAAATTTCAGATGGCAACTTGAAAAATGCGGCTAACCTTTTATTTTCAGATGACTCATTAGCTGCACCGACATCAGAAACCCTAACAGTTCTCCGTGATAAACATCCCACGATTAATAATAACACACAGCCTTTTGACATTCAGAATTTCTCTCAGAGTCAGCCTCTAACGGTAAGTGAGAACGATGTATTAAATGCCATTAGTACTTTTCCTAATGGCTCAGCTAGCGGTTTAGATGCCATCTCTCCGCAACATTTAAAAGATCTCACAAATCCGTTGGTGGGTGAAGCTGGGAGAAAGCTTTTAACTCAATTGACAGCTTTAATAAATTTCCTATCCTTTACGGTGCTAATCTTATAGCTCTGAAGAAAAAAGATGGAGGCATTCGTCCAATTGCAGTAGGAAGTACGCTCAGACGAATAGCTTCCAAAGTATGCTGTCAAAAGTTTCGCCCTAGGCTAACAAATCATTTTAAACCTCGGCAGCTTGGTTTTGGAGTTAAAAGCGGCTGTGAGGCGGCTGTACATGCAGCTCGTACTTTTATTAATGGAGTCGATTTCAACATTCTTTTAAAATTAGACATCAAAAATGCTTTTAATTCTGTTCACAGGAGTGCTTTTTTATCTGAAATTCAAAAAGAAGTTCCTGAAATTTTTGATTATGCCTGGCAATGTTATGGCACTCCTTCAAAATTAATGTTTGGTAATAATGAAATCGACTCCGCCGTGGGATGTCAACAAGGTGACCCTCTTGGACCTGTTCTTTTCAGTTTGGCTATTAATCCGGTTATTACTCAGTTAAATTCAAAATTTAACGTTTGGTACCTGGATGATGGTACTTTAGGTGGAACTGTATCCTCAGTTTTTAATGATTTCAAAACTGTCATCGATCAATTTAATACAATAGGACTTCAGATCAATGACAAAAAATGTGAATTATATATGTCAGAGGACATCACAGACATACAACGTGCCGAAATTATACATAAATTTAATACAATAACTCCTGAAATATCCATCAAATCCAAAATGAATTTAAATCTATTAGGCGCTCCCATTTTCGAAGATGCAGTTACACATATGGTAAATTCAAAATTAGATTTATTTAATAAATTTTCTGATCGTCTTTTTGAAATTAAACCACATATAGCAATATATTTCCTTCGGCTTTGCTTATTCACCCCAAAATTTATGTATCTACTTCGTTGTTGTCCTGTTTGGAAATTCCCTTTGGTTACAGAACTTATCGACACAGCCTTAAAACAAACTGTTTCTAAAATTTTAAATTTAAATTTCGAATATAATTCTTGGAGACAGGCATGCCTACCTATTAAATTAGGTGGGTTAGGTATTCGTTCCACCGCAAGTGTGGCTCTTCCGGCTTTTTTAGCCTCGACTCACAGTTCGATCACCCTCATCAGCGATATTTTAAATTTAAACCAAGCTGATGTTCGGGTGGCAGGCTTGAGTCAGGCTTTGAGTGCTTGGAGGGCCATGTTTCCGTTGGAAAGTATCCCCGTCGACAGTTCAAAACAAAAATTTTGGGACATGCCCGGAATCAAGTCGACGTTTGCCTCTCTCCTTGATCAGACAGTGGACAACACGGACAGGGCGAGACTATTAGCGGTTTCTGATGAGAATTCAAGTTACTGGTTGCACGCTCTGCCTTCACACAATCTTGGCACTATCTTAGATGCTTCGATCCTACGCATCTCCATATGTCTCCGGCTCGGTGCCAAAGTCTGTGAACCTCACATTTGCATTTGTGGCCAAAATGTGGATCAGTTGGGTCGACATGGTCTATCCTGCGCTAATAGTGCTGGCCGATTGTATCGCCATGGCACAATTAATGATTTGATCTTGTCACCGTGTCTGTACCTGCTACGCTAGAACCATGCGGTATGTGCAGAGACGATGGTAAGAGACCCGACGGTGCAACTCTTGTGCCATGGAGATTAGGTCGCACCTTGGTGTGGGATGTAACATGTGTTGACACTTTGGCCCCATCTTATGTGCATGACACCTGCACTAAAGCTGGGGCCGCAGCCGATCGCGCCCAGTTTCTGAAGCGTCGCAAATACTCTTCTGTTACAGAAGACTATGAGTTTGCGGCGCTTGCAATGGAAACTTTGGGTACGTGGTCGGAAGACATGAAGTGTTTCATGAAAGACATGTCGAAACGACTGGTCCGCACTTCTGGAGACCTGAAGGCTGGCAGCTATTTTGCTCAAAGAATTAGTTTGGCAATACAGCGGGGCAATGCTGCCAGCGTTCTGGGTACAATGCCTAATTTGGGAATTTTGGATGACATTTATCTCTTGTAAATATACTTTTTTTTAAATATTACTTACTTTAGTTAACATATTTCTTTTTATTATTTTAAGTTATAGTAATTTATTTTTTTGTTAGTTTTAGATATCTGTAAATTAATTAAATAAATAAATATTATATTCTATTCAAAAAAAAAAAATGCAATGCCATTAATTAATTATAATGTACTAAACTGTAACTACCTAGATAAAGAACTCGACATCGACGGAGTTGCCAATAGCACGGCGTGCTGACCGGTGGGAGACAGAGCAGTTGCCAAAGAAGAAGCAGAAGTTAAGGAATAAGAAGAAGAAATCCAACTATGACTCATATGATCCACCTGTCAAGGTACAAGTTCAAAATAAGTCCTGGAATATTACAAGTCTCAAATCACACGCCGGATGGGTGACGTAAGAGGCGACCGAATCTGGCCTGCTGTTGGTAGGGACTCTTTTGCTTGAGTTAGCCGCCAAACGGCTCGAGCATTGCCACCAGTTCTTTCTTTAGTAGCGTATTGTTGATGCCTTCGGTGTTGCAGATAGCAATAGTTGATCTTATAACCGAGACGCGAAGAAGGAAGAAATTTGTACGGTCTATGTACGAATTACCTATGTTATTACCTGTCTGTCACTCCCGCGTAAATAAATATAATGCGTCTCGCTCGCATAGAACGGCGGCCATTGCACTGTGCGAACGAGACGCATTATATTTACGCGGGAGTGACAGCGACAGGTAATAACAGATCAATGTACGAAATTCTACCTGCTGGGCGTCGAGACTTTACCCACTTATAATCAGGTGGCTTGGCTGCTTGTTTATCGGCTGTTTTCATAGAAATTAGTGAAATAGCTGTTCTATTATAGACCTTGAAGGTTGATATCCCGCAAAGAAGCTAAGGAATTAGAGGTGTATTCGACCTGGGTTCAAATTCCAATACTTCCAATGCTATGGTATAAGCAATCAATTATCACTTGCGAAGGAAAACATGGTGAAAAAACCTGTGCATTAAGTTATAGTATTAAGTTTAAAGCTCTATAGTGCCTTGAAGGAAAAGTCTGCTAATCCGCACATGGCCAGTGTGGTGGACTATGAGTCTGTGACCTATAATTTAAGTATCTATACCTATACCTCTCACATAGTGAGCTCAGCAGCGGGAGCTATTAGTTGTGATTCATTCATTAGTTGCATTCAAGTGTACAGCAGTTGGTCGAAGACTTAAGATTCCTTGCGTCATTCCGCTGTAAATCTTCGCAAATACACAGTCTTGATACTCATGATCAAATAGCTTATCAATCTTTTCCAGGCTTTCGAATCATCTTTCGTGGAGATGCCCAAAGATTTGTACCAAGCACACTTGAGACCGGGAGTGATATTCAGAATCCATATGTCAGAAGCTATTTTGAAGATGCAATATCGAAAGTATGTTAACTATACTCTTTAATGGTTGAGGTCCTAATGTAAGAGGTAATCAAACTTTTCTTCAAAGGGGCCACAAAAACATATTTAGTCATGTAGTCGCGGGCCGCAGAAAAAATAATTTGGTTATAATTTCTTGGGTTTTCGCGATTATTACAAATTGAATTAAACAACTTTAACACATTGGCTGCGGCAAGTAAAATCTTAAACCTTCGTCTGGTGCGGCGGCGGGCCAAATTGTGCCCCCAATGATTTTTCCGCCAGTGCGTGGTAGGTCTTTTTGGGCCCGTCAGCACAAGGTTAGATTAAATTGCTATAACTTTGCGAAAACATAATGTAGGTGAGCAGTTTTTGGACTGTTTTAACAACCATGAACCCAACTTCTTTAGATTTGATTCGCCCCGGGATCTGCCGAACAGAAAATGAGAAATAAACCAGGGAAAGTGGCGGGTTGATATCGACCAGAACCGCACTAGAAAGTATTTTTAGTAGTGATGGGAAAGACAAAAATAAGGGGATATCGAAAATAAAACAATAATAGTAAAGAAATGAAAAATAGTTTATTTAATGATTATTTATTTATGCCTATCTTTAAAACATTTCGCACAAAGATTTTGTTCACAGATTCCGCAGTATGTTTTAATTTTTTTTTTACTTTTTTTTTTAACTTCGGAACTCCTCAGGGTTTCCCGCAGTTTCTCATAGCACCCTGCACAATTTCGCCGTTTAGCGCTCACCTCAATGACATGATCGGCTGTAGGTGTTACCTGATTTCCTGAAATGATTTTTTAAATTCTGTGATTCATTTACCTATGAGTTTGACTACAGGGCTCACTGTGTATTAAATAGATTGTCAAATAAAATGAAAAAGTTAATATAGGTCTTGAAATGGTCAAATCTCATCACCGTGCGTTGTCAAAGTGCACACTTTGATGGGTAAAATCAAACACAACATGCTACAAGATAAGGTGATACAACTTTGTTTTCTACAATTTTATAATTTTATTTATTTGTTGAATGACATCGTGCCTTTAATTGTAATAAAAAAACGCGACGTACTCAGTTACAATAGCGTTCCCAACACTAACTGGGGAGGCGGACGCTCTGTGCGGTAACGGGCCGCCAACTGCCTGTTGGGACGGCGGGCCACAATAGGCCCCCTCCCGCACCGAGTTGATATTTTTTACCGTCAGTGCGTGATAGGCCGATAAAGGCCTGCCGTGATGTTTTTATAGTAACCACCTATAATTTTGAACACAATCTCAAATATATATTTGTCTTTGTCGTAGCTTTACAAACACCCGAGATAATCGTTCCGCACCAGCGAGAGGGACATAGTTTTCTTCGTCCGCACCAGCTGAAATTCCGCGGCAGGCTGATTTAGGCCTGCTCCGCAGTGAACGTGTTAAACGGATTCATCGCGTATATTCTAAATTTTACTAACAATTATTATTTTACTAAAAAAAATAACCGACTTCAAAATTACTCAAAAACTACTTGTCAGATCTCGTTTAAATTTGGGACCACATGACAAGCACCTGCTTTTGATTAAAAAAAGAATCATCAAAATCGGTTCACCCAGTCGAAAGTTCTGAGGTAACAAACATAAAAAAAGCGGCGAGTTGGACTTGCCCATGAAGGGTTCCGTAGCAGCAAGTAACATAAAATAAAAGTTCTTGTAGTTCGTTGTAACTTTGATCAATGTTTTTTGCGGTTTACGATTTATGACGTATTAAAAAAAAACTACTTACTAGATCTCATTCAAACCAATTTTCGTTGGAAGTTTGCTTGGTAATGTAATATGTAATTTTTTTTTAGTTTTATTATTCCCTTATTTTAGAAGTTACAGGGGGGGGGACACACATTTACATTTTTGAGTTTCAGTTCTAAGTATGGGGAACCCTCAAAATTTATTGTTTATTTTCTATTTTTGTGTGAAAATTTTAATGCGGTTCACAGAATACATCTACTTACCAAGTTTCAATGGTATAGCTCTTATAGTTTCGGAAAAAAGTGGCTGTGACATACGGACGGACAGACAGACAGACAGACATGACGAATCCATAAGGGTTCCGTTTTTTGCCATTCGGCTAGGGAACCCTAAAAAATACAATCGAATTGAGAACCTCCTCCTTTTTTTGAAGTTGGTTAGAAAGGAGTAGAGATCTAACATTTATCTGTCACACAAATGTCTGTCCCCGTCGGGAATCGAACCAGAGACCCTTCATTTCTCAGGCGGGCTGCAGGATCAATCCTCTTCGTAAATCAACTATCCAATGTACTATTAATTTTCAGCTATGGTGAAGACAAGGACGAATCTGTGATCGAAGCTGACGTGGAATACCTCCGGCTGACGAGGAAGGTGATCAATGACGAAATCACCAAGTTCGAAGACCTGAAGTGGCTGATCAGTTGGTTCAGCAACCGCTCAGAACTGATTCAAGAACACATGTGCAATACCCGATACTACGCCGTTGGTAAGGTTTTGTTATAAAGTACACGCACTAGCAGATGACTTATTGAGTCACCTGATGTAAAGGCCAAGAGGATTACGACCGACTTGTTTTTGTGGTGTAAAACATTGAACTAGTATTACTAGCGTATAGAACAGACACCGCGAACATTGGGTTCGGGGGTGTGCATTGCAGCCGACCGGCTGCATTTCATTCTGTCACTCGGCTGTCACTCGGCTGCGCTCATGGCGGCCGCATGCCAAAATTGTTTATGAAAAAACTGAAAAAATGCCGTCGTGCGTAATAAGAACGTGCCACAATTGCAGGACAAAAAACAAAAAAGATAATGGTATCATATAATATCATCGGTAAGAAAACAAAATAACTAAAACGAATTTAATTAAATTATTGTGCAATGTTCCCGCCATTTTGGATGAAAAAATCAGAAGGAGCGTTTGAACTTAGCAAGCCACTAGCGTGTTAATGGAATATATAAGCTTGCTTAGGTTGCCGTCTTGGTTCGGCAAGTGTCATAATTACAAATTTACTCTATGGCAAGTGTGCAAACGAGGCTTCTAGTTTGAAAAGAGAACGGAGGGCAGGCCGGCGGTGGAACACACATTTTGTTTGAGATGTCTCCTCTATGTATGTATCTCAATGGTGTAAAATCATAAAATGTACTTTACTATTTTCGGATTTTCCCTTACCTTTTGCTGTGTGAAAAAGGGTCTTGACGGGTAACGAAGGATTATGTTTTTTCTTTTTGAAGTACGGAACCCTAAAAAGCAACGCCAAAAACATCATTGATGCGTTGCCGGCAAGGAAGGAGGATCCGTATATTATGTATTGGTCCTTCAGCACTACAAAATAAAACAAACATTTAATTAAATAACGTTTAAGTTACACTTACATCCGTTTACAATACACTTTGATTTTTTCATTTTTTTCAGGAATCCCTCCAACTCATTTCACCCATTCAGAAGAGTACATGAAGCGCATGTGCCTATTCGACAACGTGTATATAGACCACATCCCCTACGTCATCGGAGAGGACGCTTCTCTCATGGCGGCGGTGGCGCCCCCTGTGCTGCACTGTGATGCAGCTACCTGCACTTCTGTACCGTTTATTGACAGGTCAGTCTCTTCTGTAACATGGAGCATAGAGGTATAGGAGAACTGACTCATATGGAGGAAAGTTGAAGAAGTGTCCAGGAATAAACAGTAAATAACAGTCCAAAACCCTCCAAAATGGCGCTAGCATATCAGTAAATAACAAATCTAAAACCCTCCACAATGGCGCTAGCGTATGTATAGACCACATAAATGAATGTAATATAGCGTGTTGACGAATTGAAGTATCCCGAATGCCGAAATTCACCAATTTAACGCAGTTTGACGGATAATAGAGGGGGGCATTATGTTACTGTAATAGTCGAGGCCCCTGTAGGCTGGGCGCCCCGTGTATTTGATATAGCGGTAGCTATAGCTATACCTCCGATACATACACACACAAGCACACACACTCAGAGCTTGACCCCTTCCACCTGCACGTCAGACAGTATTGTATTGAGCATGCTCACAATCAATTACGCATGTTCATGTGCTACTAAGGGGTAATCTATGGCTAATAATAAGCAGGTTTATCTCTCTTTAGTATTATAATAACCATAGATTCAGAACCAGTAGATTCTCTCAAGATATTATTTCTTGTTCCCGTCACCGTGGCAATTATTATAATAAACATATTAATATACATATATTGTTTGTCACAAGTGCAAAAAATGGTGAGTTGTGACAAACAATGAAGAGTGAGTTGGCTATTTGGAGATTTAAAGTTTCAGTTTGTTTTTAAGTAGAAAATCTTACTGAAACTTATATACATAAACTTGTAGTAAGTTTATGTATATAAGTTTCAGTAAGATTAAATATTCTGGACTGCTTTCTAAATTTTTTTACATTTATTTTAAAATTGCCTCAAAGAAACGTAAATTCTCTGTGTCATTTGCGGCCACACCGCCGCGCCGTGGCTGAATCTACAGGTAATACATCTACAAAAAACATTATTTTGTTCTCTACAGCGTAATGTTCGATGAGCGTTTATCCCGCACCAACGTGCGAACCGTGACGCGGTGTCAAGCGAGCTGCCGCGCGCGCTGCAAGAACGACCCCGATTGCTTGAAGCGCTGCTCCGACCGTTGTTTGCGCTCTGACTAACGCTTGAATAAACGATAAAATATTTTCAAGCCCTTTTTTATTTATTTAATAGCTCATGTACACGTATAAAATTGGTTACAAAAAGATAAAAAAGATATTTTGTACATAGGCAATGCTTATTTCTAAAAGAAATCTCTTCCAGCACACCTAGGACTGGAAAAGTGATATAAAATTAATTTTAGCGTGCACTTGTTTATTTAAATAATATTATGTAAGATACATATAAATATATTCAATAATTACATACATACAAGTATACATACATACATACAAATTATATAATATACACTAATACATACACATTTTACAAATATATAGAAATAAATATATGGACAAACTATAGATAGGTATTAGATAGTAACTAAAACGTAGTGATTAAGTACTCTGTGATAGTAACCATAAATTCACAGGATTTATTAACCTAACCCCGGTCACTCACATACGCGCAAATGTTTGACATTTTTACGAATGTTTGCACATATGTGAAGGGCGGTCAGGCAAATGGGTTCGCATATGAGTATACAAGCCCATTTCCGCTTCCTCCTACACTTTGTTCACGAATGTTCAATCTTGCTGTTGTTAATATATTGTTGTCATTCAAATCCATTTTCAATACAGAAAATAAATGGTAGTACGATTAGACGCCACGAATCACGAAAAATTAAGACATACGTCACCTTTTTAGTCGTGTGCGCAACTGGTCGCACGAATGTGTGGGAGACTACACGAAGGTTCGAGGTTCGCGCGCTTTGATGTGCGACAAAAAACCGACACAGCTTGGAAAACCCCGAATGCCTCGAAAACTTCGCATAATCATTCGCGAAGGCCGTCCCACACTTGTGGGTTCGGGTATTCGCGCGAATGTGAGTGACCGGCATAAAGAAAAATAGTGTTCTTTTACTCTTTTTTTTAAATGAATAAATTGTTTGACATCATTTTGACCACGGAACACAGACACGTGTTCCGTGATTTTGACATTGTTTTATTTCACTTTGGTGTTCTTGATGCATGTGGTATTAAAGTGCGTTTCACGCATTAAAGATAAATTAAATACTGTTAAAAGTACCATAGCGAAGGGAACTCTTACGTGAAATATAGAAGTGCAAGAAAGTTTTGCGGATATCTGTGATCCGAAGTAATCTGTGCTTGTCATAATGACATTTCTTGAATTTATTTTGTGAAAATTTCGACTATTTTCGACGACTTGACAAAAGTTTAAGAATTCCTTTTTTCAACGAAATAGTTTATTTTTAAAGTTTAAATTATTAATAAAGTTGTAATATATCGCTATGGAATTATGTCGAGTTTGTATGAAGAATGAAACGGAGATGTCCCAGCTATTTGATTCAGGTTCAGACGACGATATTATTATCAAGATACAATTTTGTACTGGAGTTTTGGTAAATATTTAAATTACTTGTCATTTTCATACCTGCAGACTTCATTGCAAACTGCAAAACAATACGACGAGCACAATGTACTTTATTTTGTTCTAACTAAACCAAAAACACGCGTCGTATAGTATTTATAACCTCTGTCGTATTAAGTTTAATGAAAGAATGTAACGAAACGTGTAACTAATAAAATCTATATTTTCTGTTCATTTGCTATAACAGCTTAAAACATCAAGCTGGGAAATAAAACAGTTAACATTATAACTTCTACAAATGTATTTATAACTATAAATTTAGTTATTTAATCTCAAATTGTCAACCTTTATTTCAAATTAGCGGATATCCAGCGTGTTACTCTGCAAAAAAAATTGTACGGAAAAGTCAAAAATCGAAATGTGCGTGAAAATTATTTTTGTATTATTTTATATTATTTTCATAAAAAGTAATAATAATAAACGCTAACAGTCATACCCCTGCAGTAAGTTTTTACCTGTGTTGCGGGTGGCATGGATGACACATATAACACATCACAATCACACACATGACCCTAGTACAAATATTTATCTGTCACATAAATATCTGCCCCGGCCGGGAATCAAACCTGGGACCCCTTGCTTTGCAGGCAGGGTCGTCAAAGTATGTTGTGCTGAGATTGTTTATCAGTTAAGTCCTGTCTAAAAATGGTGTAAGTACAGTGTCATGTTATAAAAAAATTGCCACATTTTATAACTGTTGCAGTTTACAAAAATGGATATCTTGCCGTCAAAAATATGCTTGAAATGTTTAGAAGAATTGCATACAGCACATCAATTTAAAACAAAGTGTTTAAAATCGGACCAGATGCTTAGAGATCTTGTTATTGTAAGGATTAAAGATGAACCGAGTGAAGTCAAAGATGATGTTTTATCCAATGACACAAATTTATTTAAAGGTGCTAAAAACGATGATGTTACCAATGAGGTTATTAAAAGTGATGAAATTGTTGATGATGTATATAACGATGATTTAAAAGATGAAGAATTTGATTATGAATTTGATATTAAAGTTGAAGATGAAAGAATGACTAAAACTAAGAAAGTAAGATTAAAAAGTAAGGGAAAAAACAGGTAACAGTGACATATTTTATTTAAAATGGTACTTATGATGATGGTGAAATTTACTTGATTGCTTTCTATGCTTAACAAATAACTAGTATTAAATATCATAAATGTATTATGTAGTTTTTCAATACATTTTTTAAGTTCTTACCTTAACTGTTTTAAGTTTGAGATAAATGTGGGTTTGAAGTGAATTTTATTTAATTAATTTTTATTATATAATCTCTTGTTAAAAGTGAATTACAGATATCAATAGGTAATAAAATAAACATTAAGTGAGCACCTGATTTACGTATTAACACTATTTATCATATTTAAGTGACAATTTGACTGAAATATGTGAACATGTATTAATTTTTAACAAACCTATACTGTAATAATATCTAAAAGTCAAGACATATGTGGAAACCTGCTGATAGATACAGACTCCAAATCCAGCTATCGACTGATTTGATTTTATTTGAAAAAAAAAAAGTTTTAAAAGTCAAACTTTTGTCTTTCAGTGTCCAAAATGAAGATAGTTTAAAAACAAAACAGCCAAACAAAGCAACTAAAAATCGGGGACCATATAAGAAGAAAGGGAAGCAACCGAGATTACTAAAATTGAAGTTCAAAAAATTATTTTGTGAAAGTTGTAATTTGAAGTTTACCAGCAAAGAGGAATCTGATGACCACAAGAAAGAGTTTCACAATGAGCCGGAGTTATGGATCTGTGAGGTTTGAATTTATGTTTGTGACTCATTGGCTAACTTCAAAACTGTTGGACGAGTTCAGATTGAGAGAGGTAGCTGGCGGGTAAAATCTTTGAGTGGCAGATAAATTATTCTTGCCTCATAGATGTTGACAATAAAAACAGAAAATATATTTCAACAAATTTGAATTAAGAATTGTGTAGTAAAAGGGTAGGGTGCATGGTGTCAATGAGTACAAGGATTATTATTTTGATAATATCTTAAAAAGCACCCCACACTTTTTTTACAATTACACTATTCTTAATTCAAATTTATTAAAATTTATTTTCAATTTTAAAGCAAAGCCATTTCAATGTATGTTCCGTCAACAGATATGCGGCAAGTCGTTCGCGTACCGCTCCTCGCACCACTCACACATGCGCATTCACTACCCGCCGCAACACGCGTGCGACCACTGCGACTACAAGACGGCGAACAAACATGATCTTAGCAAGCACCTACGGATACATTCAGGTAATTACCCACCATGGAGTCAAGACCCTCTTTGACCTACTGAAGGCCCTGGGCATATTAGGATAATGGGGCCCCAATGATTTGTAGATTTATGCAAAAGCTAATAAGCTAATTGGTATTGTAGTCAGTAATTAAGGTTCGATTTATTCGAATTAAAAAAGTTTATTGGTAATAAATATCGGTTATTGTTTAGTAATTTGGCAGGAACTAGGGGGCCCCTATCGACCACGGGGCCCTGGGCACGTGCCCAGAGTGCCCAGTGGGAAAGAGGGGTCTGCATGGAGTATAGAAGGTAGAAGGAGGGCTATCTCTGTGTATGAAAAGATTGAAGTGTCCATAAAAACGCGTCCATATACGGTTGGCGCTGCGGTGCGGTCTACAACAGCTATGTTCATATCGCTATTTCACAGACACTAGCGCCATTCTGGAATGGTCATTATTGGAACCTCTATTTTCAGTAAACAGCTGGACACTTTCAACTTTCCCCTCATATGAGATGGCCCTCCTTCTACTCCATCCTCCATGCTACCCACACATAAACGTTAAAATAATAAATAAATGCTTTTTCTCTCACATCTCCGCAGTACGTTTTTACCTGTGTTGTGGGCCTCGCGGGTGGCATGGACGACACAATTATTATAATATATCACAATAACACCCATGACCCGAGTACAAATATTATCTGTCACATAAATATACGCCCCGGCCGGAAATCGAACAGGCATGTTCGCTACCAACTAGGCTACAGGGTTGTCATACCTTCATAAATACACACAATATAACTTCACTGTCAAAGTCACAACCCATAATAATTGTATTTGGCTCGGGTCCCCTCTCATAGTGAGGGGTACAGGCCATAGTCTAACATGCTGGCCAAGTGCGGATTAGTACACTTCACACAACTTTAAGAACATTATGGAAAACTCCACGATTTGCAGATTTCCTTACAATGTTTTCCTTCACCGAAACAAGTAAATATTTCTGAATTATGAATTAACTGTTGTGCTTACCCGTATAGCTCACCCGTTTTTATATGAAAACAAAGAAGTATACGAGCCACCTGATGGTAAGTCGTAACGTAAGAGCTTAGTCTTCAATGATGCGTTCCTGGTCGATAAAAAAAAGTGAAGAGCGAAAATCATTTAAAAACAATAACACTAACAGACCGTTAATATCTCAGTAAATTACTACTTATTAAGTAATAGTTCTGGGTTCAGTTCTCAGCGAGGGAGAAATTGAAATGATAAGTTAAAATTTCACTTCTTCGTCTGGGTGTGTGATCTTCTGTTTGTCTTTATCTATGGCACCAACGAGACAGGGACTTCTAGTGTTATGACACTACATATCAATGTATTGGTTACAGGCAAGAAGTCCTACATCTGTCCTATATGCGCGGCGGCGTACCGCACGTCGTCGAACCTCCACGCGCACGTGCGTCTGACGCACGAACGCATACGTCAGCACGCGTGTACGTTGTGCGCGCGCACCTTCTACGATCGCACCAAGCTGAATAGACACATGGACTCGCATAATGATGTTAAACGGTATTATGATTTGTTCTTTTTTAAATTATTAAAGGCTTGAGGCGTTGCCGGCCAAAAAAGAGAAGAAAATAAAGAAAGAACTGGCTCTTAAGCCCCGAGCTGGAGCAAGAGAGTGGTAAGCCAGGCAAGCTTCACGGAAAAATAAATATGTAACACCATTTATGCCATTAATTACTTTATAATAATATTGATAAATTTTTAACCGACTTCAAAAAAGGAGAAAGCATTCAATTCGACTGTTTTTTTTATGTTTGTTACCTCAGAACTTTTGACTGGGTGAACAGATTTTGATGATTCTTTTTAAATTTGAGCGCGATCTGACGAGTAGTTTTTGAGTTATTTTGAAGTCCGTTATTTTTGTCAAGAATTTTATCGCTTTGTCCGCATTACCCGGGACAATAAGTACCCGTTTCCAAATCATGATCTACATGTGTGTGTTAAACATGAAAATCGAACGGATTTTTGTGTAAAAGTAGTATTAATTATACGGGGCTCCCAGCACATAGGGTCCCTCACGAACACTCCCAAAAAAAACTTGTCAGCGGTCTACGACCACTGCAGTTGGCACTCCTTGTATATTTGACAACTAACGTTGAGGGGGCCTCACAAAAAATATTGATATGGGGCCTCCTTAGCTCTAGCTATGCCGCTGTGTGACAGAGTAGGAAGTAAGATAGATACAGGGTGGGTCCTCATACCTTTTTTTCATATACATTTCAGATACAGCTGTGAGGTGTGTCATTCGTGCTTCACTCGGCGCTGCTACTGGAAGAAGCATCTACAGAAGCAGCACGACATCGTCATACCGAGCTGTAGGCCTGGCCGGCCGAAAACCAGCATTATGCTCGCGACGCCCGACAAGGATAGCAAGTAAATGTGAATAAATATCAATAAATTTACCTATGTATGTATATGGAATGGAATGTTAACATATTATTATGTATGTGTTTAGAGGAGACTTATCAGGCAAACTTAGCACAATTTTAATTTAATATTTAATTTTTAAAATAATTAATGATGAACAGAAATTAGTTGTTAATTTAATTGGCATTAAATGTTTATTCATCTTTAAATTATTATCATTTTGTGTCTGCCTTATTTTTAAATTGCAAATAACGATAAAAATACAGTTTAAGTTTATTTACTAAATTGGACTGGTCGTAGAAAGCGGAGAAAATAGTCTGTTCGCTTTAATAATTTTATTATAATATGTGTTTGTATTTATGTTTGTGTGGCGGACTGTTTCTTACTCTAGTTTAAATAAGTAAACAATCTTAGGCCCTAACGGCCATATTAATAAACATAGACTAAAGCAAGAGTAACTTTAAAACTTGTCGTAAATAAGATTTAATTAAATTCAGTATTAATAAATATAGAGTAACGAAGAAGTAAGCTACTCCGAGTCTAATCTCAGAATCAAAGTTAGTCCATGTCGCTACATAGTTTAGCGACTGATTAGGCGTGGACTAGGCGTGCATTGACGACATTGACGTTGACTTGACGCATATCAAGAGTACTTCGTTGTTCTAACTAAACGTCATTCACATTGATATTTTCTTTGACCTTTTCTTCTTCATCCCAGTTAACTGAGCGAGCACGTTTTTGGTTCATGTAAATCAATTTTAAATTTAACAAGTAACCATAGCATGAAACAAACTGCGAGGAGCGAAATTAGGCGCTTGAAATTGAAAGCTGATCACGTCGTTTGAAGTTGTCAATCCCAAAATATTGTTGTCACTGTCATTTTAATGCATGAAGTCATTCACTGACTCACTCTTTTTACTTTTAAATTACAAAGGTTGCCATATTTTACTCGTTGAAACCGGACTAAGAAATGTATTGTTAGTTCGAGGTTACTCCATATTTATTAATAACATTGCAATTACGAAGTTATTACTTAGTTAATCCAGAATTAACTAGTCCAAGTGTAGCTTCAGATGATGCTTGGATTAAGCGATTTTTATTAATAAGGGTGTAAGAGTCACTAATGGTTACTTAAATCGCTCCATAGTACAGAATTTGTATAGTGATTCTTTACTAAGGGGCGAATAAAGTAACCGTTAGTGACTCTGAGTTGGGGCGTTACAGTGTGTTTTTATCGTAATTTGTAATTTAAATATAAGCAGACACAAAAAGAAAAAAACCATAAAAATTAAAAATATTATATTAGTATTATAATAATCTATTTATATAATAAATGTCAAGTTGTGTAACCTTCAAAAACCCAAAAAGTTCTTCACCGATTGAGCTTTTGTTGAAATTTTGACACAATAAATCTACTGTACGCTTCAAAAGTGGTTTTTATAAATTTTCGCATCAGTGACTTACCTGCGATCAAAAACGGTTATGTTGCGGAACAACATCTGCCTGGTCAGTTAGTCAGATAATATAATTTAAAGATAGCTATTTATTATTATTATTTTTAAAATAATACATTAAAATAACTGTTTAAAGTAGTGGCCATATTTTTCACGGAATAATACTTTTAGCCGTATTGGGGTAGCTTAGATTACTGACCCCAATTCCATGCCGGCATTCTAGGGTGTCGTAAGAAGTGACAAAAGCCGGCCCGCTTGGTGGTAAGGCTTTACATAAAGGGCTATATCATTGTTAAGTGTAATGTATTTAATTTAATTTTAATATTATTAAACGTAAACATAAACTTAATACTACAACAAATATACGATATTTAAATATTTTTATATAATTTTATTGTATTTGTTACCGGCAAAACCCTATTTCAGGTTAATTTCTAGTTTGGCCTAGGCCAAACTAGTTTGGCGCGACACGATTAGGCAAAACTAGTTTCTCGTCAATAAGTTTGGCTTATGTTTAACTTACCACCAAATGAATCATTGTTAACCCAAAAGTAGTAAATGATCACCAAAATTAAAACAGCATTTTAATGTAAAATTATAACCAAGATGGTAATTCATTTTTTGATTCACAAACAGGCTTCCGAACGTCTCCGGCGCTGCGGGAAGTGCAGCCCCTCCGCCCTTGCGTAACAAACTGCAGGCACTCCATGCTCGCCTACGCAGCTTCGGCTCTCCCTCCGCGCCTCCGGGGTTTACATTCACTCTAGGGGTAGGGCAGACTAGTACCACGTGGGGTTGGGGTTCACTAAGTCGGTTTTGTAACCATTTCGACCTACATCTGGAAATTAAAAGAATCCAAAAGAAACAATATATACGCGAGCAGTTAATTTGATGATCATTTACTACATTTGGTGTTCGAATACAATTTGAAGTGCAGTCGTAACTAAAATAGCTGTAATTTAAGAGGTTTAAAGCACAAAGATTTGTCGAATAAATATAAATCCGTAACAATTCGGTTCTAATCAGTTTTAGACTGACGAGACATTAGTTTTGCCTAATCGTGTCGCGTCAAACTAGTCTGGCCTAGGCCAAACTAGTTTAACCTGAAATCGGGTTTTGCCGGTAACATATACATAAGAAACACTTTCCATATGGTGGTTTTTTAAAGTAAAACACAAGTTAATACATATGTTAGCATTCCATTAATGTATAGTCTTAAATTAAAATGTGATACTGATTGTAATATAACTATGTGTTTCTGATTATGTGATGGATGTCAAACTTCCTATTTATACTTTCAGATCATAAATATATGTATATGAATATAAATTATTATTTTGTTTAAATAAACGTCCAATCTTAAAACGATACCTGGATTTATTAGATGATTATCAGTATGTTTAGTTTACTGTAAATGGCAAAATTACTTAATTAAAGTTTTGTTTTTATACAAGTTAATGCTTGACTACAATCCTACCTTATGGTACAGTACGGCCGACGTATCTTGGCGCGTCTGAACATAGGCTCTGCGAACTTTAGCGCATGTAAGACAGAGATAGCGATACGAACATGCTAACGTGTGACTGAGACATAATACGCCGCGTACCGAGCATTGCCGAATTGAGTTGTTTCCTAAAAATTTTTTTTGTTTTAAATGGAAAGTTCATATATAAGTTTTATAACAAAGTTATTTTAGTTTTTTTTTATTCGCTATAATTTAAAAGTTACATCAAATCAAAAATACGTTTTTGAATCCAGTACCGAAAACACGCCGACAATTCCCGAATAGACCCGAGCGCGCGTGTGACGTCACTTTGTTAATTGCTAT
Source organism: Thymelicus acteon (assembly GCA_951805285.1). NCBI lineage: Eukaryota > Metazoa > Arthropoda > Insecta > Lepidoptera > Hesperiidae > Thymelicus > Thymelicus acteon. The sequence continues at coordinate 19,842,259 of OX638214.1, read as the reverse complement.
TCATTGCAGCATACAGCTGATACTGTGATTTGACTTTTAACTGATAAAATCTTGATATTATCGTCAATATATTGATAAATATATCAAAAATGCTAAACCTTAATAGTTATCGTGCTTGTTTTGTACAATTACGTGTGAATACTACAAAAAAAAACACCCCAAAGATAGTGTTAAATGTGTACCTGTGACCTTTTCGGTTTTCCCGAGGAGTAAGAGGTAAAATTTTAGTATTCGTTCTTAAATTCGTTTTTAGGGTTCCGAAGTAAAATCGGAATCCTTATAGTTTCGTCATGTCCGTCCGTCCGTCCGTCCGTCCGTCTGTCCGTCTGTCCGAAGCAAAGCGCCCAGACCCTTAGTGCTAGAAAGCTGTAATTTGGCATGGACCATTTTTGGAATTAGGGGTCCGTTTGCAAAATGTTTGGCTTTAAAGTGCTAATTTTGGTTACAGTCAAGTGTCCCCCCCAACTGTTGACTAAACGGTTGGAGTTAGACAAGTGAAAAAATTCTCAAAAATAGGTTAAATGATGAATTTACAAGGAAAACTATCACGGCTATGTAAAACATAAGTATGAGTCATAGTCGATAAACTTACTATTTACTTCGGAACCTTACATTGCCCGTGGCCTGACACGCACATGTCCGTTTTTTTATGAAACAACTCATGGTTTTATTTTATTAGGTTAGGAATTTTGCAACGTTGATCCTACTCAAATTCAATGAGGATCTGATGATGGGTCCTGGGGCTACAAAGTGGAACACGTGGTAGAACAATGGTAGAGTAAAACGGAACCGTGTTTGAAGATATTAGTTATTATTATCGTTAACATTGTAAAACCAGTAGGTACATAAATAAATAAATAAACGCTTCACACTCATAGCCCCATACTAGGATACCCAGTGTCGTGGGTGCCATAGACAACACAAGGACACACACTCAGACCAAGAACAGAAATACAAATAATCATTCAAACCATCTCGCAGCATCCACCTCGCATCGAATCGAACCCAGGACCCTTGACTTAGCGATCTGGAGTGGTAACGATTCGCCACACGAGTCGTGATCATTGACCAACTTGGCGTATTTCGGAGACAAAAATAATTATATATTGTACCAGTTTAATGTACAAAGCGCGTACAGACCCATACCACCGCAGTAGGTTTCCCTGTGTCGCGGGTGGCATGGTCAACACAAATAACACGTCACTATAACACCCAAGACCCGAGTACAAATAATTATTTGCCACATTTTATTAGATATGGCCGGGAATTGAACCTGGGACCCTCACTTCGCAGGCTGGATCGAATCGCTATCAACTAGGCTATAGGGTCATCATATGTATGTACCTACTATAGCATAGAATTTCTGTAGTATTGCATTGTGCATTTTTTTATTAATCACATTCTTCACTTCTCTCAGGATCCATATTATTATGTGAAATTTAGATAGACGAAGTCGCGGGTAGAAGCTAGTTGTATGATAAATGAAATATAATTTTAACATACAACCCTGATTTATACCCTTAACACCCTGCCCTGATTTCTCCCAGACACGATTTACCAGTAAACAGTGTAACCTTAGGTATCTAAATTTATTTAGTGTGTACAATCAATAGAGAGTTTTATTATAATATTTAATGAAGAATAAATCATTTAACATTTAAATTTACGATAAAATTACGTGTTATGAATATCTTTTTGCACTAAATTCCGGATATTTTTACTCAATTCACGTAGAAGCTTCTAACACTGTGTAATTGCTTTAACAAAATGACGTCACTAACATGGCGACCAAATCTGGCGCGTTTGTAGTCACGTGATTCTTTTTGAACTTTTATCAATTTTGAATTCATTATTATTAATATTAAAAATAGTTTTTAAGCGTTTTTAACAATGCCAATTAATATAATTTGTGTTAAAGATTTAAAATACATTAAAAAAATATATTTTTTTTAAAATGAACAACTCAAATTGTGTTACTGCGCAGCCTTCTGTGCGAAGTTCAGACGCGCCAAGATACGTCGGCCGTACTATAAGTGGCGATGTATTCATGGGTGATAAGGCGCACTAACTTAGTAAAAGCCTATTCACTCTGTCACTTTGTCTTGAAGACACATTTTAATCGAGCGGAAACATCGACGCGGGCAATTTATTCCATTTCTTCGCTCTACACATAATAAATGATGAAGCTAAGCGCGTCGTTCGTACAGGGGAGATGTAAACGACAAGTATCTATCATAGAAAAACGAAAAAAACTTTCTCCTGTAAAATTTTCTTAGAGAATATTTTTGTGTTATTGGTTAAATGGATAAACGATGACATTAAAATTCATTTAATAAAATATATCATATATTAAAACAAATAGAAGATAAACTTTATTATATCTTTATTATCACATTATCTTTTTATGCAAATATGTAAATTATTACATAATTATTTATTACGAGTAACCGCCCTCGCTTTGCTTCGGTTTTCTTATTTTTTTACACCTTTGGTTACATTATTGGAGTTTTATTAAGGATCCCTATTTTTTTTTGAAAATATAATATAGCCTATGTTACTCGGGAATAGTGTAGCTTCCCAACAGTGAAAGAATTTTTCAAATCGGTTCAGTAGTTTCGGAGCCTACTCAATGCAAACAAAAAATCAAATCTTTCCTCTTTATATATTAGTATAGATTAAATGAATAATAAAAAAGGACTTTTCGGGGTTGAACAAAATGGAATTTTATTAATTCCACTCCGCTTAATTCAAATAGTGAGGCATCCAATAGAGATAACCCACCCAACTCATTTGCTCTTTTAAACACGGATCCTACTGAAATTAATAATATTATCGATACTCTATCTAATGACTCGGCCCCTGGCTGGGACAATATTCCGACTTCTTTCATTAAAATGGCTAGACACTTTCTAACACCGGTGGTCTGTCATATATGCAATATGTGTTTTGAAACTGGCCGATTCCCATATGTATTTAAAATTGCAATTATTACTCCCGTGTTTAAGAGTGGCAATAAGGACAGTGTCGACAACTATAGGCCTATTTCAGTTTTACCTGTACTAGCCAAAATACTAGAGAAGCTCATAAATAACCGCCTTAAAAAGTTCTTGAATGCTCATAACTTATTGTCAGCAAACCAATTTGGTTTTCGAAACGGTATCTCTACTGAAGACGCTGTGCTGGCATTGACGGAAGACATTAGTAAACATCTAGATGCAGGTAACAAATGTCTTGGAGTATTCCTAGATTTGGCTAAGGCATTCGACACTGTCTCTGTACCTATTCTCCTAGAAAAGTTATATAATTGTGGTATTCGGGGCCTCCGGCTCTTTGCAGACTATCTCACAAATCGCCAACAACAGCTTAAACTCGGGCAATATCTTAGTGATACAACATCAACTATTTCATACGGTGTTCCACAAGGTAGTGTCCTTGGACCTACCTTATTTCTCATCTATGTAAATGACCTGTGTAACTACAAGCTCAAAAACTGCAAAATAATCACATACGCAGATGACACCGCCCTAATTTTTCATGCTAAGTCATGGAGCACCTTAAAAATTATAGCTGAATGTGGTTTGCAACGTATCACTAACTGGCTGCTAACTTGCTAACTTTAAATATAAATAAAACTAAATTCATACCATTTTCGCTTCGTAGAACAACACTACCGGATCCTAACTTCAACCTAAAAGTACACACTTGCTCAAATTCAACATTAAATGATTGTTCTTGTGATAGTATAGGAAGAACTAGCAACATCAAATATGTATTTAGGTATCCTTCTTGATCAACATTTGACATGGAATCAGCACATCGAGATCACCGCCGACAAGATAAGGAAGTTGATATGGGTGTTTAAAAAACTTAGGCATGTGGCGGACGAATCTATATTAACCAACACCTATAAAGCTTTAGCTCAGTCAGTTCTGAGTTACCTACTGTATACCGGTCTGGGGTGGTGCTGCAAAAACTCATTTAATTACCCTAGAAAGAGCGCAAAGAATGTTGTTGAAAGTGATGTTTTGTAAACCCAAACGATTTCCTACATTTAGTCTCCATAATTCCCACAAAATCCTTACTACAAGACAAATCTATATAATATTAAACTGTACATAGTCTTGCCAGATATACTGTTACAACCTTGTTTAATTTAAGTATCAAATACTAGCGAGAAATGTTTCGATTGATTACGAATGAGGAAATTTTGCACCATCTTAAAATAAAGAAATAATTGATGTTGTGTCATTTAATAAAAATGAGTGGAGGTTAAAATAAGACACAGACGGGTTATTAAGTTGCACCGCTACAACTATGCAGCTTGAGGTTTTTAAATTGCTGAAAATTTGAAAAATAACTCATGGGATTTTTTTATCGTACTATTAAATGATTCCCTGAAGTTTCAAGCTTCGAAGATCGTAAAAGAAGCGCCCAACCTCGTACGGTTAGAACACCAGCGATCACCCAAGCAGTACAGGCGCGAATCCAACGAATTCCCGTCCGGAAGCAAAACATTTTAACTCTTCAGGTAGGGTTAAGTAAAATTACCATCAAATTAATGTTAAATGAAGACCTTGGACCCAGAGCTTATCGACGACACACAGGGCATTTCCTTAATGAACCTCTATAAAAAATAAGGCTCGAGAGATGAACAGCTTTGTTAAGAAGGTACGCGAGAAAAAAAACCGCAAAATTCTTATTTTAAACGAAAAAATTTTTGGCATTGAAGAAAGTTACAAATAACAAAGTGCTAAAATATTATACCCACGTAAATAAAGAAGCAACCAGGCGTATGCCAATAATCCAGCGTGGGCATTATCCTGCATCAATCATGGTTTGACTTGGAGTCTCATATTCGGGCTCATCTGTGATGTTTCTCTGTGAAAAAGAAGTGAAACCCTGTATTTTTGAGTATCAAAATACTGTCCTTGCAAAGAATGTGGAACATCTTCTTCAAAAAATTATCGAAAATCCACAATAAGTATTCCAATAAGATTCAGCGCCAAATCATCAGAAAGCAGGATACAAAACTGGCATATTAGTCATAAAATTTACTTTATCAGGCACAACGAGGGGCCCTCTTAAAGCGCAGACTTACATCTGTTGGAAACAAAATATGGCAACAATGGAAACAGAAAGCATGCGCTAAATCTCACCAAAATTTTAAGTTTCTCAAAGCATCCATCATTAAAGCAGTGGCTGATATAGATACGAACATTGTGCATGCTACGATTGACGCCTGGCCTAGGAGGTTGAGGGCCTGCATTCAAAATCAGGGAGGGTATTTTGAATAACCTAAACAAAACTTTAATTAGCATTTAACTACCTTTGTTTTTATATAATTAATTTACAGATATATTAATTCCAAAAAAATATATTTAGTTAAGTGTTTGTAACAGTATTTATGGCTAGACTAGGTATTTTAAAAACCCACCAGTGCCTGTACTATACCCCAAGTATCGTGTTAAAACGTAGAAACGCCAAGGTTTGCCAAATACCGCTTAATACAACTAAATTCAAACAAAAACAATACCATGCACAATCTTCTTCTATATACAATAAATTCAATAGCAGACTCAACATATTATATGTATATCCTATGACTAGAACTCAAGAAAAACGTGCTGTAACGCAGACATTATTTACCTTAGATTATGAGGAAACTGAAAACTTTATTAGACTTTATTTATTATTTATTTTCATGACTTAGAATACACGCACACACACACACTCACACACGTACGTCTCACTTATTTTGCTTTGTTAAAGTGTTTTAGTGATTCATTGTATTTTGTCTTCGTGGATGAGCGGGGTACCCAGTAACACAGGTTTACACCTAGTTACAGCCCTTGCAACTAGTATATAATGTAATCTGTGAATCAATAAAAACATTTTCATTTGAATTTTCATTTTCATTGTCATGAATCGTAAAATGGATGATAATCCTTATCAGCCACGGCTTTTAGTTCTTGTAAACGTTTGCATTTACTCTCTGTTATTTTAAGGTTTTGGCAAAAAAGATTCACGGGATACCTCGCAACTTATACAACACAGACCCTTCTGGCAAATACTTTAGGCCTCTTATGTCTACTACGACAGGATCTCCTTTTTCTTGCCGGGTCTTATTGACTTGAAATTTGATTCCAGTTCCTCGTAATTAATTAAGAAGTCATAGTGAATTGATTTGACACAGTAGAGCGCCTTCACATTAGGTCGCAAGTAGTGCGGCAGCAGCGCGGCAGCCGCGCGACTTCAGCGGATGCCTTCTTTTTGTAAAGATAAAAGGTTTCTTTTTGTAAAGATAAAAGGATTCTTTTTGTAAAGGCTGTATTTGTATACATTTCAATAATGGATTCCAACGAGGAAACATCATTGTTGCTCCCAGTGGCGGCTGGTAGATCCTAGAAGTGGTGGTGCACTGTATCAGCGTATTTTCAACCGACTTCAAAAAACGAGGAGGTATTCAAATCGACTGTATTTTTTTATGTTAGTTACCTCAGAACTTTCGACTGGGTGAACCGATTTTGATGATTCTTTTTTAATCGAAAGGTGGTGCTTGTCATGTGGTCCCACTTAAATTTTATTATTTCTTCGTGCGGTCCTCCTGGGTAGCTACCACTTTACTTTACTACTTTTGCTTGAGTTAGCCACCAAACGACTTGTCGTGTACTGGCTGGGGCATTACCACCAGTTCTTTCTTTAGTAGCATATTGGTAGTATGATGCCTTCGGTGTTGCAAATAGCAATAGTTGATTTTATAGTCGGGACGCGAAGCAAGAAGAAATCCGTACATTGACCTGTTATTACCTGTCTCTTGTCACTCCCGTGTAAATATAATGTCCCGCTTGCATAGAACGGCAGCCATTGCACTGTGCGAGCGAGACGCATTATATTTACGCGGGAGTGACAGAGACAGGTAATAATAGGTCAATGTACGAAATTCTTCCTGCTTGGCGTCGAGACTTTACCCACTTATAATCAGGTGGCTTGGCTGCTTGTTTATCGGCTGTTTACATAAAAATTGTGAAATAGTGTTCTATTTTATAGGCCTAATTGTTTGAAGGTTGATATCCTGCACAGAAGCTAAGGAATTAGAGGTGTATTCGACCTGGATTTGAATTCTAATGCTATGGTATTAGCAATTAATTAAGTATCTATCACTTGCGAAGGAAAACATGCTGAGAAAACCTGTGCATTAAGTTATAATATTGTATTAATACTATTAAGTTTAAAGCTCTTTAGTGCCTTCAAGGAGAAGTCTGCTAATCCGCACATGGCTAGCGTGTGGACTATGAGTCTGTGACCTATAAGTATCTACACCTAATAACCTATACCTCTTATAGTGACAGGTTTGAGCTCAGCAGTGGGAGCTATTAGTTGCGATTCATTCATTAGTTGCATTCAAGTGTACAGCATTTGGTCGATTACCAGTGGTTATTACCCAAGACATTTCTTGGGCTTTTGTGATTCTTACAAAAAAAGGAGTAGAGATCTAACATTTATCTGTCACACAAATATCTGTCCCCGTCGGGAAACGAACCAGAGACCCTTCACTTCTCAGGCGGGCTGCAGGATCAATCCTCTTCGTAAACCAGTAGTCCAATGTATTATTAATTTTTAGTTATGGTGAAGACAAGGACGAATCTGTGATCGAAGCTGACGTGGAATACCTCCGGCTGAAGTGGCTGATCAGTTGGTTCAGCAACCGCTCAGAACTGGATCCAAGAACACATGTGCAATACCCAATACTACGCCGTTGGTAAGGCCCTGTAGGCTGGGCGCCGTGTGTATTTGATATAGCGGTAGCTACGCTTCCGATACTTACACATTCTTTGTCTCATTTGCGGCCACACCGCCGCGCCGCGCCGTGGCTGAATCTATAGTTAATACATCTATGATCACAGACATGTCTGTGCTGAGTCCACGGAACACAGGAGTCTGTGTCTATGATAGTAACATTATTTTGTTCTCTACAGCGTAATGTTCGATGAGCGTTTATCCCGCACCAACGTGCGAACCGTGACGCGGTGTCAAGCGAGCTGCCGCGCGCGCTGCAAGAACGACCCCGATTGCTTGAAGCGCTGCTCCGACCGTTTGCGCTCTGACTAATGCTTAAATAAACGATAAAATATTTTCAAGCCCTTTTTTATTTCACTTTGGTGTCCTTGGTGTTATAGTGTGTTTCACACAAGACTTCCCCTGCCTACTATATTTATAGTTAAATTAAATACTGTTATAAGTATCATAGCGAAGGGAACTCTTACGTGAAATTGTAGAAGTGCAATAAAGTTTTGCGGATATCTGTGATCCGAAGTAATCTGTGCTTGTCATAATGACAGTTCTTGACTATATTTTGTGAAAATTTCGACGACTTCACAAAAAGAAAAACTTTAAAAGAATTCCGTTTTTCAACGAAATAGTTTATTTTTAAAGTTTAAATTATTATTAAAGTTGTAATATATCGCTATGGAATTATGTCGAGTTTGTATGAAGAATGAAACGGAGATGTCCCAGCTATTCGATTCAGGTTCAGACGACGATATTGTTAACAAGATACAATTTTGTACTGGAGTTTTGGTAAATATTGTTATTTAAATTACTTTTTCATACCTGCAGACTTCATTGCAAAATTCAAAACAATACGACGAGCACAATGTACTTTATTTTGTTCTTACCGAACCAAAAACACGCGTCGTATAGTATTTATAACCTCTGTCGTATTAAGTTTGAGAAAATAATGTAACGAAACGTGTAACTAATACTATTTATAATTTTTCTGTATATTTGCTATAACAGCTTATAAAATCAAGCTGGGAATTAAAACAGTTAACATTATAAGTTCTACAAATGTATTTATATCTATAAATTTTGTTATTTAATGTCAAATTGTCAACCTTTATTTCAAACTATGTTATTCTGCAAAAAAGGAGAATGCCCATAGCCAGTACTCTCAAAAAAAATAATTGTGTCACAATGATTTTTGTACAAAAAATTAAACTAAAATATTTTATGTATTTTACCGTATTTCCTAAAAAATCCTTCTTGGGCTTAATTTTCTTAAATTAATAAATAACTTTACTTCCTTTTTACAACACAAAAGCATTCGGCCATTTATATTGGAATTAGAGCCAATCAGGGATCTTCTAAGATCCTTCGGGCCAATACGTTGCGTTGATTCGATTATGACTACTACACAACAAACTAGATGGTGTTAGGGGACTGTCAAATGAATTTGATAATTTTATTATTACATTAAAAGATAGATGGCGTTTGGGGACTGTCAAATGAATCTGAAATTTAAACGTATACGATTTTAATGCACCTGCATAGAGTCTATATTACTGTGTCTACTATAACCTAAATACAAAATAATTTTCTTGAAAATCTCGTAACTCCTACGATAAAAATTGACTAAAGTTGGTTTGTGTAATTTATTAAGATAGCATAATCAAATAAAGGTATTTTCATCAGGACACAAAAATATTGATGTCAGTACATTTCTCCATACAACATGGGCATTCTCCTTTTGTATGGAAAAAGTCAAAAATATGACTTTCAAATGAAATTGCTTTTTTTACATTATTTTCATAAAAAGGAATAATAATAATAATAAACGCTAACAGTCATACCCCTGCAGTAAGTTTTTACCTGTGTTGCGGGTGGCATGGATGACACATATAACACATCACAATCACACCCATGACCCTAGTACAAATATTTATCTGTCACATAAATATCTGCCCCGGCCGGGAATCAAACCTGGGACCCCTCGCTTTGCAGGCAGGGTCGTCAAAGTATGTTGTGCTGAGTTTGTTTACCAGATAAGTCTTGTCTAAAAATGGAGTATAGTATACTATAGTATACTGATGGTAAGTGGTCATAGTGATATTTACGCTCCAACTCAGAGTCACTAAACGGTTACTTTAATCACTCCTTAGTAAAGAATCACCATACAAATTCTGTACTAAGGAGCAATTTAAGTAACCGTTAGTGACGTTGGGGTGATAGTATGCATAACATAATTATTTCTTCTACATACAGGCCATGAGAGCTAAACAGCCTATCTACATTCTTAATTACTTCTCCCAACTTGGTTTAAACAATAATTTTGTCATTATTACCACATTTTATAACTGTTGCAGTTAACAAAAATGGATATCTTGCCGTCAAAAATATGCTTGAAATGTTTAGAAGAGTTGCATACAGCACATCAATTTAAAACAAAGTGTTTAAAATCTGACCAGATGATTAGAGATCTTGTTATTAAAAGGATTAAAGATGAACCGAGTGAAGTCAAAGATGATATTTTATCCAATGACACAAATTTATTTAAAGGTGCTAAAAACGATGCTGTTATCATTGAGGTTATTAAAAGTGATGAAATTGTTGATGATGTATATAATGATGATATAAAAGATGAAAAATTTGATTATAAATTTGATATTAAAGTTCAAGATGAAAGAATGACTAAAACTAAGAAAGTAAGATTAAAAAGTAAGGAAAAAAACAGGTAAGAGTGACTCATATTTTATTTAAAATGGTACTTTAATGTTCCGGCGTGGGGCTTGAGAGTCAGTTCTTTCTTTCTTTTTCTTCTCACTTTCTTGGCCGTCAACGCATCGGTGATGCGTTTGGTGTTGATGTGCATGGGCGACGATAGCCACTTACCATCAGGTGCATTGTCAGCTCATTTGCCGGTTATTTCAATAACAAAAAACTTATGATGATAGTGAAAGGAGGTGGCCAACATCTGTATGGGCGTTTGCCCCACTTGTGAAGTATAATGTACACATTTTATTTTTACCTTACATTAAAGCTTACAATATCTACTTTGATAATTTTATCAATAAAAATCTGTAAAACTCGGGATTCTCCTTTTACGAGCAGTTTTAGCTCTTGTAGGTTGACAGTTTGATAAACATAAGTAATCGTGGAAAAGTGTTTTAAAGAGAGATTTTTATATTAAATACTGTAGGCTGAAAAGGGGGGTGCCAATTGTAGCCAGAAAAGATAGGCCAATTGTAGCCCCGGAAAATTGTAAGTGGTCTAAAGACAAGGGGTGTTGTGTTTGCCTACAATATATATATAGATAAACTAAAGATAAATAGAACACAAACCCACCAAATAAATGTACCCGTCAGTAGGCGAACCTTGCTCAGATGTTAATGAGCTGATGATCTCCTAAATAAATATAAGAAAGAAAAGAACTAAACCAAGAATACGGGCGCCAAGGAGACCATCCACCTGCCTCACAGTACGGATAACAAAGCCGGATAAAACATTGAACTATTAATCTCAAAGCGGGCTTTATACTTCAGTGTTGTATGAAAATCTAAGTAGTAAATGTGCTAAGCATAATAAACTAAACATGATATTTTGCTGAGGAGAGAAATAAAATATTATATGTACCAAAGGATCTTTTATTCCTTCAAAACAAACAAAGACTTGGCATCAAATTGTTATGAGTCGCACAAAAGTAAAAGTTACCAAATACAGATAAATCCTGTAGAATTAAATATACTAAGTTACAAATATTCTAAACATTCTAAATTTAATTGTTTGTAAAAGTTGTATTGTATGGTAGAAAAATATCACAAACTTGTACCTGTATAAAAGTACTTATACACAAAAGGGCACGTCCTCTCAATGTGATCCCCGTCCCAACAGTGGACCGCAACGCTGCTTCATCACTGCGATGGTATTCTCCAAGGTAAGGGTCTCCTCATCTTGAGTTCGCAGTCCAGGCTCCAAAGAAAAGTGGGTAGGAATGTATACTCCGCCCAAAATAAGGAAAGGTGATATTCATTGACATCAAAAGGTCAAGAACTCCATTAGGAAACTCACTCGCGGAAAGCGTAGTAAGGAATCAAAAAAATTATGGAATTATTACAGTGGAACATTAAACAAAAACATCACTAATGTGATGACTAAACCACGGGTTCAGCGAAACGCCGCGGGAAGTGAAAAGAAAAGGATATACATAATCCTTGTTCAACTAAGTAGTTAATAGGTTATGGGAAGATTTTAAATGGTAGTTGAAAAAAACCGTAGTTGAAATAAATCCATAGTTGAAATAAATCCGTAGTTGGAAAAAAACCGTAGTTGGAATCGCAATAGCGCCTTCCATACGTTATGTAACAAGTCAACAACGCGATCATCGAAAAGATGCCGGTTTTACGTATTATAAAGAAAAAAATACGTCGCCCCCCATCGTGGACACGACGCGGAAGTCGTTTTTATAAGTAATTAAGTACTTCCGAACGAATTTACAAAGAAAAACCCCAAAAACAAATTATTCGCCGAAAAGACATATTAATAGGCCGGCTTTCAATCAGAAAAAGAACGAGCGCAGATCATAAAGGACTATGGTCGCTTGTATCATAGATACGTAAGGTCTATGCAAGATTGCACAGAGTAATTAATTTTTAAATATGGCAATGTCTATGATAAGTTCTACCAAACACAATTTAATAACTTTTGTAAAATAAATAAACAATGAAGTCTTATAAATAGTTTTATTTCCAAAAACACCACTATCAAATTTCTATTTGTATTTAAATTAATAAAATCGAATTAAGAACAAGTCACGTGGCCTCATCAAACTCCCGTCACATCACGACACGTCGCGTAACTAGTTAAGCTATGTTAAACTTTGAAATTATTTATCTATGGCAAACATGTCAAATGTGTGAAGGTTTAAACAATCTGTGGTAATATGTCAAAATATGAAGAGTTAAATGAATTTCTACTACAAAACAATAACTATGGCTACATGTGACGAGCGATATATAAATCGTACGTTACATTTCCCCCTTTTCTAGCAAAAAAAAAAAAAAAATTTTTTTTTTTTTTAAGTGTTGACAACCCTATGATATAAAGTGACAACCCTGATACTAAAGTTTCAAAGAAAAATAAATTGATAACAAGTTGATGACAAGTCTACAATAAGTCTAAAAGAAGTTAATAACAAATCGATAATGAATCGATAATAAGTCGATAACAAATCGAAAATAAGTTGATAACAAGTGTCATCAAAAATTATACTGGACTAGTATGCAACCGGTTATTGCAATAAGCACCCTCGCTTTGCAACAACAAACCAATCCAGGTATCTAAATTGGGTTGAAAATCCCAAAAAAAAACTAACTCCCACTCTACATTAAAATACTAAGCTACAAAGTCCCACTCTACATCAAAATACTAAACTAATGTAGGATCCAGTATGCAACCGGTTAGCATAATAGCACCGTCGCCTTACACTAACGAACTGTAACCCTACAAAACTCCTACTTCATCTCAAAACAAACTCCTACTCTATCTCCAAAATAAACTCCTACTGCTACAAAACAAAATATAGGACTTAGTATGCACCTGGTTAATGTAACAGCACCCTCGCTCTACATTAACTAACCAAGACCCTATAAGAATAAATTTCTAAAGTTGTGTCATATAAATACACCCAAAACTAACAAAAGAAAACGCTATGTTTGGTATGCAACCGGTCAATACAGTGAGCATTCGCTATGTAATGACAAACCCAACAAAGCAACCCTGCACATGTACATGTCAAATGAACATGGCATGCCAGGAAAATTATCCACGAAAGTGAATAAAAAAAAAACGAAGTGATTAATTAGCACTTCAAAAAAAAGTTACCCACAAGATGTAAATTATCTATAGGGAAAAGAAAGTGTGGTGTTTCACACACAACCAAAAGTCACCCTTAAGATATAAGTAATCTTTAGGGAAAAGAGAGTGTGGTGTTTCACACACAACAAAAGGTCACCCATAAGATGTAAATTATCTTTTGGGAAAAGAGGTTTCGTTGTACAACTCAAAATGTCATGTCCAGGTCCTAGGAATTCTAGTACTTAAAGTATGACCTATAAACTAAATAAAGACTAAGCTTAGACAAAATACTTCTAAGTAGAAGCTAACTAATAATGTACAACAAAACAAAACAAAACCTAGAAATAGGTAAATAAATCCACCTCAAGACAAAAAAAAATACTAATAAATTATATAAATTGGTGAGGGGATAAAAAAAATGGGGCTAAATAACAAATATGAGTCCTTATAACATTGTGGCACTAACTTCTTTTCTTTACACCAATTTAGAGTTCCAAAATGAGTAGAGTATGGTATGTATAGTTTCTTAGTACATTTACTAACCTAGGTCTCCTAGCATACATCCCCTTCCTAGTGTGACACCTCTCATACATCACGCAATGTTCCTCCACATACATAGTCACCTTTACCTTCGGCAGCAAATAGAAACGAGTTGGTAAGTATAATTTTGAGTATCCAAATAAACAAAATAAATATTAAATTTTAACTATATCTTTTACATGATATCTACCTCTACTACTCTTATCAAAATCTTTTAATAAATAAACGTTATCAGAAATTTTATCTATAATTTTACTTTTAATAAATTTAGGTGCTAACTTAGATGAAAAGAAGTAAGATGCATTAGATTGCACGAAGTTACGCCTCCATACAGTATCTCCAACATTATAAGAAATGCTTTTTCTTCTGGCATTATAATAAATAGAATTCTTCCTATAACTTTTAACTAAATTTTCCACTGTTTTCCTAAAAATATCTTCCAAAGTTGAAAGTAAAGAAGAATAGTCTGAACGACTACTAATAACCAATTCTGAAGGATCAGAAATTGAAGAAAATTTATATAAGGAGCCATCTAAAATAATTTCCCTTCCAAACATAAGAAAATTTGGTGTATAACCTGTAACTAAATTAATAGTGCTGTTAATAGCAGCTTGGACGTGGGGTAAGTACCTAGACCAAGTCCGATGGTCAGCTTCAACATAACACGAAATACAAGTCTCTATAGTTTTGTTGAATCTCTCTACTGGGTTATTCTGAGGAGTATATAAGGTATTATAAAATATTTTAGGTATATTATAGGTCTTAATGAAATCTTTAAATGGTTTTGAAGTGAACTGTGTACCATTATCACATATTACAATTTTTGGACAACCAAATTTTAAAATAATTTCTTTTTGCAATATTTTTATGATAGACTGTGTAGTTGCATTAAAGAGAGGAAAAATCCAACAGTATTTTGTGAAAACATCTACTATTGACAATATATATTTATAACCTGAATAAGATTTTGGTAATGGGCCAATTATATCCATGGACAACATAGTCATGGGACGGTCGACTAACTTAGGGTTTGACATAAGTCCTAAAGGGGCTGAATTAGAGTGCTTATATGCTTTACAAATATCGCATCTACTTATATATTCTTTAACATCTTTAAACATCTTAGGCCAAAAGTAATGGGTTTTTAATTTTTCTAAAGTTTTATGTATACCAAAATGAGCTGAATCTACATTATCATGATTATTTCTAATTGTTTCTAAAGTATGTTCTCTAGGTATTACTATTTTCCAAGCTAAATTCTGACATAAATCGTTCTTAGGTTTTACATATTTATACAAGGTTTCATTATCTACTTTGAAATTTTTAAATTTAGAAGGATATTTCTGACAATTAATATACATTTTAGAATACCAAGGGTCATGAATATCATCTGGACACAAACTTATTTCAGCTATTTCTACACGGGACAAAGCATCTGGAACGGCGTGGCTGGTACCTTTTTTATGAATGATGTCAAACTTATACTGCGACAAACGGGCTGCACACCTGGCCAATCTACCAGAAGGATTCGTCAAGCTCATTAGCCACTTTAAACTGGCATGGTCGGTGACTACAGTAAACTCAGTTCCCTCAATATATGGTCGAAAATGCTCAATAGATAATAAAATAGCTAAAAGCTCTCTTTCAGTAACACTATAATTTCGTTCACATTTTGATAATAATTTTGAAAAATAGGCAATTGGATGTTGTTGACCTGAGTCGTCCTCTTGCATCAAAACACTACCAACAGCATAACCACTGGCATCGCAATGAAGGAAAAATGGTTTACTAAAATTAGGACATTGCAAAACTGGCGCTGTCATCAAAGCATTTTTTAAATAATTAAATGATTCCTCTGCTTTATCATTCCACACAAATTTTAATTTTACATTCTTTTTACCGCTGGTTAATTTTGTTAAAGGAGCAACATGATGTGAAAAATTTGGAATAAATCTTCTGTAATAAGAACACATACCAACAAAACTTCTGACATTTTTAATAGATCTAGGTGTAGGAAAATTTTTAATCGATTCTAATTTCTCGGGGTCAGTGTGTAAGCCCTCTTTATCTACAACATAACCTAAATATTTTAATTTATCTTTGCAAAATTCGGATTTTGATAAATTAATGGTAAGTCCTGACTCTACTAGTCTATTATAAACTTTTTCTAATAACGCTAAATGACTGTCAAAATCTTTAGAAATTAAAATTAAATCGTCCAAGAAACAGAACAGATTGTCATCGAACTCTGGACCAAACAATCTATCGGATAACCGTTGTAATTCGGCGGGTGCATTTGTGACTCCAAATGGCATCCTAACGAACTCAAAAAGTCCCCTGCCTGGTACTACAAAAGCTGTCTTTTCTTTAGACGTTTCTTCTAAAAGTATTTGATAAAAAGCTTTAGAGAGGTCGATAGAGCTAAGATATCGAGCGTCTCTAAGATTACTCAAAATTCTAGATATATATGGAAGTGGATAAGAATCTTTTACTGTTACAGAATTTAATTTACGAGAATCCAAACAGACTCTAAGACTACCATCTTTCTTTGTAACTAAAACAAGTGGACTACTCCAAGGAGATTTTGAAGGTTGAATAATTCCTTCTGCTAACATTTTATCTATTTCCAAATTTAAAGAATTTAATCTAGCAGGACTCAAAGGATAGTACCTCTGCTTAATAGGCTCACCAAAAGTTACAATCTTGTGTTGAACTAAATCTGTTTTACCTAAACCTTTCTTTTCGTAAGATATATTTTCAAATAATCTAGTTATTTTACTTAAACGAGTTCTCTCTTCAAAAGTTAAGCTAGAAGCAGGTCTAATAGAAGCGATTTCAACTGGTTTCCCATATGAATTTACAAAAGAAACTTCTTTACGCAATTTAGAAAAAATATCAAATGTAAGCCAAAAATCTATACCAAGAATTATATCATTTGATATTGATGGTATAATAGCAAATTTACATAATCTAACACGCTTTACGCACTTAATGGGCAACTCCATAATACCTATAACATGTTGTTGCTTTCCATCGGCAGTTGTAACAAAAGAAGAAGACTGTTGAATATTAAAACCTATATCTTGAAATATTAGGTGTGAATTATTACCTAAAACGCTAATTTGAGCACCACTGTCCAACAAACCTAGAAATTCTCGGCCCTTGACAGTAAATGATAAATAAGGTCGAGTATCAGAACTACATTCAAGAAGTGAAGCTACTTGTTGTTCTATACTACTATCGTTAGAGTTAACTATAAGCTTACTAGGTAAATTAAAATTAGAAGTTTGACTAAATCTCAATGTGGATCTGTCATTTTCATTTAAAAACCGATCACAGTGAGGCACTACTCGTTTTTCTGGATCGCAGTCATTTACAATGGAAACATTCTTTTTGGAATTACACTTGGGACACTGCTTAGTTACTACATTGGGCTGGCCGCAAGTGAAGCACTTTACACCTGGAAATAACTTACAGTCCCTATAAGAATGACCAATCTTTTTACATTTTAAACAAACAATACTATTTCTAGAAGAATTATTTTTATATTGAGGTGAAGAATTGGATTTAAAATTATCTGATCTTACAAAAGTTTCAGATTTTATATTAGATGGTAATAAACTATTATTCGGGTGAAGCGAATGAAAAGATTCAATTTCTTTACCTAAATGCATAATTTCATTGAGCGATATGACACATCGGCCAATCAGATGAACAGAATACTCCGGCAACATGTTATGTCTAACAATGTCTAGTAAGGTCCTTTCAGAGAGAGGAACTTGCAGTTTTGCAGATAAATCCATCAACTCAACGATAAACTCAGACAAAGTTTCACCAACTCGCTGCTTCCTGGTCCTAATTTCATACTCTAATCTATAATTATAGTCTCTCGGAGTAAAGTAGTCTAAAAACTCAATTTTAAATTGTGACCAATTAAGAATAAAATGTTTTCTACCCCTGTACCATTTTAATGCAATATCTGTTAATAATACTGGCAAAGCTAAGAAACACTGATGATCATTATACCCTTTAACAGGTTTTAACTCCTCTAATCGAGTAAGAAATTCCATTGGACATGTTTTACCATTAAAAGTTAAGTTAAGTTTTGAAAAGTCAAAATGTTTTCTCAAATAATAGTTAGCAACAGGTAAAGTTGAGTCTAAGGCAATTGAATTGTTATTCGAAACTAGTTTTGATTGTGGTGTTGTTGTCACATTATCTAATGTTATCATATTATCATCCCAGCAGAACACATCCTGATTCTGAGTCTGAGCATGCACTTGAAAAGACACATTAGGTGCAGGTTCTTGTTCGTGACTGGTTGTAGGCATATTTATAGTTTCCTTGTCAGACTTAGAAACAGAGGCTGTACCCTCCATCTTAACCAATGTTAATAACTATGTGAATGTGAACAAGGTTATTCACCAACAATGACAAAACTTCAAACTAAATTATTACAATAACAAGTATTTAATTTAATTCTATATAACTGTAAGTTAATATTTCTATACTAAATTATGTACTTTAATAACCAACAACTTCAAAATGAAAGTAGAATAACTTTCAGTAGTACTATTATAATATTTTCAAACTTCAACAAGGTTAATATTTAATGTTAATTAATGATGTTATCAAACTAAATTTATTATTACTCTCTAACTTTATTTCAAATATTACCAATTCAAATAGCAAACATAGTTAACCTTAAATTCCTCAAATAACACTAGATTCACAGCTTTAATGAAAACAAGTAAGTACTCTTCTATGTTGAACCAAAATAAGTAGATATACACCAATAATAATTGTTCAATAAACAAAATAGGAAGGAAATTATACAAAAATACCATACAACTTTTACTTCCAAAACAAATAATTAGCCAAGCCAAATAAGTCTCAACAATATATCATGTATACAAACAAAATAACAACACTGAATATGTATGTTACCAAAATTAACACAAGTATAAATTACTCATGTATAAATCTAAATAAATCTGAACTAACAAGTCTGTCCGAACTGAACAAATCAAGTCCCTGTTCTACGGTGCCAATTGTAGGCTGAAAAGGGGGGTGCCAATTGTAGCCAGAAAAGATAGGCCAATTGTAGCCCCGGAAAATTGTAAGTGGTCTAAAGACAAGGGGTGTTGTGTTTGCCTACAATATATATATAGATAAACTAAAGATAAATAGAACACAAACCCACCAAATAAATGTACCCGTCAGTAGGCGAACCTTGCTCAGATGTTAATGAGCTGATGATCTCCTAAATAAATATAAGAAAGAAAAGAACTAAACCAAGAATACGGGCGCCAAGGAGACCATCCACCTGCCTCACAGTACGGATAACAAAGCCGGATAAAACATTGAACTATTAATCTCAAAGCGGGCTTTATACTTCAGTGTTGTATGAAAATCTAAGTAGTAAATGTGCTAAGCATAATAAACTAAACATGATATTTTGCTGAGGAGAGAAATAAAATATTATATGTACCAAAGGATCTTTTATTCCTTCAAAACAAACAAAGACTTGGCATCAAATTGTTATGAGTCGCACAAAAGTAAAAGTTACCAAATACAGATAAATCCTGTAGAATTAAATATACTAAGTTACAAATATTCTAAACATTCTAAATTTAATTGTTTGTAAAAGTTGTATTGTATGGTAGAAAAATATCACAAACTTGTACCTGTATAAAAGTACTTATACACAAAAGGGCACGTCCTCTCAATGTGATCCCCGTCCCAACAGTGGACCGCAACGCTGCTTCATCACTGCGATGGTATTCTCCAAGGTAAGGGTCTCCTCATCTTGAGTTCGCAGTCCAGGCTCCAAAGAAAAGTGGGTAGGAATGTATACTCCGCCCAAAATAAGGAAAGGTGATATTCATTGACATCAAAAGGTCAAGAACTCCATTAGGAAACTCACTCGCGGAAAGCGTAGTAAGGAATCAAAAAAATTATGGAATTATTACAGTGGAACATTAAACAAAAACATCACTAATGTGATGACTAAACCACGGGTTCAGCGAAACGCCGCGGGAAGTGAAAAGAAAAGGATATACATAATCCTTGTTCAACTAAGTAGTTAATAGGTTATGGGAAGATTTTAAATGGTAGTTGAAAAAAACCGTAGTTGAAATAAATCCATAGTTGAAATAAATCCGTAGTTGGAAAAAAACCGTAGTTGGAATCGCAATAGCGCCTTCCATACGTTATGTAACAAGTCAACAACGCGATCATCGAAAAGATGCCGGTTTTACGTATTATAAAGAAAAAAATACGTCGCCCCCCATCGTGGACACGACGCGGAAGTCGTTTTTATAAGTAATTAAGTACTTCCGAACGAATTTACAAAGAAAAACCCCAAAAACAAATTATTCGCCGAAAAGACATATTAATAGGCCGGCTTTCAATCAGAAAAAGAACGAGCGCAGATCATAAAGGACTATGGTCGCTTGTATCGTAGATACGTAAGGTCTATGCAAGATTGCACAGAGTAATTAATTTTTAAATATGGCAATGTCTATGATAAGTTCTACCAAACACAATTTAATAACTTTTGTAAAATAAATAAACAATGAAGTCTTATAAATAGTTTTATTTCCAAAAACACCACTATCAAATTTCTATTTGTATTTAAATTAATAAAATCGAATTAAGAACAAGTCACGTGGCCTCATCAAACTCCCGTCACATCACGACACGTCGCGTAACTAGTTAAGCTATGTTAAACTTTGAAATTATTTATCTATGGCAAACATGTCAAATGTGTGAAGGTTTAAACAATCTGTGGTAATATGTCAAAATATGAAGAGTTAAATGAATTTCTACTACAAAACAATAACTATGGCTACATGTGACGAGCGATATATAAATCGTACGTTACAATACAAACTATTTATCTTTTGGATAATTCATTTATTTATTTTACTTTAATTATGACGTGCCCACCCCAAATATCAAACTAATGTAATCACATGAAAATGCCATACCTGTACTGCAGTGATCCATTCTACCAATATGGATTGAAGGTTTCTTGCTACCGAAGATATTGAGTGACGTGCCATGCGCTCAATATCAACCGCACAATTAATGCACCTCACGACAAAAATCAAACACAATTATTATTTTGTAGAAATCAAACTCAAAAATCTTCTTTTGGCACTTGACAAATGGCAATATAGCATATATTCGTATTTCTGTCAGTCAATTGTCAACCTCCAGTGATAGCAATGGAGGTAGTAGAAGATTAAGTGTATACAACACAACTTATTATTATTGTTAATTTATTATAACTACTCACTGCGGAGATCAGAAGAAAATTAAAATTCTAGTTATGTTATAATAAACGGAAAACATGTCTTTTCAGAGGACTAAAACCTTGTACAAATAAACGTATTTTAACCATTTCCAGGGCAGTGCATACAACACAACTTATTATTATTGTTAATTTATTATAACTACTCACTGCGGAGTTCAGAAGAAAATTAAAATTCTAGTTATATTATAATAAACGGAAAACATGTCTTTTCTGAGGACTAAAACCTTGTACAAATAAACGTATTTTAACCATTTCCGGGGCACATGTTGGCCACCTCCTTTACGTGATTACTTTCTACCCTTAACAAATAATCATATTTAAGCGCTCATCCGTACTCTAAGTGACAATTTGACTGAAATATGTGAACATCTATTCATTTTTAACAAACCTATACTGTAATAATTACCTAAAAGTCAAGACATACATAGAAACCTGCCATGATAGACATAGACTTAGAAGTTTTTTAAGTCAGTTTTGTCTTTCAGCGTCCAAAATGAAGAGAATTTAAAAACAAAACAGCCAAACAAAGCAACTAAAAACCAGGGACCATATAAGAAGAAAGGGAAGCAACCGAGATTACAAAAATTGAAGTTGAAAAAACTATTTTGCGAAAGTTGTAATTTGAAGTTTACCAGCAAAGAGGAATCTGATGACCACAAGAAAGAGTTTCACAATGAGCCGGAGTTATGGATCTGTGAGGTTTGAATTTATGTTTGTGACTCATTGAGGAGTGGTAGCTAGGCGGGTAAAATCTTTGAGTGGCAGATAAAATATTATGGACTCATAGATGATGATGATTTCTAAGTCAATATTAATATGGCTTTAAAGAAATAAATTTCCATTCGGGAAATTTTTTGTGTAGGATAAGTCGAAAATCGACTTCATGAATGGACCACATGTGCCTAATGCACTGTTTTATTGGTCTCAGACCATAGTCTTAATATTGCCTTTCAAATGAAACCATATTGTGGTATATTGGTTGGATGGTTTCAAAGTCTGTAGCATACATTGCCACTACCATTTTTTGTGTTTAATGGATAAAATAAATATGCTGCTGGTTTACGAATGATGGACAATACAAAGTGCGCTTATGGAGTGGTGTTGGTAAGCCATCAGTAGCTCGAGCACGAATATTTGCGAGAAAGTATTCGTATGGTTAACGTAAGCAATTTGTATGGCATTTTTTCAAAAGCGCCCCTATCGTATGTAAATGGTACTAAAATGCCATACAAATTTGACAAATTGCTTACGTTAACCATACGAATACTTTCTCGCAAATATTCGTGCTCGAGCTACTGGTCTTAATAAGCCGTTTGGTAGACGCGACCAGTACCTATATTTTTAACATGCTTTTATTAGCTTCATACATATCTATGTAACGGAAACTTTGAACATGATTTTGACCTCCTTCAAAACGTCGGATTAAATCGAAATTTTATACACTTATCAAGGATCGATGACAATTCAATATTGAAAATAAAAAATAGAAAGAAAAAAAGCAGAGCTTTACTTAAGTTTTATTTCAAAAAATCAAACTATAAAATGAAAAATCAATAGTTTAACAAAACTAACATGCTTTTATAGAAAATCCAACTAAAAAATAGAAAATATATTTCAACAAATTTGAATTAAGAATCGTGTAATTGCAATAAAAGGGTTGGGTGCATGGTGTCAATGAGTAAAAGGATTATCATTTTGATAATATCTTAAAAAGCGGCCACGCTTTTTTTACAATTACACTATTCTTAATTCAAATTTATTAAAATTTATTTTCTATTTATTAGTTGGATTTCTATAAAAGCGTGTTTTTTAGTTTTTTAAAACTATTATTTATTAATTTAACACCACGTGATTTCAATGTATGTTCCGACAATAGATATGCGGCAAATCGTTCGCGTACCGCTCCTCGCACCGCTCACACATGCGCATTCACTACCCGCCGCAACACGCGTGCGACCACTGCGACTACAAGACGGCGAACAAATATGATCTTAGCATGCATCTCCGGATACATTCAGGTAATTACCCACCATGGAGTATAGAAGGTAGAAGGAGGGCTATCTCTGTATATGAAAAGATTGAAAAGTGTCCGTAAAAACGCGTCCATATACGGTTGACGCTGCGGTGCGGTCTACAACAGCTATATTCATATCGCTATTTCTCAGACACTAGCGCCATTCTGGAATGGCCATTATTGGAACCTCTATTTTCAGTAAACAGCTGGAAACTTTCAACTTTCCCCTCATATGAGATGGCCCTTCTTCTACTCTATCTTCCATACTACCCACACATAAACGTTAAAATAATAAATAAATACATATACACTCACATCCCCACAGTAGGTTTTTACCTGTGTCGCGGGTGGCATGGACGACACCTATAACACATCAAAATCACACCCATGACCCGAGTACAAATATTTATCAGTCACATAAACATCTGCCCCGGCCGGGAATCGAACCCGGGACCCTTCGCTTCGCAGGCAGGGTCGCTACCAACTAGGCTACAGCGTCGTCTACAGAGAACATTATGGAGAATTCTTAGGTGTGCACATTTCCTCACGATGTTTTCCTTCAAGAACCAAGTAAATATTTATTAATTATGAATTAACTGTTGTGCTCTGGAATAGCTCACCCATTTTTCTATGAAAATAAACAAGTATACGAGCCACCTGATGGTAAGTCGTAACACTTTAGCCTTCAATGATGCGTTCCTGGTCTAGTTAATAGTATGCCATCAAAAACAAAACTTGTAAAAAAACCAAGTCTCGCAACTCAAGTTCTTCTACCGTAAAAAGTTGTGAGATCCATGTAATACCAAGTCGGTTAATTTATTCAGTTCCTACTTAAGGGTCCTTCTGTCTTAAGTTATTACGTAATTAGCTAACCTAACAAGTAACAACATCTTATAGTGACCATATTATCAATATTAAAAAACTTTTATGTTTTAAATAAATAGATCGACTTGACCATCGCACGAAAACACAATGTATCTCACAAGTAATACCTACATATTATATTAAATTTGATTGTTTAGTGCGATTGCCAAGTCAATCTATTTATTTAAAACATAAAAGATTTTTAATATTGATAATATGGTCACTATAAGATGTTGTTACTTGTTAGGTTAGCTAATTACGTAATAACTTAAGACAGAAGGACCCTTAAGTAGGAACTGAATAAATTAACCGACTTGGTATTACATGGATCTCACAACTTTTTACGGTAGAAGAACTTGAGTTGCGAGACTTGGTTTTTTTACAAGTTTTGTTTTTGATGGCATCTCATTTCTTTTTGTAGATAATTCTACTTTTTTTCCTTTTTTATGTTACCTTTGAACATAATTATATCTAGGTACCTATCTACACCTATTATTCCATTATATTATATACAGGTACACTGATTCATTCACTGCAAATGTTACTTTGTTATACAGGTACAGTAATTCATTAACTGCAAATGTAACTTTGTAATCCTATATATTTAGTATGGGATTACAAAGTTATTTATGCAGTTGATGTATCTAGAAAACTGGACCGAATTTGCTAAATATTTTAGTTTTTCCTTAATCTATACACTGAACACTAATTGTGTTCCAAATTTGAAGCTTCTATGTCTGTTAGAAGTGCCTTAGAGTTTTGATGATCGGTCAGTCAGTCAGTGAGTGACGAAATTAAGAAACTTTGACAAGTTATAATTCTTAAACTACTGGTTCAAATTGAATGAAATTTGAAATATACCGTGTTTATACAATGCCTGTTTGGTTACTAAAAATTCAGGCTTCTAGCTTTATCCACAACGAAGTTATAGGGGGTCGAAAATGGCCTGAATTGCTTCGAGAAAAGGATGGTACGGCCGTGCCGCTTTTTTGCTCGACTTGGCGGGGGCACTGCCGTGCCCCCAGATCAAGCGTTACTTTGCGGAAATCCATTGTTATAAAGTTAGTGTTAGTCTACTTTGCAACAATCCGCGGTTAACATGTATGATGGTATATACTTAAAAATATGAGTGGCACCTCTCTCCCTCCCACAACGGAAACATTCACTACAATAATTAAATCTCGTACAATACAATACAATAATAAGTTCCTGGTCGATAAAAAAAGGGAAGAAAGGACGAAACTCATTTAAAAACAATAATACTAACAGACCGGTAATATCTCAGTAAATTACTACTTATTAAGTAAAAGTTCTGGGTTCAATTCTCAGCGAGGGAGAAATTGAAATGATAAGTTAAAATTCCTGTTCTTCGTCTGGGTGTGTGCTCTTCTCTCTTCTATTTGTCTTTATCTATGTCACCAACGACAAGGGGACTTCTAGTGTTATGACGCTACATATTAATGTATTGGTTACAGACAAGAAGTCCTACATCTGTCCTATATGCGCGGCGGCGTACCGCACGTCGTCGAACCTCCACGCGCACGTGCGTCTGACGCACGAACGCATACGTCAGCACGCGTGTACGCTGTGCGCGCGCACCTTCTACGATCGCACCAAGCTGAATAGACACATGGACTCGCATAATGATGTTAAACGGTATTATGATTTGTTTTTTGATTTTTTTATTATTATTAAAGGCACCACTGACGCGTTAAAAATAAATATGTAACGTCATTTATGCCATTAATTACCTTATAATAATATTGATAATTTTAACGCTTTGCCCACGTTTTCCGGCTCAATAAGTACCCGTTTCAAGATCATGGTTTACATGTGTGGTAAACATGAAAAAAATAATCGACTTCAAAATAACTAAAAAAGTACTCGTCAGATCTCGCTCAAATTTAAGTGGGACCACATGAGAAGCAGTTTTCGATTAAAAAAAGAGTCATCATAATCTGTTCATCCTGTCGAAAGTTCTGAGGTAACAAACATAAAAAAACCTCCTTTTTTGAAGTCGGTTAAAAATTTAACACGGATTTTTGTGTGAAAGAGTAGGAAGTAACATAGATACAGGTGGGTCTTCATTATACCTTTTAATTTCAGATACAGCTGTGAGGTGTGTCATTCGTGCTTCACTCAGCGCTTCTACTGGAAGAGGCATCTACAGAAGCAACACGATATCGTCATACCGAGCTGTAGGCCTGGCCGGCCGAAAACCAGCATTATGCTCGCGACGCCCGAGAAGGATAGCAAGTAAATGTGAATAAATATCAATAAATTTACCTATGTATGTATATGGAATGGAATGCTAACATATTATTATGTATATGTATGTGTAGAGGAGACTTAGCACAACTTTTTATATTAACTTAAATTAATTTTCAAAAATAATTAATGATGAACAGAAATTAGTTTTGACATTATATGTTTATTCATCTTTAAATTATTATCATTTTGTGTCTGCCTTATTTTTAAATTGCAAATAACGATAAAAATACAGT
Organism: Thymelicus acteon; assembly: GCA_951805285.1. NCBI lineage: Eukaryota > Metazoa > Arthropoda > Insecta > Lepidoptera > Hesperiidae > Thymelicus > Thymelicus acteon. Next base: position 19,815,387 of record OX638214.1, on the reverse strand, counting down.
TTAAGTTTATTTACTAAATTGGACTGGTCGTAGAAAGCGGAGAATAGTCTGTTCGCTTTAATAATTTGATTATAATATGTGTTTGTATGTATGTTTGTGTGGCGGACTGTTTTTACGCTAGTCTAATTAAGTAAACAATTTTACAGTGTGTTTTTATCGTAATCTGTAATTTAAATGTAAGCAGACACAAAACGAAAAAAACCCTAAAAATTAAGAATATTATATTAGTGTTAGGGCTTGTTTCACCATCTTCAAGTAGAGTCCTGAATAAGCTATTCGCCGGTTAAAGTGACGTTAAAGTGTTACATACACGAAATGTCAACTTAACCAACGAATAGCTTACTTCGGACTTACTTGAAGATTGTGAAACAAGCCCTTAATAATATTAACACAGTAATGTTAATCATAATATTATGATCTATTTATATTACAAATGACAAGTTGCTTTGTGTAAACTTCAAAAACCCGAAAAGTTCTTCACCGATTGAGCTCAAATTTTTACACAATAAACCTGCTACGCTTCAAGTATGGTTTTTATAAATTTTCGCATCAGTAACTTATCTGCGATCAAAAACGGTTATGTTGCAGAACAACATCTGCCTGGTCAGCTAGTATAATATTATTTGAAGATAGCTATTTATTACTATTATTTTTAAACTAATACATACATTAAAATATCTTTTTAAAGTAGTGCCCAGATTGTTCACGGAATAATACTTTTAACCTTATTGGGGTAGCTTAGATTACTGACCCCAATTTCATGCCGGCATTCTAGGGTGTCGTAAGAGGTGACAAAAGCCGGCCCGCTTGGTGGTAAGGTTTTACATAAAGGATTATATCATTTTTAACTGTAATGTATTGAACTGAATTTTATTTTAATATTATTAAACAAAATAAACTTAATACTACAACAAATATAAGATATATAAATAATAATATTTTTAGTATAATTTTATTGTATACATAAGAGACACTTTCTATATGGTGATTTTTTAAAGTAAAACACAAGTTAATACATATGTTAGCATTCCAATATAGCTATCGCTCCAACTCAGAAAGGTTCGTTTATTTAGTCGTAAGGAGTCCATAACTAATTGACATTAAATATGTTAAGTATCGGTTCATCTCGAGTCATATTGTCAACTTTAAGTGACCCTAGTGCGGACCAACGTCAAATAACCTTATCGATAATCATATCGATGGAGTGTTAGTGTAGGCACACGTATACTTCGGCCGCTGTATCTTGGCGCGTCTGAACTTCGCGCAGAAGGCTGCGCAGTAACATAGTTCGCCAATACTCGATACGCGGTGTATTGTGTCTCAGTCATACGTTAGCATGTTCGTGTTGCCATCTCTGTCTTACATGCGCTAAAGTTCGCAAAGCCTATGTTCAGACGCGCCAAGATACAGCGGCCGTAATGTAAAATACGTTGATAGTAAATCAAAGATAATACATATTTATTTTAATGCTTTTTTTTAAACATTGCAAAGTATTATAGCTTAATTCTTTAAAATAAAGAGGCTACGCCATTTTATTTATGGCAGTACTGCTGTCAATGTCAACGATGAGTGGTTGATTTGCCTATTCAAAAATTTCAAAGTAAATCAGCATTTAATAATTAAGTAAACGTATTTGTATACTTAACTTTGATTGTCCGTAAATTGACTTTGAGAGTGAATTTTTGTGATTCTGTACTAAGGAGCGATTTAAATAACTGTTAAGTGACTTTGTGTTGGGGCGTATGTGTTTCTGATTATGTGATGGATGTCAAACTTCCTAATTATACTTTCAGACCATAAATATATATGAATATAAATTATTATTTTGTTTAAATAAACTTTGTCCAATCTTAAAACGATACCTGGATTTATTAGATGATTGTTTTGTTGTATGTTTATTTTTTCGTACATGGCAAAATTACTAAATTAAAGTTTTGTTTTTTATATAGATTAACGCTTGACTACGATCCCACCTGATGGTAATTGGCGATGTAGTCATGGGTGGTAAGACGCAGTAACTTAGTAAAAGCCCATTCACTCTTGTCTTGAAGACACATTATAATCGAGCGGAAACACCGACGCGAGCAATTTATTCAATTTCTTCGCTCTACACGTAATAAATGATGAAGCTAAGCGCGTCGTTCGTTCAGGGGGATGTAAACGACGAAGGGTTGGATACCCTCCGTGCGTCGTGACGTTTTATGGTGGAAAGGGGATGGGGGAATCAAATCATGTAATCGTTGTCATTTTAAAGTCGATGAAACAAAAAAAGGGACAGTAGAAAGAGACAAGACACATAAATTCATAATATTTAACGTGGGAGAAAATGAGATAGGAAGCATACAAAGGTTTTCTTTGTGTTACTTTAAAAAGTGCTAAGTTGTATTCATAGATGGCGCGAGGAACAAGATAGAAAATTCGTTTTATTGCGGGATAGATGGCGCAGTTATGTTCGTGGTTCTCTTTGTGTTGCTTTAAAAAGTGCTAAGTTGTATTCATAGATGGCGCGAGGAACAAGATTGAAGATTCGTTTTATTGCTGGGTAGATGGCGCTATTAAATTAATTATTAAATTAATACCTTTATTTTTTTAAGGTTTCACTTCTACCACGTGGAATTGTACACATTTTATTTTAATTTTTTATTATTTTTTATTATTATTTGACGACATTGTAGCCTAGTTGGTAGCGACCCTGCCTGCGAGGGGTCCCGGGTTCGATTCCCGGCCGGGGCAGATATTTATGTGGCAGATAAATATTTGTACTCGGGTCATGGGTGTTATTGTGATGTGTTATGTGTAGTCCATGCCACCCGCGACACAGGTAATAACCTACTGCGGGGGTATGAGTGTGTTAGGGTTTATTTATTTATATTTAATTATTTATTTATTTATTACCTGTCATTTCCGTTAATGGTATAAAACACGAAAAATCCTCTTTGACAACAACATTCTTGAGATCGATATATCGCACACAAACAGAAAACTGTTCGACTCCTGATACATCCAAAGTTTTATCTGCAAGGTTACTGAAAAACTCTGATTCATTTACGTTTTTTACGATTTTAGTCTGAATTAATTTACCGCAGATATCAATAATTTCGTGAATAATTTTGGGACTTGTATTCATAGCATTTTTTTGAATTTTCCAAATGTTCTTCGACTCTGAATCTTAATAAGGCTCTAAATTTTCCATGACGACAATCTTCGGCATCTAACGTCATCACCGCGGAGTGCAATTTCATTATGTCCGCAAATATGACTGCTTTTATTATAGGTTCTCTGTTTTCTAAAATTAAATTAATGTTAATTTTGAAATAGTGATCCCTGGTAAGTTTTGCAACGAACGAGTTTTCACTGAATAAATATCGCCCATCATTACATTGCATCCGTCCGACCCGAAACCCATCATGTTTTCAAGTGGCACATTACGTCTGGTAAAAGAATCCACAAACGCGCTGTATATATATTCAGCGTTCGCCATAGGAACAGCATTTCGGCACCCCGTTTCCTTAAAAATCTTCTATAGTTCCCAGAATACGCTGCAAATTTTCTGAGCAAAATAACACACAAGCAGTGTTGACTGTAGATAAATCTGTAGTCTCATCAGTAAGCGCAGAAAACTTAGTTGATTTCAATTTAATCGCCAAATTATCTTTGTGCCTTTCCCCAATCGCATTTTTTACAACTGCTGTGATTTTAATACGTTTTAGTTCAATTTCTTGTACTAATTTGTAATCGGGAATAATTTCTTTTAACACATCAGTCATGTGATCAGCCACAGAAAAAGCAATATTGTGTTCTGCAAAAAATGCACTTAGTTTAATTTCAGCTCGATCTTTTTGTCTGTTTTTTGAAGTTACGCCTTTCTTGAAACCAAATGATGTCAACTTTTGGGATTGTAGACTCGATGAACTAGGTGTGTTTTCCAAATGTTTTTTTGATTCTGCATGGGATTTGAGATTAGTAATTTCAGCAACCAGAATGCTTGAACAATAAGCATACTTTGCTTTCTTGGGATTTTTAGGATCTGGCTGCAGCCAGTCTCAAAGAAATATCGGAAGCTTTAACCACTCAGCGCGAAAAGAAACATCCTCCCTGTTTTGTTATTTTTCTAGGTGGAATTGATGAAGATTTACGGATTTACGGGAAACGGATTTTGATGATAAGTATACCATGTGGGTACTATCACTGTAAAATATTTCCGTCCAATGCCCAGTAGAAGTTGAGAAAAATGCCCCTAAAGTTCACCCTGCACTTTATATAAAAGTTATGTTTCTGTCGCTTGAGCGTACATTGGCGTAACCGGTAAGACTCTAGACTCGAACTCCCGCGTGTACAGTCACTAGCATAAATATATTACCATGGACAGGTCAGTAATAATATCTACCCCAAGAATGCGTCAATAATATCTGTCTGCACGGACGCAACAAAAATATCAGATATTCATAGACAGCATATTAAAGTGACGACAAAATTATCTGATAAAAAAAGTACATCAAATAATTATGACAACCGCCCAAAGCAAAAATATGTGACGACATTAGTCACAAAATAATGTGATCACTCTTTTAGTGCAAATATATGTTTGCCGTTTACTAATTCTACGTTTCTGTAAGCATTTACATTTATTCTACAATCATAGATAAATGTATGACGTTCTAAAGCAAAAATATGTGACGACATTAGTTACAAAATAAACATACATTTGTACTCTTGGAGTACAAATGTATGTTTGCCGTTTACTAATTCTACGTTTCTGTAAGCATTTACATTGATTCATATGGATTAATATATGACGTTCAATAGTTGGCAAAAATATCTGACGTAAATATTTTATCTAATATATAAAATTCTCGTGTCACGGTGTTAGAAGTTGAACTCCTCCGAAACGGCTCGACCGATTTTCGTGAATCTTAGCGTGCATATCGACTAGGGTGGAGAATCGGACAACATCTATTTTTCATCCCCCTAAATGTTAAGGGTGGTGCACCCCTAAACTTTTTTATTTTTTTAATTATTATTAATTTTTGACAGAACGAAGTCTGTCGGGGCAGCTAGTTATTTTTATACAATTTGCCCGACTGCGCGACGCAAAGGAGGGTAATGTGTTTATCAGTCTATGTATGTATGTATGTTCCTATGTGGCGTTATAGAGATCAAACGGGTTGACCGATTTTGATGATTCTTATATCAATCGATACGCCTTAACCTTGCGAGTGTCATTAAAGACATGACAATAATCAAAAACCACAGGGACAACCAGACACCATATTCTCTAAATGAAAAAAAAATTCGACGAACTACGTCAAGTGGGGTATCGCTAAACAGATATTCAAAAATTATTTTGAGGTTCGTTTCATCATTTTTAATTTTAAGTGACAGCTTAGGATATGTAAAGATTTAAAATTGTTTAAACAACCATCCTCGTTAATTTACTAACTCCCTTAATGAAATAACAACATTGCGAATTTTATCGTCTTATAATCCTAATATAGAAGTCAATGAATCCTAACTAAAAAGTGTAAAAAAATAGTAAACACGCTCTTCTCAGTGAACCATCTTTCTTTTATTGCATATCCTCTACTAGTACACTACTCTATGTTCTTGTTACATTTTCAATAATATACTTTTATGCAGCTGCTTCACTTGGCGACGGTTTGGCAACGTCGCCGATTTGGAAGCATAGCGAGCTGGCGACATCGCCAGTAAAATGTACACGTGCAAGCTGCGTCTCACTCACTCACTCAGTGTCCAAACCGGCTGCCAAGACGGACGCGCACGCGTGTTTTTTACAAAAACAAACTATTTTATTTATTATTCTTATTTATGTTTTTCACTTAACACGGTTCCATTTTTCAACAATGAGTTTCGATACAGAAAGGTTTATTGCAGAAATACAAAATCGTCCATGTTTATTGTTTACCGCAAGAACTGATTATTCCGACCGCAATTTAAAAATAAGATGTTGGGACGAAATAGTCAATTTATTTAAAGAATTTAAAAAAGATATGAGATTTGAGAAAACTGACTGACAGAGGGTAGCCACTGGCTACTCTTTTGGCTACCTTCGAACGCCAAAGGGAGCCGTGGCAACTACGCCGGCGACGTCGCCATATATTTGCACTAAAAGAGTGATCACACTATTTTGTAACTAATGTCGTCACATATTTTTGCTTTAGTGGTTGTCACAATTATTTGATGTACTTTTTTCGTCAGATAATTTTGTCGTCACTTTAATATGTCGTCTATTAAGGATCAGATGTTTTTGCTACCTTCTTGCAGACAGATATAATTGAACGCATTCATGGGTAGATATTATTGCTAATGTGTCCATGGTAATATATTTATGCTCGTGACTGTACAGGTTCGAATCTAGTCAATTGATTTTTTTTTCTATAATTTTTTTTTTCATGATATTAAAACATAAATTTTATAAATATATTTAAATTAAAAATTATGAGTTTTTACAAAATAAAATGCGAGTTCTTATTAATATTTTAGATTTATTAATACAATTATTAATACAGTATTTTATAATTAAAAATTATTTTAACAATCAGGAGTACATGATCCAGAATGATAATTATGATAAAAACATTGGAAACAAAAATTGTTTCTGCACCAAGAACAACAAATGAATGCTTTTTTTTTCAATAACAATGTGTTTTCAAACGGTCCAATAAAAACAAGCTTCATTTACGTTTGTAAATTTTTTTTGTATCACAAAGCCCACTGGCAAACCAGGCATATTGTATCATTTCTAGAAATATCGGCGCTGATAATTGGTGATGAACAATAGATTTTTAAGCAATTTTTTAAGCAATTTTTAAGCAATCTTCTCGAGAATGAATTTCATAATGTTTGTCTAGCAGATCAGCTGTGCTCTGTAATCGTTTGATGAAATTTTTCACTTGTCTATAGAAATAAACATCACACGGTTGAACTAATGGAGGAGTACATTTTGGCGGTATAATTTTGGTTGCGCATGTAGGCATTTTCTCTTCGTCCTGGAACATTTCATCATATAATTCTGCTCTTGTTTGTCCTGTCCATGAATCAACTAATAAAATAAACTTATGGTTCTGAACATATGGCATCAAACATTTCTCCAGAAAATTTTTATAGTGGGTAGTGGTCAATTTTCCTGATTTTGATGATGTGACAACAATATTCCTATATTTTTTTACATATTTCGTGACATTTTCCTTTATTCTTGGCCCGAAATCACCTGTAGGTTCTTGCAAACAAATAAAAACTTGTAGTAATAAAATTCCAGACAATGTGATGCTATATTGTGCAGTATATGTGTGTGACAACTTATTCATATCCTTTACATTAGCGAAAACTATCTTGCTTCCTTTATCTGTCAGCGTTCTATTGAAATGTGATTGATATTGACATCCTGAAAATAAGTCTTACGATTTATATTGATTCAATTTAATAATGAAATAGATAATAATTGGTATACAAAGAAAACATGTATATACCTATGTATTATATATGAAGTCACTATTAAAGTTGGGTATTATTAATTGTTTTGTTTGAAGACGAAAGGTTTCTGCAGATGCCAAAATTGTTTCCACACTATGTGTTTCTTTCTCTGACACAAATCTGGTAATTTTCCGTTGACGAATATTGTGTCTTTGTTTGAATTTTGCTACCCACCGGTCCGATGCTTTGAACTGAAGACCAGGAAACTGACTAGCGGCAGCTAAGGCCCATTGCTGCAGATTCCGTGTTGTTACTTGTTTATAATTTCTTTTCATCTCAACAAAGCGGTCATATGTCCAAGAATCGGTCACATGAAATTCATAAAATTTTGTTATACCCTGTTCCACGTCTTTTTCCCATAATTTTAAATGGTCCATTCTTTTCAAATTACCCCATCCATGTTTCTGTAGTGTCTCTAGTTTCCATGTAGGATGGGCTTTTGCTATATTTAAAACTTTGATTTTATATTCCAGGGTAATATGATCAGTTTTTTTTTAATTTTTTTTCATCTGGGACGTAGTCATCATGTGAGTCATCTACAATTGCTTTGAAATTTCCTTCTATACACTCTTCCTGACAATGAATCAATTCTTCATCACTTATAAACTTCTTTTCACCTATCATATCTAATGTAATATTGTATAATTCTTTACCCATCAACATAGCATCTTCAGATAATGTATTAGAAGATTTTTCCATAGTTAAATCATTTTCGAGAAGCAAGCTTTCATAATACACTACTCCATCTTTTAGCCGCTGCTTCGATAAATCACTGTGTAAGGAGCTATCAGGAATTTCTTGGACACTTTGTGAACAACTTGCTTCGCTTGATGACATTGTGTAAATTGTAGAATAATTTTTCAAAGTAAATTTTACTGCACAAATACGTCTGTTCGTGACAAAATTCAAAAACGAACTAATGAACAGAGCTGGAATAGATGCGTAGTTCACACTGTAACCGTTAGTGAATAAGATATGTTATATTCTTATTATCCCTCTTTTTCTCACTTAAAAGTTTCTACAGTGCATATAGCTCTCATAAGAGTAAGTGAAAAGGACTATGGACCTATGTCCAAACATAGTACAAATAGCTCTCTCGCCCCAACTTTCGAAAGGTCGATTTAGTTTTTTAGTTGTACGATAGGGCACATCGGCACTGAGCCGCTCCGAGAACGCCCTCCTGAAAAATCTCCTTCGATTTCAATTTCACGCGGTATATCGAGCATCTGGGCAAATATAGCTAAATACCATCTGTTTTTGAACGGTGTTTTATACAGTGATATGAGCATGTCAGATAGATCAAAACCAACCATATGTCTGTTATATTGACGTACAGTCTATGGACATTGAACATCGATTTTACCTTTTGCATCTTTGGAATATCGGCGTATTTTCTCTATCGGCTCATTTCTTATAAAGGAACTAACAAATGTGACAGCCTTATTGTAATTCCAGCGAACAACTGCCAAGCGGTTTTCATCACACAGCTGCTATCAAATGTCGAGGCTTCTTTTTAATATCTTTCAGATGGTAAAACAGCTCCTACTCCTCTTAGGCGATTGCCTCGGATAGTGCCCAAGGCAAAGATAAAGATGTCATAGGCGAACTAAAGAGGTTGTCGCAAAACAAGAAAGTGTGTGTGATCAGTGCTTATTACGGTACGATCAGTGGTTATACGGTATTACGGTAAGCACAAATTGCTCAAGACACAAGCAAAAGGAACACCATTTAAACGGACAGAGGAAATATTTTTACCACTACAAAAAGCATACAGAAAAAATGATTCTTATTTTAAATTAAAATTATGACTGAAAACAAGTAAAATATACTTAAGAAAATAATAATAATAACAACTTTTGATAGTTCCTAAAATTCGAGATTTATAAAGATTTATCAACAGGTGCCGAAATTCACCCTTGTTTACACTGAGAGCCACCTTAAAGTAAAAAAAAAAACATATGGCGTCCGTGTCAAAGTCGTAATATAAATAATGTTATGCTGAATCCACAAATAATGTTGCCATACAAAAAAATTTCGATTGCTCAATTAGTTTCGGAGAAAAATACCAAATAATTTGGTGGAAAAAATATTCCCTCTGCCTTATAAAGGGCTAACAGTTCAATTATTTTCATTTTGATGTTATCTTTGAACGCCTCTTTTTGTAAAAATATATTTATTATGCTTGCACTTTTTTCTACACAATCTATTAAGTTCTTCGAGGCGTACGTAAGAGATTTTTTTACGGATTCATAATTTTTAAACTCTATAAAATTATGCTCTTCCTCTGGCGTTTTGGGAACTACAATATTTTTACAAGCATTACAATTGTTTTTTTTTTATAATAAAGCCAAAGACATATGCACATGCTTGTAGTTCGCTACTTCCTTCCTCCAAGTTTTGTTCGAGGGACGAAGTAATATCTTTTTCAATTTCTTTTTCAAGTGATATTATTTGCTCGGATTGCTCCGTGTCAGTGTGCATGTCTGTGGCTGGTGTAATTTGTAATTATGGCACTGTTGCTATTTAGCTCACAATTGCCTGAGATAGTATGTGCTATATTACTTATTACGGCAGTTTTTAGTCCAGCAACGAATTGTCCAACTGTCGGTTTGCTATTGGACCCACAGTTGAAGCGTATGCAACCCAAATAAATTTTCATGTGGGTTCTGCTGCAGTCTTCTTGTGGACAGACTTTTAATACACTTACGTTTGGCAGTGAGGATTCTCCAAACAATTTCTATGACATTGAGGGTCCAAATCCACCCATCTTTTGATGGGGGATTAACCTTGCATCCCAAAAATGCAAGTGTTTTATTAAAAAATAATTTCATTTTGTCGAACATTTGCAGATGTTCTGAAGAATTTATTATATTTGTTGATTTTTTTTTCCTCTTCTAAGTTCTGGTGTCGACCCGTTTACACCATCGTACAGTTCGTCCATATTTGTTATCAATTCGGCCGTTGCCAAGGCTTCTATCGGCATGTCTCCTGAAAATCTCAATAAACATCATCAATACCTTAATACTGACTAGCGTTCCACCTGTGGCTTTGCTGGCATAGGTATACTAATATAATATATATTAAGGTATAGCGTGGACGCCAATGAAAACCAAAATATGATTACTTCCTTTATTAACTTCACTTGTTCACAATTATTTAACTTATTTATTATACCGGACTGCTTTTAACAAAACTTTTAGACATAGAGACGGGGCGGAAGTGGAGGTGGTGTGCCAGAGTTGCCATACTACCACATCCGAGCAACAGACTATATTTATTACAGATAATATAAATGTAACCTATACATTAACAATATACAATAAATTTTTATACTTTATTTTTTAGGAATTGTTAAGTTTAAAGGAAATCAGACCACAAAATTATTCTAGTTAATTAAATTTTTAAAAGTTTTGTGTTTAATATTATCTTATTTAATGACAAATAAATTCTTAATCTTAAGGTACATTTATTTAAGCACCCTTACGCAAGAAACAAACGGTTAAAATACTGTAAATGATTTTTTAAATGATCAAAACCATGGGAGTAATTACTTGCTCTACACAGGATTAAGTAATAATAAAAAATACAATATAACTGCTAGATGCTTTTACACTTTATAAAAAGACGACCCCACATTACAATACACAAACAATAATAGTACAAATAATATTAGATGTTTTTTGTAGCTTTTTGGCAGTGTATCTAACACAATGTGCTCTTTTAAATTTGTTTTGTTTCGCATTTGTCCATTCTCCTTCGAGTACCTGTCGGTGTTCAGGGTAATGACCAAGGGAAGTATTCAACCTACTTATGTTGCTTGGGTTTCGAGGGAGGAAGTCAACGCCAAATCTTTGGCAAACTTGTTCTGCCAATTTGTAGTGGAACAAACGATGTGTAAGTTTCCGTTCGTTGGGTCCGATATTTGCACAGTGTATGATGTAGCAATTTAATATGGATGTGTTTAGAAGACGCCTATGCACCTTAATATACCACTTAAGGGCCCCTTTCCGCTTTAACAAATAAGCGGATAATCTTTGGTCCTTCGAGTCGACCCCGTCCATACACTTATTGTACTCGTGTACCACTATAAGTACTTAAGTGAATATTATACTACCTATTACTTTAATGGTTTTTACCTAACACTAATGTCATATAAAGGTCGTGTAATAAAAGCAATTTCAGTTTTCAAAGAGATTTTATTAGTTATCGTCATAATAATATAATATTAATACTTCGTCTAGAAATTGTACTAGAGGCGCTATATTTCCTTCGTACCTTGCCCAACCAAGATACCATAATAATATTATACTCATTGTATGGGCACAACAACCTACTGTTCTTTTAAAGGTGTATAGGGTACGTTATCCAATGTTCAGGAAAAGGACAGTCACAAAACAGGCGGTCTCGGTCTCCAGTATTCATGCAGTATTTGTTTAAAAAACAAATCCAGAAATTGTAGCGAAAACACATTCACCAAAATACTAATATGGAAGACACTATTTATAATGTAAGTTGTGTTAGATTTTTTGTGTTCCACGCAATTTTTGAGGTAGTTACAATTTATATTCCTTTAACAATTCAATTATTTTCATTTTGGTCTTCTCTTTTTACGACTCTTTTTCTAAAAATATATTTATTATGCTTGCACTATTTTCTACACAATCTATTAAGTTCTTAGAGGCGTACGTAAGGTTTTTTTTTACGGATTCATAATTTTTAAACTATAAAATTAAGCACTTCCTCTGGCGTTTCAGAAACTAGAATATTTTTACAATCATTACAATTGTTTTTTTTTTATAATGAAGCCACAGACATGCACATGCTTGTAGTTCCCTACTTCCTTCCTCCAAGTTTTGTTCGAGGGAGGAAGTAAAATGTTTTTCAATTTCTTTTTCAAGTGATATTATTTGCTTTGATTGCTTCGTGTCAGTGCGCATGTCTGTGGCTGGTGTAATTTGTGATTATGGCACTGTTGCTATTTAGCTCACAATTGCCTGAGATAGTATGTGCCATATTACTTATTACGGCAGTTTTTAGTCCAGCAAGGAATTGTCCAACTGTCGGGTTGCTATTGAACCCACAGTTGAAGCGTTTGCAACCCAAATAAAATTTCAAGTGGGTTCTGCTGCAGTCTTCTTGTGGACAGACTTTTAATAGACTTACGTTTGGCACTGAGGATTCTCCAAACCATTTCTATGGCATTCAGGGTCCAAATCTACCCATCTCTTGATGGTTTTAAAAAATAATTTCATTTTGTCGAACATTTGCAGATGTTCTGAAGAATTTTTTATATTTGTTGAATATTTTATCCTCTGCTAAGTTCTGGTGTCGACGCGTTTACACCATCGAACAGTTCGTCCATATTTGTTATCAAAACGGCCGTTGCCAAGGCTTCACTCGGCATGTCTCCTGAAAATCACAATAAACATCATCAATACCTTAATACTGACTAGCATTCCACCTGCGGCTTTGCTGGTGTAAGTTTACTAATATAATATACAATAAATATTTTATACTTTAACTAGCTGACCGGGCAAACGTTGTTCTGCCAAAAATTTTTTAGGGGTAGGGGGATGAAAAATAGATGTTGTCCGATTCTCAATCCTAGCCGATATGCACGCAAAGATTCACGAAAATCGGTCGAGCCGTTTCGGAGGAGTTCAACTTCTAACACCGTGACACGAGAATTTTATATATAAGATTTTTAGGAATTGTTAGGGCGCATTCACACGGGATACGTCTTTGACGATTCGGTATAAAACACGATTCGCCTTGACGGATAGATGTTCACATTGATGTGTTTTTTCACGATTCGTCAAAATATCCGAATTGATGTTCACATGTTGTTTCGTGATTGTGTTCAGTTGAGAGTAACTACCAAAGACAATGGACGTGAATACTTTAATTTTGTACTGGTATTATCGTCGATCTAAAAAAAGAAAAACAAGAAGAATACACTGGGTGCATCCAATTTTAAGGCAAAGACAAAGTGTTGGGGATTTTTATACTTTGATGAGCTCGTTACGAGAAGATGATACCAAATTTTACACTTATTTTAGAATGTCTAAAGATACCTTTGACTTCCTTCTCCAAAGGTTGGATACGGATTTGAGAAAACAGGATACATGTATGAGAAAGGCCATTAGCCCTGAAGAAAAGTTGGCGATAACTATAAGGCAAGAAAAACTAATTATATTATTTATTATTCTTATTTATTGGTTATATTTATGATAATTTAGAACATGTTTTTAGAAATTTGATAGATCCAGATAATCACTTAATTGACTTAGAGCTGTAGATAGTGCCGGTGATGCACTTGGATCATCGCGATGGATCAGCGATGTTCCAGGTTGTAGAGGGGTGGGCGTTTCTGCAGACACTTCTGCATTTACTATCGATGAACTTTCAGGAAGAGGCCGAGTATTATTATTATTAGACGTTCCTCCCGGTGATTCTTGAGGCTTAGTATAATAACCACCACTATTATAGTTGTGATGATGTGAATTGTAATAATTTTGATGCCAATTCGAATAGTTTCGTCCAGTTTTAATACTCTGTATTAGGTTAATGACCCCAGATTGGAATTCCAGTATTTGATCATCATCAAAATGCCGAAGGGATGGCAGAACCCCCTTAAAAAAATTCATGTTACGGTCATCACTTCCAATTGTGTTTAATTGATGATCAACAAGTTTCATCATTTTATCATCCAATACGCTGCCACTATCCATTCTTTTCTTTTTTGATGATGATTCTAAGTGTTTCTCTTTCTGATTTTCTTGTTGATCTGCATTTTCTCTTTGGGCTTCATCTCTTGTATTTGGATTATTGTCATATGTTTCACCTGGCTTAATAATTGGCTTCAAAAAGCTCATCTCTTGATTATATTTGTAGGGCTTAGATTTTGTACCAGACCCAGATTTTTTTGTTTCTTTGTTTTCATCTAATGATTTCCTCCAAGTGTCTCTCAATTGTGTCCACCTTTTCATCACTGAACTTCCTGAAACAATAATTCATAAAACTGTATGAACGGTTTTATAAGAAGATTTTTATTTACATCGCATTATTCCCAATATTACAAAACAACCACAGATGAATATATATATATATATACTAGAAAACAACTGTAATAATAAGGACACGGTTTCGAAACACGTCACGACAAGACGAGCGGTCTGTTGTCGGGTCACAAACGCCGTTCGCTGTCCGTCTGTGTATTTATGAATTATTATACATAAATAAAATATACAGGGACCTGATCTGTGGTTGTTTTGTACGGGCTACGCCCCATACGTTTTATAACGGTTTTTGCTTTCGTAAAAAGAGGATGCTTAGTAAGCTGAATTTGTATAATTGAAGAAGCGCTTGAAGAAGTTGTATTTTCATTTAGACTAATCTATCCCACTAGGCAGCCAGTCAAACATATGAAATCGTTTGGGTGCCTAGTGGGAACGCTTATTCTGAATGAAAATACGACTTCTTCATCCCACTAATTTGGTTTTAATGAAATATTTTTTTAGGTATTTGGCGTCAGGACTTTCCTATGAAGATCTTCATTTTAGTTATCGAATTGGCAAATCAACCATTTCCACCATCGTAGTAGAAGTGACGCAAAGTATATGGAATAATTTATATGAAGAATTTATGCCACTTCCTAATAAGGAAGAAGAGTGGTTAAAGATAGCAAGTGGATTTAATGAAAAGGCCAATTTCCCTCACTGCCTTGGAGCAGTTGACGGGAAGCATATTAGGCTTCGAAAGCCATCAAATAGTGGTTCAGTATATATGAACTACAAAGATTTCTTTTCAATAGTGTTATTAGCAGTCGTAGATTCAGATTATCGATTCGTTTACGTCAGTGTAGGTTCCTATGGAAAAGAATGCGACTCATCAATATTTAAAGAGTCAAGTTTTTGGAAAATGTTGACAGAAGGCCGTTTGAATATACCCGAACCAAGGCCTTTATTTACAGAATCAGAAGTTCAAGTTCCTTACGTAATTATTGGCGACGAGGGATTTGGTTTACACACACATTTATTAAGACCTTTTGGTGGAACGCATCTTGACAGAGGTAAACGAATATTTAATTATCGTTTAACAAGAGCGAGAAGATACGTTGAATGTGCGTTTGGCATTCTAGCAAATAAGTGGAGAATTTTACATAGACCCATAGACCTTAAACGAGAAACAGCTATTTCAGTAGTGAAAGCTTGTACTGTCCTCCACAATTTGATTATAAAAAAGGAGGGAATTGAATTAGAAAAAGAATTTAATTTTGAAAATTTACTACCCCAGGAAGTATCACCGAGTGTCGGAACTGGCAATTCAATGAGAAATGAATTTATGACCTACTTTCTATCAGAAACTGGATCAGTACCATGGCAAGACAACAAAATATAGGCAGTATAGATTTGTATTTAAAATTTTCTCAATAAAAACTTACCAAACAACTGTCGGTCCTTTTGATCCATTTCTTCAAAATCTTCTTTCAAAATTATGCATATTTCCCGCCATGCTGCTGTTTTAGCGGTTTTGTCCTTATAAATTTCCAAAAATTTATTCCATAAAACTGGCCTGTCTTTGATTGCAGCAATCAAAACTTCGCGATTTATTTGTTGGTCATACAATTTTTCTTTTTCTTTTTTCGACATGATTTTATTGAAGCGCAGCGCTACACGTCTTAACAAGTCAAAGGAATGTACTGAATTGAGGGGCGCGCGGCGGGTGGGGCAGACAGGCGGGCGGAGCAGGCAGGCGCGCGGGGCGCGAGCGCCATAAAGCATGAATCACGATTCGAGATTTTTAACGAATCGTCATTCTAATGACCGTAGTGACCGACGTATCCGTCTACGTCTTTTTTCACGATTCGTGAAGCGTGTGAACATGGGTATAATATAAAAAGCATAAATAAAAGCAAAAATAACGAATTGTGAAAAAACACGATTCGTGAAAAATCACGATTCGTCTTCGTGTGAATGAGCTCTTAAGTTTAAAGGAAATCAGACCATAAAATTATTCTAGTTAATTAAATTTTTGAAAGTTTTGTGTTTAATATAATCTTATTTAATGACAAATTAATTCTTAATCTTAAGGTACATTTATTTAAGCACCCTTAATCAAGAAACAAACGGTTAAAATACTGTAAATTATTTTTTAAATGATCAAAACCATGGGGCTAGTTACTTGCTCAACACAGGATTAAGAAATAATAAAAAGTACAACATAACTACTAGATGGTTTTACTCCTTATAAAAAAGACGACCCCACATTACAATACACAAACAATAATAGTACAAATATTATTAGATGTTTTTTGTACATTTTTGGCAATGCATCTAACATAACGTGTTCTTTTAAATTTGTTTATTTGTCCGGTCTCCTTCGAGTACCTGTCGGTGTTCAGGGTAATGACCAAGGGAAGTATTCACCCTATTTATGTTACTTGGGTTTCGAGGGAGGACGTCAACGCCAAATCTTTGGCAAACTTGTTCTGCCAATTTGTAGCGGAACAAACGATGTGTAAGTTTCCGTTCGTTGGGCCCGATATTTGCACAGTGTATGATGTAGCAATTTAATATGGATGTGTTTAAAAGACGCCTATACACCTTAATATACCACTTAAGGGCCCGTTTGCGCTGTAACAAATAAGAGGATAACTTTTGGTCCTTCGAGTTGACCCCGTCCATACACTTATTGTACTCGTGTACCACTATAAGTACTACTAAGTACACTATAAGTACCTAAAACTAATGTCATATAAAGGTCGTGTAATAAAAGCAATTTCATTTTTCAAAAAGATTTTATTCGTTATCGTCATAATAATACGTATATAATATTAATACTTCGTCTAGAAATTGTGCTAGAGGCGCTATATTTCTTTCCTACCGTGCCCAACCAAGATACCATAATAATATACTCATTGTATGGGCACAGCAACCTACTGTTCTTCTAAAGGTGTATAGGGTACGTTATTCAATGTTCAGGAAAAGGTCAGTCACAAAACAAGCGGTCTCGGTCTCCAGTATTCATGCAGTATTTGTTTAAAAAAAATCCAGAAATTGTAGCGAAAACACATTCACCAAAATACTAATATGGAAGACACTATTTATTATGTAACTTGTATTTGATTTTTTGTGCTCCACGCAATTTTTGAGGAAGTCACAATTTATAGTCCTTTAACAATTCAATTATTTTCATTTTGGTCTTCTCTTTGTACGCCTCTTTTTCTAAAAATATATTTATTATGCTTGCACTATTTTCTACGCAATCTATTAAGTTCTTAGAGGCGGCGTACGTAAGGTTTTTTTACGGATTCATAATTTTTTTAACTATAATATTATGATGCACTTCCTCTGGCGTTTCGGAAACTAGAATATTTTTACAATCATTACAATTGTTTGTTTCTTATAATGAAGCCACAGATATATGCACATGCTTGTAGTTCGCTACTTCCTTCCTCCAAGTTTTGTTCCAGGGAGGGAGTAATATTTTTTTCAATTTCTTTTTCAAATGCCATATTATTACGGCAGTTTTTAGTCCAGCAACGAATTGTCCAACTGTCGGGTTGCTATTGGACCCACACACAACGCATACGCTTCAACACACAGTTGAAGCGTATGCAACCCAAATACATTTTTAAGTGGGTCCTGCTGCAGTCTTCTTGTGGACAGACTTTTAATAGACTTACGTTTGGTACTGAGGATTCTCCAAACCATTTCTATGCCATTGAGTTTCCAAATCCACCCATCTTTTGTTGGATGATTACCCCTGCATCCCAAAAATTCAAGGGTTTTAAAAGATAATTTCATTTTGTCAAACATTTGCAGATGTTTTGAGGAATTTTTCATATTTGTTGAAATTTTTTTTCCACTTCTAAGTTCTGGTGTTGACGCGTTTACACCATCGAACAGTTCGTCCATGTTTGTTTTCAAATCGGCCGTTCATCAAATCGGTCAACAAACGGTTTAAATACTGTAAATGATTTTTTAAATGATAAAAGCCATGGGGCTCGTTACTTGCTCAATACAGGAACCCATACTATTCATACTTCATATAATATTATAAATGCGAAAGTGTGTTTGTTTGCCCCTCTTTCACGTCGCAACCAAGCTATGATATGGTATGATTTTTGTGTGTGAATATAGTTAGGAGGGTGGAGAGTGTCGTAGGCTACTTTTTATCGCGCTCAAACATGTCATTTCCATGGAAAGAGCGATGTTTTGTTAGATAGATGGCGTTAGAAAAATTCATTTGCAAGTCCTGAATCACGCTATCAAATAATACATGTAAATTACTTAAGTCATAGGCAACTAATATATTGAATTGAATGTTGAATTCGCGCTGGATAATTGTTGTTTTGGTTTAAAAATAATATTGTAAAGGAATAAGACATACGTAAGCTTTGATTTTGGTTTTGGGTCGCTTTGTGAATTGGTAAAATTGGTTTTGTTGTTTTGGCCCAAATTACTAATTATTTTTAAGGATTACTTTATTTCATGACTATTACGAGTATAACACATTTTCTGTTGCATGTGTTTAATTAGTTTTTGCTTTATTTTTAACTTTTAAGTAGTTTTTAGTTAGTAGTAGTTTTAAGTTAGTTAATTAGTAGTAGTCAGTTAGTTTGTAGTAATAGGTTGTTAGTTAGTAGTTTTTAGTTTTTCTTTAAGTAGTTTTTCTATATTGCTGTTTAAATTGATTTATGATATAATGACTCAAACATAAGTTCAGCTTTTCAAGAGTGTCCTCTAAAGCACAAGCGAAGCGATTAGCTGTATCGCAAAATCTCTTAAACATGTTGAACTAAGGAGGCAAGAACAGGCAGAACGTCAAACTGCTTTAAGAGCTGCGGAAACATGAACAAATATTCACGTCATAACGGAGCGATGTTGTGGTATGTTTGTCATCAGAGTTGACATTGACAGTTGTCACTTTGTTGGCCTGTGGATACGCACCTTTACTGTCAGATGCTGGCTGAAAAGTGTTGAACCTATAAACGCCATCAACTTGTGTGGCGCTAGCAATGACTACCCCATTGTCCAGTATTTGACAATCACTGGAGCTGAATACAACTTTAAGCTCTTGTTTATCATAGCATAACTGACAATAAATTAGTAATTAAATTAGGAACATAGTATACATCACTTGCAATAGTTGTAATTTTTACACAACCATTCCTTAATTTTATTTTAACATTTCCTTGTCATTCACTTGCAACTTTTACTTCAATGAATTATTATTGTTTACAAAATTCCTTATGAGACTCCGATCGTGACACATATGACTCGTTGCACCACTATTCACATACCATGAATCTCCACTGACATTCATCGTGAGCAGTACCTTAAACGATTCTGCCTTGGTCTTACAAGTAGTTTTCTTCTTGTTGAATTTTGGACAATCTTTTATGAAGTGACCAGCCTTTTTACATCCGTAACATTTAGGCTGCTTCCTCACTGCTACCAACGCAGTCACATTCTCATGTTTGTCATAATGTCGCATGTCCTCTTGGAGTAATTTGCTCTTGACTACATCAGTAGAAAGTTTTATATTGGAGTTTTCCATCGCCATAATGAGTGGATCATAGTCCGGTGTCAAACCACTTAACATGGTAACTGCTATAAAATCATCTTCCAGTGGTGATCCTATATCACTCAGTTGCTGTGATATTTCCATGATTTTGTTCACATAGGCCGCCTTGATTCCACTTTCATTAAGTTTTGTACTGAACAGCAATCTTAAGACTTTGACAGCGGGGCGTTTTATTGCGCCGCTACCCCTAATGCGCGGGCGGTTTTGGCATATTTGTATCGACTATAAAAAATAACCTAAATAACTATTCAAAAAAATCTTTTCGTATCTATTAGATCTATTTTTGTTTATTATGAAAAATAAATAAAAAACGTAATTTTATTATATTTAGTATATTAAAAAATCGTTTCCTTTGAGTATAAATCGACAAAAACTCTTACATAAACTAAATCTAAATCTTATAAGGTATAATTTTTTTTAGTTTGATATTTCTTGAAGCACGGGTAGTAGCAGAGTATGTTACAGTCTGGACAATAATACACCGTCTCCTTGCGACCTCGTTTGCCAGTTTCCTTCTTGACAGAGTCTGCGCAAACTTTGCAAACTCGTGACACTTTCGTTTGCTTCTCTGTTGGCGGTATGCGCTCCAGGAAGTGTCTGCCGACTAACCTGATGGACTAACCAAAAGGTGCTCCTTGAAAGGGGCCTGTATCATCAAGAGACCCATCTTCCATCAGACCATCGCCACAAGCCGTCAGAAACTTTGAAAATGCAGCTTCTTTCTCTTGGTCCTTGATTGCTTGAAAATAACGTACGCATTCACCATAGCACGTGCCACTAAATGAAAAAAAAAACATTTTTTTTCCACCATTTCATGGACTTCCTCTTCAATGAGTAGCATGATAAGTACTGATCATTCCACTCAACACCGATTTTGTTTAGATTATAATCTAAAACACAAATTTTGCTTTTTTTTAGGCCCGCCTTTGGCTTTCGCAGTCACTTCTGTTCAGGAAGCGGCATGTTTAGTTGTGAAGAAGTAAACGTCTCGTTTATCCTTCCACTTGCAGGCAGTTATATTGCGGCGGTGGCTAAAAGCCATTTCATTGAGCTCCAATTCTTGATGGCGCCACTCCTGTGGCAAAACACGGCGGTTGGACATCTTAGTACCAACAATACGAGTGTTTTTCAGCCAGAGCAGATCTGCCACAGTTGGGCTGGTGAAAACACGGTCCATATACTGGGTGGTCCAAAAGTTGACGTCCAAAAATTTTTTTTGGATGACATCTGGGGGTACTCGGAAATACCCCATGTATGTTCCGCGATTTTTTGTAGTTTACGAGATATGATTTTTATTCATATTTTTTTCAATTTTTGACCTAACTATTGAATTTTTTTTTCTTTGTGAATTAAGCCATTTTTTTATTTTTATTTTTGTGTCTTAGTCCTTATCAGTTGTACTCTCACAGACAAAATACCTAGCTTCCTACTATTAATAAAAGTTTGAGCGAGTCGGAGTTCAATTTTGAACTTTTAATAAAAAAATTAAATAGTTTCATGATTTCTAAGTAATTTTAAAAACTTTCTGAGACCCTCAGCTTCGATTATAATACAAAGAAAGTGGTACTTAATAGGCCTATTTTAGCTGTAAACTGCCTTTAAATGTACAGGGGCGTAAAATGTCATAAATTAATTCATTATTTAAAAAGCACGTATTGTTCATTTCTAAGGTAAATTAGGTTGGTTATGTGTGATAAAATTACCATTCATAATAAGTAAAACAATTAAAACAGTTATGACTGATTTTTATTCATAGCAAATTTTCAAAGTGTCTTCCTTCCGTTTCAATACACAATCTACAACGTCTTAAAAAATTTTGTTTCAGTCTCCTAAAACTACTAGTATGTTGTCTGATTTTTCTTGCGGCCTGCCTTACTTTTTCACGCAGTTCTGCTTCCGTGTTTATTTCACGTGCGTAAATCATTTCTTTATAATATCCCCAGAGAAAAAAGTCGATGGGGTTAAGACCTGGTGAACGTACAGGCCAAGGAATCGGCCCGCCACGCCCAATTCACCTTCTGGGGAATCGATCCAGGTGCTCTCGTACCGTTCTTGTGTAGTGGCAAGGAGCCCCATCATTTTGAAAAATTATTCTCCTTCTAGTTTGTAAGTCTACATCCTCCAACAAATCGTCTAAATTGTAAAAACTCTAAATATTGGGCTCCATTTAATCTACTTGACAATTCGAAAGGTCCTATAAGTGTCCCGTTTCAATTCCCGACCACAAATTTACACTAAATCGTACTTGAAAGTTTTTATGATCTCGTCATGTGCGGGTTTTCAATAGCCCAACTATGGTAATTGTGGATATTAAAGACTCCGGTCCTTTCGAATCGCGATTCGTCTGTCCACAGAATTTTTTCGAAAAAATTAGGATCCCGCTCAGTTCTTTCCAACATTGTCCGGCAGAAAGCCACTCGCCTTGGATAATCCGCAGGTAGTAGTTGTTATACCCGTTGAATGTGAAACGCATATGGTATCGCAATCTGAAAAAAACAAAAAAAAGACCATATTGTAATGCTAGGCATCGTTTAGAATTTAGATACATTATTTTTTCGTCTCACGAAATAGTACGTATTGCCCGTAACAATAATAAAATTAATCCATCGCTCACAGCTAACAAACCGGTATGCAAAGTGCTACAACACAACGGCGTAATTAAAAGGTTTAAAGGCAAAATAAAATTAACTCACCTGACTTCAGTATCCTCATAACTGAGGTTCGTGGTATGCCGGTCCTTCTTGAGATAGTCCTGGTGCTAGTAGAAGGATCGTTCTGCACTTGTTCCACCGACTTGATCCCTAACATCTTGATCCACTCTGGGTACTCCTTCGTGAGAACTGCGTCCAAAAAATCGTCCGGTCATCAGAGTATTATGTGAATTTATAAACAATCTGTGATCCGGGTAATGTTCCTGTTCTTCTCCTCGCCGTTCGAATTGCTCTCGATAAAGCCTTGCCGCTAAGTGACTATTTCCTTGGGCAACACCGTAATGATAATGCATTTCTGCATATTCTCTCGAAGAATAGCTCAGGTTGCAACACAAAAATCCAAATCACTGGGCAATCAAAGTCCGAAACACAAGCACAGGTCAGTCTCAGGGCGAATCAGAGTCCAGTTAGCAAGCGAGAGTTGTAATGGATGAGAAAATATCGAAAACAAACGTGGGAACAGTAGTAGTAACACGAGCGAAAGCTGTGAACAACTGAGGCTATGAAACGGGATTCGCCTCGGTTACAGCGTTACAGCCGACGGACATATCAAGACGACCGAGGAGAGAGTGAGAGGGCGCGCTACAGACGACCATAGTTTTTTTATTTTTTATTTTTATTTATTTATTAGGTCTACCAACAATTGTTACACGATAAAATGCACTAGTTCCTGTATAAAATATGTCACTTAAAAGCTACAGAATCATTAGCTAAAGTTTATGCACAACCTCAGGAATACGTTGTATTATCCATAAATTGAATTATTGTCGCCAAATCAAGGTGAAATCTAGAATTTGGATGATAAGAAAAGCTTTCAAATAATATGAGCTACTTCCCACTGAATGTACTGTGGTCCCGCCCAGGCGCCATACATTTTTAGACATCATTACAAATTCAAAAATATTAATTCAAATGTATTCCTGAATTTTGGTGCTGTTTATGAATCCGTCAGTGTATGTATAATACACTTTGCTACCTTGATGACGTGACTTTATTCTTCCCCTTAACAACAATGTATTTTCTGAATATCTATGTAGATTGGAGTCAACTTCTATTTTGAATGTTCCATTTTCTCGGATGTTTTCCCTATAAAAAGATCGGACTTGTTTTATTTGATATATACTTAGTGCAAATAATCTCTCATTTCCATCATAAGGAACACATCCAGTTGAGGGAGCTAGTCATCAATTGATACAAAAGGGGCCCGTTGTCTATTAACATTTTGTTCTGTAACATATCTGGCCAATATGTTAGGAACATTAAATCTTTCCAGTACTCTATTTAAAATGACTTGGGCATCAAGGTGGTCGGTTATATCGTGATGGAAACAGTTAAAGTTTAGCTGTAGCAACTCTAAAATCAGCCATTAGGTGTTTTAATGCTAAATTAAAATAGGAGACTATTTTAATTTAGTAATTTAATTCTTAATAACTTCAAATTCCGTTTAAATCTATCATTTACAACTTCTACCACCCAGCGACATAATGTTACCCATCTTGATTTGTTGGCCTTTATAGTAGACAACTGTCTTACCTGCTTCCATGTTCTCAGGTCTATGCACATGGAATCCCAAAGAATTTATTAAACTGATTGAGTCACGGAAGCCACGATTCAAACTGGAAATATCATTTTGCCTGAAATGCATCCATTCATCTATCAGCCCTTGGAGGTCTACTGCTGGACCTAGGCCTCCCCTAACTTGCGTCACTCTGGTCGGTCCGGAGCCTTCTGAATCAAGCGGATGCCCGCTGTCTTCTTCAGGTCGTCATTCCAACTGGTCGGGGGGCGTCCAATACTTATTTTTCCGAGACGTGGGCGCCATTCGAGGACCTTTCCTCCCCAACCGGAAATAAGACCTTTCATTTGAATATTTATCTTGAAATATATCTTTTACTAGCTGCTCGGATAGACTTCATTCTGTCAAAATGATTATCAATATCACATGCTACCATCAAGAAAGGTTTTAACAAGTTTCTGAATTTATGCAAACTATAACTTTTTTCAAACAAATAATTAGAAGACTTCTGTAAGTAAATACAGATAGCATCACAAATCACTATGGAATTTTTAGCTTCAGCCCCAAATAGTCCTTGAGGTATTAAAAGATTACGAGCACTGTGTTGCTCTCTGGTTATATGGCCAATACCAAAATTTTTTTATATAATTAGAAACAGTGACCTTAGAAGCTAAAACAGAGTGGTCATTCGTGCTAATGATTCTCCTGTTCTAAGTTTGACCAAATACGTTTTACTATGGTTTTTTACAAACAGTCCCCATTGGAATGCTATTAAAAAGTATTAAAAACTTTGTAAATGTCAAACCCGTCCAATAATGACACAAGCCATTTGAAAAATTCTCTATATTTTCAAAATTGAGAACACAACCAGCTAGCATCGTACGGAATAAATTCAACCTATTTTCTAAATGAATAGCGTTGAAAGTGGAAGAGAACTCATATTCATTTAGAAAGTCCCAGTTAAATAACATGGAATTTTCTTGACAAAGACTAGTACTTTAAGTAACATATATTTTTTGCTAAGATAGGATAGTTCTTTTAATATAGCTTGGCTCTCGTAGGCGCTCTGTATTCATACAATCTGGCACAAAACAATGATTAGGTGTATCCGTAGTGCGAGTGAAATTGTGTAAGCACATTTTTCCTTTTTGTGTAAGCATATGTTTCCCTTGCTCTGACTGAACCTTGACTGTTAGGCACCTAATCAGTCCAAGAATTGGTTTCAGAGCTCAAGATAGTCACCTAGCTTGAAGGACGTGTTGATTCCAAGTCGATTCATTGAGTTCGTGGTCATCAACTAGGACCTCTAATTCAGCAGGTTCTGCAGTTGTATCATGTTCCAATGGCAGAGGCTGGGATGCATTTCGATGAGCTCCCATTCAACAAGCATTACATGCCCAAGCTTCATTTGGAATCTGAAAATTTAAATATTGTAAATATAAACAGATACGATTAGTCAGAAAAATATAAAATTATCATGATTAAAGCTACTATGTAATGTATGTAAATTTTTATTTTACTACTCTATACAGTTTATAACAATTCAGTAATTTATTACCTGCCGTGGAAATATTTTCTTTCCACACAATTTATCTCCGTATTTAAAATCACACACATCACATAAAACAGAACACATAAACAGAATCTAGGAATATTTAAGATTTCATCGAAATCAAAAAAGCTGTGAAGAATTTGCTTATGTAGAAAATATAAGAACCTCTGGCATTAAATTAAGCACACATCGGCAACGATTGTTCATATCCAAAATTAGGTTGTCAATTGCTGGGGTATGGGGTCCCATGTTCTTTGTAAATGTTCGAAAAGTTGTTGTTCCGTTGTCAAATTGGGCAGGAAATACATCAGAGCCCTTCGCTGTAACATGTCCCAGACATGTTCAATAGGATTTAAGTCGGGCGACTGAGCTGGCCAACCCAAAACTCGAATATCGTGTTCTCGGAGAGTGGCTGAAACCAGCCGCGCCGTATGGGAAGGTGTATTATCGTGTATGAGTAGAAATTCCTGGCCCATTTGGATTCTGTGCGGGACAATAACAGGTTCTACTACTTCCTCATGGTATTTTTCTGCAGTCATGCTGCCTTGTATCCAAACGAGCTGGGTTCGTCCGCCAAAAAGAATTCCTGCCCATACCATGATTGTTCCGCCTCTGTATGAGTGGACCTCCTGAGGGTGACGTAGACGGCTGACTCTGCCTGGAGTTCTCCAAACGCGTTTTCGTCGTGAATCTGGATGAAATCCAAAACGGAACTCATCAGTAAACAGTGCCATTGACCACTCCACGGCAAATGATCCCGAGCCCACGAAATCCGCCGACCGCGATTACCACGTCGCAACTCTAGACTCGTAATCGTCTTCGAGCATGAAGACCAACTTCATGCAACCTCCTTCGCACGGTTTGGTCGCTTACCAGCAGCTGGTAGTCCTCTTCGAGCCTTTGCACTAGTTGCGTCGCTGTGATATTGGGTTGTCTTTTAGCGGTCGTTTGAAGAAATCGATCCTGTCTCCGATTAGTTATACGATATCTACCCGTGTGCCGTTCTGCCACGTCCCCAGTAGTGAGATAACGTGACCACAACCAGCTTGCTGCGGTGTTTAGGATCGTTGTCCTCTTGCAGAATCCAATCTTCATTTTTGCTGATGAACCAACGTTTGGCAGATGGCAGTAAAGCCTTTTTGTAGATTTTAATCATTTTTTCGGCATTTAGGTTGTCGGTAAAGAGGTACAAATTGCCGAATCCCTGCTTTGAGAAGCAGCCCCAAAGATGCACCTTTATTCCGTGTTTTACGGTCCGCTGAACAAGCCTATGGGTGGAAGTTGACCAGGCTCGCGTGAGGACACAACGTGCCCATATAGAACATTCATCAGTAAAAATGACATTTTCAAAATCTCTATCGATATTCTCATGCGCCCAAGCGAGTCGCTTTTTCACATGTTTTTCAGTCAACAGAGGCTTCTTCATTGTGTTGCGCCATTTCACGTCATGAGTACGGAGATGCGTTCGGATAGTTTCGTAGGATATATCTAAACCTTTTGCCTTTAATTTTGCTTGTCCTTGCCGCAGTGTTAAACCAGGATTCCGCGAAAACAGATTCACTATTCTTTTTTCATCTTTTTTGTCCACTTTTCCTATCGAGCCACGTTCTGGTAAATCATCGACATTTTTAGCCACTTTATATCGCTGCACCCACTTCTGTACAAATGCCTTCGACTTTCTCATATATTTAGCAGCCGCTGATTGCGACATTTTGGGACCTTTCGGGTGGGTGCAAAGGAACACAGCCTCGTAGCGCGACGCGTATTTAGCACTCATGGCGCTTAACGTGATTCTCTTTCAAAAGATCAACGACAACTGAATCTTTGTTGACAATGCATCAAGGACAAAGTTTCCCTCTATCGGCTCGCAAAGGAATTAGAGCGAAATCTTTCATTTAACCTGTCGGTAATGACGTCCACGCTCTTACTTGACTGACTGTAGAATAAAAGAGGTTTCGATCCTTATACAAACTTTTTATGGAAACAAAAAAGGTTTTAAACTATAAAGCCATGAACTAATATCGGAATATTATATCCCTAGATTCTGTTGATGTTTGTATGTCCTAGTTGTTTGGATGTATCTGGATGTAAATGGATGTATCTATACAATGAGGATCTTCAATGCGGTTGTTGGCTTCTTGAATTACCAAGTTCACACACTCTTGGCACAACTTATCATTATCAGAAATCTGTAACAGTAAAATGTGTGAAATATATTACACACTTAATAGGTACATAGATTGTTATAATGACGAATTGTTTTAATTGCCATAAAAGAACATAAAAAAACTATACCTCACGACCACACCATTCTTCAATTATTGCGACAGTCTTCACTGAAATCCACAGCATGATATTCATTCCTCTGGTGGTTATTACAAGTCAGGACAAGAAGCAAGTGCAATGGATTGATTGTAGCTAACTTATCACGAGTGATTTATTATGAGCAGACATACAGTTTCTTTACATCAAGTACATTCATACATGAATTTACTTGATATGTATACCCGGAATACACCTATTAGTTTAATGTTAGTGACCTGCGAGTAAAAGTTTTTGTAGTAAGGAAGATTTTTTTTGGCTGCGCGAGAGCATAATATGGTGTATTAAACCTAAGCAATTAAACTAAATGTGGAAAGAAATTTTAATCTTCTAAAATGGATACATATTACAAGTACTTGTAGCTGTTACATACCTTTTCATTCCAAAAGATTTTGTTAGTACAAATCGGGAAGTCCAGTAAGCAAGCGCCAGGTTGTCGTATACAGAGTTAGGGTCGGAGTCCGGTAGGTAAGCAGAGGTTGTTATAAAACGATTAATCACGGCGGCAGCGCGGCGTTCACCTCGCGATTCTCAGCCCAAATAAACAAAGAAATAAATAAAAACACCCATAAATCACAGAGATAATAATATCAAACAAAATAC
Source organism: Thymelicus acteon (assembly GCA_951805285.1). Lineage (NCBI taxonomy): Eukaryota > Metazoa > Arthropoda > Insecta > Lepidoptera > Hesperiidae > Thymelicus > Thymelicus acteon. Next base: position 19,786,601 of record OX638214.1, on the reverse strand, counting down.
GAAAAATCTCAAAACGTATGGACGCCCTAGCAGCGCGTCGAGCTCGCGATGTAGGTAGGTGAATGACTTGTAGTACCTATGATTCGTTTTCCCTTAAATACTTAAACCCTGGCTTAGAACAGGCAAAAATATTTCGGTATCTGCCTACTAAACAAATATCTAACATAAAATAGGCATCGCAAACATTTAATACAAAATTAATGTATTTCTGGCATACCTTAAAAAATTAAATGGTATTTAAAAACTCACGGACTCGGACCAGATAGTGTGCAAGCGCTCCGTCGTGTTGATAATAAGCTATGTCCACACTATGCACTTTCATCTTCAACTTTCGTCTTCATCTTTCTATTCAACTTTCGTTTGTCGCTTTCAATAATTGAATGCGTTAACGAACGCAACGCCAATATAGTCATTTAGTTCAGTCGTATTTTGTCAGCTTGTGGAAACATGTGCGACGACAATGTGGGCACCTTCGTCCCACATTCGCATTATGTATATTTATTATATTTTATATCTCACACACACACAAGCACACTCACACCTATGAAGTATATTATGTTTATCATATACATCACATACACAACACGTACATACATTCATACATACACACAGGCACACATACCACACCGCGGGATCGAACCTGGTGCGCTCTGATGTTCTACGTCACACTGTGACGTCACAGCACCAGCCGTGCCTAGTCGCGCGGGCGCGCGAACCGGTTGCCAGCCTCGTCTCCCGCGCCCCGCTTCACGGGCAGTTCAGTTCGTCGCCGGACGCGCCAGTCGGCCTTCTATGCTCTCCGCGCTAACCCGTACTGCTCGATCGCTCGGCTACCTCAGTGCTTACGCTGTGACCTATCTCGTACCTAAGACTATTTTCGTGTTGCTTGTGCTTGTACTTTCTACCCGTGCTATCATTCTCTCTCCTTCTTTGTTTTTATGGATTCTGTCGCGTTGTACTTTCTTGTGTAGTGTTACTGTAACTTATTCTTTGTGCTTTGTGTAATAAACTATTAACTTTGATCCAAAGTTAAACTTATTGCCCACGCGCCTCCGCTACACACCACCACACGCTATATATCATTTCCACAACAACATTTTACTTAGTGGAATATGTGCTGCTTACTTGGTCATAAGAAATTCCAGAAAAAAAAGAACCAAGCGAAAGTTTTGGATAAGAGGCTATTACAATAATCGAAGTAATGTGATTATGAGAGAACTACGAGAAGATAAAGATATTCTTTTTAAAAATTTTACACGCATGTCTGAAAAAAAATTTGATAGACTTTTGAAATTGGTTACACCAATAATTACAAAGCAGTCAACCCAGTTACGTGAAGCAATACCTAGTGAAATAAAATTAGCTATAACACTTAGGTTCTTAGCTACTGGAGACAATTTTATGTCTCTTTCATATTTATTCAAGGTGTCCAAACAATTCATATCAGCAATGCTACCAGATGTATTGAAAGCCATAATTAAAGTACTAAAGGATTATATTCAGGTAAGAAAGAGTTTTATTTATATATTATTCATTTATATAATAGACAATATTTAGCACAATGATAATCATTTTTTAAATACAACAAATTCAGAAACAGTATTAATATCAAATGCTTCTGTCTCAGCTGGAGAGTCATTTGGCATCTCGGTGTCATTAAATATCTCAATAACATTCGGTATCTCAGTCACATTCCGCATCTCAGTAACATTCTGCGTTGCGGCTGCACCAGTCATCTGTTGCATTTCCAGATCAAAAAGTATATTATTTATGCGCTGTTGAGCTAATAGCCGATTTAATGGATTAAGATTTCGAATTTTATGAGCTATTAATTGTCCATAAACAGTAAACTCATCTTTTTGACTTAATTCTTCAGTAGCTTTTTTCATAAATTTGTAAGCTTCTTCCTCTTTATCGGCAATCTTTGTACTTTTAACATTTCTCTTCTTTCTTATTGATGGTAAGGTAAAATCATGTTCATCTTCAGACATACACGTAGACTGCGAAGTCGCAGAGCTTTCTCTATTGAATACTTCAGCTTGCGTGTCCTGAAATGTAATGTAAATGTTACTTAATTCAATTTTTTTTTCAGATACCAACAAACGAGCAGCAATGGAAATCTATTGCGAATGAATTTGACAAGCGATGGAACTTTCCACATTGTATTGGCGCCATGGATGGAAAACATGTGGTCATCCAAAGACCAGAAAATACTGTGGGCGAATTTCATAACTACAAAGGAACACATAGCATAGTATTGTTCGCAATCGTAGATGCAAACTATTGTTTTACATATGTTAACGTTGGTTGTCAGGGCCGTATATCGGACGGTGGTGTTTTTAAATCCACTGCGTTTTATAAGAAAATTGAAAAAAAATGAATTAAATTTACCCCACAATGAACCACTACGTGGTAGAACGATGTCAGTTCCTTATGTCTTAGTTGCTGACGATGCATTTGCTCTATCTACCTATACTAAACCGTATTCAACTGATTTAAATGTGGGGTCTCCAAAAAGAGTGTATAATTATAGGTTATCAAGGGCAAGACGTATGGTTGAGAATGCATTTGGGCTGCTTGCATCTGTATTTAGAATATTTCGTAAGCCAATTGAATTAAAAGTCGACAGTACTGTAATTGATATTGTTTTGAGTTGTGTTTACATTCACAATTTTCTACGATTGCAAACAGATTCATCCCGTCATTACTGCCCTCCAGGTTGTTTTGATAATGAGGATGTACGCACTGGAGAAATTATTCCTGGGTCGTGGAGAGCAATAACTGCAGATGACAGTGGTTACAGGGCACTTCAAAGAATTCCTCGTAGGCCATCAAATACATCGAACCAAATACGAGAGGAATTTATGAACTATTTCATGTCAGATATTAGAGCAATACCGTTTCAAAGCAAATACTTATAACATTTATTTTGTGGAAGAATGTAATAAATTAATTTCAACAAATATGCGTTTATAAATACCTTTTCTTCCTCAGTACTAGTTTCTCTGGTTTCCCTAGGCGTCACAGAGTCAGCAGTGAACAACAGATGTTTATAGGCAAACCACAGTGAAACGTATATCTCATCGGATCCAGAACCACTCTTTTTCTTCATCACTTTCTGATGCTCTTTGGAAAAATATGAGCGTAGACTTTTTATCTTTTTTTTAACACCATCGATGTCCATGTTATATTTAGTAGCCAAAACTTGTAAACCATCGTTCCTCTTTACTTTATTTGTATAAAGTTTGTTATTTGGATCCCAGAGCTGTGGAAAGTTTCGGTAATCTTCAATAAAATTCAATGTAATTTCGTCTGCCATCTTGTTGTTGAACGCTTTGTGGAACAGAAATCCATCCGACGCGGAATGACGTGTATCACAGCGCGCGCTACGCTTTCAACTGTCATTGCGCATGCGTCAAGGGCATGCCCGACTTGCGCTGTTGACTGCGCTATGACGCATGCCCTTGATGAACAAAAAAAGGCATAGCTATTCATAGTGATGAATTAGCGGTACATCGTCTAACATTTCATCCACCACACTTGTTAAAATAACAAATAAATCATTCATGATGCACTATCAAACCTTCCATCACTAAAGTACGGACCTAATAAACAGTTATCTAAAACACGGGTCCACATACTGACACTAAAACGGTTGTTAAACAACTTGTTTAACAAATAAAATAAATCGCAATACCAGCAATTAATAACGCACGCACCTGCGCTCACGACGTGCGACGGTTGCGGTACGACTGTTTGTGTACATTGCTTTCGCACGGCAGAACGTGGAGGGCGGGACAGCCGAAGCGAATAGCACGGGCGGTGCGGCTTTTATGAAAAGCCGCAAAGGCGACTACCCCTTTGCAAACGCCGCCTTTGTACCTTTGACGGCAACGACCGCGGCGGTGCCATAAAGCTAACTTCGTTAATAGCGGCGAATACAAAGCATTGCGAAATTCATTCATGTACATATCGTAAAATAAGGTCGTCGCTTTCTTGAGCGCAGTGTCTATGATTAATGTTTTTTTAAAGGATAATTTGGGTAAAAATTAAGGTCAGATTTTTTTACTAATTCGGGTTGAGAATCGTGAGGTGAACGCCCCCTGAAATATTTATTTTGATTTCAAGGACACGCGGTAGTGATGGAAAAACTTGCTTTTTATCTTTCCATTCTTCCAATAGATTGGATTTTATAGGGCAGACAGGATTACTGAAATAAATTGATATCTGCTTTGGAGGTAGCACGTCGTCGCTTTTGGCCAACTGCTAGCTCTTTATGTTTAAGCCAAAAATCGAAATCTTCATTGGGAGTTTCCTCCTGTGATCCACTAGTGCCACTAGTGGAAGTCGTAGTATCTTGAGGAGGATACTATCCTCCTTAATAATGTTTCTCAATTTTTGTATAACCCTGCCACATGCACTTGGATCTTGAAAATATAGATTTTTAATGATAGATTGCTCGATAACAAATCCTGCTGGAGGCTCTTCTGGAATGACGGGTTTGTGTCCTGCTAGAAAACTGGCGCGAGTCCTGCTAGCAGTACGCAATTTGTAAGAATTTTTATCTGGTCCTTCCAGCAGTACGGTGACCTAGATCTTGAACTTGCGCTTGTGAAGAATCTTAAATATTTGGTCAGTACGTAGTAACATAAAACTTAGTGAATTAAGTATTTTATTCATAATAATGTTAATGTTTTACTCGAGTACATTCCGTAGGTGTTCGAATCCGAACCTGAAACCCTGGGAAATAAGGCCCAAGTTAGTTTCCATTAGTAGACTCCGCTGGTTTGTGAACCACACCCGCTACGTGCGCAGCGAGAGCAAGCCGAAAAAGTAGTTGGGTGTGGTTGTTGACAAAAAAAAACCAGAACGGAGTTATAAGCGAAGGAAAGCAACAGAAACATTAATGGAAACAATAAAATAGTGAAAAAATTGATGATGATAATTAATGCACATGAAGATGGTAAACTAATAAAAAAAAGAAAGAAGGAAAGAAAGTAGCAAATTTTATTAGCAGACGAACAATTACCAAATGCGATGCTTTCTATTTTAATATATTTAAATTTAACGTGCTTGCAAAAATAATACTTACATACGGCCATCTAATGTAGTAAAATAACGCTCGTTCAACACTTACCCTATCGGGGCGGTCGGTAGTCAATAACGTGGACGCACAATTTTGCATTCAACTTAATATACTCGTAAATTGGTACGAATTAAAAAGGATTTAAAGTGGTGTAGTCCATGGCAAATTAAGGATGCTTGGGGTGGCGCGAGACGACAGTACGAGGGAGTGTACGCTCCCCAAGGATATTCCAAATACGTAGAAAATTAAATTAATGTGTGTTGCGTATGCGCAGAAAAATAGCGTGCGTATCTGTCGAGGCGCTGCCGTGGACTGCCATCGCAATTAATGCGGCCACCGCCGGTCAGCGCGACTCGAGTACGTTCCTATTGTTTCACGAATAGGGTGATCGCGCAGAGAAGTGCAACGGTGTTATATTAATTTATTTAATGTTTTTACCTATTTTAATTATTTACTTATTTTTTGATCGCAATTTAATTATATTCTAATAACTTTGCACGTGCAACGTTACACTCCCTCACCCTCTCAATATTGTGTGGTTCTAGACGTTCTTGGACGACCTATTGCTGGTGATTTAAACGTGGAACCGGTCTCTTCAAAACGCTTTATCCATATTTTAATTAAATTTGCACTCGGAGCTTTATTAATGTGTGTTACAGAACAATACAGTCGCCTTGTAGAGATGTATGAACGACCGTTCTCGTAAAACGTGCGAACACAAAAAGCGCGACGCTTCCCGTCAAACTGATGGCTACTAAAACTCCACGATTGCCACTATCCTACCACGCTAGGCTCCCCCTGCCCGCGCACTGTTTAGTCCGCGAAAAAAGATGACGCAATATGCACGTTCTGTTGCGCCCTGTTGTATTAAGCCCTGGGGTGGATAGATTTATAAGCGTGCACGCGGATGACCAGGCCTGGTAAGCGGCATTCTTTTGGTTAGATGCCGAGATAGGGGGATAGATACTACTATACCTCAGCTGGTTTTTACCACGATGGATATGACAGAGTTACGAATAAAACATTCCATGTCTTGTCGTATCACATCGGCTACTGAGTCTGCGCTCGCGTTCGGGTCTCCCGAAACGAAACAGAGCTGCCTCCAGGGTAAAATTTCAGAGTATTGATTGTGTGTATTAATCGATATAGGTATATTAATGTATATTTGTTTTAATTTACGCTAGTTTTTTATTTCTTTTGAGGAAGATGTTTACTCTTGAGCCGAGAGGGCCCCTCGGCAAAACTTTGATATATGGCCCCGGAAGGGCTAGCTACGCCACTGATCAAACTGCACACGGTGTGCAAAGGGCAATGTCCATTTTCGGCTATTCGTGGACAGGATGCTCAAAAATAAATAATTACATGAAAAAATATATTTTGTTTTTTAACATAAACACGCGAATTATTTTTGTATCAATTTACTTTTTAAAATAATATATTTAATATAACATTCTACTGATAAACACTTCCTGTTGTCACATACACAGAGTACTCACGTCAGTAGAATTGCAACATTATTCTGATAACGATAATAAAACGATAAATCGATGTTATTTCGAAGTTTTAATTCTCACGACAAAAAGTTAAGTTTGGTAAGATACACGTATAAAAAGCAATAAACTATAAATAAGGTATTATTTTTACTAGAATAACATATTATTTTATGTACGTTGCTTTTATAATAATTCACGATAATGAACAATATATCGATGTTTTGCAAACACGCTCGAATCGATGCATTGTTTGCATCCTCAGCTGTCAATCGTTGGACATAGTAATCTCAACTGTCAATCGTTATTCATTGGTTGGATCATAGTGCATAGTAATCTACGTTCAACTTTCAAGTCACATTCGCTTTGTTTTTCGCATCGTGTTTCGTCTGTGTTTTTCATCATTAATATTATTACGACCTTTGGCTTACGAAAATGGATTTAGACTCTGCTTCCCACGTTGACTTTGGCACTATTGTATGTATAACTATGGTTGAACCTTGGTTTGTATGGTTGCTCATGTAATGACTGTTTTTTGGTTTCTAAGCTGGGCAAGGTACAGAGATGATATAAATGCACCAGTCCCGTTCGTGGACAATATATTAATAACATACGAGTCAGATTAATAAAAAAAATGTCAAGGAAATTGGGCGTTTTCTTTAAAATACCTACAAAATATTTATTCAAATAACCAGTATAATAAACATCTGGTTACAAAACAATTATTATTTTCGTTTTTAAACTGAGTAAAGGTATTAAGCCTATATAATATTTATGTTGAAATGTGGTGTTTTTTTTTTTTTTTTTTTACTTACAATAAGCTAATGCTTGACCATAATCCCACCTGATGGTAAGTGGAGATGTTCACTGATAGCCAAATGTCCATACAAAGTGGACATTGTCCTTTGATTAAAATCGATTAAGTAGTTTAGGAGTCCATCGCGGAAAAACAACGTGACACGTAAATTATATTAAGATTAAAACCTACACTAATAATATGAAATTTACCTATTTCTTCGCAAGAAAATTACTAAACGTCGATTGAGTACCTATTACCTGTCGTGAAATTTATTTAATAACTATCATACCCAGATACTTTTTATAATTTACCGTGACGCAACAGCGAAGACGTTAACGACACCAGCTTACTCTATTTATGAAAAACGAGTAACCACCCTCGCTTTGCTTCGGTTTTCTTATTTTTTTACACCTTGGGTTACATTATTGGAGTTTTATTAAGGATCTCTAATTTTTTTCGAGAATATAATATAGTCTATGTTACTCGGGGATAGTGTAGCTTCCCAACAGTGAAAGAATTTTTGAAATCGGTTCAGTAGTTTCGGAGCCTATTCAATGCAAACAAAAAATCAAATCTTTCCTCTTTATATATTAGTATAGATAAATAGAATGAAGTATTTTTAGAAATGAGACAAAATCAAACTGTAGAATTATTTATTTAAATGTAATTACGTACCAAATTTCACTGTCCTCGAAATAATGCAGTTTTATTTAAAAAATTGCGTACTCTTGTGGTTGTACAAGGAGTTTTGTTATACTTATAATGAATTCTAATTGTTAGGTATGTTTCAGCAATAGCTTTTATTAAAAGATTTCTGTGGTTGTCTACATTCTACTGGTACAAACTATGTTGAAGTAACTGTGTGAATAAGGACGTGCTGTTTGCGAAGGTTTGGCTTAAAAGCTTTAACATATTTTGAGGACATCCTATCAGTTGAGATCCATATTGTAGTAGTTGTTGTACTTACGTGCTCACGTAATATTTGGATATAGTGATATGGTTGACTTGCATTAGCTCGTTACGACACCAGTAGGTAGGGAAACACGTCTGCTCTCGTCTACGGCTCTCTCGTGACTGACCCAGTGTTGCCCCACTACCCGTGCTCCCGAGATAACCTGATTACTGCTATAACTATAATAGCAGTACAAACACTACATCCTTTTCTTATTAAAATCTTTATTTAATCTGGAGCCCGATCCACAGTCGACTCTGCAGTTGATCGCAGCTCAAGCCTTCAAAGGCCACTCCACGTCTACACCTTTCAATAATCCAGTTTCTTAGACAAACTCATTTGTAACACACACTACATGTATGAAGCAGGCTACGGTTTGTAAACCGTGGCCTTCATGCTTCATTTAAAATTACTCATGTAGATTATACCTTCACTGCAAATTATAAATTTAAACATTGAAACAACACCTGAGACCTCTTCCAGCATTTTGTCTTAGACCTTTCCCTTCTCACCCATTCTCCTTCTATCTTTATTAAATAAATATTAATTATTTACATCGCCTCTTAGCTTTTCATACTTCCTTCAGTTCTTATAAGTAATGTTCGTCTTATGAACATCCAGCATCTAGGGACGTTGATTCAGATTTTTATAAGGTAATGCTATTTCTAATAAAATGTTTAATTTTACTGTCCCTCTTTTTCTTACCCCATATTCCTTTCCTTTCGCATCTACTCTCTTTCGTCTCTTTTTGATTAAGATCGCCAAGTTATTAGGTTTCATACCAACATACAAACGAACCTCGTCATTTCTGTCCATAAATAAAACAACTTACAAGCAAAACAAAACACAGGAAATGTGAGAAACTCGATGAAAATTTATATTATTACTAAAAAAGGGTTTGTTGTCAACAAAAATTACTTACAGCCTACAACCTGCTTTCGTCTTTAAAGACAAAAGTTTTACTTGCGAGACAATCCCCTTACATACCTAATATAAAACTAGGTCCTACGACCATAACACGCCAAACATGGCTAGGCCCGCAACAAGAATTTCCTTTATTTAGGCGCCCTTTCTGAATGCGCCCAACGGACCCAACGCTGTCACATAATTATGGGTCAGAGACTGCAGATACCAGTCATTCATTGAAATACTTCGTCTATTAAGTATCTTTATTTTACATCACAACTCCATCACGCTAAATAACTATAAATAATAAATAAACTAAATAAAATAATATAGCATTCACAAAATCACTACATTTTGCATGGTTTTCAAAGTTATGAGGGCCCATACTGCCGTCAAGTCAATAATGTATGATTTTCAATTTAATAAGGGCACATACTGCCGTCAAGTCGGTAATGTATAATTTTAAATTTTATGAGGCCTATACTGCCGTCTAGTCAGTAATGATTTTCAATTTCAAGAGGTCCATACACACTTCAGTTATTATGATTTCAAATCATGAGACCCATACTGCCGTCAAGTCAAGTAATCATACATTACTTCTAAATTTCATGAGGTCACTACTTCCGTCAAGTCAGTAATGTATCAATATCAATTTCATGAGGGCTCATACTGCCGACAACTCAGTAACGTATGATTTTTAATTTCATGGGAGCTCATACTACCGACAACTCAGTAACGTATGATTTCCAATTTCATGAGGGCTCATACTGCCGACAACTCAGTAACGTATGATATTCAATTTCATGAGGGCTCATACTGCCGACAACTCACTTCAACTCAGTAACGTATGGTTTTTAATTTCATGAGGGCTCATACTGCCGACAACTCAGTAACGTATGATATTCAATTTCATGAGGGCTCATACTGCCAACAACTCACTTCAACTCAGTAACGTATGATTTTTAATTTCATGAGGGCTCATACTGCTGACAACTCAGTAACGTATGATATTCAATTTCATGTGGGCTCATACTGCCGACAACTCAGTAACGTATGATATTCAATTTCATGAGGCCTCATACTACCGACAACTCACTTCAACTCAGTAACGTATGATTTTTAATTTCATGGGGGCTCATATTGCCGACAACTCAGTAACGTATGATATTCAATTTCATGAGGGCTCATACTGCCGACATCTTTTCTGAGTATGTTTATGTTAAGCAGAACTAAACTTCATTATAATTACCTTTGGTTGATTTTACTCTGATTTCTCTGACTCTTCGAGTTAGAGTATATATATATATATGTATCAGTCCGGACTTGATTATTTAACATCTTACTGAAGAACACGCATCAACATATAGACAAACACCAAAATGTTTCTATGTGTGATAGATTACGAACGTATGACTGACATTATGAATTTTTTTGAGTTAGTAGGACATGTCGAACGCGGCATGTACCTACTTGTAACGTTACGGTAAAATGCGGAGTGCGCCAAGCCTGGTAAAACTTCAACTCTGACTATAGCTTAAACATTCACTCAACTTTATAAATATTAACTCAACTTTATCTTCATCCTTTTCACTTGAACTCAACATTACCTTGACCTCACTTTTTTTTATGAACTTTTCTAGGTATTGTGACGGGTCATCTTATTGAAATGAAATTCCAAGTGGTTTACACCATTTAGCTGTAAATCAATACAAAACTACAATCGGTTTACCTGTAAAACTACTTAAAGAGGACTTCTCGATTTATAACTAAATACATTCAGCTTAATAAATATTTTTGGACGTCAGGAGAGTTTCTCCTTCAAGATTTTTGTGGAACTCTGCCAAAACTAAGCCTGGGCTTCTCCAGGGGTATGAATTTACTACAGTATATCAAATCGTGCGTCTTCAAAAGGCGCTTTCCTCAGGCTACAATAATAAATAGCAAAATTCTAAACATTGCTGCACCCATTCAAACAAAATACAATTATTGTTCTCAATTTCAAAATAAAAACTTAGGTACTCCTTTTGCCCACGAATAACTCAATAACCAATATATAATATGATTTCCGTGACAAAACTTAGTTTAATCACAGTAACAACACAAGAACGCGTCTAGCTCGCAAGCGCTTTTGACCCTCACTGCCTCAATAGATTCTATAAAATTCAACACAAAAACTAAATTAGAAAAATAAAATTGTCTCATCGTGAAGATTTGAACTCTGGTATCGCGGCTTGTATAATGGTTCCTATTAGGAACGATGATAGGAACTTCCTATCATCTCCCAATACGCAATGATATTCAAAAATATAGATACGTTATGCTCTTACAAACCAACCAAGAACTCCGTTCTGAAAAGAGCCACAACACACGCCCATCCTTTGCTCCACTACACCAATCACATTGGTACAATACACGAAGGCATTCTAACGCCGTATGTCAAATGTCAAGCACTTCTGACTACAACAAAAGCGTCATGTTAACAGAGCGACCACGACCATAACGGTCAATTACCCGCTCCCGCGCTCCTCATCGTCGGCGCGCCAGTGACACATCCACCTGTTTTCACATTATAATATCATTGCTTCTTATTTTGAAGTTGAGAACTTATCCTACCGTACGCTGAGTGCCATATTCTGAGTGCGACCCTTTTCCGTCATGTTGGCAGCTGCAACTCCGAACTCAAACTAATTATTACATCTCTTACCATAGAACCCTAACGTTGTTGCTATGCTTATGACGGAATAAATGTTTCTTTCTTTCTTTTTTACGCTACCGCCCATCAAACCAACTTTATTTATGATCACTCACATTATGTTATTATATTTTCAGCCGTGTAGTACAGCCGTGATGGTCAAATAACAAAAGGAAAGGCTGCTAAAGAATCACAAAGAACTTACAAGCTGAAATAGGGACCCGGCGCCGCAACGTTAAATTACGTTAACCGTATTACAACAGCTTGTGATAGTTTATGTATATTATTTTGAAAAGAAATACAAGTGCATGGCTGCATGTATACCAAGGCGGCTAGGCATGTATGTATACATACTGCAAATGCAATACTTTCATAACGGAACATAATTTTTCATCAAACAACTTCAGTTCCGTTTTTATCAGAATTCACATCAAAACGACTGCAATTATTTCAGTTTATCATACCTACACATGTACTTTGTAACTAAAGCAAAACTACGTTTGAATGAAACCCAGGACCTGCGTAGAATATAACTAATAGTCATAACAACAGCTAATTTTATTGACAATCACCCTTACTGTTATAGTTTTATGGCAGCGAAGAAGCAAACTCACTCTCAACAATTAAACTTAACTTGCATGTGCTGCCATCTATAATGGTAGTAAAAATCTATACTTTATAAAGCCGAAGAGTCCGCCCGGCCGAACTCGCCAATCCCAGGAACCACCGGTTCGAACCGAAAAACTCCGTCCATTCACCGAGGAAGGCCACAGGTCATACAACATCGTGCCTTCCAGCAGCCAGTCCCTTCCACAAACCAACGCGGGTGAAACGGCGTGGCACAGCTAGTCCTAAATAAATTTTACTAATTTAGGGAACCTTTCTCCTTTTATTCTTGAATATTTTAAAGTCCCTACTCCTTTATTTAAGTTCATAATTTGTATAATGTTATCTCCTTTTTAGTACTAAGTGTTGTTGTGCAACACACACACGCAAGAATGGATGCCGGACACAATTCGCACATTTACAACAAAATGGTGCTTTACAAAAATAGTAGTTTTTCAGTATAGCCATTCAAAGTTTTCAACTCAACATTGCGATCAATGTCTATAAAGAAAACTGAAATATATCGTTGCAATTAGCCTCTCTCGTCGGTTCGCCCAACCTACTTTTAGTTAGGCACTAAAAACATGCTAGTAAATAAGTAGTTCATTGGCACACATACGCAACTTTAACCAAACACGCGGCACCACACGCAATACGCCATTTATGTAGCAATCCCTCCAACAGATCGATACTGTGTATTATATTTAAAACGACACAGCTAAACACTAAATATCACTTCTTATTTCAAAACAAAACCTGTCTCGCTATCACTTTCAGCTAAATAAGTGACACTATATCCAAAATGTCATTTATGTTATTATTACTTCAGTAGCGTGAATTACGCTTATAACACAAAATGCCACTTTTTTACTCACGCACAGTTGTTTTTACAATGTCAATCAATGCCATTTTTCAGAAAACAAAGGGAATTGTGTAGGTAGCGGTAATGGCGGCAATTTTTATACCTAATTAGAGAGAGAACTTCGATAATTATGATGATTTTGCTCAATACGTTATTTAAAGTTACAGCACACTTAAACAAATTCTCGAGATAACTATTCGGCACTAATATTAACATTCGTCTGTTGATTATTTCTTGCATCGACGTTATTTTCCTTCCAACTCTTCCTTTATCAACACAAAATAAAAATATTTACTGCACTGACCTTTTGACCTCGTCGCCATTATGTAGTAGTTGTTGTACTTACGTGCTCACGTAATATTTGGATATAGTGATATGGTTGACTTGCATTAGCTCGTTACGACACCAGTAGGTAGGGAAACACGTCTGCTCTCGTCTACGGCTCTCTCGTGACTGACCCAGTGTTGCCCCACTACCCGTGCTCCCGAGATAACCTGATTACTGCTATAACTATAATAGCAGTACAAACACTACACATATAAATGAATATTTATTTTTAATAGGTTTTCTGCGTATTTACATACTTGTATTACATCTGGAAATGCCTTTTGAAAAATAAAGGAACCACCTTTATTTTTCAAAATCGCGAGCTGAGCACGTATGACAAACAAGTTTTTTTTACTTTTTCTAACGACGTAGCCTGCCATGTACTCAATAATTGTTTCCGAAAAATATGGAAATCGCGATGGTTCATAAATATAATCGTGATCATGTTCTTGATCTCGAAATTTTACATATTGTATTGTAGGCCGCCAAACTTGCGGTTACGGCCCGCACTGATGTATGCATAAGTATGTAAGTTCGTACTGTTACGGGGTCCCGCGATCGATGGTTTTTTTAAAAAAATATTTTTTAAATCACATTAAAACTTTAATTCACATTTAATTCACGGGACTTTAATTCACTTAACAATTGATTAAACAAAGATAATTCGAGCACGATATTCGAATACATGTGGCCTGTACCGCGAGCGAGGAGGAACTGGCGGTCCCGCCAAGCTCTCCGACCATCTAGGCCTGGATGTGCTGATGCAGCACCTTGTCAGCAACAAGGATTGCAGGTGCTATCCGTAACAGTACGAATGATGTTAATGTTTCGCAATATAATTCAATGTTGGTATTCGGAATGTTGACTTTCTTCAATGATAGGTGTTGCTGTTTGTTACGAACGGCGACCATTAGTTATAAGTTTACTTAAGTTTGTATAATGTCTAGATGTAAGATAATTTATTTATTTATTTTACATAAACACTCACACACTCACGATTATTTTAAATAGGTACCTGCTACTGTTTAACTATTTAATATTTATTAGTAGTGTTTTCTTTTTTCATAACTTAATTTACATTTAAGACTGTAATTGTTACAAAAGAATTGGGAAGGAACTGTCTCCCAGGCCACAGCTCACGCTTTTCTGGGAGTCAGGGCTCTTCGTTTGAAATGTACACTCATTTATGGTCAATAAACGTTATTATTATTATTATTATTATTATTAATGGTTTTGTAAATAAATAAAGTGATTACACCTATTTAGAAATAAGATATAATAAGTAAGTGTGATTATAATAACATTAAATTTGTAATTGCGCAGTTAGTAAATCGGTTCAGGGTCAAAAAGAGACTGAGATAGGAGAACCATGATGTAAGAGTGAGAGGGACAAGTACCGTAAACTACCTCAACTTTGCCTGGATTTTGAACATTTTGGCCTATATCCGAAAATTGGCTGACTAAAAGTAAATTCTATATTATTAAATATAAAGTTCAAAGTATGTAGTTTTCAATATTATTTATACTTCTTACTGATCTTTGCAAAATTCTGTATTATTTCTAATTTTGTAAGCAGGCAAAGATGAGCTACGAAACCACATCTTTGCCTAGTTTCATATTAACGCTAAAAACGTATTAGTTCACAAAAACGTATACACTAAAATGATCCCTAAACTTCAGACAACTAGATTATTATTACTTTAACATTATTGAAGCCTTATTTCTCAGTTTAAGCGGCGAGGTAAAGTTAGGACAGCTTTTTTTAAAGTTTTCATACATTCGTCTATTAGTGCATAGGGCTGCAACAGAAAAAACATTAAAGTTTTGAATTATTTATTTTCCGATTTTTTCTCTTAAAACATTATAAAATTAAAAACAGTCAAAACAAGTATATTCTTGCAAGTTCTTTAAAAAAACTTTTATAAGCAAGGATTTTTTAAAACTTCTTAATTACCTATTAAAGTGCAAAAAATAATCATATAAATTGAAAAGAGAAAACTTAAAAACAATAATCAATACAAGCATATTCTTTATACTTGTAACATAGACTCAGGCTGGGTCCACCCATCACCGACTATAGTCTGCTCAGCGTATTTTTGCAGACTAATGTTTGTGTAAATGAGACACATGTGGACATGAATATTGAAGTCCGTGCACTTTTGTCCTCACGTATTATTTGCACCAACTTTAGTCTGCACAAACACGCTGCACAGGACTAAGTTTGTGCCGTATAGACTCAGCTTTACGTAACACTTATAAACTTCGGCAACAAACTTACTTTCATTAACCACATAATTAGATATAATAAAAACTAAACAAGGCGGTATCAATCAATCAGTGCGTATCAAAATAATCGTAAGTAAATTAATATAAAATAAAATTATTCTGTTTCTTTTGTAATTCTTATCAGGCACTAAATAAATAAAAAAATAACATTACAGAGGGAAGTATGAACTGCCGCACTCAGAGACGTGAATGCAAGTGATACCTTAGTGTAAATCAAGTCTAAGGAATCGCTTGGGTAACCATTAACATCTCTTGAGTGCGGCTGTTAGACTTACACGTCAATAGCTAATATATGTCATTGATAAGCACATCTAAATTACTAAGAAGAAATTTTAATTCGCCTCTACGCCCAACTTGAGGTTTTGATAAAACATTCTGTATATCAAGCCGCGAGACATCGGATACGTCGTCAGCCAAAGGCCATGAAAATGTGCCATTTCTGGTTTTCCTTAAATATTTTACAGTGTAGCATCTTTCGTCTTGTTTATATAATATGATCAAACCAATATAAAATTTTATTGTTTTACCAGTGAAAAACTTTACCAACACATATTTTCCCACGTCAGGTTCTTCATTTGTATCCAGTTGTTCTTCAATATTTTCAATATCAGAAGTAGCCATTGTCTCCGTGTCACTATTAGATTCCAAGAAGGGGCCGTCGAGTGAATCATCGTGTAATGAAATTGTGCTAGAAGTATCTGTCTCATAATAATCCATAAATTTTCTTTTTTTATTTTCTGTGCAACTTATATCACCAACAAATTCATCTTGGGTTTCTGATTCCGCAGGTTTTAACAAAATATTTGAAACAATGATACTTTCATCACTTGTTGAAGGAATATTACCTGATACTGAAGAATCTTGTTTAAACAAACTGCCATCATGTGAAATGTGAATATTTTTGGCAACATTTATTACTGTATTAGGGATCATGTTTTCTTTTGAAGAAGACTTGTTCGTCCTGTTAAATCGTGTTTTAACAGTCTTAGTGCTCGACTT
Organism: Thymelicus acteon; assembly: GCA_951805285.1. Taxonomy (NCBI): domain Eukaryota; kingdom Metazoa; phylum Arthropoda; class Insecta; order Lepidoptera; family Hesperiidae; genus Thymelicus; species Thymelicus acteon. The sequence continues at coordinate 19,769,596 of OX638214.1, read as the reverse complement.
AGTTAGTGTGTCTGTTATTTGCATATTTTGTATGTCTTCCGTTGCCACAGATCCCCCAGGTCTCGTTAGTAACTTGGAGTTCTTAAGTTTGGGTCGTTCAGAAGTTGGTTTTCTGGATTCCTTTAAATATTGAACTAAAGAAGCATCAAACGCGATTTCACTTGTATTCGTGTGCTTGTATTCTGGTACTTTGTACAAAACTTTTTGAGCGTTTAGTGGGTGAATTCCAGTTGCACTAAATCCACTCGTTATACTTTTGGTTTCATTGATTCGTATGTCTTCAATTAGTCTTTTTAGTAACTCAGGGAAAATATTCTTATTGAGGGTGTTTGAGCTTGGATGTCTTACTTTATAGTCAAGGAGTATATTCTTCCATGCTCTTTTCAAAGGTCTAAAGAAGGAAACGTCGAGTGGCTGTGTATCATGCGTGGAATTTGGGGGTAGAAAGACAAAACGAATATTGTTTTCTTGGCATTTAGCAATAATATTAATATTTAAATGCGATGATAAATTGTCACCGATAATCACTTTAGGTTCTTGAGATTTTCCAGCCCATGGTAATATGATGGTATCAAACCAATCCTCGAAAGTTACTCTGTCGAACCATCCAGATTTGGTTTTATTAAATCTGGTTCCCGGAGGTCCATTAGAGCACCAGTTTTTCCATAAATTGTCAGCCTTGTAAACCACGTACGGTGGCAATAATGCGCCATCCGCAGTTGCAGCAAACATAATAGAAATAGCTGTTTTTGAGTTGTTGAGCACTTTATTGGGATATTTGGTACCCCGTTTAAAAATACACCTCTGTGTGCCTGGGTTATCTGATAAATTTGTTTCATCGTAGTTGAGAATAAATTCAGGTTTTACTCCCTGTAAAGACACTGCTAAATTATCAAAGTATTCTTGGTATTCTTGCACAGTTTTTGTTGCTCGAGACTTTTTAATATTTTGCGTAGAACGCATGGTTAAATGGTCTTCATGGCGTTTAATAAATAACCGCGCCCATTTTTCCCCAGGCATTTTGTTATGAAATAAGTATGATCTATTGTTTTTAATTAAATAGTCATGTACTATTATACGAAGTTCTTGTAGAGTAAGAGGGCTGCCGTATTCGCCACAAAGAATGAGGGTAGTAACAATCTTTTTTTCTTCTTCTTCGGTTAACCGGGTAGGCGTTCCGACTTTATTAACATGTTTTTTTTTAATTTTGTTAACAATAGTTCGGCGTGGAATTCCGAACTGCTTTTCTGCTTCGTATGATGTCAAATTTTTGTTAGCTACCAAATCAACGGCAACTTGGAGCAAGCTTGGTTCGTAATCTTTATATCGACGAGCACCTAGCTTCCTACGGCTTCCCATATTTTTTTTACCTAAGGCAATAATACAAAGAATCAATTACCAGTTGCATATTATATAAAGTAAAACCCATGTATAAACTTTAAGAAGGCATAAGAACTGATGCAACGATTTTTCCGATATTCTCGCAAAATAGGATATTATCCAGTATAAAAAGTATCAAGTCTATAAAATATAACTATGTAAGAAATCACTTTCAAACTCAAAAAAACTTTGCATATTAAAGATGTTCTTTAAAAACACAAAAAAAAAATTAAAACCTACACATGCACAACTGACAACCCTATGTCAGGCAAAGATAGGATCTATGATTTTGAATACGTTCCTTAACTTTGCCAACACTGAATTTTATCGAATTCTACTCATATATGGCAAACAATAATTATCAAATCTAATAAAGAAATGTCGTAGGTTTAAGAATATACTAAAACTAAGTAGATAAAATAATAATTGTTCAACTTACAACTAAAGTTTCCGGCGCAAAAAAAATCTGTGCACTTCTAATCCAGTTCGATGGCTACTGACGAGAATTTTGTGAGGTTTTAAGAAATGGCGACAGTTGTTACGTGTTGCCAGGTGTATAATCTTTATAACTGTTATGATTTCGATTGCCAGATGTAAAAAAATAAAATGTTATTAGGATTTAAAAGTTTTAGGCAAAGATGGCTACCAAAGGCAATGTTGCGGTAGTTTACGGTAACGACAGAGCTATAGGTTAGAGAGAGATAGCTAGCAAACAAACCATAAAAGTTGAATGATTTATGGCCCTAACGGCAACTTTCACTTTTTCTGCGCTCTGATTGGTCCCTTCGTTCGTAGCGCTTAGTGAACACGTAGCTAATTGAGTCTACACCGTAGCATATAAGAATGCGCGTGTTTTCGAGCAAATTTGTAGTCGGATCGCAGTACTCGCAAGGAATAAAAGTCTTCACAAAGTAAGCTGGTTCTCATTCCATCTCTACAGTCCACTGGAAGTCACCTTCAACACTGTTGTAGTAATTGTTGGATGGTAATATCTTTTTCTTGAGCGGTTACTATGTCTTCGTAGTTAATTGTGATGGACAGGATATGGTTTCGATACGGCTGAGTGCATCGGGAACGATATTATTCTTCCCGTTTACGTGGCGAATATACAGCGATAGTAAATTCGCTGATGAATAATAGTTGTCGTGTGTAGCGTGGCGTTTCATTCTTTGATATTGACTTCTTCATAGCGAACGTTAGCGGCTTCTGATCTGTGTATATGATAAACTCGCGTCACTTTACACTAATATTTTTTCTGTAAGGACTATTCGCCCAATATTAGTATGAACAGTTAGCGATTGTATTCGACATGATGCAGCTGCTATTTGGGCGCATTTAATTCCGCTGATACAACAGATTTGGAACTAAATCCGTTTATCACGACTTTACATTTTCTGTCAGACTCGCCCATATCACAGTACAGAAATAAATTTATATTTTTCAGGAGACACAATAGTGTCTTTGCACTAAGTACCTACCTATACTCTCAACATTATTTGACTTGACACTATCTATAGTCTCTTTTCTCTAGACCTACTGTGACGTCACGAAACAAGCCGTCACGAAATTTTTAACTCCATATTTTTAATTATTAGCGAAATGTCAACATTTTGTACATTCACTTATCATTTTGTTTATTAATTGTTTCCATAAAACACTAAAAATTGTTTCGATCTTTCAATTATTATAATAACCCAGATTCAACAAGATTTTGAACACATAAGCAAAATAACTTGGAACTATACGGAGACAGGGCGTTGAAAATCGCCCCAGACGGTGTCATTCTAAAGAGAACTGCCGATCGAATGGTTAGTTTTGGACGAGATGTTGGGGATTTTCATTCATTTTGTGAATTATTAAAATATAGATAATATTATTATCAAAATCTTAAAGGAAGATGCTGTAAAGGAAAAAGAAAATTTCTTGAAAAATTTGAAAGCTTTCAAAGGCATACTTTCCAGCCACCAAGTTCTTTGGGATGTAATTTCTAAAAAACTGACTAAGAACCGTAAGTTGTTTCTTATGTAATATAGATGAGGTTTGCATACAAAACACCTTGAATTTCATGAAATTACAGCTAAAGATAATAACAAAATAAAAAATACCAATAATGAATCAGAAAATGTAATGATATTAGCAGCAACCGCACGTAAAAGCCGTGTGAGCAATAAAAAATCCAAATAATATCAGATATAACATTTAAAAATAATAAAATTTTGTTTAATTTGGACCAAGCATCTATATACATCTAAGACATCATAGAATTTTTTAAGTAAAAGTTTTTTGTGGTTTTGAAATAGGTACTGCAGTTGATTAAGTTTATCAAACATACAAAGTAAAATGGAAACTCAAATGATTACCACTAGAGTAAGATTTTTAAGTTTAAGGTTTGGAAGATTGTTTAAAATTTATGAAAACGAAATAAGAGTCTTGAGTTGTCAATTTTTAAAGATTTTATGTAGAAAAACTCACACGGAAATATTTCGGAACATGGTTCATAGATGTTTATTATAATTAAGGTGATTTTGTATTATTGTATATAATTTGTATTATTTTTTCTAATTATGTAATACATATTTCACTTCAATTTATGAAAAAAATCGGGAATATTGAAAAACAGATAAGACAGTTTATTTAATAATTACATTGTTTTTATGTTCAAATCAAAGAATTGAAGGAGATTATATATAGTTCATATTAAGTAATCTGAGATCAAGACTGATTGTTATAAATTACTAGCTGCCCGGACAGACTTCGTTCTGTCAAAAATTAATAGTAGAAATTAAATAATTTTTTTCGAGTGATCACGTTATTTATATCTCAGCAATAAAAGACGACTGCCCGGACAGACTTCGTTCTGTCAAAAGTTAACAGTAGAAATTAAATAAATTTTTCAGAGTGATCACGTTATTTATATCTCAACAATAAACGACGATTACTTACAAAAATAAGTTAATATTTAATATTTCTTAACATTATGACTACCGATCCTAATTTCCATTGAAGATTATGAGGTGTCAATCCCGGAAAATTTAACGATTCTGGTGGATAGTTGACGACGTCATCTTAATTAGTTGCCTAATCAACTGTATGTGAAATTTGTATGTCTTTAATTCACCGGCAATTTCATTTTGAATTTTGAAGTTTATTTCATCTATATCCGTAATTTTGGCAGCTAATATAGCACGTTCGCTCAGCCACAAATGATCTTTGTAATTTTGAGAGACGTTTGGGAACACGTTTTGTATGAGCTCGATTGTTGTTTCAGTAAACTGACAAAAATATAATGCAGCCAGTCGAATCATTAACAGGGATTTTGCCATTACCAAGGTCAATGAGTTGCTTTGAAAATATTTCTCCAGATTGATCATTTTGCTATCGTATACGTATATTCTTGTTTCAATTTAGTATCTTTACGTATTTCCACAAAATGGAGGACTTTGAATATGCATTGAGTTCATCCGCTGGCGTTGACCCAGGAATCACTGGTAATGTTTGACGGAAATCTCCTGCTAATAAAATCATCGCTCCACCAAATCGGTTTCGATTGTTTCGTAGATCTTCCATAGTTCTATCTAATGCCTCCAAATACTTTTTATAAGCTATCGTGCATCCATCCCACACTAACAACTTACATTGCTGCAAAACCTTTGCCATTGCTGTGTTCTTCGAAATGTTGGAGGTCGAAGTTTCATTGCTGAATATTCAATGGAAATTTTAGCACTGAATCGGCTGTTCGACCGCCTTTCAATAACGTGGCTGCAATTCCAGATGAAGATGTACCACCTGGAGCATCCAAATAGTAAATTCCTCCATTTCCATCATTTACAAATTTTTGTTGTTGGTTCAACAGCGGAACATTCATTCTGATTCCCTTAAAGCAACGTCGTGCATTGGGCGATTAGGCACGGCCATGCCTAATTGAGATGATACTTTGTTTGACATCATCAAGCACATGTCCTTAACTATTATCAATGCCTCGTTGTAAATTTCTTCTGTGTATTGTTAATGTATATTCCCTTTTCTAGTGCGCATTTGATGCAAGATATCTTCACATATATAATGGGAAGAGAAAAAATGCGCGAAATTGCTTCATTAATACTAACGTAACGGCCCATTTGGTATTGGTTAACTTCATCAATAGAAATTTCAGCACTAACTCCAATCACAGCCATATCACTTCCTTTCGTTACATATTTGCAAATGTATTTTATAGATTTTACGGAATGGCAAGATTCAACACTGATGTGCGCCTTGAAAGTCTTTGATAGGATTGGTGAATAAGGAACAATGCAACGATTATCAATTTCGATATTTTGTTGATTTACTTTTACAACTGTTGATCTTCTTTTATCTGCAGATGATCGGCGACGATATAGCGGTTAGCCATTATTCCCGGTACCTATTTCGAATATTTATACATGCTGAAACAAATTTTTATGTGAAAAGAAAAGTATTGTTTTAATATTGTCCACGCGTTTTTTTTTTTTAAATATTATAAAAACCTTCCGTGGACTCCAAGGAACGTACACAAAAAATTTTAGCCGAATCGGTCGAGCCGTTCTCGAGTTTAGCGCTTAGCAACATCCATTTTTATATATATAGATGTTGTTTATGCTGAAGTCAAAGATTTTTTTAATAAATAATAAAATAAAATAAACGCTTATAAATTCAAACCAGTGGTAGCAAGTAGTGGTAACAAGCAGTAGGTTTTTTACCTGTGTCGCGGGTGGCATGGACGACACATAATATAACACATCACAATAACATCTATGACCCGAATACAAATATTTATCTGTCACATAAATATCTGCCCCAGCAGGGAATCGAACCCGGGACCCTTCGCTTTGCAGGTAAGGTCGCTACCAACTAGGCTACGGGGTCATCAATTGAAGGTGATATAGTTTATGTCAAGTAATCTGAGTTCAAGATTGATTATTTACAAATTACGTCACGTTGTTTTTTTGCTGAAATCACAGTTGAAGGTGAAATATAGTTTATTTATTTATTTATTTATTTAAACTTTATTGAATTCATACAATGAATTACAATGGGCGGACTTAATGCCTAGTGGAATTTATGTTAAGTAAGTAATTACTTAGAAAAGTAAATAGCTTTTGCGTGATCAAAGAATCATTTTTTTTTCTTAATTCTTAATAAAAAAAGCAGATTACAAGTCTAGAATTTATTTTGCATCATTAGCTGTATCATTTCATCATTTACGTCAGTAAGCTGTATCATTTTCTTCTACACAACATCATTTACCTCAACAGAGATTTTCCTTCCTTTCTTTAAAAAAAATCTAAAAAGATTTTCTCGTTAATTTTCCATTTAAATCATAGTTGCAAGACATCACAAGCTTACTCTATACTATAAAAAAGTTGTAATTCCCAAACCAAAAAAGTCATAAAAAGCGGCCAAGTGCGAGTCGGACTCGCCCATGACGGGTTCCGTAGCAGCAAGTAACATAATATAAAAGTTGTTGTAGTTCGTTGTAACTTGGATCAATGTTTTTTGCGGTTTACGATTTATGACGTATTAAAAAAAACTACTTACTAGATCTCATTCAAACCAATTTTCGTTGGAAGTTTGCTTGGTAATGTACATCATATATTTTTTTTAGTTTTATCATTCCCTTATTTTAGAAGTTACAGGGGGGGACACACATTTTACCACTTTGGAAGTGTCTCTCGCGCAAACTATTCAGTTTAGAAAAAAATTATATTAAAAACCTCAATATCATTTTTGAAGACCTATCCATGGATACCTCCCCACGTATGGGTTTGATGAAAAAAACATTTTTGAGTTTCAGTTCTAAGTATAGGGAGCTCCCAAAATTCATTGTTTTTTTTTCTATTTTTGTGTGAAAATCTTAATGCAGTTCACAGAATACATCTACTTACCAAGTTTCAATGGTATAGCTCTTATAGTTTCGGAAAAAAGTGGCTGTGACATACGGACGGACGGACGGACGGACGGACGGACAGACAGACAGACAGACAGACATGACGAATCCATAAGGGTTCCCTTTTTTGCCATTCGGCTACGGAACCCTAAGGCTTCCCGCCCACGTCCGATAATCGGTGACCGCTTTTTTGTAGGTGAAAAATAGAACGTATTGATAGCAATAGTGCAACGCACACGTCCTTCAACAAGTCGGTCAGAAATAAAATCGGTGCATTCCGACCGATATCGGTGAAAAATGGAACGTTCGGTTCTCACCGACTCACCGACAGTCGGCCGCGTGCACTTGCAAGGGAAGGTGGGTGAATTTTCATTTTTGCCATTTTTATGACAGTTTTCTGGTAACTTTTTATTTTGTTCAAGAAATTAAGGAATAACAACTGAATTAAATTAACTTTTTATAGAGTAAGCTCAACTATGATTTAAACAGCAAATTCACGAAAAAATTCAGAAAAAAGAAAAAGCCCTGTTGAAGTAAATGATGTTGTGTAGAGGAAAATGATATAGCCCATTGACGTAAATGACGCGGTGTGGAGGGTAATGACGAAAATTTAAATCCCAACGTGTAATCAACTTTTTTATCAAGAAAAATAACAATATTCATCTGATTTCATAAAATCTACATAACGTTTTGAAGTATTTTAATGACTGATTACGTATTTTATTTTAAATGAAATTTAGGTTTTTTTCTTTCTTTTTTCTTTTTTACAAAAATAATTATAATTAATAAAAAAAGGTATAAAGATTCTGTGATTCAAGTAAGTAAATAATATTTTGTTTATTTAAATAATTACATACTTGACAAGGTTAGTTTTAAAAGACTGATGTTATTTTTAGTTATAAGAATTCAATAAATCCGTTTGATTGATTTTTTTTATTGCTTACCTTAATGTTACCGATAGCCTTTCTTCTGGATGAATGCACTTCCTCATAATAGTGTCCTGATGGGTAATATCGTGTTCTACTAATGCCAGCAGCTCATCAAATGTATTAATTGACATTCTATAATATTTAAAAAACTTGTCTGGTCGAAGTCTCAGATCAGCATGACGAACATGAAATGAGATTATTGGATCAACCCAAAACTTTCTTTTTTCTCTTCTGTTCCTCAAAAGCCATTAACAACAAACCTTCGTCTGTAATTCCACCTTCCTCGTTATATTCATAAGATTATCTCTGTCCATGACGTGCTGCTCCCTCGATAGCCACAGACAAAGTGACCAGTACGCTCTATTTCTCCTACAAAAAAATCGGTCACCGATATCGGTCGTGGTCGAATAGCGAGTCGGCCACAAAATCGGTCATAAGAATCGGAGGAAAAATCGGCCCGATTATCGGTCCTACAAAAAGTCGGACGTGGGCGGGAAGCGTAAAAATGGCAAAAATGAAAATTCACTCACCTACACAAAGTTATCGACTCCCCCACCCGCGCGTTATTCCGTTAGTCTCAGTGGGCTTTGAGAAACAGTAGAGCGCGTGCATGTTAAGTGGAGTTTTTGTGATTTTACGGACGAGAAACAGGACCAAGCATAATTTGTCAGATTCGTGTTTATATTGGCTGCCAAAGGTATGTTAATCATTAAGACTTAATGAAATTATTAAGTATTAGCTAATTTATTTTTAGTTACTACTACTTAGGTACTAACATACCTATTCTGAGAGGAAAATATAAACAAAATGTGGTATGTTTCAGTATGGCTCACTGCAAACCTAGTACGTCGAAATCGACAGAGTCCTATCGTGTTTTTCATGACGAATGGGAAAACAAATATTGTTTTATTAAAGGCAAAGCGCATAAACCTATATGTTTACTTTGCATCACTGCAGTAGCGGTCGCAAGAAAGTATAATTTAGAGAGGCATTTCAAGCAAAATCATAATAAATTTGAAAAAGTACCCAGTTGGTAGTCCTATCAGAGAAGACTTTTTAAAGAAAAAAAAAACACGAAATACTCGTATTTAAACAACAGAATATAGCCTTTGAATCCATGGTTAAAACATCTTACGAGATTTCTTTGCTTTTAGCGAAAAAGAAGAAATCGTTTTCCGATGGAGATTTTGTTAGAGGCTTTGACAATGTTTGGCACAAAATTGTGATGATAAGAATGTCAAAGCGAAAGCCGACAGTGCACACACGACAGTCTCACGGTACACTGTCACGAGACGGGTGAAGGAGATGGCAGTTGACATCAGCGGGCAGATTTAAGATGCAAAAAAAGTGCAAATACTTTTCATTGGCCGTAGATGAAACTTGTGATTTAACGAGTAAATCACAGTTGACTATTTTTGTACGGTGTGTTGACGAACAATGGAATGTATTGCAAGATTTATTAGAAGTCTGTCAGTTGGAAACTACAAACCAAGGAATAGACATATTTTTGAAAATTAAGGAATGCATTGAAAAAAGAGTTTATCATGGGATAAACTGATATATAATTGCACTGATGGTGCACCTGCAATGATTGAAAAAAACAATGGTTGCTTTGTTACAGAATTTATTAGGTCGGACATTATTTTCGTATCATTGCATTATTCACCAGGAAGCCTTGTGTGCAAAGAACATAGAATTGAATGATATTATGAATCCAGTAGTAAGTTGCATAAATAACATACCTACGTGCAAAAGCTCTTAATAAACGTCAATTCAGACTTTTATTTGAAGAAGAAATCGGGGAATATGGAGAGTTACAACTGAACCGTGTTGTGTGATGGATTTCAAGGGGCAACATGTTGAAACATTTCTTCAACTTGCAAATTTTAGAGGAAAAAGGGTTTTTACCAATAGAAAGCGATTTACTGAAGAATACATCCTGGTTGAGTGATCTTGCGTTTCTTGTTGACATTACGAATTACGTTAATATTTTGAATCTCATATTACAAGGCAAAAATTGTTCCAATTATGTACTTCCAATTATAAAGAATTTAGAATTTAGAAAACTGAATCTTTTTGCAAGTAATTTGAGTACAAATAATATTGACCTATTCCCTACACTAAAGCATTTGAAAGAGGAACTCAATATTGCTACTGTCAATTGTTCTAAATATGAATCCAAAATTAGATGTTTATCACAGTCGTTTGAGAGGAGATTTTAAGACTTTGACACTAAAAAACTAAATATAATAATATTTATAAATCCTTTGATAATCAGTTCGACTGAAATTGTTATCCTGCCAATTGCATTAAAAAACTTTTTTGCCGATAAAGTGTCTCGAAAAAACAAAACTCGTCAAAAGATTATGCAGGTTCCTGAAAATTAGTACCAAAATAAGACTGTTCAGCAATAACTGACCTGGCCTTACAGTTTTTAAGTAGTTTTGGGTTGACATGTCTGTGAAAAGGTTTTATCAGACTTCAAGTAAATTAAAAATATTATTAAATATTATAATATTATTAAAAATAAATACCGCACATCTTTACCTGAGCAACATATGTATTTGTGACTTTTTGTTACTTTCAACATCGGATTTGTCACCTAACATAAAAAAATACTAAGAAAGAAACATTGGCAGAAATCAAATTGATTATAACAACGACTTACCGTAGAATTCGATTTGAGATGATACTTATGTTCAATTTTGTTTCTTAACTATCAGATGCTACTCTTTTTTTATTGTATTAGATAATAAACAATAAATATTAATTTCATTTCATAATAGTGACTTTTTTATTACGCAAGTCCTGAGAGTAATTAACTAACCGCAAAAAACATTGATCAAAGTTACCGAACTACAAGAACTTTTATACTATGTTACTTGCTGCTACGGAACCCTTCATGGGCGAGTCCGACTCGCAGTTGGCTGCTTTTTATTATGTTTATGATAGGTTCATAAACACCTCTACTCGTTTGTGATAGTGTTTTATATTGAAGATAATGATATTTTATATTATAATATATTTCATAATAATAAATATATTTCCTATTTTATTATTATAAACGCTATATCATTATAAGCAAGTAGTTATTCGATATGCTATGTAGCACTACTTACGTCTATTGCATCAAATCATTTCTTTTAGAAGGAAACTGTAATCAGCTAAGTAAACATTTTACTATTTCCAAAATTATTTCTGCTATTAAAGTTCAAGAATGGGAATGCGGCAATGGACGATGTGATGGTTGAACAAATAAATCATTTAAGCCCTGTGGCAGTCCCCTGGCTCCTAAATTGCTATTCTATCTTCATCATATTCGATTACGGATTTCGTATTTACTCCGAATATCTTGAACGCTTTCCCAAAATTTGACCCATTGTCAGTAACAGAGCATACTATTTTAGTGGGGTCAATATCAAAATCTGAATATATTTTCATGACGATGAATTTATTGCCTTTTGCACAGCCAGATTTAAAGTATGCGCGTAGCAACTAAAATGTCGCCATCCTAAAGATTTTTCAATTGCATACTTTATATTGGAACCGTTGTTTGAAATAACAATTAATATTTTTTTCTTTAATGTTCCATTCTTGAAAAATTCGTCGAAGTTCTTGGGTTAATACTGTGCCGGTATGCGAACCTCCGTTCAACGCACAGCACTCTAAAAGAAGCGATTGCAAGACCTTGTTTTTATCTACAAAGTGACCTGTTACGGCCATGTACCAGTAATTTACACAAGATGTCCACATATCTGTAGTAAGGCATATTGATTCTAGTTCAGTATCAATAATTTTCTTGATTTCTGACTTAGTTTCTTCATATAAGGAAGGCAACAAATTATTTGCAAAATATTTGCGAGGTGGAATCACGTAATTAGGAAATACAAAATTAGTCAACTGCTAAAACCTTTATACCCGGCTTTAGAGAACTTTTGTCTAATCGTCGCTTTCAAGTTCACCTGTCTACGCAAAAAAGTAGATGGCTTCCCCAAGGGAGCTTGCGTGCACCAACCCTATTTAACATCTACACAAATGAACAACCTCGCAGCCCATCCACATCTCGCTACCTCTGTGCAGACGACCTAGCATTTGCAACCCAAACATCCACATTTCAAGAGGCAGAAGATAACCTGATGACGACCCTTAAAGACCTCGTCTACTACTACAAATTAAACGGCCTAAAACCTAATCCGTCCAACGTGACGTGTGTGAACGAAGTGACGTTGTTGATGGGCATCATGTTCATCATGCTGCGAATTCAAGTCCTCCAGTTCCCGTGACAAGCTTCTTATTTCGTCGAGAAGTGCTCGGTACGTTGTGGCTGGAGTTCCTTCTGGTGCAGGCATGCGCATAGCGAGCGCGATGTGATGGTGATGGGCTACCGGCCGTGGCGGCAGTGGCAGCAACCTGCAGCGTGGCTTGGGCGTTTTCGTATACCATGGTACCGGTTGATGGAACGATGGTATGAAGGTGAAGATGAGGAATTCTTCGTGCAGCCGGGCAGGGATTCTACTTACAGTTGCTCAGTCGGGTCACTGATGTAGAATATGAGCGTTTCTCCAAACGCTTGGAAGAGCAATGAGACTCTTTAGAAGGTTGCAAGTGCCATCGGTGCTCGCAAGGAAGAAGTGGATATTGATCTCCAGGACTCGACTGGTACTCGTATTAGCTGCGTCGACGGCTAGGTGGCTGCTCCAATGTCTCCAACCTTCTTTCTTCTTGGCTTCTTATTAGGTATACTGTATATGGTTGGTTGAGGTTCACTATACAATTCACAGTAGTATTACTTGCTTTACGAGAGTTATTTAGTGGGAACGGTGATGCGGCGATATTTGCTTCAACTCGAATGCTTGGGCGATGCGGTTTATAGAAAATGTGCGGATTAATTCATTATATTCGTCGTAGTTCAGGATCCGAAGCTCATCTGCGAGCGCAAAGTAGTCGTCCTCGAGCCGAATTGCTTCGAGCCGAGATAATACGTCTGCCACCACGTTGTCCTTTCTCTGAACATGGACGATGTTCGCCGTGAATTGGGAAATGAAAGATAGCTGGTTAGCTTGAATCGGGGGCAACTTCTCTCGACGCTGCGAAAATTCGTAGACGAGGGGCTTGTGATCTGTAAAGATGGTAACGTGCAGAGCCTCCATGATGTGCCGGAAGTGTTGCAAAGACTCATATACTGCGAGCAGTTCCCTATAATAGGCAGGCCAGGTAGCTTGTCGCTCTGTTAGCTTTTTGCTAAGGAACGCCAAAGGTTGCCAGTGGCTGTTTACTAATTGCTGGAGGCAGACACCAACATGGCCGCTGACTAGAACTTTTAAAATGTTGTTAAAATCTGACTAAGCGGATGCTGTAATTGTTCGAGGCATACACACTCCCTAGCAATAGGCACGCAAATGTTAAAACTTGATTAAAAAAGCATAACACACTCATTATCACCTGGTTTGTAATTTATGTCTAACACCGTTACCTCAACCCGGAGAATATTAAACAGAGTACAGTGAAACGGTTTTAGGCAGGCTGGGGGACCCTGCAGATCCCTGTATACATAGGAGTGGTCTATGAGAGAAGGCAGACCACTTGGAACACCTATACCGCCATACAATGGCCTCATGCAGCGGGGGTCAAACAGCGGCCAATCAAGTACCGAAAGAAGACTGCGGCAGTAGTTTACTTACTTCCAGTACACCATTTACGAAGTCCAAGGTCCGCGAGGTGCGCGAGACAAGGTCCAGATGGATTATTTGCTCTATGTAACAGGTTGCCTTTGTCGGCAACTGTAGAGATTACTCTCTCTTCCGTTTACGCCATACTTACTGGATAAATTCGCTCTGTACAATTAAGATTAGTGTGAATTACGTAAATAAAACTACAGTTGATTACAGTACGTTATTCTTTAATATTTACCGCCTACATACACAACAATCATAATGAGGAAACGTGATTTTTGTGCGAATTACTGAACCCTAAAATCTTTCATTATGGCGGGGCGTTATAAATGCATTTACACTTGCTAATTGTTCTTATAGTGGAAGTGAATTAGAATAATCAAAAGTTATTATATTTTCGAAGATGCATGCAAAGCTATCGAAGAATACCCAGTTGAGCCATCCCCGGAGACCGAGAGACTATTTGCACGTACAGATATTGCATGTATCGATATAGCGACTACACACGCAGAGAAAGAGCTAGCGGACAAAAAATCGAGAAGCTGCTGCAGGCAAATGAGACTGTCTTCGCCTTTTAATGGCAGACCATCTACGCAAGCCGAACTCCGGTTAAAAAACCCGTTCTACAGAACGAAGTGACCAAGATGTTGGCTGAAGGAATAATAGAGCCCTGTGTCTGTCCTTGGACTTTGCCTGTCGTTCTTGAACCCAAGAAAGATGGCTCCATGGGTGTTTGCATACACTACCGACGGTTAAACGCCACTACTACTCCAGTACCCTGAGCACGAGTTTTGAAAACATTCGTAGCGTCACCATATCGAATGGACGATACGTAGACGTTGGTAGGCAACATGAGTTACTCTTGTCGTGGTATCGTCAACTACCAAGTGACGTCATCCTATCGTAAATAAGAAGGGGGCTATGTGAATGAATGAACGAATGAATGTTGCGTTCAAAAGCTACATGTAAATTGAAAATAATAATTATATGAAGAAATGACATTAAAACTTTACGAAATCACACTTTTTTTTAATTGCCGATAATCACCACATAACCTAAGTTCACCGTTCTTTTTCGGGACTATATGTAAAGGGCTAGCCCATGGGCTTTTAGACGGTCGACATATGCCTAATTCCTGCATGACTTTAAATTCTTCCTTAACCTTGCGGTACCTGTCCGGTAGTAAGGGACGAGCTCGTGCAAATACATGCGAACCAGTCGTCTCAATATAATGCATGACATTAAGTTAGTATTAGTCTACTTTGCAACAATCCGCGGATAACATGTATGATGGTATATACTTTAAGACATGCGTGGCACCTCCCTCCCTCCCACAACGGAAACATGCACTACAATAATTAAAAGTATATACCAACATACATACCAGCACCAACACGTGTTTCGCCCCGAAACGGAGCATCATCAGGGTAAGTTGACTCTACGATGGTTATTCGCAAAGTGAACATCGTTCACTGAGCGTGGCGTATTTATACCCTACTCGCCCACTGGTTATCTAATGACGTTATTGATAATTAGTGATTCACGCCGGCAGAAACCGGGTCTGACGTAATCTGGTGATTATTACTGTTGGAAATCCTCAGTAATGGCGAGTTGGATACATTAATTTGTTCATTCAGCAGTGTAAAACTTGGGTTATTATTAAAGCAGTTAGAAATAATAAAACATAATAATAACCCAAGTTTTATACTGCTGAATGAACAAATTAATGTATCCAACTCGCCATTACTGAGGATTTCCAACAGTAATAATCACCAGATTACGTCAGACCCGGTTTCTGCCGGCGTGAATCACTAATTATCAATAACGTCATTAGATAACCAGTGGGCGAGTAGGGTATAAATACGCCACGCTCAGTGAACGATGTTCACTTTGCGAATAACCATCGTAGAGTCAACTTACCCTGATGATGCTCCGTTTCGGGGCGAAACACGTGTTGGTGCTGGTATGTATGTTGGTATATACTTTTAATTATTGTAGTGCATGTTTCCGTTGTGGGAGGGAGGGAGGTGCCACGCATGTCTTAAAGTATATACCATCATACATGTTATCCGCGGATTGTTGCAAAGTAGACTAATACTAACTTAATAACAATGGATTTCCGCAAAGTAATGCCTGATACTATTAACTATATAATGCATGACATTATGTTGAGCCTTAACATCATTATACGAGACGGGCCTAGTAATCTCCTGGTATTTATATAGTATTTGGTCATAAGGGTGTCTGTCACCGATTGTATTTATCGACGGTTGCACAATATTACTAACACATGTAATAACATTAAGATCTGTTACCTTGTCAATCAGCCGTCGAGCGCTTACGTCCACCAACAACTTATGAAAACTCAAAAAATCTATACCTAGTATAGGTGTCTTAATGTCCGCTATAATAAAATCCCAGCGATAAGGACGACGTAACCGTAAATCTAACACTAACGATTTTGTTCCATAGGTTTTGATTTCAGTTCCATTTGCCGCATAAAGTTTATACTTAGAGTTTTCCACCGCACAATGTTTTTTAGTTACTGGTAATACCGAAACGTTCGCGCCAGTATCGATTAAAAACCTATAACCACTATTATTGTCAGTAATACGGAGACGAGAACAAGGGCGTATTTCACCGATATCTCGCTGGAGCTGGGCGCCTTCCATCAGTTTTCCGAAGCCGTAGTAGATGGTTTCTTCCAAGCACATGGCTTGATGCATTTTAGCGCTTTCTCATGATATTTATAATGACAAAAACAGAGCCAATTTTCCAATACTGCTCGTACTTGCGACGGTAGGTGTTCCTCTCATAAAGTTCTAACAGTATCATCCGGAAAATTCTTCTTCGCTAGCTCTCGCATTTTACTCAACTGCTGCGAGGGTTTTTGGTCTCCTAAATCCATGTCTCTTATTAATTTCTTAATTTTCAGATTCACCGTGTGTTATGGTATTACCTTCGAAATGGACTGTTAATATTAGGTCTAGGCAAATGGCTTTCTGGATAGGTAAAAAAATGAGCAAAGGAGTGGAGAAAGGTACTTACAGGTCGGGTGCTGTAGTTGAGACTCGAGATTTTGTTTCTTGCTTGATGTTCTCGCGCCACGTGCTCTTGCGCGGGAGTAAGTACCTACTATCACTCTTGGATGGATGTTTCACTGTACGCGCACTGAGTCCAGCGATCTGTATGTTCTCACGTGTACGTGTTACACGGACTTTGCTTCAATTTAATATTTGAATATTTGCTATAATCCGCCGGCCGGCTAAATTGATGATTTGCTGATGCGTAATATGCGTACGCTTCGAACCAGTGCCGGCACGAGAGAGTGATTCCCGAGAGAGTTCTAGATAGCGTTCATTCGTTCGTTGCTTGCGCCGACTCGTTCGGGAGTTGTTCAGAGGATAGGGTTGTGCGATTGAATTTATAGGGATGGGAAAGGAATGATAGAAAGAAACCATAACACCGTGTCTTCATACAAGGTAAGTAGTCGGGATTTCAGAACAGCACATTTTTGAGTTTCCGGGGGGTCCAAAATTATATCCGTTATTTCGCTTATGGTGTCCTTGTTTAATTTCTAATTAAAGTTATCTCACAGAACAATTCTCCGTGAAAAAACAACTATCGTCCGTATATCAAAAAAATATTCGTGCTACCGATCTTTATACAAAAGTCTTAAGGGGGGTTTACACGGGTCGATTTTCGCCGTGCGGCGAGTCGCTTCACTAATTGCCTAACCAAGCCGCATCGCTAGCCCATTTACACAGGTTACTAAAATCGCACGCGGCTCTGTCATTTCCATCGAAAATGTTGAGCAGAATAGCCGTTTGTGCCGGAATTGAAATAATTAATTATTCAATTATTCAACAATTGCTTAAAGAACAAAGAGAGAAGAAAAAACAAAAGGAAAGAAGAAAAAGTAATGTTTGGGTACGTGGATGGATTTCTCGACGTAAGGACTTGGGTGCTTCGGATACTTTATTAGTTGAGTGGAGTTTAGAAGATCCCGATTATTTTAAAAAACGATTAAGAATGACTACTGATCAGTTTAATACTTTACTACATAAGGTTACTCCGCTTATACAAAAATGCGATACCAATATGCGAGTAGCACTTTCTCCGAAAATTAAATTAGAAATAACAGTATTTTCTTGTGTTAATAAACAGCTGTCAAAATAGTCTTCTTCATAATCGAGGTGCCTTCTAGAAGTGGAAGCTTCGGGAGTCGAAGTTTCACGCTGGTTTTGAAAAGCTTGGTTTCGGCAAGTAGTAGCTTCGGCTTCTGGAGTCGAAGTATAGCGTGTATACTCTGAGAGTGAACTCGTAGGTCTAGCAATTGGAAAATGTTGTGTATTTAAGGTTTTCAGTCTTTCTTGTGACAAATAATTATTGATGAAATTTTGACAAACAATAGCATTTCTTAATGGCAAACTACGTAATTGGCTTGCCACATGTACTCCGAATGTATCAAATTCATCTTGACGGATAGTTTGAGCCAAAGTTTCTAATCTATTGACTGCTTGTAAAACAGGTGGGTCCATTTTAGGTGCGTCCATTGGAGCACGCTCCGCCTTTTTCTTTGGAGACAATTTTTTTTTCTTTTGTAAGGGCGCAATATTAGATTCTTGTTCCAATTCATCAAAATATGAAGATGCGTCGCTGTTTGTGTTCACCGCTGAATCTTTTCCCTGTAACCATACACTAATATAAGTTTATTTCTTTTAGGTGCCATCCACCACAGATCAATGGAAGAAAATACAAAAGGATTTTTTAGATCGCTGGCAATTTCCTTTTTGCTGTGGGGCTATTGACGGGAAACACGTATTAATCGAAAATCCACCACACGGAGCATCAGACTATTATAATTACAAAGGCACTTATAGTGTGGTGTTGTTTGCTATAGTGGATGCACATTACCGTTTCATATATATAGATTTCGGAACTAATGGACGCATGAATGATTCGCATATTTGGAAAAAACAAAGTTCTATAGTGCTCTTGAAAGAAATAATTTAGAACTACCTAATAAGGCAGTTTCCGTTGGTGATGATGCTTTCCCTTTGGCAACCTATTTAATGAAACCGTATTCAAGACATGAAGGTTTGGAACACAAACAAAAAATCTTTAATTACAGACTATCAAGAGCACGCCGAATCGTAGAGAATGCCTTTGGCATAATGGCTTCACGATTCAGAGTATACAGAAAACCTATATCTGTTTCATTGGATAAAACTGATTCTATTATTAAAGCGACCTGTGCGCTGCATAACTGGCTTCGGACTAATCTCATATACATGAATACTCCCGAATTAGTAGACGGAGAAGACTTCAGTTCAGGGACAATCAGAAACGGAAGTTGGAGAAGTATTCCTACGGCAGGAGTAGACGAATTAATGACACCGCTATCTTCTAACAACTATTCACGAAATGCAAAAGATCTGCGCGATAGATATGCTGACTATTTTGTCGGACCAGGAAAAGTTTCATGGCAAGATAGAATGATTGCGTAAATATTGTATGTTTATTTAAGTAATATTATAAAAATGGCCCTGTTCACAATTTACCTATTATAATTTATAATATGCGAAAAAGAATAACTATTTAATAAATAATAATAAGACTTACCATGGTATCTTTACTGTTTCTTCCTTCTATCACTGGCTTTAAAAAGCGGTCAGCTACAGAAAACCAAATTAATTGAGGTCTGTATACATCATCCTTTCCCGCGCCACTCTTTGACTTTGCTACCTTGCTGCCCTCTCTATTATACGTGGTTCGTATATTTTTTATCTTCAATTTAAGTTCTTCAACTGTTATGGACAAACGCATTTCTTGAATAATAGATTTAAGAGCCGCTAAACGTACATTATTGTTCCTGTAATCTTGTTCTCTTGGGTTCCATAAGCATGGATGCATTTCATAGCATTCTAAAAATTGTATGGTGTTATTTTTATTCATGGTTGTTACGATACATATACACAGAAACGCTGTAGTAAATAAATACACGTGCGTGCGCGAAACACCTTCATGCGGCGGGCGATCGCCTGCAACTGATCGTTTACATGGTCGATTTTAGTCACCAGTCGCATGCGGCCGGTTGCCGCGCGGCCAAAGTCGGATGCTACCCAACTTTGGGACTTGCGGCTTTAGTCACTTGCAACGTAGCCGAATTGCCATTTAGATGGTCGATTTACGCCGCGCGGCAAAAATCGTGCGGCTTTAGTCACCCGTGTAAACCCCCCATTACGTAGTGTTACGTGGCGATACGTACAGTACGGCCGCTGTATCTTGGCGCGTCTGAACATAGGCTTTGCGAACTTTAGCGCGTGTACATTCGCGAAGAAAATTGTTATTGACAGTTTTTTATTTATAATGAAATATGAATAAAAAATTCCTAATACAGTGACCAAGTACATATAAAACAAATATCAAAACGCTTTGAGACAGAAAGCTACAAAAATAACTTAAAATGAAACCTTTCGATAGTGGCAGATTTTTATCACAAAATACACACAATATAATGTATGTCGGCAAGCAACCTCTTTGGTTCTAGAACGATCGGCTGATGCAGATGCTGTCATACGAGAAGAGTCATTAAGAAAAACTAAATATTTAGAATAAGGAATGTGTCAATCTATTTAAAACCCTCAGATGAAGGAATTAAAGGCAGATAACGTCGTTCGAATAGGACGTAAGCCTACCAAGAATAATACAAAATAAAAAACTAATACAATCTCGTGTCACTACTAAAGAAAGCGTCAAATTGCATGAACATCGCAATTGTCAAAATTTATTAAATAATTTTATCAGTTATAATGCCGTCTTGCATTTTTAAACTATGTAAAAGTAGTTCGCAAAATCAAAGAAAATAAAATGGAATATCTTTTCACAGGTATCTGTTCATTATTTTATTATTTATTTATAATAATATTTTTGCGGTTTGCTCGGAACACAAAACCTCGACAATTATTCATTTGTATACCAGCTTTATGTGAAAATCGGTTACCCTAAATTTGGGGAAATATGCATGAGCTATTTGAACACTGGTCGATTTATAAATGTATATTGAAATAAATACATTTAAAAAGTAAATATTTGTATTTATTTAAACCAAAAAATCAAGAAATACAGCCAATGCATAAACACCTATCGCTGGGATATTATAACCGGGTTAATTGAAAATGTCACGTTTGCCCACGATAAAATGCATGATTGAAAGAAAATATTATATTATATTTTAGTTTCTGTTTTTAGTTTAGCCTACTCACTAAAATGATTTCAATTATAATTTTGCAGATTGCCGACAGCTGCTATTACAAGAGAAAAAAAAATGCACTTTGCCTCGTCTTTTATTATGCGTACCACAAAGGACTGAAATTAATTGTCCGCGTGGGTGTTCCCGTCAGATTATAATGTGGGTGTTTTCAAGTCAAGAGTGAATAGGCTTCTACTAAGTTAGTGTGATTTACCATCCACGACTTCATTACCGCTTACCATCTCAGGTGGTTCAGTGGTCAAACACTAACTTATTCTGCATAAAAAAGTCCATAGGTTAATTAAGACAATTAAATATATTTAAGTATTATTTTATATTAAAAGAACATTTACATATATTTTGATAAGTGTACTTTTTGATAACTAGTGATGAAATTAAAATCAATTATGATTATCACATTAATTTATTACAACTTAAATTTTTGTCTGTTATTCTATGCATTTGTTCCACCTATCTCAGGAACGGCTTAATAAAAGATTCGGTTTTCACTGACGTATTGTAATGAGTTTGGGTTAACATTTAGTGTTTGTTTTATTTGAAATGGTTTACAAATAAAAAAATCACGACAATTTAAAGAATACCATCCCTACTTTTATCGACTGTGGGCTTACCGAAGCGAAGCAAGGGCGTTCACTAGACTAGTAATAAATAATTTGCCAATTTAATTGTGCATGATGTGTTAAGTTGGAAATATGTCAAACAACATTTACAAAATTGCGGGAGTTTGTGACTTTTCATTTGGCATCCTCACACACACAAAGAATTACGTGTCCATACGGTGCCACTGCTAGTTGACATTAAGGTTGTCACGCACACATAGCGAAAAAGTGACTTCACGTCATTCGTTACATTTCTTTGCGAATGTTCCATCTGCCTTTAATTCCTTCATCTGAGTTAAAACCATACGTGTGGTGATCACGGAGTAGTACAGATTGTTATTGATGTTAACGTTAAAACTGGAAATATATCATGGAACAAAGTAAAAAGAATATTATTGAATAACCACTTACTTCAAAATACCCCTTCTGCTTTATGTACATAAACAGGGTGTTTGGTAACGTGTTGGCAATATGTTAAGGGGATGTAGGGGAGGTCATTTGCAACCAAATTATCTATTATGACCCCTATCCAAATGTCAACCATTTTCGAGTAATTCAATATTTTATGTTTTTTTCATGAATATGCGAAATTCAACTTTGAAAATTGAAAAAAAAAAAACTTATGCATAAAATAGTATGCTTTTTATTTTTATCTGGTTGCTAACACTTTAATACATAATAATCAACCATTAGACGGTGAATTTTTACAGTTATTTTTAAATCAGAGCTACAAATCTTTCAAATTTTCCTACTTTAACCAAGGTTTCTTCAACTTTAATAGGTGTTTTCTGCAAAAAAAACCCAGAAGAACCTTATCGGCAGAACATTTTAAAAATATGTAATAAGTTGTATTAGCTATCTAACGAGGTACAAAAAGTTAGCAGATTATAAAAACTGAGTGAACAAAATACAATAACTGCGAAAAAAACAAAATTATTTTTAAATGAAAAATAAAAATAATTGTTTAGGAGATACATAATAATTTACGTAACTAGGTTAATTACACCAAATAATCAAAACTAGAGTTCATTTTCAAAATGTGAGCCTCTATTTCTTACGCACACGCGCATTCTTTTCCTTACCTGAGATTTTATAACATTCTTTGTCAAAGTATTTGTTATCGTATTTGTTATATTACCCTTTTCTACTAACCACGATTCCATTTTTGCCTTTTTGTCATTAGACGTAGGCGCAGGATTCATAAGTTTGTTGTGGTACGGAGCATTATTGACAATCACCACCGAGTTAGGGCGGAATCAGTTAGGTCCGTAATTCTCGTAGTTTGATAAATTCATGTCATCATGATAGTCTCCGGTTTGGATTCCAGATTTGAACACCAGTAGGGCGTTCGGAACAAACCCTGCTTCTGACCCAGCGTGTACCATAACTATCCGCTGACCTTCTGATATCGGGCGCTTTAGTCTTTTAGTGGAACCATCTGACCACGCCTTACTTTTCGTATGTGATGAGTGGGCATACGACTTCATCCCTGTATTTTTTAATTGCTTCCAAGTACGAGTACATGATCCTTTTCAGGCGAATGTCGGTCTTCTCTATAAGAACCATTCTATTGGTTTCGGTCCTTTCGCCACTTGAAACCCAAGTTTTTTACTGTTCGAGTTCTTTAAGCTCGATTTACCACCTTGAAAATTTAGGTCCCGTTTGAGTTTCGCAAGTAATTTGTAAATGGTCGAAACTTCTTTTTCGGTTGTGTGGAAGTAGTGTATGTGTCACCGGAAAATAACAAAAACCGCAAAGGAGATGGCCAACATCTGTATGGGCGTTTGCCCCACTTATGAAGTGTAATGTACACATTTTATTTTTACCTTACAAATTAAAGCTTACAATATCTACTTTGATAATTTTATCAATAAAAATCTTTAGAACTTGAGATTCTCCTTTTACGAGCAGTTTTAGCTCTTGTAGGTTGACATTCTGCAAAACATAAGTAATCGTGGAAAAGTGTTTTAAAGAGGAATTTTTATATTTAATAAATACTATTTATCTTTTGGATAATTCATTTATATATTTATTTTCGTTACATTCATCGTTCGTTACATCGTTATTCGTACAAAAAGAAGTACCAGAAAAATAAATAAAATATATGTATTAACTTGTCACCTACCTATCTGGAAAAATTCACAAGCAAACGCAATATAAATAAAACTGTATATTAATATTATTAAGTGTTTAATAATATACATTAAGGTACACAAATATGTAAACATTGAGGAATTAAAACAATAGTATCAAACAAAGCAAATAAGGTGATGCATTATATGATTATCTGGTTAACCCATCTACTTGTTCATTACTAATTGAAGATCAGCAGTAATTAATATTGAATCTAAAAATGATGCTGGGGCTTCTATGTGATCTTGGTGACGTGCCCACCCAAAATACCAAACTAATGTAATCACGTGAAAATGCCATACCTGTACTGCAGTGATTCATTCTACCAATATGTATGAAGGTTTCTTGCTCGCGAAGATATAGAATGACGTGCTATGCGTTTGATAAATTAAAACTCCGAAGTACTGGTAACTACACTCGTTTATTTGTTTGTTTAGTTGAATCCTGTGACTTTGTCCAAACATTAAAAAGTGGTATGTTCGTTATGGCAGACAAGGGTTTCAAACATTTAGAACAATATCTAAAAAAGCGGGTATTACACTAGTAAGACCTCCTAGTGTCGAAACAGGTGTAAAGATGAGTAAAACTGAAGCAAAACTAACTAAAGATAACTAAGAATTTAATTTTGTAAAAATACTTGATGTCATAATAATCATAGCATGTACCTTAATTAATAAACAAGATTCTTTAATAAAATAAAACAAATGAAAATGAAGACTATTTTTTATTTAAAACACCTATATTATAGTTCTACACTCTTATACAATAATGGATAAATATTAATTTTCCAAAACTCTAATAATTTAACTTTTTTTATTTTCTATGTTTAGGATCATATTGCACTCTTAATACTTAAACTTTATTATTTTGGCAATAATCTGGATCGGCTGCACAAAAGAAACAGTTTTTCTTTCTTGTTAAATGCATTTGAAGTTGCATTTGAATATTGTACTTCTCTGTGGCTTCACCGCTTTTAATGTAAGTTTTATATGTTTTCACATTATTGGGATATTAAATTTCTACTACACCATTTTCATATATGCCATCTGGAGAACCAGCAATCATAGGATAGATAAACTGAACTTAATACCAATCCGCATTTTTTTTTTATTATTTAGTTTTTTCTCCACAGTTTTTCTTACTTCATCTTCTATTATACATCCACGTTTCATAGCTGAAGTATCTGGTATCTTTGCACCTAATATGAGAGATACGAGTGTACCATCATTCTTTTTACAGCGGCTAACCTCAAATGCTCTAAATGCAGTTATTCGTCCATACCGCAGCTCATACCATAGACAGCTATTGGCTTGTTCTCTTGTTTCTTCTTCAACTTTTGTTATTAGAGATGCAGATATTTGAACTTCTTTTAAGAATTCATCAAAACATTTTTCTTTTAAATTCTGCACAAGTTGATGCATTGAGACAGCCTGTGTTTCATTTACACTTTATGTATGTGGCTTGATACTTCAAGAGTTCACAATCCTCAATTTTCCTCTTCTTTCCCTCTTCTAAGAACTTCAGCAAAACCGATGAATTTCGTTGTAAAAGAGGGCTGCCCTTGGATTAATCTTTTGCTGCCATATATTTAAGAGTACTACCAACTCTCGATAATTTTGATTTCTTCCAATAGCATTCAATCGAAGTGCATGAGGGTTCCTCACTTCGTCGATGAACCCACATTAAGAAGGCTATTGCGTGCTTATAACCACCCTGTGAAGCTACGCAGTCTTCACATTGTACAGAGAGAATACTCTCATCTTCCTCATCAACAACTAGTGTGCATCTATACAGCTTTGCATGAACTTTGTGCTCAGGACATATTTTGCACTTTACAATACATAATTTGCTGTCACGCTTAAGCGGCACGTAGCTTACAACATCATCTCCATATGAAGCTCGTGATGACCTGAAATTATAAATTAATTAAGTTATAGTTTTTAAAACTTTGTATTCGCTAACTTCAAAATTTGTTAAGTATTTACATTCCACAGTAGGTAAAGGCGACTCTCTGACTGGTAACTGCTAATTAAATAAGACTTTGTTTGTTCTTCACATAATACTTACATAGAAGTTTTAACATTGCGGAATTCCGATGAACGAAAGTCAGTGCTCATTGCAAAAAAATTGCCAAGCATAACGGCGTCAATTTTGGGCAAAATACTGCTGTTTGCTTTGTTAAATCCTGATTCCATGGCAAATTATACCTGTCTATCAAGATTAAAACTAAAAACGAACTGTATTAATTTAACAATAATTACTGAAAACTCGAAATAACCTGTTCACTTTATACGAAAATGACAGCTACAACATGGCGTTTCGCGAGGTGTGACGTCACGCTTCCATGCGCTTCTCTGATTGGTGTTTAATGTCACGTGATTAAACGCCTCATTTTGTCGATTTCATTTTCCAAAAATATTATTAATCTTTTATTATTTTCATAAAAAAAGTTGTTTTTTGTTTACTAATTATCATGGTTAATCGTTAGAAACTCTAAGCCATCCGATTTATTCTTACTGGAAACAAGCATATTATTGCACCTTTAAGCTCTGGTAGAGGGCTAAAAAGTACATAAAAAAATAAACAAAAATGTATTTACATATATTATATCCAAATCTAGCTTTCTAGGTATAGGTATTAAAAATCGATTCGATGACTCTTTTTTTTCTCCATACTTTGACGCTCCACCCTAATTTGCATGTATGGATAAAAATGGATAAAAGCAATAATTATATTTCTATACAACATCGCTAGCCTTTATGATACCACTGCTCATTTCAAAAGCCACTTACTAACTAACTAGTGATTGTGATTAATCGGCCGACTTTTGTGAGGCTAGTCTGCGCACACACCGCCAACCCGATTGTCCAATTTAAAAGTCTGCAGTCTGCGCGTACTTTAATAGACAATGATTTTTAATAAAGATACTGTTATTGTTAGTTACTATTTTATATGTTATATTGATTCACTTACGTTCTATTCCTGAGATGTTGATTATATTTAAAAACAAAAATGCGTTTTTACTAAAGATATTATTTTTATTTATAAAACCAAAACAAAACACTTTAGTGCCACCCCAAATGCTTTTTTATACATAATACATTTTTTAAAGCACAATGATTTGTATGTACATTACCAATCAATCAATCAATCAATCATCTTTATTGTGGAATACAGGTACAATTGAGTCAGGTGTAAGTCAAATAAGTGGATCTCTGTATTCCCGCCACAAACGGGCATACAATATTATATAAAATTATAACAAATAATAAACAATTCATAAAATAATATAAACAAAAACTAAACATCCAAAACAATTATTATTACATTTCATGTCAAATTTTATTAAATGTCAAATTATTAAATTAATCAATTAATTGTCAGTCATAGAGAAAAATAATAGTGATAATATTGATAATAATAATGAAAATGATATTCAGTTACGTGCTATGTAATTACTTAATTAAATTATCTGTTAGGTACTCATTTATTGTGTAATAGCATTTTTCTATCAAGAGACTTTGTAACTTTTTTTTAAATACTTGAACATCAATAGTGGAACGAATTGATAAAGGTAGTTTATTATACAGGGTGAGTTGGAAAGGTATAATGATACTTATGTATATTTACACATAAGATACATTGTAAATTTACAGCATATCATTTTGGGATTTTACGTATTTGTTTTGATTTTATGAAAATAAATAAATTTAATGAAAGTATCAAATAAATAATGCCGCGCATACGCTAGTAGTAAAAGTTCATTGGCCGCGCGCGTAGTAGGTATCAGCTGTGCCTCAGCACCACGTCGCCGCGCCGCGCCGCCCCGAGCCGCGCGACCCGCGTCGACCAAATTTTCCTTCATACTTTTATCGGCTTAGGACGATCAAAAAAACCATGAAATATCAGAAATTTACAACAACATACCTAGTAAATTATTATTTTAAAGTGAAACATAATAATTTATTAGGTTGGTACCTACTTAATTAACTTAAAGAAAGTAATTAATATGGTATTCTTGGCGTTATTTAAAAAGTTGGAATCACGATATTTACGTTTGATTATTTACATAAACTACGAACTAAACTTACCCACTAAGTGTATTTTAATAATTGTTCTAAGTGTCCACCTCCGTTTTGGATGCACAGTTCAGCCCGGCGCGGGCGCAAATTGTCTTTTAAGTTTTCTTAACACTAACCTATTCGATTTAACGACCATAAAAGCACTTATAATTTTGTCTTTTAATTGTTCTACACTTTGACACTCACGTTCGTACACAAGTCTTTTAATATCTCCCCACAAATAAAAGTCCAGAGGCGTTAGATCTAGTGACCGTGCCGGCCACGCAATGGGTCCACTACGACCTATCCACCGATTGGTAAACTCCCGATCTAAATATGCACGAACTTCACTATGGAAATGTGCCGGAGCTCCATCCTGCTGGAAGTACATGTCACTTGTCAGATAGATAATGAAAGCGGTACTTCCAACAATTCTGTCACTACGTATCTCAGAATGTCAAGATACCACCTCCCAGTTAGTCTGCCCTCGATGAAGTAGGATCCGATAGCACAGTCATTTATGTAGGAACTGTTCGTTTGAGAATGGTAAAGGACCGTTCCTCCTTGTTCTTGGCGTGATTATTTTCACTCGTTTAACAAATAAATCGCAACACCAATAATTATTAAAATCGCAAACACTGCTGCGCTCACGGCGGAACGACTGTTTGTGTACTGTGTAGTGTGTATGTGTACCTACCTACATTGCTTTCGCACGGCAACGCGGCAGACGCGGGGCGGGGGGGGGGGGAGGCCGAAGCGTGCGGCGCGGCGGTTTTTGGCCTTTGTCGGTACGTTATTTACGACGGCGGCACGGGCGCCCGAGCGGTTTCATAGAACGGCGAAAAAGCATTGCGAAACGTTCATTTATCGCATAGGGCACGAAAGGCGTAAGCTAGGCTAGTAGTTCAATGACCACGCGCGTTCTATCAGCTGTGCCCCGCCCCGCGCGCGTCGCATCCCGCAGCGCGCTACGCTATCCCGTAACTTTTCATTCATATTTTTATCGCTTAGGACGATTAAAATGAAATAAAATATCAGAATGTGCAATTGCACAATGACCTGCAAAATTATTATTTTAAAGTGAAACATGACATGATAAGGTAGGTAAGTAACTTAATGTATGTAGCTTATGTAATGTAGGTAACTTATGTAATGTAGGTAACTTAATGTAGGTAGGTAAGTAACTTAAGGTAGGTAAGTAACTTAATAGCGGGGCCCGGATAGCTGTCGAGTCCACCATGAAGTATCTGGGATTGGTGCTCGACAGCCGATGGGAATTTGGGCCCCACTTCAGGCGACTGGCGCCCAAGCTGATGGGCGCAGCAGGCGCGCTTTCAACGTTGCTTCCCAACTTGGGGGGCCCGAGTGCCTCCTGTAGGCAGTTGTACGTGGGAATCGTGCGGTCCATGGCCCTGTATGGGGCCCCTGTGTGGGCGACGGACATGACGGCCAGCACTCTCGCCGTTCTACGCAAACCGCAGAGGGCGATGGCCGTCAGAGTCGTCCGCGGGTATCGCACGATTTCCTACGAGGCGGCTTGCGTCCTGGCTGGATCCCCGCCCTGGGACCTAGAGGCGAAAGTACTCGCGTCATTATACCGATGGCGCGAGGAAGAGCGGGTACGGGGTTCGAGGCCGGTGCAATGGCAGATTGCGCTGCGCCGAGAGGAGCTCCGTCAGGTCTTGGTGGCGGAATGGCGGCAAAGGCTTCTGCGCCCTACCGCCGGCCTCGCTACCATCAAGGCGATCCGGCCAGTACTCGACGACTGGCTCGGGAGAAGGCACGGCTCCCTGTCATTTAGGGTGACGCAGGTGCTGTCGGGCCACGGCTGCTTCGGCAAATACCTGTGCCGCATAGACAGGGAGCCGGACGCTCGGTGCCACCACTGCGTCCATTGCGGGGAGGACACGGCGCAACACACGCTCGCCGAGTGCGTAGCTTGGGAGGAGCAGCGCCGTGTCCTCACAAATGAAGTAGGAGGCGATCTGTCGCTGCCGGCCGTAGTGCGGTGGTGTCCTTCTGCGAGGACGTGATGTCGCAGAAGGAAACTGCGGAACGGGAGAGGAAGATCTCGACTCCCTTCCCCGGCCGCAGAAGGCGCACCGGGCGCAGGGGAAGGGCGGAAAACGCCCTTTTCCGGCCCCCATGAATGGGTCCAGGGGCGAGGGACTTGGGGAAGTCCCCGCCCCCCTATTCAATGGACCCGAGTCGCAGGCGCGCGCGGGTGTCAGCGCGCGCCTCTGAGGCGATGCACGGGGTAGTTCAACACCTCACTACCCCGTGCAGGAGACGAGGCCCGGGCAGACCCGGCCAGCACCAGTGTGGGGCTGCGGAAGAATTTGGATTCCCGCGGCCCCGCGCGCACGTGCGAGGAGACACCGGGGTGGTTTTAGCCGGTAAGAGTCCGGCACGCCCCTCCGCCTTTCCCCAAGCGGAGGTAGTCCATGAGGATTTCCCCCCGTAAAAAAAAAAGGTAAGTAACTTAATAATACTTAATCTTGGCGTAGGTATTTAAAAAGTTGGAATTACGATATTAACAACAATTGGCTATTTACATTAAACTATGCATTAAACTTACCCAATTAATTATTCAAAGTTTCCACCTCCGTTTAATTAATCGGTACATTAATAGGTATTGTTCATTTGAGAACGGTAAACGACTGCTCTTTCTTCTTCTTGGCATGATTTAAAATCACTAGTTTAACTAAAAATTGTCAATGTAAACAATACGATTAATTAACCGACTTTTTGTTTAATTGCTTTCGGACGGCCAGACGCAAGGGAGCGTCTCACCCCGCTCCCCCGGAAGGCCCCGGAAGGCCCGGCGGGGCGAACGCCTGCGCATACGTACGTAGTAAGTAACGACGGCGCGGGGCGGCGGCGCGGTGCCATAAAACGATAAAACCGAGCTTCGGGAATAGCGGCGAATACAAAGCATTGCGAAATTCATTCATGTATCGTATAGCGCGCGCGACTAAAATGATACTTTTAACTATTATTTAAAATATTAATTTTATTATGTTTTTTTTCTTTTTGTAAAACATCTTAATATTAATTCAAAGTAATTAATAAGGTAGTCTGTGTCACATAACGTGATAAGGTTCGTATTTTTTTTTACGATTTAGATTCGTAAAATTTTATGCTAGTTCATCTCAGTTGCCTCTTCGGAAACTATGGTTTTTTTTTCGAGACACCTTTTGGAATCATCCTGTATATGAGTGGTGCTTTAGCAAAAATACTCTGTCTGTACAAATTGGTTTTACATTGGACTGCACATAGTTTCTGTCTATGTCTTTCTCGTTCGCGAAATGTAAATAGGTTTGAGTTTGCTTTCACAAATAAACAACACTCCAATATATAAAGGCACGGAACTGTTAAAATTTTTAAGCTCAAGAAATGCGGTTTACATGAATCTCTTTGTTTGAGGTTACAAATTGATCTTATACATTGTTTTTGTGCTTTAAATGCAAGATCCTTATCAACAGAGTTTCCCCAGAAAATAATGCCATATCTAAGCGTTGAAGAAACACAACCGTGATATGCCGTCAGAAGCGCGTCTTTGTTTACAGTCTTTCTTAGCATACGCAGAGCATAAGAAAGTTTGCTAAGTTTTTTGCAAACAGAATTAATATGCGATTTCCATTTCATGTTAAAGTCGACATGTATTCCTAAAAACTTAATAGTATCAGCCGCATTAATTTTATTACTTTGATAACTTACGTTAGGCTTTCCAATGTCAATTTTACGCTGCGAAAAATTCATAATTTTTGTTTTTTCAAGATTTACATTTAATTTATTTGATTTAAGCCATTCAATAATACATGTCAGAGAGCAGTTAATGTCAGTTTCTAAAATGTCTAAGTTTTTATTGTCAAATAGAATAGTTGTGTCATCTGCAAATAATGTCATATTAAATTTTTTTACTACTTTGGGTAGGTCATTTATATATATAATAAATAATAAAGGGCCTAGTACACTACCTTGAGGGACTCCATATTTAATTATTTTATGTTTGGAAGTATATGTCATATTACATTTAGTTTCTGTACACAACTTATTTACTTCAGTATATTGATTCCTATTTGTTAAATAAGATTTTAAAAGGTCATAAGCATTGCCTCTTATACCATACCTATATAATTTGTAGAGTAATATATTGTGATCTACGTAATCAAAAGCTTTAGTGAGATCCATATATAAAGCAGTTATCGGGATTTTTTTATTCATTTTTGTCATAACTTTTTCAAGGAAGTTATAAACTGCCATATTTATTGTATATTTTTTTCTGAAACCAAATTGTTCTGGTGCCAGTATTGCATTTGCTTCAAAGAAGGAATATAGAGCCTTATGAATAAATTTTTCAAATATTTTAGAAAATATTGGGAGCAATGCTATTGGCCTATAGTTTTTTATATCAGATTGTTCACCCTTTTTAAACAACGGTTTGATAATTGCTGTTTTTAGTTTATCTGGAAAAACACCCTTATGTATGCATAGATTAATAATGTGGGCTAGCATTGGTGAAATAATTTGAGAGGAGTCCTTTACTATTTTTGTAATGATCCCATCATAACCTGGACTTTCAGTATTTTTTAATGAAATAATTATTTTATGAATGTCATATGGTATTGCAGGAGGAATGAAAATTGTATTTTTATTGTCAAATGTCAGATAATTTGTATATGATTTCGTTACATTTATAGATTGGGACTGTGCCACGTCAATGAAAAAGTCATTAGAAGCATTCGCAACCTCCTGAGGTTCTTTTATAACTGCTCCGGCAACATTTATTACAGGAGGATCTTTGCCTGGATGTTTTTGTTTTGTATTGTTAATAACAGCCCATGTAGCCTTAGATTTATTCTGGGAACTTTTTATGTAATAGTTGTTTTGTGATTTCTGCGTAAGTTTTATTATTTGTCGATATCGTTTACAATAATTTTCAAAAGTACTTTTATTGATAGCATTTGGGCATGTTCTACATTTCCATAGTAGTTGGCGTTTACGTTGACTACAGATTCTAATGCCACGTGATACCCATTTAGGTCTACATTCACTCTTTATTTTTATTTTCTTACGAGGGAAGCAAAGGTCGTATATAAGCTTATACCAATCATGAAAAATGTTGAACGCCTCATTTGGATCTATTGCATCATACAAATCTTGAAATGTCAACTGTTTGATATATTTCAAAAACTTTTGTCTATTTTCCAGTGAATAGTCGCGCTTAAATACGTACCAAAACTTTAAACTGTAAAATGTTTTTACCGGACAAGATAAAATCTGAGCAGTGTGATCGGATAGCGCTAAATCAATAACTTCACCTTTGCATCTGTTTAAATTATGTATGAAATTATCGATGCATGTGTTACTTACTTTGCGAGTGGGTTTTCTTATTTCAACTTTTAGATTGTATGAAGACAGCAACATTTCGAATTCTCTCGTAATTTTGTCTTCATTTAAAATGTTGATATTAAAATCGCCACAAAGAATAATTTTTTTGTTTTTGTTGTTGCGTGTAAGTTGTGACAAGATATTATTCATTTTCTCCAATGCAATATTATATGAATAAGAATCGTTTTTTGGTGCTCTATACACGCAAATTATATAAATTTTTTGTTCTGTGAGTTCGATAGCGCAGAATTCTATTACGCCCAAAACTGATGAAATTACAATTTAAATTATCACAGAATTTCTTATGCAAATCAAACATGTTAGGACACTGGTTTTCACCAAGATCTTGACTTCTGAACTTCACAATTTCCGCAAATGGTTTTTTATCCACTTCACCTTCTCCAAACCTTTCACTAAGATATTTTTGTTTTCTAAATAAGAAACGATTATACGATAAAGTTCTCTATAATCAATATATCCTTCGTTCCAATGAATACCTCTATTGTTTTCCAACTACTTTACTGGTCTTTTTCATCAGTTTTTAAATATTTGAATAAATATGGGGGTTTTATTAAGAACAATTGTGTATAATCACGAGTTGCGAACGCTAATTCTTTTATATGAATTTTGCAAATTGTTGCACAGATCTTTAAATCCTTGAATATCTACTACGATGGTATCCTGATTCATGATATTTTTTAAAGTATTACTCAGAGGCTTATATTCAATTATACAGTCGTTTAATATAAGACAGTACGCGGCGATTTGATCTGGTAAATCAGAATCACTTTCAGTTTCCGCTCTAACGTCCACAACCGGACCTGTTTTCAAATTATCTACTTGCCTAGAGCAGTCGATAACAAATAACGGTGCTAAATCTTTAAATTGTTTCTCATTCAACAAGGACTCTGGACGATGTCCATAATATGACTGTTGAAATCTGTGGGGATGTTGTATTATTGAAAGACTGTACTCGATCAATTATCTTTTATTACTGCCTAATCAATACAATAAGATGAGCTTATATAGGTCTTACACATACTACACCTCACCTCGGGGGTGATAAGAAAAAAAAATGTTGATACAATTTTTTTTTGTAATATTAAATATAAAGTTTATGATTAAATATGTATTTTATAAAGTTTATTAACATTAGGTATAGCATATAGGAAGATTGCTATAAGAAATTATACTTAATCTATAAATGGTTTAGTTCTATTTTTATGGATTTCATAAGGTTTATTACCCTTTAAAATTTTTACATTAGTACTTAAATCCTCTAAAACAATAAATGGTCCATCCCATTGTGGATCTAATTTATTGGCTGTCTCATTTTTTACTAGTATAAATTGTCCATTAGTATATGTGACATTATTTATATATTTATCATAAGTATATTTACGATTTTGCTTACTTAGAAGCAAATTATGAGCATCTTGATGTGCCACTTGTAACCTATACTTAAGATCTAACGGATAACTTTCTGGGTTATACAAAGGTTCTATATACTGACTTACTCTACATGGTATTGCACTAGGTCTACCGAATACTAGTTCGAACGGTGTGTATTTGGTTTCTGTATGAACAGTATTATTGAAACTGTAACACCAAAACGGAAGCCACTGACTCCATGTATCCTTTTGACCGTCACAATGTATTCTTAAGAAATCACCTAAGTTTTTATGGGAATTTTCAAGCGCACCGATGGATTGGTGGTGATAGGCTGTAGATTGTAGCCCGAAAAAGGGGGTGCCAATTGTAGCCAGAAAAGATAGGCCAATTGTAGCCCCGAAAAATTGTAAGTGTGCTAAAGACAAGGGGTGTTGTGTTTGGCTACAATATAAAGATAAATTAAAGATAAATAGAACACAAACCCACCAAATAAATGGACCCGTCAGTAGGCGAACCTTGCTCAGATGTTAATGAGCTGATGATCTCCTAAATAAATATAAGAAAGAGAAGAACTAAACCAAGAATACGGGCGCCAAGGAGACCATCCACCTGCCTCACAGTACGGATAACAAAGCCGGATAAAACATTGAACTATTAATCTCAAAGCGGGCTTTATACTTCAGTGTTGTATGAAAATTTAAGTAATTAATATGGTAAGCATAACAAACTAAGCATGATATTCTGTTGAGGAGTGAAATAAAATATTATAAATATCAAAGAACCTTTTATTCCTGTAAAACAGTAAATATAGGCTTGGCATCAAGTTGCTACAATCCGTACCAAAGTATGAATTAACAGTTACAAACAAATCCTGTAATATTATCTTAAGTTAAAGTTATTTAAATATTCTAAATTTAATTACTCGTAAAAGTTGTAGTGTATGGTAGAAAGTATCACAAATTTGTACCTGTATAGAATTACTTAGGCATAAAAGGGCACGTCCTCTCAAGGTGATTCCCGCCTCAACAGTGGACCGCAATGCTGCTTCATCACTGCCAGGGTATTCTCCGAGGTGAGGATCTTCTCATCTTGAGTACGTAGTCCCGGCTCCAAATGAAGATGGGTAGAAGGTATACTTCGCCCTCAATAAGGAAAAGGACAATGGCTTGACCTCAGAAGGTCAAAAAAAAGCCATGGAAAAAGGAACTCACCCACGGAAAGCGGGGTAGAAAAAAATAAAAAAAATAAGTTTGATATTACAAAGGAATATTGAACAAAAGCATCACAAATGTGACGATTAAACCGCGGGTTCAACAAGGAACACCGGGAGAAAAAGAAAATTGAAAAGGAAAAAAGGATATCTAGTCCTTGTTCATGGTAAAGGTTATGGGAAAATTTTAAATACTCGGTGAAAGCTGTAACAACGAATACCGATACGTTATCCTCATGTAATACATTGCAAAATGCTTTATTTTATGGATTTCGAATAAGAAATGTCAATAATTGACCAAACACTCACCGCAAAATTGCGCCTTCCATAATGTAATCAATTAACACGCGGTCATCGAGGTGATGCCGGTTTCACAAGTTTTTTTAAGGAAAAATGCGTCGCCCCCATCGTGGTCAACGCGGAAATCGCTTTTATAAATAGAATTAGCAAATTTGGAACGAATTTACAAAAAAAAAACTCCAAAACATGAATTATTCGCCGAGACACACATTAGTGGGCCGGCCGTCCATCAGAGAAAAAGATCGAGGAGCGTCGGTATCATAGAAACGTAAAGTCTGTGCAGGATTGTATAGAGTAATTAGTTTTTAAGTATGGCAATGTCTATGATAAGTTCTACCAAACGTAATTTAATAAGTTTCGTAAAATAAATAAACAATGAAGCCTTATAAATAGTTTTATTTCCAAAAACACCACTATCAAATTTCTATTTGTATTTAAATTAATAAAATCAAATTAAAACAAGTTATGTGGTTTCATTAAACTCCCGTCACATCACGACACGTCGCGTAACTAGTTAAGCTATGTTAAATTTTGAAATTATTTATCTATGGCAAAC
This sequence comes from Thymelicus acteon, assembly GCA_951805285.1. Lineage (NCBI taxonomy): Eukaryota > Metazoa > Arthropoda > Insecta > Lepidoptera > Hesperiidae > Thymelicus > Thymelicus acteon. Next base: position 19,732,789 of record OX638214.1, on the reverse strand, counting down.
ATGTGAAATGTGTGAAGGTTTAAAACAATCTGTGGTAATATGTCAAAATATGAAGAGTTAAATGAATTTCTACTACAAAACAATAACTATGGCTACATGTAACGAGCGATATATAAATCGTACGTTACAGTAAAGTAACAACCCTGATACTAAAGTTTCAAAGAAAAATAAATTGATAACAAGTTGATGACAAGTCTACAATAAGTCTAAAAGAAGTTAATAACAAATCGATAATGAATCGATAATAAGTCGATAACAAATCGAAAATAAGTTGATAACAAGTGTCATCAAAAAAATATATACTGGACTAGTATGCAACCGGTTATTGCAATAAGCACCCTCGCTTTGCAACAACAAACCAATCCAGGTATCTAAATTGGGTTGAAGATCCCAAAAAAACTAGCTCCCACTCTACATCAAAATACTAAGCTATCAACTCCCGCTCTACATCAAAATACTAAACTAATGTAGGATCCAGTATGCAACCGGTTAGTATAATAGCACCCTCGCCTTACAGTAACGAACTGTAACCCTACAAAACTCCTACTTCATCTCAAAACAAACTCCTACTCTATCTCCAAAATAAACTTCTACTGCTACAAAACAAAATATAGGACTTAGTATGCACCTGGTTAATGTAACAGCACCCTCGCTCTACATTAACAAACCAAGAACCTATAAGAATAAATTTCTAAAGTTGTGTCATATAAATACACCCAAAACTAACAAAAGAAAACGCTATGTTTGGTATGCAACCGGTCAATACAGTGAGCATTCGCTATGTAATGACAAACCCAACAAAGCAACCCTGCACATGTACATGTCAACTGAACATGGGATGCCAGGAAAATTACCCACGAAAGTGAATAAAAAAAAAACGAAGTGATTAATTAGCACTTCAAAAAAGTCACCCACAAGATGTAAATTATCTATAGGGAAAAGAAAGTGTGGTGTTTCACACCCAACAAAAGTCACCCATAAGATGTAAATTATCTTTTGGGAAAAGAGGTTTTGTTGTACAACTCAAAATGTCATGTCCAGGTCCTAGGAATTCTAGTACTTAAAGTATGACATAAAAACTAAATAGATGCTAAGCTTAATCAAAATACTTCTAAGTAGAAGCTAACTAATAATGTACAACAAAACAAAACAAAACCTAGAAATAGGTAAATAAAATCCACCTCAAGACAAAAAAAATGCTAATAAATTATACAAATTAGTGAGGGGATAAAAAAAAATTGGGGCTAAATAACAAATATGAGTCCTTATAACATTGTGAGCACTAACTTCTTTTCTTCACATAAATTTAGAGTTCCAAAATGAGTAGAGTATGGTAAGTATAGTTTCCAAGTACATTTACTAACCTAGGTCTCCTAGCATACATCACCTTTCTAGTGTAGCACCACTCATACATCACGCAATATTCTTCCACATACATAGCTACCTTTACCTTTGCCAGCAAATAGGAACAAGTTGGTAAGTATAATTTTGAGTATCCAAATAAACAAAATAAATATTAAATTTTAACGATATCTTTTACATGATATCTACCTCTACTACTCTTGTCAAAATCTTTTAATAAATAAACGTTATCAGAAATTTTGTCTATAATTTTACTTTTAATAAATTTAGGTGCTAACTTAACTTAGATGAAAAGAAGTAAGATGCATTAGATTGCACGAAGTTACGTCTCCATTCTTCCTATAACTTCCTATAACTTTTAACTAAATTTTCCACTGTTTTCCTAAAAATATCTTCCAAAGTTGAAAGTAAAGAATAGTCTGAACGACTACTAATAACCAATTCTGAAGGATCAGAAATTGAAGAAAATTTATATAAGGAGCCATCTAAAATAATTTCCCTTCCAAACATAAGAAAATTTGGTGTATAACCTGTAACTAAATTAATAGTGCTGTTAATAGCAGCTTGGACGTGGGGTAAGTTTTTTTTTTTTTTTTTTTTTTTTTTTTTTTTTTTTTTTTTTTTTTTTTTTTTTTTTTTTTTTTTTTTTTTTTTTTGGGGGGGGGGAAAATGCATTACGCATACCACCCGGGCACAGGGGGCACCCGAGTGGTTATGTGGGACTCCCGTCTAGGCTAATGAGACCCACGGTATACCCACTAAAAACCCCCCCATCTTCCGCCTCGCCGCATTGTGACGGGGTCACGGGAACGCTTTCGCACACATCCGCGACCCCGCCGGCGGCAGCCGCCCACTAGCGGCTCCACCGCGAGCCCGAAGGCCCTCCACGATGGGCGCACCAGATGTTAAGGTGCGCCTCCCTCCTCGGCCTCCACCAGTACTGTAGCAGACTCCCCCCGAGTCTGCTACTAGGAGGCCGTGGGTACCAGATAACTGGTACCCGGTGGAAGATAAGGTCTGTGGTTCTTCCACCGACCACAACTCGGCCGCAGAGGATAGGGCAAGCGGCGCACCGCAATACCGACATGCCTCTTCCTCTGCGGCCCCACCAGTGCCGTTTCGGTGGAACGGCCCCGCCAGCTCGCAGGGGGTAGGGAGAGTGGCGCACCGTAATACCAACACGCCTCTCCCCCTGCGATCCCTCCACGGCCGCAGAAGATAGGCGCACCGTAATACCGGCACTCCTCTTCTTCTGCGGTCTCACCTCCACGCGCGTCCGCAGCGGACTGGTTCAGCCCGCTGGGAGCGCGTCCTCCTCGGGCCAGCCGGCGACCCAAACAGGCCGGCCCTGGTTGCCTCTTAGCTTCACCGTGGGTGACCAGTCCACGGTTACTATGCCCCCCCGCCACGACAAGGCGGGCAACCCCCGGGGGGGTGGGGTAAGTACCTTGACCAAGTCCGATGGTCAGCTTCAACATAACATGAAATACAAGTTTCTATAGTTTTGTTGAATCTCTCTACTGGGTTATTCTGAGGAGTATATAAGGTGTTATAAAATATTTTAGGTATATTATAGGTCTTAATGAAATCTTTAAATGGTTTTGAAGTGAACTGTGTGCCATTATCACATATTACAATTTTTGGACAACCAAATTTTAAAATAATTTATTTTTGCAATATTTTTATGATAGACTGTGTAGTGGTGTTAAAGAGAGGAAAAATCCAACAGTATTTTGTGAAAACATCTACTATTGACAATATATATTTATAACCTGAATAAGATTTTGGTAATGGGCCAATTATATCCATGGACAACATAGTCATGGGGCGGTCGACTAACTTAGGGTTTGACATAAGTCCTAACGGGGCTGAATTAGAGTGCTTATATGCTTTACAAATATCACATCTACTTATATATTCTTTAACATCCTTAAACATCTTAGGCCAAAAGTAATGGGTTTTTAATTTTTCTAAAGTTTTATGTATACCAAAATGAGCTGAATCTACATTATCATGATTATTTCTAATTGTTTCTAAAGTATGTTCTCTAGGTATTACTATCTTCCAAGCTAAATTCTGACATAAATCATTCTTAGGTTTTACATACTTATACAAGGTTTCATTGTCTACTTTAAAGTTTTTAAATTTAGAAGGATATTTCTGACAATCAATATACATTTTAGAATACCAAGGGTCATGAATATCATCGGGACACAAACTGATTTCAGCTATTTCTACACGGGACAAAGCATCTGGAACGGCGTGGCTGCTACCTTTCTTATGAATGATGTCAAACTTATACTGCGACAATCGGGCTGCCCACCTGGCCAATCTACCAGAAGGATTCGTCAAGCTCATTAACCACTTTAAACTGGCATGGTCGGCGACTACAGTAAACTCTCTCCCTCAATATATGGTCGAAAATGATCTATAGATAATAAAATAGCCAAAAGCTCTCTTTCAGTAACACTATAGTTTTGTTCACATTTTGATAATAATTTTGAAAAATAGGCAATTGGATGTTGTTGACCTGAATCGTCCTCTTGCATCAAAACACTACCAACAGCATAACCACTGGCATCGCAATGATGAAAAAATGGTTTACTAAAATTAGGACATTGCAAAACTGGCGCTGTCATCAAAGCATTTTTTAAATAATTAAATGATTCCTCTGCTTTATCATTCCACACAAATTTTAATTTTACATTCTTTTTACCGCTAGTTAATTTTGTCAAAGGAGCAACATGATGTGAAAAATTTGGAATAAATCTTCTGTAATAAGAACACATACCAACAAAACTTCTGACATTTTTAACAGATCTAGGTGTAGGAAAATTTTTAATCGATTCTAATTTCTCTGGGTCAGTGTGTAAGCCCTCTTTATCTGCAACATAACCTAAATATTTTAATTTATCTTTGCAAAATTCGGATTTTGATAAATTAATGGTAAGTCCTGACTCTACTAGTCTATTATAAACTTTTTCTAATAACGCTAAATGACTGTCAAAATCTTTAGAAATTAAAATTAAATCGTCCAAGAAACAGAACAGATTGTCATCGAACTCTGGACCAAACAATCTATCGGATAACCGTTGTAATTCGGCGGGTGCATTTGTGACTCCAAATGGCATCCTAACGAACTCAAAAAGTCCCCTGCCTGGTACTACAAAAGCTGTCTTTTCTCTAGACGTTTCTTCTAAAAGTATTTGATAAAAAGCTTTAGAGAGGTCGATAGAGCTAAGATATCGAGCGTCTCTAAGATTACTCAAAATTCTAGATTTATATGGAAGTGGATAAGAATCTTTTACTGTTACAGAATTTAATTTACGAGAATCCAAACAAACTCTAAGACTACCATCTTTCTTTGTAACTAAAACAAGTGGACTACTCCAAGGAGATTTTGAAGGTTGAATAATTCCTTCTGCTAACATTTTATTTATTTCCAAATTTAAAGAATTTAATCTAGCAGGGCTCAAAGGATAGTACCTCTGCTTGATAGGCTCACCAAAAGTTACAATCTTATGTTGAACTAAATCTGTTTTACCTAAACCTTTCTTTTCGTAAGATGTATTTTCAAATAATCTAGTTATTTTACTTAAACGAGTTCTCTCTTCAAAAGTTAAGCTAGAAGCAGGTCTAATAGAAGCGATTTCAACTGGTTTTCCATATGAATTTACAAAAGAAACTTCCTTACGCAACTTAGAAAAGATATCAAATGTAAGCCAAAAATCTATACCAAGAATTATATCATTTGATATTGATGGTATAATAGCAAATTTACATAATCTAACACGCTTTACGCACTTAATGGGCAACTCCATAATACCTATAACTTGTTGCTTTCCATCGGCAGTTGTAACAAAAGAAGAAGACTGTTGAATATTAAAACCTATATCTTGAAATATTAAGTGTGAATTATTACCTAAAACGCTAATTTGAGCACCACTGTCCAACAAACCTAGAAATTCTCGGCCCTTAACAGTAAATGATAAGTAAGGTCGAGTATCAGAACTACATTCAAGAAGTGAAGCCACTTGTTGTTCTATACTACTATCGTTAGAGTTAACTATAAGTTTACTAGATAAATTAGAATTAGAAGTTTGACTAAATCTCAATGTGGATCTGTCATTTTCATTTAAAAACCGATCACAGTGAGGCACTACTCGTTTTTCTGGATCGCAGTCATTTACAATGGAAAAATTCTTTTTGGAATTACACTTGGGACACTGCTTAGTTACTACATTGGGCTGGCCGCAAGTGAAGCACTTAACACCTGGAAATAACTTACAGTCCCTATAAGAATGACCAATCTTTTTACATTTTAAACAAACAATACTATTTCTAGAAGAATTATTTTTATATTGAGGTGAAGAATTAGATTTAAAATTATCTGATTTTACAAAAGTTTCAGATTTTATATTAGATGGTAATAAACTATTATTCAGGTGAAGCGAATGAAAAGATTCAATTTCTTTACCTAAATGCATAATTTCATTGAGTGTTATGACACATCGGCCAATCAGATGAACAGAATATTCCGGCAACATGTTATGTCTAACAATGTCTAGTAGGGTCTTTTCAGAGAAAGGAACTTGCAGTTTTGCAGATAAATCCATCAACTCAACGACAAACTCAGACAAAGTTTCACCAACTCGCTGCTTCCTGGTCCTAATTTCATACTCTAATCTATAATTATAATCTCTGGGAGTGAAATAGTCTAAAAACTCAATTTTAAATTGTGACCAATTAAGAATAAAATGTTTTCTACCCTGTACCATTTTAATGCAATATCTGTAATCGAGTAAGAAATTCCATTGGACATGTTTTACCATTAAAAGTTAAGTTAAGTTTTGAAAAGTCAAAAGGTTTTCTCAAATAATAGTTAGCAACAAGTAAAGTTGAATCTAAGGCAGTTGAATTGTTATTCGAAACTAGTTTTGATTGTGGTGTTGTTGTCACATTATCTAATGTTATCATATTATCATCCGAGCAGAACACATCCTGATTCTGAGTCTGAGCATGCACTTGAAAAGACACATTAGGTGCAGGTTCTTGTTCGTGACTGGTCGTAGGCATATTTATAGTTTCCTTGTCAGACTTAGGGTCGATTTTTTGATCCGTAGTAAAAGTTAGCTTGACTATTTGTTAAACCGACCAAAGGTTAGAAGCTAACTACTGGCTAAACAAGTGTTTGTTTTTTGATCTCTATTTAACTACTGGTAATATTAACAATTGGTCAAATATGTTGCCATTGTAATGAGCGCTAATAGACCCCATTTTCTGTAGGGAGCAATTATTGTTGCATGGCAAGACTGTCTACGCCTGACGCATTTGACGTTTATGGCACTTGTTGTTAGTGTCAAAGTTGTCAATGTCAATATCTTGCTGTCAGGTCTCTGTTTTCAGTGGTAATAACGTACGGTATCGTATTTAACGTGGTATTTTTACGATAAACTACAGAATACACACATAACAAATTCAAATATGATGGCATCGCAAAAGACAGGAACTAGCAAGTAAGTCTAACATTTGTTTTATGGTACAACTAGCTGCCCGGACAGACTTCGTTCTGTCAGAAGTTAACAGTAAAAATTAAATAAAATTTTCCGAGTGATCACGTTATTTATATCTCAACAATAAACGACCATTACTTACAAAAATAAGTTAATATTTACTATTTCTTAACATTATGACTACCGATCCTACTTTCCATTGAAGATTATGAGGTGTCAATCCCGGAAAATTTAACGATTCTGGTGGATAGTTGACGACATCATCTTGATTAGTTGCCCAATCAACTGTATGTGAAATTTGTATGTCTTTAATTCACCGGCAATTTCATTTTGAAGTTTATTTTATCTACATCCGTAATTTTGGCAGCTAATATAGCATGTTCGCTCAGCCACAAATGATCTTTGTAATTTTGAAAGACGTTTGGGAACACGCTTTGTATGAGCTCGATTGTTGTTTCAGTAAAGTGACAAAAATCGAATCATTAACAGGGATTTTGCCATTACCAAGGTCAATGAGTTGCTTTGAAAGTATTGTTTTAGTACTATTGTCCGCGCATTTTTTTTTTTAATATTATAAAAACCTTCCGTGGAATCCGAGGAACATACAAAAAAAATTTTGCCGAATCGGTCGAGCCGTTCTCGAGTTTAGCGCTTAGCAACATCCATTTTTATATATATATATGGTACAATGAGTTATGATACAATCAATATGATACAATGAGTAGTAAACACAAAGTTTTAAGTAATTTTCTTTTACCCTGTGTTTCAGAGATCGTACAACCAATTTTAGCAAAGAAGAGACGGTAAAACTGACATACCTCCTCAAAGATTATCCGATAATTACTAGTAAAAAAACTGATCACGCAAGTAACCAACAAAAAGATGCAGCATGGCGATCTCTTGCAGAAAAATTTAATTCAGACGCTGTTGTTTACAGAAATGTTAAGCAACTACAACAAAAATTTAACAATATGAAAAAAATTGCCAGAAAAGTAAGTTGCCTTTATCTACAAATTAAGCTGAAAGCTGTAATGTAACTATGTTTAGGTTCTATAATTAACATGCTTTCTTTACAGGAAATGAGTGCAGAGAAAAATAGCAGAAAACAAACTGGAGGTGGGCCACCACCCCCAAAACCATCAGAAACAACAGAATGGTTAAGCTCCATTATGGGCGAGTCGATTTCAGGCTTACCCGCTGTGTTTGACAGTGATGTCATAGGTATGTACCTATTTCTCTTATTGTTAGGGATTATAATTATTATTATTGATATTTTAACTAAGTATTTTGAGTGTTTGTCCATTGCATTGATGCAACGATGCTACAGCACAAGCTCCTGGAAAAATCCAGACTCAACGTAGTACCAATTTTCATTTCTGACTTTTCACTTTTGATAGTATATTAGCATGGACCTGATTAGATAATAATGTGGACGTAGAAATAGCAAAATTAATTTAAAATGACATATAAAAACAATACATTCTAATCATAAGCAATAATCATTTACTTGTTAAATACTACCTTTGCTTTACAGTTGAGGGTGACACAACACTTGATATTTCAAACTCAGCAGAATGCACCATAGTTTTAGATTTATGGAAGATGAAATGTTAGATGCAGGTGAGGTTAAATGTACATAGTTAACATAAATATATCGCAAATAAGTGTTATTCTCAGAATATTAATTATATTTTATTTTAGGTGGTCCTGCAAATCGTTCGTTAAATGAAAAGAATTCATTAAATACAGAAGTATTGAATGATATTGAGACAGGTTTGTTTTTAACCAGCATTTATTAGCTTGGTAAGTTGAATGTACCTAACTTTATTTCTATCTATACCTTTCAGATGCAGACTCAAAGAAGTTTGATATCGCATTTGATAACTCTACACCAAAGGCTTTGCTTAGGAAACCCATATCAAAGCAATTATGTAAGTATCAAATAGCTATCCCACGCAGCTTTATTTGCATAACATAAAAGGTTTTTAAAATTCTCAACATACATTATTAAATAACCAATAACCTCACCAAAGAATTGGACTATCATATGCAAAAGAACTTTTTTAAATAAAATTGTAGTTCTAGAGATTAAAATGTTCAAACATACTCTTGAATTTTATTTAGTATATGATGTGACTGACATGGGTCTCGGGTTCGATCCCAACTGGGGCAGATAATTGTTTTGTACTCTGGTCTTGAATTTTGAGTTGTTTTCTCTACGTGTCCACCACACTGAACACAGGGAATCCTAGTGCCTCCCGTACTGCAATTTTTGAGCGAGATCTGACGTGTAGCTTTTGAGTTACACCTAATTTTGAAGTCAGTTATTTTTTGTCAAGAATTATTGAAAACAACAAAATGATTTTGTTTGTCGTTATATATATTATATTCAATTACCCATTTATGAATTACATTGTTTTAATAGTTTCTTTGTTTACAGCAAACTCTTACATCAAAAGAAAGAAATGTTATACTCCTTTTGAAGCCAGAAAACGTATTATAAGTCATTTTGATGAGAAAAAAGATTTTTTATCAGAAAAAAAGAGCAGGGAAGAACAAATAAAAAAATATGCACAAGAAGAGCATGAGCAAAATATTAAACACCGAGCAGAAAAGTACAAGAGAGAAATGGAAGTAATGGAGGAAAAGCATGCTTTGTACATGGAACAACAAAAAGAAATACATCAAATAGAAATAGTATTTAAGAAAAATATGCAAGAATTACTTTTGGAAAAAGTTAAATTAGAAATTTTAAAAAATAAGAAATGTAGTTGTATTAAGGAACAATAGTCACCATAAGTTATTTAATAATATAGGCAATGTGGTATAGAATAAGTAATGTAATGTAAGTATAGGTTATAATTATGATTAAAAAACGATATTATTTTTAAAATGTTTTATTTCTATACTATATATTTTATAACATAAAGTCCTTTTTACACACATTTATTCGGAGTTGACCAAAGATACAAAGTATGTATCAATTAATTCTTGCCGATATTGCTGGTTACTTTGAGTTGACGGAGGTGATAAAGATGTAATGTTTTCATCCAAAATTATATTTAGATTATTGGTAGAGTCATCCAGCAAAGCATCATTTCTGTCCACACATATGTTATGAAGAATAGCTGTGCTCACGATTATTGCTTGCACATTCTCCAATTTCACTCGCAATTTTGAGCCTATACAAGGAAACCTCCTCTTCCACACACCAAATGTCCTTTCAACCACATTCCTTGTCCGTATATGGCTTTCATTGTACAGTTTCTCAGCGGCAGTTTGTGGGTTAGCCAAAGGCGTCAGCAAATATTTTTTTAAGGCGTAGCCTCTATCTCCTAAAAGACAGCATCTGCCAAACTTCTGAGATAGCATTAAATCTTTGGCTGCACTGCTATTAAAAATTGTGCTGTCGTGTACTGATCCTGGCCATCTAGCAACTATATTTCTAATTCTTAGTTTTGCATCGACGATTGCTTGTGTATTAATAGAAAATACATCTTTTCTATTCCTATATAATTCCGCATTATCTCCACCTGGACTTGCAATGCGTATATGGGTACAATCTATTGCACCAACAACACTTGGGAATTTTGCTATATTATAAAAACTTTCAACGGCATCTCTAATTTCAGCAGACGTCTGAGGCATTGCAATTAAATGTTTTAATTTTAAGCAAATCTGCCTCGATACGGCGTGTATAATTTTGCAGGCAGTGGATTTTGAGACACCAGACAGATCACCGGAACATTGTTGCATATTCCCAGTGGCATAAAATCTTAAAGTAAGCAATAATTGCTCCATTGGCGTAACTGCATAATTTCTTTCAGTTTGTCTTTTCAACTCGTTTCCTATCTTTCCGATGATCCAAATCACGCTTTCTTTTGATAGACGATAGCGCTTACAGAAGTCTACATCGTCCCAGTGCCCCATGGGCGGATTACGCGGTCTGAATACCTTTGGTCTTCTCATTAAAACATATTCCGCAAAAATTTCATCATCAGTTGAACTCTCTGACATGTCGAAGTATCTGGTTATGATTAAATTCATAATTAATAACACATAAAATCTGTATTGTAACGTTTCACTAAAATCACACGAGCAAACAACACTGACAACAGCTAATAAAGTGACAGTTAACTAGCCGCCATCTTGCTAATCCCTTGTTGGAGCTGGGGTTAAATATTGTAACCAATAGTTACTTCTTTAACCACTGGTTGTGCTACCTATGGGTCAAAAAACGGATTTTATAAAAATTTAACCATTGGTCGTCAATTTTAACTATTGGTCGCCTTAACTACGGATCAAAAAACCGGCCCTTAGAAACATAGGCTGTACCCTCCATCTTAACCAATGTTAATAACTATGTGAATGTGAACAAGGTTATTCACCAACAGTGACAAAACTTCTAACTAAATTGTTACAATAACAAGTATTTAATTTAATTCTATATAACTGTATGTTAATATTTCTATACTAAATTATGTACTTTAATAACCAACAACTTCAAAATGAAAGTAGAATAACTTTCAGTAGTACTATTATAATATTTTCAAACTTCTACAAGGTTAATATTTAATGTTAATTAATGATGTTATCAAACTAAATTTATTATTACTCTCTAACTTTATTTCAAATATTACCAATTCAAATAGCAAATATAGTTAACTTTAAATTCCTCAAATAACACTAGATTCACAGCTTTAATGAAAACAAGTAAGTACTTTTCTATGTTGAACCAAAATAAGTAGGTATACACCAATAATAATTGTTCAATAAACAAAATAGGAAGGAAATTATCCAAAAGTACCATTCAACTTTTACTTCTAAAAACAAATAATTTGCCAAGCAAAACTAAGTCTCAACAATATATCATGTATACAAACAAAATACAACACTGAATATGTATGTTACCAAAATTAACACAAGTATAAATTACTCATGTATCAATCTAAATAAATCTGAACTAACAAGTCTGTCCAAACTGAACAAATCAAGTCCCTGTTCTACGGTGCCAATTGTAGCCCGAAAAAGGAGGTGCCAATTGTAGCCAGAAAAGATAGGCCAATTGTAGCCCCGAAAAATTGTAAGTGTGCTAAAGACAAGGGGTATTGTGTTTGGCTACAATATAAAGATAAATTAAAGATAAATAAAACACAAACCCACCAAATAAATGGACCCGTCAGTAGGCGAACCTTGCTCAGATGTTAATGAGCTGATGATCTCCTAAATAAATATAAGAAAGAGAAGAACTAAACCAAGAATACGGGCGCCAAGGAGACCATCCACCTGCCTCACAGTACGGATAACAAAGCCGGATAAAACATTGAACTATTAATCTCAAAGCGGGCTTTATACTTCAGTGTTGTATGAAAATTTAAGTAATTAATATGGTAAGCATAACAAACTAAGCATGATATTCTGTTGAGGAGTGAAATAAAATATTATAAATATCAAAGAACCTTTTATTCCTGTAAAACAGTAAATATAGGCTTGGCATCAAGTTGCTACAATCCGTACCAAAGTATGAATTAACAGTTACAAACAAATCCTGTAATATTATCTTAAGTTAAAGTTATTTAAATATTTTAAATTTAATTACTCGTAAAAGTTGTAGTGTATGGTAGAAAGTATCACAAATTTGTACCTGTATAGAATTACTTAGGCATAAAAGGGCACGTCCTCTCAAGGTGATTCCCGCCTCAACAGTGGACCGCTATGCTGCTTCATCACTGCCAGGGTATTCTCCGAGGTGAGGATCTCCTCATCTTGAGTACGTAGTCCCGGCTCCAAATGAAGATGGGTAGAAGGTATACTTCGCCCTCAATAAGGAAAAAGACAATGGCTTGACCTCAGAAGGTCAAAAAAAAGCCATGGAAAAAGGAACTCACCCACGGAAAGCGGGGTAGAAAAAAATAAAAAAAATAAGTTTGATATTACAAAGGAATATTGAACAAAAGCATCACAAATGTGACGACTAAACACCGGGAGAAAAAGAAAATTGAAAAGGAAAAAAGGATATCTAGTCCTTGTTCATGGTAAAGGTTATGGGAAAATTTTAAATACTCGGTGAAAGCTGTAACAACGAATACCGATACGTTATCCTCATGTAATACATTGCAAAATGCTTTGTTTTATGGATTTCGAATAAGAAATGTCAATAATTAACCAAACACTCACCGCAAAATTGCGCCTTCCATAATGTAACCAATTAACACGCGGTCATCGAGGTGATGCCGGTTTCACAAGTTTTTTTAAGGAAAAATGCGTCGCCCCCATCGTGGTCAACGCGGAAATCGCTTTTATAAATAGAATTAGCAAATTTGGAACGAATTTACAAAAAAAAAAACTCCAAAACATGAATTATTCGCCGAGACACACATTAGTGGGCCGGCCGTCCATCGGAGAAAAAGATCGAGGAGCGTCGGTATCATAGATACGTAAAGTCTGTGCAGGATTGCATAGAGTAATTAGTTTTTAAGTATGGCAATGTCTATGATAAGTTCTACCAAACGTAATTTAATAATTAACGTAATTTCGTAAAATAAATAAACAATGAAGCCTTATAAATAGTTTTATTTCCAAAAACACCACTATCAAATTTCTATTTGTATTTAAATTAATAAAATCAAATTAAAACAAGTTATGTGGTTTCATTAAACTCCCGTCACATCACGACACGTCGCGTAACTAGTTAAGCTATGTTAAATTTTGAAATTATTTATCTATGGCAAACATGACAAATGTGTGAAGGTTTAAAACAATCTGTGGTAATATGTCAAAATATGAAGAGTTAAATGAATTTCTACTACAAAACAATAACTATGGCTACATGTAACGAGCGATATATAAATCGTACGTTACAAGATGTTAATTTAGTTATTCCTAAGATTTTACATACCTGTTCCATTATCGAAGAAACGAACTCTGTTCCACGATCCGTCGCCATAGTATTTGGTATTTCAAACCTTAAAATAAAATTCTTAACTAATGCATCCGCTACACTTACTGTTTCCTTGTTTTTCAAAGGATATGCCTCGACGAACTTAGTAAGCTCGCACTGCAGGGTTAAGATATAACAATTACCTTCAAGGTCTTTTTGTAAAGGACCTACAATGTCGAGATAGATCTTTTCAAAAGCATACGAAGCAGTTGTAGTTATCTCCATGGGCGCCTTGACATATCTACAATGCATGAAGCATTCTGACATTTACTGCATTTCCTCACAAAATTAATGACGTCTTTATCTAAGCCTGGCCAGTAAAATTTTCTCTTAATGTTATTAGTCATCCTACGCACACCTGCATGACCTGCGGTGGGTAAAAGATGAAAATCTTGTAAAATAAAATTTCTTTCCTCCTCATTATCTATTCTTCTAACTCCTCGTAATATATAAATTCGTGGACCGGTCCAATCCTTATTATTTTTAATTTCCTTTAATAAATCTTTAATAAAACTTTTATTTTCCTGATTTTTTACTATGCATAGCTCATTTAAATTCATATTTTTACAAAATTTCTCTAACTTAGTCACAAATTCGTCTCGCGTAAATTGTGCCCTAAAGTTGAGATTAATAAAAATAATTTGTCTACGCTGACAAAAAACAAAACACTCACTTTCTACTAAATTACCTTGTCTTTTTAATGTATTTAATTCGTCTTGTCCTTTAAAAGTCATTTCTACACAATTATTTGGTTTTTTAAGCACCTCAACTATTTGTGGTTGATCAGGCCACTCCTTGTCGGGGTTACTAATAGTAGATGTATTTAACTGCTTGTCTAACCCTAAACGCCTTTTCTGATTTCGAGTTAGGACTAGCATAATTTCGTCATTCATTTGTTTTAAAGTATCTGATGTTATAGTTATTCTTGATAATGCGTCTGCAACGCTATTGTCTTTTCCCTTAACATATACAATTTTGAAATTATATTCTTCTAGTGCTAATCTAAACTTAAGAAGCCTGCTTGATGGATCTTTCATTGAAAACAAATATATTAATGGTCTATGATCTGTCATAATCGTAAATAATTTACCGTACACGTATGGTCTGAAGTATTTCACAGCCCAAACTATTGCAACTAATTCTTTTTGAATAGTGGGATAGTTAATTTCTGCTTTATTAAGTGGTCTACTAGCATACGCTACTGGCTTCAAGTTTTTATTACACAAAACTGCTCCTATAGCTTTACCTGATGCATCTGTTTGAATGACAAATTCATTATCTTCTGAAAAATCTGGAAATTCTAATATTGGTGGGGTAACTAATGCATTTTTTAATGTTTCAAATGCTTTTTGACATTCTTCGTTCCAAACAAATGGTTCAAAGGAGGTGGCCAACATCTGTATGGGCGATTGCCCCACTTGTGAAGTATAATGTACACATTTTATTTTTACCTTACATTAAAGCTTACACTATCTACTTTAATAATTTTATCAATAAAAATCTGTAGAACTATGGATTCTCCTTTTACGAGCACTTTTAGCTCTTGTAGGTTGACATTCTGCAAAACATAAGTAATCGTGGAAAAGTGTTTTAAAGAGAGATTTTTATATGAAATAAATACTATTTATCTTTTGGATAATTCATTTATTTATTTATTTTACTTTAATTATGACTTTATTCATAAAAAAGTACCAGCAGTACAAAATAAAATATACGAATTAACTTGTCACCTACCTACCTGGAAATATTCACAAGCAAACGCAATATAAATAAAACTGCACATTTATATTATTAAGTGTTTAATTATATACATTAAGTACACTATGTAAAAATTGAGGAATTAAAACAATAGTATCAAACAAGGTAAATAATGTGATGCATTGGCTTATTATCTGGTGTACCCATCTACTTGTTCTCTATCCAAGATCAGCAGTAATTAATATTGAGTCTGAAAATGATGCAGGGGGTTTTATGTGATCTTGGTGACGTGCCCACCCCATGTGAAAATGCCATACCTGTATTGCAGTGATTCATTCTACCAATATGGATTGAAAGTTTCTTGCTAGCGAAGATATTGAATGTGCCATGCGCTGAATATCAACCGCGCAATTAATGCACCTCATGGCAAAAAATCAAACACAATTATTATTTTGCAGAAATCAAACTCAAAAATCTTCTTTTAGCATTTGGCAAATGGCAATATAGCAGACATTCGCATTTCTGTCAGTCAATTGTCAACCTCCACTGACAGCAATGGAGGTTTAAGAAGATTAAGTATATACAATACAACTTATTATTATTGTTAATTTATTATAACTACTCACTGCGGAGTTCAGAAGAAAATTAAAATTCTAGTTATGTTATAATAAATAGAAAACATGTCTTTTCAGAGACTAAACCCTTGTACAAATAAACGTAATTTAACCATTTCCGGGGCACATGTTGGCCACCTCCTTTCCTTGTTAATTTATTTAAAGGATAAGCTGTTATCTCTGCAAAATTATCAATGAATTTCCTATAATAGTTACAAAAGGCTACAAACCTTTTCTACATTAGTTGGAATTGGATATTTTTGTAATATTTCAACTTTTGCTGGATTAGGTAAAACTCCGTTCTCTGATACCAAATGTCCTAAATAAAGAATTTCTTTCTGTAAAAAGTTACATTTCTCTGGATTCAATTTTAAATTATGTTTCCTAAGGCGTTCTAAAACGTCAATCAAGTTCTTGTTATGAGATTCTAAATTTCTGCCAAATACAACCAAATCATCTAAATAAATAAAGCATTTATCGTAAGTTAATCCGGACATAGCTACAGACATTACTCGACTAAATGCACTTGGACTTGTCTTGAGTCCCATTGGCAACCTTTTCATTTGATATTGTCCAGAATTTGTAGTAAATGCTGTATATTCTCTACTATTTTTATCTAAAGAAACTTGATAATATCCTTGGTTAAGGTCTAAATGAGAGAAGTACACTGAACCAGAGAGTGAATCCAAAATTTCAGTGATATTTGGTAAAGGGAACTTATCATCAATTATACAGTCATTAAGTTTACGATAATCCACCACTAAACGCCATTTCTTTTCATTTTCGCTCTTTTTTGGTACCAATAAGATAGGACTAGACCACTCACTCTTTGCTTCCTCTATGATGTCATTATCAATCATTTTTTTTTATTTGCTTATTAACTTCATTTTTAGGGTTCCGTAGCCAAATGGCAAAAAACGGAACCCTTATAAATTCGTCATGTCTGTCTGTCTGTCTGTCTGTCTGTCTGTCCGTCCGTATGTCACAGCCACTTTTCTCCGAAACTATAAGAACTATACTGTGGAAACTTGGTCAGTAGATGTATACCGTAAACCGCGTTAAGATTTTCATACAAAAATTGAAAAAAATATATAAATTTTGGGGGTTCCCCATACATAGAACTGAAACTCAAAATATTTTTTTCATCAAACCCATACGTGTGGGGTATCTATGGATAGGTCTTCAAAAATGATATCGAGGTTTCTAATATCATTTTTTTCTAAATTCAATAGTTTGCGCGAGAGACACTTCCAAAGTGGTAAAATGTGTGTGTCCCCCCCCTGTAACTTCTAAAATAAGAGAATGATAAAACTAAAAAAAATATATGATGTACATTACCGTGCAAACTTCCAACGAAAATTGATTTGAACGAGATCTAGTAAGTAGTTTTTTTTTAATACGTCATAAATCGTAAACCGCAAAAAACATCGATCAAAGTTACAATGAAGTACAAGAACTTTTATATTATGTTACTTGCTGCTACGGAACCCTTCATGGGCGAGTCCGACTCGCACTTGGCCACTTTTATTTAATGAATGAGGCAATCGGTACTGCTTGACATAAACTGGGCTACTATTTGGTTTTAACGTAATGGATTGTTCATAAACGTTTGTAGTTGTTAATTTATCCCCGGGTAGAAAAAACACATCTGAATATTTAGCGCAAAGTTCTTGAATAGATTTTCGCTCCTCCGAATTTAAATTATTTAATTTTAAAATGTCTAATAAAGTTTTTGCTCGCTCTAAACTATTACAGTTAGGTTTAAATTCACACAAATTATAATCTTGTATTGAATATATATCAGGCTGAAACATTGGTAAAGTAATATCATGTTCATTTACGTTTAAAATTTTTACAAGTAGTCTGTTATTTTTAATTTTTCCAATACATCCCGCGAGAAAAACATTTTCCGCCAATTGTTTACTATGTATGACGCAATCATCCATATCGTTAACATTTACAAATAAATAATGTATTGATTCACATCGCGCTGGAATGCACAAAGTTTCATTAGAGTAGTCTATGATGTCACGAAGTTCTAAAGAATATTTCATTCCATATTTAAATAACGTTATAATATTAGTCTCCAAGTTGATATTCGATGCATAATAACACAGAAAGTCTAAACCTAAAATTCCATCAGCCTTTAATGGTATGTTATCGAAAACATGAAGCTTGATATTAAAGTCAACACAATGATGTTCATCACGATGAGTCAAGCATAAGTCAACAAGTCCAGTTGAACGAATCTGACCCCCAATACCATTTATGGTTGTCTCATTCCTAATTAGTGAACTGTTGCTAGGTAATGCATCGCGCTTTATTACGGACAAAGAAGCACCAGTATCTATTAACCAAAAGTATTTCCTATTCCCTAAATACAATACTAAAAATTTGGCTTTACCAGTTAATGTCAAAATATTATGTTTGAGATCGAAAAAACTGCATCTCATTCGGTTTTTGTACCACGGAATCATTCCTATCACTTTCGCCATTATAAAATACTCGATGGTTATTACCATTACTATGAGTTTCGTAACTCGAATGATTCTCGCTCCAAACTCGTTGTCCTCGTCCTCTGTTAAAATTTTTATAGTGACCTCTACCATTACCACGGGCATTATAGAATAACCTTCCACGTGAAAAATTCACATTACCTCTACCTGAGTTAAATGAAGTGTGTTGATGTTGACCTCTTTTGACATTATTGCGAAAATTGTTTTGATTTTGATAATGTCCATTTCCTCGATGTCCACGTGCTCGTTCGTGGTAAGAATTAAAAGCATGCCACTTACCTCTTCCACGACGTGAAAGCTGCATGACATTTTCTACACCTGTCGAAGTCGATGCCGCCGTCAGCTCCTCGTCTTTTGCTGCCTGAATTGCGTCTGTTAAGCTGTTATAGTTGCGGGCAGCAATAATCGTACTGAGCCTAGAATCCCTCAATCCATCTGCAAACCGTTTAATTGCCATTTTTTCATTAAGGGGTTTTAATATGCTATAATTTTCGGTATTACCATCCGCCTGCGATACTGTCAAATTTGTGAATATTTGTTCTAATTCAGTGCCATATTGGTCAATTGTACGCCATCCTTGTGTCACATTTTGCAACCGCGATTGTAAAGCAGTAAATGATTTTTTAGGCAAAAGAATGTCACGTAAGTCTTTGACAAAATCACTGGCAGATACGTAATCATTGGACATACGTAGCTTAGCGTTCTCTGATAATCTACTTTTCAGGACAAATTTTATGAGAAGTTTTTTCCCCGCTTCTGATAACATATCAGCATACATTTCTACGGAGTCAATGATACTTTTGATGTTATTGTTATTCATCACAGGAATCAAACTAGACGCCGTTTTTAGATCGAATTCCATGATTAATTCTGGATTTGAACTCGCTTCACAAAATTCACTATCACTGTCTTGCTTAGATAAAGAACATAAATCAATAATATGTAAATAACAAGATTTTATTTCATCATTTAGCAAACACAATGATGTCAATGACTCTGACTTTGTGCCTTGTTTGGAAGTTAATAATTGAATTAATTCTTTACTTTTTGCATAAATTATTTCAACCTCAAATAGTTTATTTTTTATGACATTTCCTTTATACCGTGACTGACCTTTTTTAATTAACTAGCAAAAAAGCGGTGCTTTAGGAGGGCTCGCGAAGTTTTCTTACCTAGTAATTTTGAAGACAATTTTTTCAAGATAATTAACTTGTAATGTATATACGACAAACTGTCCGTCTACTCCATTGCAGAACATGATTTATATCGTTCTGGAGCAGTTGGCAGTCTGAATACTGTTTAATATCCAAAAATAGCTTTAAGTCGTCTGCAAATAACAGGCACACAGCCGCGCTGACCACATCCGGTAAGTCATTTATGAATATTAAAAATTCTAGAGGTCCCAGGTTAGAACCTTGATTGATCCCAGAAAACGTATTATACGATTTTGAAACATATCCATTGTACTGAACATACTGCCTCCGGTTACGGAGGTAGCAGGAGAAGAATTTAAGTAGTATTTTATCTAATTAATTTTGGTTGTTTGTTTGGCAGGGTCTCAAAATTATTTTTTTACTGTTAATTTAGGATTTTAATTTATAATAACTAAATGGTTTATTTTATTTTTCGCTTTTCAGTTTTTTTTCGTTACTTTTATTTATTGTTAAAAAGTAATTATTATTTCGACATAAAATTTTTCATTTGACTTTCTTCTTTTTAACATATTATGTGAATTTTTAATACTACCTAATCTATCATAAGGGAATTGTTTATATAACGCTAATCCTTCAATTGTTCTTACTCTTGAAAACGCTACATATGTTAAAACAAGAGAGGTTTCTTTATTTCCAATATATCTATAACTGCTTTGTCTAATGTTAAACCTTGTGACTTATGTTTTGTAATGGCAAAAGCTAAATGTAATGGAAATTGTTTCCTAGAGCAATTAATATTTTCACTTTTCCAAAATTTAGTTATAGGTGATATTGGAACACAACCGCTATTATTATAAGTTGAATGAGAATAATTTTCAAATTGAACCATTTTTACTCGTGGCATTTGATCAGGGGGACTATAATTTTCTTCATAAACTACTTTTTAACAATATAAACGAAAAAAAAAACTGAAAAGCGATAATCTAAATTTTACTAACAAAAAATAACCGACTTCAAAGTTACTCAAAAACTACTTGTCAGATCTCGTTCAAATTTATGTGGGACTACATGACAAGCACCTGCTTTCGATTAAAAAAGAATCATCGAAATCGTTTGGCGTAATATTGAGTTATTCGTCAATTTGTCGCGCACATTTTAATACAAATTTACGACTTATGTGGTTTTGTCATGGATGCCATTGTCAGATCTCAATAAAATTTATGTGGGACCACATGACAGCTACCAGCTTTCGATTAAAAAAAGAATCATTAAAATCGGTTCGCCCAGTCCAAAGTTCTGAGGTAACACATGAAAAAAAATACAGTCGAATTAAGAACCTCCTCCTTTTTTTGAAGTCGGTTATAAAATAAAATAAACCATTTAGTATTAAAAATTGAAATTGTCTTCAAAATTACTAGGTAAGAAAACTTCGCGAGCCTTCCTAAAGCACCGCTTTTTTGCTAGTAATAATAAACACTACAATACAACACCACACAAAACTTAAATAAAACACGAGATTATAGCTTAGACAAAACTTAAATAAAAGTTAAAACATGAGATCACAATAAAATTCACAACCAAATCACACTTCAATGTCACAATTTTTTGAAATATTGTTATGACATATTTATTCACGAGTACTTACGCTCATGATCTAAAACAAATTATTTATTACACATACCTAGTTAGCTTGTACACCAATCTAAGCAAAAAAGTCAAATTATTTTTTTCGTCATAGGAACCGAAGCATAGCCAAAATAAACACTAACTCGTAATCGTATTAATAATAATTACAATTAAGGAACTAACATTTTGATTGGTTGTCTGAGAAACCCGCTGTTTATAGTTGAAAATGCACCTTAATACTTTATAAATTAATTCTTATTTTTCCATGTCATACTCAGTGACTTTAGCAGTGTTACCAGATTAAAATTATACACAACCGTGTTGACAGGTTAGAAATACGGTGTTTCAGATCCAAATTACCGTGTATAGATTTAAAAAATACCTTGTAAATTACCGTGCAAAATAAAGAGAAAATGCTATGATTTTTCGATATTTTTTTATTTAAAATTCAATCATCTAAAATAACAACTTCTTTCTCGTATATGGCTGCAGTCATTTACCCCAAAGCGTCATCTCGAAATTCCCCTCTTTCCCCCTAACACTATGTCTAAGCAGTAATTTATTTAAATAAGTATAAGTAAAAAGAAGCTCACAAGGATAAATTGAATTAATTCATCAATCCAATCAATGATCTTCTAAATACATTACAAAAAAAATCCCCCTAGAAAATTCCTCTAAAAAAAGTTAACTCTTGAAACATGCGTCAAAAAATTATACCTCTAGTGAGCCCCTAAAAATACCCATCTTCATCTAACTTACCCCCAAATTTAGGTGGAAAACCCCCAAGCTGGATTTTCATTACGTTTTACGTATCTTTTTTTAATAAAATTAATCCTTCTGAATAATTATTTATATATTAACTGTCAAGGTAATTCATAATTAAAAATACCGTAGAAAAGTACACGGTAGTGAAACATTACCGTAGACCGTGTTTTAGCCAAAAATACCGTGCATCTACGGTAATTGCCGTGTACCTGGTAACACTGGACTTTAGTATCTTTATCAGATCATAATACTTTTCAAGTTTTTCTATTCACCGCTAGATGGCAGCTACGTATAGTCTGAGATCCGACTGCAGAATAGGAATGTTGACACTATCAGTAAATTAAAATAAATTTATGTTTAAAGTATAGAGGAAAACATTTAAAAACCTAAAATAATAATCTTTGTCGAAATCAATCACAACAAATTAAATATAATTATTTTAAAATGTTATAAATAGTACTCACTGTCACGTGACCTAAAACGCCATTTAGAGCTTATGACGTCATTGTTCGTATTTTATATGCAAGTGCAACTAACTTCAGTCGACAGATAGTATTGAATATCGGCTAGTGACGTCACGTAATGGGAAATTTGAAAATGATTTTTATTGATCAATATTTGTTTTTAAATTGAAGATTATTATTTTTATAATATTTTTTTCGTGAATCTTAAGGTTCTATATAATAAATCAAATTGAATCCTAAAATTAGTCAACATCCCTAACATATTCATAATTAGGAGAATATATAATTACCAGGTTGCCTATCAAAATTTGGCCGCTAGTATTTTTAATGAAATTATTTTTAATTTATTTTTGGGAAAAAATTTCGTTTACTTTTTTTTTAATAAAATCTCATCTATATCACGGCCATTTAAATAAAGATTCTAAAAAAATCACGGTTGCCGTTGCGCAACCCGCCGCACCTCTTCGCAGCCAGGTGTAAATAGGTATGACTTCGATACATTTATACGTTCATAACGTACATTCATCCATACTTATATTTTAAATGTGAAAGTGTTTTTGTTTGTTTGTCCGTCTTTCACGTCGCAACGAAGCTGTTATATGGTATAGGTTTTGTATGTGGAGATAGTGAGGAGGATGGAGAGTAACGTAGGCTACTTTTTACCGCGATAAACATCCCCATGGGAAGATCGATATTTTGTTAGTTGCTAGATATTTAGTTCCGGATGTTGTTAATAAGCAGTGATAGCCTAGCGGTAGAACGTTGGTCTCCCGAACGAAGGGGCCCGAGTTCAAACCCTGGCACGCACTTCTAATTTTCAAATATTATATGCGTATTACAAGATAATTATCACTTGCTTCAGTGAAGGAAAACATCGTGAGGAAACCTGCACACCGGAGAGTTCTCCATAAAGTTCTCGAAGGTGTGTGAAGTCGGTAGACTTCAAATCCGCGCTTGGCCAGCAGACTATGGCCTAATACCCCTCACATTGTGAGAGGAGACCCCGAGCCCAGCAGTGGGACAATTATGGGTTGTTGCTTTGCTTTCTTTGCTTTTTGTTGTTAATAGATGGCGTTAGCTAATTTTTTTTCTATTTATTATCGTATATTATCGTATATGGGTTTTTAGCAAAATACATATGAACGCACTAATCCTGCAGCCGGATCTTAGACTATACGTAGAATCTGCCATCTAGCAAATAATTCCGTCTCCTGAACGCTAGATGTCGTGACTAGAATCTATATATTGAACCTTAAGGATATAGTGGTAAGTTATATTGTTGGTTATCAACATCATCCCGCTTCTTACATTTATGGGTTAGAGAGCTTAGAGGCTTAGAGATGTGCGTGGTGCTTTTACCGCGTTATCGACAATTATCGATATTTATATCGAAACTGGTACACTACAAGGCCTACTAATACTATCGTATTCGTAACCATAACCGTAACCGTAAACTTCTTGTTCTTGTGCTGTCTATGTAAAAACATGCTTAAAAATTTTAAAGGCGAAGACAGACAGTACAAGGCGAAGACGTAACCGTAGCAATTTTTATCAAGGTTAGCTAAGTAAACAGTCACGAAATACCATGCCTGTTCGTTTTTAAGCGACGAAGATAAAATATACTTAAATTGCATGTGGATAAGTGAAATTTCAATGTAGCTCAACTTATTTTGGTGGAATTATATTTCCTAGCTTCGAAGCGCTCATATCCCGGCGGCTTGCGTCGATCATAAGCGATCAACAAAGTTAAGGAACAGCGCTGCAGCGGGCGAAAAAATATAATCACCACTTACCATCAGGTGGGATTGTTGTCAAGCACTAACTTATCTTATGTAAAAATAAATAAATAATAATATTCAAATAATTCATTATTCATAATAAAGTATAGACCAAGTTGACTGTTAAAGATTGCCAACTGGCATTAACTACTTATATGTATGAATTATAGGTTATTTGCGAAGATATTTTCTCTCTAAATAGCCATTTTAACCCTTATCAGTCGTATCTTGGTCGTATAACATTACATGGTAAATAAAATTACAAAACTACGATATTGATAAAGTAGCTCATCCCTGCCCGAGTAGCAGAAAGTGTTCTGACTGTTCTGGAAATCAATAGACGAATAGCAATACCATTTAAAACATAAAATGAACCTTATTGCAACAGAACTAAAGTAGCTTTTTGATCATAAATTATATTATTTCCTTGTATTTTTTTAGTTGTTCTACTTGTCCATAGATGGCGTTAAAAATCGAATTTCTGAAAAAAAATTTTTTTTTTAAAGTGGACAAAATAATATTTTGATAATAGATAACACATCTAGACATGAATAGAAATTACTATGTCAAAACTCAAACCTGTAAGTGTAATAGTTTCTCAGTAAAAGGGATAGAAAATTGTATGGCTTGTCGACTATTACTTAGGGCTCGCTTCGCTCGCTGAATATTTACGTATTAATTTAAGTTCTTCTAAGCATTTTAATAATTCATCTTCCATACCCTTTCACATGAAAATATATGAATAATACAATACATACCAATCTGTTAGCGAGGTACCGTAGTAGGGGACACAGTGTGTAAGTTGATACATCAGAATGCGATCTTTCTATTATAACATTACAACGTTATAAATCTTACTCCTATTTTTACTTATTACTATAATCCCTACAGTCTACTAATATTTTCCATTATTAAACTTTCCCGATTTACGATACATTAATGAACCGTATATTATATTATGTCGAACCGAAAACTTATCACCACTTATCGCACTTTATACGCGCACTTATAACACTCCACAAATATCGCCGCAGAAGAATATCACTCTCAGCTACTCCTATTTCATTGGAACTCGGACTTGGACATCTTCTTCTCCACGAATACCTCTGATGCGGCTGAATGATCGTCGTAGGCTGTTCTGCAGAATCTGGTCATTTATCCAAGTATGATGACATTTCCGATATTGTTTCCATGCCAAATATAGAGCGCCAAGACCCAGCAGCAAAAAAATTACCAGCAGAATGATACTCATCCCCGAAATATGATTTTTTAGTTCTTCAACATGGGCATTATTCTCACCGGCCGAATTCTGGTTTAGGAACACTGTTTCCTTTTCTACGTTTGAGCGACACATTTTACGACTTAGGTTTTGTATCAGAAAATACTAATAGTTCGATATATTGCACCAAACGGTATTGCACGAATGAATATTTAATTTTTGTGTTCATGATTCGTTCAGTTCTATTGGAGCCGTAACACTACACCGAGATAGAAATCGCGTCACGCGCCCCAAATATGGCAAGGGTCGCCATGTGGGGATGTTGTATTATTGAAAGACTGTACTCGATCAATTATCTTTTATTACTGCCTAATCAATACAATAAGATGAGCTTATATAGGTCTTACACATACTACACCTCAATCTAACACATTGTTCGTATAATAAGGCAATGTTGTTGTTTGCGAAGTTAACGTTTAGGTAATTATATGGGTTGTTGAATTGAGATACACTTTAACAGGTTCGCTGCCACTTCAAAAAAATATGATCAAATGGGAGGCCAAATATTTTTTTTTGTTTAATCGACTTTAAAAGTGATCAGTTAAGATTATTATTATACTTAATTATGTTTATTTATATTTGACACTATTTTAAATGAAAAGTAAAACTGAACCGCACCGGTGCGTACTAGGCACTGGGAATGAAATTTTCAATCCCAATGCCAAAGAACGCACGGGTGCGGGTTATGAGTTTACTATGTTTTTATGGTTTATTGGAAATAATACGCTGCTATTTATTTAAACATGGTTTGTATTAATTACTTCTTGCAATCTTCTGATAAAATAAACTACAAAATCAACATTATTACAGAGAACCTTACTTAAAAATGGCATTACACTTTGAAATCGACGTAAATCAAGTATCCAATAAAGTAAAAATCATAAGAAAAAGAGAACTAACTCTCAATCAATATGTAATATAATAAATAAAAAATTACGAAACTATTGACGACGAAGTTCTGAGTGGTAATTTTCAAAGCATTTCACACAAAGACCTGGTTTGTCAGGACAGCGGGTCTATTATGAACTCTTAATTCCAGGCATTTTACGGCCTAAACTTGATTGCATTGCAAATTCGTATTACGAACTCTTATTCCCATCCAGCCAGCGGTCACGTGACCCTTCGGTGCCTGGTGAATGTCTTCTGGCTAGAAATACCGTATTATGAACTCCTTTTTGACACTTCGGAGCCGGTTTCTTATGTCAAAAATTACTATTCAATAAAAGTTACTCGAGGGACACTGGAGTAAGGATTGTTTGCAAGTGTTTCTAATTTATATTAGAACTTCGTAGTGGTTATTTTGTTTTTTGATTGTAGGTAATGTCTCGCCTCGTTAGCTTTTAATTTACGGAGGCTGATACAGCAGGCGAAAAAAAAGAAGAAGGATTCAAAGATTCCAAATTAGAAAAACGAGCGATCCTCTGGAAATGGTGTTGGTTATAAAATTATCACTTACTAATTAATTTTCGTATTCACGAAGGCCTATGCAGCTCAAGAAAAGCGGAAGAAAAGGCTGAAAATAAAAATAAAAAAACAGGGATAACAGCGATGCGGATGTCGTCCAAAGATACCGTCTTACCAAATGCGTTAAAAACTAAAGCCTCATATACGGAATTCCTCTAAATCCACTGATTTAACAGTAGAGACAAAGGTACGTTTTTTATTTCTATTACTAGCTGTTACCCGCGACTTCGTCCGCGTGGTATTTAATATTATTACATTTTTCATTGATCTTACTTTTTAACAATTTTTTTTTTCTAAAATAAAAGTAGCCTAAGTTACTGGCTTTGTGAACTTGGCACCCGACATTGTAAAATTTAATTTTTTTTTCTTGATTCTTATAGGTTTTGGTTTGTAGTTGATTGTAGTAAATTTTTTTTCGTTTGTAGTAGCTCAAAAAAAAAATTACAGAATTTTAAAAAAAAACTTGGCACCCGGTTTTTTCGAAACTAAAATTTAATACTTGATTCATAAAAAGAATCGTTTGTAGTTGATTGTAGTGAATTTTTTTTTTAATTTTGTAGAAAAATAACAAAAATAAAAAATATTCAAGTCATTGCGATATAATATTATAAGTAAACTTTTTTGTTTCTTGTATATTTTGCTATGTACTTGATTGTAGTATTTTTCTTTTTTTTTAAGAAGGTCTGAAAAAATTCTAAGCTATTTTTAAGACACTTTCGTTTGTAGTAGTGATTTTTTTGTTTGTAGTAACTCCTTTACGTTTGTAGTAGCGATTTTTTTGATTGTAGTAACTCCTTTACGTTTGTAGTAGCAATTTTTTCGTTTGTAGTAGTTTCTTTTCGTTTGTAGTAGTGATTTTTGTATTTATAGTAACACCTTCTCGTTTGTAGTAGTAATTTTTTCATTTGTAGTGACTCTTTTTCGTTTGTAGTAGTATTTTTTTCGTTTGTTGTAACACCTTTTCGTTTATAGTAGCGATTTTTTCGTTTGCAGTGACTCCTTTTCGTTTGTAGTAGTGATTTTTTCATTTGTAGTAACTTCTTTTCGTTTGTAGTAGTGATTTTTTTGTTTATAGTAACACCTTTTCGTTTGTAGTAGCGATTTTTTCATTTGCAGTAACTTCTTTTCGTTTGTAGTAGCGATTTTTTTGTATGTAGTAACTCCTTCTTGTTTGTAGTAGTGATTTTTTCATTTGTAGTAAGTTCTAATCGTTTGTAGTAGCGATTTTTTCGATTGTAGTAACTTCTAATCGTTTGTAGTAGCGATTTTTTCGTTTGTAGTAACTTCTATTCGTTTGTAGTAGCGATTTTTTCGTTTGTAGTAACTTCTATTCGTTTGTAGTAGCAATTTTTTCGTTTGTAGTAACTTCTATTCGTTTGTAGTAGCGATTTTTTCGTTTGTAGTATCTTCTATTCGTTTGTAGTAGCGATTTTTTCGTTTGTAGTATCTTCTATTCGTTTGTAGTAGCGATTTTTTCGTTTTTAGTAACTTCTAATCGTTTGTAGTAGCGATTTTTTCGTTTGTAGTAACTTCTAATCGTTTGTAGTAGCGATTTTTTTGTTTGTAGTAACTTCTATTCGTTTGTAGTAGCGATTTTTTTGTTTGTAGTAACTTCTATTCGTTTGTAGTAGCGATTTTTTCGTTTGTAGTAACTTCTAATCGTTTGTAGTAGCGATTTTTTCGTTTGTAGTAACTTCTAATCGTTTGTAGTAGTGATTTTTTCGTTTGTAGTAACTTCTATTCGTTTGTAGTAGTGATTTTTTCGTTTGTAGTAACTTCTATTCGTTTGTAGTAGCGATTTTTTCGTTTTTACTAACTTCTAATCGTTTGTAGTAGCGATTTTTTCGTTTGTAGTAACTTCTATTCATTTGTAGTAGCGATTTTTTCGTTTGTAGTAACTTCTAATCGTTTGTAGTAGCGATTTTTTTGTTTGTAGTAACTTCTATTCGTTTGTAGTAGCGATTTTTTCGTTTGTAGTAACTTCTAATCGTTTGTAGTAGTGATTTTTTCGTTTGTAGTAACTTCTATTCGTTTGTAGTAGCGATTTTTTCGTTTGTAGTATATTCTAATCGTCTGTAGTAGTGATTTTTTCGTTTGTAGTAACTTCTATTCGTTTGTAGTAGTGATTTTTTCGTTTGTAGTAACTTCTATTCGTTTGTAGTAGCGATTTTTTCGTTTTTAGTAACTTCTAATCGTTTGAAGTAGCGATTTTTTCGTTTGTAGTAACTTCTATTCGTTTGTAGTAGCGATTTTTTCGTTTGTAGTAACTTCTAATCGTTTGTAGTAGCGATTTTTTCGTTTGTAGTAACTTCTAATCGTTTGTAGTAGCGATTTTTTCGTTTGTAGTAACTTCTAATCGTTTGTAGTAGTGATTTTTTCGTTTGTAGTAACTTCTATTCGTTTGTAGTAGTGATTTTTTCGTTTGTAGTAACTTCTATTCGTTTGTAGTAGCGATTTTTTCGTTTTTAGTAACTTCTAATCGTTTGTTGTAGCGATTTTTTCGTTTGTAGTAACTTCTATTCGTTTGTAGTAGCGATTTTTTCGTTTGTTGTAACTTCTAATCGTTTGTAGTAGCGATTTTTTCGTTTGTAGTAACTTTTAATCGTTTCTAGTAACTTCTATTCGTTTGTAGTAGCGGCTTTTTCGTTTGTAGTAACTTCTAATCGTTTGTAGTAGCGAGTTTTTCGTTTGTAGTAACTTCTATTCGTTTGTAGCAGTGATTTTTTCGTTTGTAGTAACTTCTATTCGTTTGTAGTAGCGATTTTTTCGTTTGTAGTAACTTCTAATCGTTTGTAGTAGTGATTTTTTCGTTTGTAGTAACTTCTATTCGTTTGTAGTAGCGATTTTTTCGTTTGTAGTATATTCTAATCGTTTGTAGTAGTGATTTTTTCGTTTGTAGTAACTTCTATTCGTTTGTAGTAGTGATTTTTTCGTTTGTAGTAACTTCTATTCGTTTGTAGTAGCGATTTTTTCGTTTTTAGTAACTTCTAATCGTTTGTAGTAGCGATTTTTTCGTTTGTAGTAACTTCTATTCGTTTGTAGTAGCGATTTTTTCGTTTGTAGTAACTTCTAATCGTTTGTAGTAGCGATTTTTTCGTTTGTAGTAACTTCTAATCGTTTGTAGTAGTGATTTTTTCGTTTGTAGTAACTTCTATTCGTTTGTAGTAGTGATTTTTTCGTTTGTAGTAACTTCTATTCGTTTGTAGTAGCGATTTTTTCGTTTTTAGTAACTTCTAATCGTTTGTAGTAGCGATTTTTTCGTTTGTAGTAACTTCTATTCGTTTGTAGTAGCGATTTTTTTGTTTGTAGTAACTTCTAATCGATTGTAGTAGCGATTTTTTCGTTTGTAGTAACTTCTAATCGTTTGTAGTAGTGATTTTTTCGTTTGTAGTAACTTCTATTCGTTTGTAGTAGCGATTTTTTCGTTTGTAGTAACTTCTATTCGTTTGTAGTAGCGGCTTTTTCGTTTGTAGTAACTTCTAATCGTTTGTAGTAGCAATTTTTTCGTTTGTAGTAACTTCTATTCGTTTGTACTAGCGGCTTTTTCGTTTGTAGTAACTTCTAATCGTTTGTAGTAGTGATTTTTTCGTTTGTAGTAACTTCTATTCGTTTGTAGTAGCGATTTTTTCGTTTGTAGTAACTTCTAATCGTTTGTAGTAGCGATTTTTTCGTTTGTAGTAACTTCTAATCGTTTGTAGTAGCGATTTTTTCGTTTGTAGTAACTTCTAATCGTTTGTAGTAGCGATTTTTTCGTTTGTAGTAACTTCTAATCGTTTGTAGTAACTTCTATTCGTTTGTAGTAGCGGCTTTTCGTTTGTAGTTACTTCTAATCGTTTGTAGTAGTGATTTTTTCGTTTGTAGTAACTTCTATTCGTTTGTAGTAGCGATTTTTTCGTTTGTAGTAACTTCTATTCGTTTGTAGTAGCGATTTTTTCGTTTGTAGTAACTTCTAATCGTTTGTAGTAGCGATTTTTTCGTTTTTTTTTCGTTTTTGATTGTAGTAACTCCTTTACGTTTGTAGTAGCAATTTTTTCGTTTGTAGTAGTTTCTTTTCGTTTGTAGTAGTGATTTTTTTATTTATAGTAACACCTTCTCGTTTGTAGTAGTAATTTTTTCATTTGTAGTGACTCTTTTTCGTTTGTAGTAGTAATTTTTTCGTTTGTAGTAACACCTTTTCGTTTATAGTAGCGATTTTTTCGTTTGCAGTGACTCCTTTTCGTTTGTAGTAGTGATTTTTTCATTTGCAGTAACTTCTTTTCGTTTGTAGTAGTGATTTTTTTGTTTATAGTAACACCTTTTCGTTTGTAGTAGCGATTTTTTCATTTGCAGTAACTTCTTTTCGTTTGTAGTAGCGATTTTTTTGTATGTAGTAAATCCTTCTTGTTTGTAGTAGTGATTTTTTCATTTGTAGTAAGTTCTAATCGTTTGTAGTAGCGATTTTTTCGATTGTAGTAACTTCTAATCGTTTGTAGTAGCGATTTTTTCGTTTGTAGTAACTTCTATTCGTTTGTAGTAGCGATTTTTTCGTTTGTAGTAACTTCTATTCGTTTGTAGTAGCAATTTTTTCGTTTGTAGTAACTTCTATTCGTTTGTAGTAGCGATTTTTTCGTTTGTAGTATCTTCTATTCGTTTGTAGTAGCGATTTTTTCGTTTGTAGTATCTTCTATTCGTTTGTAGTAGCGATTTTTTCGTTTTTAGTAACTTCTAATCGTTTGTAGTAGCGATTTTTTCGTTTGTAGTAACTTCTAATCGTTTGTAGTAGCGATTTTTTTGTTTGTAGTAACTTCTATTCGTTTGTAGTAGCGATTTTTTCGTTTGTAGTAACTTCTAATCGTTTGTAGTAGTGATTTTTTCGTTTGTAGTAACTTCTATTCGTTTGTAGTAGCGATTTTTTCGTTTGTAGTATATTCTAATCGTTTGTAGTAGTGATTTTTTCGTTTGTAGTAACTTCTATTCGTTTGTAGTAGTGATTTTTTCGTTTGTAGTAACTTCTATTCGTTTGTAGTAGCGATTTTTTCGTTTTTAGTAACTTCTAATCGTTTGTAGTAGCGATTTTTTCGTTTGTAGTAACTTCTATTCGTTTGTAGTAGCGATTTTTTCGTTTGTAGTAACTTCTAATCGTTTGTAGTAGCGATTTTTTCGTTTGTAGTAACTTCTAATCGTTTGTAGTAGTGATTTTTTCGTTTGTAGTAACTTCTATTCGTTTGTAGTAGTGATTTTTTCGTTTGTAGTAACTTCTATTCGTTTGTAGTAGCGATTTTTTCGTTTTTACTAACTTCTAATCGTTTGTAGTAGCGATTTTTTCGTTTGTAGTAACTTCTATTCATTTGTAGTAGCGATTTTTTCGTTTGTAGTAACTTCTAATCGTTTGTAGTAGCGATTTTTTTGTTTGTAGTAACTTCTATTCGTTTGTAGTAGCGATTTTTTCGTTTGTAGTAACTTCTAATCGTTTGTAGTAGTGATTTTTTCGTTTGTAGTAACTTCTATTCGTTTGTAGTAGCGATTTTTTCGTTTGTAGTATATTCTAATCGTCTGTAGTAGTGATTTTTTCGTTTGTAGTAACTTCTATTCGTTTGTAGTAGTGATTTTTTCGTTTGTAGTAACTTCTATTCGTTTGTAGTAGCGATTTTTTCGTTTTTAGTAACTTCTAATCGTTTGAAGTAGCGATTTTTTCGTTTGTAGTAACTTCTATTCGTTTGTAGTAGCGATTTTTTCGTTTGTAGTAACTTCTAATCGTTTGTAGTAGCGATTTTTTCGTTTGTAGTAACTTCTAATCGTTTGTAGTAGCGATTTTTTCGTTTGTAGTAACTTCTAATCGTTTGTAGTAGTGATTTTTTGGTTTGTAGTAACTTCTATTCGTTTGTAGTAGTGATTTTTTCGTTTGTAGTAACTTCTATTCGTTTGTAGTAGCGATTTTTTCGTTTTTAGTAACTTCTAATCGTTT
Source organism: Thymelicus acteon (assembly GCA_951805285.1). NCBI lineage: Eukaryota > Metazoa > Arthropoda > Insecta > Lepidoptera > Hesperiidae > Thymelicus > Thymelicus acteon. The sequence continues at coordinate 19,699,672 of OX638214.1, read as the reverse complement.
GTAGTAGCGATTTTTTCGTTTGTAGTAACTTCTATTCGTTTGTAGTAGCGATTTTTTCGTTTGTAGTAACTTCTAATCGTTTGTAGTAGCGATTTTTTCGTTTGTAGTAACTTCTAATCGTTTGTAGTAACTTCTATTCGTTTGTAGTAGCGGCTTTTTCGTTTGTAGTAACTTCTAATCGTTTGTAGTAGCGAGTTTTTCGTTTGTAGTAACTTCTATTCGTTTGTAGCAGTGATTTTTTCGTTTGTAGTAACTTCTATTCGTTTTTAGTAGCGATTTTTTCGTTTGTAGTAACTTCTAATCGTTTGTAGTAGTGATTTTTTCGTTTGTAGTAACTTCTATTCGTTTGTAGTAGCGATTTTTTCGTTTGTAGTAACTTCTAATCGTTTGTAGTAGTGATTTTTTCGTTTGTAGTAACTTCTATTCGTTTGTAGTAGTGATTTTTTCGTTTGTAGTAACTTCTATTCGTTTGTAGTAGCGATTTTTTCGTTTTTACTAACTTCTAATCGTTTGTAGTAGCGATTTTTTCGTTTGTAGTAACTTCTATTCATTTGTAGTAGCGATTTTTTCGTTTGTAGTAACTTCTAATCGTTTGTAGTAGCGATTTTTTTGTTTGTAGTAACTTCTATTCGTTTGTAGTAGCGATTTTTTCGTTTGTAGTAACTTCTAATCGTTTGTAGTAGTGATTTTTTCGTTTGTAGTAACTTCTATTCGTTTGTAGTAGCGATTTTTTCGTTTGTAGTATATTCTAATCGTCTGTAGTAGTGATTTTTTCGTTTGTAGTAACTTCTATTTGTTTGTAGTAGTGATTTTTTCGTTTGTAGTAACTTCTATTCGTTTGTAGTAGCGATTTTTTCGTTTTTAGTAACTTCTAATCGTTTGAAGTAGCGATTTTTTCGTTTGTAGTAACTTCTATTCGTTTGTAGTAGCGATTTTTTCGTTTGTAGTAACTTCTAATCGTTTGTAGTAGCGATTTTTTCGTTTGTAGTAACTTCTAATCGTTTGTAGTAGCGATTTTTTCGTTTGTAGTAACTTCTAATCGTTTGTAGTAGTGATTTTTTGGTTTGTAGTAACTTCTATTCGTTTGTAGTAGTGATTTTTTCGTTTGTAGTAACTTCTATTCGTTTGTAGTAGCGATTTTTTCGTTTTTAGTAACTTCTAATCGTTTGTAGTAGCGATTTTTTCGTTTGTAGTAACTTCTATTCGTTTGTAGTAGCGATTTTTTCGTTTGTAGTAACTTCTAATCGTTTGTAGTAGCGATTTTTTCGTTTGTAGTAACTTCTAATCGTTTGTAGTAACTTCTATTCGTTTGTAGTAGCGGCTTTTTCGTTTGTAGTAACTTCTAATCGTTTGTAGTAGCGAGTTTTTCGTTTGTAGTAACTTCTATTCGTTTGTAGCAGTGATTTTTTCGTTTGTAGTAACTTCTATTCGTTTTTAGTAGCGATTTTTTCGTTTGTAGTAACTTCTAATCGTTTGTAGTAGTGATTTTTTCGTTTGTAGTAACTTCTATTCGTTTGTAGTAGCGATTTTTTCGTTTGTAGTAACTTCTAATCGTTTGTAGTAGTGATTTTTTCGTTTGTAGTAACTTCTATTCGTTTGTAGTAGTGATTTTTTCGTTTGTAGTAACTTCTATTCGTTTGTAGTAGCGATTTTTTCGTTTTTACTAACTTCTAATCGTTTGTAGTAGCGATTTTTTCGTTTTTAGTAACTTCTATTCATTTGTAGTAGCGATTTTTTCGTTTGTAGTAACTTCTAATCGTTTGTAGTAGCGATTTTTTTGTTTGTAGTAACTTCTATTCGTTTGTAGTAGCGATTTTTTCGTTTGTAGTAACTTCTAATCGTTTGTAGTAGTGATTTTTTCGTTTGTAGTAACTTCTATTCGTTTGTAGTAGCGATTTTTTCGTTTGTAGTATATTCTAATCGTCTGTAGTAGTGATTTTTTCGTTTGTAGTAACTTCTATTCGTTTGTAGTAGTGATTTTTTCGTTTGTAGTAACTTCTATTCGTTTGTAGTAGCGATTTTTTCGTTTTTAGTAACTTCTAATCGTTTGAAGTAGCGATTTTTTCGTTTGTAGTATTTTCTATTCGTTTGTAGTAGCGATTTTTTCGTTTGTAGTAACTTCTAATCGTTTGTAGTAGCGATTTTTTCGTTTGTAGTAACTTCTAATCGTTTGTAGTAGCGATTTTTTCGTTTGTAGTAACTTCTAATCGTTTGTAGTAGTGATTTTTTGGTTTGTAGTAACTTCTATTCGTTTGTAGTAGTGATTTTTTCGTTTGTAGTAACTTCTATTCGTTTGTAGTAGCGATTTTTTCGTTTTTAGTAACTTCTAATCGTTTGTAGTAGCGATTTTTTCGTTTGTAGTAACTTCTATTCGTTTGTAGTAGCGATTTTTTCGTTTGTAGTAACTTCTAATCGTTTGTAGTAGCGATTTTTTCGTTTGTAGTAACTTCTAATCGTTTGTAGTAACTTCTATTCGTTTGTAGTAGCGGCTTTTTCGTTTGTAGTAACTTCTAATCGTTTGTAGTAGCGAGTTTTTCGTTTGTAGTAACTTCTATTCGTTTGTAGCAGTGATTTTTTCGTTTGTAGTAACTTCTATTCGTTTTTAGTAGCGATTTTTTCGTTTGTAGTAACTTCTAATCGTTTGTAGTAGTGATTTTTTCGTTTGTAGTAACTTCTATTCGTTTGTAGTAGCGATTTTTTCGTTTGTAGTATATTCTAATCGTTTGTAGTAGTGATTTTTTCGTTTGTAGTAACTTCTATTCGTTTGTAGTAGTGATTTTTTCGTTTGTAGTAACTTCTATTCGTTTGTAGTAGCGATTTTTTCGTTTTTAGTAACTTCTAATCGTTTGTAGTAGCGATTTTTTCGTTTGTAGTAACTTCTATTCGTTTGTAGTAGCGATTTTTTCGTTTGTAGTAACTTCTAATCGTTTGTAGTAGCGATTTTTTCGTTTGTAGTAACTTCTAATCGTTTGTAGTAACTTCTATTCGTTTGTAGTAGTGATTTTTTCGTTTGTAGTAACTTCTAATCGTTTGTAGTAGCGATTTTTTCGTTTGTAGTAACTTCTAATCGTTTGTAGTAACTTCTATTCGTTTGTAGTAGTGATTTTTTCGTTTGTAGTAACTTCTAATCGTTTGTAGTAGCGATTTTTTCTTTTGTAGTAACTTCTAATCGTTTGTAGTAGCGATTTTTTCGTTTGTAGTAACTTCTAATCGTTTGTAGTAGCGATTTTTTCGTTTGTAGTAACTTCTATTCGTTTGTAGTAGTGATTTTTTCGTTTGTAGTAACTTCTATTCGTTTGTAGTAGCGATTTTTTGTTTGTAGTAAGTTCTAATCGTTTATAGTAGCGATTTTTAGGGTTCCGTAGCCGAATGGCAAAAAACGGAACCCTTATGGATTCGTCATGTCTGTCTGTCTGTCTGTCTGTCCGTCCGTATGTCACAGCCACTTTTTTCCGAAACTATAAGAGCTACACTGTTGAAACTTGGTGAGTAGATGTATTCTGTGAACCGCATTAAGATTTTTAGACAAAAATAGAAAAAAAAACAATAAATTTTGGGGGTTCCCCATACTTAGAACTGAAACTCAAAAATGTTTTTTTCATCAAACCCATACGTGTGGGGTATCTATGGATAGGTATTCAAAAATGATATTGAGGTTTCTAATGTCATTTTTTTCTAAACTGAATAGTTTGCGCGAGAGACACTTCCGAACTGGTAAAATGTGTGTCCCCCCCCTGTAACTTCTAAAATAAGAGAAGGATAAAACTAAAAAAAATATATGATGTACATTACCATGAAAACTTCCAACGAAAATTGGTTTGAATGATATTTAGTAAGTAGTTATTTTTTTAATACGTCATAAATCGTAAACCGCAAAAAACATTGATCAAAGTTCCAACGAACTACAAGAACTTTTATATTATGTTACTTGCTGCTACGGAACCCTTCATGGGCGAGTCCAACTCGCACTTGGCCGCTTTTTTTTCGTTTGTAGTAACTTCTTAGCGTTTGTAGTAGCGATTTTTTTGTTTTTAGTAACTTCTTTTCGTTTGTAGTAGCGATTTTTTTGTTTGTAGTAACTTCTATTCGTTTGTAGTAGCAATTTTTTTTGTTTGTAATAACTTCTTTACGTTTGTAGTAGCGATTTTTTTGTTTGTAGTAACTCTATTTAGTTCGTAGTAGCGATTTTTTGTTTGTAGTGTAGTTTGTAGTAGGTAAATTGTTAGACGTATTGGCGCGGCTTAGATTACTAGCCCCAATCGTACGCCAGATGGGTGTCGTAAGAGGGGAATTAATCCGGTCCGCTGGTGGTAGGGCCGCTCGGAGGGATTTTACTGGTAATATTGGTTTTAATTGTCAATTAATACCATTATCACTATTATTATTTCTCCATGGGGTTCATCTTGATAGCTACAACCCTTGAGCATGAGTCAGCCTTCAAACGTCTCGTCGTGTTCCGGCTGGGGGCTTGAGTTGAGAGCCAGTTTTTCTTCTTTTTCTTCTCTATCATTGATGCATTTGGTGTTGCTAATGTTACGATAATAATGTGACGATAGTGACGATAGTGACGATGTGGATCGTCAAGTCGTTTCTGGGGGCACGGTAGTACCCCCGCATAGTCGAGCAAAATATATTAATAAAAATGTTAGTAACAATTTAACTTATTCTATGTTAGTAATTATTTAAAATAGCGGCACGGCCGTACCATCCTTTTCTCGAAGCAGTTCAGGCCATTTTCGACCCCCTATAACTTCGTTGTAGATAAAGCTAGAAGCCTGAATTTTCAGTAACCAATTAGGCATTGCATTAACACGGTATATTTCAAATTTCATTCAATTTGAACCAGTAATTTAAGAATTATAATTTTCAATATTCAATTTTATATTCATATTAAATCAAATTTTCTTAATTTCGTCACTCTGAACTGACTGACTGACTGATCGATCATCAAAACTCTAAGGCACTTCTAGCAGACAGAACCTTCAAATTTAGAACACAAATAGTTTTTTGTTTATCAAGGAAAAACTAAAATATTTTGCAATTTCGGCCCAGTTTTCTAGATACACCAACTACATAAATAACTTTGTAATCTATACTAATATATAAAGAGGAAAGATTTGATTTTTTGTTTGCATTGAAGAGGCTCCGAAACTACTGAACCGATTTCAAAAATTCTTTCACTGTTGGGAAGCTACACTATCCCCGAGTAACATAGGCTATTATACTTTCAAAAAAATTAGGGATCCATAATAAAACTCCAATAAGGTGTAAAAAAATAAGAAAACCGAAACAAAGCGAGGGCGGTTACTCGTACCATATAAACATATAGGATTACAAAGTTACATTTGCAATTAATGAATACCTGTAAACAAAGTTAAATTTGCAGTGAATGTTTCAGTATACCTGTATACATATACATAATATAACGGAACAATAGATGTAGATAGGTACCTAGTTATCATTATGTTCAAATGTAAGTTGTAAAATGGTCAACGGAATGAAAAAACAAAAATGGGAATTCTTATGAATGAAGTTGTACCAAAATCTCGCAAAGTATTAAGTAAACCAGATTTTCCAAAATTGATATGAAAGAAAGAACACCAATAATCATAACCGCGGCCGGCGGAGGTGGCTTGCCCGCGCCACGGCTTCCACGCTTCCCGTCCGTCATAGAAAGGCGGCCAATTTCTTCCAGACAACCTTTGGGTTTTACTGCGATATCGTAGGTATACACACAAACCACGTTTTATTTAACTTACGCAAATTGTATTCGTCAGTATGGGTATACAAATTTACCCATAGAGACAGGGAGTGGGCTTAAAATCAGTCAAACAATTTGTACCGATAGTCCATTCATTCTAGATTTTTTGGCGGCATTATTTATAATTTTGTGAAACTGCTGCTATGTTGTGCCTTTATGAGAGTACATTAAAAAAACTAGTCTCCCCCTCCCTCCCCCGTCCGCATCCCCCCTCCCCGCTTGAAAAGTGTCCCACTTTACAGTTTTTCTTAATTTTCAGAAAAACGATACAAGCTATAACAAAATGGTCAAGGAGTAAATTATTCATTGATAAATTACTTTCATTAATTTTCATACGAATTATAGTTTCCAAGTTATGGTGCGTCAAAGTTTAGTTAAAATCTGCAGTTAGCAAAAATTCAACATTTAATGGGCAAAAAACAATAATAATTTGTAATTAATACGAAAAATTCGTTATAATAATTAACTAAGTGTAATTAAATTTTAACAGGTTGATACTTGTAAAAGCAGATATTAAAAATAATAATAATATGAGGGATTTTTGTAGGAATAACAGAAGCAAAAATAATCATCATTAAAATTTATGTCGTTTTGTCTGTAATGTTTAAGCGCAAATCAGGCAAAAAGTACTAGAGGAAATTGGATTTGGTTTTCAGTATTGTATTGCTGAAGATCTAATTTAAAACCTGCCGCTTGTTTCTTCGTAATACATTATTTAGAAGCCGAGATTTTAAAATTTCAAATGTCGTGGGCATAAAGTATTTTCATATAAATCAAAAACGATAACGTTATGCTCGCGATATTGGAAATTGTAAAATCTCAACTTCTAAGCAATGTATCACCACAAAACAAGTGCCAGGTTTTAAATTAGATCTCCAGCAATACAATACTGCAAACGGAATCCAATTTCCTCCAGTACTTTTTGCCTGATTTGCGCTTAAACATTACAGACAAAACGACATAAATTTTAATGATGATTGTTTTTGCTTCTGTTGTTCCTGCAAAGATCCCTCATATTATGAATATTACAATTTATTATAATAATATATTTTTTTTACAATATACACATATTTTACATTTTATTAAACTGCAAATTTTATTAAAACTAATTGAACTAAAACTAACAAAAGAATTATTATTATTTTTAATATCTACTTTTACAAGTATCAACCTGTTAAAATTTAATTACACTTAGTTAATTATTATAACGCATTTCTCGTGTTAATTACAAATTATTATTGTTTTTTGCCTATTAAATGTTGAATTTTTGCTATGTGCAGATTTTAACTAAACTTTGACGCACCATAACTTGGAAACTGTAATTCGTATGAAAATGAATGTAAGAATTTATTTGTAGGTAATTTATCAATTAATAATTTACTCCTTGACCATTTTGTTCTAGCTTGTATGGTTTTTCTATAAAATTAAGAAAATCTGTAAAATGGGACATTTTTTAAGCGGGGAGGGGGGGATGCGAACGGGGGAGGGAGGGGGAGACTTATTTCTTTTAATGTACTGGCCTATAGGTACAACAGAGCAACAATTTCATAAAATTATATATACTACCGTTTCGCCCATACATTGAAATCTGGAATGAATGGACTACGCGAGTCAATGAGGTAAAGACAACGTCCATGAAAATTACAATACAAACATTGTAAGTATCTCAGAGACCCTAATTGCGACCTCAACCATTTTTTGACACTAATTAAAACTTATTTTATGCTACATTTTAATATACATTTCATTATAATCTGTCCATTAGATTTTAATTTATTACATTTCTTAATTTCTCCATAGTAATATAATATTGTACCATTAAAATTTTTCTACAACTTTTCAACCTTATTACATATACAATTCAGATTTAATAAATAATTAGTTATTATTGAACGTTATACAGCAATTTAAGTTTTAGCTATCTCGATCCAGTAGTTTTTTATTTACGAATATTTTAAAATTTGCCACAGTAATAACTTACTTTTCCCTTAAAAATATTTAATATTTTTTTAACCACATAGTACAACCCAGTTTATTTTTGCAGTGCAGTTAGATATAACTAAATTCTAATTTTTATTTTTATTTTTTTAATTTTCACCGATTAGTTTTACTGTTATTGCGATTTTTCATTTTTCATACTTATTCTTAAATTTTGCCCTAAAATCCCAAAATATTCAAATCTTATTGACTTTCTGGCCTTCATTTCTCTTTTTTAGCTTTGTTTTTGTCATTTGCTGGCTTTTAGAGTCATCGAAGTGAAAAATCAGTCAAACAATTTGTACCGAGTCAATGAGGTAAAGACAACGTCCATGAAAATTACAATACAAACATTGTAAGTATCTCAGAGACCCTAATTGCGATCTCAACCATTTTTTGACACTAATTAAAACTTATTTTATGCTACATTTTAATATACATTTCATTATAATCTGTCCATTAGATTTTAATTTATTACATTTCTTAATTTCTCCATAGTAATATAATATTGCATCATTAAAATTTTTCTACAACTTTTCAACCTTATTAAATATACATTTCAGATTTACTAAATAATTAGTTATTGTTGAAAGTTATACAGCAATTTAAGTTTTAGCTATCTCGATCCAGTAGATTTTATTTACGAATATTTTAAAATTTGGCACAGTAATAACTTACTTTTCACTTCAAAATATATATATTTTTTTAACAACATAGTACAACCCAGTTAATTTTTACAGTGCAGTTAGATATAACTAAATTCTAATTTTTATTTTTATTTTTTTAATTTTCACCTATTAGTTTTACTGTTATTGTGATTTTTCATACTTATTCTTAAATTTTGCCCTAAAATCCCAAAATATTCAAATCTTATTGACTTTCTGGCCTTCAATTCCCTTTTTTAGCTTTGTTTTTGTCATTTGCTGGCTTTTAGAGTCATCGGAGTGAAAAATCAGTCAAACAATTGGTACCGAGTCAATGAGGTAAATACAACGTCCATGAAAATTACAATACAAACATTGTAAGTATCTCAGAGACCCTAATTGCGACCTCAACCATTTTTTGACACTAATTAAAACTTATTTTATGCTACATTTTAATATACATTTCATTATAATCTGTCCATTAGATTTTAATTTATTACATTTCTTAATTTCTCCATAATAATATAATATTGTACCATTAGAATTTTCCAACAACTTTTCAACCTTATTATATATCCATTTTAGATTTACTAAATAATTAGTTATTATTGAACCTTATACAGCAATTTAAGTTTTAGCTACATATCTCAATCAAGTAGTTTTTTTATTCACAAAGATTTTAAATTTCGGCATAGTAATAATTTCATAACATTTCACTTAATAAAATTTCATAACATTTCATTTCAAAATATTTAATATTTTTTTAACTACATAGTACACCCAGTTAATTTTTGCAGTGCAGTTAGATATAACTAAATTCTAATTTTTAATTTTTTTAACAATTTTCACCTATTAGTTTTACTGTTATTGCGATTTTGCATTTTTCATACTTATTCTTAATTTTTACCCTAAAATCTCAAAATATTCAATTAGTTAAAAAAAATCCACTACATTTTGTTTAAAATATCAGTTTTTTTTTTAATTTTTGTTATAATTTTCCATCTTTATAATTCATTCACCATTTACTAGTACTAGTCTAATATAGTTCTTGTCAACGTGCTTTCGATCGATATATAAAAGGATTGTTGTAACCACCGGATTGTCTTGCGATATTTCTTCTGGCCTATTTGTATATTATATATACATATAGTTTTGAACCTATTTCCGTACCTTACTAATTCTGTGTGTAATTTAATTCTTAAAAATGCCTCGTTCGGCGATGAATCCGCCACATATCATTTACGAAACTTTAAAAGATCTGCGTTTCATCGATGATAAAGGCAAGCTTTTACCGTGGAGTGACAATGTTTGGCAAAAAGCGGCCGATGCGATGAACGGTACTATGTCAAAACCCTATATTTATATTTACTTATCTCAAAACAGGAACTATGTTTTTGATAGAATCCATGGGATTGAAACGGAATCGATAACATATGATAGTAATATTGACAATACGGCTGATGATGTACGAAATGATCCGAATTGGTCCATGGGCGAAACAAAGTGCGTATTGCCTGCTTTACGTAAAGAAATAGATATATCGAAAAGTGAATGGGCCGCTTTCAATTCTCATATCGTTGAATATAAGGAACGAGAATACGAGGTCCTCGTTATCGGTTGGGCGGATGCTCTCTATGATATTTTGTGGACTCACATGAAGTTACCTTGTCCTTTCTCGTTCAAAAACGCAAAAATTAATCGAAATCCAGGAGAAACATTTTTGTCCATTAAAGGCAATTGCTCTGAATGTGGATCAAAATGGAGAAAGTGGAGAAAAATTCATATCTATTGTCTGAATGAACCAACTGACAACAGGACGAAATTACACGTATCCACTTTTGATTCTCGCGGAGTAGTACATAATAAAAAACGACAATTAAGTGGAGAAAGACGATTACGAATCGGCAAAGAGTTACAAGGCAAATCGACTTATACTTGGCGACGTGACGAAGCAAATAAGTTGATGGAATTTGAAAATGTGATACCGGCTAACATACCTTCGGAAGAAGTTGTCCGTAAGGCAAAAAAAGACGCTCGTGACAAGGAATTAGGTTTATTTAAGGTAAAATCAGCTCTTGTCTCTGTATGGGATATGAAGTATGGATTGGAGTTTAACGGATGCATTCATGAGATTGGTCTGGATAAATTCTATTTAATGTACTGGACTCCAACACAGTTACACATGTACAATAAGTTTATGAAGGATGACGATGTTGGAAGTATCAGCATTGACGCAACAGGCAGTTTGGTGAAGCAAATACCAAAACCAGATGGCTCAAAGCGCGTTGTTTACTTATACCAGGCAGTTTGTGGATATCGTAAAAAAATATTGCCATTATTCCAATTGATATCCGAAAAACACGACACAAATACTTTAACGTATTGGATTCGAGAGTGGTTGCGCTCTGGCGGGTCATGTCCAAAACAAGTAGTTACAGATTACTCACTGGCACTCCTTAACGCTGCTTCTCTCGCATTTAATAACACAGACTTGAAAACGTACATTGAGAGATGTATTGTCTTTGACACCAACGGGTCTTTTCGGGTAAACCCACCAAATTGTAGAATTCGGCTCGACATTTCGCATTTTATAAATATGGTGGCGCGTTGGAACTGCTTTAGCCACGAGAGTCTTGAGAAGAAAGACTTTTATCTCCGATGCGTGGGTCTGCTAACCACGTGTACGGATGTAAACGATTTTATTCGTTTGTGCACCGACGTTTTGACAATTGCTTTTGCAACCTACGAAAATATTGAAGATAAACATAGCCATTGTTTTGCAGCACAAAACCGAGTAACAGAGTGCTTAAAATCTTTTTGTCTTCCCGATAACGTAGCTGATAAATTTGTAAAAAAGGAGCGTTTGTTGGAAGAATTCAATGACGGTAATGGAGAGATCGATTTAGATTCGAGTAATGTAATTGTCCATATTTTGAAAAAAATCGAGTCAGATAGTCGAAGTCACCTTACGACTGGACGACTGAATCCATATCAATGCTGTGCGTTCGGTTTACGGCTCATAAAACTAGCAAAACACTTTGTTCTGTGGACTGCTGTTATGGCTGTCAATGATGCGAATAGTTCAACTTTAGTATCAAATAACAAAGACTCACGGCTTGTGTCCAGTTCAGCCCGAAGCGAAGAATATTTTCGAGAACTGAAACATCTGGTATTTAAAAAAGAAAAATCAATTAGGATCGACAAGTTCCTTGTTATTCACTTAAGGAATCTGGCAGGCACTACTATTTTGTTGAATGCTGACACAAAGGACAGCAAAAAAATACAACACAAAGTAACACATTCGACGCCTCGAGTAGCCGATCAAATTAAAACAATACCCACCACCTTGGTTGCAGAGCATCTAACTTCAACAATTGAAAGACTTGAAAAAAATAATAATTCCTTAATACCAGATGAGTTGAAACCGAACCTAGGATGTAATCGTCTGAAACGTAAACGTTTATGTAAAGATAACGGTGACGGTAAGAGAGAAGAGAGTCTCAAACAAAAACAAGACCAGCTAGACTGCATGTCTCCATCAAATTCCATAGACAACCTTTCGGCCGAACCGCATCAGTCTTCAATGGATTTTCTTAATGAAAGCGAAAATTGGTGTGGTCTTACGAAAAAGACTGAACCAATAAAACGAGGAAAATACCTAACACCATGCCCTGATATAAAATTAAGACACCAGCGGCCGAAATTGAGTTCTTCTTTACCTCTCCTGGTAAACGGTAATAGTTTGGGCCCTGTAAAAATGGGCAAACAAAATATCGCTGTACGGAACACTTGCGCATTCGACTCGATATTACAGAGTATGCTAGCTGCTTACCACGACTTTGCTCCTTATTATACTTATATCACTGAAACGTCACCGAAGAATACCATTTTTGATTTTGTAGAGACGTTGTCGAAGACGGGTGTAAGTCCTAAAATATATAATGAGCGTTATAAAATTTTAAAAGAAACAAATGAGATCCAAAACGGAGTATTGGATTGCAAAATTAACGTTGGTAGATTAATAGAATCACATATTTTACGCAATACTCCATCTCTTGAAATAAAGTTTAATTGTAGTGATTGTGAAATCGAAAAAATAAATTATATCCCCGTTCTTGATCTCAATCCAGACCCAATTTTTAAAGACGCAATGAAAGGCCTGCAGCAAGCTGTAAATCAATCCGCTGAATACTATGTATCCAAAGTTCGCGAGTGTTGCTTTTGCAAAGGAGCCAATATCAGCAAGACCTTTAATGGAGGGAGCCACATTTTTCTTAATATTGAGGCTGCAGAAATTGGGTTCCTTGCCGCCCGGCATGGCCTTGAAAATTGCAGGAAAAAATTCTCTCTTTCAGAAATCCAGGAAAGATTGACTTACTGTGATTATACATATAAATTGGTTTCTGCGATTATTTTCGTTGCTGGGCACTATTACACTTGTATAAAACGAGCGTCTGGTAGGTGGGAAGAATACAATGATCTTTGTTCATCTCAAAGAGCAATAGCAATAACGAAACGAGAAGTAACAAAAGACCATCGAATCCACCTGATTTTCTACGTTCGAATTTAGATTTTCACTTTCTTTCCCCAAGCCGTCAAAGGATCCACGAATTAACTTTTTTCGTTTGTACCTAGTAGTGATTTTTTTGTTTGTTGTAACTCATTTTCGTTTGTAGCAGTGATTTTTTCGTTCGTAGTAAGTCATTTTAGTTTGTAGTAGTGATTTTTTCCTTTGTATCCATTTTGTAGTTTTTTTCGAGATTTACGAAAGAGATAATTTTTTCCTGCAATTTTTTTAAGCCACGCTGTCCAACAATGAACCCAATTTGGGCAGCAAATATATTGAGACAAATGTTGCTCCCTTCATTAAAATGTCTTGGTAAAATTGGCTTCATAGCAGAAGCAACACTCGCGAACTTTGAATACCTAGTAGGTATTCAGCGGACTGATTTACAGATTCATACAGGCCTCTCATGGCTTCCTTAAAAATCGTGTCTTGATTAAGATCTAAAACGGGGATGTAGATTGTTTATTCTATTTCACAATCACTACAATTATATTTTATTTCAAAAGACAAAGTATTGCGTAAAATATGATTCTGTTATATTGCCGACGTTAATTTTGCAATTCAATACAATGTTTCGGATCTCATTGTTTTAAAATTTTACCACGCTGTTAAATAGTAAAGAACCTACACCCGACTTCGACAACGTGTCTACAAAATCAAAATATAGGATAGTATAGTAGTAGTATAGTAGAGTATAGTATATGGTGATACATTAATAATAAGAAGCGAAGTCGTGATATGCAGCTAGCTTACTTTGAAATATACAGTCAAATGCGCAAGTGTTCCCCTGAGCGATATTTTGTTTGCTCAATTCTATAGGACCATAAGTATTGGGTAATAATAGGATATATATAATTGGATAATACTAATATAAACAGGAGAGGTAAGGAGGAACTCAATCTTGGCTGCTGGTGTCTTAATTTAATATCAAGACACGGTGTAATATATTTTCCTCGTTTTTATGGGCTTAGTCGTTTTCGTAAGACCTCACAAATTTAGACAAGATTGATACAAACAAGATTGATATAGTTCGGCCGAAATGTTGTCAAAAGAATTTGTTGGAGACATAACGTCTAGCTGGTTAGCTTCACTCTTACTGTATCCGTTAACTTGAAGAGTTACGTTTCAGATGACGATTACATACTGGATTTTGTTTCCACTCATCTGTGTAATTAATTGTATTTAAATTAATGAAATTAAAGACTCCGGAACCAGGGTGGTGGATATTTTTAAAACTAAACCCGCTTATCGAGGCGTCGAATGTGTTACTTTGTGTTGTTGTAGTTTATGCTGTTCGTTGTGTCGGCATTAAAAATAGTAGTACTTGCCAGGTTCCATAACTGAATAACGTAGAATAACGTATAAAATCAGTAATTATGGACAAGCATAATTACTGATTTTATACAGCATTATTCTTAGTATATGAGAAACCTGAAAGTAGTTTGTTCAGAATCAGTGACTGAATCGATCGCAATATTTTTTTACACCATCTTATATTTTGTCCTAAACATATTTAAATTGGTAAAATTGTTACTAATACTCCGGGTCATATATTTTTAGGATACATTTTATCCCGGAAAATTAAAAGGATTCCCCGGGAAACGGGATGAAATTTTGTATGGAATATTTTTAAAACATATTTTCAAATTTGCAACAAATGTTCCTTGATAAAATTGATGGAACATATATTTTTCAGTTTTTCAAAATTTTGCAAATAAAAGGAAAAAAATAAAAATTAATGTGAATATTGCTTATTTTTCAAAACCCACTCCTGGAGGAATCCTTTGTGATTTTATCATGGATTTCAGTATGGTGTAACAAATGATTTGCTGGTTAAAATCTACAACCATAAACACGGTTTGCGGGTTTTGCGTTTTCATAATTTCCTTCGATAGTAACCCAGGTCGAGCAGGGGAACCGTAATACTTGATGAGAATATGTTGAGCCTATGTACCACTTGCTTGTATATAAGCTATAATTGGGTGAAATTAAGAGATAAAGGAAAAACAATGGATAGGAAGGCGCACTTACTTGGAATTTTCCGATGGCAGCCTCGTGGCACGTGGTAGGTTCGTTTCTTCACTTTAACTTAGTAATTCCACCATACATACGAGTAAATTACAGCGGTTTAGATTCACAGATCACTTAATAAGCTTTAAGCGGTTATATTAATTATTTGAGTTGCAAACGTATCGACAGCAAAAACTGCGCGTGCGGTGATGCAGTGCGGGGTCCTTACGACGGTCAAACAAGAACTAAACTCCACATTCGCGATAGCGAAAAACGCGGTAGTTTGCGAGTGCGCCTGGGAGGAAAGGAATGGATATGGAAGCTAGATACAAGTGTGGTACATTGCATAAATAAAAAATATCTTGTTCTAGAATATCCAACACAGTATATAAATTATTAAATATGAGTACTTCAATATAATTCACCGTTTTTTAAATTTTCTTCTGCAAGAGTTACAAATAAGGTAAAACATAATTTCCGTATGCGAAGCTGCGGGCAACAGCTAGTTGTAAATAATAGTAATTAATATTTTTAAACACGCCAAGGCGGTTGACAGTTAATCGCGGCGGGCGCGTTATATTGACGCGTGCCGCAAGCTCGGTGACCATGTTTACGCGGGGACAACGAAGCAACTCAGCAAGCTCGTAACTTTTTGAGTTTTCAAGATACGCCTTTGAAAATTTTTATGCAGATTGTTTAGACGAAAATATTTGAAACGTGTATCGGTTTTTGTATAAGGAAAGAATAACGTTGTATACCAAATCGTTTTTAAGTACAAGATATTTACTTTCTGTAAAATAGTCTTCGATATAAACTGAAGTGGACATAAGACGTAAGTCTGTGCAATTTGATATTTCCACTAAGGTAAACGTATTTTAATCATTAATAAAAATCACAGCAACACACTAAACAGTAGGCATTACTAGTTTCAAGAGTCGTAAACTTGAAGTAAACTGATTTCGTTAACAGAAGATATATTGACGAAAAAATTATAACAAAAAAATTACTACTACAAACGAAAAGGAGTTACTGCAAACGTAAAAATCGCTACTACAAAACAAAAAGGAGACACACCAAACGAAAAAATCGCTACTACAAACGAAAAAGAGTCACTACAAACGAAAAAATCGCTACTACAAACGAATAGAAGTTACTACAAACGAAAAACTCGCTACTACAAACGATTAGAAGTTACTACAAACGAAAAAGCCGCTACTACAAACGAATAGAAGTTACTACAAACGATAAGAAGTTACTACAAACGAAAAAATCGCTACTACAAACGATTAGAAGTTACTACAAACGAAAAAATCGCTACTACAAACGAATAGAAGTTACTACAAACGAAAAAATCGCTACTACAAACGATTAGAAGTTACTACAAACGAAAAAATCGCTACTACAAACGAATAGAAGTTACTACAAACGAAAAAATCACTACTACAAACGAATAGAAGTTACTACAAACGAAAAAATCACTACTACAAACGATTAGAAGTAACTACAAACGAAAAGCCGCTACTACAAACGAATAGAAGTTACTACAAACGAAAAAATCACTACTACAAACGATTAGAAGTAACTACAAACGAAAAGCCGCTACTACAAACGAATAGAAGTTACTACAAACGATTAGAAGTTACTACAAACGAAAAAATCGCTACTACAAACGATTAGAAGTTACTACAAACGAAAAAATCGCTACTACAAACGATTAGAAGTTACTACAAACGAAAAAATCGCTACTACAAACGATTAGAAGTTACTACAAACGAAAAAATCGCTACTAAAAACGAATAGAAGTTACTACAAACGAAAAAATCACTACTACAAACGATTAGAAGTTACTACAAACGAAAAAGCCGCTAGTACAAACGAATAGAAGTTACTACAAACGAAAAAATTGCTACTACAAACGATTAGAAGTTACTACAAACGAAAAAGCCGCTACTACAAACGAATAGAAGTTACTACAAACGAAAAAATCGCTACTACAAACGAATAGAAGTTACTACAAACGAAAAAATCACTACTACAAACGATTAGAAGTTACTACAAACGAAAAAGCCGCTACTACAAACGAATAGAAGTTACTACAAACGAAAAAATCGCTACTACAAACGAATAGAAGTTACTACAAACGAAAAAATCACTACTACAAACGATTAGAAGTTACTACAAACGAAAAAGCCGCTACTACAAAGGAAAAAGAGTCACTACAAACGAAAAAATCGCTACTACAAACGAATAGAAGTTACTACAAACGAAAAACTCGCTACTACAAACGATTAGAAGTTACTACAAACGAAAAAGCCGCTACTACAAAGGAAAAAGAGTCACTACAAACGAAAAAATCGCTACTACAAACGAATAGAAATTACTACAAACGAAAAACTCGCTACTACAAACGATTAGAAGTTACTACAAACGAAAAAATCACTACTACAAACGAATAGAAGTTACTACAAACGAAAAAATCACTACTACAAACGATTAGAAGTTACTACAAACGAAAAAGCCGCTAGTACAAACGAATAGAAGTTACTACAAACGATTAGAAGTTACTACAAACGAAAAAATCGCTACTACAAACGATTAGAAGTTACTACAAACGAAAAAATCGCTACTACAAACGATTAGAAGTTACTACAAACGAAAAAATCGCTACTACAAACGATTAGAAGTTACTACAAACGAAAAAATCGCTACTACAAACGATTAGAAGTTACTACAAACGAAAAAATCGCTACTACAAACGAATAGAAGTTACTACAAACGAAAAAATCACTACTACAAACGATTAGAAGTTACTACAAACGAAAAAGCCGCTAGTACAAACGAATAGAAGTTACTACAAACGAAAAAATTGCTACTACAAACGATTAGAAGTTACTACAAACGAAAAATCCGCTACTACAAACGAATAGAAGTTACTACAAACGAAAAAATCGCTACTACAAACGATTAGAAGTTACTACAAACGAAAAAATCGCTACTACAAACGATTAGAAGTTACTAAAAACGAAAAAATCGCTACTACAAACGAATAGAAGATACTACAAACGAAAAAATCGCTACTACAAACGAATAGAAGATACTACAAACGAAAAAATCGCTACTACAAACGAATAGAAGTTACTACAAACGAAAAAATTGCTACTACAAACGAATAGAAGTTACTACAAACGAAAAAATCGCTACTACAAACGAATAGAAGTTACTACAAACGAAAAAATCGCTACTACAAACGATTAGAAGTTACTACAATCGAAAAAATCGCTACTACAAACGATTAGAACTTACTACAAATGAAAAAATCACTACTACAAACAAGAAGGAGTTACTACATACAAAAAAATCGCTACTACAAACGAAAAGAAGTTACTGCAAATGAAAAAATCGCTACTACAAACGAAAAGGTGTTACTATAAACAAAAAAATCACTACTACAAACGAAAAGAAGTTACTACAAATGAAAAAATCACTACTACAAACGAAAAGGAGTCACTGCAAACGAAAAAATCGCTACTATAAACGAAAAGGTGTTACTACAAACGAAAAAATTACTACTACAAACGAAAAAGAGTCACTACAAATGAAAAAATTACTACTACAAACGAGAAGGTGTTACTATAAATAAAAAAATCACTACTACAAACGAATAGAAACTACTACAAACGAAAAAATTGCTACTACAAACGTAAAGGAGTTACTACAATCAAAAAAATCGCTACTACAAACGTAAAGGAGTTACTACAAACAAAAAAATCACTACTACAAACGAAAAGAAACTACTACAAACAAAAAAATCGCTACTACTAACGTAAAGGAGTTACTACAAACAAAAAAATCACTACTACAAACGAAAGTGTCTTAAAAATAGCTTAGAATTTTTTCAGACCTTCTTAAAAAAAAAGAAAAATACTACAATCAAGTACATAGCAAAATATACAAGAAACAAAAAAGTTTACTTATAATATTATATCGCAATGACTTGAATATTTTTTATTTTTTTTATTTTTCTACAAAATTAAAAAAAAAATTCACTACAATCAACTACAAACGATTCTTTTTATGAATCAAGTATTAAATTTTAGTTTCGAAAAAACCGGGTGCCAAGTTTTTTTTTTAAATTCTGTAATTTTTTTTTTGAGCTACTACAAACGAAAAAAAATTTACTACAATCAACTACAAACCAAAACCTATAAGAATCAAGAAAAAAAAATTAAATTTTACAATGTCGGGTGCCAAGTTCACAAAGCCTAAGTTACTCCTTGTTACATTAGCTATCACAACAAACAGACAGACAGACAGACAAACAAAAATTGTAAAAAATGGTGTTTTGGTATATGTACCGTGCATACATCTAAATGCACTTAGTAAAAAGCGGTTATTTTAATATTACAAACAGACACTCCAATTTTATTTATTTGTATAGATTATTTGTATAGATGTATAGATAAAATAAAAGTAGCCTAAGTTACTCCTTGTTACATAAGCTAACTGCCAGTGAAAGTCCCGTCAAAATCGGTCCAGCCGTTTCAGAGATTAGCCGGAACAAACAGACAGACAGACAGACAGATAAAAATTGTAAAAAATGTTGTTTTGGTATGTGTACCGTGTATACATCTAAATGCACTTAGTAAAAAGCGGTTATTTTAATATTACAAACAGACACTCCAATTTTATTTATTTGTATAGATTTACCTACCTTGTGTTCCATCGCGCTGCTGCAGTAAAAATTTTCGTCAGTGATTTAAAATAATTATTACTGTAGGTGCTCCGTGTTATATTCTTTAGCATTCAAAGCTCAACCTTTTATTTTTTGAACATACTCATTCATGTAACCTTTAAACACTTATATGTCTGTGCCTTTAAACAGGTTATCCCCATGTATTATATTACTCTTTGCAGATTATCTATTTATGCACATAAGATCATACCAACATGTCATTGGCGACATTAGCTCACATTCAGAGTCATAGCCAGCCGTCTGGGGCTTAATAAGACAAATAACAGAATTATTAAATCTGCCGGAAATCCAAAAGAAAAAAAACCACTTTCCAAAACAATTGTGAGGTGGAAACATCATATTACTGAAATGTTTTACTCCGAGTTACAGAAATATTCAAATCAAAGTCTTTATTCATATACTTATCACTGATACAATTTTTTTAATCTACCAGCCTTTCGCTAAGGTGCTTTGTCATGGAGGAGAATAAAAGCCGTAACTATTAAATTTACTTATAAAAACAATTTTAACATAATATATTTATTTTAGGTTCTTCTGCCATTTTGGAATGCTGGGTGACCAAGTCTCCATAGACTGCACTCATATTATTGCCAATGTATGTCTACTGACTCTGAAGAAATAGTATTACAAATAGAATAAGAAAGCAATACCAGTCATTGAATGTGCAATTGGTGAGTTATTAAAAAAACACAGGACCTTCTCCTTTCAAATTTAATATAAAGTTGTAATCAATATCATACATTTTTAAAGAAATAAACTTAAGATAGCAAACAATACGACAACCCTGTAGTCTAGTTGGTACCGATCATGCCTACAAAGCATGAGAAAATTCCCCGGGTTCGATTCCTGGCCGGGACAGATATTTATGTGACACATAAATATTTGTACTCGGGTCAAGGGTGTGATTGTGATATGTTATTATTATGTCGTCCATGCCACCCACAACACAGGTAAAAACCTACTGTGGGGGGTATGAGTGTGTAAGCATTTTCTTATAATAATTTAACAAATAATTAATTATAAAATAACCATTGCCATCAAAAAACCTTTTTAACCTACTATAGATCAGTGGGTAAAGTACTCTTGTCAGCCAGATGCAGATTATCGAACTTTTCATACAATGGATTTGCTTTTAATAATAAAAAAATGTTAACTAGAATATGGAATAAAAAAATCACACATGAACTCAATTTAAATACAATCACAGATAAAACAAATCAAATTTGTTAATGAGTAGAATATTTATTGCAAAATCAAACACATTCCACCGTTATTAAAAATATCACAACATGAGATCAATTATTAGAAAGAAAGAAAGAAAGAAAAACGTTTATTTCTGTGCCCATTTGGTACACACACGAAGATTATAGTTTCATCAATTATTTATCAAAGTGAGAAATTGACCTGAAACAACAAAAATTTTAGGTCAGTAATGGAGACTTAATTAAAAAACTTATTCATTTAATTTCAGGTAATTTGGGTATGTGCTAAGAAGAAATCTCCTAACTTTTTAAACCAACCCAGCTCCGGATACTTCAGAAGCAAAATCTGTCTGAACCAGCTTCGATCACGAATAAAATAATTTAGTGATAATATTATGCAAAATCACTTGTTGTATCCTGCTTATAGACAAATAAATATACTGTAAAACTATAACATTATTTTTCTGTTTATACTGTTTCCGATACTTATTAAGTACTATTATATATATATACGAGTAACCGCCCTCGCTTTGCTTCGGTTTTCTCATTTTTTTATACCTTGGGTTACATTATTGGACTTTATTAAGGATCCCTAATTTTTTCAAAATACAATATAACCTATGTTACTCGGGGATAGAGCAGCTTCCTAACAGTGAAAGATTTTTTCAAATCGGTTCAGTAGTTTGGGTGCATATTCAATGCAAACAAAAAATCAAATCTTTCCTTTATACAGTGTGTCAGGCTACCGGTATCGGAGCCTTTAATGGTATAAAATATGATCAAATTTATCGACAAATCACCACTCATATGTTGTTTTTCTCCAAACATGATGAAATGGCAGCCATTTAAATTTTTGTGTTCCAAAAAAAGGGCGCGTGTGTTAATTTTGCCATAACTTAACATTTGGTGGTCCTAGAAGCACTTAAATGGCCTTAATTTGTAGCTAAAGACATAGGCAATTAATTAACGTTAAAAAAACATATCAAAAATTTTCAATAAAGGACAGAAAAAAATATTCAATTACTTTCTTTTCAAAAAAATGTTGTATTTTTTTTAATTTTCGAGGTTTACTGAAAAATCCAAGCCATTAACCTATTTATTTTTTATTTTTCGTAGATACTAGGGGATATTTCCTAAAAATAGACACCAAAGTGGTAGCTCTAAGTTAAACAGTTTAGGGGCTATGACAATTTGAATATTGCTGTGATCCTGTTGAAATAATGTGATCCGGCAGTAGGGAGAAATAAAAAAAATATTGCTTGTATTGTATGCGTTTAATTTGTCAAAAACCATAACATTGTTCAAAATCATACTCTGTAAATCTCAAAATCATAACTCTGTTACTAGTTACCTGCTGTTGGGATAAAGGCCGTCTTAAAAGGGTCATATTCAAATTGTCATAGCCCCTAAACTGTTTAACTTAGAGCTACCACTTTCGACCGATCACAGGCCGGATTGAGGTTGTCCTTCATAATTGTAGGGTGTCCACACTTAGAAAAATTATGTCCTATTTTGATATGGTTCTTCAAAGTGTTCTCTATTGGTAATTTTTCTGTTGGTAAAAATTATAATATTGAAATTGATTTTAGAAATTTATAACATTTTATTAAAATTTCTTCAAAATAACCGAATTTAAATTATTGTATTGTAAGAGTTAATTGAAATTTAAGGTTTATAAGGTAAATTGAAATTACGGTACATCTTTATTATAATAATTTATATTATTCATCTTAGATGTTTTTATATCATTATAAAAAATTACAATCGAATGATATATTCTGGGACTATAGATAACATGGACACAATACAAAAATAAAAAAAACATAAAGGGTCATTTCGTTATGACATGATCGATCTTCAGGTACCTCTACAAAGTCAGTGATCCAGATAGAGTAATATATCCATGATTTTGGCCGTAGTATTAATTCTTGATCCACTTAAAATATCATGTTTCAAAATCTTTGTGTATCAGTGATTCACATCAGAAATATCAGAATCTGTTTGTCACAATACTATTTATTTTTGGTCAAAAACTTTATCACTACTTTAAATGTCAATTTGATAAGGTGGATGATTCAACGATATATTATAAAGTTCTCGATTCCGTCAAATCTAAATAGTATTCTGTTAAAAACTCCGTCAAATAAAAAATATAAAATCAAATCTTAATTTTAAAACTTGCAACTTTCGTTAAACTCAAACTCGATAAAGTATCGACGGTATTTTTAAATTGATACATTTTTATTTGTGAACCGATGAAAATATAAAACAAACACCACTAAAATGTTAATTCAAGCTCACTACAATATTATTATCCGTTTGCAGTCAGAATACATTTTTTTCTCGATAATGCGTGATGAAATTTGTCAAGTGGCAACAATGTTTAGATGGTGTTTAGACAGCAAAGTTTTTGTTTTGACACTGAGTTTTGACGTAAGATGTCAGTGATAGTTCTGTAAATGTCAAAAGACATTCGTGACGTAATCGTTCAAAAAATTAATTTCACTTGTAAAAAAACTAATATTTATTTCTTAATTCTTTAGCAGAAATCCCTGTATTTTAACTTTTTATATCATTTTTAATACGAAACATTAATTGCATGTCATTTTACAGCTTACAATACATAAATAATAAGAAACCGTAATCTTTGCGAGACTTACCGATAAAAGTTTTTGAACTAAGCGCTAGATGACACAAGTCAGCCAAAGACAAACTATGCAGAGCTATCCATCCAGAAGGCATTCAAATTTTGTTAGGTCATAATACGAAACATAGCCAGCATGGTATAAGGATTGCATGTAACTTGTATGATTTCCTTAAAGTTCATAATAGGCCCGCAGGTGTCACAAAACCATGGAGAGTCAGTACGCTTTTTATTCTTGGTGCACTGGCGGCATGTCTTTCGTTTGAGACGCCCATTTGAATTAGTTTCAGTGGCTTTCTTTATTTTATGAGCACTTTAGATATTTGAAGGTCTATTTCCTGGTATATTTTCTGGCAGCAGAGCATTTATGACATTCAAGCGGTCATCATAGAGAGACATTTTACGTAGTCCTGAATATTTATTGTACATCTTCAATGAATTCAATAAAAGTAATTGGAATGTGTGTATGGCTACTTTCAGATACCAACGTAAAGTTTTTCTTTCGCAAGGACAATATGCTAAAAGCTGGTCCTGCCTGTCTACCCCTGACATGTAATAGTTATATTTTGAAATAGCTTCTGGCTTTTGAGTAACATGACCACGTTTATTTTGGACTTGAGCCATTTTGTCTTCATACTGGGTAGTAATATACGTTACAATACGTTTATCTTTCCACACGCCAACATGCACTCCTTATATGTATAATTCGTGGCCATTATTTAGTTTTCCCTGCAGCAGCTCCATGGCTACTTTCTCAGCGTGTCCCTTACCAGTTACGTCTGTATCTTTTCCACCTGCATATACTCGGAACATCACTATCAACCCATCTTGTTCAGTGAGCATGTATAACTATATGCCATATTTGTGGCGTTTATTTTTGATAAACTGCCGAAAATTCTGTCGTCCTCTCCATAGCACCATACTTTCATCCAAAGACAAATGTGCCGCAGGATAATAACATTCCGTCATCTTGTTGTTGAAGTAATCAATAACACTTCTGACCTTGAACATTGGGTCCTCACTTTCTTCCTCTGAGGTAAAATGCAAACATCTCATTATGAGGAGAAATCTGTTCCTGCTCATTTGTTGCCCAAAAATTGGAATGGAAAACAGCCTATCAGTTTTCCAATAATCTTGTAGACGGCTGAGAGGGATAGTTCCCATGTGGAATAACAAACCAAGGAAAATTCTCAGCTCGCAAACAGCGACCAGTTTCCATCCAGTAATCTTAGCAAAATCTCTACTTTGTCTGCCTGGAACTTCCTGATTATGTTTACTTATCAACCTCTGTGCCTGCGCATTTGTCTCAGTACAAATCATTGTCAAAAAATCTTCAGCGAAAAAGAAATTTAAATAGTCAATAGGATTTGCTCCTGCAACTTCACCATAAAATTGGCTTGATTTTGTGAAATTCCTTCATCTCACCAGATGTAGTTCATTCAGAAGTTGAGCTAGATACAGAGGGTTGGTTTAGCTGGGCTTGATTTTGACTATCTGATACAGATGATAAGTATGGCTGTAGGTCTTGATCCTGAGTTGTAGGTGACACTAATCGACGTGCTGGAGGGCGTAATTCACCTTCACTTTCTGATGCAAACTCCTAACCATCAGGCTGGAAGTCATCTTCAGAATTATCAGAATACAGTGCCGCTTCTATATCACTATCGTCCAAAACAGAAAACACTTGTTTTCGCTGCCTTTTAGGTCTAGAAGAGCCTTCTCCGTAATCCATTTTTGATGTTAGTTATTTGTGCATAAAAACTCGACTGTCAAACATACGAAAAAACCAAAAGCACGTTAAGAAAATTTAAAATTTCAAGCGTAATGCCGCTCCGAACACAATGTCCCTAGCCCAATGCCAGCGCCAAACTGAGTCTATGAATCTACTAAGACGCGAGACCCAACGACGGGTTCCAATTTTCGCCATTTCACAGATAAGTTGGGCGCACTGTACTTGTAGGTACAACGGCGTTAGCGCTGTTGCGAGCTACGGTTGTACTATGTGTTTTTCGTCGACGACTGAAGGACGCGCGAATTATTATTACCACGATATTCGTTTAACGATATTTCGATCGTACGGGAGAGACAAAAAAATTCTTTGAATGATTTAAATTCTTCCCGTCTTATTTTCTTGCGTATACGAGGTCTAGCTATTAAATAAGGAGACTGCGCGCCTAGAGGGCGCACTAGACGGGTAAAGTAAAAAACGAGTAGTGCGTTGGGTATCTAGATATCTTGTCTATGCACGTACCAAAACACGTTTCCGTCACTTTTATAGTATTTGTGCAATAGCGGTTTAAAACGATGGTGTTTTTTTCTCGTGCCGAAAACCATGTGTGACGAAAAACAGGAGCAACATATCAATCTCAAATTTCTCGTTAAATAGAAAGAAACTCCGACTGAGTGCTATAAATTGTTGCAAGAGGCCTATGGGGACAATTCTCTATCTCGTGCGCATGTTTTTGAATGGTGTAAGTGCTTTAGTGAGGACCGAGAGAGCACTGAAGATGACCAGCGCCCAGTTCGCCCTGTGACTGTTTCAACTTCGGAAACAGTGAAAAAATCAACCAAATTGTGCGTGCAGATCGTCGAATGAGCATCCGGATGATTGCCGAGGCGGTAAACACCCGATAAAGAAACGGCTAGAAAAATTTTACACGAGGAATTACACATGACAAAAATCTGTGCGAAATTGGTGCCAAAAAATCTGACTCGTGACCAAAAGCTCTTGCGTCAACGGGTCTGCTCAGATTTCTTTGAAAGGTTAGGAGAAGATCCCGGACTGATGAAAAATGTTATTACTTGCGACGAAACGTGGATTTTTCAATACGATGTTGAAACAAAGCAACAATCGATGCATTGGAAGACCCGATTTGAGTCGATGGAAGCGGTACAGCAAAAAACGGCAGAGCTCGTAAAGGCCCTCACCAAAGAAGACTTCCAGCACTGCTTCGATCAATGGATAAAACGTATGTAAAGATGTGTGGCGAGGGGAGGGGAGTATATTGAAGGGAAGCATTCGAATGTTGAATAATTTCTATAATGAAACCCTTTTTCGTAACCAGTCTCGTTATTTAATAGCCACACCTCGTACGTCTATTTAAAAGTCCATAAGCCATATCCAATTGGACTTTTTCGCTCAATTCACCGTGAGGGAGTTTATTTAGTAGTGTTCGTAGGCCAGCGATGAATAAATCTGTGTTTTCGTCGCCTTGAGGGCGATTAAAGGCCTCAGTATAAATTTTGTATGGCAGTCGTTGTTCACCGTAGGCACTTCGCAAGTAGGAGAGTACTTCTTCCCACGAGGCCACTTCATGTTTAACACTCTGCCACCATACTGTGGCCGAGTGCGTAAGAACCATGGATAGACCTCGTATGGCATTCGCATCCGAGACGTCCGCACATTCCTTTTAACTTTCTATTGAGTCTATAAAAGCTTCAACTGACTCGGTCTCGTCTCCGCTGAAGCGTGCGCTGCAGTGCGCGAAGTTGCCGAGTTGATGCGACGCGGGGGCTGCTGGCTGTTGCATGACTCTGTCCAGAAGTTTTTCAAAAGCTTCGGTCTGTGAACGCTGCAAAGCGGCCATCATGGTGGCCACGTTGTCAGTCGTAAATCCTACAGTCTCCGCAGGAGCGGCATCGGCTTCTTCGGAGTCCACGGATCTACTTTTCCGTGTGCGCGGCATATTGTAGGTATTCGTGCCGTACAGTTGGGCTGCCAGTTTGTGAGAAGGTTTTGCGGCAAGATTTGCGTAGGAACAAGGTCTCTTCACAAAGAACAATGTATGTTCATAAAACACGTGTATTTAACACACATTCGGACAAGTTGTTATTAATAAGCTAGCATATGAAGCTATACACTGCGAACATAGTTATCCGCGGGCGCGAGGGGGAAACCGACTGACGCCTTCTCGAAAAAACAGTTATCGGCGCGGGCGGCACGGGGAGCGCGAGAGGCGCGGGTGGCGTTGTCGGGCGCGCTGTGTTGCCCTATGCATTGCGTTTTTTAGTACTTGGCTATTGTGCTTAGGGTTGCTTACTACATTATTAAATTATGGATCTGACGGATTTTGTTACTCAGCTCATTGGATGTAGCGGATTTTGACATTCACTTTCTTAATATACAGGATGTACTAAACGAGAGGCAGTAGTGACCCTGGCTTGAGTATTATTAACTAAAATAGGGAAATTTATGATTAATGAGTGAAAATATTAATTAAGCAATAATAAATAAAACTATTTACATCACTCACCCAAATCAAAATCACCAAGTTTGGAAGAAAAAGGACATACTTATATGAAAAAGAATTAAATGTTATCATATAAAATTTTCGCTTTCTTCCAAAGTGACACACTGAAGATCCTCATATTCTACAAAATTTTCATTATTTTCTATTTCTTTAAAATATTTCAAACTGTCGATAGTCCTCCAGTCTTCTCCGAAGTGCTTTTTCAATAGGTTAGCAACATCAAGTATTTTCTTACGGCCATGTTAATAAACATATACTAAAGCAAGAGTAACTTTAAAACTTGTCGTAAATAAGATTTAATTAAATTCAGTATTAATCTACTTCATTCAGTATTCGTACTAATCGTTGGCGGTCAGAAGTAACATGCTGATCCGCAGGTTTGCAAAGTGCACAAATGATGTTAAAATAACTTTATTCAGAGCATACTGCCAATCTTTTTATACTTGCCTGTGGATCAAGTATACCAAGAAGGCCTACAGCGTCCTGCGTGTCCAGTATAATAATGCGTTTAGGGCGTTGTTGGGGCTCCCGCGACATTGCAGTGCATCAGGGATGTTCGCAGAGGAACATACAGACGGCTTTCAGGCAATTATGCGTAAGCGTGTGGCATCTCTGTGGAAGCGGATGCGCGGGAGCACCAACAGCATCCTAAGTACAGTAGCGGACCGGTTTGACGGACCCATAATAAGTCATTGGACCACCATGCATATTATGCCGTCAGACCGAGCCGCTAAATAATTTAGTAATTATAGGTATAAGTATGGTATGAATGAAAGTGACGAAGAATGAAAGGAGGAATGAATGATATTGATTAATTTAATTTAATTTGATTAAGTTCAGTTTAATTCAATTCGATTTGATGTAATTTAATTTAATTTAATTTAATTTAATTTGATTTGAATGTGTTGATTTTTGTGTTAATTAATTATTTACATTATGTACTAACATTAGATTATAAGTGTCGCTGCTACTAACAAAGAATATGGATGTATTTCCGAAATAAAATGATTATTATATTATTATTATTATTAATAAACATAGAGTAACGAAGAAGTAAGCTACTCCGAGTCTAATCTCAGAATCAAAGTTAGTCCATGTCGCTACATAGTTTAGCGACCGATTAGGCGTGGACTAGGCGTGCATTGACGACCATGGACTTAAATATATAGACACGCTGTTCTTAACCAATTTCGTGTCCCACTCGGCAGCCACAGAGTACTCAATCACAGAGTCACTATGTGCCCAGTGTTGCCAACACCCTACTCCGAAAGAGATCATGGATACATTACTATAACTGGACATATACCATGGATATATTACTCTGTCTGGATTACTTTGTAGAGGTACCTGAGGATTAATTACGTCATAACGGAATGACCATTGTGTTCATCCATTCATTGTGTTATCTGTAGTCCCAGGATATATCATTCAGCTGTGTTAAATTTTTTTTATAAGTGTTGTGCACTTAAAATAAAAGAAATGTACCGTAATAAATTACATTGTTTCATTTCATTATCACCTTCAACATCCGTTTTCATGACGTAAGGACAATTTTGAAGAAATTATAATAAAATGTGTTAATACAATAATATATTTTTTTACCACCAGAAAATTTTTTAGAAAACATTTGGAAAATAGGACATAACACCCCACAATCATGAAGGATAATCTCAATCCGGTCTGCGATTGGTCAAATAGTCATTTCGTTGTGACGTCATCCGTCTTCAAGTACCTCGAAGTTATGTATCCAGTTAAAAGTTATAATTATATCCATGGCGACAATCATACGATTTATGCCTTTTTCCAGTTCATCTCGGAGTGACTACTATATATTTTTTTAACATCGTAAGTAAACATTAATAATTTAAATATGTATTTGTATGCATTGTTAGAAAATTATGTACGAGTATAATAGGTTCATGATATATTATATGTTCATAGATTTATCAATATGGCGCACATTATAATTACCTATGTCCCGATATTTCTACATTTATAATTCTGTATGTTATTATGTAAATGTATATTATAACTAGCTGCCCGGACAGACTTCGTTCTATCAAAAAAAATTGCAATAAATAATATTGCGACTATACATTGAGATGTAAGCTATCCTATCTTTCAAGTTGGATCAAACTGCACACGGTGTGCAAAGATTAAAATCGGTTAAGTAGTTTAGGAGTCCATCGCGGACAAACAACGTGACACGTAATTTATATACAGGGTGGATACCATCATACGACAATAAATTTAACTGCATGTACCTCTCCATCTTCCAAGTCTCCAAACAAATTTTCAATAAAATATCTCTAATACTTTAGGCACAGGATTTTTTTCTTCATTTTTCAAATTTTCTACACGCTGTATGTAATATCAGTCTATCATAAAAGTTTAATGAACTCAGACGCAAAAAACTACAACATTGCAAATTCATCAAATTAAATTAATGGATATTGAACCTTATTCCTAAGGAATAAGAATCACATTGCGTGTAAAATTTTTAACTTCTTCCATTGCACTCATGCCACGAAAACTTAGTATGTACGAAAGAGACAAAACCAGGAAGCACAAGTCCCACATCCCGCGCTTAGTTCCTATCTAGTTGAGACTGTTTATCGATATTACAGTTGTTTCCGTTTCGATAATTTTTTTATCACAATATTTATTTTGTTATTTTTAGTTTTAAGTAAAAGATAACATTTTGCCCATTTTTTATTTCTTTACATGCACACTAGAATTAGACCAAGCTTCTGAGATGTTTTTTTTTGACATCCGGGCCTCGTATCAATAAGTTAAGGCTGTAACATTAATAGTATTAATTCACATCATAAAACCAAACAAGATAAAATTAAATAAAAAGGTGATTTACTTCTTAAATTTACTTAATTTTTGCGTACTACGATAAAATATTTCGATATCGACTACCTGATGTAATGCCACGTTACTACAAAATTGCCACGTTGAGTTGTTAATATTGTTATGGTCTCTCTACACTCACGCGCGAATCCACGGCATGATATCGCGCGGTGTAGATCGTGGTGCGAGTGACGGCAAAACTGGCAGCAGTTCCACATTCGCAGAGATTCGTGCCAGGTTCGTGGTATAGTTCGCGCAAACGACAGTCGCGCAGCCGCGAAGAATATGCAAATCTGATCCATACGCATAGATCGCGGGTAATCCGCGGCTTCGCTCACGATTCGCGCGGGAATGTAGACAGGCTTTTATACTAATTTTAATACCTAACTTTCTTTTCGCATCCTGCGAACCATTTAGGTCAGACAAACGATTTAGGTCAGTCGGCCGCAACGAGCCAACGATTGATTTTGTGTGTACATAACTACATACCAACTGTCGCACGCGCCACCGTCGCGGGTCGCATTGCTTACCTTTGACCACAGTAAATGTAATATTTATACTGTGCTTTGACTGTGCCTTTGAAGTGTACTGAGATGCGCCGCGCCGATGCCGCGGCGCCGCCGCCGGAATTTTGATTTTCAATTTTTTTATTACATAGTTAAGTGTAAATAATTGTGCGGTATTTACATTTTGCATTCTGCCTAATAATGCCTAACAGTGACAGTAATATTATTTCTCCTTGGGGATCGCCTGGAGCTACCAACCACCCTTGAGAATGAATGAGCTGTCAAACGACTCTTCCTGTCCCGGCTGGGGGCTTAAGAGCCAGTTCTTTCTTTCTTTTTCTTCTCACTTTCTTGGCCGGCAACTCATTAGTGTTGCCTTTGGTGTTGCTGATGTCCTTGGGCGACGATAACCACTTACCATCAGGTGGATCGTCAGCGTCAGCTCGTTTGCCGGCAATTTTCATAAAAAAAACTGACAGGACACATAAACCTTGTGAAGTGATTATGCGAAATTAAATTAAAAAAATACTTAGTGATGTGGTGTGGTGGTAGGTACTTAGTGCGTGCGAATTAGAATTAGGAACGATGCCTCGTTTTAATTACACAGCTGGTGAGTACCTACACTGATATGATTTTGATTATGGCGAATGCCATAGAAACACTGCTTTAGTTATACGGATATACTGTGAGAGGTATGTATGGTATGGACATACCTGGTCTACCCGTTCTTGCCCTACCAACGCAACGGTCGCATAATTTTATTACTCCAACTGTACAACGGAGATTCGGGAAAATAAAACTTTAGTCCCACGCACTGAAATTTAATAACTAGGTAGTTAGTTGTTGTGGTTAATGAATTAGTGACAAGGTAGGTATTTACGAATTCAGCTGATGGCGGCAAAAGAATCACGTGACGACATTGCGCCGTTGCCGCTCTTATCAAAGGTGAGCGAACCGATGTTTACAAATGCTGTTCTATTTTTTACCCCATTTTTTGCTATTTAGTTTGTTTGAAAAATATATTTTTTTAAATTTGATGTTAAGAGTTTTTGAATTGATGCAACATGTTCCAAGGAAGGAGTAGGGCTTGTGTTTTCATTTATTGTCGTATGATAGTATCCACCTTGTATATTAAGTTGAGAAGATTTTATTTTAATTTATAGTTTTACTTATTACTTTTCTTTCAATTTCGTTTTGTAGACCGCCATCTAAAACTAATTAAAGTTTTAGTACCTACATTAAATGAATCGTACTATTTTTTTTCTGGAGCCTTCTTAGGAAATACGACTTTTATTTACCCACCGTACGATCTCTCACTCCGCGACGTCTGGCAACCCTGTTCCGTAGTGATTAAGTACTCTGTGTTTGTTCTGTCAAGTTTGGTTCAAGATGTCAGTATTAAATATTTGACACTAAATAATTTTTAAGACTGTGAATAAAAATATAGTTACTTACCAATTATGATTAAATAAAGTGAAATAAAGTTCAAACGTAAATAATGAGAACGTCTTAACTGTGCTAAATAAACAATAATACGTTATTAAGTGTTTTTGAACAGTCTGAGTTTTTCTAACGTGACATTTACTTGTGTAGCTTGCTCGCAACAGACTAAACTGAGGTGAACCCAATTGGGTTAACCTTAGGTGAACAAACTGTAAGTACTGAACAGCGTGTCTATATATTTAAGTCTATGTTGACGACATTTACGTTGACTTGACGCATAACAAGAGTACTTCGTTGTTCTAACTAAACGTCATTCACATTGATATTTTCTTTGACCTTTTCTTCTTCATCCCCGTTAACTGAGCGAGCACGTTTTTGGTTCATGTAAATCAATTTTTAAAGGGCAATGTCCATTTTCGGCTATTCGTGGACAGGATGCTCAAAAATAAATAATTACACGAAAAAATATATTTTGTTTTTTAACTTAAACACGCGAATTATTTTTGTATCAATTTACTTTTTTTAAATAATATATTTAATATAACATTCTACTGAACACTTCCTGTTGTCACAGACACAGAGTACTCGCGTCAGTAGAATTGCAACATTATTCCGATAACGATAATAAAACGATATATCGATGTTATTTCGAAGTTTTAATTCTCACGACAAAAAGTTAAGTTTGGTAAGATACACGTATAAAAAGCAATAAACTATAAATAAGGTATTATTTTTACTGGAATAACATATTATTTTATGTACGTTGCTTTTATAATAATTCATGATAGTGAACTATATCGAAGTGAAATATATCGATGTTTTGCAAACACGCTCGAATCGATGCATTGTTTGCATTCCCAACTGTCAATCGTTGGACATAGTAATCTCAACTGTCAGTCGTTATTCGTTGGATCATAGTGCATAGTAATCTACGTTCAACTTTCAAGTCACATTCGCTTTGTTTTTCGCATCGTATTTCGTCTGTGTTTTTCAACATTAATATTATTATTAGTAATAATATTATCATTACCTTTGGCTTACGAAAATGGATTTAGACTCTGCTTCCCACGTTGACCTTGGCACTATTGTATGTATAACTATGGTTGACCCTTGGTTTGTATGGTTGCTCATGTAATGATTGTTTTTTTGGTTTCTGAGCTGGGCAAGGTACAGAGATGATATAAATGCACCAGCTCCGTTCTTTGACAATATATTAATAACATACGAGTCAGATTAATAAAAAAAATGTCAAGGAAATTGGGCGTTTTATTTAAAATACCTACAAAATATTTATTCAAATAACCAGTATAATAAACATCTGGTTACAAAACAATTATTATTTTCGTTTTTAAATTGAGTAAAGGTATTAAGCCTATATAATATTTATGTTGAAATGTGGTGTTCACTGATAGCCAAATGTCCATACAAAGTGGACATTGTCCTTTACAAGTAACCATAGCATGAAACAAACTGCGAGGAGCGAAGTTAGGCGCTTGAAATTGAAAGTTGATCACGTCGTTTGAAGTTGTCAATCCCAAAATATGTGTTGTCACTGTCATTTTAAAGCATGAAGTCATTCACTGACTCACTCTTTTTACTTTTAAGTTTTAAAGGTTGCCATATTTTATTCGTTGAAACCGGACTAAGAAATGTATTGTTAGTCCGAGCTTACTCCATGTTTATTAACCTTTTGAACGCCACAGTCTTCTATACTAGACAAAAAACCCGTCCCACAAAAATATTAAATAAAAATATTAAAAAAATATAATTGGTATTTTAATTCAACATTCCACAAAATAGAATATCCCAGCAACATATGAGTATAAAAAACATTTTATTAGAGCCACCAGTACTGAAAAATATGTATATAAAAAATATGGATTCATAACCACGAAAATACCATATCCAGGACGCCAGTCTTCCATACTAGACCGCTAGTGATGTGGTGCACGTGACACAGATTTCTAGAAAACTATTTAAAATTCGACTTAAAAATGTATAATTTCTTCTATTACTATTAATATTTGAATAATACAAAAGGCAAGAAACATAAAAATATCATTAGCTACACGAAAAACAAATTTCATCCAATCAACTTCGCTTAATAAATCTCTGGTATCGAAAATCTGGCGCATCCCTACCGCGTCGTCGACAAGCCGTGCACTGGGCGCCGTAGTCTCGAATAGAAGACATCCTGATGACGTCTTAAGCGAATAGAGACAAAATTAGTGCAGTGCAAGATGAGCGATTATTCGGAATTGCTTCGCATTTTGGAAGGTGTCGGTGATGATGACGAATTTTGGGAAGTTGAAGTATTAAATGAAGAAGATTTAGAGGTAAGTAGTATCTTAAGTTCTTAATAAATTATTTACTAACATGCATATTGTCCATTTTGTGTTACTATTATTACATTTTATTCAATTATAAATACCTAATATGTCATTGTATTCGATACGAAGTTATACTTTGATGGCTTGTGACTTGTGAGGTGATTCATTCGCTAACTACCTAAATTTTTTTATGTTCTTGTTTTCGAAGTTAATAAAATCTCATCATGTTTACTAACTTTTTATAATCCAACTAGTAGCTAGGTATTTTACTCTCTTAAAAAGCGAATTGTAATATTCTTCAGATAAATCTTAATATATATAAATTACGTGTCACGATAATTACGTGTCATGATAATCTTTTAATGTCAAAGATCGAAATAATGAATACCAGCTAAATTTGTGCGATCTACTTTTCCGGTTTTTTAGGGTTCCGTAGCCGAATGGCAAAAAACGGAACCCTTATGGATTCGTCATGTCTGTCTGTCTGTCTGTCTGTCTGTCCGTCCGTATGTCACAGCCACTTTTTTCCGAAACTATAAGAGCTATACCATTAAAACTTGGTAAGTAGATGGATTCTGTGAACCGCATTAAGATTTTCACACAAAAATAGAAAAAAACAATAAATTTTGGGGGTTCCCCATACTTAGAACTGAAACTCAAAAATGTTTTTTTCATCAAACCCATACGTGTGGGGTATCTATGGATAGGTCTTCAAAAATGATATTGAGGTTTTTAATATCATTTTATTCTAAACTGAACAGTTTGCGCGAGAGACACTTCCAAAGTGGTAAAATGTGTGTCCCCCCCCCTGTAACTTCTAAAATAAGGGAATGATAAAACTAAAAAAAATATATGATGTACATTACTAAGCAAACTTCCAACGAAAATTGATTTGAATGAGATCTAATAAGTAGTTTTTTTTAATACGTCATAAATCGTAAACCGCAAAAAACATTGATCAAAGTTACAACGAACTACAAGAACTTTTATATTATGTTTCTTGCTGCTACGGAACCCT
This sequence comes from Thymelicus acteon, assembly GCA_951805285.1. NCBI lineage: Eukaryota > Metazoa > Arthropoda > Insecta > Lepidoptera > Hesperiidae > Thymelicus > Thymelicus acteon. The sequence continues at coordinate 19,663,711 of OX638214.1, read as the reverse complement.
TCATGGGCGAGTCCGACTCGCACTTGGCCGCTTTTTTTATTTAATCCTAAACTATGTCGTAAGAATATTGCCATATTAGTAGCGACACTCATATCTACCTAGATATTTAGTTTTCTGCTAAATAGTATAATATTAGCAGTATACCGAATGTAACCATAACCAAATACTCGTTCTTGTAACCATAATAACTTTTAAATTTAGTTAGTAAGGGTAAGTATATTATGGATATATGCATGAAAATGGTTGCTTAAACTTGTTTTTATACTACTTTTAGGGACTTTTCAATAATCACACAAATAGTCGACCCACCATAAAAGCTGCGAATATTTTTCTGATTTACTTTTTGGTTTATAGTCATCACCATTTAATTTGCACCCGAAACTGGTCAACTATGAAACGTCAATTTAGTCTCTAAGATTTGTGGACGGACTTAAGTAAGGTAGATTTGTGATAGTTTTTACCAAGGCTGTGGTATATTTTGGTAGTTTTTTGAAGCTGCAGAAGTAGATTGACCAATTCAAATGTGGTCACACTGGTCGCCGGCACTGCAATATAAATTGAATCGACTTGCCACGCGAGTTCACTGGCACTAACGTAAGGGTAAATTCTATGTTTTGTTATTTTTGTGGCCGTCACAGTGTACTTAACGTGTTTAACGCAATTAAAAATTGTTTTAGAACTTTTCGGCTTGTAAAAATGGCATAAAAGTCTTGGGATAAAATAAAAAGCGGCCAAGTGCGAGTCGGACTCGCCCATGAAGGGTTCCGTAGCAGCAAGTAACATAATATAAAAGTTCTTGTAGTTCGTTGTAACTTTGATCAATGTTTTTTGCGGTTTACGATTTATGACGTATTAAAAAAAAAACTACTTACTAGATCTCATTCAAACCAATTTTCGTTGGAAGTTTGCTTGGTAATGTACATCATATATTTTTTTTAGTTTTATCATTCCCTTATTTTAGAAGTTACAGGTGGGAGGACACACATTTTACCACTTTGGAAGTGTTTCTCGCGCAAACTATTCAATTTAGAAAAAAAATATATTACAAACCTCAATATCATTTTTGAAGACCTCTCCATAAATACCCCACACACGTATGGGTTCGATGAAAAAAACATTTTTGAGTTTCAGTTCTAAGTATGGGGAACCCCCAAAATTTATTGTTTTTTTTTTCTATTTTTGTGTGAAAATCTTAATGCGGTTCACAGAATACATATACTTACCAAGTTTCAATGGTATAGCTCTTATAGTTTCGGAAAAAAGTGGCTGTGACATACGGACGGACGGACGGACGGACGGACGGACGGACGGACGGACGGACGGACGGACGGACAGACAGACAGACAGACAGACAGACAGACAGACAGACAGACAGACAGACAGACAGACAGACAGACATGACGAATCCATAAGGGTTCCGTTTTTTGCCATTCGGCTACGGAACCCTAAAAAGGTAAGTTTGTTTCGTAATTTAAGCAGTGGTTGCATACAAGGGCGTCGCCAGCCGATGGCCCAGGGTGGGGCAAGTTGATATGGAGAATGAGAAAGGTATGAATTGTAGGTATAGTCGAGAGCACATAATTATGAAACTTTAACAATAGCATAGAGCAGAGCGTAGTTGAGCGTACTGAATATTAGGAATGGAATTGGTGAATTCATTCGAGTTTCGACGTACGGGAATGATCGATAAAGCAAGTCAAGTCAACTTTGGTTGCTTTACATTTGGTATTTTTTTTTTAATCTTTAGGGAGAGGGGGGCAGCTGCCCCTCCCTGCCCCCCCCTTGGCGACGCCCTTGGTTGCATAGACCTATATGTATATACTATACTAGACAGGCTGCTCAGTATTAAATGTTTCGACAACTACGTTGACACCATATGGTGCAAACGCATTTTAGTCGGCTGCGAGCAAGCGAGATAAGTAGATGTCATTTTTGAAAAACCCCGACCGTTCGAGAGCAACGCAAATTGTTTATTGTACACAGTGAAAACGTCTTCATTAATGACGTTTGAACTTTGTTTGAGTTTATTTAAATCATAATTGGTAAATAACTATATTTTTACATGCATTAAAAAAAATATTTAGTGCAAAATATTTGATATCTGCCATCTTGAACCGAATTTGAAGAAGCGCTGTCACCAAGCTGTCAGTGCGTAAGAAAAATATGACACGGATTTTATTCAGAACAGCCCGTCTATACAAGGTGGAATTTAAATCCAAATAGATATTTCAGGGGGCCGTTCACCTCGCGATTCTCAGCCCGAATATGTATAATCTAAATTTTACTAATAAAAAATAACCGACTTCAAAGTTACTCAAAAACTACTTGTCAAATTTATGTGGGACCACATGACAAGCACCTGCTTTCAAATAAAAAAAGTATCATCGAAATCAGTTGGCGTGATATTTTTTATGTTTGTTACCTCAGAACTTTGGACTGGGCGAACCGATTTTGATGATTCTTTTTTTAATCGAAAGCTGGTGCCTGTAATGTGGTCCCACATAAATTTTATTGAGATCTGACAATGGCATTAATGAGAAAACCATATAAGTCTTAAATTTGTATTTAGTAAGCACGACAAATGGACGAATAAGTCAATCACGCCAACCGATTTCGATGATTCTTTTTTTAATCAAAAGCAAGTGTTGAGAATGAGAATGAGATCTGACAATAGTTTTTGAGTAACTTTGAAGTCGGTTATTGTTAGTAAAATTTAGATTATAACAAGTGTGGTGGATGAAATGTTAGACGATGTGCCGTTAACACATATATGCCCAAGAGCACTAAAACGACCCAAGAGTACACGTTCGATACTAAAGCGCCGTGAATGAAAATTATAAGTGATTTTTTGCGTTTAATGCCATCTATGAGTTGAAGGAAGACTTACCTAAGTTTTAAACAGAGTGCGAATACGATGCTAAAACAATATTAGTTCAAAAAGTAACGTACAAGTTGGGGCACGCTTTTTCTGACGTAAATTGTTTACGTTTGGTCATAAAAATGTAAGTATTTATTTGTTTGCTTGAAATTTTGCTCGTATTGTTAATAAATTAGTTAAATGAATACATTTAGCATGTAAACAACTAATTAAGTTTGTTCAGGAATATTATTTTTTTTATATATTGAAACAAATATTTGTCAGGGTCTAAATCGACCCTTTGGGCAAATATGATAGAAAATGTACCTCTTTTTCGTAGGTCACGTCGTGTGCTGTCAACGAATGAAATTATAGATTTCTTGGAGAACTTAGATGGTGAAGATGATATTTGTGGCGCTGTGTTTTTAGAGCCGCCTTGTGGAGGTACGATCTCTGACGGAGACTCTGGCGACGAAAATTGCAATGATATTGCTAATTTGAACCGTCATCAACTTCTTGCCTCAGCCGAGATGGTTTTACAACGTTCTCAAGATAATGAAGATTCTGAAATCAATATCATAGAAAGTATAGGCGTTCAACAGCCTGCAGTTGAGGTAGCTGTGATGGATCCATGCGTTCCCTCCACAAGTCGCGGTTACTCTTCAAGACAACAACGCAATGCTTCTCAACGTCGTCCAAGAAAATGGATGAAGCGAGACCTGCGTCAGTCGGAAGTTCTGTGGTCAGCACCATCACCACGCGTAGTAACTACACTATCTGATAAAAGTGAGCCTATTGACTTCTTTGAACTTTTTTTCGATGTGGAGGTAATTCAACACATTGTGCGGCATTCTGGCATGTATGTCTTCAGCAAAGACCCGAATACGACCTTCACTCTATCGGTTGATGAAATGTATTGTTTTATAGGCATTCTCATCCTCACTGGCTACGCCCCACTGCCCAGACGGCGAATGTACTGGGAATTAAATGAGGACACGCATAATGTTCTTGTTAGTAAATCTATGCGACGCAATCGTTTTGAAGAAATTTTTCGATATTTTCATGTAGCTGACAATAACAATTTGCGCCCAGGTGATAAAATGGCCAAAGTACGCCCTTTATTTCATATCATGAATGAAAAGTTTTTGATGTATGGTCCTATTGAAAAAAATATAAGTATTGACGAATGATTCTCTATTTCGGTCGTCATGGGTGCAAACAGCATATTCATGGCAAGCCAATTCGTTTTGGTTTCAAGGCTTGGGTGGCAGCTACACGTCTGGGCTACTGCTTACAAGCAGATCTCTATGAAGGGCGATCTGAAGTACGGGAAACTGGGCTTGGCGAGCACGTAGTCACAAAACTAACAGGGGCTATACAGAAAGTATACCCAGATTGTGCGTTTTCGGTATACTGTGATAACTTTTTTACTTCACCTTCGCTGCTGAGTAGCCTGCAAAGCAAGAATGTGAAAATCACTGGAACCGTTCGGCAGAATAGAGTGGATAAATGTCCGCTTCTTGATGTCAAATTATTTAAAAAAGAAGCCAGAGGCTTTTACGATTATCGATTTGATCAGAACGATAGTATCTGTGCTGTGCGCTGGAATGATAATAATGTGGTGACTCTGTTATCGAATGAATTCGGTGTCCAGCCTATCCAAAAAGCGAAGAGGTACTCAGCAGCCGTAAAAAGAAGAATAGAAATAGATCAGCCAAATGTGATTGCTCAATACAACAGATTTATGGGTGGGGTCGATCGACTAGATGCCAACGTAGGTGTATATCGAATTGCTACTAGAGGAAAAAAGTGGTATACGTGTCTACTGGCGTGGCTAATTGATGTGACAGTTAATAATTCCGCATTGCTGGCCAGATCATTGGGAAATGACGTCGATACCCTGGAGTTTAGACGCTCGATAGCAAGGACATTACTAATGAAGTATGGGACTGCGAAACTTCATCCTGGACTCCCTCCAAAAGTTATGTCGAACGTGCCAGTGTCCGTGCGTAGACATGCAGCTGATCATATGATCATGGTTTCTCAAACCCGAAGAAGATGTGCCTACTGTAAAAATAAGACTGTAAAGATGTGCCGATCATGTGGAGTCAATCTTCATGACAAGTGTTTCGAAAAATTCCATGAATAATGCCTGTTACCCTAATTTTCAGTTTTTTTTTTAAGTTGCCTGGTACCAAATATTAATGTTCCTAAGTACTTTGATTTATATTTTCTTAATATTAACAATAAAAAATAACAAGTATTACATTAAAAACGTATTTTATTTTATATACATATTTCTATACGTTACTTCACCATATTTGCCCAAGGGGTCGATATCGACCCACTGAAAAAAAAGTACTTCCAGGTACTGAAACTAAAAATAACTATTTTTTACATTAAGTACTACCCTTACAGACAACAATATCCAAAATTCATGAAAATCGGAGATCTAAATCTTTCTGGGCATATATGGGTTAATTTATTACAGAAATACATAATTATGTGTTATCAACACGACGGAGCGCCTGCTCACTATCTGGTCAGAGTCAGTGAGTTTTTAAATACCATTTCATTTTTTAATGTATGCCAGAAATACATCAATTTTGTATTAAATGTTTGCGATGTTTATTTTATGTTAGATATTTGCTTAGTAGGTAGATAGATACCTAAATATTTTTCCTGTCCTAAACCAGGGTTTAAGTATTTACGGGAAAACGAATCATAGGTACTTACAAGTCATTCACCTAGGTCGACGCGCTGCTAGGGCGTCCATACGTTTTCAGATTTTTCCGATTTAGTTTGATATCATTATTTCTGTGATTTATGGGTGTTTTATTTATTTCTTTGTTTATTCGGGCTGAGAATCGCGAGGTGAACGCCCCCCTGAAATATTATTTTTATTGTGAATACGACGAATTTAATTGATAACAATTTAAAAAATCGTTTTTTAAAACATTTAAAATCTGCCGAATTGAAATTAAATGATAACTTATTAATATGCAATATTAATAATGTCTATAAGTGAAACAACATTTTTATTACGTTCGAAATTTGTTAAGAAGTGCCTGATATTTTTTAGCGCGGTTTGTGCCAGAAACGGAACCTTACGACGACGATTTAACTCAGATGGAGGAAGAGGACAGACCTACAAAGCGACCATGCATAGAAGGTTTATTTTGTTGTTATTTTCATTTAACTAATGTTAACAACGTTTTACCAGGTGGTAGGCCTTTTATGCGTAATTGCTTGTCTGAACGGTCTCATCATATCAGGTCTCAACGGAAATGCGTCAACAGAAACAAAAACGTATGGCAAACGTTTCTGACTATTTCTTACTGCTTCTTCGCTTGGAATTTCCAATTGGTTGTTTCGGAGCATTTCAAAAAATTTCATATTTTGTAATACGCCTCCATCTGAAACTCGCCCGTTTGTACCGAAATCACATAATAAAAACTGATATTGAGCGTCAACAATAGCCATAAGTACCATGCTGTGGAGTCTTTTATAATTGTAAAATTCCGATCCATATCCTTTAGGTGGAGTAATAGCAATATGTTTACCATCTATTGCGCCAAGTAGATGTGGAAAGTTCCATCTTTCTTCAAATAATGCACTAATTGCTTTCCATTCACTGCAACTTTGTGGAAACTGAAACAAAGAAAATGTTACAGATTAATGTGATGGAATCATCGGGTGCAACATCAGTGTCTGAAAATGAAGCAGCGCATTCAGAGTTAGATGTTACTGAAAATCTTTCTGCTCAGAGTCCTGCGGCTTTCACCTCAATTACTGCTTCAACTTCGTCTGCTCATGGTTCGGCATCTAAACGGCAAACAAAGCGGAAAAATAATGAAGATCTAACAAAAGACGTATTGCAATCCGTTCAGGACCACTTTAAACGGCCGACATATCAAGAGGATCGCTACGACATTATCGGAAAAATGGTAGCATTGAAACTTCGAGAATTTAAAAATAAACAGCAACAGTTGTTGGCTGAAAAAATAATAAATGAAACTTTATACGAAGCTGAGATGGGAAATCTTACAATGTCACATAGAGTAATGGCTCCAAAAACAATGATACTAAATGATTTTCGATTACGGTCAAGTAGTTCAACTTCTATACCATCACCATCTCATAACTCTTTGCCATCACCATCTCATAACTCGATGCCATCACCATTACAATATACAGGTACTTCAAATCAGTCACCCATACATCAACCTCAGTACTATCAAGCAGGCACACTAGTACCTCAGATGACAAATATAGTACCACAAACAAACACATCTTCATATGGTCAAGAAATTCAAGAGACACAAGCAATAAATGCTATGGGTGATACTACGGTCCAACTATCAATCCCGGACTGGACAGAGGAAACAGCGGGGTCATATGTATCGCGATTTGGGTTGGCTATAGATCTAAGGTACCTGAATTTGATATTTGTGTGAGTTGAGAGATGTAGCTTGGGTTTAGTGTGAACGTTTAAAACTATTTTTAGATTCCGGAGATGCGTTTTGAATTAATTACGACACAAATAAGTTTAACAAAGACTTTTTTCGTGTGGCAACACTAACGGTAACAGCTGATTTTGATAGCTCCCGTAAATTTGAATTATTTAATTTGTTATTTAATAATATTTGGGCCTCTTTTCAATAAATTACTAAGTAAATTTAATATTAAGTGTAAAATAGTGAATGTATATGCAAAATAATAACTTTAGTTGCGTATTTTAACCGGCCCTGAGAATAGCCGGTACAAAGTGACAGTAAATAATTTGAATTGTGATCGTTGTAACTCCTTTCATGTAAGTTTTTGCATTTATCTTAGTGATAAAGAAGTATTTCTGTAGCATAAATAATAGTCTGATATAGGTATTTACCAGCTTTAACTTACATAAGGCTGAGTGTAATGCTAAGTAAGTTGTCCATCTGACAGACTTACTGAAGTTGGTTAAAAAGCTTCTTGGCTTGAATTTATTTCTATTCGGTGATAACTATTCATATTATTCGGTAAAATGATGACTCGCAGGGCCTTAGCTCGCCAGGAGGAGTCTCAACTCCAACTGGTTTTGCAGGAATTGAAGGCCTCCAAGGAGCTAGTTAAACAACTACATTGCGAAAGGGAGGACAATGAAAAGGAATTGTTGGATGTGTTAGATAGAAATAATTCATTAAAGAAACAATTGTCAGAGTTACATACACAATTATTAGCAACCTCCACTGAACGTGACAGACTTCAGTCAATAGTTGACCGGTTCGACCAATGCAGTGATGAGTATGAGCAGGCCCTCAAGCAAATTGCTGCATTGGAAAAACAGCTTCACGAGGCTAACAATCTCATCTGCCAATTAGAGAGCAATCAGACACAAATAACAGCCTCCCAGAACCAAAGTCTGTTCGAGGAGTTGGTAGTTAGTGCACCCAATCTGGTTTCTGCTTCATGTGCTTTTACTCCGATTGCAACAATCGACTTGACAAGAGAGGACTCCCCTTACCGTACAGTTGCCAGGAGCACAGTTTCATGCAGCAGGAATAAGTTGAAAAAATATATTAAAATTAATAAGTACATAAATAAAACTAAGAAACTAATAAACCATAATAAAAAGCAAGCTAAATACACCAATTGCATAAAAGAAAAGATGCAATTACTCGAAAAATTACATACATTCTCATCCATTATTGAAGAAAATAGAATTACTTATGAAGAGAACATTAACTCATTAAATTGTAAATTGTGTAGTTTACAAGAATCCCTAAAAATTATGACACAAAATTATGAAGGATCTAAAAAAGAGATTAGGGAATACATACTGGCTTTAAAATGCTTGTCTGATGTCTCTGCAAACAATGAGACCATCTCCAAAAGACATTCTATGGCACCCGGCCTAGGTGCCACAGAACCATTGACATACGAGGATGCACCAGTGTGTGAGCCATTGATCTCAAAAAATTGTAAAACCTTAGAAGTAGCACACAACAATAATTCCTTTGTGCAAAACGATTGTATTAAAAATGTTATATTTAGTGATGAAATTGGAAGGAATTTTGGCCAATTAATAAACATTTATTCGGGGCTCAGCTGTGTTAACCATTGTTGTCCTGGGTTATCGTTAAATGATATTTTTGAAAAAATTCTCTCCAGTAAATTAGACAGTACTACAAACTTAATTATTTTTGTTGGAAATAGAGGTAAAATAAACAGAAAAATGTTAATATATTATTATAATAAACTATGCACACTAAAAGTTAAAAGTATTGTAATGTTTACTTTACCTTACAGTGAGTGTTTGCCACATGAAGAAAATAACATTAGGTATAATGTAAATTTAGCAATGTACACTATGTCTTTACACAGTGATAAATTTTTAGAAATAATTGACATTAATAAATTAATTTCTAGAAGTTATATGACTAAAGATAATTACTATCTGTCTAAGTTTAATAAAAGACAAATAGCATGTTCGCTATCATATTTTTTTGACAATTTAGCCAAGAATTTGGCTGGTACTTCTGCTTTTATTGAGCAGTCACTTAATGACATTCAGCATGCATCGTTGGAATATGTTCCAAGTAATTTAAATTAGTCTGTAAGACAACAGAGAACTACTCTAGCAATATAGTGACAAAAGGAAAGCACTATAATTTAAATATTGTGCACCAAAATATACAAGGCTTTTCTGGCAAAGACTTAGAATTAACTTTATTATTAAATGAGAGGAATATTGACATTATATGTGTTACAGAGCACTGGCTAAAAAACATGAATTAATTGTATCTATAGATAATTACAGCATAGGCAGTTCATTCTGTAGGCAAAAATTGATTAGGGGAGGGTCATTAATAATTATACATAATAGTTTGAATTATAAGGAACGTAAAGACATAGTATCCCTCTCTATTGAGCATAATATAGAACTTTCATGTATAGAGCTTGCAAGGGTTATAATTGTATGTGTATATAGACCACCTGCAGGCAACTACCCATTGTTCGAAGCCGCTATGGAAGATGCTCTGAAAATTTTATGTAAAAAAAATAAAAAAGTAGTTGTTTGTGGAGACTTCAATATTGATATTTTAGTTTCAAATTCTACCTCAATAAGGTTCATTAATTTATTTAAATCATTTAATTTGAGTTATGTATATTTTGAACCGACAAGGGTTACTCCATCATCGGCTACTTGCTTAGATAACATCTTTTGTGATTGTAATGTTATCAATAAGTCAATATTAAATTGTATTTGTTCAGACCATAGCGGACAATTTGCCACCATTGAGTACCATCATGACCTATCACAATATAGTATATCTTGTAGACCAATCACACAAAGACGTGTTAGTGATTTTACAAACAATATTGCTAGAAAAATTCCATTCCTACAAATTTCAAATGATGATACAACTGATCAAGCATACGGTAATGTGTCTGGATTAATTAACAGTGAATTTAATAATTTTTTTAAGAAAAAACAGATTAAATGTGAGAACCTAAAAACTAAATTTAGTGATTGGGCAACTCCTGGTATATACAAAAGCAGAATTAAACTTTTTGAACTTTATGCGGAAAAATCGACTTCCACAGACCCTGAATTTTTAAATCATGTTAAAATTTATTCAAAAACGTTTAAACTAGTCTGTGCGAAAGCTAAGTCAATTTATATTGCTAATAAGATTAAGAATTCTGATAACAAAATCAAAACTACCTGGAACATTATTAATAAAGAAACAGGTAAAGAAAAATTTAAGGATCATGAGTATACTTTAAAGGTCAATGATAAAAATGTTACTACTGATAGCGCAGTTGCTTGCGCATTTGAGGATTTCTTCTCGAAAATACCGCATGAAATAACAAAAAACTTAAATGCGAGCCCTCAGCTTGCTATGACTTTAATGGAATCATGTGTTGAAAAATGCCTGACTTCATTTAGCTTCAAATATATTAATTCCGATACAATTATAAAGACTTTTAAGTCTATAAAGATCAAGAAGTCAGGTGATCTCTGGGGTCTCTCTACTATGATAATAAAACCAATAATTAATTCCATAGCGCCACATCTAAGTCACATTTTCAATAAATGTATTGACGATGGTAGCTTCCCCAATCTAATGAAACATGGTAAATTAATCCCTTTATTCAAATCAGGAAATAAAAGCGACCCCACAAATTTCAGACCCATCTCAATGTTACCAGTCCTTAGTAAAATCTTTGAAAAAGTTATTTATAACCAGCTGCTGTCTCATTTCTACTTAAACAAGTTGTTTCATGTTAATCAGTTCGGTTTTTCAAGAGGAAAAAATACCACTGATGCAGGTATAGCACTCCTTAAGCAAATTTTTGATGCGTGGGAGTGTAAGCAGGATGCCATTGGTATATTTTGTGATCTCTCAAAGGCGTTCGATTGCGTTGATCACAATATACTGATAAATAAACTTAGGCATTATGGTGTCTCAACACAATCAGTTGGCCTTATAAAATCCTACCTATCCGACCGTATCCAGAAAGTAGTTATTAATGGTAAGGAGTCCCCAGGAGCACACATTACTATGGGAGTGCCCCAAGGATCAATATTAGGACCACTTTTATTTTTAATATATATCAATGATCTTCCTTATTTCACAAGGGACTTGTGTGAAACTGTATTGTTTGCAGATGATACCTCATTACTTTTTAAAGTTGATAGGAGAAAAAAATGTTTTGACGATGTAAATAATACTGTTTCCCAAGTGTTGCAATGGTTTACATGTAACAACCTAATGTTAAATGCTAGTAAAACGAAATGTATGAAATTCACATTACCAAATGTGAAACAGGTACCAACTCAAATAGTTATAAATAAGGAAGTACTTGACCTTGTAAATTCAACAAAATTCCTTGGCCTTACTATAGATTCACGGTTACAATGGAGTCCTCATATTGAAGCCTTGTCTGGGAGACTGAGTTCAGCTGCTTACGCGGTTAAGAAAGTAAGGCTCTTAACTGACGTAGAAACAGCACGGTTAGTTTATTTTAGCTACTTTCATAGTGTTATGTCCTATGGTCTGTTGTTGTGGGGCTCAGCTGCAGATATTGAGTCTATATTTATTTTACAGAAAAGAGCAGTCCGTGCCATTTACAACCTCAGGCCTAGGGACTCGCTTAAGGATCTCTTTAAGGAAATTAATATTTTAACTGTGGTGTCACAATATATATTGGATAATGTTTTGTATGTTAAGAAATATTACGACAGTTTTCTTAAGAAGAGTGACATCCACAATATTAATACGAGGAACAAGGCTAAACTGATTGTACCAAATTTTAGACTATGTAAAACTGGTGGCTCGTTCATGGGTACATGTGTAAAGATTTATAATAAAATTCCATCGAAATTTACAGAAATGCCTTACCTTAAATTTAAAACTCATATTAAAAGCATTCTTATGAGGAAAGGATATTACAAATTAGATGATTATTTTAAAGACAAGACTGCTTGGACATGAGTTTTATGAATATAGATTGTAGTAGATGATAAGTGCTATCTGTAACTGTGAGCAGGAAAAAAACAAACCCGGAAGTTTCTTGCTGCTTCTTCTCCCGGGCCCTCTCACAGTAGGGCTTTGTCTGAAGCATTGGCATAACTTGCATGACTTTCAAAAAGTGTTTGTAAACCAAACCAATTTTGAATAAAAACATTTGATTTGATTTGATTTGATTTGCGTATTATGAAAGACAATTCTTGTCAATTTGGTCTACAGTTAGAGGGTACTTCGTCAAAAACGAGTGAAATGAAAGGTAGCACAAAACTTATTGCACTGTCAATGTTGTGTTCAGTTATTCCGTTAATCTTCGTATTACGTGAATGTGCTTTCTTGTGTTTCTTTTGGATTTTCGACGACCCCTGCTGTGTTATTGGACTGATTTGATTTCTTCTCATACGTTGGACTTTGGCTTTGTTTCTGGACCTGATTTGACTGCTTATACGTTGGACTTTGGCTTTGTTTTTGGACCTGATTCGATAGCATTACGTTGGACTTTGGCTTGCATACCGGACTTATTAAGGATGGCTGATTACGAACCCGTAGCGGGGCCTTCTTTGGCGCATGACGCACCAATCGCCCCAATGACAAACGACGACTTTAATGACGACGGTGATTATGTGCAGCGACGATAATACGTCGAGGAAATATTCCCTATGCTGAATTTAACAGACATCAAACGGGAATTGGGGACGGTCGAGCAGTGTGTGGCCTATTGAGAACAAGAAGGGTTGATCCTTAAGGAGCGCAGGTGTAACAAGCATCGCACTTTAATGAAGCTATCATACACCAATGGTTGCAAAACATTTGGTGTTTTTGTTTGCTCCAAGGGCACCTGTAAGACTAAAGGAGGCCGAAGCAAAATATCCCGAAGAAAGGACACTTTTTTCGAAAATGTGGAGTACCACATGTGTCTAGTAAGACATAGTACATATATATTATTTACTGTATGCCTATTCTCGGGGATGGTCTTACTCCGAGACTATTTATGAAGACCCGTATAGATTGCAGAGACAAAAATGTTTAAGCCCGAATACAATTGCCGATTGGTTTTCTTACTGTAGAGAGGTGGTTGTAATATACCACCTCGAAAAACAAAATTAATTTTGTGGGCAGATTGGTGGCCCTGGCAAAATATTCCAGATAGATGAAAGTAAATTTGGGAAACGTAAAATAGTGTGTGTTATGAAATTTCATTTTTCTCTGTTTTCTAAGTGCTAAGTCTCATATTTTTTTAATTTGTTTTAGGACGTCACATCGAAGGCCACTGGGTGCTTGGCTTGATAGAAGATGGGTCCGAGGATCTTAGACTTGAGGTGTGCCCAGACAATATAAGGTCAGCTGAGGTGCTCGTGCCACTCATTAAAAAGTATGTGGCACCTGGCACCACAATTCACACGGATAGTTGGCGAGCTTATGATTGTTTGTCATGGGTACACCCATAAAAAAGTCAATCATTCGAACTCAGTCAATCCTTTTGTGGCAGAGGATAGGACTCATACACAGAGAATTGAGTCCCAGTGGAGGGCGATTAAGAGGTTTTTTAAAAAATAAAATTACATAAATGTAGAAAATTTTGCAGATGTGATAGTGGAGTATTTGTGGCGAAGAAATATAGAAAAATATAAAAAAGATGCATTTACAGAATTGTTAAGGGCAATAAAATATGTTTATAAAGTAAAATAAACCATGAGGTTTATAATTATTGTTTAAAAATTTTTATTATTATTATTTCCAGATGTAGGTCGAAATGGTTACAGAATCGAGTTAGCTTACCCCTACTCCATGCAGTCTTGTTTGCCCTACCCCTATAGTATTTTTTAGAAGCTGGAGGCGCGGAGGTAGGGCAGTCCCCGTCCGCTGTAACAAAGCACAGGCACCCGGGCGAGCCGGAGCGGCTGAGGCTGGTCACTTGTGTTTGTTTTGGATTTTTTTTAATTTTCAGATGTAAGGCGAAATGGTTATAAAACCGACTTAGTCAACCCCGACCCCATGTGGTACTAGTCTGCCCTACCCCTAGAGTGAATGTAAAAGCCGAAGCTGCGTAGGCAAGCATGGAGTGCCTGCAGTTTGTTACGCAAGGGCGGAAGGGCTGCACTTCCCGCAGCGCCGGAGACGTTTGGAAGCCTGTTTGTGTATCAAAAACTCCAAAATTCTCCCTAAAAGTGCATATAATGTAACTTTGTGATTATAATGATTTGTGTCATTATTTTTTCAAAATAATAGTAGAAGTGGTGTAGTGTCTCCCCATACGGAGGTCGAAATTTTGCTTCTTCCTCCACAACCTGACAGTAATTTAGACTAGTTTGTGATAAATATTAAACAGTTTTCGCAAATTTATCCTCAAAATAAAAATAAAAAAACTCAAAAGCTATGTGTTTCCACACGTATTACCTTTAAGGGGGGGGTCCTTATTCCAACCCCTCCCTTCCCCCCAACTCCACCCCCCTTCCACTAACACTAAAGAAATACCCAAGGTTTTTCCTTTGTATTATGATTTTACAAAAAAAATCAAACGCAGGTACCTTAGATCTATAGTTTTACCCACTTCTCAAACATCAAGTGAGAAACTCTACTACTATGTTTGTGTATTTTTTCAATAGTTAACTACAAAATAGTAACTTACACTCGCGCACACGTCAAAATACTTCCACTCGAACGTTAAGTTACATTTAACGTTGATTAAAAACGTTTACGTTAACGATATTTTGAAACTCACACTTGCAGTGTAGTTGTTTTAACTGTCCGTTAGAGGCGCTGACAAAAACTCCATACATTTTGATTTCTTAAACGCAAACGCGTTGGTGAAGTAAATCCTTGCAAAAACTCACACACGAGCTACAGAACATTACGAAAACAAGTAAGGTATTTATTTGACACTTAAAAAATTTACACGAGAAATAGAAAATGAAAGGTAAGCTATCTTATTCCACATTTAGAGATTATTTATGCTACACCGAGCGGGGCACGAGCCGTGCCCCGGACGAGGCACGGTACTAACATTTTATATGACGCGGACATCGAGTGGACATCGATGCTACACCGTGCGACATCCGCGTCTCGGATGAGGCTCGGACGTGCCCCGACGACACACGGTTCCGCCCCACGCCGGTCTCGACTCGTCGTAACATAAACACTCTTCCGTGGCGTGTTCGAGCAGTGAGCAAGGATAGTTTAGGGAGGTACAACGTGTTTTTTATTCATAATGGATGACGAAAAATTAATCGAGTGTGTAAGAAAGTATCCAGTACTTTATGATATGTCAATACAAAGTACAAGATTTCATTGTGGAATTCAATAGCAAGTATTTGTTTATTTCAAAGTTCGAGCGCTCTTCATGAAAAACCCGTATTTCACTTCATGACTAAAGGTGTGGAGTGACCTAAAGAATAACACAAAAAAAAGGCTGCTCGCATAAACAAAGCTGCATCTGGCACTGGTGGTGGGTCTGCACTAAAGGCAAAGCTTACAGAGGTGGAAGAGAGAGTTTTGTCCATAATAGGATCTCAGGCTGCTACTGGGTTTACTGATGTAGTTGAAGCTGGCTTTTCTAAGGTGTGTCTGCGTGTGGTTTTTTTTACTGTTAGTTAATTACAATCTTGACTTGACAACAGGATTATAACAATATTAAAACTGATTTAATAATAATAACTTGTTACATAACAATCGTGTTACACGGCATTGATACATAAAGTATATAATTACATATTATAATAATTATAGGAACAACTGGAAGATCCAGAACGCACAGTTACCCTAACTCCGACTCCACCTCCTAACTTGGATAGCCCAATAATAATAAGCATGCCAGGTAATGTAGCACTAAATATAGACTAATATTATTCCTAATGCCACATATAAATTAATTTAAAATACACATTTAATTTTATTGTAACTGTTTATAGATCAAGAGATATGGGATATCCCTGGTCCATCATGGCAGGCACACAACCCACCCTAATCACCACCAGTTCCACAAGCGGAAAGTGTCGGCGTGATGCATCAGTGGCAAGAGGTGTGTGTTACCCCCCTGCTAGGTCCAGAGAGGCCAATAACACAGGCAAGACACCCCAGCGTCGACTAAGAACACGCCGGATCGCTGGATCGTTCAGGCGACCTAGACGAGCACAGACACATATGGATAGAGCTACAGAACACTTTCTCCAATCTGATGAAGAGTGGAGAAAGTTTCTAATTAAGAAACACGAAGACGAGTGCAGAATTAGGGAGATGGAATTGCAGACTCAGCAAAAATGGCAGGATATTGCTACGCTTGCTATGGATGCAGTTCACAAAGCAGTTGATAAGTTTTGTAAAGATTAAATATATATAACATTTTATACATTTATTTTAGGTAGATAAGTTTATTGTATTGTACATTTATTTTTGTATGTTTAATTTGTTATTAAGTAATTATAGGTAAGTAATTAGTTTGTGGTGTATAAGTTGTATTGTATATTTAAGTATATTGTTAGTTTATACTTATTATTATAAAGAAGACATATTTGTATAATTAAAATTGAATAAAAACAAAAACAGTAGACTGATTTTTAAAATTATATCTTTAATTCATCACTTAAAACCTTAGTCTTTGCATCAACTGATCTCTACATACTCTGCCTCTAATAAGATCAGTTCCAGAAGTGTCTCTGAAGACATCTACAAATTCTTCTTCGGCAGGTAGATCTACAACAAAAAATAATTATTAAATTTTGTTGGAAAGCTACATCTAATATACATAATGCAATAAATGTTTTATGTTAATACATGTTAATAAAGAAAGTGAGTCTTCAACTTCAATAACATTAAAAACATTAAACCCTACTAGATGGGCAAGACGTTATGATGCCGGTTTTGCTTTAAAAATTTTGTTTGTTGAAGTCCAAAAAGCGCTAACAAAAACAATTCTATTAAATTGCAAATCAGATGAAAGAAATGAAGCTGTTTCACTCAAAAAGAAGATCGAAAACTACAATTTTATTATGTTATTGGTTTTCCATTACAAGATCCTACTTACTATCGATGCAGCCTCTAAAGCACTTCAGCCTAAAGCCACCGATCTTTCAAATGCCTTAAAACGTTTGAAAATTTGTCTACAAGAATTGGAAAGGTATCGACATGAATTCGAAAGTTGAAAAACGGAAGCAAATAGTGTAGCAGAAAAATGGTCCATCACCCCTGAATTTTCTAAAACACGTCAGAGGAAGGTAAAACGCCATTTTGATGAGCTTTGCGAAGATGAGCGTCTCCAAGATCCGGAAAGATAAAGATATAGAAAGATAAGATAAAAAAAGCTCTAGAATTTGTTGAGATATATAAAAAAAGACATCTGAATCATTTGCCAGAGAAATTCTCAGTTTTCGATCCACTTTCAGAGACGAAATAGAAAAATATTCGTGTATTAGAGACCTTGTAGTCCGGTCAATTTAGACCAAAAAGTGATAGTGAAGGTGCATAAATTCCCAACAAGCTGTATCACCGCAGCGGCGTAATGCTCGGCATACACTCGGTATAATATGAACATGAGCGCGTACGGAGCTCGGCTCGTGCCCGGCTCGGTGTAGCATAAATAATCCCTTAATCGCTACAAGCCGTTTTATGTCTACAGCCCAAAAATATTAGACAGAAATACTTGTGCATGCGTTAAACTTGCGAATCTAAGTTCCATGATCAGCAAATTGAAGCAATTACGTTTACTTAAAACGATTACCTTAACTGAGCTGGTATCAAAAATGGCGTGTAATATAAATGACGAGAAATGCATGAATGTCACACTTGCTTTTCCAAAAGTCTTGAATTTGATTTGGTAAAATCGAATCTAACAGATGTAGTGTCAAAGAATATGTAGCTTAAAAAACAATTCAGATATTCAAAAAATACCAATCCGCCAATCAATAAATAAAGAAAAATTACATAAAAGAATGTTACGGAAGAAACTACAGGGTCATTACAAACACTTCAGCAGACTCTTTGTACTCAGTTACGGCTGTTTAAGAAGCATCATTTTACCATAATGCACCAGTTTAGGATGTATACAAATTGTAAAAATAAACTCATTGAAAGCGACATTGCTTTGCATTGTGACTTTGTAACGAGGTGTACTAATACCTCGTTCAGTACTCCTTGGCTGGCAGATTCATTTTTATTCTAAAATTTTAAATATTGACAATTAGGTTGATTTTTGAGAAAAGGATCTGTCAGCTGGGTTCCCTTCGGGAATGATGTACATACGTTATTTTATTTTATTTTGAATACTTTTATAAGTTTTATAGCCTGTTTATGTAAATAATTTAATAGTGAGTGTAAAGGATAGTTTATACCTAACAATATAATAATATTTTGAAGAATTGGAGTTGTTCCTCAATAATTTCCTACCCCGCCCTGAGAGTCTACTATTACTTTCTACTGTCGAGGATCTGCACCCTCGCACTGGCGCCCAATACGGTAATACAGAATACATAAGTATACCCAGGACAATTATTCTCGAAAATATTGGATTAATTGGACATGTATATTTTGATTGGAAACCTCTGTTTATACCTACATACCTACAATATCATTGGAAGACTGCCGGGAAGACTCCCTAATTTTTCGGAAGACAAGGAAGAAGAAATAAATTAAAGGTTACCTTAATTATAATTACTTAATGTATTTTTTATTTTTCAAAATTCTAAAAGACATTATCGTCCCCTCCCCATAGCGGCCCTTATTCGAATCATTTTTATACTGTATATTATTGTAACAATAGGTACCTACATGTTCATATTTTATTATTTTTATATTTTGTACATATTTGCATTTAAATTTATTGTGACACAAGAATGGCATTTTGTGTCGTTGCCTAGTAACGATTAATTTTATTATTGATTGTTATTAATTTCTATTATTTTATTTTAATGTTACGTTCACAGTAACAATTATAATTCTGTTGAACGGAACTACCTAATTCTGTAAATTTGTAAATCTGTAAATACTACTATTATTTACTATAGTTACAGAGCGGATTACAACTCTTTAAATAAGCCTATGGTACGAGCGGGTTGTGACTCGTTAAATAAGCCTACACCTTACCCTTACTTTACCCTTACCATTACTTACCTTACCTTCTGGGTTATTTCTCAAGAGCGGATTACAACTCTATAAATAAGCCTATGGTACGAGCGGGTCGTGACTCGTTAAATAAGCCTACACCTTATAAATATGTAAATTATGTATGTTTGTACGTATGTAAATAGTTACTTTCTTTATACCTACTACCATACTTTTTTCTTTCTTTGTATTATACTTTTTTATACCTACTCTACTTTTTTAATACTTTTATTTTTACTTAAAAAAAAAAATCATTAAGATTTTTTTTGAGGGGAGCCCGGGGTATTGTAACGAGGTGTACTAATACCTCGTTCAATACTCCTTGGCTGGCAGATTCATTTTTATTCTAAAATTTTAAATATTGACAATTAGGTTGATTTTTGAGAAAAGGATCTGTCAGCTGGGTTCCCTTCGGGAATGATGTACATACGTTATTTTATTTTATTTTGAATACTTTTATAAGTTTTATAGCCTGTTTATGTAAATAATTTAATAGTGAGTGTAAAGGATAGTTTATACCTAACAATATAATAATATTTTGAAGAATTGGAGTTGTTCCTCAATAATTTCCTACCCCGCCCTGAGAGTCTACTATTACTTTCTACTGTCGAGGATCTGCACCCTCGCAACTTCTCTGTTATATCTGTAAGTTCACAGAAGTACAGGTAATGCATTTTGGTGCTTTGAAAAGACAGATATCTTTACACCCTGGTGTTATTTATGCCAAAGGCGAAGATAGACCGCAAACTACATCTTTTTGTACGATATCGCAAAATAACAATCACCCACCTGGCGCTATTTGGACTCATCTTAGAGCCTGTCCAGATGGAGCGTTTAACGCGCGAGTGGACTCGCGCGGAGTCACTCGCGCGTTTCCGAGATACTAGAACTACTACATAAATCCCAACAACGTCCGACGATCGAACTAGTGAGAAAAAAAATCTCACTAGTGCGAAAATCGGACTAACGAGTAAAACTAGTGGGATCAAAGCGGAGCACGCCGCGGCGCCGTCGCAATATTAATACAGGCAGTCCTCGACTTACGTCGTTTCAAGTTACGTCGAACAATGTTTTGACACTATTCCTCAAACATACGTCATTTGTTTCGATTTCCGGCATAGGGTAGGCTAAAAAAACTTTCCGTAGCCTTTGCAGATTTGGAGAATGCCATGAAAATTTTTGAAGAAAATGATCCTAATTTTGAGAGAAGTTTCAACGTTAATAACAAAATTTGTGCAGCCTATCAGTGTTACCAAGATCTGTATGATATCAAGAAGAAAGAAGCGAAGCAATCTAGAATTGATAGTTTCTTTAAGCCAAAAGTTTAATTTATTATTTCTCATTACATAAGTATTTTGATTACATATTAAAGTTTTATAATTATTATTAAAATTAATAACACACAAATACCAAAAATAACTAGCAATTTCATAAGTGCATATATAATTATTTTAAGAACTTACTTTTGATAATAAAGTATGTAAGTATATCCTTTGTTATAAATGCAGTTTTTTTTTTTAAATTTCAAGTCCGTGTGGATCCTAACCCTTGAGTTTTACATGTAAACATATGAAAAAATATGTCTCGACTTACGTCGTTTCGATTTACGTCGCGTATTTCGAGAACCTAACATGCCGTAAGTACGAGGACTGCCTGTACTATTCCACTTAAAATTCTAGATCTTTCGGTACCTCACCGCGGCATATACTTTTTCTTTATTTATTGATATTTATGTCATTCTTACAGTTTTTCTTATATCTAGGTCTGCGAAACTCTAATTACACTTCCATTAAAAATATATGTGTGCACCCGGCGCCGCTCGTTTACATATAACAGCCAAAATTTGCCCACAGCCCTTTTATACCACCCGTCCCCTACCTCAGCAGTATACGAAGCGCCGTCACGTGAACACAACCAACAAATCTAGATTTCCCTTGGTCTCTTATACACTATTTATTACTATTTTTACTTTTATTCACATATTAGGTACTAATTGTATTTGTACAACTTCAAAACCTTATTCCTGTGTCCTTTACTAGGAAAGTCCTCGGATAATTAGTATCTAAAAGTAGCCTACGACGTCTTAAACATGAATATTTAATTGATAAAGATAAATCAATTAAGTTTTGATATGTCGATACTTTTTGCTCCAACCGTCGACATTTTTGACTGAGCTTTGTTTTCTTACGCTGTTGTCTGTACTTGTCTGCCTAATTTTTGAATTTTATCTTCAGACTTAGTTACCAGAACCTGGAAAGTAATGTAAAAAATATTAATTTTTAAGTGGGATAGTATAGAATTTTTATAAATGTATATACATGTATATACATATACATAATCATGAAGTGTGGCCAGGCGATTATTCTACATACGAGATATAAAAGTTCTTTAAACTAATATACTTAGATTTTTTGTGTAAATAATTGTTGTAACAGCGTTTTTAATATGAAATCATTTTTTGTACATTGATATATCAGACTGTCGATTTCTTCTTCTTATACATATTGTAACACTTTTTTTACTGACCTGATCCATGGACATTCCCTTGATATATACACATACACAGAGATCATCTACTTCTCCGGAGGATTGAGTTGTTTCCGTTCGAATTCCACATAAATCGTTAATCATTTTACAATTAACATAAACCATAATACTTTAATAATTTACTCGTATACTTCGGCCGCTGTAACTTGGCGCGCCTGAACTTTGCGCAGAAGGCTGCGCAGTAGCCGTTTTTAGGAACCAAAAGTGGCATGAGGCGACGTGCGGGGGGCGGTGGTCTAGCCTAGAGATGCACTAGCGATGGGCCGAGTAAAACTCGAGTTACTCGAGCAAAAGTAGTCATTTACTCGAGTAAAGTCGAGTAAGCTCGGTTAAAAATCACGAGTAGCGAGTAGAGTCGCGAGCTCGCTAGTAAGTAAAGCTCGTGAGTAATTATAGCTTGCGAATAAGTATACTCGTCGCGTCGAACTTACAGAGTTCCGAGTAGGTACCGAACTGGCGAGTTGGGGAACAAATACAAAGATGTAACCGTCTCGAGGTACGGGGTATTAGGTAGGTATTTTGGTATTAGGTAGTTAAGAATTTAAAATCACTAACTAATAAAACATATCAACATATTAAAAAAAAAAACACTTTAAAACATTAACGTTCAAACATAGACCTATATAAGGTTTTAAACTTAACTCAACTTGGACTGAACACTCGTATTACAGTAAAACTGTAATACGAGTACTTACGATATTTATTTTGTATTCCGATATTGCGTTACGTTGCGTTCAAATGTCTAATTCAATAAAAGAATAACAACAAAAACAAATTTATCATAACAAAACGAGAAAATATTAAAACTTATTTTTACTACTCAATTTCAATCGATTTGAATAAAAATCGACTAAACAACACCTCAGGCACTCATATTGGACATCCCTTGTTGGTTACTTCGAAAAGTTTCGTGCTTATTCGGCAATGCTCGGTACGCGGTTTTCTGTCTCAGTCACACGCTAGCATTTGCGTTGTGTTCGTGTCTCTATCTCTGCCTTGAGTACAGTCGGTTATAAAAGTTTTCGTTATTTTCGTTATTTTTGTTGTTATTGTTGTTAATTGTTATTTTTGTTAGGTTTTTGTTTAGTGTTTAGTTAGTCTTAATTGTGTTATTTGCAAGTGTCAGTTGGCACTTATATTATTCGCCTAGTATGCCACCAATGCATAATAGTGTCCTAAATCGCCAGGCGAGAAAAATTATTTACGATTTAACGCAGTACATGAGAAAAGAAAAAGAAGAAGGCGTAAAAGACCTAGACAAAGTTTATTTAAGAGTTGCTAACGCAACTGGTGTGTCCAAACGCACAGTACAGCGGGTTGCAACTGAAGGCAATATTTCGGGCTTACTTTCGGTATTCCGCACGCCTGGTAAAAAAAGGTCTAGATCAAAACCTATTACTAATATAGATAATTTTGACCAAGGTATAATCACAGTACACATATATACAGTAACGTGACTCGGCCCGATTCTCGAAAAACTTGCCTACGCGTCGCCGCGCGCTAGGGCTGTCCGCCGACAGTATTTTAATTTTATAAAACGACTTGAGTTTTTTTGTAGTTTTGTATTTATAAATGTTATATTTTCTATTTTAATAAATGCAATTCATTGTGAATAAAAAGGAAGTGTTCCATAAAAATCTATGTTGTGTTTTTATTGGTACTGTGAAGGTTCGTAAGCCTTCAGTATTGTATTAGAGACAGAGACTCTTAGGGTATGGTAAGTTCTTCTTGCAGGTTAAGGTAAATAAAAAAGGTACAACTGTCCGATTCTATAAACTTCAAATATTTCAAAATGGCGGTACTTGTAGCCTGGCGTGGGATTGGGGTTAGTATTCTAAGCTGCCCCAATACGACAAAAGTAATAATAATCAAATATTAGATTTTTTAGCCCCTTATTTATAAATCTAGGCATTTTACTCGGTGGACTTATGAAAAATAAACAATTTAGGTACCTACTTATTGCAATACGTACTTGTTTTTATTTATTTTATTTATTTATCCTACATGCACTGATCTCCTTCGGCAAGACCGAAGACCTTGAATACAATAATTTGATTTCTTATTAATAATTACAATACAATAATAAAGTTAATATTAATCAATAACGCAATAATTATACAATACCTACTACCTAAGTTACTTACCTACAATAATTATATATACCTACCTACAAGTACGTATTATATATTATTATACATATATTATATTATATAGTATTATATATACTATATAATACGTACTTGTAGGTAGGTGTATAAAAATAGTGTCTTACCTTTCGGAGTCTCCAGGTAACGTAAACAATGATATTCCTGGGTGACTTAATGTCGAATTAAAGCACCCAAAAACAGCACAATAATGTCTACTGTAGTGTTTAGAGGCTCAATAATACACACATTTTACTCTGTAATAGGTGAGGTAGGTATACGCAAGGCTGACGTCTGCACACGGCACCTAGCACGCAGCATCGCTGCCGAGCCGACTGGCAGTCAGTCAGTGACTGACAGCTGTGCTTATACACTACATCCCTTCTTTATTTTATAATAAATAATAATTGATTACAACTGTTCGTTAGCAAATAATATATTGCAACATTGACATGGGTAGATCTGACAATAATAAATTATTCAATATCCAACTTTTATTTTCTTTGTGTTATTTATTATCATTATTGTTGTGCGACATGTATTTCCCATTTCTGTACATCGTTTTCACCATCAGAAACTCACACCACTATGTGAGTGCAGGGTTAAAGTTTGGTGTCAATCTGTTAGCCTCAGTTACATATTATTCATCGATATATTTTTCTGTAGCTAATTTAGAATCTTGTAGCTCCCTTAGTACTGTCCACATAATATGGTTTCCCTCTTTTCTTTAATTGAATTATAGACCTGTCAATTTCTGTCTCTCACATTACTGTCATTGTTAGAGTGAAAGGTATTTTACTGGAAGTGATTGGAAGCTTCATAAAAAAGATTGATCTTATTCTCGCATTTCACTAAATACGACTCTTGTAGATCATAATTATATTTTTAACAAATGTCAAATGTAGCATTGAAAGTAGATTAACCCAAGCCATTTACCACAGTCGTCTACTTCAATTATCAAAAGTAACAACATAACTTCTGAAAAATCTTGAGTAAGTCCCTCTATTGCCAAGGCTCACCCAGCCGATATGCATATATTATCCATTTAGTATCATATGTGTGCATCATATGCGTGCAATATGCATCACCCATACACACCCCAAACTTCACTTCTTCAACTTCACAACTTTCTTTCTCGAGATGGAGATTGATCTCGTATTGTTCAGTATCATGATTTATCATGATTACCTATTTATAGGTACTCGACTGGTACATGACTTACAGGTATTTCCCGAACGCTATCTTGTTTTCTTCAAGACTAAGTGAGAACAAAACTCTTAAATTATTTATAGAATTAACTTTTGCTATTTTGACCTATCGTGATATTACTTTCCAATTTTTTCTTGAGGGTACTTCATTTATATTGAGGGTAGGTCACAAAACTTGAAGGTAATTTGAAATTTTCAAACGTTAATCTTAAGAATTTTGAGTCATTCAACTAGACATAATTCATGATGTCAATATAATATCTTAAGTTCATACAACTCGCTCAGCGCATTATAAGAACTCAACTTTAAACAATTTTCCTATGTGACATTGTTATTTCCATCTCGTGTCACTAAGAAATTCAAACTATTTTCCAGCCATTCATTTAATGCCAAGCTATTTAATTCTACCACCAGCATTTACACTGTGAAAGTCACAGACACATTTTTGAGGGTACTTCATTTCATGGTAAAATAATATAATATCTAAAGTTCATACAACTCGCTCAGCGCATTATAAGAACTCAACTTTAAACAATTTTCCTATGTGACATTGTTATTTCCATCTCGTGTCACTAAGAAATTCAAACTATTTTCCAGCCATTCATTTAATGCCAAGCTATTTAATTCTACCACCAGCATTTACACTGTGAAAGTCACAGACACATTTTTTTGAGGGTACTTCATTTCATGGTAAGATAAGGGGTAAATCTTGAGAATTTGAGTCATTGAACAAGACTTAATTCATGATATCAGTATGATTGTCTGCAGTTCAAACAACTCACTCCACGCATTATAAGGGTCAACTTTAAACAATTTTCCTATGTGACATTATTATTTTCATTTATTGTCAGTAAGGAATTCAAACCATTGCCAACCCATTCATTTAATGCTAAGCTATTTTGCTCTACCAGTATTTACACTGTTAAAAGTCACAAGGGTATTTAGAATAGTACCAGTAGAATCTCTAATAATCTTAAAAATAGTTGCTTGTGAAACTATGATCACAGCTGACCAATTTATTGTCTCTTTAATTATCATGTGAACTTGAGTATTCTCTTCATTATCTTAACTCTTGATTCACTATCAGTTTAGTCAGTTAAGTTATGATTCTCTGGGAATTTGCGTTTGCTTCCCAGGGGAGTTTCAGTCGCTGACAAGCACTCTGTGTGAGGATGCTTTGCGAGATGGTGGTCCTGCGTGCACGGTTACACCCACTTACACATATGTACATTCGGCTTAGTAATGTGGCCACTCCAGCTTATAGATGGAGATCTAGTGCTTTCAGCTTCCACAACATCAACGTCACTTTAAACTTGATAGATCTGTAATACAGAAATATAAGACCGACGACGAGCCTCGGACTGTACTGCTTTAGAGATAAATCTCTAAAGTTGCTACTTAGCACTGTCATTCAACTAGACATAAGTATTTTTTTTCTTGGCTAAGTCTGAAATAATTAAATCGAACCACTTTGTTAACGCATATTCAATAATTACAGTATGAACCTTGCCCTTGATAGGTATTGTTTTTGTATAATGTCGTGAAAAGTATGGAAACTGATAAAATAACCTTTTGGTCATTAGCCATCACTTGATGACGCTAGTTAACTATTTATATCAATTTTACATGAAAAGAGCGCAGAGAAACACATTAAGGTGTTGTCATTTTGCAGATGGTTCAAGTTGGATGAATATTAGTAATAAGTTGTATCTACGTAAAATAGTTGATTACAACGTCGTGTTTTATTGGACTACCTCAATATACTGAAATTTTATTTCTCAGTGTCTCATTGTCTCTTTACTATGGAGACAAAATCATAACCTTGACATATAATATTTACCTTTATTTTTCAACAACTCAAAAAGATTAATATTTACATTGCAAGTAAAGATATTAGATGGAAATACTACGATCTTCTGAGTCTGTAATTGCTCGTTGCCACATGGATGAATCTTTATTTTTTCAATAATAATAATATATCCAATAAATTATTGTGGATTATATTATATAAGAATTGCAAAAATTTAATATAAGTATCATAAAAGCCGAGTCCGTTACCATGGACTCATAACTGCTGTCGTTTGTCATATTTTGTCATAATCTGCTCACATATGTGATATGTTCACATATTACATATTATACTCGTCTGTAACGAATTATTATAAAATAATGAATCGTCAAAGACGGAAGTATGTCATTGTACATTTCATACATGGTCAGATTCAAATTTACTTCAAAAGAAGTTATGGGATGTTAACACATGAATGGAATAAAATATACCATACCAATAATCACTGTCTTACTTTTATTCCTTACATAATACTTGAATTCTGATGCCACATCATCTCTTTACTTGGTATTTGTAATTCATATTGATTGAGGTAACTTTCTGAAAACCTGCAATTTGTTATTTCATCCCACGATTTAATATCAGTGAAATGGGACCGATTATGATGGGAATCATCTCCATCAGGCATCTCGAATAGGTGTCTTATGAATCATATCCAACAGACATCTTTGGCTTTCAATGACATTCATAACGACATATCCATAAAATATTAATTTGTAAATATTTGCAGCCACTGTGTATGCATGGCTTTTTACAAATGTAACGTTATTACAAGTGTAACATGATTGCGTAGCCTTAAACATTGATTTATAATATTTGCGGGCACCTTGTATGCATGGCTTTTTACTAATGTAACAGTAACATGACTGCGTAGCCTTAAAACATTGATTTATAATATTTGCAGGCACCGTGTATGCATGGCTTTTTACTAATGTAACAGTAACATGATTGCGTAGCCTTAAAACATTGATTTATAATATTTGCGGGCACCGTGTATGCATGGCTTTTTACTAATGTAACAGTAACATGACTGTGTAGCTTTAAAACATTGATTTATAATTGACAGTATATATTACGATATATTATATACCACTTGTATACATAATACATTACAGTATAATGTATAATGCTCAATCACCTCGAATGACTTGCCATAGCAGTAATTCAATACATCGATTAGTTTGGCTTCTTCCTCAGAATTCCAAGTCAAGTACCTACTCCATACCTTAATTTATTTTATGATAATTATGGTAAATACCCAATAAATTGAAAACTTTTTTTTCCATTTTATTTTAGCTATAAAAGCGTTACAATATCTCTGACATTTTAGACTGAACTTTAGTATTCCACATACTCATCCATCCTTAAATTTTAATATACCTTTTAGGAAATACTCATTATATTGAATAACTTCCGCAAACACTATATTTTAATGTCTTATAATTTGGCTGAACATAAAAATGTTCCACGTCACTTTACCCAGAACTTTGATTTTTCTTCTCGAAACAGCCATCCTTGAGCCATTACGAAAATTTTTGAATGAAACAGTGAAATCGGTTAAGCTATCAAGAAATACTAAAGTTCATTTTTATTTATACAAACAAGAAGATAAGTATATTACAATAATAACGTGCTTCTTTCGAGCATGTTTTTTGTACACAAGGTATAGCATTCTCCTTACGAGTCTTGTTTAAATTTGCGTGCCCTTGCAGGCCTTATTGTACTCAAGGTACATTAACAAGCTCCTTACGAGCCTTGTTTCAATTTGCGTGCCTCTTGTAGGCCTTTTTGTAATCAAGGTACATTTACAAGCTCCTTACGGGTCTTGTTTCAAATTGCGTGCCCCTTGCAGGCCTTTTTGTATTCAAAGTACATTAACAAGCTCCTTACGAGTCTTGTTTCAATTTGCGTGCCCCTTGCAGGCCTTTTTGTACTCAATGTACAGTAACAAGCTCCTTACGAGTCTTGTTTCAATTTGCGTGCCTCTTGTAGGCCTTTTTGTACTCAAGGTACATTAACAAGCTCCTTACGAGTCTTGTTTCAATTTGCGTGCCCAATCCGGACTTAATACTTGTAACTGGACAAGTGGGATAGACCCGTACAACCTGCGTGAACCTTGACGTAGCTACAATTATCAATATATTTAATTTAATATTGGCTTTAGCGATAAAAATATGAACATATATAATGCTTCAATATTGCTACGTAATACGGATTTTAAGGTATAATAAACTTTTTACATATTACGTGCATATGCATAACACATTGTTTGTAGCTACTTTACAGGTTCTTTCTTAATATGGTTGTATAGGCAATGATCTTTAAGTGAACTGTATTGGCGTGACCATAATAATAATATTGGACTGCTAATTAATTAGCAAAGTTACGTCTAAGACTTGTTTAGATAATCATAATCTTTTGAATTCATGGTAGAACGGTATTGAATTGTGAAAACATTATCCACAGCATTATATTAATAAGTGGGGTAGATTCTCAATCGTTTCTTTCCAAGTTATTGTAAGGGTAACGTCGAGTTTTACGTTTTTATTAAATACCCACCAAATACAAACAAAACTTAGGATATTGTTATTGTGATGCGGTAGCTTTATTTGAAATAAGGAACGAAATAATTTACTCTTTCACATACTACAATTTCCTACAGCAATATCATAGGAAATTTATGGTCTATTTGAAATAGTTACTTAAGACATGGCCCTTTGTGAATAAAATGATTTGCATGGCCTTCGAAGTATTTAATTAGTTTTGATGCTTAGGCAACCATTTTCTGTACAAATATGGCAGTGGTACTTTAAGTTGCCGAGTTATTAAAACGTCAACACTCAAATAATTGTTACTTAAGTGCACGCAATTAGGTATACCCACATATAAATTATGTGGTTGTAATGTAATAATACACTTTACTTACTTAAATGCGAATATAACAGAACATATTCGTTACGAATTTGCCTGTCCGAACGAATGCATGGGTGGCATTACTCCTTCTTTTTCTTCCAACATTTTTTGGTAATTCCTTATTATTTTTACCGTCGTCGCCACTTGTAGTGTTTAGAGGCTCAATAATACACACATTTTACTCTGTAATAGGTGAGGTAGGTATACGCAAGGCTGACGTCTGCACACGGCACCTAGCACGCAGCATCGCTGCCGAGCCGACTGGCAGTCAGTCAGTGACTGACAGCTGTGCTTATACACTACATCTACTATTTCTGTTACCCTTTTCTACTGCCATCTTAAATTTTTCTAAATCCACAGCCGCACACGACCATACAGCTCAACTAGAGTAGAAAAACTAAAAAAATTGTTATTTGTACCGACCGGACCGTGGTACAAGCTCCGCTCGTTCGCCTGTCGGCAATCGCTACGCAGCGGCCGCTGTTGCCCTCGTATCGCACGCGTATTCGGATGTGGGTAGGTATAACGCGCTTTTCGGCCGTTTGTATGAAGAGCGAATACTGTAGATCCTTATACTGTGGTATAATAAAAAGATGCATACACAACTTCCACACAACCGAAAACGAAATTCCGACCATTTATAAATTACTTGCGAAACTCAAACGGGATATAAATTTTCAAGGTGGTAAAACGAGCTTAAGGACAATCGTAAAAAACTTGGGTTTCAAGTGGCGAAAGACCGAAACCAATAGAATGGTTCTTATAGAGAAGACCGACATTCGCCTGAAAAGAATCATGTATTTGGAAGCAATTAAAAAATACAGGGACGAAGGGCGACCAATAGTATTCACTGATGAGTCTTATGCCCACTCATCACATACAAAAAGTAAGGCATGGTCAGATGGTTCCACTAAAGGACTAAAGCGCCCGATATCCAAAGGTCAGCGGATAGTTATGGTGCACGCTGGGTCAGAAGCAGGGTTTGTTCCGAACGTTCTAGAACCAAAGAGGTTGCTCGCCGACATACATATATTATGCGTGATTTGTGATAAAAAATCTCCCACTATCGAAAGGTTTCATCTTAAGTTATTTTTGTAGCTTTCTGTCTCAAAGCGTTTTGATATTTATTTCATTCGTACTTGGTCACTGTATTAGGAATTTTTTATTCATACTTCATTATAAATAAAAAACTGGCAATAACAGTTTTCTTCGCGAGTGTACATGCGTAAAGTTCGCAAAGCCTATGTTCAGACGCGCCAAGATACAGCGGCCGAACTGTACTGTTTGTTGACAATTTGAGCTATTGACAAGCCGAGTGAAGTTGAAGACTGACAGTGACAACTAGATACTGATGAAGTTTTGACGGACCAGCGGTTTGACAGCGCGACGCCGTCAGATGGATGGGCCAATCATAAGTCGCCATTCGGGTACCGAAAATATTAGTCGTGTTAGTTCTGTAGTCTGTGGCCTGTTCAGCCTCTTGGCTCTGTCAAATTGTAGTGCTTAATTATCTTTTGTTAGTTTCGGACTTCTGAAGCTTGTAAATTTCATAAAAAGGTTATTGACTTGTTTATAGAATAAAATATTAAATCATTCCACCCCCTTGATTTTGAGTCTGTGGTTGAACCCTGGCTGGAGGCGATGTAGTCTGTGGCGTCTATGGTAGTGACTAGTGGTCCGTGTCTGTGGTTTTTCGGTCGGGGTTAACAGTGTAGGTTTTTTCCCAAAGGGCAATGTCCATTTTCGGCTATACGTGGACAGGATGCTCAAAAATAAATAATTACACGAAAAAATATATTTTGTTTTTCAACTTATACACGCGAATTATTTTTGTATCAATTTACTTTTTTAAAATAATATATTTAATATAACATTCTACTGATAAACACTTCCTGTTGTCACATACACAGAGTACTCACGTCAGTAGAATTGCAACATTATTCCGATTCTTCTTTGTCGTATCACTCTTGTCAGAGCGGTCGTGATCGTCACGTAGTATCATAACTGTGGGCAGATGTTATGCGCCTCACGAGCAATCGCCACTTGTCTCGGTTGGTAGTGAGTCTTGTACACTCATGTAAATGACCGCCAACTGCCGATAATTATTAATAATTATTCCGATAACGATAATAAAACGATATATCGATGTTATTTCGAAGTTTTAATTCTCACGACAAAAAGTTAAGTTTGGTAAGATACACGTATAAAAAGCAATAAACTATAAATAAGGTATTATTTTTACTAGAATAACATATTATTTTATGTACGTTGCTTTTATAATAATTCACGATAGTGAACAATATATCGATGTTTTGCAAACACGCTCGAATCGATGCATTGTTTGCATCCCCAACTGTCAATCGTTGGACATAACGTAGTTATTAAGTACTCTGTGGTAATCTCACTGTCAATGGTTATTCGTTGGATAATAGTGCATAGTAATCTACGTTCAACTTTCAAGTCACATTCGCTTTGTTTTTCGCATCATGTTTCGTCTGTGTTTTTCATCATTAATATTATTACGACCTTTGGCTTACGAAAATGGATTTAGACTCTGCTTCCCACGTTGACCTTGGCACTATTGTATGTATAACTATGGTTGACCCTTGGTTTGTATGGTTGCTCATGTATTGACTGTTTTTTTGGTTTCTGAGCTGGGCAAGGTACAGAGATGATATAAATGCACCAGCCCCGTTCTTGGACAATATATTAATAACATACGAGTCAGATTAATAAAAAAATGTCAAGGAAATTGGGCGTTATCTTTAAAATACCTACAAAATATTTATTCAAATAACCAGTATAATATACATCTGGTTACAAAACAATTATTATTTTCGTTTTTAAACTGAGTAAAGGTATTAAGCCTATATAATATTTATGTTGAAATGTGGTGTTCACTGATAGCCAAATGTCTATACAAAGTGGACATTGTCCTTTCGGGGTCTTGGATATTGGGCCGTTGGTTGGGCGTGTCTGTTGTTTTTGTTCATTGAGCAAGATAAAGAAGTCAGAGGTCTTGGGACTAACTGGTCAACGGGAATTTAAACGTTTAAATTCGAAGTATCGGATGGGTCGGCCCTCTGGAAGGGGAGAGGTCCAGGTGTGGGTGCAGGTTTGTGAATTAGTTTGCAACCGTGTCGAATTCGGTTATCGAAATTGGTTGGTTTGTGTGAGTTTATAGTAAATAAATTTAGAGGGAAGTCTGGGAGATTTGGGTCTTCGTGGGTTTTTGTGTCTGGTTATGGGGGAGGGATATTTTTTGAGTAGGGAACACCTAAATCGGCTTTTTGTATTTGGCGCCTGGCGGTGGTTGATGACGCTCCTCAGAAGAGACGATAGAAAAGTGAACCTTAATCCGATTGTGATAAGGAGCATTGGCGTAGTTATCGTCTCCTCGTTCTAGAAGCTAATGGAAGCCTGAAGACCTTTTCCCGCGTAACGGAGCTGTTTGCGATTGGCGGAATTGAGTTGGAAGTGTCGCGATATAAAAGGGGCGCTGCGGCGCTTGGCGTCTGTTTGCCCGGGTGTTACGGCGCGAAGTGGTCTGTGCTGTTCCGGGTCGTGCGGTGACGCACCGGTCCAAGTGCTGTCGAGTGTTTCCTGGTGTTTTCTGGTGTTTCTGGTGTTTTCTTATTTGGTAAGTCTGGGGAGTCCAATTGGGATTTTTCAACGGGAATTTCGAGTGTTCTTGGAGAGTAATGTGAGGAATCTTTTCAGGCCGAGTGTGGGTGTCTGGGTACAGGGTCTGCACCACGCGGTGGTGTGGCACGGCGTGTTGATCGGTTCCGCGAGGCGGTTCATTACAAGCACAGTAAATCAAATCAAATCAAATCAAAATCTTTTATTCATATAGGTATCACTGATACACTTATGCACGTCATTTTTTTAATCTACCAGCTTTTCGGAAGGGTGCTTTGTCATGGAGGAGAAGAAAAGCCGAAAGAAACTCCTCGCACATCTTTTAAAATCATGAGAGGTTACATAATATTATGTTATAACCTACGCGGAACTGGATGCGGCATTAGTTTCCAGGCGTCTTTGTCATTAATATATTCATTTATACTATAGTATCCTTTGCCTACTAGCTGAGATTTCACATATCTCTTAAATATTTGGATAGGTAAATCACGTATTGACCTAGGTAATTTATTGAAAAAACGTACACCGAGCCCCATATAAGAACGTTGTACCCTACTTAGGCGAAAAGATGACGAAACCAAATTATGTCTATTTCTAGTTAAATGATTATGCGTATCACTATTCTGCTTGAACATGCCTAAGTTGTTTTTTACGAATATAATATTGCTGTAAATAAATTGATTGCTACTGTTAATATGCCTACTTCTTTAAATTTCTCACGCAGGGATTCGCGTAATTTATAAATGGCTCTGATTGCCCTTTTCTGCAAAACAAATATAGCATCAACGTTAGCCGCTGAGCCCCACATCAATATACCATAGGACATGAGACTATGAAAGTATGCAAAATAAACAAGTTTAGCAGTTTCTACATCAGTAAACTGTCTTATCTTTCTAATGGCATAAACTGACCTATTTAGCTTACTCGCGAGAGCCGTTATATGGGTGCCCCATTGTAGTTTGGAATCTAAGGTGACACCCAAAAAAACCGTGGATTTTTCCATAGTTAGAATTTCATTATTTAATTTGAGGCTTTTACTAACGTTCCGTACATTAGGTAATGAAAATTCAACACACTTAGTTTTTTTAGCATTTAGCAGCAAATTATTTGTAGTAAACCAGTGTGATAAACGAGACAGAGCACTGTTTACATCGTCAAAATTCATTTTATTTCTATTCGTCTTAAATATAAGGGAAGTGTCATCAGCAAACAGGACAATCTCTGCATATTTGTTAATATAATACGGCAGATCATTTATATATACTAGAAAAAGAAAGGGGCCTAGAATTGAGCCCTGAGGTACACCCATAACAGATTGAGATCCCGATGACTTGGTATCATTTATAACACATTGGATTCTACCCTTCAAGTACGATGCAATCAAGTTGAGTGAATTTTCCTTCATACCGTAGTGACTAAGCTTAAGTAGAAGTGTTTCGTGTTCAACACAGTCAAATGCTTTAGATAGGTCACAGAATACCCCTATGGCATTTTGTGAATTCTCCCAGGCCTCAAAGATGTGTTTAAGAAGCCTAGCACCTGCATCTGTTGTGCTACGGCCTTTGGTAAAGCCGTATTGTTCAGGGTGGAGTAAGTTATAAGTGTTGAAGTCATGAGCATTTGATGTAATATAATTTTTTCAAAGACTTTACTAAGTAAGTTTTTCTGTTTTGCGGCTGAGCCGGTGTCGAGTGTTTTCCTATTTATAACGGAATCCTCCCTTCTTGTGCCCAGATTTGCGCTTGGTGGGCGCTCCGCCCTGTGTGTACGGCGGCTGTCTGTCCTCGCCGAGTGCTTGACACCTCCCTAAACAGGTATTCTGAACTCATTCTCTTTAACGCGGTGAATTAGTCAATTAGTAAACAGTGTAACCTAGTGTTGTTTTTTCGAAAGGAGGCCACGATGGCTGTCCGTCGGCGTGACGCACTATAGGAAAGCCCCATACAAAGCCATCTCAAAACTCTTTGAAACGAAAGTTAATGTTACAGGATAAAAATAATAAATTAATATACTATAGTAACTGAAGTTTAGTTACCAGATATTTTTATTTTATTTTATTCATTAAACAAATGTATAATGGGCATCGAATCTAACTCATGTTCGAAAACATGATATCGACGCAATTCGTTACTACATTTCAATGCCTCGTTACGCGAAAGTTTTGATAATAATATATAAGTATTATATATTTTTGGAATGCTTATAATCTCCTCATTTTGATTAATAATAAATATTATACATATTAGTTTAATAAAGTAAAATTAAATGACATAGTTTAGCAATATATATTTTTAGGGTTCATTTTTCTTCCACAAGACATTTACCTGTTGCCGATGCTTGCTGATGTCGAGATATTTATTGCATTATAATCTTTATACCTTACTTTACCTACGGATGAAAAAAAAACTTGCGCCTACTTGCGCCTTTTCTGGTACGGTCCCAAAATATATTGCGAGATAAAAATGTAAATTTTTCAATTGCCCTTTATTCATTATAAAATACGAGTAGCATTCATAAAAATAGTCATAAATAACTATTTTCAAGAGTTAATTTACATAAGAAATACTCAGCTGTTCTTTTTTGTTAGTAAAGCACGGATTGGACTGAGTGCTCAATGCATATGCTCAGGAATTACGGTCTATGGGTGAAACCGAGGAGGCTATTATCATTAACCCATTTGTTACTATCGTTTGTTATACGGATCAATGAGGATTAAAAATTATTTTAGAAAATGAGTTTAGTTACACAAATAATTGTTAATTTCTTGTGATAGCTGAATGATTCCTCTGTAATTATAAGTGATTAGTGCTCGTGTTGTTTAAATATAGTAAATTCTATAAGCATCTATAAATTGTGCGTTTTCGACATGAATGTTTCAAGGTGAGTAAATAATATAAATTGAATGTAATCAAAAATTTCCTTGTGATAATATGATAGATTAGAATGTTCTCATTATTCGCTAGTCATTTGTTTATGGATTTTATTTCATTACCTTTCATAATATTTACGATAAAAATCGTGATCCGTATATCAAACGATAGTAATATGTACTACCGTGTTTTGTCATTTCAGGCCAAAAAGTAAAATATTGACTGAATGAAATTCTTGAAGCGTTAGAAAGCAACGAACATGAACCAGTGCCAGATTCTATTACAATCCCCCTCCCCCCCTCAAAAAAATGCACCGATGAAAATATAGTGTCATTGCAAAACCTGCCGGACTCTCATCTGAGGGCCGAAGCCATGGCTACCAGTTGCGATACATCAGACGATAGCGATAGCGATGATGAGGAAGGTCTTATACCCATAATTCAGGTACCTAAGCGAGCAAGATTAGGTATGCCTATGCCTTCCAGCAGCTCAGTTAGTATTACTTCACCTCTTTCACAAAGAACTGCAAAGAGGGTAGAAAAGAACAAACCTTATACTTAGCGTTCTAGAGATATTCGACCAGTAAAAAAAAATGGGTTGATATGCAGGGTGTAAAAAACAAACAAACGCAAGTATTTTTTTATCTCTCTATTTTATGATGCAGTAATACAGATCTTGGTTGATTACACAAATCTGTATGTTACTCAAAAGAACAACGAAGGCAATGTGACTGTAACTGAATTTCTCTGCAGCGGATATGTTGTGTTACCTAGAAGATGTATTGGGAAAATCCTCTGACTGTGGTATGCCAATAGATTCCAATGCATAGTCGAGAGACAGATTTACGTGGATAATGTCTCATTTACATAGTTTCGACAATTCCGATTTGAACAAAATTGATAAATTCGTAAAAATACGCCCATTTTTTGTTATCTTTGATATAGTTATAACATAGATTTAAGGTGATTGATAAATTAATATGATGAAAAATTGATAAATATATGACATACAAAAATAAACATTATAAATAAACTGTCTATGTTGTACATTATTAAATAAAATAAAACTAAAACTCACTATGAATAA
Organism: Thymelicus acteon; assembly: GCA_951805285.1. Taxonomy (NCBI): domain Eukaryota; kingdom Metazoa; phylum Arthropoda; class Insecta; order Lepidoptera; family Hesperiidae; genus Thymelicus; species Thymelicus acteon. Next base: position 19,625,988 of record OX638214.1, on the reverse strand, counting down.
ATGCCGACAAACATGCAATTCACGGTAGTACATATTACTAGCGTTCCGTATATCAAACGCCATTTTCCAGGCTTTCCAGAAAAGTTAGAATTTTTTTACTATTTTTTTCTTCTTATGTCCATCTTTACTACACATATTACAAAAAATCAGCAATTTCTGTCGAAAAAAGTGATATCCGTAACAAGTGGGTTAATATGATACGAAATGCATCAAAAATTTCTTCGATACGTTCAGAACCCTGAAGTCGTTACACATTTTTTAAAAGAAGAATCATTACTGATATACGTTGACTTAGATCTTAGCAAAGAAACGTATGGGAAACTTCGAATTTGTTTGGCGGACATAATTTATTTAATAATAAAGTTTTGTGCATAACCATTACTAACATAAGTGCAAATGTCAATCTGAAGGACTTGTTAGAACATACTGTGGCACGTATATTTTTAATTGATTCAGTTTATAAGAACGGTTTAAAAATCTTGAAAATATTCTATAAATGGGGTTGTGATGGGTCATCAGGGCAGAGTAAATAGGAGCAAATTTTGTTCAAAGGCCCCGAAAAAAAGCGATTTTATATCAGATGAAAACCTTTTAATTGCTTCACTTGTCCCATCAGACTCATACTGTCGTTTGTAAGAATGAAACTTGCTCATCTATAAGGCATTGCAGACTTACATCGTTAGGATTTGTCAAAGAAACTTCTGAAAAAAACAAAAACCTGTCTCCTACTCTGATAAATAAGAGTGGATAATTGAAGTTACTCATGACCTATTTCTAACGATGATTGTCGGAACCCGGAACACTAGGGGTGGTCACTTCCACAAAAATAAAACCCGTAGTAGCACTTTTTACTTTCACTTTATTGACACCACTTACTACTACTTTACACTGGTTTAATACTCCACTAGTGTTCTCTTCACTGTTCTCCTTTTTTGTACTCTCTTGTTCACTCTGCTGAACCACGGCTCTTATAGAAACTACGAGTTACATTCGTCACCGTGATTCAGCTTTTCGTATTAAACTTTTATACTGCCCTCTATACAATGTATAAAACATTATTTAGTACACATGCTAACTAAATTTACCTGTCAATCAATAAAATATTCAAATTTAAATGACAAACACAAAAGTCATTGGCTGCAGCTAAAAGGTGGCGCTATTTCTACCCGCTGCATACGATTGTAGGTCGAACATACCGCCCACCAAGGACATATTGTGATATGTCCTTAATTCAGGTTTATAAATGGTTCCTAGGATTTAGTTTCAAGGCTTTGTTTAACAAATCACCTTTAAGTTTCCCTAAACAAGCCCAAAAAATTAAATACACCACAAAAATAGAACACAACAAATATCAAACTAACTTATCTAACTGTTAAACCATAACCAAATAACCTTTCAATATAAAATTAAACAAACCAATACCTTTTACACATCTTAATACATTACAAATACAATACACATTACACATACACAACACATAACATTATACCTACATCAATACATTGAGCAAAACCTAAGTCTGAAGCGTGACTACTCGTGTAAGCTTGTCCTGACCGAAATGCTTCTTAACTATCCCAACGAGCAGTCCATTGGAGGTTGAAAGGCTTCTTAAAACTATTCCTTACACTATGCTCCGCAAACCGATGCGACTACCTATTTCTATCACATAGCTTCAGTTGCCATTTCACTTTTGTCACCATTACTCAAGTACATTGTATTGCAATTCATAAGAAGCTTCTTAAAAATGCACTCCGTTAACGCTCTACGGTTTACTCTATTGTTCCAGTTACGCCACAAATCCTTTAAAATCGATAATATCCTTGGGTGGATAGATCGCTTACTATCCCCATTCCCCAAGTCAATTTCCCACGTTGCCATGCAAATCAATAAACACATATAACCCATATAATCACAGTGACCTCTGAACTAAGTATTAAGATCCGATTTTACCGCCCACCCTCAAAATATTTAAAATACGCATCAACTAACGGACTTAAATTAAATAATTCATCTCAATTCAAAATAAAGTTTTATGTTCTCCACCATCCATAAATAAAATTAATAAAAATAAAATGAAACCACCGATTATTTCTCTACAAAAGTCACATACTCAAGTCAAAAGTTTATTTACAGAACAATATTTATTTGTGTCAAAACAATCTTCTTTAACCTGGATTACGCACAGCTGCATCCACCTTTTCTTGCTTCAAAAAAGAATCTTTCATCCATTTCCATTGACAAGGAATACTCTTCAACCATGCCAATACAATTTCAGCAACGGTCCATGCATAGGTATTCACCTTTGGATATTTCATGACCGCAGCAATTTCTTGCAGTTTTTCCGATGAGACTGCCCCACATAATTTTATACAATTAACCACAACTGTTTTTATTGCAACTGCTTTTCCAAATTTCCCATATTTAAAGCTAGCCTTGTTATCTCGAAACGCTAAGTTATTAATGTAGTGTCCATTATCATCTTTAGTTTTAGTAGCTGCAGATATCTTCTCACACCCCAATTCATCGTTAGTAAGTTCACTCTTTTTATTCTTCTCTAGTTCTAATTTCGATTCTCCAAACCTTTTCAGAAGCTCTTCTTTATCTGTATGCGTAACCAAGTTGTTCAAATCTACATATCTTTCAGGATTCACTACTCCTAAAAGAATCCAGCCAATCGTGGTATGTTCATCCACTGTTGAACCACCTGGGCCTACTTTGTACTCATCTTCTAACACCCATGTGTTTACATCTGTTTCCAATAACACATTTGATTCCCAACGGTAGCCTCCGCTTGGTCTCAATGGTAATCCTTTCACACATTTTTTCTCCGACCCCAAGTTTTTTACTGCTTCCTCAGTAATGAATGATGCCTGAGAACCTTCGTCTAGGAAAGCCCTCAACATATGATCTGACCCGTTTTTCGAAACAGCCTTCACTGCAGCTGTTGCTAACATTCCTCCCTTGTTAAATTCACCCTTAGTGACAGCATTAGTTTCACTCTGAGGCCCAATATTATTATCACTATCAGTCGAACGCCGGTCGTTCGACTGCCCAACATCACTATCGTTAACATCCACACCAATATCCCCATCAGTCAAATGCCGATCGTTTAACTGCCCAGCATCACGATTGTTACCCAACATTCCTTGGCCGTCCAGAGAATGTAACAAATCGTGATGGTTTCCTTTGCAAATTCGGCAGTTGGGTTCAACTGTGCAAAACCGCGCAGAGTGAGTGCCTAAACAATAAAAGCATAAGTTCTTATCACTAACAAATTTACGCCGAGTAGCCACATCTTCTTTAACAAAGTCAGTACATTCCGCTAGAATATGATGCCCTTTACAAAATTTACAAGAATCACTAGTTATGCTAGATAAGTTTAAGTTAACAAACAAATCTCCCTTGACCTCATTGCATTCCTGTTTAAAATTGCTTTGTAAACTCAATACATGTTTTATGTCACCCTTTATCTCGATATATAGTTCACACATATCATCATACAAATCTTTGGATATATACCGTGAAGCCCTTAACTCATCATAATCGCACTCATCATACATGTATCTATCATTGTCTTGAAAATAATACCACAAATTCTCTATTCTATCCAGCCTTGTTTGCAAATTACTTGTGGTTATCTTTTCTTGAGGTAAATTATCAAAATCTATTTTTTCTTTAAGTAACCTTTCGTATAAGTTAATTTGTAAATCTTCCATTATTTTTAATGACAACATTTTTAAGCACCAAATCGTCCAAATATTTGCAAACAAAGTTAATAAAAAGTTCAAAAAAAAATTATAAGACTAAATTCCAAAAAATGTTATAAGTGTTTCTCATCAAAACAAGTCTCAACCAAAAATAAACTGTCTAAAAATAAGTTGAAAATATTATAAGTCCAGTTTGTGAAAAATATTCTAAGTCCAAAATTATTTTTAAAATTTTCTAAGTTCAAAATAGTTTCGAAATTTTCTAAGTTCAAATTTAGAAGAAAACACCTAAGTCAAAAATCACTTATTCTGACTTTAACTTTAAGAGTACTCACTTGCACAACTTCACATTACCACTCACACCGCACGATTCCTGTGGCCGTAGCTCCCTTGGCTGGCCAAGTTCCCGATACACCACCAGCTGTGGTGCCTTCGCCTTGAAGACTCTCCTGGTCTGCAGGGCTCCGTCTTCGCTGCAGAGCACCGCCTCCACTTCGGTGATCCGCCCTTACAACTTCCGCCTGAGTTGTAGGGCTTCGCCTTTGCCTCGGTGATCCGCCCTACAACGTCCGCCTGAGTTGTAGGACTTCGCCTTGGTGATCCCCGCCCTTACAACGTCCGCCTGAGTTGTAGGGCTCCACTGGATCGGCCTCTGCTTGAGGCACCGGGGACTTCTTCGTTTTCCTGCGTCACTTCACGCACTGCACACAACCGGTAATCCGGCTCGAAGGACCATGTCGGAACCCGGAACACTAGGGGTGGTCACTTCCACAAAAATAAAACCCGTAGTAGCACTTTTTACTTTCACTTTATTGACACCACTTACTACTACTTTACACTGGTTTAATACTCCACTAGTGTTCTCTTCACTGTTCTCCTTTTTTGTACTCTCTTGTTCACTCTGCTGAACCACGGCTCTTATAGAAACTACGAGTTACATTCGTCACCGTGATTCAGCTTTTCGTATTAAACTTTTATACTGCCCTCTATACAATGTATAAAACATTATTTAGTACACATGCTAACTAAATTTACCTGTCAATCAATAAAATATTCAAATTTAAATGACAAACACAAAAGTCATTGGCTGCAGCTAAAAGGTGGCGCTATTTCTACCCGCTGCATACGATTGTAGGTCGAACAATGATTGATGGTAAAGTGGCACAATTTTTAACTGAAACTCATTCGAGTTCTACTTGTACAGTTTGTGGTGCTACTCCTAGCCAAATGAATAACTAAGAGGCAGTAAGGACGTGAGATGTAAATAAAAGTTCACTTCAATACGAACTGTCAACATTACATGCTTGGATTAGAAGTATGGAGATGATTTTACATATTTCATATAACTTGTCTTTCTTAAAAATGGTCGACAACTACACCTAAAAACAAAAATAATAAAGACGAAAAGAAAAAACTGGTAAAAAAGCGGTTTAGGGAGGAACTGGGACTGCATATTGATAAACCTCGACAAGGAAGTAGTAATGACTGAATTTTTTCAAAATTACTCTTGCTCTGCGAATATTACAGGTGTAGACGCAGAACTTATAACGAATGTATGTAATATTACAAACTATGCCATTTTGAATGGCTATACTTCGGATCCATATACATATATATCAAGTTTAAGAAAGCCCTCGGAAACGATATCAAAGGAACTGCTTGATGAAGCCAAATCCCTTCTTGTCATGAACGAAATTCTGAAGGATTTTGCAAAATATATGTTTCTTTCTTTTTTTCTTTCTTTCAAAATGTTTTATACATATATTTAGGTTTTGTTTGATATTATTTATAAGTTATTTTATGTAATTTAAAAAAATCATGCGTGAAATAAAAATATATTCACACAATAACCAGAACATTTTTTTGTTCTATTTCTAAATTAAATAATAAAGTTTAAATTTAAAATTAAGTAGAATTATATAAAAACTTATATATCCAGGTATACGTTTGCAAAATTACAGCTCATTTCATTTTAAAACAACTGAGATGTGAAGTTTTGAGACGAAACATACGTGATTTTCCCATAGTGTGACGCCGTGGTCGACGCTCAGTGCTTCGTGCACTAGCGTCGCCTGGCTCCAAGGGTCTTAGCGTCTCGGTGGGTGTTTTGATGATATCTATATTTACCATAGAGAATGTAGCGAGTGAACCCTGTGCCTTCATAATGATAAAACCCTTCATGTATTTTGTTGTACGCTAAATTGTTCCGGCCCGTAGGGCTTAATATAAAATGAATATTATATAAATTGTTTCAAATAAGAAGACGGTGCGCCATAGTATTGGATCAATAGGGGTCGATGAGGCAACTAGATGTGTCTAGCCGAGTTACCATGTTCAACTTAGTCGATTGACTAACTAGACAGAGTTGTAATTAATTAACTATATCCATGGTTCCGTAGTAGCCGCAAAGGACTGTATAAGCTGTTGTGTAAGACGTGACTTTCTGTACTATACTAGGAGGTGTTCCGGGAGGGAGTACTGTTCCGGGAGGGAGTACTGTTCCGGGAGGGAGCTCAGTCCTGAAGGGGACCCCTCTCCGGTGGGGTGCGCGGCGGAAGGAGAGCGTCCGCGGGCGCTGCGGCGCGTGGCGTTGGCGCCGTGGTGTGGGGCTTCGGCGGGCCATCCCCCATCCCCGACGTGAACGGCTAATGCTTTCCATCTGTTTCCATACTTTTTATTTTTGAGAGGGTTGCTTAATGGTCGATTCACACATATCAGTGAACCCACAGTTCCGGCACAGTACCGTTACAGTTCCGTATCCGTGCTACAGTGGTGCGTCAGTGCTTCAATTCACACATATCAGGCACAGTACAGTTCTCTGCGGGTCTTCGTGCACGACGTTCCTTTCAGACTAGAGTTGACGTCGATTGTTTTGATGGCACTCTTCAATAACACAGAATTAGCTATGATAACCATTGCTTTAGACGAAGAAGAAGAGAATCGAGGAAAAAAAAGAAAATGGGTTCATGAAGCATGGAAGTTAAGAGAATCTGAAGGAGAATTCGTGACATTATACAAATAATTAATTAAAGACGAAAGAAAGTATTTTGATCCGACGTGAATTTCTGGTGGACAATATTTTGCCTGACACGGTCGCAGTATTCCAAGATGGACGACGAAAAGTTGATTGAATTGGTCCGTATACATCCTGCAATTTATGACCTTTCACATAGAAAATACATGGTCAATAATTTTAAAGTAAACATATGGAATAATATTGGGCTACAATTGGGCATAAGCGGTATGTACCTACCTATTTATTTTTTGTTTTTGAGTAGTTTGAGAAAGTTTTATTTACATGTAAAAATAGGACTGAAAATAAAAGAAAAATATGTATTTTATACGATTTGTATTTATCCTTATTAATATTATAAATACGAAAGTACTCTGTCTGTCTGTGTCTGTCGTGTGTACAAAAAATAAAATCAATCAAATAAACAGGTTATACTAGGCAAATTCGAAGTATTAATTTAATTATATTCTTGTCTCTTGACCATCTAGCCACCCTGGTTCAGCGTTGAAGTAGTTTTTAAATACTTCTCTGGTCATGAAAGCTTCATTTGTGGCATTTCCACCCTGTAAAGGGAGATTGCGAAGTATATCTCTACTATCATTTGCCTTTTGTCCATTCCCGATTTCATGTGAGTATGTATCATTGACATGTTTCTTTATAAAATTATGTAGGATTAATGTTGATAGTATCATATTGTCTACATTTTGTGGCTTAGCTTGGATTGGTCTAAAATATATACGAAATTTTTGAGTCAGTAATCCAAAGGCATTCTCTACGACTCTTCTGCCTCGCGATAAACGATAGTTAAATATTTTTTTAGACATATCCAAATTTCTTCCTGGATAGGGTCGCATCAAATAGGGTTTTAATGGGAATGCCTCATCTGCGAGAATTACACAGTGAGTTTGTGTATCTGTGCCTGGTAATGATGCATCTGTTGGTACAGATAAAGTACCTCGTTCTAATGCCTTGCCTAAATTGCTATTTGCAAATATGCCACCATCACTGTTCTTACCATACGAACCCACACTGACAGCAATAAAATTGTAATGAGCACAAGTGCTAACAAGACGATTGAAAAGGTTTTCTTGTAGTTAAAGAACATGGAGCCGCTATTGGCAGGGGCCTCTATAGTAACATGTTTTCCATCTAATGCACCCAAACAATTAGGAAAATTCCAGTTAGTATAAAAGTCATTAGCAATGGATAGCCACATCTCTGTTGTTGGTCTTGATAACATTTCTTCCATTAAAGTCTCTACCATTGTTTTGCAGGTTTCATTAACAATTTCATGTACTGTGGTGTGTCCTAAACGGAAACTGAATGATATTGTTTTAAATGAGTCCCCTGTTGCCAAAAATCTGAAATAAAAGTAATACATAGATCAGAGTTGATATAAATTTTTTCTGTGCAAAATTTTATTATTTTTATTTATTTATAAATAAAATTGGAGTGTCTGTTTATAATATTAAAATAACTGCTTATTACTAAATGCTTATGGATGCATACACGGTACATTTACCAAAACAACATTTTTTACAATTTTTGTCTGTCTGTCTGTCTCTTTGTTCCGGCTAATCTCTGGAATGGCTGGACTGATTTTGACGGAACTTTCACTGGCAGATAGCTGATGTAACTGATGTGGCTTTTCATTTTAGAAAAACATAGGACTCGAAAAAAAAATTAAAACCAATGAAAATACCAGAGTTACAGTTAGTGCTACACAATAAATTTTATGTAAATTTACATAAAATTGATTGTGTTTGTATGATTAAACGGGTATTTCTGTTTCAGGTCCAATATGTAAATCAAGATGGTCGAATATAAGGGACAACTTTAGAAAGAGTATTCAAAAGAATGTTACTAAAAGTGGTCAAGGTCGCAAGTTAACAAAGCTATATAAATACCATGAGCAACTAAGTTTTTTGGTAAAATTTTTTGACGACAGAAATAACATTGAAAATGTCAATAATGACAACGATACTACACAAAACCATGAATCTAATATTCCAGAATCTCCACCGACTCAAAAAGTGTCGCCCGCTCCTGAATCCCATCGTACTGATTCGCTAACATATTCACCTATCCCATCACCAAGTTCACAAAATTCGCAAGGTTCGTCAATAAATCATTATCAGCCATCATTATCAGTAAGAAGTCGTGGATCCCGAGGACGCAAGGTGAATAATAATGATTATTTAAGAACAGCTTCATCAGAAGTTCTAGATTACTTGATTCGCCAAAATGAGCATCCGGTTGATATATTTTTGGCATCTCTTGCTCCGACTTTAAAAGAATTGCACCCTTGTGATTTATTTGATGCTAAATCAGAAATGTTTGCGATTGTTCAAAAGTACGAATCAAAACTATTGAGAAATAAATTTCCAAGGATTGCTCATCAATCAAGCACCATTACAAGCCAAAATAGGTCTAATGTGACTGACTTCGAAACTGTTGTGGTGGAAAACCATGGAAGCGCTAATACCAGCCAAGACCGGTTTAGCGCGATTAATCATGAAACTGTTGTGGTGGGAGATCATGGAAGCGCCATTACGAGCCAAGACAGGTCTAATGCGATTAACTATGAAACTGTTGTGGTGGAAGAGCATGGAAGTACCATTACGAGCCAAGACAGGTCTAACGCGAACTATGAAACTGTTGTGATGGACAATAATTCAGATAACAGTATTGTTCTCGTCAAAGATTCCAATAACAAATACACAATTAAAGGGTTCTATAATTCTTTCAATATCTAAGTTAATATAAAATAGTTTGATTATAATTTTTTGTTTTATTGACACATACCTTAAACAGACTGCTAGACGTTCCCTTGGTGGTATAGCTTTTCTCCAATGAGTATCTTGTTTTCTTAACTTTTCAGTAAGTTTGGATAAAAGTATGTCGAAACAATGTTTTGACATCCTGAAATACTCAAAAAACTTTGTTTCATCATCTAACAGATGTTTATATAGAGTGGCGAACTCTCCTTCTTCTTCTCTTTTCCTCCATGCTTTATGAACCCATTGCCTTCTTCTCACGTAAATTCCTTCATCTTCATCTAATATTAATGCAATCGCTGCTAATTGTGATTTTGAATATCGAGGCATTTTCACATGAAACTGCTGTGGTACTAGGGTAAAGATTACTGCGCCTGTCGACACGGTACTGACATATATGAATAGCACGTCACGGAACTGTACGGTACGGAACTGTCGGTCACGTGCCGGCACTGTTGTGTGCGGATAGGCCCTAACTCTCTCCATTTGTTTCCATACTTTTTATTTTTGAGTGGGTTGCTTACCATCCCCGACGTGAAGGGCTAATTCCTTCCATTTGTTTAGATACTTATTATTTTTTAGTGGGTTGCTTGCCATCCCCGACGTGAACGGCTAATGCTTTCCATCTGTTTCCATACTTTTTATTTTTGAGTGGGTTGCTTACCATCCCCGACTTGAAGGGCTAATTCCTTCCATTTGTTTAGATACTTATTATTTTTAAGTGGGTTGCTTACCATCCCCGACGTGAACGGCTAATTCTTTCCATTTGTTTAAATAATACTTTTTATTTTTGAGTGGGTTGCTTACCATCCCCGACGTGAAGGGCTAATTCCTTCCATTTTGTTTACATACCTTTAAACTCCTATGGACTATAACAACCATATACGCCTTTGTCGGCTGTTATAAATTTAGCGGTTATTTTTCCTTTAGTAAATGGTTTTGTATGAACGTAGAGCGTTACGTTATAGTTATTAAGCTGTTAGCTAGTATGATCGTAGAGCGTTACGTTATAGTCATTAAGCTATTAGTTTGTATGATAGCCGAGCCTTAAGTTGTAGTTCTTAAGCTAATAATACTGTATGAACGCTGAGCGTTATTAATTAATTCTTAAGGTAATTATTAAGGTAATTATACACGTATAACAATATTTCTTAACACCATCGGTGGTGACCGTTAGAACGGACCCTCTGAACTAAAGGGTGGATTGTAACAAGACCAGCCAAACGAACCAGCGGGGCCCTTTCTTTTTTCTTTCGATTGCTTACTTGTAAACCTGTTTGTTGAATAAACGTTTTCGGACTTTAAAGCAGACTGATACTGGTATTCATTTATTTCTTCTTCCCAACAAATCCAATTACAATATATTTAATGGAAATACTCAGGATGGGAGTGGCTCCTGTATTAACTGTTAAGTCTACATCCATATTTGTTGGTGTCGTTGGGAGTTGATCCGCGTAGATGGAATTAATTTTATCTATGTCCATGGGCATATACTGCAAGAAAACACTTATTATTACTTATAAAGTACAACTTATTACTGTGCTACAGTATCACTGAATATGCAATGTAGTTATCACATTATAAAATGGTAATGAAATAATAATTAAGTATAACAATTTAGTGTGTATAAATAGAATAATATTTTATAAGAAAACATAATTGACGAGGGCGAAGCTGCGCGCAACAGCTATAATATTTAATATTTTTCAAAAATAATATTGCTATTTACCTGTAAAGAAGCAGCTGTGTTCACAATATTGTCAGTTCTCATTGACAGTGCAGTCCTAGGCGCCACTAAAGATGAAGTAAACTAAAACAAAAATATCCTTTAATAAAATTTAAAAGTGTAGGCTCCGGGACCGAAAAAAAAAATATGCACCGATAAAATTAATTAAATCAAATGCTGATGCACTTCAACACTTGTAATTTACTCCACCCTGATCAATACGGCTTTACCAAAGGCCGTAGTACAACAGATGCTGGTGCTAGGCTTCTCAAACACATCTTTGAGGCCTGGGAGAATTCACAAAATGCCATAGGGGTATTCTGTGACCTGTCTAAAGCATTTGACTGTGTTGAACACGAAACACTTCTACTTAAGCTCAGCCACTACGGTATCAAGAATAACTCACTTAACTTGATTGCGTCGTACTTAAAGGGTAGAATCCAATGTGTTAGCATAAATGATACCAAGTCATCGGGATCTCAATCTGTTATGGGTGTACCTCAGGGCTCGATTTTGGGCCCCTTCCTTTTTCTAGTATACATAAATGATCTGCCGTATTATATTAAGAAACATGCAGAGATTGTCCTGTTTGCTGATGACACTTCCCTTATATTTAAGACGAATAGAAATAAAATGAATTTTGACGACGTAAACAGTGCTCTATCTCGTTTATCACACTGGTTTACAACAAACAATTTGCTACTTAATGCTAAAAAAACTAAGTGTGTTGAATTTACACTACCTAATGTACGGAATATTAGTAAAAGCCTGAAATTAAATAATGAAATTCTAACTATGGAAAAATCCACAGTTTTCTTGGGTGTCACCTTAGATTCTAAACTACAATGGGGCACCCATATAACGGCTCTCGCGAGTAAGCTAAGTAGGTCCGTTTATGCGATTAGAAAGATAAGACAGTTTACCGATGTAGAAACTGCGAAACTTGTTTATTTTGCATACTTTCATAGCCTCATGTCCTATGGTATATTGATGTGGGGTTCAGCGGCTAACATTGGTTCTATATTTGTTTTGCAGAAAAGGGCAATCAGAGCCATTTATAAATTGAAATCACGTGATTCTCTGCGTGAGAAATTTAAAGATATAGGCATATTAACAGTAGCCTCTCAATTTATTTACACCAATATTATATTTGTAAAAAACAACTTAGGTATGTTCAAGCAGAATAGTGATACGCATAATCATCTAACTAGAAACAGACATAATTTGGTGACGTCATCTTTTCGCTTAAGTAGGGTACAACGCTCTTATATGGGGCTCGGTGTACGTTTTTTCAATAAATTACCCAAGTCAATACGTGATTTACCTATCCAAATGTTTAAGAGATATGTTAAATCTCAGCTACTAGGCAAAGGATACTATAGCATAAATGAATATATTAATGACAAAGACGCCTGGAAGTTAGTGCCGCATCCAGTTCCGCGTAGGTTAGAAGATATTATGTAACTTTTCATGATTTTAAAAGATGTGCGAGGAGTTTCTTTCGGTTTTTCTTCTCCTCTATGACAAAGCACCTTTCCGAAAAACTGGTAGATTAAAAAATGACGTGCATAAGTGTATCAGTGATACCTATATGAATAAAAGATTTTGATTTGATTTGATTTGAATAACTTTATAAATCCATGATGAAATAAGTTCACAGGTAATTTAGATCACAACTTTAAAAATATAAAATTATATCCTGATTAGCCCTGTGGTGACAGCAGAACAAAAATTTTACAACTGTCAATGTTCAATGTTAACTTGAGTTCCTTGCTCATTGGTAGTATTACTTTCGTTGTGAGGAAGGTCAATCATAGGCTATTTGATAATGTTAAAAATATGCTACGAAATGTGGTCATCCTATTAGGTAATAACATTAAAAAAAACATATTTATTTCTATGTTATCCGAAAATATTTATAGATTTTGCAAATCAAACAAAATAAATTCAAATAATTTTTTGAACTGTGATTGGCTACGCCTCGCCTGACGTCACACGCAAGTCAACTTTGTTTATTGTTATACACTTTGTGTGATTTTATTATTTTCATCGTATTTCCATCGTTTCTTGTGCTATTTTTACAAGAATTTCTTAATATTCCGCAAGACACTAATATCTAGTGATATAAACAAGTGTTTGCTCTCAAAATGGACGAGAATTTTGTACAAGCCGACAATAGAAACCTACCTAAAATAGACGCATTTATGGTTGCACTTTTCTTTAAATATAACACTGATTATTATGCCGCAGAGCTCAAAAATATAAAAACTGCTGTGTAAGTATCTAATTATTTATTTATAAAGATATTTTTTATATTCATTTGCGTCGAGGTTTCACAAAATATTTAGGTTATGTTTATTATTCCCCTTCAAAATTTGTTGTAAAACCCTTCTGACCTCAGTTTTTCTTTTGTTCTACAGATCTTCCAGAGAATCCTATGGTGATGACGCTGTTGGCTATGTACAATTACACTGGGAGCATGGAATTTGCGCAGTGAAATGTAAAATGTGTCCTGAGCATAAAGTAAGAAGCAAACCATATAATATTATACAAATACAAAAGTCTTTATTTCATCTCATCCACAAATTACATTAAGGTGACATTTTAAAATATGGATAAAAGAAAAATATAAATGCTAAGTAATCTGTGGGAGATCTGGTGTCTAAACTAAGCCTTGGCCTGTATCTTAGTACACCAGGGCCCTGTTTAATAAACGTTACTAATTGTAAATTGTAATTGTATTTTACAGGTTACAAATTTACAAGTTTCTGTTTAATAAAAAATACAACTTACAAGTTTACCATGGTGGAAAATATACAAAATTGTAAAATTGTACCTACAATTTTACATATTTCTGTTTAATAAACATTTTGTCTTTACAGGTGACAATTAACATATTTGTAGGGAAAACCGTTTTATTGAACAATAATTGTAATTACAATTTTACATATTTTGTAAATTGTAGTACAATTCCGACAGGTGGATTCGTCTTGTGTCAGAACTTTATAATTTAGGATGATGAATATAATAGTATAAGTGGATGGTAACAGCGAGTTTTCCGTAAAAGGATTAACTTTACTTTTGATTGAAAAAATTCGGGCCAGCAAAACTACCGTCGAATATTTGGTACCAAAAATAGGACATGATCTTAAATACGATTCTAACAGAAATGTAGCCCTTACACCCACTCAGTAAATTTTGTGTGCATTGCACTGGATGAATTGTGGCTCACAATACCATGTTATAGCTGATGCACATGGTGTAACTAAAGGAACGATACATAACTACGTTAAAAATGTGTCTAGGTTTGTGGTCAATAAATTATTTGGAGAAGTCCGCAGGCCAACTAATTTTCTCGATATCCCTAGATTGTTTATTAAATATAATATACCTAGAATAGCAGGCATTGTAAATGGTTCGCTAATCACAATGGATGTTCCTTGCCAATTTCTCCAACAAAAATTTACATTTTAAATAATTTGTAACTTACAAGTACAAATTTGTAGATACAATATTTCATTGAAATCTACAGGCGTTTTCTACACATGTAAACGTTTATTAAATAGCATTTACAATTGTAATATTTGTAACATTTTTATATGTAAAATTCTTACATAATTGTAAGGTTTATTAAACAGCACTTTTCATATAACTTAACAAATATGTCACTTATTTACAAAATTGTCGAATTGTAACGTTTATTAAACAGGGTCCAGGGACCCCCTTGATTAATTAGTAGGAATAATTACGGTTGTTTTGGACTATTTACAATTTCTACCAGATAAACTTAAGTAGTTTACATATTATGAATATATTTATAAAATATTACAATGATGGTGTACGTAAACTGACGGTGAAATCATTAGCTGTAAGTTCCAAGATTGTGCAGCTTCAGCTGGTGGATGTAAGCATGCAGTTGCCTTTTTGATGTGTGCTCATCGTGCGACGATGAGGGACCTCCATGCACATCAATAGAATGTTACTGGAAGAAACCTACTCTATATAGAGTAGGTACTACTCTCAAGTACAATACGCGCGCGATCTGAGTGCAGTCGGGGTTTGAGGTGTGGCACGGGCGCATCTCCGCCCGTCGACACACCTCGTCGCGGCTGCCTATAGTGTAGTGCCGTGCTGACCTTGATGTCTCTCGCTCGTACGCTTATCGATAGCGTGTTACTAAAGTTGCGTACTCGTGTTATTTTATGTTTTAAATATGACTGCTCCGTGTTCTTCAAGTCGTATTGATAAAAGACGTGTTTTTATTCATCGTCAAGCACGGGAGCTGGCGAATCAAATTTTTGAGAAGTGTGTTGAAGAAAAGCAGAACCAATTTTTGACCTTGCCTTTGAATAATGCTTTCGACCGAGCCAGCCATTATACTGGTATCTCCAAAAGAACATTAGCTGCAATTCAAAAGCAAGCTAAAACAGGGCCTCTTTCTTCGCCTTCTACTAAAGGAAAATCTCATAATAAAAAAAACAACTTAAACGTCGATGACTTTGATAAAAGTGTGATACATCGAACTATCGAAGAGTTTTATTTAACAAAAATTTGTCCCTACTTGCCCCAAACTTCTGACAGCCGTTAGAGAAAAGATCAATTTTCCGTAGGGATTAACGAGTTTGAGAAAATTATTAAAAGCGATGAGATATCAATGGCAATAATGTCACAATAAACGACGAATTTTGGTGGAGACCAGCTGTCGTTTATGCACGATCAATTTATTTGCGAGCGATCCGTCGGTATAGGCAAGAGGAGCGAAACATTTTCTTTCTGGATGAAACGTGGGTGGATAACAACCTCACTTTTCAAAAATATTGGCGAAATGAAATGATCGACGCAGTATTGACAGACACAAGCTCCTCAAACAGTCTTATTCTGGTTCACGCAGGATCTCGAGCAGGATTCTTAAATGGTGCAAAGTTGCTTTTTTAACCGACGAAAAAAAAAGGAGAAGGTTCTCAATTCGACACGTATACTTTATTTTTTATTTTTTATGTATGATCACGCAGCAATCGGCACAGGGTAGTCCGATTTTGATGATTCTTTTTTTAATGGATAGGGTATGTCTTGAAGTTAGTCCCATATTTTTTAAAATTTAATTCCCACTGTTGGAATATAGGCATAAACAAGAACATTTTTTTAATCTGTGCTACTCGAGCTCTGCGTTATCTGTGTGTTCTATGGTACCGGTCGGTTACTCTATGATCTTTCTCTCTCAATTATGTTCCGGTTATGTTCGCTGCCAATTTTTGTAAAAGTAACGATAATTGCAATAAATCCCGTATTTTTCCAGTATAAACTATTTTATTTCATCAGGTTATGGGCCCAGAGAGCCTATCGTAATAAAGAATATCGTAATACAGTTAAAGTAGTTCCGATTGTGAAAAAACGATTTATTGTACCGCGTGGCGCGAAGCGTTGTTCTGATTTTTAGGTTAGCATAGCCGGCATTACATGCAATAATTCGCACCGAATTATAATGGCTATGTCTAATAACATTCATATTGACAAACTATTGGGAAGAGAAAACTACAATACTTGGAAATTCGCCGTACAGACCTACTTACAGCATGAAGATTTATGGAATTGTGTTGAACATGCCGATTCAACTCCGGTGAATCCGAAGCACGATCTCAAAGGTAAGTCAAAAATCATTTTACTTGTGGACCCAGTTAACTACATACATGTACAAGATGCGAAGACTTCGGCTGAGGTATGGCAAAATTTAAAAAACGCGTTTGAAGATTCAGGCTTAACGAGAAAAGTTGGTCTATTGAGGGACTTGGTGAATACAACATTAGATAGTTGTTCAAGTATTGAGGAATATGTTAACAAGTTGGTAACCACCGCTCACAAATTAAGAAACATAGGTTTCTCCGTTGATGATGAATGGTTAGGCACGTTGATGTTGGCCGGTTTGCCGGAGAAATACAAACCGATGATTATGGGACTTGAAAGCTCAGGTGTTAAGATAAGCACAGACTCAATTAAAACCAAGTTGTTGCAGGAAGTAAAAGAGTCAAATGTCTCAGTTCTATACACAAAGCATAAGTATATCCCCAGAAATAATAAAAATAAAAAACATAGTAATGGTCCACGTTGTTTCAACTGTAATGAATATGGACACATAAGTAAGTTTTGTACAAATCACAAGAAGAAATCAAATAACAAAGGTTTTGCAGCAGTGTTCTCAGCAACTAATGGACAGATTGATACTGCGGAATGGTATGTGGATTCCGGAGCATCCTTACATATGACAAATATTTCAGACTGGTTGTATGATATCCGTGCAGCTCCGATAGATCATATTAAAGTTGCTAATAATAAATCAGTTCCTGTGAAACAAATGGGCAGTGTAAATATTGATCTACTTGGTAAGGATGGCACAATAAACCACATACAGGTAAAATATGTACTTTATGTTCCACAACTTAGTACCAATTTATTATCTGTCAGTCAGTTGGCAAAGAATGGTTGTGAAGTAATTTTCAAAGAAAATAGTTGTGAAATATATAATAAACAAAATAAGTTAATGACAACTGCTTACCTTATTAATAATATTTACAAGCTATCTACACTACAAGCAAATATGGCATTTCTATCAACTGAAGAAAGTCTGAGTATAGATTTGTGGCATCGGAGGATGGGGCATCTCAACTACAATGATATAAAAAGGCTTCCATTATGTACCGAGGGTGTGAAGCTATTGAATACTGAGGATGGTAATAATAATAATTGTATTCCATGTTTGAAAGGTAAACAAACCAGATTTCCTTTTAATAATGTTGGTACAAGGGCAACTGCTCCTTTAGAAGTAATCCATTCTGATCTTTGTGGACCCATGGAGGTTCCATCAATGGGTGGAGCTAGATACTTCATTACGTTTGTCGATGATTATTCTAGAAAAGTTAATGTCTATTTTTTGAAGACTAAAACTAACATAAGAGAAGTATTTGAGATATATAAAAAGGAAGTGGAAAATCAATTAGATAGAAAAATAAAAGTTGTTCGGACAGATAATGGCTTGGAATATATGAACGATGATTTAACTAAATATTTAACTGGTACAGGTATCAAACATCAGACGACAGCACCATACACACCGGAGCAGAACGGGCTTGCAGAGCGCATGAACCGCACTCTAGCAGAACGTGCCAGGTGTATGCTGTTTGAAGCTGGACTATCAAAATGTTATTGGGCAGAGGCTGTGGAGACAGCTGCTCATATTATTAACCGCTCTCCGACTAGAGTCCTTAACTATGTGACACCACTGGAAAAGCTTACAGGTATGAAACCAAAACTTTCACATCTTAGAGTGTTTGGCTGTAAAGCTATGGTGTACGTGCCGAAGGAAAAGAGGTTGAAATGGGATCCAAAGTCTAAAGAAATGATATTTCTTGGATATTGTGAAAACTCCAAAGGGTATAGACTGATGGATCCACATACAAAGAAGATTACTAAGAGCAGAAATGTCGTTTTTCAAGAAAACTGTTATCTTAATCATGATATACCTGTTAATTCATCCACTATTCCACAGATAACCTTGCCATTAGAAGAAAATATTGAAAAAGAGAATCCCGGCTCCGCTGACCACCAGAGTGACCTAGATGACAGTTATGATTCTGCAACTGATGATCAGGATATAACGTATGTACCAAGTACTGATTGTTCTTTTGACTCGCCCGTAAATAATATAAACCTCAGACCTCGTAGACGACAGGCAAATAATAATGAAGAAGTAAATTTTACATGTTTGTTTACAAGTCAGGATCCATTAACATTAGAACAAGCTTTATTAAGCCCTGAAGCTAGCCATTGGCAGCAAGCTATGGAGGATGAGTTTAAATTATTAAAGAAAAACAACACATGGATATTATGTGACTTACCACCCGGAAAGAAAGCCATATCTTGCAAATGGGTTTTTAAGACAAAAAGGAATGCCACTGGTGGTATAGCTAAATACAAAGCAAGGATAGTAATCAAAGGATGTGCTCAAAAGAAGGGTGTGGATTACAATGAAGTATTTTCTCCGGTAATTAGATATACATCTCTACGCTACTTACTGTCTTGGGCTGTGAAATATAACTTGGATATTGATCAAATGGATGCTGTTTCTGCATTTCTGCAAGGCGATGTAGAAGAGGAAATATATATGCATCAACCTCCTAACTTTGTAGAAAATGATAAACAAGTATGCTTATTAAAAAAATCATTATACGGTTTAAAGCAGGCCAGTAGACAGTGGAACAGGAAACTAGATGGCACACTGAAAGAAATCGGCTTAAAACAGTCACTTCTTGATCCCTGCATTTACTATAAAATACATGGTGAAGATATAGCATTTCTAGCCGTATATGTAGATGATCTACTATTGTTTACAAATGTTGAAGAAACTAAAACTTACATCAAGAATCTGTTATTTACAAAATTTGAGATGAAGGATTTAGGTGAATTAAAATACTGTTTGGGACTACATGTATTCAGAGATAGAAACAAAGGAATTTTGTGCATTGATCAACGGCAGTATATACAAGATATATTAAATAGGTATGGAATGCAAAATTGTAAGGGTGTAAACACACCTATTGATCCAAAAACAAAGTTTACTTTAGATGAAAAAGCAGATACAATTTCAGAAAAATATCCATATCAAGAAATTATTGGATGTTTATTATACTTATCGCAAGGGACACGCCCTGACATATCTTATGCTATAAACACTCTTAGTAAATTCAACAAAAGGCCTGAAATGCAACACTGGATTGCACTTAAACGGATTCTAAGATATATAAAGTATACTGAAAATTATGCATTGACATATAGAAAGAACAACAAAGAAGAAAATTTATTGGCTTATTGTGATGCTGACTGGGCAAGCAATGATGGTGACAGAAGGTCGTGTACTGGCTATGTATTCATTCATCAGGGTGCTGCAGTATCATGGAATTCACGGCGGCAACAGACAGTTGCGTTGTGTACCACAGAGGCGGAATACATGTCTTTATCAAGTTGTGTTCAAGAAGCAATGTGGCTTAAACAAATGGAAGAAGAATTTTGGCCACACTTGAACAATTTACCTATAAAAATTTTATGTGATAACCAAAGTGCCATTAGACTTGCAGGTTCTGAAAATTATCATTCCAGGTCCAAACACATAGACATCAGGCACCACTTTGTGCGAGATAAGCTGCGTTTGAAGCGAATTACCATTGATTATATCCAGACAAGTGAGATGGTAGCTGATGCATTGACAAAAGGTACTCCTCAACTGAAGCTCAACTACTGCTCTTCGAAGATGGGTTTATGCCTAAGGGAGGATGTTGGAATATAGGCATAAACAAGAACATTTTTTTAATCTGTGCTACTCGAGCTCTGCGTTATCTGTGTGTTCTATGGTACCGGTCGGTTACTCTATGATCTTTCTCTCTCAATTATGTTCCGGTTATGTTCGCTGCCAATTTTTGTAAAAGTAACGATAATTGCAATAAATCCCGTATTTTTCCAGTATAAACTATTTTATTTCATCACCCACCCTAAAGGTACGAAAATAGGGGATGATTGATTTGACCCACGGAATTTTTACCCGTTACCCCAATAACTTTGTACTGGATGATCCGATTTCGATGATTCTTTTTTTATTGAATATTGTATACCTTGAAGTTACTGTTGTTTAAATTTGGAAACAAAATTTTACCCCTAAAGGTACGAAAATAGGGGATAATTGATATTTCACCTACTACATTTTTACCTGGTAACTGAATATATCACCGATATTAATTTTTATAGCAACTAAAAATTAGAAAATAATTACTTTTTAACAAAAATAAAACCAACGAAAAAAAAACTTAAAAGCGAAAAATAAAATAAACCATTTAGTGTTATAAATTAAGATCCTAAATTAACTGTAAATAAATAATTTTGAGGCGGTGCCAAACCAATGAAAAAACAAACTGAAAAGATGTGCGCCATGTGCATCGCATGCCGCTGCCGTCATAAAATGAACTTTATGTAATTAATTTTGTTTGTTTGGCACGTTCTCAAAATTATTTATTTACAGTTAATTTAGGATCTTAATTTATAACACTAAATGGTTTATTTTATTTTTCGCTTTTCAGTTTTTTTTCGTTGGTTTTATTTTTTGTTAAAAAGTAATTATAAAGCTGGTACTGCAACATTGTGATTATTTCATTGAAATTTACGTGTGTATCAGACATATAAAACCGTCAACGTTTAATTTAAATCCGTTTTTTTGTTCCTTCACAGGTGATTATCAAGGGCAGATGAATCAAACGAATTTTGAGAAGTAGACGACTGAAATGTTGATTCCTAATCTGCCACCGACATCTGTTGTAGTAATGGACAATGCATCCTATTATAGTGTACAGGAAAATAAAGTTCCCACGAAGTCCAGCACCGAACCCGTAATGTTGGAATGGTTAATTAAAAACAACGTGGAAGCTTTAATTACAATAAGGAAAGTTGAGCTCTTTCGTTTGATGAAATTCATAAACCTTCAGAAAAAACTTTTAAAATCGATGAGCATATCAAAAGTCATGGTCATATCGTAATGAAACTACCGCCATACATGTGCAACCTAAATCCGACTGAGTTGGCGTGGGCGAAAGTAAAGAGAACAGTGAGGGAACACAACGTTAAATCAGATCTATCCCTAACAAGACTGCGAGAAGTTACGGAGCTAGCAATCAGTCAAGTCACAGAAGAAGATTGGCGTAGCTTCGACGATCACGTTATTGTTCTAGAAGAATATTACTGGCAAAGACATGAATTAATGGAAGATGCCGGAAGTACTTTAGTCATACTCAAGAGGTGACCAAGTTTCATACAGTCAAAAATTTCGCGAAATTTACATTACCTACTTTTCATTTCAGATTTCCAAAGGATGAAAATTTAAAAACTGCCTGGTTGCATAACATGAATAGAAGAAATTGGCAGCCCAAATAATGTCACGTATTTTGTTCTGAGCATTTTGAACCTCACTTTAAAGATAATAGTGGTTTCCGTACAGTGTTGACACCTGGTGCAATTCCAACAATTTTCAATTTATTGTTTCAAAAAGTAAGTATCTAGTAAATACTATTGTATTTATAATTCAAAAGTCGTCGTGAGTGTGCGTTTGGCGACGGACGTACCTCATTGCGCGTACGAATATTTATTTATTCGCGATTTGCGCGGCGTTTGCCGCTGCATGCTACAATGGCCATGGGCTCCGAACGGCTCGTAGCCAATGAAGTATTGGCGTTTCTACAACACGCCATTGATACAATGGACGAGATCAGCATCATTCAGATCTGTAAAACCAACTTCACGCGTGAAGAGATCGTTGATGCGAAGACGCTCCTGTACCACTCGCTCGGCAAGATCGACCGGATGCCATCCCGCAGACAGGATGAGAAGGGTGAGAAGAGTCTCCAGGATATCATCAACCTTCTTAAAGAGACTGATCCCGATGACGTGCCGTCGTTCGTGGCAAGGAACCTCAACAAGTTGCCGCCCGTCACGTTCGATCACGTCGACGTCACCAGGCTACTTAAGGATATAAACATCCTAAAGACGAGTCTGGCGGAAGTGGTGCTGAAGCTGGAGGCCTCTCAAGACACCATCGGTGATTTACGCGCTGAAGTAGAGACATTGCGCAACGCTTTGGCGACTAGTAGGTCACTAGAGGCCAACAACATCAACACGCGTCTCGGGGCACAAGTAGCCTCGTCAGCGAGTTTCGAATCAGCGAAACTTGACTCATCGCCGGCCACTGTCCCCGCACGAGTAAGCAGTGACATGCGTGTTACCCGCCCCGCACCTCCTCCCGCGAAGGTGTCGCCTTGCATGGTTACGTCAACGCCTCAACGTAACTATGCCGCAGCTGCAACCCGTCAGCAACCTAAATTCGGGTACAGAAGAGGACAGAGAGGGAAAGTGGAGTCTCCCGCAACGAACCCCCTCGCAGTACGGTGCCCATCGGCCAGCCGGACAAAGATGGCTTCATTAAAGTCGAAAAGAAAAAGAGGAAGCCTCTTTGTCGTAACCAATGTGGTACTGCACCGACAGGACACAACCATCTCCTGCGTCCCGCCGTTCCAGTGACCTACATTTACGTCTCGCGTCTCCATTACACTAGGAAGGTCTCCGATGTCGTGGAGTATTTGGAGAAGAAGACAAAGTGCCGGGTGCTGGTTGAGAAGTTGGACTCGCGTAACGCAGTGAATTTTAACTCGTTTGTTGTGCGTGTTCCAACCGAGCTCCTGTCGGACTTCCTGAAGGAGGAGCTGTGGCCAAAGGGGGTCGTCTTCCGAAAGTTCCGTGGACGTCGACGACCACCGGGAGTCAACGGAACCGTGTCTCACTTCGCGAATAAGTGAATTAGTTTTAAGTATATATTGTTGTATGTATGTTAGTCTATAAGGTATTTATGTTATGGGCCTCGTTGCCTGAAATAAATATTTATTTATTTATTTATTATTTTACTATAATCTATTGTGTAGAATGTTTATTTGTAATTGTTATATAATTTTTACATAACTTTTTAGAATAAACCTACACGATCATCAAAGACAGTAAAAAGAAACGCCAGGGGAGATCACATTTTAAGGGAAGTGCAAAATATACAACCAAGTACCTCCCAGCATAATATCCCAGATTGTGTGAGTTTCATAATTTTACATTGAAGTTGTTCGAAAATATTATGTATACAGAGAGTTAATTACTTTTATATTTTAATCGTTTACAGATTTCATCTGCGGTGTCACTACCTAAATCAAACCCATTAAAAAGTGATCTTGGAGATGATAATATTTTAATGGAGAAGAAAATCAAAAAGCTGAAAGACACAAATTTATTAAAAAGTAAAAGAATTAAAGCATTAAAACAGCTGAACCGACGATTAAAAACTAAAGTTTCCAAATTTTCAGATATTATATGTAGTTTAAAAGAAAAGCTTAATCATGATGATGTCCATATCTTATCTGGCATGCAAATTAAAAACATTTATTTACAAGGTATATAAAAAAAGCAAAAAGTTCTGCAGTAGAGAAAGTGTTTTCGCCTGAGTTAAGGTCTTTTGCACTGCAATTGCATTTCTATTCTCCCAGAGCCTGTAAGTTTATCCGGGACTCGTTTAATACTGTATTGCCCCACCCAGTCACATTGTCACGCTGGTATAAAAAGGTAGATGCAAATCCAGGTTTTACTTCGGAGAGTTTTAAAACATTAGAGGCATTAGCAAAAACCAGCAAACACAAAGTATTTGTTAATTTAAGTCTCGATGAAATGGCAATCCGCAAAGGCTTAGTTTGGGATGGATCTGAAAATAAATTTAAAGGATATGTTGATATTGGCACAAATGTATGCGATGATAGCTTACCCTTAGCCACCCAAGCCTTAGTAATTCTGATAACGGCAATAAATTCCAACTGGACTTTACATATAGGCTATTTTTTTATAAGCTCTATGACTGGTGAACAGCGGGCCAATATTGTGAAAATGGCTATTAAAATGTTATTTGAAATTAATATTTTTGTTTGTGGATTAACATTCGATGGCGCTGCACCTAATATCAGCGTGGCAAATTATTTAGGGTGTAATTTTAATCTGAAAAATTTAAAACCCTATTTCATATTTAAAGATAAGAGAGTGAATGTTTTTTATGATCCTTGCCACATGATAAAACTCATAAGAAACACGGTAGGTGAATTTGAAAGTTTGTACGATAAATATGGTGAAATAATTGATTTAAAATATTTACGTCTATTATTTAATATTCAAAGGGAAAAAGGATTGCATGTCGCCAATAAATAAAAAGAGGCACACATTTTATTCTCTAAGCAAAAAATGAAAGTTCGATTGGCGGTGCAGTTGCTTAGCAGGTCGGTTGCTGACGCACTCTCCTTTTGTGAAGAACATTATAAAGAATTTAAGGGATGTAAACCAACAGTAAAATTCATAAGAATTGTCAATGATGTTTTTGATGTTCTACCAGGGTATAAAAAGGCTTTATCTATTAGTAATATTCAAAAAGCCAAAGAACTTTTCGAAATCTGCCAAGATTATTTTATGCATTTAAAACTACCAAACGGCAAATTAGTTGTACAGTCTGCAGGTAAAACAGGGTTTATCGGATTTATAATTTGTTTGCATAGTACAATAAACCTGTACGAAGATTTAATTTCTAAAGAAAATCTAAGATTTTTGACAGTCTATAAAATAAGCCAAGATTTTTTAGATACTGTTAATTTAGGGTCTTAATTTATACTACTCGTACTAAATGGTTTATTTTATTTTTCGCTTTTCAGTTTTTTTCGTTCGTTTAATTTTTTGTTTAAAATTAATATTTTTTTAATTTTTAGTTGCTATAAAAATTAATACCTAATATTTATTATAAACTAGCTGACCCGGCGAACTTTGTATCACCTAAGAATGTAACCAATCAGAAATCATTAAAATCGGTACAGCCGTTCTTAGCCGTTAGTTTCTGTGTGCTCCTCCCTCTCCCTCTCCCTCTCCCTCTCACGCTCCCGCTCCCGGGATAAAAAGTATCCTATATCCATCCCTGAGCTTTATTTTATATCTGTATAAATAACTAATCTATCAACTATATATAACAAAATTTTACCTTATCCCACAGGAACAGCTCTTTTTTCCGGGATAAAAAGTATCCTATGTCCGTCTCCTGATTCTAAGCTACCTCCTCACCAATTTTCAGCCAAATCGGTTCAGCCGTTCTTGAGTTATAAATAGTGCAACTAACACAACTTTCTTTTATATATGTACTAGCTGTTGCCCGCAGCTTCGCATGCGGAAATTATGCTTATCATATTTGTACCCCTTGCAGTAAAAAATTGAAAAACAGGTTAATTTATATTGAAGTACTTATATTTAGGAATTTATGTACTGAAACATACGATATAATCACAAATCATTCCTCCGGGAACGAATTTAAAAAAATAAACAGTATTAGTTAACATGAGTTTTTTCTTTTTCATGAAAAAATTTGAAAAACACGAAAACATGTATTTCATCAATTAAATGAGGAATGTTTGTTGTAAATTTAAAGCAAATCGTTAATATTTCAAAATATTCCACACTAAGTTTCATTTGGTTCCGGTGAAAACTTTTAATTTTATCGAGACAAAAAGTTTTTTCAAACGTGATCCAAAGTTTGAGGAACAACATAACTAATTTCCGTCGAAATCAGTTCAAGGGTTTTCATGTAATGCCCGAACATACAAACAGATAGACAAACAGACAATAATTAAAAAAAAATTTTTTTGGTGTTCTAACACGTTATTGAAGTGCCCCTAACCGAAATTTTGAAAAATATTTAATGTACAGAAAAACTGGCTCTTGAGTTTCATTAGAAAAAAAACAAAAACCTCCCGTTATTTCCATTTATCCAGGATGTTACATATCTTGTCTCGAAGTAACACCACCAGATCCTAAATGGATCAATGATGAACTGGTTTTACGATGTCAACACGAACAGTACAAATATCTTTAAAAACGGTTCTGTTGTTTCCATCTGGACACTTACACCTCCCGCTCCCACTCTCTCTCCCGCTCCATCTCTCTCTCTCTCTCCCGCTCCCTGTCCCTTTCGCCCGTTCACGGTCCCTCTCCCGCTTCCTGTCCCTCTCCCACTTCCAGTTCCTCTCTCGCACTCGGTCCCTCTCCCGCTTTCTGTCCCGCTCCCTCTCCCGCTTCCTGCCCCTGTCCCTCTCATTCCTCTCCCGCTCCCTATCCCTCCCCTCTCCTTCTCCCGCTCACGGGTCCTCTCCAGTTTCCTGTCCCTCTCCCTCTCGCTCTCCCGCTCCCCGGCCCTCTCCCGCTCCCTGTTCCTCTCCCGTTCCCGGTCCCTCTCGCTTCCTGTCCCTCTCTCCTCCCCCTACCGTCCGTAAAGTCCTCTACACAATTTTTTTGTATCTCATTATAAGCTTACATATTAATTTTCATATTTCTGAGTTCGAAAATGACAAAGTTCTGGAAAAACTTGCAACCTCTTTATTTACCTCTTAGGGGATGAAATTCCAAAAAACCTGTTACAGTTAATTTTTGATTTATTTTCACATTTCTGAGTTCGATACTGACGAAGTTTCGTACAAACTTACATCCCCTGGTTTTACCCCTTAGTGGATGAATTTAAAAAAAAAAACTGTTACAATTAATTTTTGTTTCTAATTATAAAATGACATATACATTTTCACATTACTGAGTTTAAAATGACGTAGTTTCTTAAATAGATATTTACAAACCCTTAGTATTACCCTTTATGGGGATGAATTTCGAGAAAACCGTGATACAGTTAGTTTTTGTGTCTAACTATAAGCTTATATACAAATTTTCACCCTTCTTACTTCAAAACTGACGAAGTTCCCATACAAACTTGAACAACTTTATTCAACCCTTTATGGGTTGATTTTACCGAAAAACACATAACCATTAAATTTTGTTTCTATTTTTGAAATAATATATAAATTTTCATGTTTTTAACTTCAAAAATGACGAAGTTACGTACTAAGTTCAATCAAAGAAATTAACCCTTTAAGGGATGATTTTCCAAAAAAATGTGTTGAAGTTAACTTTTGTTTATTTCTATAAACATACATAAAAAAATTCATAATTATAACTCTAAAACTGACGAAGCTGATTTATATGTAAAAGACTTCCAACCCCTATTTTTAGGGGATGAATTTCGAGAAAATAGTGATACAGTTAGTTTTTGTGTCTAACTATAAGCTTATATACAAATTTTCACCCTTCTTACTTCAAAACTGACGAATTTCCCATACAAACTTGAACAACCTTATTCAACCCTTTAGGGGTTGATTTTCCAAAAAAACACATAACTTTTAAATTTTGTTTCTAATCTTGAACTAATATATAAATTTTCATGTTTTTAATTTCAAAAATGACGAAGTTGCGTACTAAGTTCCATCCAAGAAATTAACCCTTTAAGGGATGATTTTCCAAAAAATGTGTTGAAGTTAATTTTTGTTTATTACTATAAACATACATAAAAATTTTCATATTTATAACTCTAAAACTGACGAAGCTGATTTATATGTAAAAGACTTCCAACCCCTATTTTTAGGGGATGAATTTCGAGAAAACAGTGATACAGTTATTTTTTGTGTCTAACTATAAGCTTATATGCAAATTTTCACCCTTCTTACTTCAAAACTGATGAAGTTCCCATACAAACTTGAACAACCTTATTCAACCCTTTAGGGGTTGATTTTCCCAAAAAACTCATAACCATTAAATTTTGTTTCTAATTTTGAACTAATATATAAATTTTCATGTTTTTAACTTCAAAAATGGCGAAGTTACGTACTAAGTTCAATCAAAGAAATTAACCCTTTAAGGGATGATTTTCCAAAAAAATGTGTTTAAGTTAACTTTTGTTCATTACTATAAACATACATAAAAAAATTCATAATTATAACTCTAAAACTGACGAAGCTGATTTATATGTAAAAGACTGCCAACCCCTATTTTTAGGGGATGAATTTCGAGAAAACAGTGATACAGTTATTTTTTGTGTCTAACTATAAGCTTATATACAAATTTTCACCCTTCTTACTTCAAAACTGACGAATTTCCCATACAAACTTGAACAACCTTATTCAACCCTTTAGGGGTTGATTTTCCAAAAAAACACATAACTTTTAAATTTTGTTTCTAATCTTGAACTAATATATAAATTTTCATGTTTTTAACTTCAAAAATGACGAAGTTGCGTACTAAGTTCCATTGAAGAAATTAACCCTTTAAGGGATGATTTTCCAAAAAAATGTGTTTAAGTTAACTTTTGTTCATTACTATAAACCTACATAAAAAAATTCAAATTTATAAATCTAAAACTGACAAAGTTGGTTTGTATGAAAGTGACTTCTAACCCGTATTTTTACCCCTTAGGGGATGAATTTCCAAAAATCCGTTCTTAGTGGACGTCTCCTTAGCATAAACTATCTCCCTGCCAAATTTCATCTTAATCGGTTCGGCAGTTTCTGAGATTTTTTGTTTAATCAGCGGTGTGTCGCTTTTCAATTTTATATATATAGATATAGAAATATAGATATTGAGGGTGATTTTCAATATTTTTCTAATGAAAAAATCAGAATAACTGACTGTATAAGTTATGGGTGGTAGATTCAGTTACCAGGTAAAAATGTAGTAGGTGAAATATCAACCATCGCCTATTTTCGTACAACAATTATTAATGCACGAAGAGCTTGGAAGCCCTAACCCCTATACCTATAACCCCTATAGTAAGGGAATAATAGGGGTAACAACCCTGAACGTAATTTTTTTTTCTCAGTACCTATTGAAGATATCTTTATGAAATAGAAACTGTACATGACGATCGATAAACCAATTATAATATATTTTTTTCAGAATTTTCCAATATTAGAAACTGTAAAAAACGAGAAGTATATTTTTTGGGGTTGGTTTTTTATACTATCCCCCAAAGTGACACCTACCAAAAAAAAATATCTTATTTGGTAATTAGTTAGCTATTACATGTTAAAGTCACAAAAAGGTCGAGTCGGTGGAACATAGCTTAAAAAATAAAAACCAATTACAGATACGTGCATGAATATATTACATATAAATTTTTACCAAAAACTACATTAATGCCTGTGCACTGTCTCATACCTACAAAATATCAACTATAAATCTTATACGATTTGACCGCATTTGATTGTGTGAATTTTGAACAGCGTGTTCTAGACTCCGTACAATGTTATAGTGCGCTACAATTAACATGTAGTGACTTGTTTATTTCCATGCAAGTTTTTTCAAGTTATAAGAAGTTAACTAGTGAGTCAAAACATAATTGGCAGGCGACGTACATATATATTTAGGCAAAAGAAAATTGTATTTTTACTAAGTATTTTGCAAGAGTTTTAAATATCAATTGAGTGCGGTTCAGTTTTTCACGGTAACGTTTGTGATCAGAAATAATTGAGAAAACAATTGAACGTAATAAAGATGAAAAATGTGCTAATTGTAAAATAAGTATCAGAAAAGCCAGTCAAAAGTTAAAACGTATTACTACAGATGAAGATTTAAATAGATATCAACCTTTTTGTAAAAATACTTTACATATTGGATCCGTGTTTTGTTGCAAATGTAGACTGATAATATATAGAGTTGCGAAACCGACTACGTCTACTGGCTGTGGTGATAGTATTGAAAATGACAGTTACGGCAGTGATTTGGATGATCCGGACTTTCAAGTGTTTTGTCGCAGTGGTTCACGTCAAGAAGAATATGTAGAGTTTCAAATCAAAAGAGTTAAAACAACATATATTTACTGTACAGTATGTGAATCTAAAAATAATCTCACTATTGTGCATTTAGATGCTCGCCTGCAAGCATTTATTAAACGAAGAATTTTTAAATTTTTATTCCAAAGGGAAATAGCTGTTACCTAAATCATTTGATAAAAAAACGGTTTTTTGATGATGATTTACAGCTATTAGGAGTTTATTCTAACCATAGTTTCTTAGAAAAAGGCGAAGTCTCCCAATTTTTAAATCTTTTAGCTAATAATGCTGCTTTAACACTACTCAATAGAGTTGGCGGATTTTCTGTTTCTGAAGAAGAAATATTTACATACACAGGTCTTGAATGGCAAAACATTATTAGATTAGCAGGAATGCTTTCTAGCATGAGAGATACTGATGATCGGTCGGTAAAACAAGCATGCGTAGTGTTTTTAGTTAAATTTAGAACTGGTTATTCAAACGACATAATTCAGAAAATCTTGGGATTGAAAAATTCGCAACAAGTCTCAGATTATTTCCATCAGGCAATCCAAAGTTTTGAAAAAGATATTTTACCAGCTCATTTCGGAATAAATGCGAAGAGTAGACTTTATTAATAATGAAACATCTTATCTCGCAAAACATCTACTCGGATTTGAAGAAACTTCTCTTGGTTTAATTTTTGACGGAACTTACATTTGGCATGAAAAAAGTAGAAACAACGTTTACCAAAGAAAATCTTACAGTGGACAGAAGAAATCACCACTTTGTAAGCCCTTTAATCACCACTTTGTAAGCCCTTTACTATTTGTACAACAAATGGCTTTGTAGCTGACATAGCAGGTCTCTATAATGGAACTATGAACAACGCAAGTATATTAAGAAGTATATTAGAGGAACCTACATATCCTAGTAAACATATTCATGCACTTTTCTTTTTAAAATATATTCGTCTGATTGATGATTCACAACTTAAATCAACGTGTTCCGCAGGATTATTGTCATGGATTGTGCGCTATCCACGGACGTTACCACAATCGTCCTAACTAAGGGTCTGTATATAAACGAATTACTGCTTGATGAAATGTGGTGTTTGTTTTTATTCGCTTATGATATATTAAAAAAAGGGCATGTTATTATGCGATTCATTGGTGTAGGTGTGCGCTATTTTATTTTTTCACGACGTGTTTTTATTTTATTTCTAATATTTACGTAAAAGTTTTGATATAACGATTTTTGTTAAGCGGAACTAACATCCTAATTATATTCGACGATTTACGGCCGGTCTCAATAATGTACTAACAGTTATAAAAATGTAGATAAGGCTACCATTAATACGCCATCTGTCATATTTGTCAATTTTTGCGTCTCAATAACCTTCAGTGGATCGAAAATATCTATCGATGACATTGATCTACCGTTCGGAGGGCCAAGTCATACCGTAGGTATGTTGGTCCATACAAAAATAAATACTTGCGTCTCAATAACGCTTTGACAGCTAACTGTCGGTAGTAGAAGTTACCAACTATCGGAAATTTTCACATCGCTCGATTTCGACGGATAATTGGTAGATTTCTCATATTGTAAAGAAAATTTATCAAAACATCATGGATATTAATCAGTGATGAGTGATAATGAATTTTGTGAAGCCTGTCTCGTATGACTGAATTGTGTGAATCCAATTTTGTTTATAACTACCTAGATTCAGATTAAACATAATCCATAATCTAAATTTTACTAACAAAAAATAACCGACTTCAAAATTACTCAAAAACTACTTGTCAGATCTCGTTCTTTATGTGGGACCACATGACAAGCACCAGCTTTCGATTAAAAAAAGAATCATCAAAATCGGTTCACCCAGTCCAAAGTTCTGAGGTAACAAACATAAAAAAATACAGTCGAATTGAGAATCTCCTCCTTTTTTTGAAGTCGGTTAAAAACGGCGCGGCAGTGAATGAGAATTGATAACAATTCCTATCTTTAAAGTTTTAGGTAAGTAGGTATTTTAATAAAACAAGAACACTAAGCTTTTTAAGTTAGATTTATTTTGAAATTATAACAAAAACATTTCGCCTTTTCAGAAATAATGGTGTATCCCTGCTACATCAATAGCTATTGGCTACTATTTTGGCCTTATGAAGAAAGGTACTTCATCTTTTGTGAAGGGTCTGGACTTCATCTGAAAAGAAACTTCCTTTAGTACATTTGGCAACAATTTTTTGTTTAAAAGCAAAAAGAAGCTGTTGCTTCTTTTGTTGTTTTGTGAGGGGTATTAAGCCATAGTCTACCACGCTGGCCAAGTGCAGATTGGTAGACTTCAAACACCTTTAAGAACTTTATGGAGAACTCTCCGGTGTGCAGGTTTCCTCGCGATGTTCATTGTTTTCCTTCACCGAAGCTAGTGATAATTAACTTCTAATACGCACATAATATTTGAAAATTAGCGTGCCAGGATTTGAACTCGGGCCCCGGACAAGTGGGAATAAACACTTCGTTCGGGAGACCAACGTTCTAACCCTAGGCTATCACTGCTACAATTACAACAATTCACAATTACTACAATTTTTTGTTTACTAAACATAATAATATATTTTATTTTATTAACAAATAAAGTCTATACTCACGGTAATTGTTGAGCTATGTGTTTCATTATATAATCCTAATTTATTCATAAAACTAATTAATATTAAGTACTAAAATTATGAGAAAATACACGTTGTTTATATTTTGGGTAACCAAGCGACATAAAACGAATGTCAAATGACAATAACATGTCATCGTCGTCCGGGATACCCATGAGTGATAAACGTCAAATGCTGCGTTTTGTTACTAGTGAAGCATTGTTCCAGGTTACACATAACATTATTTTATTAACTTCATCCGCGATATTCACAGTACATTTGGAAAAAAATATCATTTTAATATTAAAATTAAATAAGTTTATAATCAAAAACACTGAGTTCCTTTTTATGATAAAAAGTATAAAAAAAGTATAGAAGTATAAAAAAATATATTGTTAAGCGAAAACGAAATTTTCAGAGGGACTTAAAAACTAGAGTCAGAAATGTCACTGAAATATTATCTACCGATGATCTTACTTTTTTTTGCTTACTTTTGATTTGTGAGACGGCAGTTAGCGGGAGATCAATGTTTACTTTTTATCTCTGATACTTACCAGAGTTCGACTGACAGTACATTATTGAGACCGGCCGTTAGACGGGCTTGCATGAAATTTCTTAAATTAAGTTTCTTAATTTAAGTTAGTTTCATAATTAAATTACTTTATTTCTTAATTTAATTTAATTTTAGTTTATTTTTTAAATTTTAATTCAATTTTATTTAAATTTAATTACTAATATGCAAATCTTTTCTTCTTAGCAATGCTTTCACAATTTAGTCTTATTTTTATCCCAATACTAATTTATGTGGTTGAAATGTTGCACTCGAATTTTATATCTTTATGCGCAAAAATTTAACACGTTCATCGCCGACTATTATTTTACAAAATCATAAAAAAATGTCATTGGTTTTTATGATTATTTATAGGTTTATTTGTTCATATATAAAAGTTTTACAGTGATATTTGTTTATTTTGGCTTTATTTTAGGGTTTTTTTAAGTGCCGGTCATTATGACCCGGCGCGGCCTAAACGGAATAATTATTACATTCAGGCCGTGCCGGTCACAATGCCGGTCAGCGTACTTACGTACGCGTAATTTTCGATCGATGAGACATAGACAAACGTTATAGACACGTCTACTACGCACGGGTACCGCGCGCCTAATGGATGCTAGCGCGGGAGTACACCGTGCGTGCGGTTGTTGTTCCCGCCTCCCTTCACCCCTTTCACCTCTCCCTATGACTCAAGCCAATCACGGATTGTTTTCGTTAGTTCGCACTTGTTTTGGTCATCAAATGCACACTAAGATATTGTTTAGCAGAAAAAATAGTTTTATTGTTAAAATGGACACTTTTTTTGACTTTGAGTTTACACAAGAACAATTACATGTAATTGACAGTTTAGAGAGGTCACATTGCAGTATTGACCATGTCATAAGTGAGGGTGATGAAGTGATAAATATTCCACGTACCAGAAAACGTCGAGTTATTTTGTCGGACAGTGAAGAAGATGACCGTGATTTATCTCCAGCTTTATCCGGCCATACACCTGAATGTGAGTGGTACCAGCCACGTGGTAAGCAGCCTCGTTTAATTCCTTTTACCGAAATACCGGGACTGAAACCTTACTCACTTCGAAATCAACTATCCAATGCTACACCTGTTGATTTCTATTCCCTCTTAGTCACTGACCAGTTATTTGAAAATATAGCACATCAGACGAATATATTTGCCCAACAAAGTATCGATAAAGGTGGCATTAAAGATAAGTCGAGACTACGGCTCTGGACGTCAACCGACAAAGAAGAAATGAAACGATTTTTAGGCGTGATTATTTGGATGGGTATAGTGAAGTTACCAAAAATCGTAGACTATTGGTCTAATGATGAAATGTTGGGTCAATCTTTTGCAAAAAAGACTATGAGTCGCAACCGCTTCGAAGTTTTGCTTAGAATGCTCCACTTTTCCAACAACGAAGAAGTTCCAAAAAATGACCGGCTGGGTAAAATACGAAGATTGGTTGAAATATTGAACCAAACATTTTCAATTCATTATACTCCCGATGAATGTTTATGCGTCGATGAAAGTATGATACCATTTCGTGGGCGTATCATTTTCCGCCAATATAATAAGTCGAAAAGACATAAATATGGCATCAAGCTATTTAAATTGTGTACTACTCCTGGCTATACGACAAAGGTGGAGGTATATGGAGGAAAGACATTAGATTCACAGGATAATACTCCAACCAACGTTGTCTTGAATTTAGCACGTAACTACTTTGGAAAAGGTCATACCATGTTCGTAGATAATTGGTATACAAGCTTAGATCTAGCTGAGAAGTTAGTTCAACACGATACTCATTTAGTAGGGACCCTACGAAAAAACAGGAAGAACTTACCAAAGGACGTCATGACTGGAAATCTGAAACCGGGTGAGTTTATGGCAAAAGAAAACAAAAACGGAGTCACGGTTATGAAGTGGAAGGATAAGAGGGACGTGTGTTTGTTGTCAACCAAACATTCGATTGGTTTTACAAAAAAAAAGAACAAAAGAGGGGTTGAAACAATTAAACCGAAAATTGTGATTGATTATAATAAAGCCAAAGCAGCCGTTGACTTGTCTGACCAAATGAGTGCTTATTCGAGTCCATTGCGAAAGACGTTAAAGTGGTATAAGAAGCTCGGTATCGAATTATTACTCAATACTGCTGTAGTAAATGCAAGAGTACTATATGAAAGTACAACGAAGAAGAAGATATCTGTCGTCGATTTTAGGCGACTGTTGGCAAAGCAGTTGATTGAGGGTAGTCAAGAAAATACGGGATTGACCACACCACGACCCAGAAGACAAAAACACGAGCTTAAGAAAAAAGAAGGTCCAGCAGTATCAACAAGAAAATTTTGTCGTGATTGTTACAAATCAAATGTTGAGTTGCATGGAAGAAATGTGGCCAAGAACAAAACAAAGAAGGTTTCTTGGTTTTGCACTATTTGTCCCGGCAATCCCCATTTATGTCGTCAATGTTTTGACAAATGCCACTAAAATGTTTGAATATCCATTTAGAGTTGAATTAATCTTTAGTTTGATTGTTGTTCGTATGACGATTTGTAATTGTGGTTTGATAAAAAACGTTCCTAATATTTTTTGTTCTATTGTCTTTGATTTGATAAAAACATGCCTAAAATTAATAATATTCTATTGTCTTTTCATTTTTATGCATAAATGCAACTTATAACAGAAATAAAAATATATGATTCGTAATCCTATGTTTTTTCCTTAACTTTTTTCTCTAAGTCCTAAAAACAGGTATGCCATCAAAAAATCAAAAAACCAAGTAGTTACAGGTGTTCATTGGGGCCGCGCCGGTCACATTGTATGGTTGAATACACAGCTTTTGCATTCTGCGGCGCGAACGGGCTTCGCAAAGGTAGGTCTGGCGTGCCGGTCATTTTGACCCCCCATGGCCCAAATGGCTAGATCAAGTGCCGGTCATTTTGACCACCATGGCGATGAACGTGTTAAGATAAGTTCTTTTGAAATTGGGGTGGTAGCTTTTAATCAATATAATTAACAATGTACTGTATTGATTAAAAGTTACGATAAGTTAAAGTTAAGATTAAAGTTAAGTTAAGTTAGTTATTAAGGGTGGATTGCACCGTAGGCTCTGTTATAGTTTCCGTCAAAGTTAACTTTAGCGGTAACAATAACGGTGACAATGGTATTTAACAATTGTGTGTTGCACCGTGAAATTGTTCCTGATTGTCAAAGTTAACAGGGTTGCAAATTTAAGGTTCCATATTTTTCCTTAAAAATGTATGGGTAATATATTTTGATATGGAAACACAAAATACTAGCTGTTAGCAGTGTCATCCTTACCTTACTGACGTTTCGGATCGACGACATAAGAAGATTGTTTTGGGAATAAAAATAGCGTTTTTCTTTAAATTATAAAGATAATAGCGTACCAAACTTATATAATGGACCGTGCCGAAGCGAATACTGTGATGACGGAGTACCGTTTAAAGTAAGTTTACCTTTCCATCTTAAGTAAAACAGTAAAATCCACACGCACGCACTAACATAAGTTTAATAGCTTTAGTTTCGATTATTATGAATTGAATAATTATAAATAGGCCTACAATATATAAATAGAATATATATATATATATATATATATATAGAATATACATATATATATATATGTATGTAAATAAAATACACGACCTACATCTATATATTTTTATATTAGGTTAGGCACACTCATAATTTCATATTGTTGATTGTTTTCCAGGGAAAGAAGTGTCAATTTCAGTAAGGAGGAGACGAACAGACTGCAACAACTAGTAGATAAATACAAGAATGTGCTAATGTGCAAAAAAACGGATGGGAGTAGCGCCAAACAAAAAGACCATGTTTGGCACTCCATTGAGAAAGAGTTTAATGCCATTGGCCAAATACCCAGAAATATGAAACAGTTGAAATATAAATTTGAAAATATGAAAAGATGTGCAAAAAAGGTGTTGTTATATTTTGTGTTAATTCAATTCATGTTATTTTCATTCATTATTAAATATCTTAACTTGGTGTAAATACATAAATAACAAATTAGTAATCTTTATACAATAAATGTGTACAGGAGGCCTGTAGGGAGCGCCAAGAAATGATACGCACAGGAGGAGGAAAACCTCCCTCCCTTCCTCCACACTCTGAAGAAACTACAGACTGGCTACGGTCACGTATGTCAGGCTCCATAGATGGAAATGAGGCTATTTATGATGATGATGTTATGACTCCAAATTCACTTTCCGTAAGTTACTCATTCATATATAAAGAGTAATTTCTCAATATTGAGGTAAATATTATAATCATTAATATTATCATTTGACAGGCATGTCAGCATTGGTGGAATAGCGGCTAGAAAGACCCTAAATGTCCATGTTTATTCGTCCATTAAAAGTGTACCATCTGTGGTACCATGAAATTAAATGTTATAGAAGACTATTGTTTATGTCAACAATATTGTTTCAGGCTCCAAAACAAGAATTAAAAATTAAGAAGAATAATCCAGATGATGATGATATTCTTTCAGTTCGCAAGGTATTATTATTATTATTATTTGTGTCTCTCCTGTAGCAAATCACGGCCCGGAGATTCGTCCTTTTGGAAGGCGTTCGTAAGGATATAGATTCAACACGAAGAGGCCCCTTTGAGATACGATAATCAGTATTAATTGTAATTAAGGGTAAGTAACCGTTGGGGAAGAAAGTTTCTCGAATGGCGCCCACGTCTCGGAAAAAGGAGCATAGGACGCCCCCGACCAGGTGGATTGACGACCTGAAGAAGACAGCGGGCATCCGCTGGATTCAAAAGGCTCAGGACTGGACGCAGAGTGGCGCAAGTTAGGGGAGGCCTATGTCCAGCAGTTGACCTACAAAGGCTGATGGATGGATGGGTGGATGGATGGATGGAAAATAAAAAAAATATTATTTTTGTTACAGAAGACAAAGCTTGTCATCAATATTGACAATTTTGATGAAAGTATGCCTATAGAAAAGGTACAGGTAAGGTATCTTTCTTTTCACGTCTATTTATTACTAGCTGTTGCCCACAACTTCATCCCCGTGGAGTTCGGTTTTAACATGTTTCCTGAGAAACTTAAAAATTCCAGGATAAAAAGTTGCTTTAGTGCCTTATCTGTCAATCTAATAAATTTCATTCAAATCTGTTCAGCTGTTAAAGCATGAAAACAGAAAAAACAAATATCCTTATGTTTACATTTATTAATATTAGTTAGATTGGATATCGACCTCAGCAGAGAAAACTGTTTTTGTTCCAGAATGCAGAGGTTCATGGTAATAATAATATGCCAATTGTAATCAATGAAAGCCAGATGGATATTGCAGAAGCAGAATCTATCCCCATTTTCGACTGCAGTACACCTCATTCCTCTTTGAGGAAACCTGTGGCACCACAACTAAAACGTAAATATTTTTTAAGTTAGTATGGACAGCCCTATAATACTGACAAGAGGGCTATTGGATGGAAGGAAGATAAAAAAATATGTATAAGGACTAGCTGCCCGGACAGACTTCGTTCTGTCAAACGTTTTTTATTTATTTTAAGATGAGGGCTATCCTATCTTTCAAGTTGGATCAAACTGCACACGGTGTGCAAATTTGATTAAAATTGGTTAAGTAGTTTAGGGAGTCCATCGCGGACAAACAATGTGACACGTAATTTATATATATAACGGAGAAAGTGGCTAGGGAAATAATAATAACATGTGGGCGTTTACATCACTTTAGTCAGAAACTCATCTTAACACAGGTTTTACAACTTTTACACACGTTACACAATTATAGTCAGGAATGAGGGCTGAACCGCCCTAATGGTCTCCAACCTCCCCTCACAACCATCCCAAGCCTCGCATAACCCTGGTCTGATTCCGTTACTGGTCGATCCGTATCTGATTGTTCTTCTCTAGGCGTCTACTCAGCTCGAAGGCTGTCTCCGAAGTGTCCGTTGTAGGCTGGCAAGTCAGCAGTTCTCGGTTATCCCGTCACCGCGTGTCAAAATGACAGTAGACAATTTGGATAGTGTTGCCATCTTCAAAATCCGAATACACCTAAGCCTGGTCCAGCTCGGTGATCTATTTTATGATCTCCGACACGGCCATCATGACGAATCTCACACGTCCTCGTGTGAGGCAGCAGAGGAACATCTGAAAAAGACAAACCTTCGCAAAGTAAAAGTTTCCTCAACTCGGCCTCCCTGACCTCAAGTCTCAAGGCTTCATAATGAAAACGCATGTAGCAGCCAGAACGGGATAATTACTTAGAATTACAATCTGATAACACGATCTAGCTTTGCAACTCGCTAAGTATTAAACAGTGTCATAGTAGTAAATAATATCACAAACATTAATCAGCGAAGAGTGTCGTTGCTATCACCTATAGCGAGCGATAGCAACTCATGCCACCTCCATCGAGTGACGATAACCATGCCACCTCCATCGAGTGACGATAACCATACTTGCATACCACTTACTACTCATCAAAAACAATCGACAATTGGTTCACTTGCTGTGAGAATTTTAAGAAATTCTTAGTGTGTTATCCCGTCTGTTTTAAAGATACTCATCAGTAAAGGAATTATTATCTTTGGTCGATCTTTTTAAATGACAAAAAGGCTATTCTTCGCTCACATCGTTCACCACATTCTCACTGTGGCCTTTGTTACCAGAAATCATCGAGTATACAAACTCAATTGACCATCAAATGTCAAATGCGACATCAGCACAAACTCGACAAAATTACTGTTTTAGTCAGCAGCCACAAAAAAGAAACAATACAGATCACCTGTTATATCATGTCGCCATCTAATGACTGATAATGCTCATCGTAAGCCACGGTACAAGGAGCCGTGATGTGCTCCCTTCGGTATCATCAAAATTAAATGCAGGTAGTTGACGCCAGTGTACTTTATCTTGCATTGATGTAATTTCTCGTCACCCTTTAAATATTCACAGGTCGCATGTCTATAACTCCATACAACTGTCATTGTCACTTAGTTTATCTGAAACACACAAAAAAACAACGACAAGACACACGAAATTTCTAAATGTTATTTTTCTGAACTGAGGGTAGACTAAATTAAATAACAAAATGTTTAAAAAACGAAAGTTCTGATCACATTTAAAGAACGCTTTTGATATCACAAAACAATACACTCGCACTGATTTTCAACGACCTTATGGCGCAAGTTTTTTGTAATTGTAATTTGTAATTGCCTGTACATTTAGTGAGAAAACCTGTTTCCTATTTCTATATGTTTCAGCATCTGGCCCACCTGGAGATTTTATTGGGATATGAGTGCAATCTATAGTTCCGATTACTTTAGGAAAGGCACTTATTTCATAAAATTTTTTAGCCTCCGTTTCCATTTCTTGTGTATTTCGAGGCATTGACACCCACTCTGATCTTAGCCCAGCAATAGCTCTGCTCACTCGATATATTATCCGACACACACTTGACTTATGGACACCTGCAGCATCCCCGATGCAACGTTGGAATGAGCCACATGCATAGAATTCTAGGGCCATCACTATTTGTTGCTCAGGAGTAATTGCGAAATTCCTGAAAAAATAAATATTATTATTTTAATAGGCCAATAAGCAGCGGCAGTTGAACAACTGATAACGCTATCAAGTTTCATACATCACAATAGGGTAGTTATTATTATAAGATTGAGTATTAGTAACCATAATAGATACGTACTTCATGGTCCTACTTTTCAGCAAGGGTCCTAAATGAGCAGCCAGCGCCTTAGCAAAACCCTTGGAAATTCGAAATCTGTCCAAAAATTCACTATCATCCCATTTTCGACATCGATCAATTCGAGGTTGATATACTTTTTTCTTTTGCAATTCGGGTACGTTGTTATCACTCTCGTCATCAGAAGAACTGGATTCCCACAGAATATCACGAATTAAAGACATAATAACTTTTAAGACTAAAAAGAATTATTTTTCCAAACAATTTGTTATTATTATAGGTTATTGTGAAGTTGACAGTTCATTAGACCATAACAATAGCAATAACCGGCCAAAATCGATCAGTTAACGTTAGCGTTAAGTTATGACGTCATTACACCCGTTGCTAAAATGGTGCAACGCAAATGTTGCTTAACCGGGGATTTGACGGCATGGTTATTGTTATAGTTACATGGTGCAACACACCCTAAGTGTAATCAATGTATGTAACACCTAATTAATGTAACAATTTGGTGAAGCTGAAAAAAGAAAAGACATTCTTAATGTTTGTGAATATAATAATGCAAGAAATGTTTATTAACTCGTCGATTACCAGGAACGTGGATTCACGTTCGAACTCAAAAGTACCGCCGCCGCCGCGATTCTCAGGTATTAATGGAGGTATAATATTGTAGATCACCGAATGAAAATGTCCCCTCTGGGAGCCATGGAGGTCTACGTGGACGTGGAGGCCGTAACGGCCGTAGAAACCGGGGCGGCAGTCGTGCAGGCTGCAGAGGATATGGTAGCCGTGGGAACTCGTCAGGCGAGATGGAGAGGCGAGCTTTTGCACATATTTATTGTTTTGTTCTTAATGATACAGAATATTTTATAGTATTTTTGTCGTAACAGGGAATTAGACCTAGTTCGTGCCCAAAGGCAAATTACACAAAGACATGTCGCGGCACTGCCAGCGGGAGCTCGACGAGAACTTTTAGAGCGGAAGCGTGATTCGCAACTTTCACGAGTGCTATTGCCGGACGCACCACCACGCAAAAGACGTGCACGGTTAGTATTTTTACGGTTAGGTTACGTACAATTACGTCTAAAAATATGTATACACTTGGATACTTATTCCATGGAGATGAAGCTCTGAATGAATGAATCGATTAAATGTATTCATATTTTTAGAAGTCACTGAATATTACGAAGATTACGATAGTAAACATATATTTTACTTTTTGCAGTAGGCCATCTCCAGATCGCGAAGCGTGCGAATTCGCAAATAATAATTCTGTTTCACAAGAAAACAGAATCGTAATTTTAGGTAAGGAATGTGTTTTTTTTGTCATGTATATTTAACAGTTATTGACTTAAATTTATCTCATTCTGTTTTAGAAGATATACAAGTTGTTCCACCCAGGCAAAAAGAGGACAACCCGCCTAGGCCGCAACCCAATATTGTGGAGGATGTCGAAATTCGTAAGTAAATTGATTAGTAGTTATGTATAACCATTCTATTAGTATTTTAAATGTAATCTTTTTGTAACAGAGGACCTACAAGTGCCAGCGTTGGAACCGGGGCACTTTCTTCGTGCTGATACACCAGGTGCCGATACGATCCCTAATTCTCCCAGCTCCCTGGATAGTGATCCAGGGCGTTTAAGTACTATTAGCAACATGGAACTGATGGAAAAAACTCCTATTAAAAGGAGAATTGATGTTGATGATTCAGAATAAATAATTAGGAATTTCGTATATTTCTTATTTTTACATTTTCCTTGAGTCTAGTAGTAAGTAATAATCAAAGAATATCCAAAATATTTTTTCCATCTTGCCTAGACAGAAAGAGACAGATCGAAGACTAGAGAGAGGCATAGGTAATATGTTTTTCTGTCAATTTCATCGTTGATTACTTAATTATGTGAATTTTATTTTAGCTATAGAAGTGAGAGCTGAAGTGCAATTACTTGCCGTGCCATCCACAAGTAAACAGCGTGCTGTAATTGGTATGCATCAAACAAACGTTTAATAAATAGCCAAACGGATAAAATATGCAAGGCAAGGAAAATAAAAAAAAACATTCTTTTTTTCAGGGGTTA
This sequence comes from Thymelicus acteon, assembly GCA_951805285.1. Classification (NCBI taxonomy): domain Eukaryota; kingdom Metazoa; phylum Arthropoda; class Insecta; order Lepidoptera; family Hesperiidae; genus Thymelicus; species Thymelicus acteon. The sequence continues at coordinate 19,582,501 of OX638214.1, read as the reverse complement.
ACGACAAACACTTTGACGAGACAATTGACGAGTGGATGAAATTAATTGATGACTTAAGCGACTGTGACATGGACACAGACAACGAGACCTGTCCTTTACCAACTATAACTTCTCGTAACGCTGCGGCAGAAACTGCTGTTCAAACAGACCTTTCATCTTATGAAGCTTGTGTACTGGAGACTGAAGACCGACAAAACGACTTAGCTTTGAGAGCATTTGTACCGACTGACTGTTACGATTTTAACTGGACAAAAGACCGACAAATTTTTAATGGACGACGAGAGAATTTTGCTGGGACTCCAGGTCCGACTTTTCCGATCTCAGACCAGACACGTATCGTTGATATTTTTTATAAGATGATTGACAATGACTTTATAGACAGACTTTGTAATGAAACTAACCGATATGCCACCCAGAAAATAACTTTACTTAAAGAACAAAACAAGTTTCTTCCGACTTCAAGGCTGTACAGATGGACACCGACTGACAGAGACTAAATGGTTAGTTTTTTAGCGCTAACAATTTTGCAAGGGCTCTACCCCCTGCCGGAGGAGGAATCTTATTTTTCCTGCAATGGATTCGGAACTATGCCTTATTTTCGCCAAATAATGTCATATAACAGGTACTTGCTGCTAAAATCACTGATCCATTTCGTTGACAATGAGACCATTACAGAACCGACTAAGATGTGCAAAATTCAGCCGATTATAGATTATTTCAATTAAAAATTTTCTACCCTTTTCTATCCACATCAAGAGATAGTCATAGACGAATCTCTTTTGAAGTGGCACGGCAGATTAGGATTTGCGCAGAAAATATCATCTAAGGCTGCACAAGTGGGTGTGAAAACCTACGAGTTGTGCGAGAGTTCCAGTGGATAGTGGATTGGAGGTTTTTTGTTTATGCTGGAAAGGACAAGACCAAGACTGCGACTACTAATGAAGACGCATATATTAATAACACAAACGACAGACCTGATGAGGATGATACGACTGACCCACTAACAACCGAACCAACTACGTCTGACCCGACGATTGGGCGTCCCACCAATATTACGGCAAAAATTGTGTATGACTTGGTGGAGCCACTTCGTCACCGCGGCCATACGCTAATAATGGACAATTTTTATAATAGTCCGTTATTATTGCGGTGGCTAAAACGTCAAAAAACTGACTGTTACGGGACGTTACGACTGAATAGGGAATTCGTTGCCGATTCATTAAAAACTTTGACTTGAAATATTATCTGCTTACCCCTTGGAACGTATTCGAAATAAAATTTGGTACAAAAAAACTTTTCCGTCGTTTATATAATTCCGCTTTATTTAATTCATATATAATTTTTAAAACAGCTAACCAAAAAATATCACACAGGCAGTTCAGGACATCTTTGGCGGAAGACTTGTTGAAAATACATAAAAGTATTGACTTGACGACGGAACCGCGACTTATAACATCTAAAACTGGACAGACAACGACAACGCGGCCAGACACAAGCAAAAGGCCCCAACTACAGCATCGACACTTCCCAATTAGAACTGGGTTTAAACAAAGTCGCTGTTGGATGTGCGCCCAGCGAAAGGTCACCGCGGCGAGAACAATTTGGAAGTGTCTGGAGTGCAACATTAACCTGTGCATAGAAGGCTGCTTCATGGAATACCACATTTAATTTAGTCAACGCTGTTAACTGTTTAAATAATTTTTAATTTAATTTAATTATTATTAATATTTATTAATTTAATTTAATTTATTAATTTTATTTTAATTTAATTTATTTAATTTAATTTCATTAATTAACGTGGCATTGCTAGGCAAGCCGGGTTCATTTAATTATATTAGTTAAATAGTTTGAGAGAAAATTGTTTGCTTGTTTTGCATTTTTAAAAGAGTATTGTGTAAAACTATACTTTAAATAATTAATCACTCTAATTGAATTTTTAAATATTGTACATTTCAAATAATTATATTTTTAACTATATACAATATATATATATTACTTTATTTGAATTAAATTGAAAATTCACCCAAAACTTACTTAAACAATTAAGTTCGTTAAATAGTATGAAGTGTGTAAGAAACCTTAGACGGGCGGCCATCTTGGCACGAAATAGCTTTCGCACAAGTAGTTGAGGGCGCTTGGAAGATCGCGGTAAAATTATCTGGAGTATGTTTTGTTTCGATTTATTTAGCTGCTCAGAATTGAAATAAATATCAACATATTGATATTGTAGGAAAGGAAAATAAGTCTAGTTTGTAGTAATATTATTATTATTGCCACAATCTCCTATATTTTCTGCTTTTAAAGTAAATTTATAAAAAATATAAAGTTTTTTCCACCTAATAGCATGATTTACCTCGTTTTTAGTAATACAATAGAATGTAATGAGTTTTTAAAATATAAACATTGTGTTCTATATACTTTTATTTAATCATCAATATTTTTTTCCTTACTCTAACTATCATATTTAAGTAGCTACATAGGTTTTTGTTAAGAAATAGCGAGCTCCGCTAAACATTCGCACAAGGTTGCGAGTGGCTGGACGTAAGATGGTATATACAGTTGCGTGAGCCGGACGTGTGAGTGGTTATAATACCTTTTTTTTTATTCAGATCCATGTGGAACTGGAGAAAAATCTTTTCCAAATTGGGTACAAACGAACAGTATGTTCAGTTTGCGGAGGAGAGAGGACTCATCCCAGTAGACAAAATCTGCACATATCACCGGAAGTCAATGATTTTGACAAAAGAATCAGGGCAAGTTGGAAAATTTAGATGCCGGAAAAGCAACTGCCGCACCAAAACAGTCTCTCTTGCTATTGGGACCTGGTTTGAAAACGCACACTTGTCCCTTACTTTAATATTTCAAATTATGTATGCATTTAGTGAGGGACTGTCTTACCACCAAACGAGGAAGGAGCTAGCCTGTGATGACGGCCTAGTAATTTCTGACAGAACTGTGGCTGACTGGCTCAGTTATTGCCGGAAAACAACTGCCATTTATGAACAAGAAAATCAAAGGGCCCAAGGGAAGATAGGGGGCCCTAATAAAGTGGTTCAAATAGATGAATCTAAATTTGGAAAAAAGAAGTATAACCGTGGGAGACACATTAAAGGACATTGGGTGATTGGCATGATTGAAGATGGCAATGACGATCTGCGGCTTGAGGTGTGTCCTGATAATGAAAGGTCTGGGGACATATGGTGCCACTCATAAAAAAACATGTCCAGGAAGGCTCCATCATTCACACAGATTATTGAAGAGCATATTTGAGCCTTCCTGAGCATGGATATATTCATAAAAGAGTAAATCATAGCGACCCAACTGAGAAATTTGTGGCACCATACGGGACACACACGCAGCGCATTGAGAGCCAGTGGAGAGGATTAAAAAACAATTTAGACAACACGCAAACAAGCATAATTTTACGGATTGGTTGTGCGAGTACTTATGGAGACGAAAAATTAGGATAAACTTTCCAGTATTGACCATCAATTTAAATGCCCATATTTTTTTGTAGATACTACTTGTAGGAGTTTTAATTGTGTAGGGTGTTGTACTGGCAGGCAACACATGCACATATGTCAGGTGTTTTAGAATATTAATATATTTAAACAGTGTCACAATAGAATGTGTTCTATTGTGACAAGAGGACTTCTATCTGAGACACGAACCGTGGTAGACATAATTTGTAATGTCATTATGAATAATATTAATATAAAGTGTAATTATACAGTATTCACAATATAGTATATCATGAAGTGAGTGTGTTTGAATAGCCCCTCTCCTCCAAAGTCCAGACATATCAAGAAGAACCTTCCAACAGGTTATGGGCCCAGAATATTAAAAGATTAAAATTTATTGAAAAACCAGTGATTTACATAGCCTACATTATAACCTTGGATACCAGTTGTTTATATACAAATAAGCATAGCAACTAGTGATGGATTCGATAAAAATTAAACCGTTTACAAATAAAAGTAATTACAAAGTGTGGAGAAAATTAATACAATTATTCCTGGACTCAAAAGGTATTAAAATAAATAGTTTAAATGAAGAAAAATTGGAAAATAAAGGTAAATTTATCATATTCAACTGTATTGAAGAAAAAGATTTACATAATATAATTAATGTAGATACAATTGAAAATATTTTTGGAAAATTAGATTTGGTATATGATTTTAATTTACCTGAAAATGACACAAAGAATGTAATGAAATTCTATGAGAAGAGGTACTCAGGAAATATATTAGAAGACATAAATTATTTGAAGAATATTCAATTTGATATTGTAAAGAAGGAAAATAAAATATCAGATGAAATATTTATACAAAAAATTTTAAATTTGTTACCGGAGAAATTTAACACGTTCAAATCAATTTGGAATAATTTAGAAAGTGGAAAGAAAAATTTAGATGATTTGACACAAAGAATAAAAAATGAATTGGAATTTGTAAAAGAAGATACAATAACCGAAGAAACACAAGAAATTCTTAGAGGAAACGAAAGGAAATGTTTTACATGCAACAAGCCAGGACACATTGCGAGATTTTGTAGAAACAAAACTTGCAACATTTGCGGTAAAACTGGACATAGCACACCTGAGTGCTACACAAATAAAATATGTGGAAACTGTGGTATGAAAGGTCATTTAAAGCAGTTCTGTAGAAGACATCATTCGGTAAGTGATTATTCAAATTTTAAGATACTAAATGCAATATTTGATTCTGGCGCATCATCACACATGTTCTCAAGTAGAGAATTCATAAATTTTACAGAGGAAATACAAGTAGAAATTAAATGTGCAAACAAAGAAAATCTAGTCGCAACAGCTGTTGGATACATCAATACAAATTTTGGAAAATTCGATCATGTTTTATATGTACCAGGTATCTCTAGGAACCTTATTTCAGTAAGTTGCTTAACAGATAATGGAGCAACTGCAATTTTCGAAAATGATAAAGTTATTATTAAAAAATTTGGAAAAATTATTTTAACTGGAATTAAAAACAAAATTGGTCTATATGAAGTTCAGATTAAAGCTAAAATAAAGAACGAAGTACATATGACTGAGAGCTGCGACTTGTGGCACCGTCGTCTTGGTCATGCTGCCGAAGTACAACGTTTCTCAAAATTTTTAAATGGGATGAAAATTGAGGGAGGTTTTTCGGACAAATTTTGTGAGATTTGTGTTAGGGCGAAAATGTGTAGACATCCTTTTGGCAAAGAAAGGATATCAGCGAAATCTCCTTTAGAAATTATTCATACCGATCTTTGCGGTCCAATTGAATTACCCACTTGGGATAACCATAAATATTTTGTCACCTTTCTGGATGATTTTACTCATTTTTCCGCGGTTTATCTTTTAAAGTGTAAAAGTGAGGTGTTCGACAAAATGAAACAATTTATATTTTTAGCGGAAAATCATTTTCGATTAAAAGTAAAAAAAATTAGGAGCGATAATGGAACCGAATACTCGAACAATAGTATTAAAACGTGGTGTCAAAATAAAGGAATAGTCCTGGATTTAACTATTCCATACACACCGCAATTGAAGGGTAAAGCAGAGCGACTGAATCGTACTCTTATGGAGAAAACAAGAGCCTTGCTGTTGGATGGAGCTGTACCCAAATATCTCTGGGGCGAAGCATTATTAACGGCTAGCTTCCTATTAAATCGATGTCCAACAAAAGGGAAAAATAAAACTCCTGCGGAATTGTGGTTTGGAATAAAACCAGATGTTTCAAACATTCGAAGATTTGGCTCAACTGCATATTTTAAAATAAATTTTGGATTGAAAAAGCTTGATGATCGTTGCAAGAAGGGTATACTGATTGGCTACGTAAGAAATGGTTATAAAATTTGGCTTGAAGACGAACAGAAAATTATAAGAGCAAGAGATGTAAGAATTAATGAGGGAGAACAAGGAATTCTAGGTGGATACTTAGAAGATAATGAAGTAATTAATGGGCTTTGGGGAGATGAAAGGGAAAACACTAATAGAAGAAACACAAATGAATATAATCGTGAAGATGAAGTCAGAGAAGTTCGAGAAGGTGATATTGGGGGAAATAATAGTAATGGAGTTAATGTAATTCGAGAAGGTGATATAGGAAGAAATGATAGAAATGGAATTAATGAAGTTCGAGAAGATGTTGGTATAAGGAGAAATAATAGAGGAAGAAATGAAAATCGAGAAGAAAGAGAAAGAATTGTAAATATTCGAGAAACAGATATATTTAGTGAAACAAATGAAGATGAAACAATTGACAGCGGAACAATTGAAAATGGAATAAATTCTAATGAATCAAATGAAAATGGAACAAATGATAGCATTTTAACAAATGAAAATCTGGTGGAAAATTCGAGAAGTAATGAGGATATGGATGAAAGAGAAGAATTTTTTGACATTGAAAATACTGAAGGGATAAATGAACAAATTTTAGAAAATTCAAGTGGAAGACCACAGAGGAACAGAAGACCACCAGACAGATATAAAGATTTTATAATGGAAGATGGAGAATTTTCTTTATTGACGTTCGAGGAAGCAATTAATTCAAAAGACAAGGAAAAATGGTCAATAGCTATAAAAGAAGAAATGGATTCTTTAAAAGAAAATAACACATGGTCTTTGGTTGACAAGAAGGAGGCAGAAGGTAGAAGATTGGTAACAAGTAAGTGGATTTTTACTGTAAAAGCTGACGGAAGATTTAAGGCTAGACTTGTTGCTAGAGGTTTTCAACAAAAATATAAGATTGATTATGATGAAACGTATAGTCCTGTTATAGACACTACTTCTTTGAGAATTTTACTATCTATTGCTGCTGATAAAAATTTGAAATTAAAACAATTTGATATTAAGACTGCGTTTCTTCATGGAAATTTAAAGGAAACAATATACATGAAAGTTCCAAAAGGCTACAATAACTGTGAGGGCAAAGTATGTAAATTAAATAAAAGCCTATATGGTTTAAAACAGGCTCCCCTAATGTGGAATATACGTTTTACAGAATTTTTATCAGAAATTGGTTTCAGACAATTGAAGCTAAATAAATGTATTTTCATTTTAGATATGAAAGAAGATAAAAGAATCTATCTAGGAATTTATGTAGATGACGGAATAATTATTGGTGAAAATTTAAATGATTTGGATGAAATTATAAATAAATTGAAAAAAGAATTTGATCTAAGGGTTTATGACAAAGTAAGTAATTATATTGGTTTAGACATCGAGATGGAAAAGTGTGGTATTAAAATACATCAACAAACATATTCGGAGAAATTATTACAGAAATTTAATATGAACAATGTGAGAGATTGCAGCTACCCGAGTATTTTGGTGGAGCAACATCCATCAGTCAAGGTAGATAAGAAAATTCACGAAGACTATAGAGAAATGGTGGGCTCTCTGCTTTATCTGTCAAATAAAACAAGACCTGACATTAGTTTTCATGTAGGCTATTGTTCGAGGCATCAAAACAGTCCAAATTTAAATGATTTAAACAACGTTAAAAATATTTTGAGGTTTATTAAAGGTTCTAAACAAAAAGGTATTCATTACAGTAAGGGTGACAATATATTGAGAGGTTTTTGTGATTCTGATTTCGCTGGTGATCCTGACACGAGACGAAGTACTTCTGGTTTTGTGATCTGGATGAATGGTGGACCAATTGCATGGAGCTCAAGAAAACAATCAGTTGTGGCACTTTCGAGCACTGAAGCTGAGTACATTGCAGCTGCAGAATGCTGTAAAGAATTGTTATATATTAGAGACTTGGTGAAAGAAATTACAAATCAAAATTTGGAAATAGAAATGCGAGTTGACAACCAATCTGCGATTTGGCTTATGAAGAAAGGAATTATGAATAAAAGAAGCAAACACATTGATGTAAAATATTATTATCTGAAAGAAAAAATTGATGAAAACCAGATTAAGGTTAATTATTGTCCAACTGGATCACAGATTGCAGATATTTTAACAAAAAGTTTACCAAGGATAAAGTTTGAAACATGTCAGAAGAAGCTAGTGTCTTAGTGAGATAGGAGTGACAAATAATTATTTCAAAAGTGAACTTATTGTGTTTCGGGGGAAATGGGTTGTTTTATTTTGTTAGTATATAAGTTTTATAGGGGAATTTAAATGTTGTTTACAACAATAAATATAACTAAAAAAGAGACAAGGATAATTCAATAATTAAGGGGGTGTTGGTAATTTCAATAAATAAACAATTGTGTCGCTTATCTTCAAACTCGGATAAATCCAATTCCGAGATTTTTTACGATTTTGGTGTCAAAAAAAAAGAAAAAAAAAATGTTTTTAAACAATTTTATCACTTGTGTATAAATCCGCATAGTTCTTGAGAAATAAGCCGTTAAAATCATAATATTTTATCTAAGTCAGATAGATCCTTGAGACAGTTTTTTTTAAATGTAGTTAAGTCCATGAGAGCCAATCAGGTATTTGCGTTTGTTCAACATGGCCGTCAGTCGACGTAAATTTTGCGACAGTAGCACGGTGCACTCCCGCTTTTTATTGTTCCTTTTTACAATTTAAACAATTCCCATGGATAATACGATTAAAATTGTGTTACCAAGTAAAGCCCGCAAGCGGTCTGATATAAAACTTCACCATAAAAAAGCGGAAAGAGCGAAAATTCGGTAAGTTTTAAATACCTATTCCTATGCGTCGTCTGGAATCCTGAGATGGCACTAGTGTTGTGTTAACCATTATCGATTATTATTTTGTTGTTCTACTGTTTGTATAGGTATATGCTGTTCCTTTTTAATAAAGAATTAAATTTCAGGAGTTGCTAAAACAATCAATAAACGGCGCCAATCGTTTGAAAATTTTAGTCTAGAGAGACTGCCGATTGGAATGCCAGTTAATGAAGCAAAACGGATTGATGTTCACAAATTGCTAGAAATGCACTTTGGCCAAGATTGGGCATCGTTGGTAGAATTGAAATATTATAAAAAAGTGCTTAATATTGAAAATGTGATAGAGGGGCGACCAATGCACGAAGAAGAAATTGAAGAAGATGACTCGGAAAAAATATTTAATTTTGTTTAAAAACCTCCAAATGTCTCCTATATAAATATCTACTCCTATTACTGTAAAATAAAATTAGACTTCCATATTTTGTTTGTGTTACTTTTATTTAGTTAGCTGCTACAAATTTGACTCTCGATGATTTCGCCACTACATCATCCCTAGTTCTAATCGTGTTTTTTCCAATCCAGATAAATCCGGATCTGTTAAATCAAAATTCTATAAATCCACTTTGAGTTTTTTCAAAGATAGATAAATTGCATTCCATTATATCAAATAAAGGTAAATCCAATCTAAATTTAACATTTTTGAAAGAATGAGTGGTTTAAATACTGAAATGGCTAAACAGGATCGTTTTCTTCAATACTGGTGCCATAATAAAAAAAGACTGCCTTTTAATTCATGAAGTTAAGACTATTAACACTTTTTTTTGAATATCTCCTAACAGGGTAGAGTGGATTTATCCGAATTTGAAGTTAAGCGACACAATTAAGGGGGTGAAGTAAGTGGATGTAATTGTTCATTGATTGAACATCATAAAAACAATATTTACAAGAAGTCAATAATATATTTTGATAGTAGAAAGTATAATTACACGAGTTTTAAAATCCTTTTATGTCTCTTTTATAGTTTTGTTTTATTGTTGTTTTTGTTTTAATAATTATTTGGAATTTTGTTTTTTGATATTTATAATAAAATAATTTCTGTTGATATTTGGATATAAGTAAGAAAATGTGGGAAGTGAAAGATTGTAAGGGATAGTGAAAGGTTGTATGTGTTCTTCGAATTCGGGTGTTGAGTCTAAATTTATGTGGAATTGTATTTAGTAGTTTATGAGTGTTGAGTTTGACTGGTTGAGTGTGAATGGCAATGGTGGATGGGATTGATGTTTGTTTATTTATTTAATTTGAAGTTGACTTATTATTGAGTAATTGGAGTAGTAGTTTTTTAAGTGAACTTTAGAGTTCATGCTGTGAGGTGTTGAGACGGAGTTTGAGGTATTTGAATAAACTTATGGAAGTTTATGCTGTGAGGTGTCGAGAAGGAGTTTGAGGTATTTGAATAAACTTATGGAAGTTTATGCTGTGAGGTGTCGAGAAGGAGTTTGAGGTATTTAAATAAACTTATAGAAGTTTATGTAGTGAGCAGTCGAGAAGGAGTTTAAGATTATTATAAGATATTTGTATGTATTGAGTGGTTGAGAAGGAGATATTTTTAAATAAATCTTGTTTTATGTATAGAGTCGAGAAGGAGTTTAAGATGATTATAGTTATTGATGTTTTATGTGGCGAGTCAAGAAGTTAAGGTTCTTGACGTTATATAGTCGAATGAAAGTACATGTTTGGTCGAGTATGAGTTGGACAAGTGAGAAAGGATTAATAGTAGAAACATTAAAGTTGGTATTCAGTTTGAAAGGTTGAATTGATAATTGTTGGCTGAATTGAAATGGAGTTAGGTGGAAGTAATTGAATGTAAGTGGTTGTGAGATCTGAATGTATAATTAGGCATGTATGGAAGGTAATGTTAATTTATGAAAGTTAGTTTAGTGAGGTGTGTGGTTTTGGTATAATGTATTAAATTATATACAGGGGGTTAAATGTGTGCAAGTGTTGAGGGGGTGTGTAGGAGTTTTAATTGTGTAGGGTGTTGTACTGGCAGGCAACACATGCACATATGTCAGGTGTTTTAGAATATTAATATATTTAAACAGTGTCACAATAGAATGTGTTCTATTGTGACAAGAGGACTTCTATCTGAGACACGAACCGTGGTAGACATAATTTGTAATGTCATTATGAATAATATTAATATAAAGTGTAATTATACAGTATTCACAATATGGTATATCATGAAGTGAGTGTGTTTGAATAGCCCCTCTCCTCCAAAGTCCAGACATATCAAGAAGAACCTTCCAACACTACTCACTAAAATAAAGTGTTTTGCAAAGTTTTAGTTTGCAGAAACTTACGGTTCATGAGATATATTTTTTTTTACTTTTCATACAAATTGGCAAATAACACGCAATTATTTTAATTTATTAATTAATTTCTAGATCTAGTGATAGCGTTGTGTTTGAGTTTTACGTTTCAATTCAAAACCAGCATTTGTAAATCGTAGTTCATACAAGTTTTTTACTGTTATCTTTTACGTATTTTAAGGTTAAAAAAAAAGTATGCATTTCCGACTGACCACGACCACATTTACGGAGGGTGTCGGGTTGGGAGCGATAAAATAATAAAATCGTGGCCTTCAACGAATGCTAATAACTCACGTGTACACATCATTTTGTTTGAGTACCTATAATAAATCAAGGCATATCATAGAAATGAGTATCATTGTCTTGATTCGATCACAAGAAATGTACGATGGCAAACTGAAACACAGAAAAATCACTTTAATCCAACTCCAAGCAAACACTTGGTTCACGAAAACTCAAAAGTTGCAATAAATTTTAATACATTATTATTTTTATTTATAATATTAATTATTTATTTAACTGTCTTCTTGCTTCTGTCAAGCAAGTGTCATGTCAGTGTCACAGAGTACATTTTTGTGTCATGATATCAACAAACAAAATCCAGTGTTGCAAAAGTGAAGTGAATTAAATATTAAGAATCGGTAGCATTGCCAGCCTAAAATTGGGAGATTCTTAATAATCTGAATAAAAAGAGAGTTGTTTTTTTTATTAAATAAATCTTCAACGGAAAATCACAATGCTTTATTTATGTTTAAAATATAAATACTAGAAAAAATCCCACTCGAACTCTTTGACTTTTTAATCGACTTTTTCTTGTATTTATTTATATAATGAAAAATACTTTTCAGAAGTCGTCGAATATTGCGAATTGCGATTAATGACATCGCTTCAGCTGTCGACGAATGTACCAGCCAAGGAAGTTCCAGAGTCTGGCAAAGATGCTCACGATATTCCTATTACATAAGAAACAGAAGCTGCTCAGAAACCTGTTTATAATCACAAAAGAAACATGAAATGCTTGGAAAGTTGTACAAATGTACATTCCGTAAATTGTATATTACGTTGTGTGTACATGAACTACTTAATAAATAAATAAATAAAGTTTTGCAAACAAAGTCAAAGCTGTTGGAGAAATGGTTCAAACCCAATTACATACAACAAAAATGAGTTTAATATTTTTGGAAGGAGTATCGCCAAAGAAGTATCGCTGCGCAATTGAATTCCATGCCTCTTATGCTGATGTTACAAGCGCAATCACATATTCAAAATTATTTACCATCCCTTCGGATGCATTCCATAGCAAACCCGTTAAACCTACAATCTTATTCCCCTTTTCGTCCGTCTAACACCACATATATTTCTTCACCTTCCCATAAATAACTCCGTTTCAGGAGTTTCCTTGGACAACAATTCTACAGTGAACCTACGAGCATATTCTCCTCCAGCAGAGTCACCAGCAACATATAATATACCTTCATCAGTGGCTATAACTAGCACGGTTTTAGGACCACCCTTAGACAGTAACAATAACGAATCTATAGTAGTTAGATCTAAAGACCTAATTTGCGATATATTGGAATTGGCTATTATTAATTCAATATCAAATGACTATGACTTTTCTATACGTTCATTACAACTAAATTGTTATTATACACAATGCAATTGTCAATAGGTAGCTACCGTAGCTACAATCGAAACATTATTTGGTCTGTGTATTTTAATTTTTATTAATAACATGATCCACATATAAGTTAATTTTTTTACCTGTATGTAATTCTTAAGTGCTATGTAAATTGCATCACATACTTCAGAAATCATCGTGGATGTGCTAGCTCTTGATGTTCTGAACATGTGTGCTAAAGTATGCAAACTGGTTCCATAAGCAAGCATGTACCTACAATGAACGTATCCGACCTCTGAAACGCAAGCGTAATTTTATCTAATGAAAATAGAAATGAGGGTGCATTCATTCATAACCATATCTGTATTCAAACGGTGTCTTCTAATGCAATTGATTTGAAGGTTATTGTTGGCACTACGTTCTTTCCTTCTAACAATACACTTCTTTTCCCATATGTGTTTAGGTCTATTCATTTCTATTAATATTTTATTTTCAATGTGTTGCAAAAGTATTGGTATTATATATCTTATTATGTCACGATTGACCTGGATGTCAAACATCGGATCAATGCAGGTTGGATGAAATGGTGACAGGTCACAGGAACTATTTGCGACCCACGGATGCCCCTTAAATTGAACGGTAAAATCTACAAATCCGTCATCAGACCTGTCGTAATGTATGGATCAGAATGTTGGGCTACAAAGAAGACGGATGAGAGACGATTGCATGTCACAGAGATGAGAACGTTAAGGTGGATGTGTGGAGTGACGAGAATGGATAAAATAAGGAATGAGTATATTAGAGGAAGTTTGAAAGTGGTAAAAATGACAGAAAAGTTGAAAGGGAACCGAATGTCGTGGTATGGGCATGTGATGAGGCGAGAGGAAACGCATGTGGCGAGAAGAGTGATGGATATGAATGTGATGGATAGACGAAGAGGACGAGGACGACCAAAGAAAAGATGGATGGATTGTGTAACAGATGATATGAAAGATAAGAGAGTTAGTGTAAAGATGACGGCTAACGGGGAATTGTGGAAGAGGAAAACATATTGCGCCGACCCCAAATAAAATTGGGAAATGGGCAGGATGATGATGATGATGATGATGTCACGTAAATTGGTATTATTAAGTAATTCAACGTCCATTTTCTGCCTTTTTTTGGATTAAAATAACGGTTTGGGTGATTCAACATCAAGTGATGCCAGTAATTATGTGGTAAAATAATTACGATACATCTACCGCATTCAGCTTAACTGACTGATTATTCAACTCGCTACTATTCATATTGAAGTATAAATCAAATTGGGCTTACGTCATGGCCATGGATATATGTATTTATTTGGATCTCTGCTTTGTAAGGGTACCTGAAGTTCGATGACGTCATAACGGAATGACTGTTTTTATATTGTGTCCATGATAACTATAGTTCCAGGATATATTATTCGATTGTGATTTTTATAATGATATAAAAAGATGCATAATATATTATACTATTATAATAAAAATGTACCGTAATTGTGCATCTTAATTTTTAATTTAGGTACTCATTACAATTTACCTTACAATTGAATGGAATAATTTAAATTCTGTCATTTTGTAGAAATTTTAATAAAATATATTATTTCAATATTACAATTTTTACCACCAGAAAAATTACCAATAGAAAACATTTTGAAGAACCATATCAAAACAGGACATAATTGTTCTAAGTGTAGGCACCCTACAATATGAAGGACAACCTCAATCCGGCCTGTGATTGGTCGAATAGTTCTTCCGATATGACGTCATCGGACTTCAAGTACCTCCACAAAGTCAGTGACAGTGTGACTACTTGTGGCAGATTTCTGCCATTTTGGCAGATTTCGCTCCCAAACTGTGACAGATCATGCTGACGATTTACAAAAGTGGCAAATTTTGGCAGATTTAAATGATTCCAAATAAATTCACATTACCTAATTTGAATTTTCAATTATTATTCATCTTTTTATAGCAGTTACATCAGGTTTTATATATAACTATATAAAAATGATTTGCATGGTCAAATTAGACATGCAAGGTAATATTAATTCAACAATAACAATTTTATTATGCGTTATAATATTTCAGAAACGGTGGCTCTTAAGAAAAAAAAGTGTTAAGACAATTTTTATAGATAATTGCGTGATCTTTAATTTAAGAGTCATCTATTTTCATGATAAAACTTACCATTTGGCTGAAAATCGCAAAAAAACCCATGGTTACGAACTTTGACTTTTGACCTCAGCATGACGACGAAACCCCTAGTTCTAGAAAGCTGTAATTTGGCATGTATAGTACATATTCATTAGAATTTCAAAATTGCAAAGCAAATAAAGTAACGTGGGGATGAATTTTTATCTTTTCGAATCGCTATATCCCAATAATGGTGATTCTTAGAAAAAAGTGAGAGAACAATTTATTTTTATAGATAATTTTATTGCATGAGCTACAATATCTGTTTAATTTTTTTATTTTTATAAAATTTGCCTGAAAAACGAAAAAAACCTATATTTGCTTTGACCTTGAATATTTTTATTTTGCAAGTGGCGGGTCGATGACAAATTTCTATTTTATTATTCTTCCCTATTTTTTGTGCTAATTTGACCGGGGTATAAATAAATTTCATTGAATTCGTTGAGTATTTTTTTTCCGTTTCCATGAAGGCATATTTGGCGTCAAGTATGGCAGATTTTGGCAGATTTTTGGCCCAGTCTGTGGCAGATTCGCCATTTATGAGATGGTCACACTGGGCAGTGATCCAGATCCAGATGGCTCATTCTTAATTTCATACTGACATTACTGTACTGACAGACAACATAAAACGTAGTGATTAAGTACTCTGTGACAGACAGAAAAATAAATAACGTCAAAACTCAAAGCAGCTGTTTTGACGTTATTTATTTTCTAATTCTAAAATAATTTTGCAATTTAAGCTTTTAATTTTGTTTTTTGATGGTGTGATGTATTTGAATTAAAAAGTGATGTTTATATGTGAAGCTGTTAAGTTGTTGACTTACTTGCGAAATAATAATGAAACGTGATGTGGAGGCTATATTATAACAACAACTTGGTGAAAATCGCGACATACACATTCCAGCTAAGACACCGTTAAAACAGAAAATAGTTTTGTATGGAGGTTCTACCCTACTTCCGATTCATCGTAAATAGCGTACATTAAGAGCGTATAACTCTTTTCTGTAAACGTTTATTCAAACGCTGCCTTCAATATGTAAATGAGATTTATAATTTGTGGGGCTGCACTTTAGAACAGGGAATTACGCCAATTTCGATGAAATTTTTTTTGGAGGGGGGGGGGGGGGATGTACATTACGTTTTTGAATATCGCAATCTACGCAAACTTTTAGTTTTCGAGAAAAAAAATTTTGAAAAAAAAAATTCTGTGTTAATTTATCAAGCTATTTTAGTGTTTATTAATCATACAATCTACTCTAGTAACGCCGTAATAAGACTACGTCACAGATGTCGACGGAACCCCGCTTCGCGGGGTTCCTATTTTTTCGTAAATAAAATCAGACAACCATAACCTAACCTATCCTTCTTTCGATATGAGTTCAGTTGTTTTTTCATAGCGGGGGCTTCGTCACAGATGTCGACGGAACCCCGCTTCGCGGGGTTCCTATTTTTTCGTAAATAAAATCAGACAACCATAACCTAACCTATCCATTTTCGATTTGAGTTCAGATTTTTTTTCATAGCGGGGGCTTCGTCACAGATGTCGACGGAACCCCGCTTCGCGGGGTTCCTATTTTTTCGTAAATAAAATCAGACAACCATAACCTAACCTATCCATTTTCGATTTGAGTTCAGATTTTTTTTCATAGCGGGGGCTTCGTCACAGATGTCGACGGAACCCCGCTTCGCGGGGTTCCTATTTTTTCGTAAATAAAATCAGACAACCATAACCTAACCTATCCATTTTCGATTTGAGTTCAGATTTTTTTTCATAGTGGGGGCTTCGTCACAGATGTCGACGGAACCCCGCTTCGCGGGGTTCCTATTTTTTCGTAAATAAAATCAGACAACCATAACCTAACCTATCCATTTTCGATTTGAGTTCAGTTGTTTTTTCCTGAAGCAAGCTTTAGTGACTGATGTGTTGGAACCAAATTAATTTGACTTTAATATTAACTAATATATTAACTAGTATATTAACTAAAAATGTGTGCTATTAAATTTGTGGGAAATGAAATAAAAAATGGTTAAATAAATTTTGTATACATTTATTATACACTTTATCAACTCCTCAAAATTATCTTTATGTTTTTTTCTATTTTCTAGTCTCCACAGGTATTCTGTTATCCAAGAGACAAAATTTGTATTATAATGAGGATCCGTAACGTTTTTAGTTGAGAATGCAGATTTATAGAGCTAAGAAATCCTTAACATACAGTGTAAAAATTTTTGTTCTACGACAAAAATTGACGAAGTTATGACCAAATTACTTACAAAGTTCACTGCGTGGCTGTGACGTCACGATTCCCGTCGCTGCCAGTTAGCCGCTGGCAGCGATACGGCGCGCAATGTTTTGTTTGGATAATTGTGACTTTGAAACAAATTAAGTGTCCCATTTGTGCCTAATTCACCTTTTAACTATGTATCAGTATTGTATAGTGCTTAAACGTTCAAACACTTCTATGAAAACGCCAAAAAAAACTATTTTTTAACGTGCCGAAAAACTCAAAACTTCGTAGAAAATGGTATTCCGTTGTAAAAAGACAATAATTATATGATTTATCTTCAATAGTAACTGAGCTGGGAACCATATCTTTAACTTATATAAATTTCGTAGTTGTATCTATATAGCCAGCTGTGGTTGGGCTCCGTAACATTTTTTTTCAGTGGCAGATGGCTCCTCGCTGCATCTATGGAGCCACATCAAAAATGCTACGCTATGTTTGCAGCCTCCCTTTTGAGCAGCACAGTCATGGAAATCCACCTTCTCTACCGTTCAGCAGCAATACGCTTTACTTTTTAGGGTTCCGAAGTAAAATCGGAAGTATCGGAACCCTTGAAGTTTCTTCATGTCCGTCCGTCCGTCTGTAATTCTGCATGGATATACATATGTACACATTTATTAAAACTCGTGGAACCAGAATCGTGGAATAAAATACTGAAAAACTTTTGTTCAGGGTACCTCCCCTACAGGTGTGAGGATGAAATTTTTTATTCGTCGCGTACCCCGTAGTGTGGGATATCGTTGAAAAATGAAAGGGTCTTCGAAAAATATTATGGGTCTTCTAGGACCATGTTTGGATTTAGGGGTGCGTTTGCGAAATATTTGCCTTTATAGTGCTAATTTTGGTCGAGCCCCTACTACTACTCAAAGGATGATTTGTAACGATGAGTGAGAGGGAAATAAAAGCGGCCAAGTGCGAGTCGGACTCGCCCATGAAGGGTTCCGTAGCAGCAAGTAACATAATGAAAGGTAATTTGCGGTTTACGATTTATGACGTATTAAAAAAACTACTTACTAGATCTCGTTCAAACCAATTTTCGGTAGAAGTTTGCATGGTAATGTACATCATACATTTTTTTAAAGTTTAGAATTTACATCGGGGACACACATTTTACCACTTTGGAAGTGTCTCTCACGCAAACTATTCAGTTTAGAAAAAAATTATATTAGAAACCTCAATATCATTTTTGAAGACCTATCCATAGACCCCACACATATGGGTTTGATGAAATAAAAATTTTGAGTTTCAGTCCTAAGTAGGTATGGGGAACCCCAAAATTTATTGTTTTTTTTTTCTATTTTTGTATGAAAATTTTAATGCGGTTCAGAGAATACATCTACTTACCAAGTTTCAACAGTATAGTTCTTATATGTAGTTTCGGAAAAAAGGGGCTGTGACATACGGGCAGACAGACAGACAGACATGACGAATCCATAAGGGTTCTGTTTTTTGCCATTTGGCTACCGAACCCTAAAAAACAGCCATTGACAACCAATATTAAGGTTTCTGTCATAGATCATCAGCGTAGGGAACTATGCACTATAAAGCGCAAGTAGGTTAAAAAGCCATCCGCGAAATGATCTACATAATACCGAAAACAACATTCGTTTATCAATAAACTATAAACACTTCATTCATATGTTCTGAATATATCCCTGTACGTATACTTTACATTCATTCTTTCTTACCCCTACCTACTACTAACAGCTTAGAAGTTAGACCTAAAGATTCCTAATAAGTACCTACGTACCAACAGTCAGCCTCAGAAACAGCTTAACATTTCCCCATACCTACTTAGGACTGAAACTCAAAATTTTTATTTCATCAAACCCATATGTGTGGGGTCTATGGATAGGTCTTCAAAAATGATATTGAGGTTTCTAATATAATTTTTTTCTAAACTGAATAGTTTGCGTGAGAGACACTTCCAAAGTGGTAAAATGTGTGTCCCCGATGTAAATTCTAAACTTTAAAAAAATGTATGATGTACATTACCATGCAAACTTCTACCGAAAATTGGTTTGAACGAGATCTAGTAAGTAGTTTTTTTAATACGTCATAAATCGTAAACCGCAAATTACCTTTCATTATGTTACTTGCTGCTACGGAACCCTTCATGGGCGAGTCCGACTCGCACTTGGCCGCTTTTATTTCCCTCTCACTCATCGTTACAAATCATCCTTTGAGTAGTAGTAGGGGCTCGACCAAAATTAGCACTATAAAGGCAAATATTTCGCAAACGCACCCCTAAATCCAAACATGGTCCTAGAAGACCCATAATATTTTTCGAAGACCCTTTCATTTTTCAACGATATCCCACACTACGGGGTACGCGACGAATAAAAAATTTCATCCTCACACCTGTAGGGGAGGTACCCTGAACAAAAGTTTTTCAGTATTTTATTCCACGATTCTGGTTCCACGAGTTTTAATAAATGTGTACATATGTATATCCATGCAGAATTACAGACGGACGGACGGACATGAAGAAACTTCAAGGGTTCCGATACTTCCGATTTTACTTCGGAACCCTAAAAAGTAAAGCGTATTGCTGCTGAACGGTAGAGAAGGTGGATTTCCATGACTGTGCTGCTCAAAAGGGAGGCTGCAAACATAGCGTAGCATTTTTGATGTGGCTCCATAGATGCAGCGAGGAGCCATCTGCCACTGAAAAAAAATGTTACGGAGCCCAACCACAGCTGGCTATATAGATACAACTACGAAATTTATATAAGTTAAAGATATGGTTCCCAGCTCAGTTACTATTGAAGATAAATCATATAATTATTGTCTTTTTACAACGGAATACCATTTTCTACGAAGTTTTGAGTTTTTCGGCACGTTAAAAAATAGTTTTTTTTGGCGTTTTCATAGAAGTGTTTGAACGTTTAAGCACTATACAATACTGATACATAGTTAAAAGGTGAATTAGGCACAAATGGGACACTTAATTTGTTTCAAAGTCACAATTATCCAAACAAAACATTGCGCGCCGTATCGCTGCCAGCGGCTAACTGGCGGCGACGGGAATCGTGACGTCACACGCGCCCGCGTAGTTTGAATTTTAGCGGCCGGAACGGCAATGTTTATTACTTAATATTTTCGTAAGTAATGGTCCGATTTGGATGATTCAAAAAGATATATCATTCATATGCCATAAAGAATCGCGTGGATACTAGTTCTATAGAATTTGCTATAACTTTACTGATCCTCATTTTGTTGATGAAATCTTTTTTTTAAATTACGCCACTGGCTCTCAATTCTTTGGGTGTGTGTCCCATCTTGCCCGACAAAGGGATTTTCCATGTTGCTGTGATTAACAGTTTTATGGATGTATCCATGCATTGATAAATTATGATATCCCTTCCAACAGTCCGTGTGAATTATTGTTCCTTCTTCAACATGTTTTTTTATTAAAGGTATAAGTACCTCTGCCGAGCGTACATTTTCGGGACACACCTCTAATCTGAAGTCCATACTCCCATCTTCTATCATTCCTAATACCCAGTGGCCTTCTATATATCTTCCTTTATTATATTTTGTTTTTCCAAATTTACTTTCGTCTATTTGTACTACTTTTCCGGGTCCTCCAATCTTTGGCCTTGTTTCCGTTTTTTCTAAATTATGTATAATAATCGTTTCTCGACAATAATTGAACCAATCACAAATTGTTGATTCCGATACCACAACATCTCTTTGTCTGCTGCTGCATTCATTTCTTGTCTGATAATAATTAAAGTCTTGAGCAAAACAATACATTATTCTAAATATCACCGTTAAAGGTATTTTAATTTTTTCAAACCACGTATCATTTGCCCTTGAAATTCTTGGTCTTCTGCAGTTATTTTTGTAGCAGGCAAAGGTACCTACTGGACCTTTTTTTACCAGCGCCATTGGCTTTTTATGTTGAGGACATAGCTTTTCTGTACGTATTAAGCCTCGTTCTTCAGCAAACGCAATGCATTGCTCCTCGGTTCCCAGAGTCATTAAAACTCGCTCAAAATTCCACATCTCTTTCACTTCATCGGCATACAAATGCTGACGAATGTGAGGAGAGGAAAACATGTGTAGCTCAGCGTCCTCAAGTCGATGCTTGGAAGCTCGATTTGACTCAGTAGAGTCAAGCGTCTCCCCTGCACTAGCACTGCTGGTCGATGCCGCGGGCGGCTCGTGAGAGTCCAACGCCCGCAACACTGCACTAGCACTGCTGGTCGATGCCGCGGGCGGCTCGTGAGAGTCCAACGCCCGCAACACTGCACTAGCACTGCTGGTCGATGCCGCGGGCGGCTCGTGAGAGTCCAACGCCCGCAACACTGCACTAGCACTGCTGGTCGATGCCGCGGGCGGCTCGTGAGAGTCCAACGCCCGCAACACTGCACTAGCCGAAGCGCCAGGTGGCTCAGAAGAGTCCAACACCCGCGACACTACACTAGCACTAGCCGAAGCACCAGGTGGCTCAGAAGAGTCCAACACCCGCGACACTTCACTATCACCCCTCGACTTTACGTCAGAAGACGAAACTCCCGAAGACTCCATGATAATGGTTTGTATTCACCGAAAATTCTCAAGCGCGATCACAATGATGCTCTCAAACGCGAGTATAGACGATGAATGATGAAATTATTTGACATATTTGACGACTGTCATGGCCGATTTATGACAGCTATTGTCAGAAATTGAAGTTAAATTGACGGATAACCCGTTGAATTGACATGACATTCATGATGGCTGTCGAGTTTTGACGTATTATGACATAAATGTAAGCAATTAATTGGGGATAATTAGATATTTTAAAAATTCATATCTCTTAAACTATTAATTTGCGTAAAGTGAAACTTTGGTAATCGACGTTAAATAATGTAATCTACCGAAAAAAAATTATTTTAACCGTCTTTTCGACATTCCCTGTTCTAAAGCTGAGCCGTGTTAGGTAACTCACTGATGATGACAACAGCTTCCGCGATTGGGCGCGACGCTTGAGACCGTTGGTACTCTTTTGATTTTTTTAATTTTTTTGATTTTTTTTGTGCCTACCCTCAAGCCAAGACCTGTGCCCGCCACTGCCTTGTAGTGATGGGACCTTTAGATCTGTAAATTAATTCTTACTAGCTTCCGCCCGTAGGTTCGTGTACGAGGATTTAGGTTAATTTACACAAAACCATAAAGAATTATACACCTAAACTTTCCTCAAAAATCAGGCTATCTATTGGTGAAAACTGTAGAAAAATCTGTTCAGTAGTTTTTGAGTTAATCACATTCATACAGACAAACAGATCTGGAAGGAGGACTTTATTTTATAATATATGTAAGGATTACATTGGATTGACTCCTGTTAAATAAAAAACGTGCGTACCGCAATCTATGTATTCAAGACTAGCAGACCACAGATTAACAAAATAACTTGACGCTTGCTTACAGATAATACATAACACCTCCAACCTTATTTAATAATGAAGGTACATCATTAAAGTACTCTTATACTAAATTAATAGGTATAGCTAAGTATTCTTGCTAATGAAAATAAATTAAAATTTTTTATAAGAGGGTACATAATACACATCTAAGTACTCTTATTTCAAATTAATATGAGTATTCTTACTAAATAAAAGTAAATTAATTTTTATAACAGGATACTTAAAAGTACTTTTATTTCAAATTAATATGAGTATTCTTACTAAATAAAAGTAAATTAACAAAAAGACAAAGGTTACTTAATAATAAACAATACATTACATATTTTCATCCTAGACATATTAAATCTATTTCAAATCCGTATCGTACTGGTGACTTACGTTTTCTAGGCGTGACTCCTCTATTATTCCCTGTGCCTATATAACTACTTACTAACTTGTCCGCTGGCACATTGGGTTCCATTGCCGGGCTCCGAGGTCCCGCCCCTTCTAATTCCAAAGCAGCCGTAGATGCAGGGTTTTTGGGAGATGAACTGGCCCCTATCTCACTCGCTCCGGATTCGTGCTCGTCTGAACCAGGGTGGTCGTCTTGGCTCATCGGAAACGACAGTAATTTTCGATTTTGTCTGGCAATTTCAAGTTTATGTGACACTATGCCAATACCCTTGTCAATACCGTCCGTTGTAAATGTTGAAATCCTAGATCGTAATTGATCAATGTGTCTATGAGATACGGTTCCAAGACCAGATTTTACGCAGTAAACCTATGTGCTTATCAATCTTATCGGCTACCCATTTATCGGAATACCCTATACCAAACTGGAGCACCCGTATCTAGCTGGCGTTGACTGCCACCTGCGCTACGCTCGCTCCGCTCCTGACACGCTGCCACTTGACACTCTCTATCTGGTTTTAAATTATCTAACCTCATCCGAAGACTTCTACCCAGTAAAATTCTTGCTGGACTATCCCTGTTGTGGCGTGTTCAGTGTTTCTATAGGCTAGTAAAAACATAGACAAGCCTATGTCTATATCTACATTTTGTTTATAAGCCTTTTCGATACCACGTTTACAAATTTTAACTGCACTCCGCGGCTCCGTTGGAAGCCGGGTGATAGGGGGCCGAAAAGGTGTGCTGTATGCCGTTATGCTCCAGGAAATTATGAAATTCAAAACTCGCGAATGGCGGCCCGTTATCACTAACAGTTTGTTTCGGAATACCAAATCTCGCCCACACATCCCGCAGGACCGCTATAACCACTCGAGCCAACGCTTCATCAGCTGTATTTTTTCGATTCCATCGCATTTATATATTCTTAAGTCGATGAAATGGGTTCTGGGTTTCTCATTAAATACCTGGTGGGAATATTCGTTGGCGAGCCTACAAGTTATGTGTGAAAAGAGAGGTGGTCGTTTTTTACCAGAACTTGCCGGAACAATGACTTCTTCTTTTTCTTCCCTGTCGCTCCCGAAGAGATCATCAGCAGAGGGTTTCTTCACGGGCGCGATCGGCTTGAACACAGGCTTCTTCTTCTTAGGAATCGGAGAGCGAGCAGGACTCGCCTCGAGGTACTCGCTTCCGATGAGAGTTTTCTTTTGTGCTTCTTATCCACTCGCGGATGAGAAGCCTCATCGTCGGACGGGAATAATAAGAGGGCATTTGCTCGTTCGTGGGACCTGTAAATACATATATATACATATATATGTATATATATAAATATATATTTAATTTATTTACACAAAACAATACTTAACAATGCCTACACTTTTAATGATTGTTGTACCATATTGATTAGCATGAGCGAAAAGTTTACTTAATTAAAAAGAAAACGGCACAAAACAATAAATATTGCAAGACTAAACAGAATATAAATGATCGATCAACGATCATGATCATTATTGTTTTTTTTTTATTTTCCTAAGGTCGTGTTATATAAAGCAACTGCCCGTGTAGGTTGTTATCGTGTGTTGTGTTTTTTATTGAATAATTTGTCAGTTGTCTATCTATTGTTTCTATCAAGGATGTGTTTTTTAAAAAGATAATAAAAAGTGTAGAAAAATATGTGGACCCAGAAGGGGTGAAAGGCGCTCCGACCCCGCGCATTTCTGTGAGTGCCGACACCTTACTGTGCACATCTCCACCACGATCATAGCCAATAAAATATAAGTTCTAGATACATCTATGACCAACCTAATAGAGATAATGCTAAATGGACCTAACATACTAAAATATAAAGAATCAACAAAATAAAATCAACCAAAACAATAAATGCATAATCCTCCAGTCACCGACTCAGCAAAATAGGATTTGAAAATAACCAAAAACCAATATTATTAGTT
The DNA here is from genome assembly GCA_951805285.1 of Thymelicus acteon. Taxonomy (NCBI): domain Eukaryota; kingdom Metazoa; phylum Arthropoda; class Insecta; order Lepidoptera; family Hesperiidae; genus Thymelicus; species Thymelicus acteon. Next base: position 19,557,608 of record OX638214.1, on the reverse strand, counting down.
AACTAAGAAAATAATAAAAAAATCAACGTTATATGTAAAAGGAGAAAAATCAGTGTAGAAAAATATGTGGACCCAGAAGGGGTGAAAGGCGCTCCGACCCCGCGCATTTCTGTGAGTGCTGACACCTTACTGTGCACATCTCCACCACGATCATAGCCAATAAAATAGAAGCTCTAGATACATCTATGACCAACCTAATAGAGCTAATGCTAAATGGACCTAACTTACTAAAATATAAAGAATCAACAATTATGATAATTAACAAATCACCGGTTCATTAAAACAGGATTTGAAAACAATATTAATTGTAGATAAAATTTAAAAAATCAACAAGCCAGTAAGAAATATTATTAAACTATAATCAAGTATACACTTAAGGAAATATACCTAAACAAAGTGCAACTCTCATAGCTAACCTAAATGTAACTAAACTTAGAGAAGAGTTACCTTTATAATTGGCAAGGTTATCGAGAGTAGTTATGATATTCACGAAAACATTTAATACATAAACCAGGCTTTTTAGAACAATCTGGACAGTAAAAACAGGTGGCTTTGCGAATTTTTCGCTTATCCAAACAGTTCCGACAATCTTTCCTTTTAGTTTTGCCGTTATTGTTTTTAGGTAACTTTTCTACCACATGTATGGCTGATGTTAATGGCGTCCCCGTGACACGCCCTCCTAGATTAGACATTTTTTTCTCTAATAAACTTTTAATTATATGCAAACGAAAATTATAAAATGACATGACTGTGCCATTGTCGTCAGCCTGTCCCTTTTTTTGTTCAATAAACATGTTATATGAATTGAACAACATGACTTCCATTACGTGAATGATAACTTTCTTATACCACCTGGTTGATTTAAAAGTACTGGGATAATATGAAAGCATTTGATCTTTTCTATCAACGCCTTTCATGAACTTATTATATTTTGCTATAACATTAGGTTTTTGACAGACCTTACCATAGGAATTTCTATACTCAACAAAATTGGAGTCATGTTCAGTGGAAATCATGAGAACATTCCTTTTATCCCTATAATTTGTAACACATACACCAAGAGCGTTATACCTAGAAAGGAATGTACCTTTAGCTATTTTAGCTCTAGTAATAACAGGATTTCTACATCTATTGGCTCTAAGTGTACCAGTAACATACGTGCGGTTTTGAATTAATTTTTCCGCTAGTGTTACGCTATTATAATAATTGTCCATATAAAGAGAGTGTCCTTGGTTTAGGTAATCTTCCATAAGCATCATCACTACCTTCTCTGCATGACCTTTGCCCCAAATAGCAACGTCATTTACTCTACAATACATGTGCATTTTTTGTGTTAAGCCATTATTTGCATGCTTAAGTACATAGACTTTAACCCCATATTTGTGATGTTTGCCCTTTATATACTGCCTAATCTTTAAACGGCCTCGCGAATGTACAACACTTTCGTGAATAGTTACATCTTTGGGGGGGCTTACTAAAGCTTTCATGAGTGAATTAAAAAAATTAAAGATGTGTTTAGTAAATCTATTCGGATTATTATTACTGAAGGAATTTGGGTCACTTGGGTTATTGAAAGTTAAATTACGAAGTATACTTAGGAAACGGTCTCGGGACATAAATTGAGAAAAATTCAAGGAAAAAAAGATGTCAGTGTTCCAATAATCAGACAGTTTATTTACTCTTATGTGACCCATATGAAATAATAATGCTAAAAAAATTCTAATTTCATCCTCATTAGTGTATTCCCAAGACAAAGTTCTACTATTAGGATGCTGGCTTTCTAACAACATGCGCAAACCGTGAGAATTAATACTGTTAATCAATATTGAAAGAAATGTGGAGTTAAATATAAGATTAAAAAAATCAAAGGGAAACTCAGCCGGTCCAACATTGAATTGACCAATGTTGGTGAACGGGAAAGACGGCAGCGAACCCGCTGCAGTCCATTCTTCTGGCTCTGCGGGCGGTGCTTGCTCTGCTTGGCTGCTAACCTCGTTGTCATCGCTGGATTCCTCTTCGTCGGAGCCGGAAGAAGAAGAAGCATCTGCTTCTTCTTCGTCGGAGCCGGAAGAAGAACAAGCATCTGCTTCTTCCCTATATATACAAACGTATGTAAATAAATTACATCGACTTATTACTTTTACTTATCTATGCGTTTGTTTACATATATTCAACTAAACGTTGGTTTTGTTTCAGTCTTATTCACACATAAAAAAATCCCGTCTGTATATTTTAATCACTAATAAATTGGTCAAAATAAAAAAAAAATATTTAGCGAAATTACATGAACAAACTAAAGCGTTCAAAAATGCTAAAAAAATCTTTTCTCTATGAAATTTTACCCAAAAAGTTTTAAATCAATACATCCAAAGTAATAGGTACTTTGATTCCAAAAGTTTCAAAGTGATTTGATTCGCAAATCAAAACCTAGCTGTATTCCACAAGATAATTTACTATTTGAATGATTAGAAAAAAATCACTGTTTTATTTTTAATTCAAGATCACAATCTTTTTAATAAGATATTTTTTTTGTTTGCAATTTTAAATTTAATTTACTCGACAGAAATCCGTTACTAATCTTTGTTAAAAAGAAGCACTGCAAAATAACGACATTAAATTTTTTTCAAGTAAACAAGTAAAAAAAATGTTGTACTTACATATCAGAATATCCAGACATCTCGGCAAGTTGAGCTTCAATATCGTCGGCGGACATGGTCACTATCCACATTACTAACAACAGCACCGAACAAACGAAACTGAACTAAATGAAATTTTAGTTTGGAACTCCTTTTATTCCCGCAATTCGTGCCCCCTCTCCTCCTCGCCGGTGCATCCGCATCGTTTACGATTGGTTTAGGCGCATTACGTTGATTTTTTTTCCATATATGTATTTGGTAAAGTTTATACACTATTAACGTAATACTTAGATAAATGTTTTTTGACTAGGTATATAATCTTAGAATGATAACGTGAAATTTTCTTGATAAAAAAATACCACCGCGATATTTTTAAAAATTTGTGTAAGGTATTATTTAAAAAAAATCGTATATTATCAGATCGAAGTCTATATATAAATATACACATATAATATATGTCAAAATTGTAACGGCACTAAAGTAAAGAAGTTCCGCTTTTACGGATTTTTACACACCACGTGTGTTTACCACAAACAAAGCAGAACTTGTGCCGACAGCCTCATTTATTCTTATGCAATGTGCATTATGCAATATTTATATTATATATATAACACAAAATGTTTGTGGTAATGTATGAATGCAATGTTCGACTTTTCCCATACATAAATTTTGCCGAATTGCATTTTTTACGTAGCGTTGTAGCATACGTCGGATATCCACTAGTATTTTTTTACAGCATTAGATAGGATTTACGCAGTTTAATAACAAGAATAAAAGGTTTATATGTGATTTACAAAATTAAATACATGTTTCGATAGGTATGTCATGATATAATGATTTTGTTTTCGTTAAAAGTTTCGGCAGAGTGATTAAAGAGCATTGTTACAACCCGAATTATACTGCCATTGTTTATTGCTGGAGCTTAACCCCTGTCGACAACAGCGAAAGCAATAACAATTAAGCTATCATTTTCTGTTGTTATGATATTATAGTTTCCAGGTATCGCCCGGCACATAGATAACAATACTCACTCAGGTGCGCTTATTGTTATCAATTTTACGAAATGGTTTAAATATTTAAAAACAATAAGCCAGGTGCGCTTATTGTTATAAATATAGGTTTATATGTGATTTACAAAATTAAATACATGTTTCGATAGGTATGTCATAATATAATGATTTTGTTTTCGTTAAAAGTTCCGGCAGAGTGATTAAAGAGCGTTTTTACAACCCGAATTATACTGCCATTGTTTATTGCTGGAGCTTAACCCCTGTCGACAAAAGAAACTCGAAGACTTACCGACAACAGCGAAAGCAATAACAATTAAGCTCATTTTCTGTTGTTATGATATTGTAGTTTCCAGGTATCGCCCGGCACATAGATAAGAATACTCTCTCAGGTGCGCTTATTGTTATAAATATAACTAAATGGTTTATTCCCTTAAAAACATTTAAAAACAATAAGCCAGATGCGCAATATTTTCAAATATGCATAAAATAAAAGCTACTCAAATTATTATTCAAATAAAGAAACAGTGAGGTAATAAAACGCCGGGCCACCCAAAAACGCCGTGCGCGGACGGCAGGTTTCCAGTGTTTTTTTCTCCTCATCGCGTTTTTAGTTTGGCAGATAATTATTACACACCATATGTGTGCGAGCTGTAGGGATGTGATATACTTGGAATATTCAATACCTGAGGTATGAGCAAGAATATTTGCGAAAAAGTATGCCTATCTTTGACGTAAGCAATTTGTATGGCATTTTGTAAAATCGCCCATATGGAGCGTAAATAGTACTAAAATTGGCAGCATGAATACTTTCGTCAAAACTTGCGTTACGCAAGAATTTTGTATGGAAATCGGTAGCACGAATATTTTTTTGACATACGGACGATAGCTGGCTATCGTCATCTTATGAATGTTTTTTCACGGAGAATTGTTGCGTGATAAAACTTTCGTATCACTTTTTAGCAGTGAATTTCAGTGTTTTAATTAATTTTAAAATTAAATTGAACTGAAAATGCAAGAAAAACGTGTAATTGAACGTATCACATTATATTATTACCTTGCTGCACGACTGATTGGAAGCAGCGGAGTGATGAAATATAGACTAGTTACTAAGGAAAAAGTAATTTGTTTTAAATGAAAATACATAAGTTTAACATTGTGTGGCTAATCCAATAACTAAAATAATAATAATAATAGGATAGTTATGACAATTATTGTTTTACTTAATTTGTTTCCAGTGAAATAAATCGCAGAGTAGAATAATCACTAATTTGCTAGGTGCAATGAAATAGTAAAATTGATATCTTCCACAGACCTATATACCTCTTTAAAATAAAACTAAAGAATTATCCTCAAAGTTGTGTACCTACCTGCTACTTAAGTGTATTTATGTTAAATACATGTCCTAATTAATTAAGGCCCGTAATTTCAATAGCAGTTTATCTCACAGTTTAACTAAACTACTTCAAAAGTTAAACTATCGATTAAACTGCTCTCGTAATTTCAATGATAAAACAATGCCCGATTAGTTAAACTTAGATCAGTTTATAAATTATAGCAACACTAGGGATTTCGTTCATTTATTTTGGTTTAAATTGTAAAGAAATGTATATGGCAATGTTTTAATTCCATAGAATTGACGGTTGTTTTGATTGACTTTGATAGATTTATAGGTACTCACTGACTAAAATCAAGGTAATATTTTGAGGTTGTCTTCTGAAAGTTGTGTTTTGCCTCGGTGTTGACTGTTTTGTTATTATTTAATAGTGCTAGAGCTCTTAAACCATAATAATTATGAGTGTAATAAAATCTCGTGTGCCTAATTTTATTAAATCGGAGACAGAATTATTGTCGTCTTTGGTGAAAAAATACGCCAGCATTTTGGAGTGCAAAAAGACGGATGTTGTGAATAACAAATTAAAAGAAGAGACATGGGGAAAATTAGCAGAGGAATTGGGTTGGCTTTAGAAACCTGCGGCATCGGTATCTGGGTGATTTTAGCTTTAATCGATAGGCAGTGCCAGTGATGCCCCTAATCATAATCTAGTTGGTTTTTGTGAGGTAATGCGTCGTTTTTTAAAAATCTTAATTTTAATTTTTGAGGTTATTTCTCAAAAATACAACACGAATTATGTTACTTATTTATAATTTTTATGTTATTAGGTATATTTTATTGTATTATATAATATAATTATTTATAATTAGGAGTAGGACTAGGGACTATTAATAATTAGGAGTTCATTGGAAAGATTGGTGGCCCGGGGAAGGTGGTCAAGCTAGATGAAATTTGAAAATAGGAAATACAAGAAAGGTTTTTTTATATTTAATAAAAGGTTAATATACATAATGTAATATATCAATTTTACTGTTTATGTCATACTCTATTAAATTTATTTATTACATTCTAGTTAAATTTTCAAAATTGGTGACAGAACCGACTTAGTCAACCCCGACCCCACGTGGTACTAGTCTGCCCTACCCCTAGAGTGAATGTAAACCCCGGAGGCGCGGAGGGAGAGCGAGCATGGAGTGCCTGCAGTTTGTTACGCAAGGGCGGAGGGGCTGCACTTCCCGCAGCGCCGGAGACGTTTGGAAGCCTGTTTGTGTATCAAAAACCCCTAAATTCTCCCTAAAAGTGCATATACTATAAATTTGTAATTATAATGATTTGTAATTTTTTTATAAAATTGGTGCGTTTTGTGTGCCTCCCCATACGGAGGTCGTAATTTTATTTCTTCCTCAACCACCTGACAGTAATTTAGACTAGTTTAAGACAAATATTGAGCAGTTTTCACACATTTAACCTCAAAATAAAAATAAAAAAAACTCAATAACTATGTGTTTCCTCACTTAGCCCCTTTAAGGGGGGGGGGTCCTTACAACACCCCCTCACCTCCCCCCCTAACTCCACCCCCCTCCCGGTGCCGCAGGTTTCTAAAGAAATACCGAGGAATTTAATAGTTTGTCTGCAATAACATACAGAACAGACAAGACATTACAGGCCAAATATGAAAATATAAAAAATAATGCCAAATCTAAATATCGCTCATACTGTAGAAGTCTCTATGCAACTGGAGGAGGGCCCCCTCCGCTTCTTAACTTGACTCAGGAAGAGGAAGTTGTAATGGAATTGTCTGGGACCAGTGTCATAGGATTAACACCCCGTAATGATTGTGATAAGGTATGTAACACAATGGCATGTCTTTAATACCTCTTTGGTTCGGTTTCAAGTAAGTTCCTGTATCCTAATAGATAGGTAGTTGGCCACCTTCGAATTTAATGTGTTTAATGAAACCTATATTTACCTAAGTTGCCTTGTATAACATCTCGATAAGAGAGTAGGGTGCTATGTGTTATATATGCGCCAGACACCCTATGGCAGTCTCTAGTTATATACTATGCATTACAGTAGGGTAAAACCGCAGTAAATTTCAGATCAAATAGTCATTATTTCTTTTCACAGAATACTTCAGAAGAAAATGAAGTTACTAGTTAGAAGGTACTTTAGAAGAGATAAAGGAAGATGATAATTCTAAGGTGTGTATTATTTTATAAATGTACCAGAGCTATCTGACGGGTCGATATCAAACCTTTCAGGGCGAAGATATTTATCCATGTTGCTTTTTTTTAGCTTATTAAATTGAAATAAGAGAAAACCTTTAATGAATATAAGGTTTTAATAAGCTAAAATAACAGTAAAATTTGCTTTGGTTGCATTATATACATTGACCTCATACCTCTGGGCTTTCAAGTACGAGTATGACAAAATACCAGGGTCGAAAACCAGGGTTTAAAATACTTGAAAGTATTATATTTATATTTCCATAGGAATTTGAACCGTATTTTATGGCAGTTATGGAGGAAAATCGTGTAATTAAAAAATACGTTCAAGAATGAAGTTCATCAAGAAGAAGAACATACGTTTTATTCATAAATACCTACGATTGTGTTTCTTATTTATATTATGATGTGATTCTTTTTCCAATACACGTATGCCATGTACGTAGAGCATAATGTTGAGTGTGAAGTCGTGCTACAATTTTGATGGTTTGTTATAATTTTTTTATTGATGAAACGAAATTTTTCCTTCCTACTTTTTAAATAACAGGGTTAGGACTGTCTGCTAAGTTAGTCTGTTCTGTATTTTTACGGTATTTTGACATGAGCTAGTATAAAAACTATAAATTTTTATAAGCAGGTGTAGTAAAAAGATTTCATTTTATATATTTACATACATGTTTTGTTTTTTTTTGTGTTTTTGATTATTTTCGTTTTGTTTTTTTTTCTGTTTTGTTTATTTTTATACTTGTTTTTAATTTATTTTCTATTTTGTTGTAGAAACAATAATTGCTGTGCTTTCCGACTCCTAAGACGAGCCCTTCTCTCCGTTAATATGTTCCCTGCTACCGAAAACAAACGTTCACATGGCACACTAGAGGCCATCATAGCGTTTAATTTCATTTTGGCCAGTTCTGCCAAATTCGGATATATCGGGCGATTTATCCGCCACCATTGTAAAGGGTCCATGTGCAAAGACAGAACTGCGTCATCGAGATATTTCTGTATTTCGATGATCGCCCTGCTATATGCCGTTCCAGCTGGGCGCACGTTTTGCATTTGCTTATTATAATGCTTCCATAGTAGACTTGTTTTTTTCCCTGGTCTGAAGTTGTTGCTGTTGTTATTTCGATGTTGATGTTGTTACTCTTTCATTTTCATGAATCATCGCAGTTACCAGGTCCACAATATGTTTTTTGTACTGTCTGCACTGCAATGTTTTCATTCTGAAAGTACATTTGTATCTTGGGTCTAAAAACATCGCGACGGTGTATGTTCGACTCTGATCTAAATTAGCAAATCTTGTGCTTATTTCTGAAAGGAGATCCTGTCGGCACATTTCAACTTCATCTGGGTAAACGTCAATGTTATTTTCTTGCTGGTATGTCAGAATCTGCCATCTTGCAATCTCGTTGAGAGCGTTGGTGAGACCAGTAGTTAACGGAATTATTGTGCTTCTACTTACATATTTTTGGCCGCTCATTTCTCCCGTCACTTCTTCACATGGTTTTAATACTATTAACTTGCATATATTCCATTCATGACTGGTCAGCATAATTAAATTACCGGTATCTAGATTACCGAGTGCACATTTGATTTCGTCTTTTAGTTCCAAAAACCTTTGCATCATGTAGAATGTGGAATTCATCCTTGTAGCTACATCTTAGATTCTTAGAAAGAGGCCACTCTTTATGACCTTATTTGTCTGTTCCTGGTATTTTTTCAATTTATTCCAGGCTAAATTACTTCGTAACTACATTTACAAAAAATAATTACTTTAAAAAATAAGCAATAATGTATCTTTTGTTCATAGATATAAAGTTGAATGGTGCGAAATAGTAAAAAGAAATTTTAAGCGGTGTAATGAATAGCATATTTACGCAAATGTGTTTCTTAACTTGTTACAAATATGTTACTTAATTTGATTGACAAGTTCCCGGCCCCATCGAATGGCACACGTGCAGTACTCGACTAACAATGGGCCTTCATCGTAAATACTCGGGACACGGGCTTGCTAACTCAGTCCTGGCGCGTTCCACTCGCCCGAGTCCCCGACGCGACGTAACGAGTCGCGAGCCTCGCGCTGCTTCTGAGTCTTTCGAGTTCCGACGCTTCCAACCGCGCCTTACTTTGGAAGTAATTTGTATAGGAATTCAAAATTTGATCCGTATAATATGAGAAATAAGGCGCAAAATCGAATAAATCATAAAAATACTTTATGGAATGAAATACTTTATGGAGAACTCTTCGGTGTGCAGGTTTCCTCACGATGTTTTCCTTCACCGAAGCAAGTGATAATTTAACTTCTAATACGCACATAATATTTGAAAATTAGAGGTGCGTGCCAGGATTTGAACTCGGGCCCCTCTGTTCGAGAGACCAACGTTCTAACCGCTAGGCTATCACTGCTTACTTTTGCTTACAGAAATAAAAATTGTAAATATTTTAAATTATTTATTTTAAATTAAATTATTTATTTTGAGAATTCATTTTGTACTTTTTCTGCAAGCTAATAATCTTCTTCGCTTGATCAGTAACAAATTTGTTTTGATTTTTTCTTGTCTTAGTATTTGTTTTTTAATTTACGTATCAAGTAAAATCTTTGTTCTCTCCATTTCCTCCACCGCAAGTTTTTTTTGTAGCTCTATAGCTTCTATCTTCTTTTTATGCAACAGTTCTAAAGAAGAAGACGTATTTGTATGGATTGGCCTCCTCCTAGAAATGCAGGTCTCGCGATTTGGTTTCTGCTTCTCAATCATTTTCGCTATATTGTCAGTCACAGGAGTATTTTTTTCCACTGCACCATCAATTTTGAGTGCCTGTGACACCGGAGTCCTCAATAATTGCGGTGTGTAATCTCCCCAATCCTAATACAAAAATGTTAAAATTAATAAATAGTTTAAATAATATTGATGTTCATAATTATTTTTAACAAATATTTTAAAAGTAGACTATATTTTATTAAAACAGTTTATGTAGATATCAATAATTACCTTTGTGTTCTTCTCTTCCTTTGAAATCTTTTTTATTATGTTGTACTGTTGTTTCACTTACCTGGTCGTCTACAATCGCCACAGTTGGAGGCAGTAAGATATCTGCAAAAATAAATTATGATTAATAACTTAATTAATATAGTGGCAGCAGTAAATTGCAAATTATTGTTTGCAATTTTACTAATAAATATGTAATAATGCTGATCAGCTTGATCAGCAGTGATAGCCTAGCGGTTAGAACGTTGGTCTCTCGAACAGAGGGGCCTAGTTCAAATCCTGGCACGCACCTCTAATTTTCAAATATTATGTGCGTATTAGAAGTTAATTATCACTTGCTTCGGTGAAGGAAAACATCGTGAGGAAACCTGCACACCGGAGAGTTCTCCATAAAGTTCTCGAAGGTGTGTGAAGTCTACCAATCCGCACTTGGCCAGCGTGGTAGACTATGGCCTGTACCCCTCACGTTGTGAGAGGAGACCCCGAGCCCAGCAGTGGGACAATTATGGGTTGCTGCTTTGCTTTTGCTTTGCTTTTGCTGAAAATAAAAGTAAAAGCTTCTGTTTTTTCTTGGATACCTTGATGCTGGCACAATCATTGTCAACATGATGATGGATATAAAAGAAGAAGCCTGGGATTACTTGTACTTCGTTTGTGTAATATACAACAAATAATAACAAATTCTCCTTCTGAGTATGGTTTATTATTTTTAGCTATTTTATAAGCCACAACACATCCAGCCAGTGTAGACGCCTTTTGAGCAGTGGTTTTGCTTTATAAACATATTCCGCAGAGCAGATATTGTTTTTTAAGTTTTCCACATTTAGCTTTTTTCTGAGTCATTCATCAAAGCATATTTGGTATTTGAATGTTTTGTGTTAAAATGACGAGCAAGGTTAAAATCTTTAAATACTGCCACTGCTACATAACAAATAAGACATATTGGCTTACCGTTGTATTCCTTAAAAAAGCGGCCAAGTGCGAGTTGGACTCGCCCATGAAGGTTTCCGTAGCAGCAAGTAACATAATATTAAGTTCTTGTAGTTCGTTGTAACTTTGATCAATGTTTTTTGCGGTTTACGATTTATGACGTATTAAAAAAAATTACTTACTAGATCTCATTCAAACCAATTTTCGTTGGAAGTTTGCTTGGTAATGTACATCATATATTTTTTTTAGTTTAATTATTCCCTTATTTTAGAAGTTACGGGGGGGACACATTTTACCACTTTGGAAGTGTCTCTCGCGCAAGCTATTCAGTTTAGAAAAAATGATATTAGAAACCTCAATATCATTTTTGAAGTCCTATCCATAGATAACCCCACACGTATGGGTTTGATGAAAAAATCATTTTTGAGTTTCAGTTCTAAGTATGGGGAAGCCCCAAAATTATTGTTTTTTTTTTCTATTTTTGTGTGAAAAATTTAATGCGGTTCACAGAATACATCTACTTACCAAGTTTCAATGGTATAGCTCTTATAGTTTCGGAAAAAAGTGGCTGTGACATACGGACGGACAGACAGACAGACATGACGAATCCATAAGGGTTCCGTTTTTTGCCATTCGGCTACGGAACCCTAAAAAGTATGGACACTGTAACTAAAGAGCTGTGAGGCGATATTAAACTTCATTTTTGATCTATATTTGGGATTAACGTCAGTTTCGTTAATTTTGGTATAATAAATTTCTACCCGGTTAGCTAATTCCATCTCAACTAAATTCTGCCATAACCCTATCTTTCCATCAAGAATTATTTTCCCACCATTAATAAAATTATTCCTTATTGATTTGAATAAATGGGGTATGTCATAAATTATAAAAATAGTTTTCCCATCAACTTTAAAATAGTGATTTGATCCATCTGAACTTGAACCTGAGGCCTCCCTTAATAGTTTTAATGCCCCTATATTTGTTGGTGCCTGATCACATACGGTATTTACTATTGTGTAACCGCAAGATGTTACTGCCCTTATAATATTTTTAATAATCATGGCTAATTTAGCTGACGATATTGTACTTTTCGTAAAATAAAATGCAAGCGCCGCTTAATTTTTTTTTCCTAAGGCCTGCAGCATAAATACGAGTGCGTGATCGGCCAATTCTATAGAACGTCCTAGGTCTCACACATTGTCAACATGTTCAAACATCCCCAACTGTCAATCGTTGGACATAGCAATATACGTTCAACTTTCAAGTCGCATTCGCTTTGTTATTCGCATCGTGTTTCGTCTGTGTTTTTCATCATTGGCACGATACGGACCCTGAAACTAATCCTATGGTCAATGATATTGTATGTATAACTATGGTTGACCCCGGCTTGAATGTGGATATTGTGCATCACTTGCACACGGACACGATCCACACGGGGGACTCGGAGGAGATACATGGCAAATGCAATACATGGCAGTGGGCCGGAGAACAGTAGGTTGCTGTGCTCATGTAATGACAGTTTTTTGGTTTCTGAGCTGGACAAGGTACAGAAATGATATAAATGCACCAGCCCAGTTCTTGGACAATATAGTAATAACATACGAGTTAGATTAATAAAAAAATGTCAAGGAGATTGGGCGTCTTCTTTAAAATACCTACAAAATGTTTATTCAAATAACCATTATAATAAACATCTGGTTACAAAACAATTATTAGTTTCGTTTTTAAACTGAGTAAAGGTTAAGCCTATATAATATTTATGTTGAAATGTGGTGTTCACTGATAGCCAAATGTCCATACAAAGTGGACATTGTCCTTTACCACACAGAAACTAACCGGAATTCCTGAATCTATGTCTGTTCGCGACGGAGTTCTGAATCTAACTGACTTTAATTTAATACAAAAAATGAATGAAGAATAAATGACGAATAAGCACCTTTCTGGAAGGAAACTTACGGTGTGCTGATCTAGCATTAGTTACATAGAAATAAGGGTTATAACAGTACACTTTTTGCTCTAAGCCGTATAAAAGAAAAACAATAAGCTATTTTAAAATAACTTCAACGCTGCTGTATACCCTACATATTTAGCTTTAATAATAATGAAGTGTTATTTATATACAAACCAGAATGAAGAAACTACGGTAACTTTTCTGGAAAATGGAAAACGTGCGAAACCACCCCTCATATGGGATAGCTTCGTACATAGTGTGGGGCACATTCGTACGTAATGGGGAACCTTCGTATAGTTAAGAAAATACCATTTATTCAATGTAATATAATTATGTAATTGAGATCAAAGTTAACACCGAAACAGTCTTCATGTAGTAATAATTAATTATTAAAAGAACAATAAATCAACATTATAAAATTCACCATAAGAGTAACACGTCTAATGGTTGCATTAAATAAGTACTTACGATCAAGACCTGCAGGGCTATTCTCTAAAATACAAATTCGAAATCGAAGGCCACTCAAGTGAGACTTGATAGCGAACTTGCATCATCTTGATATGTCATTCTCTAATCATCTAGGACGCACTTGCAAAGTGAAGTGAGTCTCGAACTCGAACTTCAAACGACTAAAGATGGCCTCGGTATGAATAAACGAATTGGTAAAATATTGTATCCTTCTGATATAAGGACACGTAAACATTTCTTATAAATTCTATGATTTATTGTTTTAATACTAAGAAATGTATACTTTGAAAAATAAATCTGAATTTTTAATGATTTAAATACTGAAATAACATTTACATAGGCTGTATGACGAAGATTCTTTGCCCAAAAAATGTAAATATTTAAAATTTAAAAACTGAGTGACAGTTTTGTTTCTTGAGAGAAATTTTGTTTCAGGAAATTATTTTTTTGAAATAAACTAAGTATTATATTTTTAAATTTAATCTTTAATTAAAATTTTATCAGTAATATTATTATAACAATGACTAACTTTTGTTATATAGCACCATGGAAAGAGCGTCACATCCCTCTTATTTTCAATCAGAGTGTCTTTTGGAGTTTCTGGAGAGAAACCCAAGCTTGGCAAAAGGATTCTCTAAAGTGCCCAGTGCAAGAGACGCAGGCCGAAAATCCTGGGAGACACTGGCATTCCAACTAAACAGCCTGGGAGGCTGTTTGAAGACGTGGAAGCAGTGGACAAAGGTTTTTTTCGTCATATTTTATATAGCGAATACAAATAAATTATTAATGTTGCACTTAAAATTGTTTCAGTACTGGGCAGATAAAAAGAGCGCAGTTAAAAAGAAGACTACTGAAAGGTATCGCACCCGAAATAAAACTGGTGGTGGTGCAGGGGTGGTAGAGCAAATATAGAAAATTTTGACACTAATGGGTGGAGAAAGCTTTGCCACAGGTGATAGGCATTTAGAAATAAACCCGTTTGAAGTATATTTCACTTATTATATTCAATCTAATGTCCTAAGCTTTAATTGTGATTATTTAACAATGTCATTGTTTTTTATCTTCAGACATCAACATCGTTAATTCAAGCAAACCAGCCTACTACCCAACATAGTACCAACTTGCTAAACGCCCCAGTGGGGCGTTTTATATACTTTACAATTATACACTTCAGATACTGTATCTGAAGTGTATAATTAACTATGAAACTTTGTATTTTAATCGGCTTATTATACAGTGTGTTCATGCAATCGAAGGAGATATTTCAGGGGGTGGTTCACCTCGCGATTCTCTGCCCGAATACGTAAAAAAAATCTGACCTTAATTTTTACCCAAATTATCTTTTAAAATACATTAATCATAGACACTGCGCTCGAGATAGCGCAGACCTTATTTTACGATACACGAATGAATTTCTCAATGCTTTGTATTCTCCACTATTAACGAATTTAGCACCGCCGCGGTCGTTAGTACGTTACCGCAAAAGGTACCGCCTGGGCGGCGTTCCTTTGCGAACGCCGGCGGCGCGGCGTTCACAAACGGTGGGCATTTTTCAAAGACCTTTGCCGCACCGCGCCGCTCGCTTTGGCTGTCCCGCTCCCCGCGCGACACGTGCCTTGCCGTGCGAAAGCAATGTACATAAACAGTCGTACCGTCGCGGGTCGTGAGCGCAGTTCAGCGCAGCAGTGCGCGCTAATATTAATTACTGGTATTGCGATTTATTTTATTTGTTAAACAAGTTGTTTAACAACCGTTTTAGTGTCAGTGTGGTCCGGTGTTTTAAACAACTGTTCGTACTTTATTGACGGAAGATTTGATAATGTATCATGAATGATTTATTAGGTATTTTAACAAGTGTGGTGGATGAAATGTTAGACGATGTGCCGTTAATTTGTTACTATGTATTATCAACACGACGGAGTGCCTGCACACTATCTGGTCTGAGTCCGTGAGTTTTTAAATACCATTTCATTTTTTAAGGTATGCCAGAAATACATCAATTTTGTATTAAATGTTTGCGATGCCTATTTCATGTTGAAAATTTGCTTAGCAGGTACATACCTAAGTATTTTTGCCTGTCCTAAGCCAGGGTTTAAGTATGAAGGGAAAATGGATCATGCTAAAGTCCGGTTTACACGTATTAAGTAGTTAAGTAGATAACTAAATTTTAAGTGCGCGTCCCAACGTAATAATTTAGTAAACCTCTTCAGTTCATTCAATTCTTCACAGCCTATTTAATTACTTACGCATTTTATTAAATTGAAACTAAAAATTGCCTGTTCAAACGTGTTAAGTGATAAGCCCCGCCCACCTATTTAACAGGAAATAGAAAATTTTCTAAATTACTTCTTTACTTGCGTACTAAATTTTAACTACTAAATTGTCCATTTACACATTAATTTACTTAAAGTTTAGTTAACTACTTAATTACTTAATACGTGTAAACCGAACATAAAAGGTCATTCACCTAGTGACCTAGATAACGCGATTCATGCGATGCGCTGTTAGGGCGTCCACACGTTTTGAGATTTTTCGTATTTAGTTTGATATTATTATTTCTGTGATTTATGGTTGTTTTTATTATTTCTTTGTTTATTCGGGCAGAGAATCGCGAGGTGAACCACCCCCTGAAATATCTCCTTCGATTGCATGAACACACTGTATTTATAAGTAATTTTTAGATTGAATGTGTTCCAGTGCATAAAATTTTTGTTTTAGATTTTTCCAGACCAAGTGCCCATGGCTCCTTCCTCACCTTGCACCCCAACAAGTATAAGTGAGCCTGCACGTCCCCCTCTACCCTCATCCTCTGGCTCGAGTGCTCATCCAACACGGCGCACGATAAACGCCAGCAGAAGTCGTCTGCCGGGATCCCAGACGCAGAACCAACCACCTTCTCTGATTTTAAGTAATTATATTATCATATTCCTATTAATAATATAAGTGAAATGTTGAAGGGATGGATAGATGTTTGTTACTCTTTCATGCTAAAATGGCTGAACGGATTTGGATGAAATTTGACACACACACATAGCTTATAACCTGAATTAATACAGTACTTTTTATCTCGGAAAATCAACTGGTTTTCCGTGGGATCTTCAATCTAAAACCACGCGGGCGAAGCCGCGAGCAAAACTCAATGTAGCAGATGTAATTTTATTTAATTTACTTAATAAATCATTTCCAGTCTCAGTAAATAATTATGCTTCTTTGAATAAAGAAAATACTTTTAATTTTAACTTTGGCTTAGTAAATACTAGTAATTTTACTTAGTAATATTATGTTTTTTTATTGTTATAGTGTCATCCAGTCGTCTTTGGCGAAGACCAAAGATTTTTGGCTATCGAAGAACAGCGGATTGAGATAGATCGCCGCAATTCGCTGCTTTACGATGACGTAATAAATCGCGAGAGAAAATGATTCCGCTACAACTCAGGCGCTGCTCACTGTTGCAGAGGGCTTAAAATTATTGGCAGATGCCTTAAAAAAATATTTTATTAAATTATTTAAAACAAATTATTTTATTTTAATTTAAAGAACGTGCGCGCCATAAGGTGTTTATTATTCCTTGTCTACTAGACAACCCCATGGCATTTTCTCTAGACACAATTTCATTTCCAGAGCCACGTCCACTTGCTGCAGTGAGGAACTGCGCCACAAGTTGCTGCTCATGGCTGTCCATTGTTGGAGCAGGCAGACCTGCACGATTACAAATATTGTGAAGCACACAACATGCTATCACAATTTTTGCCACCATGTTTGGATGGTAGTGCAGCACTCTGTGCACTAATAGACACCTAAATCTGCTCTTTTAACCTGCCTATAGTTCTCTCAACAGTATTGCGTGCTGTAGCATGCAATTTATTATAATGCTCTTCAGGTGACCCTTGTTCAGCATAAGGTACTGGTACGAATCATATATGACCGCTGTGCATATCCAGAATCCCCTGAAATGATAATTAGTCACAATGTAACAAATCAATTATACTGTATAATTAAAATCATTATCATATCATGTTATAAAATAATACCAAGATAGTGTCCAATATAAGGACCTACTTACAAAATCGAGATCTGTTTTAAAAATTGCTCATTGTCTTAATAAAGTGACATTTAGGATTAATATTTACATATTAATTAAAGTAACTTACCCAGTAAACGTACTGTTTCATCAGTATTCACCAATTGTTGAAGGTGCTCTTTAATTATACTGTAACTAAATATAAAGTTCTCATGTGTTGTCCCTCTATAAGTGGCATCCACATGCAAGATATTTAAATCAGCATCAGTGATCTAAAATAAAACAATAGGTATTAATTCTGAAACCATAATCACTGATTCAAGAATTAGTTTTCATGTAGTAGGTACAATTGTTTGCGTACTACATATTTTATTTACAGCATATTAATTTTACCGATAGGACATTTCTTGCATGGTTTCCTTTGCGACAATAATATGTATATTATATTTCTTCATTTTCTGATGGTCTGACCATAGTAACATAGGATCTATTAACACATCCTATGACTCCAGGTATTTTGTACTTCTCGAAGAATCTGGGTAACAGGCATTACATTTTTTAATACCTGCGTTTATATTTATACAGGTACCTAAAGGACCATGCCCATATTAGTTGGAGCTGAATGTCAGCAATGCCATGCAATGCCCAAATTGCAGCTCTATATCATATGATAACTTTTTAACAGTATTTATATGATATCTAGATTTCATGTCATATAAAGCACCGGTTCAAAAGATATTGGACATTAAACATGATAAAATTCTGTATGTTATCAGATAAACATGTCAGTTATTTGGAATTATCTAGTCTGTCTCCATTGTATAGTGTCAATATGTATGTAAAAACAATTTGCTTAGATACAAAGCAAACGGTTTATGTTACGCAAAAATCATGTATGGTAGAATTATTCCGGAGAAGGAGAGGGAGGTGGAGGGGTAGGGTGAGGGGGCGAGAGAGGGAGAAAAGGAGGGAGAGGGAGAGGGAGAGGGAATTTAATGGTCTCTGATTTGTTAAACCTTTAGTGTTTTGTCTACTATCTGATGCGTGTTCTTCAGTAGGATAATCAATAATCGAGTCCAAATTGATATACAGCATTATTCTGTGTATATTAGAAAGGTGAAAGTAGTTTGTTCAGAATCGGTGACTGAATCGATCGCAATAATTTTTACACCATGTTATATTTTGTCCTAAACATATTTAAAAAATGTTACAAGTTGGACACCAATGCAAAACATCGTTATTACCGGCCATCTTAAGTCTTGGTGGATAGTTTCAATTTTGTTGGGTTATAATAACAATAAAATAAGATTTCACATAAACGTATGGAATGGGAAAACTATTACTAACAATCTTAATTTTGTTAACTTATACATGAACTCGGTTGTCAATGTTAAGATTGTCAAGCCTGGCGTTTTGCTTCAAGCGTCTCTCGTAATAAAATTATTGTGCAGTAAAAAATTGGATAATGAGTTTTGGATACAGTAATGTGCATACACAGAAGTGATGCGAACGTTAGCGGTGTGCGGTGATAATGTGTCCATGGCAGTGCGACGGTACGATGAGCAATTTGGTGTAAAAGTGTCGTGGAACAGCATGCTTTCCGCCACATAACGCGACTACGAGTAGTTCCAGCCTCCGACCGCCGTTAATCGAGGTGTGAATCATATTCCAACGGTAAAAAATGATTAAATTCATTATTGTAAATAATAGTAATTAAGATTTTTAAACACGCCAAGACGGTTGACAATTAACCGCGGCGGCCGCGTTACATTGACGCGTCAGACGCGTGCCGCACGCTCGGTGACCATGTTTATGCGGGGACAACGGAGCAACTCAGTAAGCTTGTAACTTTTTGAGTTTTCAAGATACACCTTTGAAAATTGTTATGTAGATTCTTTAGACGAAAATAATTGACACGTGTATCGGCTTTTGTATCAAGATAGAATAACCTTGTATACATATATATTTATTATCGTCCACACATATACATACATGCCCACACATACCGAGATAGAGGATCCTCAATCCCAACACTACATAATATTAACTGTTACTATTGAACGACCTGACGGGATGGCGTGATGCAAGCGACTGGTGTGCGCCCTCACCCATCCGGGCCTTTTGCTATTTGCCCGCTCAGCAAGTTACAACTGTGTGGGACACACCGTGTAGCCACAAACCTACTATAACCATAAGACAAAAGTAACAACAAAGTACATAGACCATGTTCGCGATCTAGGCATTACTCTCGACAGTAAACTTAGGTTTCATTTGCGTTTTGACAACATTGTTAAGAAAGGATTTAAGGCATTGGGTTTTATTTTACGCACTTGTAGAGATTTTAAAAAAACATAGCACTACAATATCGATTCGTAGTTGCCTGGAGTACTATAGTGTAGTATGGAACCCACACTATGACATTCATATTAAACGCCACGAAAGCGTGCAAAAAAGATTCCTTTGGCACTTGGCATATCGCTTCAAATTAGCTAAATCACTACCGAGTTATAAAGATAGATTGCAATATTTTAAACTCAGTTCTCTCTCAGACCGCAGAAGAATGTTAGACCTTATGTTTCTGTTCAAACTTATTAATGGTTATACTGATGGAAGTAATCTCTTAGCGAAAGTGAATATTTGTGTACATAGAGGGATACCAAGAACGCTAAAATATAAACCGTTTGTCGAAAGACCTTCGCGGACAAATCTGGGTCACTATAGCCCTCTAAACAGGGCTATGAGATAATATAATGCCGTTCATAATATATGTGTAAATATAGCCCATCCTTACCTTCCTCGTAATCATGACAAAAGGACGAACAATGATTTAAAGGATTTAGATATTTTTTCAAATAGTCACTATAAATTCAAACATTTTTTTCTTAATCTAAACAAATAATAATAATTAATATACAATAATAATAATTTAATAATAATATTTTTATCAAATAATAATAATAATTTATGAAATTTATTTGAGATATGTCATTTTTAATTGTTACCTACTTTTTACTTCCATTTTATTTCATGCAAATTATTAAAATTAATTTACCTCTTATTTTATTAAATGAAATTTGTTTAATTTTAATCATTTTAATTTTAATTATGTAACTTGTTCAATTTTTAGGGTTCCGTAGCCGAATGGCAAAAAACGGAACCCTTATAGATTCGTCATGTCTGTCTGTCTGTCTGTCTGTCTGTCTGTCTGTCTGTCTGTCTGTCTGTCTGTCCGTCCGTATGTCACAGCCACTTTTTTCCGAAACTATAAGAGCTATACTGTTGAAACTTGGTGAGTAGATGTATTCTGTGAACCGCATTAAGGTTTTCACACAAAAATAGAAAAAAACACTAAATTTTGGGGGTTCCCCATACTTAGAACTGAAACTCAAAAATGTTTTTTTCATCAAACCCATGCGTGTGGGGTATCTATGGATAGGTCTTCAAAAATGATATTGAGGTTTCTAATATCATTTTTTTCTAAACTGAATAGTTTGCGCGAGAGACACTTCCAAAGTGGTAAAATGTGTGTCCCCCCCCCTGTAACTTCTAAAATAAGAGAATGATAAAACTAAAAAAAATATATGATGTACATTACCATGAAAACTTCCAACGAAAATTGGTTTGAATGATATTTTGTAAGTAGTTTTTTTTTTAATACGTCATAAATCGTAAACCGCAAAAAACATTGATCAAAGTTACAACGAACTACAAGAACTTTTATATTATGTTACTTGCTGTTACGGAACCCTTCATGAGCGAGTCCGACTCGCACTTGGCCGCTTTTTTTATTAATTAATTTTATTATAATTTTTATTGTATAAATGATTTTTAAGATGTAATTGTTTTTCCCTAATTTGTTTTTATGTAATTTTATTATGAATATTATTATGAGTTTTATTATGAGTTATGAATGACTATAATTTGTAAATTCTGTTGATTATATTTGATTGTGCATGCTGTTTACACCTGTAATTGAGGTGACAATAGAGAATGTTTTTTCTTAGCTTTGTTGTATTTTGAGTGTGATAGTGTCCACTTTGTTGGTGTAACCTGATAAATAAATAAATACAAAAATACATTCCTTCATTGTTAGGTGGTAAGAAGTATACTATAAATATAATAATATATGTATATTATATTTATCTATTTGCATACATATTTATATATAAATATATGAATACATTGTATATACATAGTTCATACAAAAATATTATGTATATTTGTGGATGATGATGATGTGACTTCTGTTTATCATTGTAAACTAATAAGAAGTAATGAGCGTGAAGCTGTTTTTTAATTGAGCATAAATATCTGCCGCGGCCGGGAATCGGACCCGGGACCACTCGCTTCGCAGGCAGGGTCGCTACGAACTAGGCTACAGGGTCGTCAAATAACCTTTGTTAGAAAGAAGGGAAAGTTAGGTTTGCTTTACTAATCTTTACTTTAGCTGATAATCCATGTCTTCGACGCTGAGGTGCTATCATAATATATTTAATATCTTCCATTAGGTTATCCATTAACTCTTCCGACAACCGGTAATTAAAAACAAAGTCTCTATGCATATTAATTAATTGAAAATTAAGAATCTCAATCGCTTGACGTCGAATTTCAGTACAATCTAAAGAGTAAGCTTCTTCTAATAAATAATTGAATACAAATAATCGAGCCATAGCATTATTAATTAGTAGAGTCCGACCGAAACTGGTTTTTCAGCCGAAACCGAAACCGAAACCGAACTTTCGGTCTTAGTTCCAGTTTCGGCCGAAACCGAAACTTAGGGTGACGCCAGACGAGTGTATTTTTTGAGCTGCACATTTATGTACTCAACAGGAAAAAGCAGGGTAAAGGAGCCGAATTTTTTAAATTTAAAAAAAGAGGTCAAAATCTCGAAAACGCTGACACTTTTACAAAGGTCACTTTTGACATTTGGTAGATCAACCCTCAAGCTACCTATCCCGTAACGTTGATCCACTACTTACGAGACACGCTGATAGGTACTGTAATCTAGCGTGTTATTTTACACATTTGTATACTAGTAACTGCCCTCGCTTTACTTCGGTAAACTTAATAAACACAGCAAAAATTTGAAAAAAGTGTATCGACGACCGTTGTGGCACAATGTTTACCATGCCGGATCGCCGCGCCAAAGGTCCTGGGTTTGATTCCCAGCGAGGCGGAAATTTGAATGATGAGTTTGAATTTCTGTTCTCGGTGTTCGTGTATTTGTGTGTTATCCATGGCACTCACGATACAGGGAGTCCTAGTGTGAGGGCTGGAGCTATGCGTGTGAAGCGTTATGGATGGAGAGTGTTTTTAAAAAGACGTAACTATTTTATATGTGTAACGATTGAAATAAAACATAAACATTAAATATGAACCCCATTTTACTAAAATACATTAGTGAAAACCGCATCCAAATTGATTTAGCCGTTTTTTTTAATTACCCGGAACAAACGCACATACATACAGACGAAAATTCAAAAAAATAAAATTGCTATGGTATCTGTTGCGTTTACAAACATCCTTCGTTATAGTTTTTCTCGAATATCTTCCATGTATAGTCATATTATACATATATTACGACCAGTTACCGTTTTACTATAATTATGTATGGATGATTTGGGATTTAGGACTTTGAAAGTACTACTAGTCCCTCGCTCTAGTGCCTTCGCTTTGCTTCGGTAAACCTTTCGATAAGCCCTCACTCAATAAATATGTGGACAAAATTGACACTACTTAATTTATTTGTGAACCGTTTGAAATAAAACAAACACTAAATGTTAACCCAACCCCACGACAATACGTATAAGTCAGTGAAAACTGCAGGTAAAACCGGAACAAAACCACAGACAAACAGACAAAATGGCTAATTATAGTAAAAGCTTAACTCAAATATTTTCCACCTTCCTCCTACAGACATCGACCAGTTATAGTTTCATTATAAGTTTGGATGACGATGATGGTATATACCTACTGACAGTTAAATGGTGTTAGGTAAATTGAAAAAAAAACAATAATAAAATTAAAGTAAATGTAAAATAACAATAATAACATATGTAACAAAATATATAATTGAGTACACAGACATGTATAGTGATGGAGTACCAATTTATTAATTTATGTCAATAAGTCATGAACAAATTTAATCATCATCATCATCATCAGCCTTTATTAGTCCACTGCTCAACCTATGCCTATCAAAATACCTATCCAGTCTTCGGCATATTAAAGAAATATAATAATTTTGTTAAAGACTTCTCTTGGAAAGTTAGCGACCACGGGTTAGTCGCGATTCGGGAAGGTAGCTGAACGACGCACGACAATTCACGAACACTGAGTTTCGGTTTCGGTTTCGGCCAAATTTGGTCAAAACCGAAACCGAAACTAGATTTTTTGGCCGAAACTGGCCGAAACCGAAACCGAAACCGAAACTTCGGTCGGTCTCTATTAATTAGTACCGTACCTAATAACTAAAATACAGTAGAGCCTCGATAATCCGTACTTAAGCTAATCCGAACGCCGCGCCGCTGTAATCCGAACTGCTGACTATATATTTCTCTCTCTTACGAGGGGAGGTCAATAAGTTCGCGGAATGGAGGGGTTGGTGGGGGTTGGTCTACTCGTCCAGGTAGGCACTAGTTAAGGACCTCATTAAGAGTATATATACCAAGTTTGAAGCTAATCGGGTCATTATCTTTTGAGTTATCGAGCTGCAAACAACTGAATCGGGAAGAAGTCAGCAAATATGGAGAAAATTGAATACCGCGCCATTATAAAGTTCTTTACCAAGCAAGGAAAATCCGCTCAGATGATTTTTCAAAAGCTGTTAGCGGTTTACGCGGTCTCTGCCCCTGGTAAAACCAAGTGGCATGGCCTTTTCAAACAAGGAAGAGAGTCCATTGAAGACGACCCCCGCTCCGGACGGCCAATTGAGGCCCCCACAAATATATAAAAACTTGTATTGGAAGATGCCCGGCTGAAGAAGAAGCAGCTTGCAGCAATGGTTGGAGTATCCGAATCAAGTATTTTAAATATCCTACATCATCATCTTGGGATGACTAAGGTCAGTGCAAGATGGGTTCCGAAAATGCTCACGCCACTTCAACACGCGAGCGTGTCGAGTGTTCTCGCCAGTTTTTGGAGCTCTGTGGAGAGAGAAAGGAAGAAGTTATGGCCCGGATTGTTCCTGGGGATGAAACCTGGGTTCACCACTATGAACCTGAGTCGATGTAGTGGCATAAAAAAGGCACACCTCCTCCAAAGAACTTCAAAGTGTCACAATCGGCCGGAAAGATCATGGCGACTGTCTTTTGGGATACAGAAGGTATTTTACTGATCGATTATAAAGAACGTGGTGTGAGTATAACGGGACAGTACTACGCTTCTTTACTGGAAAGATTGAAAGAAGCCATCAAGGAAAAAAAGCGGCCAAGTGCGAGTCGGACTCGCCCATGAAGGGTTCTGTAGCAGCAAGTAACATTATATAAAAGTTCTTGTAGTTTGTTGTAACTTTGATCAATGTTTTTTGCGGTTTACGATTTATGACGTATTAAAAAAAACTACTTACAAACCATTCAAACCAATTTTCGTTGGAAGTTTGCATGGTAATGTACATCATATATTTTTTTAGTTTTATCATTCTCTTATTTTAGAAGTTACAGGGGGGAGAGGACACACATTTTACCACTTTGGAAGTGTCTCTCGCTATTCAGTTTAGAAAAAAATTATATTAGAAACCTCAATATCATTTTTGAAGACCTATCCATAGATACCCCACACGTATGGGTTTGATGAAAAAAACATTTTTGAGTTTCAGTTCTAAGTATGGGGAACCCCCAAAATTTATTCTTTTTTTTTTATTTTTGTGTGAAAATCTTAATGCGGTTCACAGAATACATCTACTTACCAAGTTTCAACAGTATAGCTCTTATAGTTTCGGAAAAAAGTGGCTGTGACATACGGACGGACAGACAGACAGACAGACAGTCTAGACATGACGAATCTATAAGGGTTCCGTTTTTTGCCATTCGGCTACGGAACCCTAAAAAGAAGAGGAAAGCTGTCAAAAGGTGTGCTCCTTTTGCACGACAATGCACCCGTCCACACGTGCCATGTTGCGACGGCTGCCATTCACCGATGCGGCTTCGAACAATTGAACCACCCACCCTACAGTCCAGACTTGGCCCCGGTGATTATTATTTATTTCCAAAAATGAAGAAAGAGCTGCGTGGAAAAAAGTTTGACGACGATGAAGAAGTCAAGTCGGCAATTTAGGCCTATTTTGACACCAAAGGCAAATCATTTTTTTTCGATGGTATAAACAAGTTATTTGAGAGATCCGAAAAATGTATTAGGGTTAAGGGGGAATATATCGAAAACGAAAAATAGTTTGGTGTTTAATTTCAACCTCCTTCCCTCTCATTCCGCGAACTTATTGACCTCCCCTCGTACCATGACAGGTGAACTTATGATTTGTTGCGAACGAGACACCGCGCGCCACGTGTTTTTGAGGTTATAAAATGGCTCCTACACCGAAACGCAAACATAAAACTTTAACTATAGCTGAAAAGTGTGCCATACTGGATAGTTTGAAAGATGGAGTGTCTGGAACTTCTCTTGCCCTTAAGTATGGTGTTGGAAAATCGACAATTACTGATTTAAAGAAAAAAGAACAGAAAATACGGTCGTTTGTAGCTAAAACCGAGAAAGGTCCAGGTTTAAGAAAAACGCTAAAATTGCCAGAAAATCCAGTTCTCGAAGAAGCAATTTTCACTTGGTTTTTAGAGCAAAGACGAAGGCATGTTCCTTTATCAGGCGAAATCGTAATGGAAAAAGCCAGATTTTTTCATAAAAAACTAACAGGGTCTAATTTTAGTGCAAGTAGAGGGTGGCTAGATAATTTCAAAAAGCGTCATGGCATATACGGCAGCTGAAAGTGTCAGGTGAGAAAGTCTCTAGTAATGCGGAGGCTGTTCAACCATTCCAAGAAAAGTTTTTGAAAGAAATAAGAGAAAAAGACCTTTGTCCTGAACAAATTTACAATGCAGACGAATCAGGATTGTTTTGGAAGGTTCTGCCAGATAAAACTTTAGCCTATTCTGCTGAAACTAGTGCCCCTGGATCCAAGGTATCTAAAGAGAGGATCACTTTTATGCCTTGTGCAAACTCAACAGGGAATCATAAATTAGACTTACTAGTCGTGGGGAAGGCCCAAAAACCAAGATCTTTTGGATCCGTAAAATTACCGGTGTATTACCAAGGACAAAGGCGTGCTTGGGTAACCAGAGATATTTTCGTGGAGTGGTTCAGAGGACATTTCGTTCCAGAAGTTAAACGTCATTTGAAGAAATTAGGTCTACCACAAAGAGCATTGTTACTCTTAGATAATGCGCCCGGACATCCAGATGCTGAAGATTTGACTCTACAGAAGATGGCGATTTTTCCGTACTGTACATGCCACCAAACTGCACACCCTTGATACAGCCGATGGATCAAAGCGTAATTCAAAATGTCAAGATTAATTACAAGAAGAAACTGCTGATTCAAATTTTTGCGCAGCAAGAGAATGATAAAAGTTTAACACTACATGATGTTATTAAAAAAATCACAATTAAAGACGCAATTTTTTCACTAGCGCAATGTAGGGATCACGTGTCGTCGTCTCTCATCAAAAAATCTTGGAATCCTCTATGGCCTGAACAATTCAATGCACCAGAAGATGGATCAGAAGAAAACGATAACGATGGCTTCGACGTGGAAGACGACCTCCCACTCAGTCTTCTACGCAACCGAAGAAAGAATATACAGAAGAAACGATTTCCATTTTCTTGACATTTAGCGAAGAGGAGAATTGCACAGAACCCATAACTGATGACGAGATCATAGCCCAACTTACGCAAGAGAATGATGAAACTGGGAACGAGTTTGACAATATTTCTACTTTGAACGTCAAGAAAATTTCTCATTCACAAGCTACATTAGCACTTAACACTTGTTTGGATTGGGCTGATGAAAATGACTTGTCCTTATCCGAAAAGATGATGCTGCGTAATTTGAGGGATAAAGCCTTTTTTTGGTCAATAAATAGAACTCGCCAAACTAAAATTGATGACTTTATGAATAAGTAACGTTTTCTGTTGTTTAAATATGTATGTTTAATAACCTCAATAAATAAATTTTGTCAAAATACGAGTATACTTGCATTTTTTTAACATACTATAATCCGAACGCTTCCTGAGTCCGAACAGGGCTTATTTTTTTGTAGTTCGGATTATCGAGGCTCTACTGTATAACAAAAATAACTTATTTTTACTTCAATAATATTCTAACACACCTTAAAATCTTTAGTTTACTCGAGAACTCGATAGCTTGATTAACTTTTAGTTTGACAATTGGACACGAGCTTCGACGGTGACGTAATTCGATGATCGAGACAAATAAATCCCTTACCGAATACATATGTGTCATTCTCTAATCATCTAGTACGAATTTGCGAAGTGAAGTGAGTCTCGAACGTAACTGGAGTTTCATTCTCAGTAACCAGTCCTTCAGACGTCTCTTCGATAGGAGAACAAGAACTTTCTCTTAAATTCATATTAGCCTCGTCCTCAAAATCAGTTTCATCCTTACAATCAGTTTCATCCTGACAATCAATCTTCACAGTTATACTTTGCCTCTTTGGTTTAGTTGTCGCCGAAGTTTTCTTCCGTCTTTTTATTGTTTCTATTTTTCTATTTCTTCTAGTCTATTTTTTTCTGGGGTATCGGTATATATTCTCGATTTTCCTGGCAGGTTTCCTTTTTTCGACTTGTTTCACGCATTTCTGTCTGTGACATACATAATAATAAAAGAGTATCTGTACTACCCGCACACGAGGCAGTCACCATCCAGCCGTCAAGTGCGCGGGTTGTGTTGTATCACTGAAAACCATTTTGTGTTTTATTTCTAATACCTAATCAGGTAAACCTAGACACCACATTTGGCGACCGAGGTAAAAAAAAAATAAAACAAAAGGAAAAAGTGTGAGTAATTTTGGTTCTTTTATGTTCACAAAATGTTAACCTTGAGTTATCATACGAAAATGTCGGTGCTATTTGAAATAAGGGAGACTTGTGCTATGTTTAGTTTTGGAAAGTTTTAAAAGAATCGTATATTTTTACGGGAAAAGAAAAGACAAGAGAACATTTATTTTGATAAAATACTAAGTACCTACCTACAAATGCATTTGTGTTCAATCTTTGATGATTCTTGATTAACAAAGTTGATTGTTGAATTAATGAAGGTATTTTCTTAACAAACGCATCTAGTACATTAAATTACATTCCATATATTGAAGCCTGATATTCGTATTGATAACACATAGGTTACAAAATACACATATTAATGGTACAAAATAAAAACAATGCGTGTTGGCGCAATAATAGGTAATATATACCTAAGATATTGTTTCATTGTTGTATGGTCGGTATCGACACGGCCAGTTTACTTGTAATGTACAAGCATTGGGATTATTTGGGATCATAAAATGCGATTAAAAGGATCTTGTTCGTGTGATAGGTTAAAAACTAATTAAGTAATATTTAGTTCACAATGATAATTATTAATTATAGTAAGTTGAAAAATGTTTGATATTTCTACCTGCCAAAATGATAATAATAATTTAAAATGTCAATATAAATCCAAATTCAGTCTTCACATTAATATATTATCAAATATCGTAATAAGATAACCGTAAACAATATCATAGCGATTTTGCTATACGGTATCTTCATAGTTTGTCTCAAAAATAGAGATACTTACTAACTTACTATGTTATTTAAAATAACGCTTCACACTCATAGCCCCACTAGGATTCCCTGTGTCGTGGGTGCCAAATTTAAAGTCGTACTTACGTAGCAAGTAAATTCAACGATGTTATTTTACAGATGTTATTCTAAGCAATGATATTATAATGTATAAAATATATTTTTGAATATCATTGATTCTAAGCAAAATCTATATAATAAACCACAAACAATGTTTGTTGCCATGTCCTTTAGACTGAAACTATCCAACCGATGTGTTCCAAACAGGGTTCATTTGAAAGGCAAATAATGCGAAGATGGTTTGAGACCACCAAAACAATGCATTAAGCACATTAATTTGCCGGTACCTATTAGTAGAATATAGGGTGATAGATCCTGTTGTAAGTGAAGATCCTAACCATACATACATGAAACTGTACCTGTTTACATTTTCGAAATTAAAACAAAAAACATACATACAAATATGTAATGACTACATATTATGTAATCAAGTCAAATACACTGCAAAATTGTCAGATGAGTGAAAACTCGTCAAGAACATAATAATTATATTAAACATGTGTAAAACATTGGATTATATAAATCAATAAGTCGTTCCAATTTTAATTAAGCTTTAATTCCATTAAAATGATCACGTAGAGGAAAAATAATAATATACATAACAGATTTGATAAACAAATGATATTTAGTTCTGAGATACAAAAATATGATAATGATAATTAATTAGTATTTGCTTATTTATATCGTATCGAAACGTGTTTCCGATTTTATTGATGGAACATTTCACTAAATAACCGAGCAATTTTGCATATCGCCTATCTCATTTTGAAAATATTTATTATTAACGTCAAATGGACAATTGTAATATCTAAAATATCGAAGGGACTGAATTATTACTGTTTCCAAATCGCGGCGGAAACGATCTTGCGTATTCCTCGCTAAAACAGTAATCAGTATCTCGAAAAATTCTCTAAAGATTTCGATGAAATTTTGTAGTCGAGGATAAGCGCAAGGCAATCGAATTATTTGTATTTTTGAAAAATATATATATACACCACATGCGTTGGTTACACCATTTGCATAAGTTGATTCATGGTAAAGTACAAACCAGTTATAGGAACCGTTTCACCATGATTACCAAGTAGTTCATTCCGGGTAATATTGTTCCTAACTAAAATCAAGATTGTAAATAAATTTATGTTTTAAATGGATTATACTCTTAAGGTCAAAAACGGAAAAAGTCAAAAATATTTAAACCAAATAATTTATAACATTCCTTCATTGGCCGGTATAATACTGATTCTACCTGGTTTGTACTAGAATGCAACCTATAAGCTTAGTTTTGCATCTGCTGAATAATATCGCGATGAATTGAGAAACTGAACAAACAGTTAAACCGGTAGGTAATGAAAGGCATTAAAAACGAAAACTAACTTTCACGTACCTACATAAAATTGGAACGAGATCAAACGACAACTAAATGGAGTAGACATGGGAACCAATAATCATATTATCAGTAATCAAATATTTTGCTGCAAAATGTCTTAAATGTCGTACTAGAAATGCAAAGGTTGAAGCATAAAATACTAATAAACTGAATCAAATATAGACCATTAATAAAAGGTATTTATGGTATCGATCAAGTCAAATCAGTCAAGTACTGACAAATAATAAAAGATATCTGTGATGGTATCGAAAATCAGACAAATACTGAAAAATAATAAAAGATAATATCTGTTATGGTATTGAAAATCAGTCAACCACTGAAAACAAATAAAAGATATCTGTTATGGTATCGAAAATCAGATAAGTACTGAAAAATAATAAAAGATATCTGTTATGGTATCGAAAATCAGCTAAGTACTGAAAAATAATAAAAGATATCTGTCATGGTATCGAAAGTCAGATAAATACTGACCAATAATACAAGATATCTATTGTGGTATCGAACCGATTTCGAAATCAATGTTGCACTAAACCGTGGGAGGTAATGTTTACCGTAATACGTCAGTTGAGTACTTACACTATTGACCAATACTAAAGATATCAATAATGACATCGAAAACAAAATATGACATGGTCACGAAATCGTCAGTTAAGTACTGACCAATAACAGAAGATTTATAACATTGAAAGAACGTTTTTGATAACTATCGAAACTATTAACTTCTGTACCAATTACCGCTGCTGGTCAACAAATATGAGGATATGGCTATTAATGGGAGGATATGTAACAAAACGCATAAATTAATAGAATACCATGTAATGTTTCCTATGGTTAAAATACCTATATTCATGTATTAATAATAACGAATCTTATTGTTTTAATATATTTGCGTGCGAAGTTGTTATTAAAGGTATTCACACGCGCACCTCTAACGACCGCCCCGAATGATCAATGACAAACCGATATCACTGTACGGCTGTCTAAGTAAATATCTATATATTTGCACATTATCGCTTTATTTTATTACATATCGTCGTAATAAGCCTGAATTAACTAGTATGAGCCTGAATTCCTGCTAAATGGAATCACAACATTTGTTGTTGTGGACCAGATCTGCTCACTAAATATTGAAAATTCAATAATAATTAAAAACAATCATGTTTGAATAAGTGATAAAACAGTTATCACCGACATGTACAGGACCTACTATTTAATTGTTCCAACGAACAAAAAAATATTTATTAATCAATTACAAGTACAAATATACTTTGGAGTAACTAATAAAATCCTTACTAGAAATGATAATATAATGAAATGAAATGAAATGTACTAATTACAGCATAAAAAAAAATAGTTACAAGAAAGAAAAAGAGATAACAAAAATAAATGTTAATAAGTAACACGAGATATATCTTATGAGTGTCAGTGCTGCAGCGTGCTGTGTGACCACCGAACAGGCCCAGACCCAGCATTAAGCCGTGCTGCACAACATGAGCCGTGTAAGCACAGCGCCAGTACTTGATACGTAATTGCATTGAAAGTAATGAAGTAATAATTTAATTATGGAAAAAAATGACGTCAATCGTTCTAAGTTTCAAGAATCACAATAATGAATTTCAAGTGTGAAATACAAATTTTAGAAAATTATAATCCTATTAACATCCCCATGTGTAACACCGCAAAAATGTAAGAAAAGGAAAAAGGGGAATTTGGATAATAACGAAGAATTTGAGGCCGCTGGGCTCCTAGTTGACATAACACGACGCTCAGGAGCGTTGGTGTTTCAACACTCCACGTACGCATTGGTTGCTGGTAGACGCTCGAGCAAGAGATGAGATCGAAGCGCTTGATGATACTCGCACAAGCTCATGGAAGTTTCTTTACGTGTATTACAAGCAAGGTAAAAGTATAAAAATGAGTTCAAAGTCATACTCTGCCCATAGAATGTAAATATTGCTTTGTCGATAGATTAAATTACTTACAATTAGTCAACGATAAGGTTATAAATTAACTTTGGATATTCATTGACGCAATAATTTTAAATGAAATACGCCACAGTCAATCAAACGTTAGTCCGATTGAATTTATTCACTTCTTTGATATACCCTGTTTGACAGGCCTGTTTGAATTTCCTGACCAGAACTTGATAACTAAACTACATTAAAGGCCAGGTCAGCACTAAATTTGGAGAAATGCTCTCGTTGTGTTTTGTTGCAGGTCACTTCCAGTGTGAAATATACCCTTTTGTCCAGCCGTGCTGCGACGATGTACTGGGTCAGGTGCTAAAAAGTATACAAAATAATCAAATATTTTGTACCTAATAAAAAAGTGTTGTTATGGAGTTTCTTCAACTGGTTCTTCTCCACAACGATAACACATAGCGAACCAGTTACGTTAGGAAAAATAAAAAATAATAATTAAAAAAAAGGAAAAACAAGGGAAAGCAGAGAGGGCCGTATATTAAGAATAAAAGAGACTAAATAGGAATAAATCATTATAAGAAAATAATGTTATAAATCCTTATAATAGTAACTTATTTTTTTGTATTTTGTAAAAATAGTGATTTAACTGAAAAAAAAGGTAATCTTTGGAGATATAAAATGTTACGAACGATAGAAATAAGTTGTGTACTTTTTTCGAACAAATTATATTTTAATCAAAGCTGAACTTATCAGTTATTTATCAGTGGACAAATTACATATTTAAAATTTTGTTGAAAGGGAGAGATGTGACATACATAATAATAAAAGAGTATCTGTACTACCCGCACACGAGGCAGTCACCATCCAGCCGTCAAGTGCGCGGGTTGTGTTGTATCACTGAAAACCATTTTGTGTTTTATTTCTAATACCTAATCAGGTAAACCTAGACACCACACTGTCCACTTTGGCAAACTTGAACGCTAATTTCCTTACCTGAACAATCGTCAAACCATAGTGCATTTTTGAGCAGTCCATTATGTACTTATTTAAAAGAGTTTCTTCTTCGAAACTAAACACTTAGTTTGATGTAAATTTCGAACAAAAATACGCTCCAGAATATTTTCGGCAGCTGCTTTCTTATAAAATTTTCTTAAGCGACTTTGAAGTGTGGTTGATTTGACGCCATATTTTTGTGCGGATTTCCTTAGTGATAAGGTTTTATCCAAAGCTTCTGTCATTGCAGACTTCATTGACTCTTCGTCAACATCTCCAGTTCTTGTCCCTTTTTTAACATATGCCTATTCGCGGCATGGTTCTGTGACAATAATATTTTGGGTGAACAATCTTTTTACTGCCACGCAGCAATGGGGAGCATTCGTACAGTATGAATCTACCCCACTCATAACTGCACGAATGTACTCTAAACCGAGAAATCCACAAATTAATTGAAAGTAAAAATAACCGTTACAGTTAGTCCAAAATTATTATTTACTTATTAAACCAGATTATCATAAACTATATTAAGTCACTTATATAATTCGAGCAAAACTTATAACAGCTAAGCGTGTTCAAAGATGCATACAAGAAATATTTACGTAGAGCGAACACTCGTATTGGCTTGCATCGTCGAAGCCGGCGGCCGCACTGTCGCCCCACCCCGCGGTTACCCTATGCGTATGAACGGGAGTCACGCATACAAACGCGAGCACGTCAATGAATTGAATAGTGAAGATATGACCACTGTACGAAAGCTCCCTGTATACGAATCCTACCTGCTCTCCCCTACCGTAATTCAGCTTTTCTTCTGCATTTTTATAGCGCCCTCTACAATATTTTGTAAATATGCCTACCAAATTTAACTGTTAATCAATAAAAATACATTTAACTAATACATAAAACAGTTCTTCGCTGGAGCTAATAGTTGGCGTAATTTCACCCTGCTACGGCGGTTCTGGGTCGAACAATGTCCTTTAAATCTTTGGGACAGAAAAGTAACAGGTTTGTAACACAGTAACATAGTTGTTATTTTTTTGTATCTTACTTGACTAAATTGCACTCGGTTAAGCTTGAGACATAATAATTAACTTTATGATTGGTATTTACCGATCTATAAATAACAAATATTCTTGAAAGAGTAACTGGAAAATGAAAATTGCTCATTTCTCAAATATTACACATAAGCAGTATCAGAACAGACTTTTAGGTTCTGGTACAGTAGCAAGTAAATTATCAAAAAACTCAAGATAAATCAGACTCGACTAACTTAAAGTTGCAGTATGATCGATTGAGTTAAAAAACATAATCTTAACCTCACCATTTCCTTCTACTTCAGATAAGGCCTTACCCAGATATAAGTAGTCCTGTTTTAAGGGCCTTATCGTAGGGAAGGTTCCTTATAAAGTGGCCTAGGCGGGTAAAGTGGACACCTATTTGTTAAGGTTCGACCAACAGGCGCCATCTGTCAACGGCGTGTGGAAATAATTCAAGGCCCGACGGACACACATAGTTCACGCGGAAAGATTTTATTACAAAAAAAAGTGATTTTTGTGGTCTCTGGTCTATGGTGAGTGATTTAAACATTGTAATTAATTACTATGTACAACATTCAACATAAGTTATAAACAATGTGATATTGTATCCGTTTAGTCCCTGTAATGAAGTGTTTATTTCACGGCAAAGGAGGATAATATAACTTCATTTGACTTCGGAGTCGTTTTTTTTCGTTGCGTTCCGTTTCGGGTAAATTGACCTATTCAGTGGATAGGTAAACTGACCTAGTAGGGCACTTTACCTACCTTAGTGCTTACTTTTCCAGTAATGACATGGGACCCGGATGCGATTAGGGATGTTCCGATACCATCAAAGTATCGATACCTACTAATTTCGATAATACTCAAATCTTTTTTCGATACTACTTAAACAAGTACTCCTAGAGTATCTATACTTACCGATGTCATACTTTTTAGTACTTTTTTTTTTTGAGGATGCTAACAATGAACGTTGAAGGACAAAAATCAAAACAAAATTGAGAAGAAAAAAAATACTATTTATTACAAATCTTTTGCGTCACTTGCATACTTTAAACAAAAAACTCTTCAGCATTAAGATTGCCCAAAAACAATAACTGTTCAACGTATTTTGGAGACAATCTGTTTCTTGTTTGAGACATTGTTGCACCGGCTTTGGAAAAAAGGCACTCGCGAGGAACTGATGCAACATCAATTAAATATTGCTGTGCATACTTGTACAGACAAGGAAACACAAACTTCTAGTCATCCCTTTCTGTAAATGGGTTGCTTTTAAGAGAAACTACTGGATTTGATAAATAAAGATAAACTTCATCTCCCTGATGAGATTTCTTTTTCTTCTTGTGCCCATGTGCTAACTCCTTATGATGTTTCCAAAAATCGTATTCAGGTGGTGCAGTGGATGAGACATCATTTTCTGACTCACTTGGGCTACTTAGTTGTCTGACAACCATAGTTCTAAGTTTTTGAATAGCTCTTCCGCATGCAGAGGGGTCTTGGAAATGCAGGTTTTTAAACCTTGGGTCTAGAATTGTTGCAATGGCTGCATGATCGTTTAATTCAATCATCCCTTACCTCCTTTTCAGTTCTCTCAATAAAACATCCTTACATTCTTTAACGATAGCAGAATTTGGAGTGATACTATTCAGTTCTGTAGTTAAGCAATTAAGCATTGGTATAATTTTCGATATTGTTACATACTTTTGGTGCGATGATTCTCTTGTTACGTATTCAAAAGGCTTTAATACAGCTGTAAGCTCATTCAAGGTTTCCATTTCCACAGCACTTGGCAAATTTGGAGCCACTACACTCTCAATTACAATTTCTGATATTAGGTACTATTCTTAACTTTAGGAATTGCTCTAACGTAAAAAGTAGAGTTCCATCTAGTTCTTACATCTGCAATAAGTTTTAAAACTGATTCTTCCGTAATATTATTACGCATTTGGATTTTTCGTAGCTTATCCGACTGCACAACACTATTTTTTATCCAATTAACAATTTCTCGTACTTCTATAACAGCTGATTTAACACTGGGTAACTTTAGTGCCTCTTCAACTACCAGGTTAATAGTGTGCGCAAAACACGGTAAATGTTTTTTTTCGCCTAAAGACATTCGTATGGCAGCCAACATTTAACTGGCATTATCTGATACAGGTGCACGAATTTTGGTAAGTGGAATATCCTATTTTTTCAAAATATCTAGCAGGTTTTCCGATATGTAATCAGCTGTATGTCGCTCACTTAATGCACGAGTCGTAAGATAATATATACATATTTTACCATTTTCTACAAAATGTATGGTGACTCCCATGAATCCTACTTCATTCATTGTCTCTGTCCATATGTCTAGCGTTAAACAGAAATTGTCTATGTTGGATAATTTGGACTAACAAATAGTTACACAATCTTCGTACTTTTCGGTAGTCCTTTTCTTTAAATACTTTGTACTAGGAACTTTAAAAGTAGGTTCTAGTTATTTTACAAGTCGTAAAAAGCCTTCACCTTCAACTATGTTAAATGGACGCATATCTTGACAGATAAACAATATCAATGCTTGAACAATTCTGTTATACTTCGTACCACCAGCTAAAAATAAAACTTAATTTTAATACATGTTATATTAAATTAAATATTTATATTTTTTCATTAATACTAATACTATCTGTATTAATATTATTTTGTTAATATTTAATTAAATATCTATTTATTTACCTTTATTAGATATAATTCGATCAAACGCATCCTTTATTGAACTGCTCAGAAATGGCTCCCTTGCAGTCTGTGTCCATACTAGTTAATATGGTTACACTAGAACCATCATCACGATCTTCTGAAGTTTATGATGTTGATGGTTGGGATTGATCATCTTCCATTAAATGCTTTGAGCTGACCAACACTATTGTATTTTTTTAACTGAAACATAAGAACAAAAATTAACACTCGATAGATCGATAGTCTGCAAAGTATCGATAGTCCAAACCCCAACACTATAGCCACTTAACAATAACAAAAACAAACACATAACCTTTGTATAAATCCATAGATTACTTCCAATAGATACCGCATACAAGGCAACTGACGCGCGCCGTACGTGCATTTGCAAGTTCACAACAATAGTGTCGACCAATACTGACCCGTCAAGTCCAAGTATGAATTAGAAATAGCCAATAACAGCGCATTGTTTTGTCCCCCGCAAGCCGCGCCTTCCGCCAAATTTTGTGAGTTCAAACTCTTAAGAAAATGTCACTTATGCGGTATCTATTGGGGGTAATCTATGTATAAATCGTATTCATACAAATGAATTATCTCATCGTCTGTAATCAAATCATCTCATATAATTTTATTCATATATTATTAGTATATAGACAGTCACAGTACCACTGCAGGATACAAAACTATATACAAAAAGGATCTAGGTACCTAATCTACTTTTTTATTTAACATTTTAGGAAAGCAGTCGCAAACACAAAATAAATGTTTAGGATCCTACCTTTCGTTGGTCCCTTTATTTTCTTTTTTCTATTATTTGCCTTTGTCCAGAGAAATTCCATGAGTTTTAGAATGCTTGAATAAATTGGAGGTATTCCCACAATACTTCACAGACTTAAAACATTGGTTACATTTTGCAATAGTTTCGTTTGTCTTGGTAAAATGTGTCCATATTTTTTTTGGTGGTGCCATGATAACATTGGAATAATAAATGATTACAATAAATAAAATTACTCGTGAACAATCACTTTCTTTTCACTTGTATCATGTATCTTTGACAATTGACAACTTAAATGGCGGAATGGCGGGCGGGCGCGGGCATCTCTCCCGCTTTCGGCTCGGGCTCGGGTGAAGTCGGACGAATTCGGCTTGCCTGGCGCGAGACAACGCGACACTTACGCTGCCACGCGACGAATACCGATAACTCGGTAACACCGTGTCACGCGCTGTCCTGCGTGGGCGAATCAACGCGAACGCGAAGCGAAAATAACAAACAGTCGAGATGTGTAGTTTGCGCGAAAATATCAAACCAACTGATCGCGTTCGCTTCAAACCGCGCCGCACCGCAACGCCCTCTACGTGCTTTTGGTCACGTAGGACACTTCAATACATCTCGACTGTTTGTTATTTTCGCTTCGCGCCGCTTCGCTTCGCGTTCGCGTTGATTCGCCCACGTAGGACAGCGCGTAACCGAGCGCGATCAGCTTTTGCTCACTGATTCTGTATAAGTTCTGTATGATGGGTTCGGTTTTTTTTTAAATGGTAATGCTGATTCGATTTGATACCAAGTAATTTTGTTTCGATATCGAGTATGTATCGCAAAATTGATTTGATGCAATAAGTACTTTTTTATATATAGCATATAACTTTATATATCGCACAATAACGCCGCCAATGTTAGATTCACAATCAGGCACAATAACGTCGCTAATGTTAGATTCACAATCATCCACATCATTCGCAGTATCGCCTAAAGACTTGTTTCCGATTCCCAAGGCATTGCCTAAAACAAAAAAAATAAACAGAAAGAGGGGTCGTACAGCAATTTTAACTAGCAGTCCATATAAACAAGAATTACAAGAAGAAAAAACTCAACAAAAACAAAAGAAGGCGCCAAAAAGAGTTTCTAAACTTAATATTGTTCCAAAGAAAAGTGCCAAAAAATCTAAAACTAAAATTAAGAAAT
Source organism: Thymelicus acteon (assembly GCA_951805285.1). NCBI lineage: Eukaryota > Metazoa > Arthropoda > Insecta > Lepidoptera > Hesperiidae > Thymelicus > Thymelicus acteon. Next base: position 19,518,169 of record OX638214.1, on the reverse strand, counting down.
GCAATAAAACTGACGATGACAACCCTGAATGTTTTTACTGTGGGGAAGTTTGGTCGAAGTCAAAGCATGATGATGGCTGGATACAATGTTCTATTTGCAAACGATGGGCCCATGAAGCATGCTCGGGCTGTGATGACGAAGATAATGACTTCATTTGCGAATTTTATGCCTAAGATTAATTTTTGTTACCAATGAAAAATTAAGAAACTTGAGTTCCCAATTTGAATAAAACTTCAATTAATATACTAAAATACATATTTTATTGAGACTATGCTACTTTACCCGCTTCGTGGATTTATGTAGGTCACTTTACCCAACTTGGGTAGGTAAAGTGGTCAATTTCCCATTTTGATTTAAATTTAAAAATAGTGTTAAATATATGTTTATAAGTGAAAATAACAATCTGATGTCAAAACTAAATTAGTTTACGAGAATAAACTGATAAAGTAACATAAAATATGTTGATATTTTATCTTATTGGTAGTCATTCAAAGCTTAGGGTGGCCACTTTGCCCGACCTTCCCCTACTAGCGGATGGCGAGCAGCTTCTGGGCGGAACGGGCACGCAGCGAATACGTCACAGACGCGCAACGAACCCGCCGCGCATCCGCAGCGAATACATTGCGGACGCGCAACGAGATCGCCGCGAATAGCATCGTGGACGCCATTTCGTATGCCGGGTTTCCACGTTTGCCAAGGCTCGGCAAGCGTCCACAAATCTCGCTTGGCATTTGGAAGTTGTTTACACGCTTTTGAATGCGTCAGTGTGCTACGTACATCCAAGCATGGCGGATACCGAACTTGTATCGGCTATTGCGTTTGATTTCACCTACTTTTATTTCAAATACAAGCAAAGGCCGTTATAGGCTGTATTGGGGCGGCTTAGAACAGTAACCCCAATCCCACGCCGGATGGGTGTCGTAAAAGGCGACTAAATCCGGCCCGCTGGTGGTAGGGCCCCTCGAGGGATTATATTGGTAATACTGATATTAATTGTTAATTAATACCATTATTACTAATATTATTTCTCCATGGGGTTCGCCTAGATAGCTACCACCCTTGAGCATGAGTCAGGCGCCAAACGACTCATCGTGTTCCGGCTGAGGGCTTGAGAGCCAGTTCTTTCTTTCTTTTTCTTCACTCTATCTTGGCCGGCAACGCATCAATCATGCCTTTGGTGTTGCTGGTGTCCATGGGCGACGATAGCCACTTACCATCAGGTGGATCGTCAGCTAGTTTGCCGGCTATTTCAATAAAAAAAAAGTAAAAGCAAGGAAAGCCCGACGACCACGAAGATGGTGGATGACAAAGATTCGTAGAAATCGTACTAGGTAACTAATAAGTTTTTGAAGACAGAACTAGACGTACGTTCGTTTCGAGGTCACTGCGGCTACTAAGCGCGCGCCAACGTGAGAACGCGTCGCAAGCGCCCTTTGATCTGTGTCCAAAAACCGACACTAGACCGGATCCGATACAAGCGTCCACAAGCTCACGCAAGCCAAGCCAAACGCCCTCACACGCTTGTGCTTGTGGACGCTTGCCGAGCCTTGGCAAGCGTGGAAACGCGGCAGTACACTTTTGTACAAACGTCAGTCCGCCCCGCCTCACTTCAGTTCAAAACGAGACTCAAATGTGAGTGGACGCGTATCATCATGGCATCGTTGGGAGATTCAGATATTGATATAGAGTTATTTATAAGTGAAATCCAAAGTCGTTACGTAATATGGGATCAAAAAAAAAGAGAATTTAGTGGCCGTAATTTAAAAAAAAATCATGGGAAGAGATTTGCAATTTATTTATTCAAGGCTTTACGGAAAAAACAGTCAAGGAGAAAAATGAAGCAGGTAAGCGAAACTCAGTAATATTTATATGTACCTATGCTGTCATGGTAATGCCCTGTCATTTGAAACAAAATAGTCGGAAAATTTATCTCTTAGCGTAATACGTGAAAGTCTACAAAAATTTTCACTAACGTGGGGTTGTCATAAAGTCCAAATGTTCGTGGTATTTTCTCACTATATTACTTTTAACTTTAGATCGTACAATATACAGCAAGTTTTGACTATTTCTTCGCCAAAATCTATTCTAACATTTAATGGTCCTAAAAAAATACGCCATTTATTAGTCATGATTCCAAAAGTGCACTCTATATATCTTCAACTAACAAAATCGAAAAATACTTTATAGTGAGCCAGTATGACATGGCTTTATTATTCTAATATATTTGCCATCCACTGCACCTATGCAGTTAGGGAAATCAGCATTTTGTAGAAAGCCTATACTAATGTTTTCCCAGTCTTCTGTTTGCTTGGGTGGCATACAAATATAAAATAAGTTACGACCCTGAATTTAGCGGATAGCAGACAAAATAAAATTTCAGATGAGGATATCTCCAAGCGAAATTAAGTTCTTTAAGTTTACCAAATTGGAAATTGTTTGTCGTTGATTTACCTACAGGTGATAATAAACGAATTTTTATTTTACTTTTTAATTTTTTTTTAAATTAAAAATTAAATTTTGGGAAATTCGCCGTGTTCCCTATCGTTTCATAAATCTGAAACTTTCAAATTAGTTTATTTTTGGATTCTGAAAAGGTGATTTCAGTTAGTTTTTTTCATTTTGGCTTAGGACATTCTGGGACGTATATCTGCTAGTAAAATTATTTATTATTAAAAAAGAAAAAAGTTATCCTTTTGTCTTTAAAAAATCTAAAGATGATATTTTTTTGATTTTAGATTTGTCGGTCAGGTCATTAGATATCCTTAATTTTTGATTTTTTTGAAATTTTGATGCCGGATATCAAAGTCAAAAATAATCAAAATCAAAAATATGTCATGTCTTAATTTTTCATAAATCTAAAGGTGATTTATCTCGGATTTTTTAACTTTCTTATTTATTTATTGAATATCTTTATTTTTTTATTTTTTTGAAAATTTTGGTCCAGAATATTAAAATCAAAAATGATAAGAAAGACAAAAAAAAATGTTATTGTTTTCATTTTTCAAAAATCTGAAGGTGATTTTTTTCAGATCTTTGTTTTCTCCATTTGTTCATGAAATATTTATATTTTTTCAGATTTTATATTTATTTTGACGGAAAATATCAGGTAAAGCATGAATTAAAAAAAATTTCTTAAATTTAAAAAACATTCTGGTGGGAATGCGATGCAGAACTTTGAAGAACTGCTGCTGGTTCATGCGGGCGTGATATAAGTGGACTGCAGATTGCGTTGAAAAGAAGAAAGTCAAGGGTTATTTGGAGGATTGGCAAGCACACTAACCTGGTTGCAGGACTCGACTTCGACTGGTAATACTCGTAGCTGCGCCGACGGCTAGGCGGCTGCTCAAATGTCTCCAATCTTCTTTCGTCTTGACTTCTTATTAGGAATGGTGTTGTATAAGGCTGGTTGAGGTACACTATGCATTTCACAGTAATTACATGAGTTATTATAAGAGTTATTACCTGTGTTAGCTTTATCTTTTTGTCGATTACAGGGATAAGTATGGATAGTCAGGCGGAAGTCTGCGTCTGGACAGGCTGCAGATGTTTTACTAAAACAAATATATTTGGTTTTGCTAACGTTAATAGACAAAAGATTATCTTCCAGCCATGCAGTTACTTTTGATAGCCCATACTCTGCCAGAGCTGCAGTGGACTGCCATGTCTTGTGATGGAAGAGGAGAACAGTGTCATCGGCAAACATTAGTAGGTCTATTCCGGAAACTGAGATTTTACTGAGCTCATTGACATACAAAAGGAATAGCGATGGACTTAACGTTGTACCTTGAGGCAATCCAAAGCTACTGTATCCCGGATTACTCTCATGCTCACCGACCCTAATCCTCTGTTCTCGATTACTCAAATAGCTTGCGAACCAATCTAGAGTAACGCCTCTGATGCCGTTGTTTTCCAGCCTTGTTAATAGGTCTTTTATTTGCGATTTTTTCAAATATTTTAAAAAGAATGTTGAGTAGTGAGATTGGACGATAATTTGTGGGATTAAATTTGTCACCACTTTTGTATATTGGACAAAGTGTGGCTTTTTTGCAAATATCAGGGAAAATACCCTGTTCGAAACTTAGGTTGCACAGATATGCTATCGGTTTTATGATGTAGGGAATGATCTGTTTAAGAGTAGCAGCTGATATGTTATCCCAGCCTGGAGCACTAGATGTTCGCAATGAGTTTATGATAGATTTTACCTCAAGGTCGTCGGTCAGGAATAAAGAAAGTGATTGAAGCGGTGAATCTGGTATTTTAGCTTTCTGAGCCAGATCTTTTTCAGTTACGTTTAATCTACTGAGGATAATATCTGCCAGTTTCTGACCCACTGATATAAAAAAGTTATTCACCTCGTTTAGTCTTTTGGTTTGGAGAGAATGCTCAATAGCTCATTTGAAGATTGTTTATTTTGATTGTAGTTACATACTTCTTTTATAATTTTCCACGTTTCTTTAATATTACCATTGTTTTTTTCTAGTTTTGCTTTATAGTATTGTGATTTTAGGGTTTTAATTATTTTATTGCAGATATTTCTATACTGTATATATTTTTCCTTTGCATCTACATTTTCCGGTTGCTTCTTCATCTTTTTAAACAATTTATCTCTTTTTCTTATAGATTTAACAACACCTATAGTTATCCAGGGTTTAGTGGTCTTTTCTTTTTCTGCACTTTAGTTACTATAGTATTGTTTCTGATATATGTTAGAAGCCGGTTTGTGAAAAGTTGTGCAGCATTGTTAATATTATTTAATTGCAATACGTCTGCCCAAGTCTCCGTACATAGTTGTAAAATGTTTAACAATATTTTTTACTTTATGCATCATGTCATTTATGTCATCTGGTTTTAATGCATCATTTACTATGAGATTTTAAGTGTTTATGTAGCAAGGGATATTTACATTAATTTATTTAAATTTAGGTAGTACGAAATTGTAAAGCAAGTTATGTACAAATTGTCATTAAAAACGAAAAAGCCCGAAGTTGACGAACATTTGACGAGAAAAATTCAAGGAAACTTCTGAAAAGTAAACTTTTGCTAAGCAAACTGTGGTATTAGTTTAAGTTAAGAGTTGCTAACAGGCCTGTTTTCCCAGAACATGTCCTAGTTTTTGTAGTGTCCTGGGACGTCCTGAATAGTTTTTAAGCAGCGTTGTGGATTTTTAAATTTTGAATTCGCGCGCCTCTTTTAAAATTCTTACGTTACGGGCGGCCTCACGGCTCCAAGTAATTGCCGTGCTGTTTCAAAACAAAGGCGCAACGTACCACTCGATGATATCTTTTTCGCTCTACTGTTGTCGCGTAGTGCTATTTAGTTGTGATTTGTTTGTATAAGTGAACAGGCCACACGAACATAAAGCATTTACAGACATTCTTGATTGTATTATAGCGTTTATTATTGTATTGTATTATTGGTATTATTTATTCAGAGAATACAGATTAAAGTAGAAAGAGACTTGTTTTGTTCATTTGTAATTTATGAACTCGCTTTTTACTGGCATTTCTTTTGTTTAAGCTGTATAATTGTGTTTATAAGTTTAATGTTTCCTCTAAACTAAAGCATGCCGAAACGAAAATGCATTTTCAACGATGCTTTAAGAAAAAGGTTTCCGTCGTTCAAACGCGGCAATTCTGACTCTCAAGTGTATTGTTGTATTTGTGAATCCAGTATATTTATAGCCAGTAGAGACGCGATAGATATTGAGGAACATCAGAAAACAGTCAAGCATAAGAAGAGATTACATTCCCAGGTAGGGACTTCTAAAGCCTTAGATACTGTAAAGAAATTGTTAGTTAATGAGAAGACTGTCGCTGCTGAAGAATCCGACAGTCACAATCACAATAGAAACTTCTTCATGTAAACATCGGAGCCAGAGCTGGCTAGCTGTAGGTGGTGTAAATAAACAAGTTAAATGAAACATATCAGTACTAAACCATTTTTTCGCTAAAAAAAACGTGATTTGCGGTAAAACTGAAGGTGGGCCGATTTTTTTGATGACCAGTGTATAATGCCATTATCAACAATAAATACATGCACAGTGTGAAAATCTTACACACCGACAATGGACGTGAATATGTAAACAAGGAGTTCAAGGATTCCATTGAAAAAGAAGGGATAATTCATGAGTGCACAGCCCCATACACTCCAGAACAAAATGGCCGTGCAGAAAGAGAGCTTCGGACAATAGTAGAAAGTGCTCAGGCAATGCTACACTCCAGAAAAGTGCCCGCATATCTATGGGCTGAAGCAGTTAACACGACTGTGTACATATTAAATAGGACATCATCGAGTCAATCTCCTAATAATCTCCTTTTAAACTTTGGAATGGTACTAGACTAGAAATAAGACATATCAGAATCTTCGGCAGTGAAGAATTTGTATATGATCAACTGAGGAAAAAGCTGGTCAAGAAAAGCGAGAAAATGATATTAGTAGAATATGATCACCATAACTACAGAATGTATAATATGAGAACAAAGCAAATAAAAATATAAAGAAATGTGATTTGAATGAAAATAGTACTAGACAATTAAATAGGAATTGTACAAATCTTTTCTTAGAAATTGGAGAAGAAAGTCAGGAAAATAGAATTGAAGAGAATTCGAAGAAAGGAGGCGAAGAAGAAGATGATCTTCTATATCACACCACCATCAGGAATTGGTGTTCCGTTTTCTAGAGCAGTTCCTAAAGAACAATTTTTAAATACTCTCCCATCAGAAGCCATTCCATTTGCTCCTACATCTAGGTACGAAAAGCAGTAGTCATGGTCTACCAGAGCAAGAAGTATATTGGGATTACATTATTGGAGGTTTATTAAGGATCCCTAATTTTTTTTAAATATAATATAGCCTATGCCACCCGGGGATAGTGTAGCTTGCCAACAGTGAAAGAATTTTTCAAATCGGTTCAGTAATTTCGGAGCCTATTTAATGCAAACTAATCTCAAATCTTTCCTCTTAATGATATTAGTACAGATAATGTTGATTTTTAATAATAATTACAAATTAAAAATGACGTGAAACGAAACGTATTTCAAAATATCAATCAGCGTTTAGTGACGTCACTCCTGTTATGACAACTTATTTGAGATTATGGTTGTAAAAGTGAATATTATTTTATGTGAATATTAATTTGCATTTACCAAGAGTTAGTGTTGACATGGTTGTAACTTGTTTTGTCGAAAGTGTAGAGTTTTTAAGTGTATAAATGAAAGGGACTAAATGACTACGGTACGTATAAATCATAGTTGTTGAACTTTTATTTTATTCAGCGGCTTCTACACATAGCAGTTATTTCAGCTCAACAAGAGAATCTTACGAAAATAACGCAATCGGCCATGTCCAAATTAAAAGAGAAGTCCAAATTAGAAGGAGAATAATTAATTATGTACAGTAAAAAGTCGAGTTACTCCGGAGCATAAAGTAATTAAAGAAGGTTATCTTGTTACAGCTATTATAAATGAAAGGCAAAGCTTCCTTCAGTCCTGCTAATGTGAATATTGTGCAGCTTCTGAAGGTAAATAATTAAGATTATTTTTAAATAATTAAACTGTTATGAAAATAATTAAGGTTATTTTTAATAGTTAAACTGTATATGGTACGGATTATTATGACTAAAATTTACTTCCAGACGGGTGTAAGCATGCTGCTGCACTATACTATTGCTATAGTTACACAGAAGATCAGAGGAGCCTCCGATTACGTCCGTCACATGTTATTGGAAGAAGTCTAAATTATCTACATGTGCTTCTCGAAAATCTTAGAGGACAAAAACTGAAAAATGGTTCATATTTCAGTTACTAACATTTTCTCTCAAATAAGTATTTTTTTTTACTTAAAGAAATTATTGAATGTGTGTTACAATAATAACTTCATATTTTTAGGTGGATATTTTAAGTGAATTTCTAGATGCTGTCAAAAAAAAAGACTGTCGAGCAAGTAATCTTCGCTACTTTCAAGAAGACCCACAAACTATAAGCATTCATAAACTGTGTTCGCGCTTGATTGGAAAATGGAACTCTCCATAATTATTTCTTAAAATATTATCAAAGCAAATTACCACTGATAATATTAATGATTATTTCCACATTTAACACACATTTGAACAATAAAAAACACGTACTGCTTGTATTCATAGATTACAGCAAAGCTTTTGATACTCTTAGACATACTCGTAACATCTTAATTGAAAAGCTGCATCATACTGGAATAAATGAGCCTCTCCTATATTGGTGTAAAAGTTATGTTAATAATAGGTCGTTCAGAGTAAAAATTTGACAAAGTTTTAGTGACACCATTGGAGTAGCTGAAGGTACAGCGCAAGGATCGGTGTTAGGACCTTTATTCTACATAGCCTACGTTAATGACCTGCATAATTTAATACAAAATTGTAAAATTTACCAATTTGCAGATGATACCTGTTTGGCAGTAGCAGATAAATGCTCAAAAACTTATTCAAGACGATTTAAATAGAATATGCCAGTAGTCACATGACAATGGGCTAGTCCTTAATGCTGCAAAAACCAATTTACTCCACATTCATTCAAGCCACAATAAAAGTAAAAATAAATCACAGTCAAAGTACACCAACATAACTGTTTACATACACAAAAAGTTAATTGTAAATGTAGACGGAGGGGCAGACATCTTCTCCAAGAAAACGACTAACTCCACAAGCACTCACTTTATTCGCTTATACACACACACTTTAATACAGACACTTTTATCACAATAATTATTTAATTGTAATCACGATCACGATAATTAATAAATTTTATCACGATAATTAATTAATTGGTATGACGATAATTAATTACGGAAGGCACTAACACAGCGTGTGCACAGGGCAACTGCTATCGAACGATTGAGCCCTTGACAAATGGCGCACTGCCTTTTATACAATTTTAGTGGTGGGGGCGTTGCCCGTTGTACGTGCTGCTTACTAACTAGAGGGCGGCGCCGTCATAAATGTAAAAGTCTAGGGCAAGCAACGCATCATAAGTATCTAGGATTAATAATAGATCAAAAGTTTAATTGGGAAGAACATATAAACTATATAAGCGATAAATTACGTGCAATATTACAAAATTTCATGTTGTAAAGCGAAAAATTCCATACGAAACTAAGATAACGATGTATAAGGCTCTTGTGGAAAGCATAATTTCATATGGACTGACAAGTTACGGACGAACATTCAAGACATACTTAGATAGAATTTACAGACTACAAAAACGAATTCTAAAATCAATAATACCTCATAAAATAATTAATAAGCTAAGTGAACAAGCAAAAACATCCGAATATTGCAAAGTGCTTCAAATACATGATAATATAGTTAAACTAACCCCCGTATTCAAGAACAACACTGTGAGGTCTCACAGTACTTGCGAGTGCATAGTGACATTAAAATCATTTCGTAAACAATACTTGATTGAAGTCCTTCTCTGTGCGTTTGTCAAAATCGATAAAGTAGCTCCCGAGCTACTTTACCGAACGCATAGTGTTGGTTTGACTTCTATCAAAATAGAAAGAAAGGATCGATTGTTTGTATTGTTATCTTTGTCTTTTGCTTGTGTCAAATGACTAGAGTGAAGTTAGCCGCATCAAATGGACCAACAAGAGGGCTGTATACAGCCTGTGCGTCCGCACAGCCAAGTGATACTTAAGGGTCGACTGTGAAACATAAGGGTTGCCATGACGAACGCACTGAGAAATGCCTTACTTCGCATAGTATTGCTTCTTTACTTAAACAAGTATTGTTCTTGAATACGGGGGTTAATTTGCTAAAAGAACAATACTTTAGGAAAGAAATATTGCAGGAAACGTCGCACAAAACAGTAACCAGAAGCGTAACTAATAAAATAGTTATAAAGCCAAGAACGAACAATTACTACGGCAAAAGAACATCTCAATATATTATACCTGACCTTATAAATAATATACCACGGGACGTAAAAGTTAAAATAAATGAGAATAACTTAAATAAAATATTGAAAGAAGAATTTGTATCAAAATATTAAGATATACTCGCAAAAGATGATAATATGATATATTTCTCGAGGCGTATAGTATATTGTGTAAGATAACATTTATATATGTATATATATTAGATTTTGCTTAAATAAATAATTATATAACAAGCATAATTATAACTCAATAAAAAGAACATTCACATTCTTACTTAATCATAATATAAATCAATAACCATAAAATAAAAATAAAAAAATTGTATAAATAAAATGTAGTTATTCAACTTGGAGCAGCCTGTACCGTGTACTGTGTGAGAGTCCGGTTATCCGGTATGCCGAGCGCGCACGGGCTGCACTGCGATGATTGGCCGTGCCGCGTGCGCAAACAACTGCATTTTTACCTACCTAATTTTTTTCTCACTCTAAGATAAACTGATTAGTTTTTAAGAGTGATGTAGATGCACAAACTTTATGTCATACTCGTATGTATAATAAGTGTAATCTTAAATAAATAAATAAATAAACACTTCGAAGTAAGAGAAAAGTCACATGCAAAACCATCTTTTTAGGTGGTTGCCATAAAAAATCATTTTCGACATTGCTTTAGGAAAAACTAAAAAGGCTCCATAATTTATTGCATTTCTTACAAACTTGATTTATTCTTCTATATTAAAAAATGGTATCTTTTTTCAATAGATTCCAAGCATGTCAGACAGCGAAGTTGTCTCTGCCGCCACCAGTGTGGCATCTGTCATTACATTGTTGATTAAAACTATCCAGAAAAAATAATTAATCACAATGATAATGATGGAAATTGGATTTAATTTGTGCTCCTTCTCATTTTATTTTATTAGGCAGAACCAGTAACATATGTGCATACACCTTTGAAGAGTTCTTGTGTTAGTTCAAATTCAAAATCATTTATTCATGTAGGTATCATTGATACACTTATGCACGTCATTTTTTTAATCAACCAGCTTTTCGCAAAGGTGCTTTGTCATGGAGGAGAAGAAAAGCCGTAAAGAAACTCCTCAGCACATCTTTTAAAAACAAAAATACATCGGTATATTTATTACAAAAAAGTATCACTAGCCTGTACGGAACTGGTTGCATAGCTGGTCATTTCCATGCATCTTTGCCATTTATGTACTCATCTACAGTATAGTAACCTTTGCCTAAAAGTTTAGATTTTACATGTTTCTTAAACAATTCCACTGGCAAATCACGTATTAACTTTGGGATTTTATTATAGAACTTTACACCGAGCCCCATAAAAGATCGCCGCACTTTAGAAAGACGGTAAGATGGCGTTACTAACTGGTGCATTCTTCTTGTTTGGCGATAATAATTGATATCACAATTTTGTTTATACGCGGTTATATTATTCCGTATAAAAACTACATTACTATAAATATATTGTGAAGCTACTGTAAGTATACCTATATCTCTTTGAACTTCTCACGCAAACTTTCCCGAGACCTAAGTTTATAAACAGCCCTAATAGCTCTTTTTTGTAATATGAAAATTTGTTCTATACTGGCTGCTTTGCCCCACAGTAAGATGGCATAAGACATGATACTGTGAAAATATGCAAAATAAACCATCCTAGCAGTTTCGACGTCAGTATACTGCCTTATTTTCCTAACAGCATAAGCAGCCCTACCGAGTTTAGGCGCGAGATTTGTTATGTGGGCCCCACTGAAATTTACTATTTAAGGTCACCCCTAAAAAGACCGTGGATTCCTCCATATGCAATATTTCATTATTCAGTTTGAGAGATTTGTTGACTTTTTTAACATTCATCCATCCATCCATCCATCAGCCCTTAGTGGTCCACTGCTGGACATAGGCCTCCCCTAACTTGCGCCACTCTGACCGGTCCTGAGCCTTCTGAATCCAGCGGATGCCCGCTGTCTTCTTCAGATCATCAGTCCACCTGGTCGGGGGGCGTCCTTTGCTCCTTTTTCCGAGACGTGGGCGCCATTCGAGGACCTTTCTTCCCCAACGGTTATCGGTCCTTCGCACTATGTGGCCAGCCCATTGCCACTTCAGCCGGCTAATTCTTTGAGCTATGTCGGTTACCCTTGTTCGTCTACGGATCTCCTCATTTCTGATGCGATCACGTAGAGAAATACCGAGCATAGCCCTCTCCATAGCCCGCTGCGCAAATCTGAGCTTGTGGATCAGGCCAATAGTAAAGCACCACGTCTCGGATCCGTATGTCATCACTGGCAACACACACAGCCCGAACACCTTCGACTTCAGGCACTGAGGAAGTGTTTTGGACGACAAGATATGACGCAGTTTCCCGAACGCAGCCCATCCGAGTCGGATTCTACGAGTGACTTCTTTCTCGAAGTTGGACTTACCCATCTGGATCACTTGTCCCAGGTAATTGTATTCGTCTACAACTTCAAGAGCAGCGCCGTCAACAACAACCGGTACGGGTGTGACATGGACATTCGACATGATTTTCGTCTTGTCCATGTTCATCTTAAGACCCACCCGTTGTGAGGCACTGTTCAAGTCCCCGAGCATTGTACCAAGTTCTTCCAGGGAACCCGCCAGGATGACTATATCATCGGCATATCGCAAGTGTGTGATGTATTCGCCATTGAAGTTAATGCCACGTCGTTTCCACTCCATCAGCTTGAACACATCTTCCAACGCAGCGGTGAACAATTTTGGGGATATGACATCCCCTTGCCTGACACCTCTCTGCAGTTGGATGGGGTTCGTTACTGAGTCGTGTACTCTGACGGATATGGTGGCAGATGAGTACCAACACTTCAACACCTCGATATACCGGTAGTCGATCCGGCACCGCTGGAGAGAATTTAGTACTGCCCAGGTCTCGATAGAATCAAAGGCTTTCTCATAGTCCACATAGGCAACACACAATGGCAGATTATACTCCTCGGTCTTTTGTATAATCTGCCGCAGTGTGTGTATATGGTCTATGATGCTGTAGCCTTTTCGGAATCCTGCTTGTTCGGGAGGCTGGAAGTCGTCAAGCCTGCGTGCAATGCGATTTGTGAGCACCCTCGAAAACAGCTTATAAACGTGGCTCAGAAGTGCAATGGGCCTGTAGTTCTTCAAAAGGGCTTTATCGCCCTTCTTGAAGAACAACGTCACCACACTTCTGCCCCACGCTTCCGGGGTAGTTAAAGTGTTAATGACGGAATCGAACAGTTTTTGGAGCGCCACTAGAAGGGGTTTCCCTCCAGCTCTTAGAAGCTCGGTTGTGATTCCGTCATCTCCCGGTGCCTTGTTGTTTTTAAGCTGTTTGAGAGCCTCTCTAATCTCATACAGGCTGACGTCCGGGATATTCTCTGTGTAGTGTCGGGTCAGTTTAGCTCTCTTATCGCTCTCCTCGCTAGGAAGTGGAGCTTGAGAGGAAGCATACAACCGTCCGTAGTATCTCTGTCTCTCTCAGAACTTCCGGTTTCGACGAAACCATGGTGCCGGACTCGGTCTTCAACCTCGTAAGCTGACTTTGCCCAATAGACAGATCCCGGCGAACACTTTGGAGCCCTGGTTTCGCTCAATTGTGTTTTTTACACGATTTGCGTTGTGTTTTTGCAAATCGCGTCGCCTGCACTTGGAGATCTGCTCATTAAGCCGTCGGTATTCCCTCATAGAGGTTGGGGACTGTTAACGTCAATAAAAGTTTCTAATGTCAAAGTTTCATATCAATCATAATGCGATGTTGCCAGCTTGCGTAAAGAGATTACACATTAGGCAATTTACGTTCAAGTATTTAGTTTGTATGAAAATGAAAAATAAAAAAATTTCAATAATGAATCCATAACGAAAGATGACCAATTTAATGGTCTGAATAACAGGCCGAAGTTTGTGCACAACGTCAGGAACACGGTGTATAAGCTTATAGTTAAACATAAAAAAATAACTGTATCACAGTTTTATCGAAATTCATCCCCTAAGGCAGCGTTTCTTAACCCCGGGTCGCGACCCAAATTTGGGTCGCGGGCGATACTGGGATGGGTCGCCTTATTAGTCACTTTAGTATTTTAGTTCCCAAAGTGGCCTAGGTGGACCCCCAGGGGTCCACGGGAGACTCGACGGGGGTCTACGTTGGCGTGACAAAAAAAAATTAATTTGTGGTTGGAACTCAGCCGTAACGCAAAATTCCATAGTTAGAATCTAATCTTTACATTTTTTGTCGAGTTTTGGGAATATGCTAGAAATGTAGATACAGGAGGTCCACCGGAACCAGCTAAATTTTGAAAGTAGTCTATGAGAAAAAAGTCTGGGAACCTCTGCTTTAGTAGATAGATAATCAAAATTAGTAACTTAGATGGCATAAAATAGATTAGGATCAATTATTAATTTCGAGTTTAAATGACGTTGGTCGTTTTAGGCGCCGTTATGTCTTTTTTATATTTTATAATGACATCAATTTCAGCAAATCACGGGCTGTTAGTTAATGCTATTATTGTATTATCGCTGGAAGATAAATAAAACATTAGGGTCGCGGGCTTCAAATATATTTATATTTTGGGTCGCCAGCTAAAAAGGTTAAGAAACGCTGCCCTAAGGGGTAAAAAATACAGAGAAAAACAAACAGGACAAAAAGTGTTAAAAAACTAAGGGGTTAAAGTTTGTTCAATATTTCGTCATTTTTGAACTCAAATATGAAAATTAATTTGTAAGCCTATAGTTAGCAACAAAAATTTATTGTAATACTTTTTTTTGGAAATTCATCCCTAAAGGGGTAAAACAAAAGGATGTAAATTTGTACTAAACTCCTTATTTTCGAACTCAGATATCTGAAAATCTATATGTAAGTTTATAGTTAGAAACCAAAATTAACTGTAAAAGATTTTTTTGAAAATTCATCCTCTGAGGGGTAAACCGAAGGGGTTGTAAGTTTGTACGCAACTTCGTTATTTAGAGGTCTGAAGCAACAAGGTTACGATATATTGATGGAAAAATGTAAAGAAGTCAATCCCGAAGCAGACACGAAGTATGTGAAAGAAAACTAAAATTGATTCATGTTGTTTTTATTTACTCTTATTTAATTACAATATTGACTTGACAACAGGATTATAACAATATTAAAACTGCTTAATAATAATAACTTGTCACATAAAAATTATGTTACACAGGATTGATACATAAATTATATTGATAATATATAATTACATGTACAATTAATTATAATAATTACAGGAACAACTGGAAGATACAAAAATCGTACAGCTACCCTAACTCCGACTCCACCTTCTAACTTTGATAGCCCAGTGATAATAAGCATGACAGGTAATCCAGCACTAAATATAGACTAATATTATCCTATTGTTTTTCTCTACATCTTTCTAATGTCACATATAAATTAGGTTAAAATACATTATAACTGTTTATAGATCAAGAGATATAGGATATCTCTGGTCCATCATGGCAGGTATACAACTCACCCTAATCACTACCAGTGCCACAAGCAGAAAGTGTCTCCGTGATGCATCCGAGACAAGAGGTGTGTGTTACACCCATGCCAGATCCAGACAGGCAAAGTACACAGCCAGGCAAGACACCTCAGTCTTCGACACCTCAGGCGTCGACTAAGAACCTTTACACGCCGGATCGCTGGATCGCCCAGGCGACCTAGACGAGCACAATCTCACATCAGAACACTTTCTCCAATCTGAGGAAGAGTGCAAAAAGTTTCTGATTAAGAAACATGAAGACGATTGCAGGATTAGTAAGATGGAATTGCAGACACAGCAAAAATGGCAAGATATTGCTATGCTTGCTATGGATGCAATTCACAAAGTAGTTAATGCAGACTGGATTTTCCACACGGTCTACATCTAGTGGGATTTTAAACATCGAAACAGCGCCGTTGTTCCCCCAGGAAGTAAGGATGTCGCAATGCCGGACGATGCGACTGATATGGCAATCTTTTTTCTGCACGTACAGATATTTTGGCCAGCAAAAGATTAATCAAAGATATTTTGCCAGTACCCCCAGGAGCGTCTAAAAAATACAGTCCACCAGCATTCGCATTCACCCTATCAATGAGGAGTCGGTAAATTTGATTTTGTTCGTCGTTCAATCGTGCTTCATTATGATTTATAGTATTTTGAAGTTCAACTGAGTCAAAATTTGTATGTTCAATCATTGATTTGTAAATCAATGTGTTCAATATATTCCTTGTTTAAATTTTCACCAATTCCATCGGTCGCTTCTGGAGATGGTAAACCATAATGAGGAAACAAAACAAATGTAATGTAATGCAAACAAAG
This sequence comes from Thymelicus acteon, assembly GCA_951805285.1. Lineage (NCBI taxonomy): Eukaryota > Metazoa > Arthropoda > Insecta > Lepidoptera > Hesperiidae > Thymelicus > Thymelicus acteon. Next base: position 19,501,933 of record OX638214.1, on the reverse strand, counting down.
CTCTATTTGTGAATATTTCTAAATGAGCATTTATGTCTGTATCCGAGTAATGCCGTTGGAAGTCTCTTACATAATCATCCGTAAAATGATCCTAAGAGGACCCATACACCTACAATAATATTGCGCAATGTTGATGATTGCACAATATTAGGGGTAGTATTCAAGATTGCGCAATGATTGAGTAAAAGATTGAGGACTTGTAAATTTTATTGCATAACATTTATTTATTGTGTTTTGTGTATGGTATATTGCCCAATATTTTTTAGTCTACAGTTCGGAGCGGTCACATACGCACGCGTGTATTTTTGCAGCGAAAATGGCACAAAAAAACTTCAGCGAAAGAAAAGGAACGAGAATTCATTATCGAGTGCATTCAATTATATCGTGATTTACCTGCTTTGTGGAATGTTAAAAGTAAATTGTACCATGACCGGGACAAAAAGAGTATGGCTTATGATTTGTTGCTTAGCAAGTACCAAGAGATGTTTCCTAAAGCAAATAAAGGCGACTTGAAAAAAAAATTTAATGCTCTGAGAACAAATTATCGGAAAGAATTAAAAAAAAAAACACATGAATTCTATAAATCTGGGGCAAGTGCTGATTCTATATATGAACCAACGTTGTGGTACTACAGTGACATGAACTTTTTACATGATCAAGAAATGGCGTGTGACTCTGAATCTTCTATGGATATTACCCAAAATTCTGACACACGAAATTCTGTTAAAGATGATGTGGAACAAAACACGGTATGTTTATAACATTTTATTCGAAAAGTATGTAATTACATAGTAACTTTATCCTGCCAGTAAACTGCACCCTCGTTGTTAAAATATTCACAGTAGTCGTCCCTTGCTCGCTTAGCAATCTGTAGCGAATTTTTCTGGTTACAACTTTCCAAGGGAGTCAACACAGTTATTTTCTCGGCTGGTGGATGTACAGTCCCTGTATCTACATCTTCATGAGGAATTAACTTGTAAGAAAAATATGTGGATTTTCTCAAGAAATTATGAAGATAGCAACAAGCTAGAACAACCTTCTGTACTTTTACAGGGTGTAAATAAAATTATCTTTGAAATACTCCAAAACGTGTTGCAAGTATTCCAAATGCGCTTTCCACTAACCGCCTTGCACGTGACAATCGATAATTAAATATTCGTTTTTCTTTTGTCAATCCAGTTTGACTATACGGCTTTAATAAATTTGGCCCCATTGGGAAGGCGTCATCTCCTATAAAGACATATGGGAGATTTCGAGTACTATTGTTCACAACTGCAGGTCTTGGGATATTCAAATCATTGTTCCTTAATTTTTGTCCGAATTTGGTATTTTGTAACACACCTCCATCTGACACTCGACCATTCGTTCCAACATCGACCATAATAAATTCATAATTGGCATTTACAATAGCCATCAACACAATACTAAATTGTTTTTAGGGTTCCGTAGCCGAATGGCAAAAAACGGAACCCTTATGGATTCGTCATGTCTGTCTGTCTGTCTGTCTGTCTGTCTATCTGTCCGTCCGTATGTCACAGCCACTTTTTTCCGAAACTATAAGAGCTATACCATTGAAACTTGGTAGCTAGATGTATTCTGTGAACCGCATTAAGATTTTCACACAAAAATAGAAAAAAAGCAATAAATTTTGGGGGTTCCCCATACTTAGAACTGAAACTCAAAAATGATTTTTTCATCAAACCCATACGTGTGGGGTATCTATGGATAGATCTTCAAAAATGATATTAAGGTTTCTAATATAATTTTTTTCTAAACTGAATAGTTTGCGCGAGAGACACTTCCAAAGTGGTAAAATGTGTGTCCCCCCCCCCCCCCCTGTAACTTCTAAAATAAGGGAATGATAAAACTAAAAAAAATATATGATGGACATTACCAAGCAAGCTTCCAACGAAAATTGGTTTGAATGAGATCTAGTAAGTAGTTTTTTTTAATACGTCATAAATCGTAAACCGCAAAAAACATTGATCAAAGTTACAACGAACTACAAGAACTTTTATATTATGTTACTTGCTGCTACGGAACCCTTCATGGGCGAGTCCGACTCGCATTTGGCCGCTTTTTTATAATTGTAGTAGTATGATCCCGAGCCAGGAGGTTTGTTTATTTCCACGTGCTTGCCGTCTATAGCACCAAGGATGTGAGGAGCATTCCACCTGATTTCAAACCCTTTGGCCACTTCTTCCCATTCTTCGTTTGTTTGTGGTAACTGTAAAGGAATATGTACACAGAGTATATAAAATACTTAATTACTTAATTTTTTTATTTCTAGGTTAGTCAAACTTCTACATTGGATGATAATGATGATTGCAAGAATGATAATGATAACACGGCTCCTCGGAAAATTTTAAAGAAGCATGCTTCTACAAAAGCCAAGAATGAGGAAAAACTTATGAATTTGGCATATGAGCATCTCAGTGAAAAAAAAGACGAATACACTCATTGGGCTCTGGCTTGCGCCGCAGATCTACGAAAAATGGATCGACCGCAACAAATTTATGCTAAAAAAGCGATTGCTGAAATCCTAATGGAAGGTCAATAATTCTGTAAAAATTAACGAATTTATGCACAATATTCAATACAGCCAATCTCCAGTTCATATTTCCGCAAACTCAACTCCATCAACATCGTACGTTAACCAATCGCCAGTTCATATTTCCGCAAACTCAACTCCATTAACATCGTACGTTAATCAATCTCCAGTTCATATTTCCGCAAACTCAACTCCATCAAGATCGTACGTTAACCAATCTAACCAATCTCCAGTTCATATTAGCACAATGACTTTACCATCACCAACATATGTTGACCCATCTTCAGTACAAATTACAGCAAGACCATCGCATGTACCAAGATATGTTAACCAGCCATCAGTGCGAATCGACAATCAGCTACCTGCTATGGAACATAACTCAGAGAATTTTGTTGAGACTACTAAGGTTGTTGTAAATCATACAGAAGGAAATGAAAACTTTATTTTATTGCAATGTATATCTACATTTAAAGAATAGAGAAATAGGTCTTTTGTAGTAGCACATAGACACGGCCTATAAATAAATTAATTAATTACTAAATGTATTTATTTTCTTACCTTAATATAGTCCTTTAGAACTTGTATTATTGCTTCACAGGTTTCTATTACAATTTTGCCAAGTGATTGTGGTGAGATAGCAGTGCTGAATTTCAAATCTTCAAAAGTATTTCCAGTGGCCAGGTATCGTAATGTAATGGCCAAACGTTGAAATGGTGAAATTGCTTCTCTCATTACAGTATTTGTTTTCTCTATTAAAGGTTTTACCAACTGAATCAATTGCCTAAAGATAGGATCCATTCTCATATAATTCTTGAAATCTTTCAATTCAGTTAATTCTAGATCCTTTAACAGGCGTTCGTTATTGTAGATTGGCCTTTTCATCAACCAGCCCTTAGTCCGGATTCGGCGTTTTCGTTTTTGCCGTTTCGCTAAAATTAAAAACACGATAGCTGCAGCCAAATCTTTATCAGACATGTTGCACTGAAGAAGGTAAAGACGAGAATGCTTGTTCAATTTTACTGTCGCAATTTAATTGTACCGTGTGGGTTTCGGAGCTCATCAATCATACAGGGTGGATACCATCATACGACAATAAATTTAACTGCATGTACCTATCCATCTTCCAAGTCTCCAAACAAATTTTCAATCAAATATCTTTAATATTTTAGGCACAGGATTTTTTTCTTCATTTTTCAAATTTTCTACATGCTGTATCTAATATCAGTCTATCATAAAAGTTTATTAAACCCAGACGTAAAAAACTACAATGTTGCAAATTCATCAAATTAAATAAATGCATATTGAACCTTATTACTAAGGTATAAGAATCACATTGCGTGTCAAAATTTTAACTTCTTCCCTTCCACTCATGCTATGAAAATTTAGTATGTGCGAAAGAGACAAAACCAGGAAGCAACAAGTCCCAACCCCGCGCTTAGTTCCTACTGGCCCTACTGCACAAAATCTAGTTGGGACTGTTTATCGATATTACACTTGTTTCCGTTTCGATAATTTTTTTATCACAATATTTATTTATTTTGTAATTTTTAGTTAAAAGTAGCTATTTAATTAAGTTGCGTAAGTTTTAGGTAAAATATAACATTTTAGCCATTTTTATTTTTTTAGATGCGCACTAGAATTAGATCAAGCTTATGAGATGTGTTTCTTTTGATATCCATACCTCGTTAAGGCCGTTACTTTAATAGTATTAGTTCACATCATAAAACCAAACAAGATTACATTAAATAAGAAGGTGATTTACTTGTTAAATTTACTTCTTTTTTGTTGCGTACTACGATAAAATGTTTCGATATCGGCTACCTGGTGTAGTGCCATGTCACTACTATACTATTGTTAACTTTCTTTTTGCATCTTGCGCAGTGTTGCCAATGAAAATTTTTGGAAGTCCGTGTACATTAGATAAAAAAGCCGTTTTTCTATGGAAAAAGATCAACTGTGGGCCGTGTCCACAGCTGCCAATATATTATGCTATCCAATTATGCCAATAATATACCATCGGTTCAACGCTCGGACTAAAAAAAAAAGGTCGTCGACAGTGAATTTGTGAATTTGATGTCCACAAAACAAGGAACACTTTTCATATTAGCCTTTTGGCGCTGTTTTAAGGGTTTTAACATTCGTTAAATGTCTGCAAAAATAATAAATAACAAAAAGATCGTAGAATTTGCGAAAAGCCGTAGAATTTGCTATTTACAACGGTCTACGGTTTTGTGATTTTTTGGCCTGAAAGCCGTAGAACATGGTAATTGCCGTAGCATTGGCAACACTGATATTGCGAATCCTGCAAATCCTGCAATAAACAATTAACAAACGATTTGGGTCAGTCGGCCGCAACGATTTCATTGATTACGTGTCAATACTGTCGCGCGCGCTACCGACTAATTGCTCACCTACCTTTGAAGTGCACCGAGACGCGCCGGCGCCGCCGGATCTTCGATTTTCATTATTACTTTTTAATTTTATTTTTTAGTTATAAGTGTAAATAATTGTGCGATATTGGACGCCTATTTTAAGTGACAGGACACATAAACCTTTTGTGAAGTGATTGTAGGTATTACGCGAAATTAGACGCTTACTTTGTTTTTTTTGTTAGTGGTGTGGTTGTAGGTACTTAGTGCGTGCGAATTAGAATTAGGAACGATGCCTCGTTTTAATTACACAGCTGCTGAGTACGCTGATATGATTTTGATTTATGGTGAATGTCATGGAAATGCTGCTTTAGCTATTCGGAAATACCGTGAGAGGTATGGACATACCCGTTCTTGCCCTACCAACGGTCGCATAATTACACAAGCTGTTCAAAGGATGCGGGAAAATAAAACTTTAGTCCCATGTGCTGAAATCGCAACTCGTCCACTTGAAAGAGACCAACAAATATTAGATTATTTCGACCGTAACCCAACTTTTAGTCTGCGTAGAGCAGGTCGACATTTTCAAGTTACTCATAGGACTATTCATAAAGTTTTAAAACGAGACAAGCAAAGACCCTACAAATACAAGAAAGTCCAAGCATTGTTGTCAAGAGACAAACCTATCAGAGAAGCCTACTGTCGGTGGGTAATAGAAAATCCAGACTTGTTATTAAACATGATGTGGACAGACGAAAGCACTTTTACTCGAAACGGAATCTGGAATAGACAAAATGTTAGGTACTGGAGTCGAGAGAATCCACGGCTAACACGAGAGTCCTCTCACCAGTACAGATTTTCTGTAAATGTTTGGGCTGGTATACACAGGAATACCATCATTGGTCCGGTGTTCATTGAGGGCACTCTAAATGGACCAAAGTTTTTAGAACTGCTGAATGGACCAGTGGCTGAGTACTTGGACGAACTCCCGCTGGATGTCTATCGCCAGGTGTGGTATCAACTGGACGGAGCTCCCCCTCATTCGGTCATGCCTGCAAGAGCACGTTTGAGTGAGATGTTTGGTCAACAGTGGGTTGGCCGTTTTGGACCATCGCGGTGGCCAGCGAGGTCACCGGACCTCACCCCTATGGACTTTTTTCTGTGGGGTTACATTAAAAATGACGTGTACGCCACGGATGTTGTGTCGGTAGACGATTTGAAAAATAGAATCGTCAGATCGTTTGAAAAATTGAAGAATATGGCTGCTAACAGCGATCTCCTTACACGAGTGAGAAACAATATCACGAGACGTTATGATTTGTGCATTCGGGCTAGTGGTGGACATATTGAAAATTTGAAAATTTAATAGTTATTATTATTGTGGTTAATGAATTAGTGACTAGGTATTTACGAATTCAGCATTGATGACGGCAAAAGAATCACGTGACGAAATTGCGCTGTTGCCGCTCATATCAAAGGTGAGTGAACCAATGTTTACAAATGATGTTCTATTTTTTACCCGATATTTTGCTATTTAGTTTGTTTGAAAAATATATTTTTTTAAATTTGATGTTAAGAGTTTTTTAATTGATGCAGCATGTTCCAAGGAAGGAGTAGGGCTTGTGTTTTCATTTATTGTCGTATGATAGTATCCACCTTGTATTGTGCAATCATCAACATTGCGCAATATTATTGTAGGTGTATGGGTCCTCTTAAACTTGTACCATAACTCTGTGGGATTCGAGACATTACCTAAAAGTAATATAATGGCGAATAGCTCTCGTAATTTAGATGCGCTGCTGCTTATACTGGCATCTGTTAAAGTGTCACACCAGTGATTATCACCTTCTAGTAAGCCAAGAGTAGGGTATGCTACTTGATATGTAGGATGTAAAATCCCATTCACCCTTTTAAGACTTTCGAAATAAGTTGGTCCCTTGACAAAAGTTAATAACATCCTTAGATGATAACATTCCCGATTATTGGAATGAATTTTATAGATTATCCAAGTGTATGCTCGTAAAATATGCCGGGATGACCCTTCTCAGGAGTACCTCGGCGTCGCCGTTGGCATATTCAATTTTGTTTATTAAATGTATAATAACCTGGTATGTCTTCGTACAGTAAAGAAGCCGCAATTCGTCATTATTGCACAGATCGAAAAATGCCATCAATGTCGTGTTTCTCGGATTTTCTACCACTCTACGGCCGTTTCATTGAATCAAAATAAATTCTCTGACCATTATCTAAGTGGTATCCAGATGTGTTACTGCGGGAAAACGTTCGTGAATCGAAAATGATAACATGCGCCAGATTTCCTCGGAAAACTACAAAAGATTTCAACGTTGATATGTGCTCTAAAAGTGCACGACAGTACCGATGAAAATGGAACAATCCAGCGATTGTCGATATCGAGTTCGTGTTTGGTTTGTCGTTCTTATACCACCATTTTCAGGTGAACGACGTCTGTAAAATGGATAACCACCCTCCCCTGTAACAGTATCTGTGGTAAAAGATTTAGAAAATCTAAAAAGAATACTAAATACAACTAATACTAAAGATAAAGATAACTAATACTAAAGATTTAGAAAATCTTTTACTACTAATAAAATTCGTAAAAAATCTAGATCACCTATATCTGATTCTGTTTGTTGGTACTATGACCTACTCCTTACAATCATTTTATTTATATTAATACACATATTATTTATATTTACATTTATTTATACACACTTAGTATTAAATTAATTTTATTTGGACTTACGTAATAAATAAAATTACACAACAAATTATATATATTATTAAACTAAACTATATAAGTATTATACTAAATTCTCGCCGTATTGGGGCGGCTTAGAATACTAACCCCAATCCCACGCCGGATGGGTGTCGTAAAAGGCGACTTAATCCGGCCCGCTGGTGGTAGGACCCCTCGAGGAATTATATTAGTAATATTGATTTTAATTATTAATTAATACCATTATTACTATTATTATTTCTCCATGGGGTTCGCCTGGATAGCTACCACCCTTGAGCATGAGTCAGCAGCCAAACGACTCGTCGTGTTCCGGCTGGGGGCTTGAGAGCCAGTTCTTTCTTTCTTTTTCTTCTCTCTTTCTTGGCCGGCAACGCATCGGTGATGCATTTGGTGTTGCTGATGTCCATGGGCGACGATAGCCACTTACCATCAGGTGGATCATCAGCTCGTTTGCCGGCTATTTCCATAAAAAAAAAGTCCTACACTAACTACTTACTAATACTATATACAAAATAACATTTAATATTAATTATAGAAATCACGCACGGCATAATATTTACAAGTTACCACAGCGCGCACTTAACAACATTGTGCAGTGGAAACATCGTCCACTTCGCTGGGTATTGTTCTTACGTACAATGTCCTCACGCGCCGCCGGCAGACGGGACCCCTTCACCAGTCGGTACACAATACTCACCGCGAAGCCCGTGTCGCCTGCTACCTTATCGCTTGCGCTTGTGCTTTGTTTATTCTGCGAACGTAATCGTAATTTAACGCTGTCTATTTACTACTGTGCTATCTCTGCCCTTATTCTAATCCTTCTCCCCTTACCGCATAAGAAGCGCTTTATGGCTTCTAAAGTTTGTTATTTTTTTACAGGGAAACAACTCATTAAATTATAGTAAAATGTATTGTAATCATATGAAGTGTTTCTTCGTAAAACGAAACGTATTTTTTTGTCTGTGGTAAGTCACTTGTGTCAAATCTTTTTGAGGTTATTTCATAAGGCGGCCAGCAAGTGAAGTGCAACTTTTTAGTGAAACTTTTAACAGTAAAAAGTAATGGTAACAAAGTGACTGAGATCTTCAATAAAAATTGTTATATACTCTTAGAAGTATCGAGTACGATAATAGTAAGTTGTTTTTGTGTTTATCTTATTTTCATCTGATTTTTGACCTGTTTTTTGCAAACACCAAATATTGCTTCGTATGCGTTCCCGTCAAAATACTGCCCGGCACATTTGGCTTCCTATGCACTCAAACTTCTTTCTTATGCTTTTCAGAAATGAATCCTGCACGCTTTTATGGTTCCTTCAAGCATGAAAATCCTATATTCGCTGATGGTTCTTTGAGCGAAGATGAGCTTGCTTCCGATTCTGATCTGGAATACGAATCTTCCTCTTCCCGTTCACCTAAAAAAAAGCATGTTATAATACCCGAGTCTGCCTCCGATAGCTCCGACGATGATATACCGTTACAGTGCTTGCGGCCTGCGAAAACGGGAGGAAAAAAAGTGAAAAAAGACCCGGTTATATGGACCAACGAAAAAATGGAGCCTTATGTTGAAAAAAACTTCAAGTTCACAGGCAACACAGATTTGCCCGAGGAAATAAAGCAGTTGAATTCACCAGCCGATTTTTGCAAATTTTTGTTTACAGATGATATAACTGATTATATAGTTGCGCAGTCAAATCTAAAATCTGTCTAAGATAACATAAACAAACCTGCAGGTATTACCGCTGAAGAAATGGAGAAATTTATCGGGATGGTAATTTTTATGTCTTGTGTGAAATTGCCAGCAACAAGAATGTATTGGTCCAAATCTGTCGGTCAGGTGCAATTGTATGAACGAATGACGTGCAATAGATTTGAAACTATTAAAAAAATTACATTTCAATAATAATGAAGAACTTCAAGCCTTTTGGTACTGACGGACATGACAGACTTTTCAAAATTAGGCCTTTACTGGATAAAATTCGTGAACGTCTGTTATTAGTTCCAAAAGAAGAATTTTTAGCTGTTGACGAACAAATCATTCCTACAAAATGTCGTCATGAAATAAAGCAACATAACCCTGCAAAACCACATAAGTAGGGTTACAAAAATCAAGTACTGAGCGGCGTGTCAGGGTTTAGTTATGATTTAGACATCTTTGCCGGAGATCAAAGCAATACTTATCCTGCTGATGCGCCTGATCTTGGTGTTAGTTCAAACGTAGTGACTCGACTAACTGCGACAGTTCCACGACATGTCAATCACAAAATTTGTTTTGACAACTGGTTCAATAGCCTAAACCTTCAGGTTTACTTATATAAAAACGGAATGATACCTTTAGGTACTGTGAGACTCAATCGTGTACCAAACTCGAATATGCCCTCTGAAAAATAATTGAAAAAGAGACATAGTTTTGAAGAAAAAACAGCGATCATAGATGGTGTCAAGCTAAGTTTGATTTCGTGGTTTGATAATAAGAATGTAAACATTTTTCACCTCAAAACATTTTTTATTAAACTCCTTCATAATCCATGCAGTAAGGAGTTAAATTCTACGGTTTCTGGCTTTCTTGCTGTGTGTACGAACTATCGTTTGTGTGTACCGTGCCAATAAACTTTCTTCTTCTTTGTGTACGTTACTTTGACTTTTACTACGCACACCAGCTGCACCACCACAGTGGAAATTCAGCGATACAGCACACAAATGTAGCAAACCTTGTAACTGGACACCATCAAGTCCGGGAAACCAGGCAGGCAATTAGTAGTGGCGGCAGCTGATTTCAGCACATATAATGGTCGCCGCCTGTTTGTCACAGACAGGATAACAAAGTATCAATTCCTGATTGACACGGGCTCAGACCTCTGTTGTCTTCCACGTAAGTTATTGCAGTGGAGAACTAAACCTGTGGAAGATTGGCAGCCAATCAAGACTTATGGTACCCGACTACATATTTTCCTTAAACTTGGGCCTCCGTAAAGTTTAAATGGAACTTTGTGATAACAGATGTGGAGAATGACATTGTAGGTTCAGATTTCTTAGCATACTTTAACCTTTTACCTGACTGTCGGAACAAGTTACTGTGAGATGGATCAGCTGATCTTTCTGTACCAGCCACCATTTGCAACATAGCCCTCATACAAAGTATTAAAACAATCCCTATCAATAATAAACTGTCTTTCTTTAATATTTTAAATGATTTTACAGACATCACAAAACCAGCTGGAATTCATCGGGTAATCAAGCATGACACTGTGTATTACATCCAAACAACAGATGACAAATTGCGCACCGTGAAGAGAGAATTTGAGGATATGGTACAAACTGGCACGGCCCATCCATCACAGAGCTCATGGTCCTCCCCTCTTTACCTCTGGCCCAAAAAGAATTCTACTTGGCGACCTTGTGGAGACATTATTTGGTATCAAAATTTTTTAAATTCTTACTTATTGGCACTGATGATAATAATTGGTTTTTTAAAGTTACTGATTTTAACAGAATAACAGAACAGTTTATAATTCAAATTCAAAGCAGGCCAGCAATCTGGAATACGAAATCCGATAAAAGATACAGTAACCGTTAATCGCACGGATGGTAATGCAGTAAATGAAGATGTAAACACGACTACACAGAATGAAGACATTCTTCCATCAAACACTCCATTGAATTAAACAGCTGCTACTTCTTCAGCGTCCATCTTGGAAATGGGTCGAACTTCGATGAAACCGCAACAATCCTATACGCACTATCCGGTTGCGGTTACGGCTAGCCGCCGCCCGGTCAACCGCAATTGCAACCGCACCCTGCGGCCAGCCTAACGGCTGACCGCATTCCGGCTAGCCGCATAATGCGTACGTACGCTTAGGGGAGGCGTCCAGGAGAGCATTGAGTGTGTTGAGAGACCGCGGTATGGGAGATTTTAAATGTGCTACCGTGCGACACTGCGGGACTGCAAAAAGACCGTGCTTTCTGGCCCGACGGTAATTGTCAAGTACATACAGTCTACACAGATGCGTGTGTAGATCTGGTGCATCAACCATACCTCTAAGTGTTTTGCACATTATTAATATACCATATTATAATATACCATGTTATATTTTGTCCTAAAAATATTTAAAAAATGTTACAATTTGGACACCAATGCAAAACATCGTTATTACCAGCCATCTTAAGTCTTGATAGTTTCAAATTTGTTGGTTATAATAACAACAAAATAAGATTTCACATAAACGTATTACCTCGTTTACATTCAGCCCCTACCGCTACTCCGCGAGCTGTCGGCAATAATTAATTCCCTTGATACTACCGTGGCAGGATCGAGAGAAGTATAGTGTTTACATACTGCCCTACCACTCGCATCGCTTTCGACTTTCGGCAATGGCATACGTCGAAATATTTACTGCGGCCGCACTGTGTCTTCTCACAATACACAGTTATGTTAGAATTTTTAAAAGATTTCAAGTTAAAAAAAATACGTCGCCGTAGAAGATGGTGGATGATATCTATTCATCGTAATAGAACTCTGTAAGTATCTACCTACCTACAACCTAAAACTACGGTTTTGTCTTTTGGTCCCATATTGTTTATTCCGCTTCTAGCAATTCCAGAAATTTAATTGTTTGTTTGTTGCTCCAAACATGAGGCATATTGGCGGCTCTCGTAAAAAAAAAACAAGACGGCACGCAGGTACGAAGGACTGGAATAGCTTGCTTGCGTGGGTGTTCCCGTCCACCTACAATGTAGATGTCTTCAAGAGAAGAGTGAATAGGCATTTATTAAGTTAGTGCGTTCACCATCTTGGACTCCATCGCCACTTACCATCAGGTGGGATTGTTGTCAAGCACTAACTTATATAAAAAAAAGGTCCCCTTCGCTCGGCGAGAAGTGAGCGACGGAGCTGAATGTAAACACACACTGTCGCTCCCGCTGCCCGTTCTTTGACTTCCGAACCAAAAACCGCTCTTTTGGGGAGCGCCGTGCAGCGCGAGTATCAGTGATAGGAGCATGAGAAGTATCGTGGCCCACTTCCCGACCTGTTAACTGTTGTTTTCGCACCGCGCCGCGTCGCTTCGCGTTCGCGTTCAGTCGCCCACGTAGGACAGCGCGTAAGCAAAGACAATACTTCCAGCCAACAAGATGCAGATATGACATTAGATGCCATGGATATTGAAAATATGCCATTTTTTATAAGTGAAGACTTGAGAGCAGAGATTTCTGATTGCATTCCTGCACCTGTCTCGGAAATAACTGTAACAGCGCAGAAGACTTCATTAAATGAGGGCAAGGACGACCGTTAATTGGACAATACACAAGGAGTTTTACATTTAACTCATAAGGCAGAAGTGTATGATTCTAAGACTGAAAAAAAGAAAATTACTGTTCTGTTTCAACAAATTAAACACCCCATGAAAACACTAGTAGTAGTAAAAAATTGATCCTGGTCTTCTATATACAATTTTCCATTACCTACTGATTAATCCAAAATGCCAATAAATGGGGATAAAGTAATGCTGATAATTGACAGTGATTGACATCCATCAAACGTCAAATGCCGCGTCGCATGTCAAATTGACAGAAACTTAATTAAAAAAAAGCAGTTCGAACTCAATCGTTGCGCCGGCTGGCGGAAACCTCTTACCCGCGCGAGGAAAGTCAAGAAAACTCTAATCCAAAGAAGAAAACCTTAACGCAGTGTATAGTGTGGTGGTCTCCCAGTATCCTGTAAATGAGTACCTTTCTGCTAAACCTAAAATCCTTCAGCCTCGGCTGTGAATCTAGCGATTACTTGCCGGGCACATGTCTTAACAGCAGGTTTTTTTCAAAATGCTCCGAGAGAAAAAAGACCAAATGACTACATTCTCCTTTGATTGCCAGAAAACTTGGTACTGTCAAAAGTACCCGATCAAAGCTGTTACTATAGCAGACAGCTATACAGTACAGGGATCGTACAAAGACCCTTCGAATAAAAATATAACGTTCTAATATGTGTGGACGGAAGATGAATATGCAAAAGGTGCAAATTAGATAGCATCCGCCGTCTAAGACCGATTAAATAAAAGTGATTTGACGAACATTTCTCACGTGCGTTTAGTAGCGAATGGTTGCACTTGACAAAATAAAAATCGCGTGATAGTATCAATGTGTGCAAAATGGATTCTGCAGAATCCGTCAATAAAAACCCGAAATTAGTATTTCCAGTTACTGGACATTCCTTCATGCGCGCTGATAGGGTGTTCGGAAATATCGAAAAAACATAACAAAAGAAGTTATCACGGATCCTACAGGATATATTGACCTGTAGCTCGAGCACGAATATTTGCGAGAAAGTATTCGTATGGTTAACGTAAGCAATTTGTCAAATTTGTATGGCATTTTAGTACCATTTACGTACGATAGGGGCGCTTTTGAAAAAATGCCATACAAATTGCTTACGTTAACCATACGAATACTTTCTCGCAAATATTCGTGCTCGAGCTACTGATTAGCGAAAATGCGATAGTGACGAGACTCAACGAAATTGAGGTCCTTGACTGGAAATCTACTGCCCAAGCAATAATCAAAGCACCAGCACAACTACATTTTAAATATCGCAGTGCAAACGAGTCATTATTCGAAGGACAAAAGTGCCGGGGAATGTTGTGGTACGTGATGAACTGTTTTACAATTTTGACGTATGTACACCGAAATGTATCTGTCGTAAAAACAAAAAGGCAGAGATACTGGAGCCAGTAATCATTCCAAAAGGAATTATTATTAAAGCATTAAAACTCACGGATGGACGAAACCTTCTTAAAAAACACTACGGTGATGAGTGGGATAAACTGTCGGAATTAGGATATTACCAAAGGGTGCTGAGCAGCATAGACGAAGACGAAATTCAACTATTGAATCAAAACGGAGTCGAAAAAATTGCTGACAGTGACGATATGGGACACGGAGTTTGTGAAAAAGGACAAGAAAATGAAGATGATACGCTAAGGAATTGGCTGCTTTTTTCGCTGTTTGGTGGATGGATTTAGCTGCCTTTGATTGTATACCCCTAAATTTATCAAACGACTTACTAATGGTGCGAACGTACAGAGTAGCGTATGTAGGTACTACATAGTACATAGTACATGTAAACATGTACATATCTACATATTTTTCACACTAGCGCCTCTCTGAAATGGCCATTATTGGAACCTCTATTTTCAGTAAACAGCTGGACACTTTTTCAACTTTCTCCTCATATGAGATGGCCCTGCTTTTACCTTCTATGCTCCATGCTTTATAGGTTATATTTTTTTTCTTTTGTTTTCACTTTGATTGAAGAGTGGCTATATAAAAATGGTGCGAAAGTATAAAAGAGTGGTAGGGTCACGACCCTACGCAAACTTCAGTCAAGAAAGGAGAACCCCATCTTCCATAGAGACACCGGCCTAGATTAGACAAGAGTGAAAATTGGTGGTCAATTAGATCATTGTAAAAGCTTTAATTTCTCCAATTTTCACATCTGCTAGCAATGGCCAACTAATGAAATCCTAGAATTTCCACCTATATATGATTATGTCACACTCATGTCACTCACAGCAATATACTATAATACTACTATAATACTAGGGATTTATTACCTCAAACCAAACACCTACTTTAATATTGACAGTATTAGGAATAATTATGATCATAAGACGCAGTAAAAATTAAAGTTACATATAAACACTAACAAAATACAACTACTTAAACAGTAGGTAATGGTTGAAACTAAGTAGTTGGGTGAATATTATTATTAAGAAAAGCAATTTCGTGTTTTAAAGAGATTTTATTAGTTATCATCTCATCATAATATTATATTATTCTAAAGGTGTGTAGGGTAACGTCATCCAGTGTTCAGCAAAAGGTCAGTCACAAAACAGGCGATCTCGGAGTCCAATATTCATGCAATATTTGTAAAACACATTGTAACACTTTTTTTCTTGCTGACCTGATCCATGGACATTCCCTTCCGATATCATACACAGAGATCATCTACTTCTCCACGGGCTTGAGCTGTTTCCGTTCAAGTTCCACTTAAATCGTTAATCATTTTACAATTAACATAAACCATAATACTTTAATAATTTACTCGTACTGTTTGTTTACAATTTGAGCTATTGACAAGCAGAGTGAAGTTGAAGACTGACAGTGACAATTGGTGATTGAGGAAGTTTTGACGGGCGGCAGTTTGACGGCTAGTCTGTGGTAGTAGCCAAGGACGCCGTCAGACGGATGGACCAATCATCGGTCGCCGCTTGAGTGACTTTAAAAGTCGCCGCGTTATTTCGTTCTGTTCTGTAGTCTGCAGTCTGTTCAGCCTCTTGTCTCTGTCAAGTGGTGGGACATATTTATCTTTTGTTATTTTGGGACTTCCGAAGCTTGCAATTTTCATAAAAAGGTTAGAGAGTGGTTTATATAATAAAATATTAAATCATTCTATTCACTTGTTTTGGGGTCTGTGGTTAGACTATTGCTAGAGGCGATGTAGTCTGTGGCGTCTGTGGTAGTGGGCCGTGTCTGTGATTGGCCGGTTATTTTGATTCGTGGTTTTTCAGTCGGGGTTTACAGCTTGCGTTTTTTTTTCCCAAGTTTCGGGGTCTTGAATGTTGGGCCGTTGGTTGGGCGTGTCTGTTGTTTTGTTCATTGAGCAAGATAAAGAAGTCGGAGGTCCTGGAACTAACTGGCCAACGGGAATTTAGACGTTTGAATTCAAAATATCGAATGGGTCGGCCCTCTGGAAGGGGGGAGGTCCAGGTGTGGGTGCGGGTTTGTGAATTAGTTTGCAACCGTGTTGAATTCGGTTCTCGAAATTGGTTGGTTTGTGTGAGTTTATAATAAATAAATTTAGAGGGAGGTCTGGGAGATTTGGGTCTTCGTGGGTTTTTGTGTCTGGTTGTGGGGGAGGGATATTTTTTTAAGTAGGGAACACCTGAATTGGCTTTTTGTAATTGGCGCCTGGCGGTGGTTTGATGACGCTCCTCAGAAGGGACGATAGAAAAGTGAACCTTACTCCGATTGTGATAAGGAGCATTGTTGTAGTTGTCGTCTCCTCGTTCTGGAAGCTGATCGAAGCCTGAAGCCCGTTTCCCGCGTTCGGGAGCTGTTTGTGATTGGCGGATTTGAGTTGCAAGTGTTGGGGTATAAAAGCGGCGCCAGGGAGCGGGGCGTCCTTTTTTTTTTGTCGAGAGTGTATCCCTGCGGTCTGTGCTGTCTGAGTTGTGTGGTGACGCCCGGTCCAAGTGGGCTCTGGTGTTCTATTGTGTCGAGTGTTACTGGTGTTTCTGGTTCTTTTTGGTAAGTCTGGAGAGTCGATTTTCGGACGGGGATTGGAGTGTTCTTGGAAAATAACGTGAGGAATCTTTGCAGGCTGAGAGTGGGTGCTTGGTACCGGGGTCAGCACCACGTGGTGGTGCGATACGGCGTGTTTGGTTGGGTCCGCGAGGCGGCTCGTCACAAATATTACAAGTAAGTGGGTTTTCTATTTTGCGGCGGAGCCGAAGTTGAGTGTTTTCGTGTTTGTAACGGGACCCTCCCTTCTTGTGCCCAGGTCGTGCTTGGTGGGCGCTCTGTCCTGTTCGTTCCGTGGCTGTCTGTCCTCGCCGAGCGCGTAACACCTCCCTAAACCGGTATGCTAGATTCATTCTCTTTAACGCGGTGATTAGTCAATTAGTAAACTGTGTAACCTAGTGTTGTTTTTCTGAAGGAGGCCACGATGGCTGTCCTCCAGGAACGTTCCTCGGGACGCCTCGGTGGGTGGTCTGATGATATCTATATTTACCAAGTAGCGAGTGAACCCTGTGCCTTCATATTGATAGTGCCCCTCATGTATTTTGTTGTACGCTAAATTGTTCTGGGCCGTAGGGCTTAATGGAGAAGGAATATTATAGAAAGTGTTTGAATAAGAACGGCGGTGGGCCATGGTATTGGATCTATAGGAGTCGGTGAGGCAACTAGATGTGTCTAGCCGAGTTGTCGTTGTTCAACTTAGTCGATTAATTAATAATTAAACATTGTGATGATTAATTAACTATATCCATGGTTCCATCCGGGTGTCCCTTGACACCTCTCAAGTTTTTTTTATTTACATACGTCTGTATATACAATATGTACCAGATTAAGATGTTAAGTAGGAAGGTCCAGTGTTCGAAATCGGCAACTGAATCGATTCCACGTATTTTTAATGTAGGTAATTTTTTGTCCTTATAAGAAATTAAAATTAAGTAAATGATGTCACCCAATTCTTTAAACAGTCGAAACAAACAAAAATGAAACTTAAGTCAATGCAATAGGGTCCTTTCAAGCATTATTATACTCATGCCACAGCGACAAACTCACACTATCAAATGTGCGAGTTGTACGACGTAAACGACATACTACAAACGCAATAGATCAAAAAAATATTATAAAGACAGTTCGAATTCTTCCTTACGTTCTCTCTTTTCCGCATATTTAAAAACAGTCCGGAGAAAGCGAGACGTAACGAAAATGTCACTCACGGCCGGCGATACGGCCCGGCCGCCGCCGCACCGCGTCGGCGTCTTTTATGATTTAGATCACAGGAATATAAAGATGTAACTCAAAAATAACAACTTGAACGAATCAGCTGTTAAAGTTTTGGACTTTTTCCGACTTGTGTTTGATTCAAGACTGAAAAATAATTACTATGCTTTCCATTATTTTAACTGTTGATATTGTATGTTCAAGGTACCGTGATTTCAAAAATAGTTTTTTTTTTTTTTTAATAACGCTACACACTCATAGCCCCACACTAGGATTCCCTGTGTCGTGGGTGCCATGGACAACACACTAGACAAGGACATTCACACCCAGACCGAGAACAGAAATTCAAACTCATCATTCAAATTTCCGCCTCGCTGGGAATCGAACCCAGGACCCTTGGTGCGGCGATCCGGCATGGTAACCATTGCGCCACACGGGTCGTCAAAAGTTGAAAATAGTGTCCTAATATCTATTATACTTTAAAAAATTGATGCAAAAAAAGTTCGTACTTAAATACTTAAACTCCAGTTACTAAATTTCCAAATTCACAAATTTTGAGTTACATCTTTTTTTTTTATTAAGCGTGCGAAATAGTAACACGCTTGCTCTATTATGCATACGAAAACAATAATTGGAGCGAGACATAAATGAAGGTGTTTCCCCAGCCTTGTCACTCAATTCCCACACACCGGCTTATGATCTAAGTAAACAAACAAATTTGAAATTGAATTTAAATCAGTCAGTTCAGTACGTTACGCCGCACACCGCGCTGCGCTGCGCCGATACTCGATAGTACCTATTCTATTAGTGTTTTTAGTTAACGACTTATCGTAACTGTTCGTACAATGGCTTTTCGGTATACTAACATTGATTATACTGAAATGGTGAGAACTTTGGCACAGTGTGGTGACAACGTGGCATTAGCGTGCAGAACTTATAATGCTAGGTTTGGTACCAGTGTAGACCGTAGGACTATGCTAGCCGCTACTCAACGGCTCCGAGACCACGGAACATTTCGACCGAACACTGCGATCGACAGAGGAAACAATGTGCGAATACCTACTCGTCTTCAAAGCGAAATACTGGAATATTTCGATGCGAATCAGTACTCGTGAAGCCGCCCCATATTTTAACGTCAGTCATATGTACGTGTGGCGAACGCTTCATGGTGACGGCGAGCACCCATTCCACTTGAGACGCTGTCAAGAATTGATTCCTCGTGATTATGAATCACGGTTGGAGTTCAGCCGGTGGTTACTCGACAATTGGCAGCGAAACATTATTTGGACGGATGAAAGTACCTTTTCACGAGTGGGGATGTTCAATCAACATAATACGCATTTGTGGAGGCACGAAAATCCTCATGCATGTAGAGTGGATTCTTTCCAGCACCGGTTCTCCGTTAACGTCTGGGCGGGCATTATCGGTACACACGTACATACTTGGGCCCGTATTCCTTGAGAGATTAACAGGACAGTCATATTTAGTGTTTTTAAGAGAAACTTTGCCGGCACTGCTAGAAGACGTACCTCTTGTAAATTTACGAGAGGTGTTCTATCAACACGACGGTGCCCCAGCGCATTTCTCGTGGACTGTCAGGCAGCATCTTGACGCTGAATATGGGGAGCGATGGATCGGTCGCGGCGGACCGGTTCAGTGGCCACCAAGGTCACCTGATTTGACGCCCCTAGATTTTTTTTTGTGGGGACGTGTTAAGTCTTTAATTTATTTTAAAGATTCCACCAGCGCTGAGGATCTAAAAAATAGAATAATAGCTGCATTTGACATAGTGAAAAGTGACACTGTCGTATTAAATAAACTTAAACGACAATTGCACAAACGTGCATTATTGTGTATCGAGCAAGGTGGTGGACATTTTGAAAATGTCATTAAAAGACGACGCCGCAGGAGTTGGTAGGAGCATGGGCGTAGCTAGCGCCCCACCGTGCCCCACCCTGGCTCTGACCTGTAAGCCTGTAAGGTACCTAATCAAACTTAAAAAACTTAATTATCTAGCTACTAACTACAATATTTAATATCTGTAGGAAAGTTTACACTCGACAGCTGTCGTCAGTCGACACAAAAAATGCGATTAAAACAAAAAGTTAGGTACATAATATTATTTTAGACTGCTGCCCCACCCTGAGCCCATGACTACGCTGATGGGTAGGAGTACAGAAGGATCAGGAGAGAAGAAACCAGTTATCAGAACTGTAAGTAATACCTACATTAACTAAATTTAATTGGTTGTTTAATGTTAGTAAATATTTTTATGATTCACAGCTTTTAAACACGCCGTCTTTGTTTAGTTTTGTTCTATTATACCTCTAAACGATAAATAATTCAATAAATATCTTATAATTTTAATGCCAAAACGATTGAAATTGTATTTAATCAAAATTATTCAAAGTCGACAGTCCAAAGCCTGTAAAGTGTGATGGAAAGAGGGAATCATAATTTGTTTATGAAATATAATTATTTATCTCAGTACGATTACCTAATAATTTAGGCATAATTCGTTTTCGTCCATCAGCTGTTTCTGGCTTATGGAATCCACACTGTGACGTTGGTCTCTCTCTCATGTGTGCGTGAGTCTGTATGCGTGCATAGAATGTTATGAACATTATTTTCCCTCTACGAGAAAGTAACGGATTTCTTAAATAAACAATTACTAAGCTAATAAAAAATATTTCAGTGTATGTATTATGATTAAAACTAAAAAGGTAGGTATTCTAATTGGGGTGTTTAAGGGTGTACGTCATTTATGCATTTAATGTAGTGAAAAGTGACACTGTATTAGGTATTAAATAAAATTAAACTTATTAAGTCATTGTTAAATAATTTTGTTCTTTAATTTGAGGTTTATTAATCAATGAGTTCAAAATTGTTCACAGTCTACAGTACAAAGCCTGAAAAATGTGATGAAAAGAGTATCATAATCATAATTTGTTCACTATTTAACATTCGTACCATTACCTACTACATATTTTATGTAATGATCGCTCGATCCCTCGATCGCTAATATCAGCTGTTTTCGTCGGGACGTCGGGGTGTACCGCACACACGCGCGCACCGACCTTGTATACGTAGCGCTCGTTCGCTCTCATGTGTGCGTGCGCCGCTGGGTAGAATGTTCACACTTTTCGTTCGAAATGAGTATAACTCATTTCTTTAATAAAAAATTATTAAGCTATAAAACACAATTAAAAATAAGTGGATCGATTCAGTTGCCCATTTTAAGCCATATACCTTCCCATTTTACATATATTTAAATAACACGTTGTATAGGGAAGAAGCAGATGCTTCTTCTCCCGGCTCCGACGAAGAAGAAGCAGATGCTTCTTCTTCTTCCGGCTCCACCGAAGAGGAATCCAGCGATGACAACGAGGTCAGCACTCAAGCAGAGCCAGCACCGCCCGCAGAGCCAGAAGAATGGACTGCAGCAGGTTCGCTGCCGTCTTTCCCGTTCACCGACATTGGTCAATTCAATGTTGGACCGGCTGAGTTTCCCTTTGATTTTTGTAATCTTATATTTAACTCCACATTTCTTTCACTATTGATTAACAGTATTAATTCTAACGGTTTGCGCATGTTGTTAGAAAGCCAGCATCCTAATAGTAGAAGTTTGTTTTGGAAAGACACTAATGAGGATGGAATTAGAATTTTATTAGCATTATTATTTCATATGGGTCACATAAGAGTAAATAAACTGTCTGATTATTGGAACACTGACATTTTATTTTCCTTGAATTTTTTTCAATTTATGTCACGAGACCGTTTCCTAAGTATACTTCGTAATTTAACTTTCAGTAAACCAAATGACCCAAATTCCTTCAGTAATAATGATCCGAATAGATTTAGTAAGCCCCCCCAAAGATTTAACTATTAACGAAAGTATCGTACATTGGCGAGGCCCGTTAAAGATTAAGCAGTAGATTAGGCAGTATATCAAGGGCAAAAGTCACAAATATGGGGTTAAAGTCTATGTACTTACGCATGCAAATAGTGGCTTAACACAAAAAATGCACATGCATTGTGGAGTAAATGACGATGCTATTCGGGGCAAAGGTCATGCAGAAAAGGTAGTGATGCTTATGGAAGATTATCTAAACCAAGAACATTCTCTTTATATGGACAATTATTATAATAGCGTAACACTAGCGGAAAAATTAATTCAAAACCGCACGTATGTTACTGGTACACTTAGGGTTGGTTACATATCACGTGGTTAAAGTAAGGTTAAAGGTACATGTCGGTTAAAGTAAGGTTAAAAGTACATATCGGTTAAAGTAAAATTTAACCGTCGAAAGAAACAAAACTAGGTTGCACCAACTAACCCTCGTTAAATTTTGACTAAAATTTAACCCTAACCGTAACCGTTGGAATGCGATCGGTCCACGTCAAAGTTAACCTTGAAACTGACTTTGTTTGACACTGACAGAGAGCTAGTGATCGTGGTCATTAAATCTGTCTGTATAAATTTCCGTTATTATTTTGATAAATTATTGTTTCTACGTAATTGAAAATCGGTTAAAATGTTTCAAAGCAGTGGATTGATTCGACCTATAATTGATGAAGATACTTCATCCGATGACGATCTAATTATCGAATACATTACAGCAAGAAAAACAAAATTCTTCAGGACAAAAATTGATCATTTTCTCTGGGATGAAGTGGACTTTGTAGCGCGTTTTAGGCTATCTAAGCGTGTAGCTAGGTATTTAGTTTGTATATTGGAAACGACACTTCAATGTAATACAAACAGGTAAACACTTACTTATTGCAATGGTCCAGTGAAATCGAAATTATGTGAATTCTGTTTAATTAAACCTAATTATTTATTTCAGAAACCATGCAGTATCAGTAACTGATCAAATACTACTAGCCTTGCAATTTTATGCATCAGGATCTTTCCAAAGATGTGTCTATGATACAAAGGATGTACACAAATCTACTGTTTGCAGGATTATAAAAAATCTAAGCGTTGCTTTAGCAAAATTGAGACCTCGTTACATAAACATACCTAGAAATGACGAGATAAGCCAAGTTATAGAAAACTTTCACAAAATAAGTGGATTTCCCAAAGTCATTGGTGCAATAGACTGTACCCATGTGCCTATAGCATAACCAGGAGGAAATGATGCTGAATATTTTAGAAACAGGAAAGATTATTTTTCCGTCAATGTACAGGTGATTAGTGATGCAGACAACTACATCCGGAATATTGTAGCCCGATGGCCTGGCGGAAGTCATGACAGCCATATATTTAATTCTAGCAATATAAGAGGGAGATTTGAAGTTGGAGAACTCGGAGATTGTTGGTTATTAGGAGATAGGGGCTATGCTTTAAGACCATATTTGTTAACCCCTTTAACCAACCCCTTAACACGTGGCGAAAATTATATAATGAAAGTCACATTCGCACTAGAAGTGTAGTAGAACGTACATTTAACTGCTGGAAGAGAAGATTCCCTGCAAATGGTTCTAAATTAAGAACCAAAATTGACAGAGTGCAACCAATTATTGTAGCTACAGCAGTACTGCATAATATTTGTAAAAATATAATGAAATTGAACCTCCAGATTCATTACCAATAGGTAATGAAATTGAAAATGTTAATTTATATTTCAACTCTGAGAGCCACGATACTAACCGAAGAAAACTGATATATCAATACTTTAGCAGGTTGTAAATTGTTATATCTAAAAATAAAATATTTTGTCTTAAACTGTGCAATAATCTTTTATTAAAATTTTCAATCTCCATTTCTAGAAGCTTAGATTTTAATTTTAAAATACTTATATAACTCAACATTATGCTTTTCTTCATTGTGACGCAAAGTTTGCACATGTAATTCTTCTTTATGCTTTAATCGCAACTGGTGCTCTTGTTCTTCTCGTTCGTTTGCCCCATCCAACATATTTTGCTTCATATTATTATTAACAATGAAGTAATTGAATTACTACATACAGTAAAGTAAAAGATGTACATCACAACCAAAATAACAATAAATTAACAAGTAGAAACGTAGGTACTCACTTTACTGAACTGTCCATATTCAAGTTGTTTTTGAATTTCAAGTCCTTTTTAATGTTTACGAAACCTATTTAACTTTGATAATTTTACGAAAATTAACCTTTAGCGATGATCGATCGAAGAACAAACAGTAATGACCACGTAATGACAGCATTGACAGATGAAAAGCTGCCTGCACTGTCAATTTGACAAGAGTCGTACAACATTTTAGCACAATGTTGCTAGCACAAAAATATCTTCCACACAAAACATATTCAAAAAACCAGGAAGGGAGTCATAATTGTCATGGCAGCCCCATTGACCGGCGTTACTTTTGACGAGGGTTAAAAAAGGCATTGTGCAACGCCACATGCAACTTGACCTTCGGTAGGAGCTTGGTAATGGTTATGGCATGGTAAAAGTTAGCGCTGGTTAAAACGATAGTTAAATTGGTACAACCCACCCTTATATAATTACACCATGATCTAGTAGCAAGGGACCTCAGTATTACGGGGAACCCCATTAACTAACGAGACATAAATATCACATTTGAAAATTCTATGCTGAATGATTAAAATGTTAAGAATTATAAATATTTTTTTACTCTATTGTATGTAACCACCTCACTTTACTATTATATGTATTATTGTAGCTCCAACACGAGCTTCACGCAGGCGGCGGATGGCCATGACAACCCATCTGCAGACTGAGCGGGAACGGCTGATAAGGATAGAAGAGAAGAGAGTGGAAGCTGAATTAGCCAATGCAGCAGGTTGGCAGGGTTTAAGTAGCATTGATAATTTAAGTAATGCAATTACTTCTGGAGGCAGAGAAGATTGCAGATGCTATAAAAGAAAGTAATACGTAATTATAATCATTTATTACTTAATATGGCTCGCCTGTCATTATTATTTAGTTTTGGAAGCAGCGCATCGTCTGGACATTCAAGAAAGGAGTAACATTCAAAGGATGCGTCGATACAACTCTCGGGCACTCGCAATGGATGCTGAAGAATTTCAGAGGAATTACCGTTTATCCAAAGAGTTATTCGACGTCTTGGTAGATGACCTTTCTCCTTTAATGAAGAAACCCACGCGACGAATGATATTTCGATAAAATGCAAGGTTAGTTCCCCCATTATGTACTGTTGAAAACATTAGTGACTATATTTTAACAATGATTTAATGACCATAACACTGCAGCTGTTGTTTAGATTTTGATAGCGCTATAAATGATAGCTTTGCTAGCGGGAGCTACCAAAGGATAGTGGGCAGAGCATGTGGTACAACTATGTCTCAGCAGTCTGTGTCCAGATGTATAACGGATGTGGTCAATGCCTTAAACCACAACACTATTTTGGCAAAATATATAAGGTTTCCACAATCACAAGAAGAAAGGAACAGCATAAAAAGAAAGTAAGTACATCTAACTATATATGTACAAGGTGGGCCAAAAGAAATCACCCTATTGGAAGATGCTCTTATTTTTGCAAATGGCGGCTAATGTCAAATCTGTTTTGCCATGGAGCGATACACTCCCCAAGAATGCGGAATAATCATGTCTATTTTTTTGCGAAACAATTCGTCTGTGGTGTTGGCGCAGCGCGAATTCCGTCGCCGATTGCGCAAACACTGCGCCGTTTGGCCACCGACCTTGAAGAGTATGGGACCACACGAGACCCTGCCAAGAGTGGCCGGCCCCGGAGCGCCCGTTCTGCCGAAAATATCGCCGCTGTTGCCGAGGATGTCGAACTGTCGCCAGAAACATCGACCAGACGCCGTGCCTCGCAATTAGCCATCAGCCGGTCGTCCCTAAGGCGAATTTTGGTCAAAGACCTGCTCATGTTCCCGTATAAAGTCCAGTCCGAGCATCAGCTGCTGCCTGTCGACCGCCAAACGCGTGTAACTGCCCACGCCCAAGCCATCCTCAATCTCGAGGACGAAGTGGACGATTTTTCGACCAAAATCATAATGAGCAATGAAGCATATTTCCACCTCAGCGGGTACGTGAACAAGCAAAACTATCGCTTCTGGGGCACCGAAAATCCACGAGTGATGCACGAGGGGCCATTACACCCGCTCAAAGTGACTGCATGGCGCGCTGTTCAAGCTGGAGGAGTCATCGAGCCATTTTTTTCCCAGGACACCGCTGGTCAAACGACAACAGTGGACGGTGCGCGCTACAGGACCACGTTAACCGAGTTTTTTCTGCCGCAATTGAACGAATTAGGACTGGAAGACATGTGGTTCCAACAGGACGGAGTAACGGCACACACTGCGCGAGCCACAACCGATATTCTGAAGGCGGTGTTCCCGGGTCACCTCATCTCTCGTTTTGGCGATTTGCACTGGCCCGCAAGATCGCCCGTTTTAACCTTTCCAGACTTTTTTGTGGGGTTTTTTGAAGTCCCGTGTTTACGCCCAACAAGCCCGAGACCCTGGAAGCCCTCAAGGATAACATTCGACACGAGTGCGAGAATCTCGCCGAAGTGATGAAAAATGCCATAAAATGAGCCCGTATAGCAATCAATTGTGGTGGCACCCATTTGGCCGATATCATCTTCTCGGCTTGACCAGGAAAATTCTAAAGGCTGAAATAAACATAATCCAAAAACAGAATCGAAGTTTTTCATTTAGAAAAAAATGAGAGCCAAACATCGAATGACTTCTTTTGGCCCACCTTGTATTCTGCACAATGCTATAATGGATTTAAACGGCGATTTCGATCTGGATGTTAAACGGGTGCTATCTAACCCGGCATTATCTGAAAATCGTCACAGAAACTGCCAAATCAATAATAAAGCATAAAAATGAGCAAAATATGTTCGTTTAAAAATCGACTAATCACCTTCTTAGCAACTGATTAGTTAATCACTACTTAACGCCTTAAGCAATGATTAAATATTTTCTACTTAAAAACGTTATTTAAACCTGACTTGAACTAATTAACGGATAACGACCTAAAAAATGTTTTACTCTGTAAATACTGTCAGATGTTGACAGCACAAAAATATTTTTTGCTGCAAATGTCGTTTAAAATAGCAACATTAACAATCAAAATCAGCTGTAATAAATAAATAGATTGTGGTGTTTTCGTAAATTGTTTGGCAGTGAAACTAGTGAAGAAAGATTTTATTCTGACTGTGACTGTATGTCGGAGTGTTGGCGTTAAAAATGTTATAAAAATAGAGTGCGATCTGCTAACTGGGACGAAGAAGAAAAGGTACGAGTGTTTTTAATATATGTATTTAAAAGTGCAGACAAGCACTCGCCTATCTATTTTCATAGACTGCGTCTGAGGACTGCATCGTGTTATTTTATTTTTTGGCAAAGTAAAAAAAAAAACAATGGAACTATTAGGGAATATAGTTTTCTATTGATAACCTACTATTATATTGTTGCAGAAATTGTTAACACAGTTAGTGACAGAAAAATTACATATAATAGAAAACAAAGACACTTCAACAAATACCAACAATATAAAGAAAGCTGCTTGGCAAAATGTCTTGTCTTGGTAACTTATTGAATTGTATTATTTTTTTTAATTTATTCACATATATTAATATTTATTTATTATATTATTCATTCATCTCAAACCATCATGGCCTAGTACTGAGCTCTAAACTACCATTTAAATCATTAAATATCTTTTACAGTTTCAACAGTCTTAACAAAAATAAAGGAGATCTGACACAAATAATGACGCAGAGGAGGAATACCAAGGGCAAAGTTAAAAGCCGAGTGTCTAAATACAGACTTGCCAGGTTAATGACAGGTGGTGGACCTCCACCGCCAAGCCCATCAGCAGAAGATTTAACTATCATACAGGCATTGCCTAATGAATTTATAGTCGATAGCAATCATTTTGACAGCGACAGTCTGTATATGAAAACTATTAAACTGGTATTTACACATTTACTTGAATTTTAAGATTTAGCAACTGTATCATAAGTTCATATAGTTGCCCAACCATCAGAGTTATTTTTTAAGTTAATTTTTATAATTCTTAAGTTCCCTTGCATGAGACCCACAGGTTGAGCTGGGATATTTATTGTACCTACTTTTAAGTCTTAAATTATTTATCCTTTTCTTTAAATATTATTTTGATATTGCAGTCACAGCCAAAAAACCAGAGTATTGAGAGTATTGTGACTGAGTGCATCGAGCCCAAAACTCCATCACTGCCCGCATGTAATCAAATTGGTGAATCCCAGGAAGCTATTAAGGTATACTTGTGTCAATATTATGCTAAAATATTGTATATTGAATATTTCGAAATTTGGTAATTTGTATACAGGGTGACTGGTAAGAGACTTGTGATATTGATAGGGTATACTCAGTACTCGATTCTCGATCCAAATATGTAATTAAAAAGGGTGCTTAAAATTTGACCTAATTATCCATTAAAAACAAAAAGGTTGGATACTCGGAGCGCACGCGAATTCAATGCACGCGATTAATAAATAACATTTTATTACATCAAAAACGCGGTGAAACACAAATAGTACCGGTGTTTGTAATTTTGCCGCTTCCGACATAAGTCGGCGCGCTCAAAGACACCGCGGCGCACTGTGGAACGAAAACAAAAAAATTGGCCTTAGGGGCCAAATTTAGTAGAATCGGATTCTACTAACTAATACGGTTATTTTATATTCTATAATTTTTTTTTATATTGTTAATATTTATCTTGTTATGGCATTATGAAAATTTTAAATTAATATTACCTGAGCCAATTCCTTTTAGTTTCACAAACATATCTAGGTTCGTCACCAAATCACCAATATTTACCGAAGTATTGGACATTTTTAATAAAATATGAGTAGTGCGCTTCTTACGGAATGTAATCACGAACTGTCACTATTTCAATAAAGTGGTTACAGTAACAGGTCAGGCAGTCATTAAGGTAACTGATAAGCTTTCTATTGTTTACATGAGGGATTTGATCAAAACAAATGACGTCATTGGGGTGATGTGGATGGAATCATGATTTTTACCAAAACAAATGACGCCATTCGGATACCTGATAAGCTTTCTATTGTTTACATGTGGATTTTGATCAAAACAAATGACGTCATAAGGGTGGTGTGGATCAAATCATGATTTTTTTTACAATCTATCAAAATACCATCAAATCCAGGTATGTTTTCTACTACCTTGTTAAAAGTTAATTAAGAAAAAGAATAAATTTTCATAATTCCGGGCATTTCCGGGTCCACAAGGTATACAGGGTGTGGCGTAATGAATGGATAATACGGTACCTGCGGGTAGAGGACGTTGGGGCGGTTCAGAAAAATATGTTTTATGTTTAGTAAAAGTTCCTCGGATTTCGAGATATTCGACATTTTCGAAAATTCAAAAAAGTTACACCCTTTGCCACTCTTTTTGGTGGCAAGACTCCAAATGAAGGATTTTTTTCAATCTGTTTTTTGCATAGTATTGCTGGATAGATGCGCTATCGAATATTATACTATGATTTTTGGGGCGCATGCATAGTTTTTGTTTTAAACAAAGATCTAACTCAAATTTCTTGATTTGCTTATTTTTTTCCTAAGTTTAACATAACATGGTGAAAAAAAAATATGGTCACCTGAGTGCCAAATTAAGAAAAAACATGCCTATTTCATTGAGATTCCGAAATGGTATAATTCTCTGTCTTTCCAGCATTCAAAACATAATAAATTCCTATTACAATGAGTCAAGAGCTTTTATTGTTTATTACAAAAGTGTTAAAATTTACTTCATTACTTGAAATTAACTTAAAAATATTGATTTCATAGCTGTGGGATTTAATAATGAAAGAAAACGAGAGAAAATAACAATTTTAAAATATCTTTTATTACGTAAAATTTTACAAAAGGTGTTCAAAGTGCCCACCATGAGCTCTAATACATGCTCTACATCTTCTAATGAATGATTGCTTTAATCTGCTTGCATGTCTCATTTCAGTAATTTTTTGTGCAGCCATTTGCACATGCTCCCGTAGCTGATCCACTGAGGTAATGGGATCTTTGTAGACCTTCTCTTTGAGGCATCCCCAGTAAAAAAAGTCGAGTGGGTTAAGATCCGGTGATCGTGGGGGCCACGGAATTGTCCCTAATCGCCCGATCCATCTTCTGGGATACATTTCGTCGAGATAGTCTCGAACACTACGGGCGTAATGGGCGGGGCAACCATCGTGCTGCAGCCACATTCTTCTTCGCTCTTCCAAAGAAACGTCTTCCAATAATGTCGGGAGATCTTCTCTTAAAAAATGCAAATAGCTCTCTGCGGTCAATGTTCCTGGCAATTCGAACGGACCGATGATCTTTCCATTTAGGATTCCAGTCCAAAGGTTTATTTTAAATTGATATTGAGACCTTTCTTCCCTCGCTAAATGAGGGTTGGTGAGCTGCCAACTGTGAAGATTGTGCATATTAAAATATCCATCTTTTTTGCACGTGGTCTCGTCGCTCCACAGAATTTTATGAAAGAAATCGGGATCATTGTTCAATTTTCTTAGCATGTTTTCGCAGAATTCAATTCTTGCAGGATAGTCTCTTGGCAATAAACATTGAACGCGCTGATAATGATATGGGTGTAAATTCTCTCGTTTTAATATTCTATGCACTGTTCTAGCCGATATGCCTGTGTGTCTTGCTATGGTACGCACAGAGGTGGTCGGATCAGCTGCGATTTCATCAAGCACATCCTCTTCATTGTGTACTCGTGGCCTCCCGGAGCCTGTTCCACCGATATTAGTTCCAGGTATTCGGCCTTCCATGAATGCATTATGCACGCGAGTAAACACTCGATAGTCGGGATGGAGTGCAGTAGGAAATCTTTCCCGATACAGTGCTGCAGCTCGATTGGCGTTACCACCACACTCGCCGTAGATTAAATGCATTTGAGCATATTCAGAGCAAGTGTATAGCTGAGGCATTGCAGTTAACAGAAAATCCAAATCACGAAGCAAATCAAGTCCGAAGTCACAGCACAAAGTCGTTACACCAAATTAAGAAAGTCCAAATCGCTAGGCAAAATCAAGTCCGAGATCACAGCACAAATCGATGAATTTCAATCCAAAGCAGGGTAAAACGATGTTGCACGGGAGTAGTATGATAACACACTGACTAAAAAAAGTGCTTAGCCCACAAACAAGAAAAGGATGTCTGTTACACGAGTGGGTCACTAAATCCTCTTTCTTTTTCACTCATGACATGAAAGAGCAGGATAGGCTTATTTTTGCTAGTGCAAATAACCGACCTATTCCAAGAATTATTATTCTCTACCTGCCATTGTCATTACATTACATTATCATTACATTGTTGCAAAAAAATTTTAAAGCAAAGTTTACATTACACTAGGCCTTGACTCATTGTAATAGGAATTTATGATGTTTTGAATGCTGGAAAGACAGAGAATTATACCATTTCGGAATCTCAATGAAATAGGCATGTTTTTTCTTAATTTGGCATTCAGGTGACCATTTTTTTTTTCACCATGTTATGTTAAACTTAGGAAAAAAATAAGCAAATCAAGAAATTTGAGTTAAATCTTTGTTTAAAACAAAAACTATGCATGCGCCCCAAAAATCATAGTATAATATTCGATAGCGCATCTATCCAGCAATACTATGCAAAAAACAGATTGAAAAAATTCCTTCATTTGGAGTCTTGCCACCAAAAAGAGTGGCAAAGGGTGTAACTTTTTTGAATTTTCGAAAATGTCCAATATCTCGAAATCCGAGGAACTTTTACTAAACATAAAACATATTTTTCTGAACCGCCCCAACGTCCTCTACCCGCAGGTACCGTATTATCCATTCATTACGCCACACCCTGTATAGAGGATGTATGTAGTTATGGTAGTTCAGCCATAGTACTATATACGGCACTTTGACGAAATTATACGCCTTGCCGTAAAATCCATATTTTACTTTTTCTCCATACAAAAAAATCTTCAAGTTGCTATATCTCTGAAAATACTCTGTTAATCGAAAATACTCAAAAGCTATTTTATGTTTGCACTAGTAAGTAAAACCCGATTCTATAATAATATTTCAAAAATATTAAAAAATTATGCAATTTTTTCACAAAATTTTCATAATGCCATAACTCGATAAATATTAACAATATAAAAAAAATTATAGAATATAAAATAACCGTATTAGTTAGTAGAATCCGATTCTACTAAATTTGGCCCCTAAGCCCAATTTTTTTGTTTTCGTTCCACAGTGCGGCGGCTCGCTGTGTCTTTGAGCGTCGTTGCCGCCGCCGACTCCGCCTGCCGAAATCTACGCCAAACCTACTACCTTAGTTCTGTTTACGCCCTCGCGCTGATCTGGTCTAAATTTATTAACAAAGTAATAAAAATGTCATTTACGAATGAAGAATACTGGGAGATGGTTCGTGCATATGCTCGTGCCAATGATAGTGTGAGTGGTGCCATTCGGCTATATCGCGAGGCATTTCCTAATCGCAGGATACCTACGCCTTACGTGATACTGAGTGTGAACCAACGGTTACGAGACTTTGGACAGTTTACCGTGCCAGCGCATGCCCAAGGCCGTGGAAGAGACCCCTATAAAGTCCGTCGTCAGGAACAAGTCCTGGAGTATTTTACAAATCACCCAGAGGCAAGTACTCGAGAAGCGGCGAGAAGATTTGGAATGTCACAGTGGACAGTGTGGAATATTCTCCACCGTGATAACCTACACCCATACCACATTCAGCCTGTACAAGAACTCGGGGTCAACGACCACCAATCAAGGGTGAATTATTGTAGGTGGTACTTGGAAAACCGCGACAAGAATATCTTGTTTACGGATGAAGGTACATTCACCAAACGAGGACTGTTTAATGTTCATAATGAACATTGGTGGAGCCGGTCAAATCCTCATATTATACGGCAAAATTCTTTCCAACACAGGTTTAGTCATTTAGTGTTAACGTGTGGGCCGGAATTATCGGTAATTGTTTGTTGGGGCAATATTTAATTGAAGGCAGACTGGACAGTGAATCGTACCTAAACATTTTAAATAGTGTAGTGAATGACATGTTGACGATGTACCATTGATTTATCACCGTAAGCTGTTTTACCAACACGACGAAGCGCCCTCGCACTATCAGCGACAAGTACATGAGTACTTACACTATATTCACATTCGTATCAGAATTTACGTAATCACTGTGTTGCCTAGCAACCACAAACAAACAGGTGCATGAAACTTTTGGTCGTATAAAGTGCGTTTGAACTAAATCTGGAGTTCGCAAGTCGCGTTCCGTTCCACTCTTTATAATTTAATTTCTTTTTAAACATAATATTTATTTTGCAAAAGTTTAAAATAACACGGAATAGTTACGCATAAAATCGATATACACTGTTTTAAAATACATAAACATAAATATAAAATGTTATTCGGCTTTGTTTAATGAAATTTAACTTATAAATAACTATATGCTCATGCATATTGAGTGGAATGAAATATCTGTATAATCTGTACCGTGCCATCTCTGAAGAACTTATTTGTGCCGTGGCGAAAATTTGAACTAATGCCATCCCATTCATAATTTAATAATAGCGCACTATGTTTGGTCCAATGCGTCCGGCAGCGCCCTCCTTAAAGTCACAGATAAGTTGATTTCACTGTATTTCGAAATATAATACGACCAAGTTGCAAAGCATGTAAGCGCCATTATAGCTGTGAGGTTTTCGTAGTCATTTCTATTTATAATCATAGGCAGGCGGACCGTAAATAATAATTTTGTGCAAAGGTTACAAGTCGCTTCACGAAATTAAGGATGTGCGAGCGTGAGTTATTCAATGATGAAAATTGTTTTAAGATGTTGGTTTTTACGTCGTTTTCTCTTAGTGTGTTGTTGTTATAGGTCAATAGTAAAATAATGAAGATGTCACAAACGTTATAATGATTATTTAGTTCTTTAATAGTTATTTGGTGTGCGAAATACAAATCAGTTTGTGAAAACCCTATAAAGGAATTTTTATGATTTGTTGACAAGTATTATGATACGAGTTTGACTCAAGTGTAGATGATCACTTCGGTGATCGGTGGATAGGACGAGGAGGACCTGTGCCGTGGCCGGCGCGCTGCCCGGACCTCACACCGATGGATTTCTATTTGTGGGGCGAGGTTAAAAATGTTGTGTATGCTACGGAGTATTCGAACAGAGACGAATTAAAATTAAGAATAGTGACTGCTTTTAACAAAGTTTGAAGTGATTCTCTTGTGCTAAACCGCGTAAAGGATAATTTGATCAAACGTGCTGAACTCTGCTCTGCAGCACTCGAGGAGGTGAGCATTTTGAACATCTGTTAAGGCTTGTGTAAATAATAAAATTAATACGTAAAACTGTCGATAACTGTAATTAAACACCAATTTAATCGTTGTAAATAGGTATGATTCCATTTTTTAAATACGCCAAAAGTACGAAGATAAGTAAATACCTATTATTGATGCAGTAATTTTTTTGTGTCAGTTTTAACGAAATTCCCGTAAATATCTGCAATAAATCACAGTTTAAGAGCTTACCTTTGTATTTTTGCCTGTCCTAAGTCAGGAAAAGTATAAAGGGAAAAGGAATCATTTGTTGCTCTTATCAAAGGTCTCATCATCATAAAAAATATCCCACGTACATTGAGGTATATACATAGAGAAGACATCTCAAACAAAATGTGTGTCCCCGCCGGGAGGTTCTATTTTCAAAATTGAGCCCCTGTTCTCCTTTCAAAATCGAACGAATCCATTGGACATTGAAGCCGCGTGGCGCCAATTCATTGGAACATACATTATGTTCGCGGTGTCTGTTCTATACGCTAGTAATAATACTTCAATGCCCACGTATCATAATAAATATCCCACGGCTTCGATCAAGTGGCAACAAAAATATTTGGTGAAGTGGCCGGGTCATATTTTCTTAACTTTATGAGTACAAAAACTATGAGTTTTTAGTGTTTTACTTGGCATCATGTTTGTTGCCCGACAGCAAAGAGTACATTTATATGTATATACGGAACCGAGAACTGGGAGCGCATTCTGGAATTAGTGTTTTACTTTAAGGTGAGTAAAGTGAATCGAACTTTGCTTTGAAATAATTTTGGTCCACGAGTGTATCATGATAATATCACAAAAATATTTTACTTTCAGTTTTTTTTAACCTTCCTATAATCGCGCGTTGGTCTCTGAGACCGACGAAACACATTTTCGTAATTATTTTTATGCACGAAAATCCTGAGAAGTCGAGTTCTTTGCTAGCTGCCGGATTTGTAGCTTACTTCATTTTAATGCACGCCGTGCGTTCTTGCGAAGCGTACGTGTGGTAGCATTTGGCGCTAATCGGTCCGTGAGACCGACGCGAGTACAGGTGCAAGTTGTAGTGTAAGTATTAATATTTATATTTTTTATATATTTTTTACAAACCTTGAATACTTTATTACTTATGTATAGTAAAATGTATGCATGTATGTTGTTCTATATTACACCGGGTGTCTTTGAGCTTGTGCACAAATTTACCAAATGATTCTATAGCATTTACTAAACATATCTTATACAGGTACTAGTGCATTATAAAGCTTAGTTTTTAAGTTATTGGTAATTCCATTTAATATGGGTGTACATTGTAAAAGGGTCTTTATTTGTGCTATGTTGCCGCTCAGTGCGGTCATAATCATTCAAACTATACTTGTTTCATTTTAAATGTCATGTCATTATTGGCTTGACTTGTCAATAAAGGCCCATTTAGACGGAGAGCTTCTCGTCTCGAAGAAGCCACGATCGAATTAATAAAAAAATATTTCTTACATTTACACCTCTCGCTATTTGACGACAATTTCCTCGCAATGGAATATTGATTGTAAACTTAATTCCAATGACAAAGGAGGTGGCCAACATGTGCCCCGGAAATGGTTAAAATACGTTTATTTGTACAAGGTTTTAGTCCTCAGAAAAGACATGTTTTCCGTTTATTATAATATAACTAGAATTTTAATTTTCTTCTGAACTCCGCAGTGAGTAGTTATAATAAATTAACAATAATAATAAGTTGTGTTGTATACACTGCCCTGGAAATGGTTAAAATACGTTTATTTGTACAAGGTTTTAGTCCTCTGAAAAGACATGTTTTCCGTTTATTATAACATAACTAGAATTTTAATTTTCTTCTGAACTCCGCAGTGAGTAGTTATAATAAATTAACAATAATAATAAGTTGTGTTGTATACACTTAATCTTCTACTACCTCCATTGCTATCACTGGAGGTTGACAATTGACTGACAGAAATACGAATATATGCTATATTGCCATTTGTCAAATGCCAAAAGAAGATTTTTGAGTTTGATTTCTACAAAATAATAATTGTGTTTGATTTTTTGTCATGAGGTGCATTAATTGTGCGGTTGATATTGAGCGCATGGCACGTCACTCAATATCTTCACTAGCAAGAAACCAATCCATATTGGTAGAATGGATCACTGCAGTACAGGTATGGCATTTTCATGTGATTACATTAGTTTGGTATTTGGGTGGGCACGTCATAATTAAAGTAAAAGAAATAAATGAATTATCCAAAAGATAAATAGTTTGTATTTAATATAAAAATCTCTCTTTAAAACACTTTTCCACAATTACTTATGTTTATCAAACTGTCAGCCTACAAGAGCGAAAACTGCTCGTAAAAGGAGAATTCCGAGTTTTACAGATTTTTATTGATAAAATTATCAAAGTAGATATTGTAAGCTTTAATGTAAGATAAAAATATAAAGTGTACATTATACTTCACAAGTGGGGCAAACGCCCATACAGATGTTGGCCACCTCCTTTCGCACTCAAAACGTTTTCAACCGTCTTATATGATACACGTATGAATTTGAAAAATGTGAGTCGAATACAAGTCGAGATTGTCGTAAGTAATCTTACGTACAATTTGTACCTAAATAGACGTAGGAAATTATCGATGAGATAATCGTAGATGAGAATTTAGTTCTTTCCTGTATGTAAACATTTGATACGATAATGTTATGGCGATTATTACCAGTGATAGTAGTGTACGATAGATAATAGAAACTCTCCGTCTAAATGGGCCTTAAAGTAAACAAACATCGTAAAACTTTTCGAACTAGTATTATTACCTATTTGGTTTTGTTAATGTCACTGGTCGCACAGACAGCAAAATCGATGAGAAATAATTGTTAACGTCAATAAAAGTTTACAAATGTCAAAGTTTCAATCAATCATAATGCAACGTTGCCAGCTTGCGTAAAGAGATTACACATTAGGCAATTTAAGTTCAAGTATTTAGTTTGTATGAAAATGAAAAATAAAAAAAAATAAAAATTTCAATAATGAATCCATAACGAAAGATGACCAATTTAATGGTCTGAATAACAGGCCGAAGTTCGTGCACAAAGGCAGGAACACGGTGTATTTTAATCAACTTCGTTATTCTTTTTAGATTATAATATATCATATCAAAATGGATGAGGACCGA
This sequence comes from Thymelicus acteon, assembly GCA_951805285.1. Taxonomy (NCBI): domain Eukaryota; kingdom Metazoa; phylum Arthropoda; class Insecta; order Lepidoptera; family Hesperiidae; genus Thymelicus; species Thymelicus acteon. The sequence goes on along the minus strand of OX638214.1, from coordinate 19,464,257 downwards.
ATCAGATTGTTGCTGGAGGAGGAATTAAGTTCTGACTCTAACTATGAAGACGAAAATAACAGTGAGGAGGAAGACCATGTGGAGGTACAAGAAGAGACATAGGATACTGAACAAGACGACGACAGTGACGAGACATCTGAGGTAGGAGATAGAGGAAGATCCCGCGATTTTTACTTAGGTAAAGATGAACGGACTAGATGGAATAAATCTCCAGCCTTTCACCCAACTAGGCGACGTGCTAGAAACATAGTTACTCAACTTCCAGGCGCTAGAAGAGAAGCCAGAAATTTGAAGGAACCAGGTGAGCTATGGAAGCTTTTTTTCTCGGAGAGCATTATCAATACCATAGTAAAGTACACTAATGAACAAATTAATCGACTAAAACATAATTTCTCAAGAGAAAGAGACTGTGCCGATACAGACAGCATGGAAATTGAAGCTTTTTTAGGCATTTTAATTTTTGCTGGAGTCAGAAAAAACGGTCGTCTAAATGCCAAAGACTTGTTCAGAACTGATGGTTCATCCCCGGAGATATGTAGACTAACTATGAGCTTTACCAGGTTCAAGCGTTGTCTCAGATTTAACAACAAAGATACGCGAATGAGAGATTGAACCTGGATAAACTGGCACCTATTAGAGTTGTTCGATGAAGTTGTGGGAGCGTTCAAAAAATATTACAGTGTGTCTCAGTATGTCACAATTGACGAGAAATTAGAAGCTTTTAGAGGACGTTGCAGCTTTCGCCAGTACATTCCATTGAAACCCAACAAATATGGAATTAAAATTTATGCGTTGACAGATGCCAAAATGTTTTATACCCATACTATGGAAGTTTATGTTGGACGACAACCAGACGGTCCATATCAAGTTGACAACTCCGCTGTGGCCTTAGTTTTGTGATTGAGTGAAAATATTTACAATACTGGGCGTAATATCACATGTGATAACTTCTTCACCAGTATTCCATTGATAGACTCGCTTGAGTCACATAAATTAACAGTTATTCGGACGATTCGTAAAAACAAAAGGGAGTTGCCTAAACAATTCATGGAAATACGAGGAAGAGCCGAACAATCTAGTATATTCGGGCACCGAGGCAATTGCAGTCTGGTATCCTATGTACCGAAAAAAGGCAAAAATGTCCTTCTCGTATCCAGCATGCATGAAGATGCTCAAATAAATGAAGATACCGGTAAATCGGAAATTATAATGGACTACAGCAGAACCAAAGGTGGAGTTGATACCGTGGACAAAATGTGTGAGACTTACAAAGTTGCACGTATTACTAATAGATGGCCGATGGTGATATTTTATAGCCTAATGAATGTAGCAGGTATAAACACGTTTATAATATACCTGCAGAACAACCCTTCGAAGAAAATGAGCCGTAGGATCTTTCTTGAAGCCTTAGCATACGATCTGATCAATCCGCATCTTAGACGTCGGGCTCTAAATACATCCTTGCCGAGAACCATAAGGCTCAAGCTCGCCGAAATACAAGGTGTCTCAAAAGTAAGTTCACATTTGCTTATCTTATTACGCGAAAGCAACTATTCTGAGGGGCGCGGGGGGTATGTCAGTCGGTAGTCTGGCTCTTGGGAATTTAGTCGCTATGGAGCGTTTCTCTGGTGCGGACCGTGCGTTGTGCGTACGTGAGTTTTACAAAAACGGTAATTCGGCGACTGTAGCGCGTAGAAAATTCTGCAGTATTCGACATATTCGTCACTTAAATGATGCGCCTAGCACTCGTCTCATTGCAAAATGGGTTGAGAAGTTTCAAGAGACTGGGTCAACTCTGGAGAAACCAAAATCTGGGCGACCAAGAACATCAAGAACAGCCGAAAACGTGGACAGTGTTACTCAGTCTATTCGAGATGATCCAAACGTCTCGATTCGGAAGCGTGCTGTTGCTTTAAATGTGCACAGATCTTCATTATGCCGCATTTTACACAAAGATTTAAAGCTGCACCCGTACAAAATTCAGTTAGTGCAAGAACTGAAGCCTCAAGATGCTAGTCAGAGGCTTGCCTTTGTAAATCAGATGATTGAGCGCTTTCCAACGTTCACCAACATCTTGTTTTCCGATGAAGCCCATTTTCACCTGAATGGGCATGTAAACAAGCAAAATTGTCGTTACTGGAGTGCAACCAACCCAAAACAAAAACATCAGAAACCGCTACATTCACCCAAAGTCACCGTATGGGCAGCGATGTCGGCGCGAGGAATTATCGGCCCTTACTTTTTTGAAGATGGAAGGGGACGCACACTCACAGTGAATTCAGAGCGTTATGTGGAGATGTTAGACGAGTTTTTCGTACCCCAACTGCAAAACTTTCCTGGTTACAACCAAAGAACATGGTTCCAGAAGGATGGAGCAACTTCACACACGTCCAACAGATCTCTGCCTCGAGTTCGAGAAATTTTTCCGAACAAATTAATCTCCAGGCGAGGTGACATAAATTGGCCTCCACGGAGTCCCGATTTAACGCCTATGGATTTTTTCCTGTGGGGTTATGTCAAATCAAAAGTTTACGCTAATAAACCGACTTCCCTGGCACAATTAAAAGAAAATATCCGTCATGAAATGGCAGCCATCACGGAGACTACCTGCCGAGCTGTCATAGGCAATTTTAGTGCCCGACTAAATGAATGCCGAGAGCGCAACGGTTTACATTTGGACGATGTTATTTTTAAAAAATAAATTCCCAAACAGTGTACTTCAATATAAAATAAACATTTTTTCAATAAAGCTAAGACTTTTCTTTTAAAAAAAGATTTAAATGTGAACTTTCTTTTGAGACACCCAGTATTTAAATTAGATGGACCCGAGTCTTCAGCAACATCTAATAATAATAAGATTGATCGTTGTGGATACTGCTCATCAAAAAAAAAACCGCAAGACACGTTACAACTGTGCCACCTGCTAAAAAATCTTTTGTTTGGAACATGCTGTAACTGTATGCCCTGATTGTTATGGTGAAGCTCAAAACTAAGCCAAACATAGATAAATATGTCCTTTGATATGTTTTTTATTATTATTTATAAGTTTATTTTATTTTTAAGTAGAAGTTCAGATTTTATTTTTGTTTTACTATTACTTAAGAAAAATATCTCAAATTTGAAGACTGATTTGTGATAGACTGAAAGTCAATAAAATAATTAATAAATTAAGTACTATCCATACTATTTTGTTTCATTATATCCTAAACATAAAAATAATTGTAATGTTTAAAAAAATATTTAAAAATTTATATAGTAGGGGGTATGAATCTATCGGTCTGTGACAACGTGCGCGAGTATAGGTGTAACAAAAATTGGCGCGAGTATAGGAAGGTTAAAACCAATGTCTCGATCTCGTCCCTCATTTCTGCAAATGGAGAAACTGATAGAATTCCTGGAATTACTACAGGGCACATGCGGTCGGCGCAGGCACGTCATGTTGCCAAAATGAAATGGAACGAGATCACAATACAATTAAATGCGACGGGTGGCGCTATAAAAGACTCCAAGTCATGGGCAAAAGTAAATACAACTAACAAACTGCATTAAGTGTCATATATGTATAACTTGCAATGCAAGTTATTAGTGACTCAGTAGCCTAGTTGATTACCCTGCCTGCGAGCGAGGGGTCTTTGGTTTGATTTACCTCTATACCTTCTGTGTTCTTAAACTATTTTTAAATATAAAATACATTTTCAGTTTTGGGCTGATAAAAAATATGCCCTTAAAAAATTAATAGCGCAGAGAAATCCGTCTGCGCGGCGCACTGGTGGAGGGGTTGAGCCACTGCAGCCTCTCTCCGAGCAGGACGAGAGGTTGTTGAGCCTGATGGGAGGACCCAGCTTCGCAGAAGGTGACCAAGAATTCAATGTTCCATTGAATATACCAGTAAGTTTTTTGTTTTGATAGTTGTTTATTAGATATTCTGTTATTAATACTGTAACTATAATTATCTCTTTTATCAATAGGAACAAGAAATTGATGCTTCAATTCTCCAAGAAGGACAGGGTGGGGAAACACAAGAAGAGGTGATATACCAGATTCATGTAGAACCCACTCCTTCCACCTCACAAGAGGCCCTGCCTACCCAGCAACCATCAAGTAGTCAACCACCTCTTCCTTCAAGTAAGTGTTCCTGTTATTAATTTAACATTGAAATATTACTGAATAATATAAAATAACTCAGTACCTAATATTAGTATTGAAAATTTTATTTACCTCATACTTAAATTGAAAAGTATAAAAGAAATCATGTATTCAATAATTCAACTTACATAATTACACCATGATCTAGTTGCAAGGGACCTCCGTATTATGGAGAACCCCTGTGACTAACAAGACATAAATATCACTTTTAACAATTATATGCTGAATGATTAAAATGTTTTATGAATTACAAATATTTTTTTACTCTATTGTATGTAACCACCTCACTTTACTATTATATTGTTGTAGCTCCAACTCGAGCTTCACGCAGGTGGCGGTTGGCCATGACAACCCATCTGCAGACTGAGCGGGAATGGTTGATAAGGACAGAAGAGAAGAGAGTGGAAGCTGAATTAGCCAATGCAGCAGGTTGGCAGGGTTTAATAAGTAGCATTGATAATTTAAGTAATGCAATTACTTCTGGGGCAAAGAAGATTGCAGATGCTATAAAAAAAGTAATACGTAATTATAATTATTTATTACTTATTATGGCTCGCCTGGCATTATTTTTTAATGTTTTGGAAGCAGCGCATCGTCTGGACATTTAAGAAAGGAGAAACATTCAAAGGATGCGTCGATACAACTCCCGAGCACTCGCAATGGATGCTGAAGAATTTCAGAGGATTACCGTTTGTCCAAAGAGTTATTCGACGTCTTGGTAGATGACCTTTCTCCTTTAATGAAGAGACCCACGCGACGAAGTGATATTTCGATAAAATGCAAGGTTAGTTCCCCCATTATGTACTGATGAAATATAATAACATTGGTGACTATATTTTAACAATGAATTAATGTGCCATAATACTGCGCAACTATGTTTTTCAGATTTTGATAGCGCTATCATTTTTTGCTAGCAGGAGCTACCAAAGGATAGTGGCAGAGCATGTGGTACAACTATGTCTCAGCAGTCTGTGTCCAGATGTATAAGGGATGTCTTAAACCACAACAGTATTTTGGCAAAATATATAAGGTTTCCACAATCACAAGAAGAAAGGAACAGCATAAATAGAAAGTAAGTACTTCAAACTTTACAACATAATATTATACATATAGTCATCTGAGTTAAATTATTTGCATAACATTGCAACACCAAATAAAATCACATCTATTGGATTTGATAAATAGAGAAGAAACTGCTAATTTTCTACTTATACTTTTTATTTATAGGAGATTCGGGGTATGCTCAAAGCGAATATTTGATGACCCCAATAATTAATGCTGACGTTGGATCTCCTGTCGAGTCGACTCGATTCACCAAAACAGCGACTCGGCACATCACTACTCTGCAGTAACCATATTTAACCATTGGTACTATTATTGGTTACGATCTCACAATCAAACCCTCAGGTCTCCAGAAGCAACATCGGTTTGTAGGTTATGCGTGTTAGGCACTGTGATTTCGATCAGATGTGCTATTCATTATTATTATTATCATTCGTATAATACTACGCACTATCGCACTAGCTTAGCCTCACCACCGTTCTATTCCGATTAATAGAGTACGTATATAACATTTATACATAGATACATATAAATATGTAACTTAATCCTCTACAATGATAAATAATCCTTTGTAAGATGAATTTAAATTAATGAATCGAAGAACGGTGTCGGTTTCGCTTCGTTCCCGCAGAAATTGTGGCGATTAACCTAGTCCCGCACAAGCTTAGCCTCACCACCGTTCTATTCCGATTAATAGAGTACGTATATAACATTTATATACATAGATACATATAAATATGTAACTTAATCCTCTACAATGATAAATAATCCTTTGTAAGATGAATTTAAATTAATGAATCGAAGAACGGTGTCGGTTACGCGTCGTTCCCGCAGAAATTGTGCTGGTCGACAGAATGATCGACCAATAATCAAACAAATAAAAGGGTCTTTGCCAAAGCACTTGAATGTCTCTACCGCCATGGTATGACGCAATTAGAGTTAACTAAGATCAAACAAAGAATAAATTCACTTGTTCACGTCTGAATCAAACTTATAACTGATTAAGTTTGCGCGATTAAGCTTAACTAGACGATCATCCTCATCGGAACCACCACAGTGCTTAAATTTAAATTATATCGTCTTGCTTTTATACTTCTACTAAGTTTTTATTTTTCTAACGTCGTTCTATTCCTTACTTTGCTTAACTTGCTTTCTGCTGTAATTTCATTTTTATCCGAAGAATAGATTGGTGTAAAGAGAACTGGACTTTAATTTCTTATTGCCCGTGCTACGGTAACTTACAACTCGCACATCTTAACCCACCTACAACTGGTGACCCTCGACTCCAACACGCCGTTGAAGAACATGGCAAATTCGGAACAGCAGGTGGAGCAGAAGGCGCGATCGGTGGAACGAGTTGATGTAATTATGCCGTCATTTTGGCCCAATGATCCAAGCTTGTAGTTCAATCAAATTGAAGGACAATTTATGCTGGCTAATATAACAAGTGATTCGACAAAATTTTATTATGTAACATCACAGCTTGAACACCTATATGCGGCAGAAGTAAAAGACTTAGGCCCCCGCGCACTAGGCAGCCATGGCTGCGCAGCCAGTCAAACATATGACGTTGTATGGGTACCCGCGCACTAGGCAGCCACGAAATCTCGGCTGCGGCAGCCAATGAAACGCGCCTGTTTGCACGCCAGCCAGCTGGCGGGGCCAGCCAGAACGTGTGTAGGCGAATGTATGTGGCTGCGGTCAGTCTCCGCGCACTAGTTGTAGCAGCCAGACGTATTTTGCGTTCCAAACTTTGATAAAATGACTTTCGATACAGAGAAATTTATTCGGGAAATTGAAAGCCGTAAAGCAATTTGGGATATAACATCGGAAGAATACAGTGATCGGGATTTAAAGAAAAGAAAATGGGAAGAACTCAAGAACAAAATGTGCTCGGAAAGTTTATCAGAAAATGAAAAAAAAAGAATTTGGTAAGCATGTATTTTTATTATCTGGATTATACAGTATAATACAGGTTGATTCTGCAACACCAATCAATATTTTTGTAAAGTATCGCAGAATAACTATGTATTCGTTATTGTTCTTTTTTGGTACTTAACTAGGTATTTTCACTTCAATGTTTTATTTAGATAAATAGGTAGGCACTATTCTAATGCATATCTGTTTTGCCATTCTAACGGATTTGCATTTATAAAATAATCCGCAAATAAATCCCTATAGGATGCTGCTGATCGGCTTCCTCTATTTGTGGGTCCACCGGTTATTTCCAGTTCTGGTGGAACGTACAGTGTGTCTTGAAACCTATACCCGTCTCTTTCGCGCACGTAGTTATGTAAGACACAGCAAGCTTGTACTATGGCTATTGCAAGTTCCTGTCGGACATCTAGTGGGCGGTGAAAAATTCTCCATTTGTTGGCTAATATCCCAAATGTGCATTCTATGTATCGCCTTGCCCGAGACAGTCTATAGTTGAAGATTCTTTTCTCCGCTGTTAAACTCCTACCTCCATAAGGTCTCATTAAATTTTCACATAAGCCAAATGCCTCATCCCCCACTATGACGTATGGCATCGGTACTCCATTATTTGATATGGGGCGCTTCTCCGGAATTTGTATATCTTTGTTGACAAGTTTTTGATACAAAATGGATTTTTTATATATCGATGAGTCACTACATTTTCCGTAAGCCCCAACATCTATATATGTGAACTTGTAATCTGCATCGCATACAGCAAGTAAAACGATGGAAAAATATTTTTTATAATTATAGTACAGTGACCCTGAATCGCTGGGTTTTATCACTCTTATATGCTTGCCATCGATGGCACCAACGCAATTGGGATAGTTTGCATTTTCATTGAAACCTTTTGCTATTTCAAGCCACCTCTCTTCATTTAATTCCGGAAATGATGACTGTCTCATATTCTCCCAAATCGCCATGCAAACTTCATGTATGATATCTCGGACAGTTGTATGTTCAATCCGATAATTATGACTCAATTCCATTAAAGAACATCCTGTAGCAAGATATCTGTAACAAAGAACATATATAATTTTCAGGTAAATCTCTACAGAGCAAGTGGAAGAACATCAGGACTAGTTACAGCAGGGAAGTAAAACGCAGAGCTGGTATTAAAAGTGGATCAGCAGCTTCGCGTAAGAGTCCATACGTATATTTCGAACAACTTCATTTTCTTCGGCCTACCGTGGTAATTAATGAAACTCAAAATAGCATGAATGAAACACGCACTGCCGAAACCAACGCTAACAGCGGTAGTACTCAAGGTGAACGACCTGTTTCCAAAAAGAAGAAGACAAGTGACGACGATAATTTGGTGCAGGTATTAAGGGAAAGTATTGTAATGAGAGAAGAGCGTGAAAGACAGCAAGAGTCTGATTCAGATAGACTGTTTATACTTTCACTTCTAGATGATTTTAAAAACATCCCGACACATCGTAAGCTTTCTACAAAAATGGAGTTAATTGAAGTTATAAAAAGAGCTCAAATGGAAACTCACGATCCGAATTTAGTCCGTTTCGCCAACGTTATGTTGATTATGAACCAGGCACATCGGCCGCCAGATCATATAGACCACAAACATCGTTCAGTGGACAATATCGCCAAGGTCAAGGATACTCTACTGAATATGGACCGGAAACCTCAAACAGTGGGCAGCATCGCTATGGATACTCGACACACTCGAATTATAGACCAGAAGCCTCGACCACTGAAGGCCACCGTATGTATTCTACGACTGTTCCAGACAGGCAAGACAATACTGTTTATACTGATGCGTTATCACCAACTGACACAAATGCAACAGATGTCTCAGGGTTCTGAATTAATAGAATTATTTACTACACAGGACAACTTGAACTAGGTAATTCATTACCATACATGTAAGAAATAAATAATAAATGTTAAGACTAATTAACAATATCTTTCATTTTCGTACTCACCTCAAAGTTATCACCAGTTTTTCTTCAGGTTTTATACAAGCTCGCATAGAAGTATCAATGCCCTTGATTGAATTTCGTATTTTTTCCAAAAGGTTATCAAACGATTGCACTGACATCCTCGTGTAAATAAAAAACCGGTCTGGGAAGGCGCGAATATTTTTGAAATAGGTTTGGAATAAGCCTTTTGAGTGTCTTTCTAGAAAAAGAGGATGAATCCAGTGTCTTTTCTTTGTTTTGCGTTTTTTACGAGATAGGTAAGCAATAATTATAAGTTCTTCCACGTCCATATTGCTCGACGGAAGGATCTAGACTAGTCGTTGATTGGCTGTTATAACTGGCTGCGCAAATATTCTGGCTGCCGCAGCCTGGCTGCGCAGCCATGGCTGCCTAGTGCGCGGGGGCCCATAAAGAAAAAGAAAGAATTTCTTCGCCACGAATTATTATTAATTGTAAGTACAATATTCATTCCTTTTTTACATGTTTTCTAATTCAATAAATAGTTAAACTATGTAAAATATTTATAATTACCATTAAATCGTTACGCTAATCAAACGAAATTTCGAGTATTTTGACATCGATTTAGAGACATTTGAATCGATTGACAACAAAGATCTCTGATGTAATCCCTATCTAATGTCATTTTGGTTAAGCTAATATCAGACGAGTCATTTCTTGTTCATTTTCTTCATTCATTTTGCACATTTCACTCCAAGTGACACATCTGAACACAGAATGAAACATTAGTGCCGAATGAATTCATTAGTGAATCGATCCAACAGTGTTGGATATTGGCACTTTTCGTCTTTCACTCCCACTCCGAATGAACGAGAAATGAACGGTCTGAACACTGAGAGAATGTTCATTCGCATGCGGCCATTTTGTCTCACGTCTTGAGCCGACGGACGTCTCAGCCGCTCACGTCATGTTATTATTTTATCTGTGTTGCTTCGCATGCGACAAAATGTTGTTTAACACGTTCGCTGCGTAACGATTTTTAGTATACTTTTTGCTGGTGCGTCGTGAGGTTATATTGACTTATAGAGGACCTTTTTACAGTGCGGCGTGTGGTCAAATAAGCCCTCATTCAGATCTGTTTTGAAATAGGTTTTTCTCAATGGTGATATAATATATTATTGGATATATTTTATTTTGAGGTCAAAGAATAATAACCAAACAATATATATCTAGCTGCGTTTTTAGCTCACTTGTTTCATTTAGCGTCTAGAAGGGAAATAATTTGAGAGGTCTATTTGACCACACAACGCACTGAAGATATCAAAACACTAGTGATGGGAAACACCTCTGTTGTACTTGTATAGCACTCGAAAACTTTTCTCAAAATTTTATTGAAAGTTTAATTTTTTATCTTGTAAGTCACAGACGTGCAAAAAAACAAAAGGAAAATAGATTTCATGTCTATTCTACTGTATGTTTAGGCACACAATGAAGTAACTCTTGCCACTTCATCTGGTCCAGGTGTAAGTTTTTAACTACTTTACTAATATAATATACTTAAATTAAAAGTTACAAAAGATCGAAAACGTAGGCGCAAAAAATTTCTGAAAACGACGCAACGTCTTTCCTATCGATCTAGTGATCCTAGTGGCACAACACTAAGCGCACGAAATGGCGCCAGCGACACGTTCAGTGCAGATGTGGGGTGCGTGGAGGGGTAGGTCATATTGACCTCACACCGCACTAGGGTGAAACATTTTTCTTTAGGTGCGGGTGAGGTCAAATTGGCTCACGAGTGTTTAAAAATTCTGGATTGTTCACGTTAAAGCGGCACTTACAATGGTATATAAATCTCTTTCCTACGATAAAAATATACAAAGTTATGCCTTCCGCACCAGGGGAAAGAACGCTATTTTGCTCGCCGCACCACATGAAAGTTCGCTGTGAGTCAATATGACCTCACAACGCAGCGAACGTGTTAAGTGGAACGATCAAAATATATTGCTTTTTTGGAAAACTTCATTTTTATTTATTTATTTATTTATTTATTTATTTATTTTTATTGTTAATTAGAACGGTAAATACCACTTACACTAATTAATACAGTATCATGTCATATCATTATTATATAATTTACCACAAATTCATAAAAAACAGCCAAAATAATTAAATAAGAGCAATTAATACAAATTCATGTCAAATTAATAAAATATGTGTCATAAATGTCAAATTAATAAGATGCTTAATAAATAATAATCATGGGGTTTAAAAACTATCAATGCCTTTGGAACCACAAAATTAATGAATATAAAGACTGAACAATACGGGCAAACTCTATAAAATCTCTAATTAGTGATTTAAACTAAGAGGTTACTGAAGAAGATATTAAACATAAAATAAAGACGATAAGGACCCGCTATACAACAGAATTAACCAAAATAAAGCAGTCTACTAAAAGCAGTTGCTCTTCTGACGATGTACGAGGGCGGTCCCATAATGAATTGGCCTAACTATGAACTAATGAAGGAAATGAAACGAAACCAATTTTATTTTTCAATATAATCACCATGAATACTAATACACTTCTGACATCTGTGAATCAACATCTCTAAACCTTTATAAAATGAATGACTCAAAATGACCGAAGACGGCCGCCTGCAACTCTTCATCGCTTGAAAATTTTCTTCCTGTTAAGTCCCGCTTTAAATTTGGAAATAAATAATAGTCGGACGGGGCCATGTCTGGACTGTAAGGTGGATGTTCAATTTCTGTGAACCCGCATTGACGAACTGCATCCTTCGAAACACCAGCGGTATGAACAGGGGCGTTGTCATGGAGCAACAGGACACCTTTAGACAGCTTGCCTCTTCGTTTTTCCTTTATCTTGTCTCGTAATTTATATATTAACGAAGCATAATATTCGCCGTTCACGACTGTATTACGTTCTTTAAAATCCACCATCAAAATGCCTTGAAAATCCCAAAAGATTGTGCACATCAGTTTTTTAGCCGATTGTTGCACCTTTGCCTTTGTAGGGGGCTTTTCGCCCTATAACGCCATTCCATTGATTCGCGCTTGCTTTGTGGGTCATAATACAAGATCATAGTTTCATCACCAGTCACTAGCCGCTCGATCATAGTCTTTGAATTTTTGCCACAAAGATCCAAAAACTCCGAAGCGCAGCGCACTCTTTCCTGTCTCTGTACCGCTGAAAGAAGTTTCGGTACGCATCTTGCACTCACTTTTTTCATGTGAAGATGGTCATGGATCATACGATGAACGGTACTTTTAGAGAGCCCAAGCCTTGCTGCAATTTCTCTAATCTTTAAACGGCGGTCACTCAGAACCTCCTCTTCGATAAGAGCAATTGTTTCGGGAGTGAGCACTTCCACAGGTCGACCGTCGTGGCAAATGTCTTCAACGGTTTCTCTCCCGAGGCGAAACTCTTTCACCCAATTTTTCACTGTGCTATAGGAGGGGGCAGACTCCTTATACACGCCATCCAATCGTTCTTTTATTTGGGCAGGGGATAAACCTTCTTTAAACAAAAACTTTATGACACTTCGATACTCAGTTTTAGACATTTTGAAAAAATACGCGACTCTCGTTATTCAAATGCCTGCTAAACTAAGACTAAGCATTTCATGTCGATGCGTGTTTCTTATATTAAGTGCACGATAAACGTACTATTTAATGCAACACAACATGTAGCGACATGTCGCGTAGAACTATATCAGGCCAGTTCATTATGGGACCGACCTAATATATGTACCGACCCTGTATGGTTTAAGCATGCAGAAATTTTTAAGCAGTGTATGCGTCCCACGGCAGAGTACATCAAGTCTCGTAAGTAGAATCTTTCAGTATATTTCCGATTAATCCATATCCATAATTGTTATGATAATTGTAATGATGTTTTTCTTTCTTTTTCTTCTCTCTTTCTTGGCCGGCAACTTGGTGTTGCTGATGTCCATGGGCGACGATAGCCACTTCCCACCAGGTGGATCGTCAGCTCGTTTGCCGGCTAATAATTGAAATAAAAACAACGTAGATGAATAGTAGGTATAGGTTTATTTAGTGTTATAACATCACACTCTTCTTATCATGTTCCATTGCCATGATACAGTGCATGAAGTAACGAACTTTTCTGCATATGCGTTACGCACGTGGCGGGCATTTTCACTGTGATTTCTTGCATTGGTTGATGGTAAATAGCTTAATGATAAAGACGGTACTTCTCGCCATTCTCCAGGTACAATGGACCCTGTGACCCAATCCTCAGTTTCCAGTGATCGTTGTTGCACGTAATCCACTGTAGTTTCTCTGAGCCAATTATGTAGTGTACACGTTGTTTTAACAAGTTGTTCAACTTTTTGCACTGACAGTGGAATCGCATTTTCATAGATTCGGAATTTTGATACCAATATTCCGAAAGTGTTTTCGACCACGCGTCGAGCTCTTGACAGCCGATACTTAAATATTTTTTGTTTATCGCCAAACTCCCCGAAACGCCCCTCTAGTATTATATGGTTTCAAAACATCCGTTCGCAAAGGAAAGGAATCATCTGCCACGATTACGCCTTCCTTTGGAAAATTTAGAAGATTCGATGACAAAGCTTCATTTAGTATTGATTTATTAAAGGCGGATGCATCATTTGCCCTTCCGTTTGTCCCAACATCTATATAAATTAAATTATATTTCGCATCCACTACTGCCAATAGATACATACTAAAATTCTTTTTGTAGTCGAAATAGTCTGAGCCTGAATTTGCTGGGCATCTTATACTCACCAATTTTCCATCCATTGCACCACAACAGTTTGGAAAGTCCCATAATCTATAGTAGTCTTTCATTATATTATTTCATTCACGTTGACTTCCAGGAACCTGCAATAATAACAATATCAACATTTTAACTACAGGATGCACTGACTCAACTGACCCCCGTATTCAAGAACAACACTGTGAGGTCTCACAGTGTTTGCGAGTGCATAGTGCATTAAAATCATTTCGTAAACAATACTTGATTGAAGTCCTTCGCTGTGCGTTTGTCAAAATCGATAAAGTAGCTGCCGAGCTACTTTACCGAACGCATAGTGTTGGTTTGACTTCTATCAAAATAGAAAGAAAGGATCGATTGTTTGTATTGTTATCTTTGTCTTTTGCTTATGTCAAATGACTAGAGTGAAGTTAGCCGCATCAAATGGACCAATAAGAAGGCTGTATACAGCTTATGCGTCCGCACAGCCAAGTGATACTTAAGGGTCGACTGTGAAACAGAAGGGTTGTCATAACGAACGCACTGAGAAATGCCTTACTTCGCATAGAATTGCTTCTTTACTTATACAAGTATTGTTCTTGAATACGGGGGTCAAGGTGGTAGTGAGGAACAGAAGACGCCAAATTTTGATATCAGTAGGAATGAAAGTAGTGGATTGAAGACACCATCTTATTGTTGAAAGTACTTTCTTTTCTGTTTCTTTTTCTTAATGCGTCCTAACGCAAGTAGAAATAGAACACGCGCAGTGCGGTCCATGTCTCACTAGAAACTGACACATTGGTTAGCGTTTTATCGTACGATGTCGTATCCGATGAAATTTTTGCGTTGCGACATCGCATCGCATTTCTGTACGATGTTGTTTTTGCAATACGACGCCACAACACAGTGTTGTGGCCTGGCCCGAAGGTATGCCACTCGTAGACGTCATTCAATTCCGCTTTCAGTGGCCATCAAACCCCTCTTCAGCCGCGCAGCCTGAGCCCGCCGCGGTCCTCCCGCCAACCCAAGTCCTAGCCTCCACGTCGACCCTGGGCCCGAGCTCCACGCTGATGCTGGAGCCGACCTCAAGACCGAGCTCCGCGCCGATACTGGAGCCGCTTTCAAAATTTGAGTTTAAATGAAGAGCAATCTCGCATTCTCAAATCGACCCTGATTTGAGACGACAACCTTTCTCCAACATTAATTATGGTCCAACAGTTCCATACGTGAACCCATAAGCATTTACTGCTTATGTAATCGCGAAATTATGGAGCACATAGCAACGGAGACAAACCGATATGATCAACAGGTGGCAACGAGTAACCTGTATACGGGTAGCAGGGAGCTCTACGTGTTTTTTGCTATAATCCTGTCTTCGGGATTGTAATAAAAACACGTATAGAGCTATACAAGGCTAGAGACGAGGCCCCATTAAGCTCACCCAGCTTTCACAAACTAATGAGCTACAATCGTTTCCACCTGCAAATATCTCCATTTTAGAAATAATGACGACTGCAATCCTGCCGTAATGACGCGGCCAGAGGCGAAGTTGTTTAAGGTGCAGCCCATATTGGACCACCTTAACAACAAGTTCCAGCGATTATACAGTGTTCAGCGACCACCTAGCGATAATTTAAGGGCATGAAATATACCTAATTTAATCGAATTTATGGCCGCTATTTTAATTTTTTTTAGTATGTTAGATGTCTCTGCCGAAAAATTTCGATTTCTCTGGAGTTAAAGGTCCCATAGATATAAAAAATAATTATTTGAAAGGTAATAATACCCATCTATTACATCACAAAAAAGATTTAATAAACTTTCAAGTTATCAGCACGGTAAGTTATAAGCACAGACGGCTGTGCTGGTATGCATAATGCATTCTCCGCCTCCCCCCGTTGAGAGAAAAGAATTTCAATAGTCTTATCCATATACTGTATACGTACGTAAAGCACCAAATTGGCCTTTTTTAGAAATCTTTGCAGGCATCTGGCTAGAAATATTTCCAAGAAGAGCCTTGTTGTTTTAAGTCGAAGGTGCCTCACGAGAAGAGGATTTGACAGGGCATTTGACAGACGATATTTATACAGCGTTATTCTTAGTAGGGGAGTTGTGCTTAAAATAACACAGTCAGATAAGATGACATACCAGCAATATCTATTTAAATATTCGCGCTAAACGTATAGACGTTACGATGTTTTAGAGACGGCTTATAGGTGTCGCTACTGTTGAAATTCAGTATGACGGCCAATGAACGCGTAGTAGCCAGCTGTGAATGTTTTCGTGATTTTGCTGAGACAAAAAGTTTGATCGAGTTTTTATTTGGTGGTGAAAATTGACGAAAGGTAAAAACATAGTATTTTTAGCAACTCACAGAAATAATGCTTAAAAAAAATAACAGTCACCACCCTTTTTAATTTATTTCAGTACTTGATATTTTTTATTATGACACAAACTAATCACAACCTCACAAAACAGATCGTTTCACTAATTAGTTTTACTGATACGCAATCCGGCAGAGCTTCCGCACGCAAGGACATCTAAGTGTAAAGTGTCCGGTACTGCCCGGCGCACGTCTATTTATGGGCACTGCCCCTCCACGCCATTATCTTCTTAGAAACTGCTAACACGGCCTCTCCTGTCTACGCGTCGTCCACGACCGCGTCTTGGATGTTGGGAAGCCCATCGGGGCTTGCAGAAACGCCTTCGACGCGTGACCTAGAAGGACCGGCCACAGCCAGCTTACTACCATCGGTGCCCTCATTGTTTTCGCTGCCTGTAACCATGAAAGACATTTTGAACAACTATATGGTGCACAAATATGCCTAGCTCAAACATTCATCACTCTTTCGAGGCCCTGACACATTCATCATCGTGCATATAAATCTAAGTATAGGGTTGCACGGAAGAACAAGATCAATATCCTGAGCTTCCGCGAGACCCAGATCTCACAAACGTCTTGCATACGTTGTTTCTTACATCACATGCAAATTTCTACAAGAAACATGCAACTTTTCACATGTAGGGCAATACCCCGCAGTTTATTGCCGCTAGAACGTCCCGCAGTCCGTCTCTACATGTGTTGGGTATCCCGCAGTTTACCCTCACTCAAGGTGATCTAGCCAGATATCTCGAGTGCTGCTGATGCCTAGATGCCCTCCACGGAACACGTGGCATGACGTCCCGCAGTCCGTCCGCACGTGCTTCGTTTGTTTGGAAGCATCATGAACAAGATTCGAATGTCCCGCAGTCCATTCCTGAACGTCCCGCAGTCCGTTCTAAAATAGGAATTCCATCCTCACTGTCGAAGAACGCAGCACAGGTTTCGAAACACCATTCTCCTCACCACGGCACCATGTGTAGAGGTACCAGCGAATGTTCCAACGCTTTTACTTTAAGTCGACTCGGCTTCACCTGACTACCACTAATGATCCTCGTTAAAATTATGATGACCAAAGCGACTAGGCAGTAGGCTTGGTTTAAATCCCACGCCTGATTTTAGCAACTCACAGAAATAATGCTTAAAAAAAATAACAGTCACCACCCTTTTTAATTTATTTCAGTACTTGATATTTTTTATTATGACACAAACTAATCACAACCTCACAAAACAGTTCGTTTCACTAATTAGTTTTACTGATACGCAATCCGGCAGAGCTTCCGCACGCAAGGACATCTAAGTGTAAAGTGTCCGGTACTGCCCGGCGCACGTCTATTTATGGGCACTGCCCCCTCCACACCATTATCTTCTTAGAAACTGCTAACAGTATAATAATTATTATTTAATGTGATCTAGGACTATTAAACAGTATTCACATTGATAAAAGCATTATTATAACCTGAAAGTTTTAAGCATGGCCTTTAAATTACAATTGCATTCACCATTGGGTAAGATGACACACTAGCCGTCGGTATAAGTTGGCATACTGTGTCATCCTACCCTTACACAATCGATCATAATTTTTATTGTTTTTTTATTTTATTTATACAGGATGCCTGGCAATTATAAACGTACGTTGACACGGAAAAGTTTGTCAAAAGAAGATATGGCTAAAGCTATAGAAGCTGTAAAGGAAAACCCATCCTGGGTTGGCTTTTAGCTTCTAAACGTTTTAATGTGCCACAAGCAACGCTTCGTCGCCATTATGATAGCATTCCTGAAAACCTTGAGTCACTTTAAACCAACCTTCAATGCAGATATGGAAAAAGCACTAGTAGATCATATACTCGAGTATGATAGTCGACTTTTTGGTTTTAACTAGAGACCGACCGAAGGTTCGGTTTCGGTTTCGGTTTCGGCCAGTTTCGGCCAAAAAATCTAGTTTCAGTTTCGGTTTCGGTTTCGAAAAAATTTGGCCGAAACTTTCGGCCAAACCGAAACTCTGTGTTCGTGAATTTTCGTGCGTCGTTCGGTTAAGTTCGTGGCTAACCCGTGGGCGCTGACTTTTCAAGTGAAGTCATTGATTTAACATGTTTATTATATTTTTTCATTAATCTGAAGAGCGTCTGACAGGGCACAGGGTGCTTTGGCGCTTGATTTTAGTCGTTTTTTGCTCGATATTAATAACGGCAACAGGTAGAAAAAAGGATATAATATAGTGTCTAATGCTGTATAGATAATGATACGGAACTCATATCCAAGCATGGTATAGAAACTGTACCTGGAAGATATTTAAGTAAAACTTTTACTAGGGGTATTAATTAGACGTAATAGATTATATAAAAAGTAGTTTTCGTCTATTTATCTGTGCGTTTGTTCTGGCTACTCTCAGGAACGACATAACAGATTTACCTGCGGTTTTCACTCCCTTATAACTTACAATACATACGTATTGTAGTGAGCTTTGGTTAACATTTAGTGGTTGGTTTATTTCAAACGGTTTACAAATAAATAAATTACTTTATGTCAATTTCGCCCATACTTACATTTATTGAGTGAGGGCTTACAGAAAGGTTTACGGAAGCAAAGCGAGGGCATTCACTAGTAGTATTTTCGAAGTCTAAATCCCAAATCATCCATTACAATGAAACGGTAACTGATCGATATGTCTGTACACAAAAGTCAACGCAAAAGAGACCATAGCAGTTATTTTTAGAATTTTCGTCTGTTTGTATTTTATGTGCGTTTGTTCAGGGTTATTTCAAAATCGGCTAAATTAATTTGCATGCGGTTTTCACTGACGTATTTTAGTAAAATGGGGCTAAGATTTAAATGATCTATTTAAATTATCTTAAATTAAAATTTAAAAAACCCCCGACAGTTTGATATACACTAAACAGAGCTAATTACACACTCGATTAAGTCACCTTCATGCAAAAAATAACTAGATCAAAATCGGTTCCTCCGTTTGGGAGCTACGATGCCACAGACAGACATAAAGATACACAGACACGTCAAACTTATAACACCCCTCTTTTTTCGTCAGGGGTTAAAAACAGCGTTCATCCATAGGTACCCACATTTTTTCGAATTTTGTCGTTTACGTTAAGATAAGTTTACCGAACTGAAGGCAGTTAATACACATAAAAATGTACCTACAAATAAAAATGTGAAAAAAAACACGCAAGATTTCAGTACCTATACAGGGTGTCCCGTAAGTAGTGGGTCAACGTTAGGGACAGATAGCTTGAAGGTTGACCTAAAAAATTTGGCTCCTTTAACCTACTTTTTTCTGTTGGGTCCACAAATGAGCAGCTCAAAAAATACCCTAATGGTGTAGCCATACGAGCGTATTTTTTGAGCTGTGCGTCGCGTAAAATAGCGTAAATCGTAAAATCGCGTAAAATACAAATTTCAAAGAATTGAATTAGATCTTTTGTATGAAACCAGCTCATTTCACGTGACTCACAGCACCAAAAATACGCTCGTTTGGCCTCACCCTAAGTTTCGGTTTCGGTTTCGGTTTCGGCCGAAACTGGACCTAAGGCCGAAGGTTCGGTTTCGGTTTCGGTTTCGGCTGAAAAACCAGTTTCGGTCGGACTCTAGTTTTAACACTACCCATATAAGAAAATTTACTTTACCGAAAGATTGAAGTTGGATCATAGATTTGATAAGAATGAACGAATAGCTGGCTGGGATTGGTTGAAAGGGTTTAGACAACGTAATCCTAATATCTCGCTCAGAACTCCAGAACCAACGTCGGCTGCAAGAGCAAGGGCATTCAATAAGCCTCAAGTAATGAAGTTTTTTTCCCTTTTGGAAAATATAGTGACTGATAATGGGATTCAACCCCATAGAACTTACAATATGGATAAGTCAGGACTTAACACTGTTCAAAAGCCGCCAAAAGTTTTTGCATCCAAAGGAAAAAAGCAAGTCGGTGCATTCACTAGCGCTGAACGTGGTAAACATTTTACAGTTGTTTGTTGTGCCAATGCCATCGAAAACTTTATCCCACCTGCACTAATTATGCCACGAAAAAACGCAATGATGAGTACTTTGACGGTTCTCCACCAGGCACTGAAACTGTGCCACTCCTCTGGGTATATCGTCGGGGAATTATCTTTTAAGTGGATGAGCCATTTTCTTTTGTAAATGTTTCTGTTACAAATAAGATATTGTTAATCCATGACGGTCATTCCAGCCACAAGAATCTGCAAGCACTCTGTCTTCATCCACATTGCACCCACCGAATGCAGCCAACTGACGTGTCGTTTTTTGGTCTACTTCAGGCATATTATGATCGCGAGATAGCCATGTGGATGCAGAACCATCCTGGCAGAACCGTAGGGCTATACCAAGTCGCGCAAAGGAAGTTACGTAAATGCAGCTTCTGTCAGGAATATAACGAGTGGTTATGAAAAAACCGGAATCTATCCCTTTAATCCACACATTTTCACAGAGGATATGTATTTACCCAGCGAAGTTACCGAAAACATACTGAATAACAACGATGGGCCAGTTGCCAGTAGTTCCTCACAGATCCAGCTGAACTGTGGAGAGTTGTACTCCTCAGAATTTACTGACGCTGGTGAACAGGTGGAAGTTACAGCTGCCAACTCTCTCATGAGCAAAAAGATTTTGAAGCATCTGCCATTGCTCGAGAAGTTGAAAGTGGTCACTCATCCCCTACAATTCTGACGCACAACAACATAACCACAACATCATGAGATTTCATTTTGTTCCCTGCGTATACTTTTACAGTCTGGTTCTCAGCAACCAACGGTTGTCACCGTTGCTTTGAAAATAGATTTCACTTCTCGAGAGGTTGAAAATTACCCACCATCTCTTAAAATTTTGTCAGGAAACTTTGTCGCACATTTTTCACAAGACTATGATGCATCTCGGTCCCGGCCTACTATAAAGTATATTCTCAAATGAATTTCACCACTACCTAAAGCTACTTCTACAGGAAAGTCAAGAGCAAACAAAAAAGTAGGTGGATCACAGATTCTCACGGCTAGTCCATTTATGAGTGACATCAAAGCAGCTGTGCAACTGAAACAAAGAAGGAGAATCGAAAATATTTAAAGAAACAAAAGCAGACGAAGCATGTTATTTTTAAAGATAATGACATAGAGCCTGGGACTGCACCTAAAAAATACAAATTCACGCGAGGTCGAAAGCAGACTAAGCACATATAAAAACAATACATTCTAATCATAAACAATAATCATTTGCTTGTTAAATACTACCTTTGCTTTACAGTTGAGGGTGACACAATACTTGATATTTCAAACTCAGCAGAATGCACCATAGTTTTAGATTTAATGGAAGATGAAATGTTAGATGCAGGTGAGGTTAAAAGTACATAGTTAACATAAATATATTGCAAATAAGTGTTATTTTCAGAATATTAATTATATTTTTATTTTAGGTGGTCCTGCAAATCGTTCGTTAAATGAATGCAACAATTCGTTAAATACAGAAGTATTGAATGATATTGAGACAGGTTTGTTTTTAACACGCATTTATTAGCTTGGTATGTATCTATTTATTTAAGTTGAATGTACCTAACTTTATTTCTACCTATACCTTTCAGATGCAGACTCAAAGAAGTTTGATATCGCATTTGATAACTCTACACCAAAGGCTTCGCTTAGGAAACCAACATCAAAGGAATTATGTAAGTATCAAATAGCTATCCCACGCGGCTTTATTTGCATAATATATCCCTTCCGATGTGAATACGCTTTAAAAGCGTATCGTAAATCGTAGCGTCAAATGTGAATAAGCTTTAAAAGAGTATTCGCACATTGTAACACTTTTTTTTTCCTGTCTTGTAGTGAATCTCCTGAGATCTTACCTTGAATAACATTCCTTTGGTATATCATTTGGCGAGAATTGGATTAACTTCCGTACAATTGAACTATCTCGGTCCCAATTTCACCTTAAATAGCTTAATTTCTTAATTATCTCCATTTAAATAACTTAAATTTGTTGCTTTCATAAATTCAATATGATTTCTTTACAAGTATTGACAAGCCGGTTGACAGTGACAATTGGAGATTGAGAGGATTTGACGGGCGGCAGTTGACGGCTGGTCTGTGGTAGTTGCCAAGGTCGCTGTCAGACGGATGGACCAATCCTCGGTCGCCATTTGAATGATTTCAAAATCGCCGCGTCAGTTGTTCGGTTCTGTAGTCTGTGGTCTGTTCAGCCTCTAGTCTCTGTCAATTTGTGGCGAGTATTTTTTTGTTAGATGGGACTTCTGAATTTGTAATTTCTTTATGAAGGTCTAGGACTTGTTTATAGAATAAAATATTAAATCATTCCACTCCCTTGATTCCGAGTCTGTGGT
This sequence comes from Thymelicus acteon, assembly GCA_951805285.1. Classification (NCBI taxonomy): domain Eukaryota; kingdom Metazoa; phylum Arthropoda; class Insecta; order Lepidoptera; family Hesperiidae; genus Thymelicus; species Thymelicus acteon. The sequence goes on along the minus strand of OX638214.1, from coordinate 19,441,674 downwards.
TGGACCATGGCCGGAGGCGATATAGTCTGTGGCAGTGGTCCGCGTCTGTGATTGATGGTTTCCGGTCGGGGTTAACAGCGTAGAAATTTTCCCGAATATCGGGGTCTGCTAAATTGGGAAATTGATTGGGCGTATATATTGTTTTTTTTCGTTGGGCAGGATGGAGTAGTCGGAGGTCCTGGGACTAACTGGCCAACGGGAGTTTGGCCATTTCAATTCAAAACATTGTAGGGGTCGGCCCTCTGGAAGAGGAGAGGTCAAGGTGTGCGTGCAGGTTTGTGAATTGGTTTGCAGCCTTGTTGAGTTCTGTTCTCGAAAATGGTTGTTTGTGTGAGTTTATAGTGAATGGATTTGAAGGGAGGACTGGGAGATTTGGATCTTAGTGGGTTTTGGTGTCTGATTGTGGGGGAGGGATATTTTCTTGAGTAGGCCACACCTGAATTGGCTTTTTTGAATTTTGGCGCCTGGCAGTGGGTGATGACGCGCCTCGGGAGAGACGAGGGAAAAGTGAACCTTACTCCGATTGTGATAGGGAGCGTTGTTGTGGTTTTCGTCATCTTAGTCTGAAAGCTAATGGGAGAACGGAAATCTTTCCCGCGTATTGGAGCTGATCGTGATTGGCGGAATTGAGTTGGAAGCGTCGCGGTATAAAGGGGGCGCTGCGGGCTTGGCGTCTGTTTGCCCGGGTGTTATCGGCGCGAGTGGTCTGTCTGTTCGGGGTCGTGCGGTGACGCACCGGCCCAAGTTCTGTTGAGCGTTTCCTTGTGTCCTTCGGTGTTTCCTTGTTTGGTAAGTCTGGGGAGTCCAATGGGGATTTTCAGACGGGGATTCGAGTGTTCTTAAGGCGGAAACATACTTACGTGTCGTGGCGTGTCGTGGCGCGCCAGGAGCATATCGGTTTCATACATTTAATATGGTTAGGGACATATTTGCGTGTCGTGTCGTGACGCAACGCGTTCTGTCGTGGCGCGGACTGCTCGCCACCGATTGCGCCAGAGCGGTGGTGGGGATTATGGCGCGACACGGCACAACAGACAAAATGTGTTTCTATACTGGCGCGTGGCTCGTGGCGCAAACATCTAGCGGGAATTAAATTTTAATTTTAAAAATGACTGAAGATCTCATAGAACTCGTACGTCAAAGAAAAGTTATATATGATTCTAAGTGTAAAGATTACAAGGATCATTTCATGAGAAATGCTGCTTGGGAAGAAATCGCTGAAATCTTAGAACAACCAGGTAAGTCAATAAAGTTGTATTTTACTTTATTATTTATTTGAAAAGAGATTAATGAATAATTATACAAAATTAACAATTAATACTATTTAAGAATTTTGTCTACCTCGGCGAATCATTTCTATTTGCCATGGTACTCTCCCTTCTGGACTAATAAAATACTCTTTGTATTTCTCTCTGACATAAACAGCGTTTTTTGATGGGTTTCTTGGTAAAGATTCAATATTAATTAGACAGTCGATGTTGCTGCTATGGTCAGTAGAATCCATCAAATTTTCTTCAGGGTGCAATGTTTCTGTTCTTAAAAAATTATGTAAGCAGCAGGCAGCTAGCACAATCTTGTCTACCATGTCCGGTTGGACTTGCATAGGTCCATGAAATACACGAAATCGAGCCCGTAAAATACCAAACGCATTTTCTACACACCGGCGTGCACGTGATAAGCGGTAATTAAATATTTTATTTGCATCATTGTTAACTAGCTTGTCTTTGTGATAAGGTTTTAACAAATATGGTTTCAACGGGAATGCTGCATCAGCAACAATAGTGTATGGCATAGGTTGTGAGTTTACACTCAGTGGTTCATCCTGTGGTACATTTAATGCTTTCTGCTCAAATAATTTTCCCATCAAAGATTTCTCGTATATGCCACCGTCACTGTTTCGACCATACGCACCTACGTCAATCATGATAAATTTGTATTGAGCATCAACTAATGCAAGTAAAACTATGGAGTGTTCTTGTTTATAGTTATAGAAAGTAGAACCTGCGTTTATAGGACAAATTATGTTAACGTGTTTGCCATCTAATGCTCCAATACAATTTGGAAAATGCCAAAATTGTTTAAAGTTATTTGCAATATCTTTCCACATTTGTTCAGAAGGTGTAGGCATTACAATAGGTGCCATATTTTTCCAAATGGCTTCACACACTTCTTGTACTATAACTCTCACAGTAGAAAATCCCATTCGATAGTTGAAGGCCAATGATCGAAAAGTGTTTCCAGTAGCTAAAAATCTGAAAAGAAATAAACAATTATTATTATTTGTTACAGTAAATAAATGCAAGGATGACTGGGCAAAACTAAGGAATGCTTTCGCCAGCGCTTTGAAGCGACGAAGGAATAAGAAAAGTGGGCAGGCTGCGGCGGCGTTAGTGCCCTGAAAATATGAAGAGAACATGAGTTTTCTTCTTCCTTATATGGAATGTAGGAGCACAAAAACAAATGTGACAACTACACCAGAATCACCACCCACAGAAGAGTCTCTCGACGAAAGTCTTCCAGAAAGTCCCAGTACTTCACGCAGTCAATCACAATGCAGTTCCTCATGTGGAAAACCTAATAAAGAACCCAAATTACAAGAGTTGTACGATTTGATGAAATCTTCCCAAGATTTAAGACGTCAGAAGCAAAATTTTAGACAAGACATGGACGAAACTGATCTATTTTTCCTTAGTATGAGTAAAGAATTAAAAGCGCTGCCAAAACTTGAACAAACAAAAATAAAATTAGACTTGCACACCGCTATTTCCCAAGCATTAATACGGCAATTGGAACACAAAGACAAAATTTTAAAAACGCCTATAAAAATAACAACTCAAAGATTCATCCAATCAACTCCACAACATCAGTCCTCAACATACATCCAAACTACTGCAAACGCTGAATTACCAACATACAACCAGTCACCCTCACACGATCAGTCACCCACATATATCGAGTTATCAATTCCTACTACATCTCGCGCACAAAATCATGCTGATTCTTCAACATACATCCAAACTACTGCAGACGTTCATCAATCACCAACATACACCCAGTCACCTATACACGCTCAGTCACCCACATATATCCAGTCATCATCATTTCCATCCGGATCACACTCAAAACCTGTTGTTTCAGATAACTTGAAAGCATACTATGACAGTATAAATTTTGAAGATGAATAAATTCAAAATAATGGTTAAACTAATGATTTCATGATAAACAGATAATTTTTTAACTAATAAATAAGACAGCAGGTTGTGATTACTTAAATGTTGATTTCATATAAGTTAGTTTCATGATAAATGATTGTTAACCTAATTCGTGCAACAGCACAGTCAATTATATTTTTCAAAGTAAATAAAACTTACCTTAAACATAACGCAAGTCTTTCTTTAGTACCTATGGGTTCACGAAATTTCGTATGTACTTTTTTTATGTCTCCTTCAATCAGCGAATGGACTTCCTCATATTGTGCTTTGTTCATCCTAAAGTACTGATGAAATTTCTCATCGTCACTCTCCAGTTCTTTAACAAGACGATGAAATTCACCTTTGTCTTGTCTCCCTCTGTTTATAGGGTGAACCCAGTATCTTCTTTTCTTTTTTTTGCTCTTAAGAAGTTTCATTGCTAAGAGAAATTGAAGGTCTTCATCAAAATCACTATCCGAATCAGAAGAAAACATTATTTATGTTTGAACGCTGCAAAGGTTCGTCAAGTACTGTTCAGAAATAACGCCAGAGTACGCCACGACACGACACTTTAGTGTGCACACTCACCGTCACGACAGTAAGCGTCACGACACGCCACGACACGTAAGTATGTTTCCGCCTTTAGAGAATAACGTGAGGAATCTTTTCAGGCTGAGTGCGGGTGTCTGTGTACCGGTGTCTGCACCACGCGGTGGTGTGACGCGGCGTGTTGATCGGTTCCGCGAGGCGGTTCATTACTAACGCAGTAAGTAAGTTTTCTGTTTTGGCGGCTGAGCCGGTGTCGAGTGTTTTCCTATTTCTAACGGGGTTCTCCCTTCTCGTGCTCAGGTTTGCGCTTGGTGGGCGCTCCGCCCTGCGTGTGCGCCGGCCGTCGGTTCTCGCTGAGTGTTCGACACCTCCCTAAACAGGTATTCTGAACTCATTCTCTTCAACGCGGTGAATTAGTCAATTAGTAAACAGTGTAACCTGGTGTTGTTTTTCTGAAGGAGGCCACGATGGCGATCCGCCGGCGTGACGCCGTGGTCGACGCCCAGTGCTTCGTGCACTGGCGTCGCCCGCCTCCGAGTACGCTCTCCTCCGGGGCGTTTCGGTGGGTGATTTGATGACTTAAATAAAGGCGTTGGGCTGTGGTAATGTAATGTATTTAGCCGAGCAACCGTTGCCAACTTAGTCGATTAAATAACTGGACCTTGTTGTGATTAATTAAACCGTATCCATGGTTCCGTAGTAGCCGCGAAGGATGGTATAAGCTGTTGTGTAAGACGTGACTTTCTGTACTATACTAGGAGGTGTTCTGGGAGGGAGCGCTGTCCGGAGGGGAAGTCCAGCCCTGAAGGGGACCCCTCTCCGGTGGGGTGCGCAGCAGAAGGAGAGCGTCTGCGGGTGCTGCGGCGCGCGGCGTTGGCGTCGTGGTTAGGGGCTTCGGCGGGCCGTCCCCCATCCCCGACGTGAACGGCTCATGTTCTCTGTCGGTCCCCATATTTTTCATTTTTGGAGAGGGTCGCTCAACCCTTTCCACTTGTTTAACTGATACTTTTTATTTTTGAGAGGGTCGCTTAACCCTCTCCATCGGTTTAAATAATACTTTCCATTTGCTTAAATATTACTTTTTATTTTTGAGAGGGTCGCTTAACCCTTTCCATCGGTTTAAATAATACTTTCCATTTGCTTAAATATTACTTTTTATTTTTGAGAGGGTCGCTTAATCCTTTCCACTTGTTTAAATATTACTTCTTAATTTTGAGGGGCTGCTTACCATCCCCAACGGAACGGTCTAATCCTTTCCATATAATTAAATTAGTTAAATACTTTTTATTTTGAGGGGCTGCTTACCATCCCCAACGGAACGGTCTAATCCCTTCCATTTAATTAAATTAGTTAAATACTTTTTATTTTTGAGGGGCTGCTTACCATCCCCAACGGAACGGGCTAATCTCTTCCATTTAATTAAATTGGTTAAATTCTTGTTATTTTTTGAGGGGCTGCTTACCATCCCCAACGGAACGGGCTAATTCCTAAATAACCTCTAAATTGTCGATCAACGGTTAATAACGTAGAGTGTTCGGTTATAGTTATTAAGCTATTAGTTGTATGTACGCTGAGCGTTATAAATTAGTCCTTAAGGTAATTGTTAAGATAATTACACGCATAGAATAATGTTTCTTAACACCATCGGTGGTGACCGTTAGAACGGACCCTCTGAACTGAAGGGTGGATTGTAACCAGACCAGCCAAACGAACCAGCGGGCCCCTATTTCTTCTTTTTCGCTTGCTCACTTGTAAACCCGTTTGTTAAATAAACGTTTTAAACGGTACTCATTTATTTCTTTCCCCCCCCACAAAACAAGCTTCACATCGGCGCCCAACGTGGGGCGTTCGCTGGTTTGTGCAGGTTCCTGCCCGCCTCTGGTCTTTCGCTCAGTGACGGATTGGCTGGTCATAACTTAATTTTTTTTTTCTATTGTGTACTTAGACTGAAACTGAATACTGTTCGTGTGCTACTGTAGTGGGGCATTGAGGGTTCAGTGGAGGCTTCACCTGATACTGGACTTTCATTCTGTAACGTATTGGCTGTGTCGATATTGATAAAACTTTTACTTTAACGTTGAAGGGTACTGCCATCTGTGTATTACTGTACTAACAATTATACCTAAGTTCTGACTACTAATACAATTCTGATTGAATTTGAATTCTAGCGTTATAATTTATACCACTTGGCCCTTAAATTTAAACTTTCACTTCCTACATTCACGATGTCTGAGGAACGCCCTATTAAATTCAACTTGCTTAACAAGGAGGAATTAGTTTATGAGGTAACGGTCCGGGGTGCGGTACCTGAAACCACGGTGGAACGCTTGCGGGCACAGGTGTCTCGTCTAGCTAAGGAGTTTCCCAGCGATGAAGTGAATGAGTTTGATGGGGACGTGGAAGCGGAGTTAAAATTAATTTCAAATAAAATCACTGAGTTGGAGGAGCTTCTTGACCAGAAACCCCTCCCACTCAAGAGAGTAAATAGGATACAGGCTTTATGTAACCACCTCTTTCATCGCTTAAGTCGTGTTGTGGCGGATACTGAGACAACGCGGGCTCTTAAAGACCGATTAGATAGGCTTCTACTTGTTTTAATCAATAGGGTTGACCGGATGACGTTTACTTTTACTAGTAGTTTTGACTTCAAGCCTGTAGGGGATGGGTCTTCTATGTCCGCGGAGAAGGAGTCTGTTGGGATGGTCCCGGTGGTAACCTGCGAGCGCGGTTCCTCTGTCTCGTCCCTCAACCTGAAATTTAGTGGCAAGGATAGCGTACAGGAGTTCATTGTGCGGATAGAGGAGTTGTGTAGGTCCCGGAACATCTCGAAGGAGAAATTGTTTAATTCTGCGGCTGAGTTATTTGTTGGTGAGGCTCTGTACTGGTATCGTGGTATCTGTGATGAGGTGGAGAACTGGGAGGAATTAAAGACTGTTTTGCTGGAAGAATTTTTACCCTTTAATTATGATCATAGGTTGCTACAGGAGATCCGTTCGAGAACTCAAGGCCCCGAGGAGTCTCTTTCTGCGTATTTGAGCATTATGCGTAACTACTTCTCTCGGTTGCGTAAGCCTTTGGATGATGCTGAAAAATTAAATATAGTTAGATTTAATATTAGGCCTTCCTATTCCATTCCCTTGGCCAACGTGGACATACAGTCGTGGGCGGACCTGAAGAGGCATGGCCGACAGCTGGAGGAGGCGCGGCAAATGGCGGATTGCTTCCAGGAGCCCCCGAGAAATCTGTCAAATGCTGTGGCCCCTGACCTAGCCTATAAAGGTAAGATAGGACGTCCGCGCTGTGAAGCAGTCGCTAAGGTGGTGGAGAAGTTCTGCGTGCGGTGTCGTGTGAAAGGTCACACGCTTATAGAATGTACTGCGCCGCGTAGTCTGGTCTGTTTTAGATGTGGTGAGAAGGGCGTGAATGCTGCTACATGCCCAAAGTGTGTTCCTGTTAGTAGGCCTGTTGCTGCTGGTAGGCCTGCTCCTGCTGCTAAGCCTGTTTCTATGGTACGTGTGGAGCGTCGTGGTGAGCGCACCTCTGCTGAGGAGTGGCGCGATTGGTGTAATTACATACATAATTTCTTTCAGTCTAGGTCTAGTGTGGAAGTGAGTGATACTCATGTCCAGTCGAAGGATTCGCAGGATGCTCGTCCTTATTTAGAAGTGGATATTTGTGGTGTAGCTTGTTCTGGTCTGTTGGATTCCGGATCGGAAATTTCTATCATAGGTGGTTCTGCCGTTAATAAATTCACTGAGTTTTGTGAAATACAAAACCCCGATCGTATAACTTCTATTGTAACTGCGACTGGGTCTGCTTCCCCTGTTGCGGGCTATATGTTTTTGCCTGTGGTGGTAAAAGGTATTCTGCGTGTAATAAAATTTTATGTAGTACCGGGTATGGCTACTGCGTTGCTGTTTGGTATAAATTTTTGGAAGGCCAGGGGTTTCTGCGAGGTCGAAGAAACCTGTGGAGGCCGTGGTGTCTGCGGTCTCTTGCGCACGCCCGTCCGATGCCCTTACCATAGAGCGGAGGAATATGAAGGCAGTTGTGCGTAAGGATAGTTCATCGTCGAATAGTGTTAGGATTAATAGTAAGAAAGCCGTTGCCGCAGAGTCGAGGCGACGTCTGGTCCCTAAGGATAATAGTTTAGGTACTTCGTATTTTAGTTTTAGGGTTCCTGTTTGTCGAAGGCCTCCTCAGTGTATTAGCGTTGGTGAAGCTGGTCCACTGTCTACGGCTCGACGAACGGTTATAAGTTGTTCTGGTAATAGGGTTAATGTCTTGCAGTCTGTAGGTTCTGAGCTAGGAGAAAGACGCTGGAGGGCCAGCGTGAATTTCCCTCGCTTCCCTCGTGAAATTCTGGTGGGGAAGGGGGTACTGTAACACTTTTTTTTCCTGTCTTGTAGTGAATCTCCTGAGATCTTACCTTGAATAACATTCCTTTGGTATATCATTTGGCGAGAATTGGATTAACTTCCGTACAATTGAACTATCTCGGTCCCAATTTCACCTTAAATAGCTTAATTTCTTAATTATCTCCATTTAAATAACTTAAATTTGTTGCTTTCATAAATTCAATATGATTTGTTTACAAGTATTGACAAGCCGGTTGACAGTGACAATTGGAGATTGAGAGGATTTGACGGGCGGCAGTTGACGGCTGGTCTGTGGTAGTTGCCAAGGTCGCTGTCAGACGGATGGACCAATCCTCGGTCGCCATTTGAGTGATTTCAAAATCGCCGCGTCAGTTGTTCGGTTCTGTAGTCTGTGGTCTGTTCAGCCTCTAGTCTCTGTCAATTTGTGGCGAGTATTTTTTTGTTAGATGGGACTTCTGAATTTGTAATTTCTTTATGAAGGTCTAGGACTTGTTTATAGAATAAAATATTAAATCATTCCACTCCCTTGATTCCGAGTCTGTGGTTGGACCATGGCCGGAGGCGATATAGTCTGTGGCAGTGGTCCGCGTCTGTGATTGATGGTTTCCGGTCGGGGTTAACAGCGTAGAAATTTTCCCGAATATCGGGGTCTGCTAAATTGGGAAATTGATTGGGCGTATATATTGTTTTTTTTCGTTCGAAGAGGAGAGGTCAAGGTGTGCGTGCAGGTTTGTGAATTGGTTTGCAGCCTTGTTGAGTTCTGTTCTCGAAAATGGTTGTTTGTGTGAGTTTATAGTGAATGGATTTGAAGGGAGGACTGGGAGATTTGGATCTTAGTGGGTTTTGGTGTCTGGTTGTGGGGGAGGGATATTTTCTTGAGTAGGCCACACCTGAATTGGCTTTTTTGAATTTTGGCGCCTGGCAGTGGGTGATGACGCGCCTCGGGAGAGACGAGGGAAAAGTGAACCTTACTCCGATTGTGATAGGGAGCGTTGTTGTGGTTTTCGTCATCTTAGTCTGAAAGCTAATGGGAGAACGGAAATCTTTCCCGCGTATTGGAGCTGATCGTGATTGGCGGAATTGAGTTGGAAGCGTCGCGGTATAAAGGGGGCGCTGCGGGCTTGGCGTCTGTTTGCCCGGGTGTTATCGGCGCGAGTGGTCTGTCTGTTCGGGGTCGTGCGGTGACGCACCGGCCCAAGTTCTGTTGAGCGTTTCCTTGTGTCCTTCGGTGTTTCCTTGTTTGGTAAGTCTGGGGAGTCCAATGGGGATTTTCAGACGGGGATTCGAGTGTTCTTAGAGAATAACGTGAGGAATCTTTTCAGGCTGAGTGCGGGTGTCTGTGTACCGGTGTCTGCACCACGCGGTGGTGTGACGCGGCGTGTTGATTGGTTCCGCGAGGCGGTTCATTACTAACGCAGTAAGTAAGTTTTCTGTTTTGGCGGCTGAGCCGGTGTCGAGTGTTTTCCTATTTCTAACGGGGTTCTCCCTTCTCGTGCTCAGGTTTGCGCTTGGTGGGCGCTCCGCCCTGCGTGTGCGCCGGCCGTCGGTTCTCGCTGAGTGTTCGACACCTCCCTAAACAGGTATTCTGAACTCATTCTCTTCAACGCGGTGAATTAGTCAATTAGTAAACAGTGTAACCTGGTGTTGTTTTTCTGAAGGAGGCCACGATGGCGATCCGCCGGCGTGACGCCGTGGTCGACGCCCAGTGCTTCGTGCACTGGCGTCGCCCGCCTCCGAGTACGCTCTCCTCCGGGGCGTTTCGGTGGGTGATTTGATGATATCTATGTTTACCAAATAGAATGTAGCGAGTGAGCCCTGTGCCTTCCTAATGATAAAACCCTTCATGTATTTTGCTGTATGCTGAATTGTTGAAGCCCGTAAGGCTTGATATTATTATTTTAGTTGTTTTAAATTCTTAAATAAAGGCGTTGGGCTGTGGTAATGTAATGTATTTAGCCGAGCAACCGTTGCCAACTTAGTCGATTAAATAACTGGACCTTGTTGTGATTAATTAAACCGTATCCATGGTTCCGTAGTAGCCGCGAAGGATGGTATAAGCTGTTGTGTAAGACGTGACTTTCTGTACTATACTAGGAGGTGTTCTGGGAGGGAGCGCTGTCCGGAGGGGAAGTCCAGCCCTGAAGGGGACCCCTCTCCGGTGGGGTGCGCAGCAGAAGGAGAGCGTCTGCGGGTGCTGCGGCGCGCGGCGTTGGCGTCGTGGTTAGGGGCTTCGGCGGGCCGTCCCCCATCCCCGACGTGAACGGCTCATGTTCTCTGTCGGTCCCCATATTTTTCATTTTTGGAGAGGGTCGCTCAACCCTTTCCACTTGTTTAACTGATACTTTTTATTTTTGAGAGGGTCGCTTAACCCTCTCCATCGGTTTAAATAATACTTTCCATTTGCTTAAATATTACTTTTTATTTTTGAGAGGGTCGCTTAACCCTTTCCATCGGTTTAAATAATACTTTCCATTTGCTTAAATATTACTTTTTATTTTTGAGAGGGTCGCTTAATCCTTTCCACTTGTTTAAATATTACTTCTTAATTTTGAGGGGCTGCTTACCATCCCCAACGGAACGGTCTAATCCTTTCCATATAATTAAATTAGTTAAATACTTTTTATTTTGAGGGGCTGCTTACCATCCCCAACGGAACGGTCTAATCCCTTCCATTTAATTAAATTAGTTAAATACTTTTTATTTTTGAGGGGCTGCTTACCATCCCCAACGGAACGGGCTAATCTCTTCCATTTAATTAAATTGGTTAAATTCTTGTTATTTTTTGAGGGGCTGCTTACCATCCACAACGGAACGGGCTAATTCCTAAATAACCTCTAAATTGTCGATCAACGGTTAATAACGTAGAGTGTTCGGTTATAGTTATTAAGCTATTAGTTGTATGTACGCTGAGCGTTATAAATTAGTCCTTAAGGTAATTGTTAAGATAATTACACGCATAGAATAATGTTTCTTAACACCATCGGTGGTGACCGTTAGAACGGACCCTCTGAACTGAAGGGTGGATTGTAACCAGACCAGCCAAACGAACCAGCGGGCCCCTATTTCTTCTTTTTCGCTTGCTCACTTGTAAACCCGTTTGTTAAATAAACGTTTTAAACGGTACTCATTTATTTCTTTCCCCCCCCCCACAAAACAAGCTTTACAACATCACGCCATATTTGCTAACGCTGTGCGTCATAGACTGTTTCTATCTTGCTCAAACTTATACAAAATGTAGGCAAAAGAACAAGGATGACGTATAATCGCATGTCAAGTCTCTATAACACGGTCATAGCCGTTGTGAGCCGTTTAAAAATTCGTCGACAAATCGTCGCTCAGTTTCGTTTTCGCCCACGCGAGTAACAGACGTTGGTGTTACTTGAGATCGAACTGTGACCTGTGTGTGTGTTTTTTTCGTTTCTACAAGATGAACAAATAAGTAATGAACAGTTTTTTAACGCATAGAATGTGTTTTTGATAAAGATTTTCAACAAAAATAGTAATTTCAACAAACATCGTTTGCCATTTTGCGCGCCAAAGTGGCGTCATGCCCGTACATTTTTACTTGGTATGAATATAAATATAAGAATTATGCCAAAATGTCGTGATTACGTATGTTGTTACTTAGTTTTTTATTGTTACCAAGCATTTGATACAAATACTAATGTAAAGATTTTGCGTAACATTGAAATGAAAACACAAATCGGGCTCAGGAATGTGGTCAATGAAAGGAATGTGCACGGAATGTGGCTCGAACCGCCATTTTGTAAGACATGCTTCCGTAGCGTGGAAAATGTGGATGTGACTTTCGATTATTTTACTAAGATTTCAAACATTTTTTTATTTTCATTTGTGATGGATTTTTTTTTTATTGCGTTTTAATTATTTAATTTTGTGAGTTCTGCTGAGATAATTGATTAGTACCGATTAGGGTTCCGTGGATTTGAATTTATATTTTTGTGATGGATTTTTTTTTTAATTCCGTTTTAATTATTTAATTTTGTGAGTTTTGCTGAGATAATTGATTAGTACCGATTAGGGTTCCGTAGATTTTAATTTATATTTTTGTGATGGATTTTTTTTAATTCCGTTTTAATTATTTAATTTTGTGAGTTTTGCTGAGATAATTGATTAGTACCGGTTAGGGTTCCGTGGATTTGAATTTATATTTTTGTGATGGATAATTTTTTTTTTGAAATTCCGTTTTAATTATTTAATTTTGTGAGTTTTGCTGAGATGATTGATTAGTACGGATTAGGGTTCTTTGGTGATAGATTTGTAATTTTTTTTACTGTCTTGTATTTAATATTTTTGGTGCATTTTAGTGAGACAAGTCGGCGTGGTGGTCGCCGTGCTAGGGGGGCACGTGTGCGAGGTGGACGAGGTGGTCCAGGTGGACCATCCTCGGTGGCGGATGTGGTGGCGGATGTGGTGCAGCGTGGTGTTCCCGGAGGCAGGATTCGTGGAGGTCGCCCCAGAACGCGCGGAGGTCGCCGCGGCAATGTGCGGCACGAGCGACCGGGACCGGCTTCTGTGGACGAGTAAGCTTTTTTGCATAATTAACACTTTTGATTTTGACTTTTGTTGAATTGGAGACTGTATTCTTCGCACAAAGGAGCATTGTTTTCACCTTTTTCGACTAGGAATGTCGAACGTCGAATTTGCGTCTAGGAGCCACACTTATTCAAAAGTTTACTAAATACAGTTGCTACTCACAATGTAAATGAATAGCTTTAACTCCGAAACGTACACACTGACCTACCTACCTGGCTAAACACCTGATACTTATTTTTTAAAAGTTCCTTTTAAATTTTAGACTCGTGATCCACGACATCCACGACCTGCCCGAGGGAAGGGGTTTGGAGACGGCCTTGCATCCAAAAAGGATGCGCATGTGGCAACCGTAAGTAGTTCTGTTTGAAAATGTTTTTTTTAGATATTCTGGTTAGTAAGTTTTAAGTTTTATTTCAAAATGTGAAATATCTCTCTAGATCTAATCCTGCGCCACCACGGTCAACGTTGGTTGCACCGCCGTCTCCTGCGCCAGAACTCTGCACCACAGCACCGCCGCCATCACCTGGACCATCTTGTTCGGTGCCCTCGCCAGTGATGTAAGTCATTTTAGGAGTTAAGGTTTTAGTTAGCTTGCCCAAACAAACATGTTTGGGTCAAATTTTGCAACTATTAACCAGTTTATAAGGTACGAGTAACCGCCCTCGCTTTACTTCGGTTTTCTTATTTTTTACACCTTGGGTTACATTATTGGAGTTTTATTAAGGATCCCTAATTTTTTTGAAAATATGATATAGCCTATGTCACCCGGGGATAGCGCAGCTTCCCAACAGTGAAAGAATTTTTCAAATCGGTTAAGTAGTTTCGGAGCCTATTCAATACAAAAAAAAATCAAATCTTTCCTCTTTATATATTAGTATAGATGTGGTACGGTATGGCAGATATGGGTAATACAACACACACAAATGTTCCAGGTTTGTCGAATCCGGGTCTCCAGCACCTCTGGCTCCTACACCTCGTCGTCCTGCGCGTCGTTGCTTGAGAGATGAGGATATTACATTCCTCATCAATCACGGTATGTATCTGTAGATTTTTAACCAACTTCAAAAAAGGATTGAATTATTTTTCACTTTTTAAAGACATTTTGTGGTGGTATGCAACGCATTACATACAAAACACAAACTTTCTCTAAAATAAAATAAATTCGTAAACATTAAAACTTTTCGACATTCCTTTCTCACGCTTAGAAACAATAGAGATATCCTTAAAGTACGTCGCCTAAGCTAATAACACTTTAGCGTTGGAACCATAAAACATTTTGGCTATTGAAACATTTGAAGCGGATGCAATAAATTGCACTCGTTTTTACAGATAAACTGCGTGTTCTATAGACTGGTGTCATGTGACGTGAATTTTTCGTCAAATTTCAAATTAATGGCTGTTTGAGACAAAGAGAACAGATACACTTGAACGCTCAGAGCATAATTTAGTTGGACCCCTGCTACGGTTAATGGGCATGTAGTAAAAAATTATAGAGCGTACGAGGGAACGAAATGGGTTCCGGGAATGAATCGCTAAGGGCGTGCATTTCTGGCACAATCCAAACCGTTAGCCAATGGCTATCGAGGATCGAGATACTGTGCTTTTTTCTTGGTTACAGTGGGGAGATGGCGTCGTGACGCGGGATATAACCCGGGAACATGCGGGAAGCGGGGCATTCAAAAATCAGCGCGACCAGAGGCAGTACGACTACTACTACCTCCAGTATTAAGATCATTGTTTATCTAAGATTAATTGTAATTTTAGTGTTTTCCTGAAATTGTATTAAGTTAGTAGTAAATAAGTGTTAGACTAATTTAAAGTCAGTGCAAGTAAGGGGCTTCTTCGCTTCGGACTTTGGTAAAGTACCTAGAAATTTATATTATTACATAAACTAAGATAAGCCCCACAATTGTATCTTAACAATTAATTGACCTCGCGTAACGGGAGATAGATTCGAGGATGTATCCAGAAGATTGGTTAACATCCGTGAGAGTGCGACAGCCGTGGTCCATTTTGGACAGAGTGATACTGGGACTATTCCTATTAATGATCTTGTACCTGGTTTTAATTATGCTATACGAGCTTTATCTGAAGCACCGTAACCGAAGGCGTAACCGTTTAACAGGCGGAGACCTTCGGCTTAGTTAATATGCACGACACTTGTGGGATTTATCAATGTACATTGTTTGGCTATTCCTCAAACTTTTTCATTATGGAATGTATTTGTTAACCTAGTGTGTTGTCTCTCTATTTGTGAGTAGGGTTTTATAGAAGTAGATAAAACGTAAATAGTACTGTAAATAGTTATACTTATCATGTAATTAGATTATAACTGCCACAAGGGTTTTTGGTACTGGGCTTGCACAATTTCCCTTGAAATTAGTATGGCTAGCAATGGGAGCCCGGTTTCTAATAGAATTTGCCTGTAACTATTAGAAATCTAAATTTATCTTTTGCTTGAATATAAAAATTTGGTCAAGATAATAAAATGAATTTGACCTGAAAATATACCATCTTTCATTATCCGTCCTAATCTCACTTTCAGAAGTTACAAACTTAGGAGGCTACATTATGACCTTAGACACATTTATTAGAAGTTCAAATTTTAATTGAAATATTTACTTGTAATTCACATAACGCATGGAAATGCTACACTCAATATTAGATTCATATACATATAACAAATTGTACATTCTCTAACTGATTTGTTTACACTAGAAAGTAATCAACATTGACACATTCTTACAATTACACTAGATTACATTTGTTAGGATTCGAGATCAAACTGAAAAATCATATATAAATTATCTAAAGGATCAAACCCTTATCTAGAAACTAAACGTGTATTGAACGCCTGAACACAAAGAGGCCAACTACAATGACACTTTATGACCAGTGGACCCTAAACGAGGTTCTTGTATAGAGGCAACGGGACTCAAGTCTCGCCTTAGTAAAGCAGGTAGTTACATTTTATACAGGGTTATGTTTCCTACTTAACTACGACGAAGAGGGATGCAGCCGACTTCGGGCAGCGACTCGCCATTACAGGGAGGAAACATCATGATTATTTGGGAAGTAATTAACAAGTGTCCTGTTAAATTTATATATTCTTAGGAACATAGGGAGTTGAGAGACATTCCGATCCAGAGGCATTTAGCCAGTTAATATTATTTTGTTGTCACGAAGGTGACCCATCTAAAGCACAGCCCTGCAGGGACTACTGGCGGCAGAAACGGGCACTCCCATCACACAAACCCCCCCCCCCCCCCCATTGCAAGACCCTCCGCCCTCAATTTGGCCAAATCGAACCATAACAAATTATATAATATATGAATAAATCCATGGTACCCGGAGCAGGCTTATATAGCCACAAAAGACCCAGCTTTCGAGCTAACGGGCAACTTAATTACGCTTCTCAGCGTCCAAGGAGGGTCTATGCCGCTCCATTACCCGTCTAAAGGGGCCCGTTATCGGGTGTAGGAATCTCTTGAGTTGTCGACTGATTCTGGTCAGTATAGGCGGTTGATTTAGTCCCGCACAAGCTTAACCTCACCACCGTTCTGTTCCGATCAATAGAGTTATGGAAATTACATTTATACTAGATACTCGAAATATGTAACTTAATATTTTACCATGATATAAAGCCCTTATAAGATGAATACTAATTAGTGAATCGGAGAACGGTGAAGGTTTCGTTTCGTTCTCGTGGAGGCTGTGCTCGATCGACAGAACGATCGATCGCTAAATGAACAAATAAAGGCTTGTGCCGAAGCATCTGGATGTCTCTTCCTCCATTGGGTGACGCAATTAGAGTTAACTAAGATCAAACAAAGAATAAATTCACTTGTCCACGTCTGAATCAAACCTATAACTGATTAAGTTTGCGCGGTTAAGCTTAACTAGACGATCATCCACACATACGAACCACCACAATTTTGAAGGCAGTTTGACTTTTTATTTAAGTTTTTATTTTTTGTTTGGGGCAATGGGCCGTGGGCAAATCTGGTCCCCACCAGATTTCAAACCAATCATTTGTTACAGGCAGCGACGACGACTCTGACGACGGTGAGGATCCAGAGGCTCCAGTGTCTGTAATGTCGAGGGTGTCTCAGGCTGCCATTGAGGTTTTAGACAGCGACTTTGCCACGGAGACTGCTGGAGATCCAGTGCCTGACGAACCGATGCCGACGACCACCGAGCCATTGGAAGATACTGAGCCCATGCTGACGTCCACCGAGCAGCCGTGGGCAACAAACTCGTTTGACTGGAGAGAATTCCCGAACCCTCAGATTCAACCTGAATTGAGGCGAGAAATTTTCTCCCAGATTAATGTTGGTCCAACAACTCCATCTGTCGACCCATATGACATTTTCATTGAAATATGGGATAGGCAAATTATGGAGCACATTGCCTCGGAGACGAATAAATATGCTCAGCAGTGGGCATCCCAGATGCTCTGGAACAATAATCTCCATCCCAACAGTCGCATCAGCCAGTGGTACGATACCACGGCTGATGAGCTGTACACATTTTTTGCAATCATCTTGGCGATGGGGATTTTGTTCAAGTCGCGGTTGGAAGAGTACTGGGGGTCCAGCCCTGACATATTTAGTACTCCAGGATTTAGAGTACACATGGTTATAGATCGTTTTATATTGTTATCGAAATGTTTACACTTTAGTGATAAAGAAACCATGTGTACTCTAGAACTGGGCGTCTCCGAGGCCAGGCTATATAAAATACAGCCAATATTGACACACCTGAACAGTAAATTTCAATCAATGTATGTTATGTCGCAGAACGTGGCACTAGATGAGAGTTTATTAATGTGGAAAGGCTGGTTGGATATCTGCCAGCTTATCCGAAATAAAGCTGCAAATCGGGGCATAAAAACTTATGAACTATGTGAATCTCAAACCGGCTACCTATGGCGGTTTGAGGTTCACGTTCCTAAGAGATGTGCCCCGCAGAACATAAATGATCCCCTAGAGGCTTCGACACCTGCAATAGTTTTGCAGTTGATCAAAGGCCTGGAATATAAGGGGTACACGTTGTGGATGGATAATTTTTATCAGTCGCCGATTCTAGCTCGGCGATTAAAATCATTAGGGTTTGATTGTGTAGGGACCCTGCGGACAGACCGTAAGTTTGTTCCGCAGGCCCTGCACAATCTAACCAAACGGAACATGAGACAGGGGCAGATCACCGGTCTTACCTCTGGAGACGTCGACGTCATGGTATGGAAAGATATTAATAGAGTCGCTACTATCTCTACATACCATGGCGACGGCCAACAAACCGTCCAGGGATTCACCAAACCCATCATGATATTGGATTACAATATCATGATGGGTGGGGTGGATAAGAAAGATCAGCTCCTGTCCATGTATCCTATTGAACGGAAGCGTACCAGGGTGTGGTACAAAAAACTTTTCCGTAGGTTACTAAATATATCGGTAATGAACGCATACATAATTCATCATAGTAATTCATCATCATCCCACGCTATTTTCTCACCATCATCCCACACTTTTAATCATCGTAGTTTCCGTATTGCTCTCATAAATTCTATTTTAAAAAAACATTCCTCTTTCTCTTCCTCTTTCTCTTTCTCTATGTCCAGTCTTTCTACCGTTGCAACAGCACAGATACGTCCCGCAACCGTCACGCACCGCCTGAATCAATTTCCGATGAGAAAAACCCAACGGCTAAGGCGGGCGTGCACGGTTTGCAAGAAAATGGTGAACACGTTCTGTGCTGATTGCAACAAAACTGTGTGCATTGGTTCTTGCTTTGATCGTATTCATTCTTAATTTATATTAAAAATGAATATGATCAAAGCAAGGCTATCTAATATATACAATCTGTCACATATATATATGTAACATAAGAAAGTACATGGCTCAAAATCGGCAGCTGAATCGATTCCACGTATTTTTAATGTAGGTAATTTTTTTTCCCTAAAAGAAATTAAAATTAAGTAAATGATGTCACCCAATTCTTTAAACAGTCGAAACAAACAAAAATGAAACTTAAATCAATGCAATAGGGTCCTTTCAAGCATTATTATACTGAGCCACAGCCACAAACGCACACTGCCAAACGTACGTAGTTGTACGACGTAAAAGAAATTCACTACAAACGCAATAGATCAAAAAAATATTATAAAGAAAGTTCGCACACTTCCTTACGTTTTCTCTCTTCCGCATATTTAAAAACAGTCGGGAGGAAGCGAGACGTAACGATGGTATCACTCCCGGCCGGCGGTCACGTCCCGGCCACCGGCGCCGCGGCGGCTTTTATGATCTACGATTTAGTAAATTAAAAATTAAACAGTCACCCCGCACGCGCCGGCCTTATCAGTGAATGGATAGTGTTTAGGTACAGTTTCCTAGGTCAGCTGATTTGACCCTACTAGACTTTTTTCTGTTTACGTTTACTGTTTTTTACGTGTTTATTTCAAACATTCCATTAGCGGTGAGGATCTAAAAAATAGAATAATAGCTGCATTTGACGTAGTGAAAAGTGACACTGTAGTATTAAATAAACTTAAACGACAATTACAAAAACGTGCATCATATTTGTGTATCGAACAAGGTGGTGGACAATTTGAAAATGTCATTAAAAGACGACGCCGCAGGAGTTGATAGGAGTATAGGAGGATGAGGAGGGAAGAAACCAATTATTATCAGACTTGTAAGTTACCTACCTACACTAACTAAATTTAATTGGTTGTTTAATATTTGTAAATATTTTTATAATTCACAGCTTTCAAACACGCAGTCTTTTTTAATTTGTTGTATTATTACTTAAGTCCGATTTAAACGTATTATGTAGTTAACTAAATTTTAAGTGAATAATTTATTAGTGCGCGTCCAAACATAATAATTTAGTAAAGCTCTTTAGTTCATACAATTCTTCACAACCTACTTATCAAACTTATGCATTTTACTAATTTTAATTAAAAAATGCCTGCTCAAACGTGTTAAGTGATAAGCCCCGCCCATAGAAAAATTTCTAAATCACTTGTTTCCTTGCGTACTAAATTTTAAGTACTAAATTGTCCGTTTACACCTACTAATTTACTTAAAATTTAGTTAAGTTTTTAAAACAATAAATATTTCAATAAATATCTTATCATCTTAATGCCAAAACGATTGACATTGTATTAATCAAAATGATTCAAAGTCGACAGACCAAAGCTTGTAAAAAGTGATTGAAAGAGGGAATCATAATTTGTTTATGAAACAATTTATCTTAGTACGATTACCTACTATTTTAGGCATAATTCGTTTTCGTCCATCAGCTGCTATCGCCGCGCGCGCGCCGGCCCCCGCGGCCCTCGTTGTAGCCTGTGACGTGGGTCTCACTCTCATGTGTAGGTACGTGAGTCTGTATGCTTGCGTAGAATATTATGAACATTCTTATCCCTCTACGAGAACAACTAATATCTTGAATAAACAATTATTAATAAAGCTAATAAAAAATATTTCAGTGTATGTATTATGATTAAAACTGAATAGGTATTCTAATTGGGGTGTTTAAGGGTGTACGTCATTTATGCATTTAATGTAGTGAAAAGTGACACTGTAGTAGGTATTAAATAAACTTAAACTTATTACTGACATTGTTTAATTCTTTTGTTCTTTAATGTGAGGTTTAATCAATGAGTTCAAAATTGTTCACAGTCTACAGTACAAAGCCTGAAAAATGTAATGGAAAGAGAGAATCATAATTGTTTAGTATTTAATCTTCTTACCATTACTTACTACATATTTTATGTAATGATCGCTCGATCGCTAATAGTCAGCTGTTTTCGTTGGGGTGTACCTCACACACGCGCGCACCGACCTTGTATACGTAGCGCTCGTTCGCTCTCATGTGTGCGTGCGCCGCTGGGTAGAATGTTCACACTTTTCGTTCGAAATGAGTATAACTCATTTCTTAAATAAAAAATTATTAAGCTATAAAACACAATTAAAAATACGTGGAATCGATTCAGTTGCCGATTTTGGACAAGGTACTTTCTCAAAGTGAGTAAATTCTGTTATACGTTGTATATCTATCTAATATATATATATATCATTTACTAGTAACTTACGGAATGTTTTTGTACCACACCATGTCCAGCTTCCTGATATCTATATGAATAAATGATTTTGTATTTGGATATTTTTTTAATTTTGAAAAAAAAATTTGAAATATGAAAATTTTGAAATAAAAATTCTAAGTGTATCAATGACACCTATATGAATAAATGATATTGAATTTTTTTTCAAATTTTTGAAAAAAAATCCAATTTAATTTAATGTTTTTTTTTATTGAAATTAATTTATTTCATTTTATTATGTGTATTTTACATTTTTAATTAACTCTCATCTAGTTCATAACATTCATTTTTCAAGTTCAGGTATGTCAATATTTGCTGTGTTGTATTTAGTCATATAAGGTTTTTAAAATTCTCAACATACATTATTAAATAACCAATAACCTCACCAAAGAATTGGACTATCATATGCAAAAGAACTTTTTTTAAATAAAATTGTAGTTCTAGAGATTAAAATGTTCAAACATACTCTTGAATTTTATTTAGTATAAGATGTGAATGGCATGCTGTGAGTCTCGGGTTCGATCCCAACTGGGGCAGATAATTGTTTTGTACTCTGGTCTTGAATTTTGAGTTGTTTTCTCTACGTGTCCACCACACTCAACACAGGGAATCCTAGTGCCCCCCCACTGCAATTTTTGAGCGAGATCTGACGAGTAGCTTTTGAGTTACACCTAATTTTGAATTCGGTTATTTTTTGTCAAGAATTATTGAAAACAACAAAATGATTTTGTTTGTCGTGATTATATAATATATTCAATTACCCATTTATGAATTACATTGTTTTAATAGTTTCTTTGTTTACAGCAAACTCTTACATTCCTTTATAATCCTAATATGATAATAATAAGAAGTGTAAAAAAAAAATAGTTAAAAAAAAAAACAAAAAACCCGACAGCGTAAAAAAACTAACTGTCCCGACTGCCTATGTATGGTCCTTCTAAACCCATCAAAAAATCTCATATGTTTTTTTTATCTTTCTTTTATTGCATATCCTCTACTAGTACACTACTCTATTTTCTTGTTACATTTTCCTAAAATACTTTTATTTGCGGTCAGACATTGCATTAGGCAGCTGCGACGGTTTGGCAACGTCGCTAATTTGGAAGCGTAGCGAGCTGGCGACGTCGCCAGTAAAATGTACAGGTGCATCTCACTCACTCAGTGTCCAAACCGGCTGCCAAGACGGACGCGCACGCGTGTTTTTTTACAAAACTATTTTATTTATTATTCTTATGTTTTTCACTTAACACGGTTCCATTTTTCAATAATGAGTTTCGATACAGAAAGGTTTATTGCAGAAATACAAAATCGTCCATGTTTATGGAATACCGCAAGAACTGATTATTCCGACCGCAATTTAAAAATAAGATTTTGGGACGAAATAGTCAATTTATTTAAATAATTTAAAAAATATATGAGATCTGAGAAAATTGACTGAGAGAGGGTAATCTGCTCTTTTGGCTACCTTCGAACGCCAAAGGTAGCCGTGGCAACTACGCCGGCGACGTCGCCATGGCGTCCCGGTGAGGTAGGGCTCTGCAACTTCTCTTCAGTCAGTTCGATTATGATGTCAGGAGTGGACGTAGCCAGTCTCCACTCAGGGAGCCGTTATGTGGTTACGCTTCCAAATTGGCTACATTGCCACACCGTCGCCAAGTGAGGTAGCCGCCATGCATTTCAATATAAACTGTTTGGATACGTTGCCGGCGACATCGCCTTGGCGTCCCGGTGAGGCACAGCACTTATTCTCACAATATGTAACACCGCGGTGAGTTTTCCTAACTATTGAACGTCATAATATATTTATCTATATGATTGAGGAATCAATGCAAATGCTTACAGAATTAGTAAACGGCAAACATATATTTGCACTAAAAGAGTGATCACATTAATTTGTAACTAATGTCGTCACATATTTTTGCTTTGGGGGTTGTCACAATTATTTGATGTACTTTTTTCGTCAGATAATTTTGTTGTCACTTTATTATGCTGTCTATGAATATCAGATATTTTTGCTGCGTCCGTGCAGACAGATATTATTGAACGCATCTTGGGGTAGATATTATTGCTGACGTGTCCATAGTAATATATTTATGCTCGTGACTGTACACCCATATTAAATGGAATTACCAATAACTTAAAAACTAATATAAAGTGTTATTTACTTTATTAGTCACAAACTTAGGGAAATAAACAATTCAACACAAGTTCGGCTAACGAATTGAGCAAACGAGAGCCGCGGGGACGATACGAGTGTTCGCGATTGCGTCATCAACGCGACTGACTGGCGGAGCGAGTGAGCGAGCGCGTCGCTGGCGCCGCAGCCTTGGACCGGCGACAGCCATTCAACCGTGCGGACGCGCATGTATACACTATCCAACCCTAAACCGCGCGCTATAGTCTCCCCCTCTAACCCGAACGAACGCCCTCGCGGTCGGGTTAGTTCTTACGAGGCCTTCCCCTCCGACGTTTCTCCTGAACCGGGGCCTGGATGCGACCAACGAAGGGAGTTAGTACTGACGCATGGTACTTACCTAGTACTGTGCCATCGCTAACACGCTCGAGAATATAAGAAACTGGACCGACTACGGCTTTAACTTTATACGGGCCATCACGGCGGGGAATAAACTTAGGGGTTTGTCCTCTGCTTGTGTCATTGGCCCCCTGTGTCTTCAACAATACCAAATCACCTACCTGATAATCTGGTGCTGGTCGGCGATGCTCGTCGCTATACTTCTTACGTGTCGCCTGGGCGCTTTCATATACGTCGCGGGCATCTATTAGTACCGATGAGATGCCCTTTAGGTAATCGGTTATGTCACCTACATAACCGTCGTTTTCTACAATAGTGCGCATCTCCTGCAGGACATCAGCGGGCGCGCGCATGTCTCGCGCAAAATTCAAATAGGCGGGGGAATACCCTGTACCTGACGTGACCGCTGAGTTTATTGCAAACCGAATTGCAGGCAGATGGACATCCCACGTATGGTGATCTCTCCCTACCAAAATCGACAATTGTGGCTTGAGATCACGGTTCTTACGCTCTACTGGGTTTGCTTCAGGGTGATAATATGATGTGAATGATTGTGAAATCCCCATTGCGTGGCAGGTCTGCTGCATGACCTCACTAATGAATTGGACACCATTGTCACTAATTAGGCGTCTGGGGACACCGAACCGTAAGTACACCTCCGATATTAATATTCTGGCGCATTCTTCACTGGTGGCCGTTGTGAGTGCGAACAGTTCCACCCAGCGTGTGCAAATATCTTCTACTATTAACACCCACTTGTGTCCTTTCGCCGTTTCCGGAAGAGGACCGAACAGGTCCACAGATAGCACCTCGAACCGGCGAGCAGAAACGGGTGTTTGTAACAGCCCGGCAGGTTTCCTATTATCCGCTTTATAGCGCTGGCAAGCCACACAGTTTTTAACGTACTGCATGACGTAGGAGCGCATTCCCGGCCAATAATATTTGCCAACTACTCGACGCAGCGTGCGCTCGGCACCCGTGTGACCCGCAGTGGGTGCATCATGGTACTCGGCCATTACCTTAGCGCGCTCATGCTCTGGAACCACCAGACTGGCGTCGTCGTGCTCCTCATTCTCAGGGCAATACCTGTAAAGCACCCCATCATTGAGGACATACCCTCTGTCGGCCCACACCCTCCCCCTAAAGGGATCGTCGGACTCTAAGGCTTCGATGATCTTACTCACCTCTGGATCCTTTAATTGGTTATCGCGCTGGTCTGTAGAGCTGCGAGAAGGCATGTCGGCCGTCGCTGTGGTGCAACACAAATCGTGTTCGGGGTCCTCGGTGCAGGCCGGTCGGGACAGCGTATCAGCAACGACGTTAGCTTTACCAGGCGTGTACTCAATCTTCAGGTTATACTCCTGAAGACACAAGGCCCACCTGGCTAAACGCCCGCTCGGAGATTTCATGCTCATCAACCACCTGAGCGGTTGATGGTCTGACCTAATCACAACCTCAGCCCCATCTATATACCCCCTGAATTTCGAAACAGCCCAAACGACAGCCAGAGCCTCTCTCTCCGTCGTGCTATAATTCTTTTCAGCTGTTGTCAAGAGTCGACTGGCGTACTCTATCGGGCGCTCGTCAGTCCCCTCCCCCTGGAGGAGAACCGCCCCGAGAGCGTACCCACTACTGTCGGTTCGAAGGACGAAAGGTAACGTCGCATCGGCCTGCCGAAGAATAGGTGCAGACACCAGCAGCTGTTTAATGCGCTCGAAAGCAGTCTGTTGTTCTGAGCCCCATTGC
Organism: Thymelicus acteon; assembly: GCA_951805285.1. Classification (NCBI taxonomy): domain Eukaryota; kingdom Metazoa; phylum Arthropoda; class Insecta; order Lepidoptera; family Hesperiidae; genus Thymelicus; species Thymelicus acteon. Next base: position 19,416,612 of record OX638214.1, on the reverse strand, counting down.
CAGATGCTTACCTTTTTGAGGAGCGCCGTCAACGGCTTGGCTACCTCCGCGTAGTCAGGGATGAAGCGCCTGAACCAGCTGGAGGTCTGTAGAAAACATTTCAGGTGTTTCACGTTTCGAGGGGTTGGCATGTCTGCGACTGCAGCAGTTTTATCTGGATCGACGTGTATGCCACCTGGCATAATAATGTGTCCTAAAAACTTTACCGAACCTCTGGCGAAGTGACTCTTGGCACGGTTGACCCTTAAGTTGAATAGGGCGAGTCGGTCAAACACTGAGGTAAGGTCATCGAGGTGTTTCTCAAAGCTTTCATCGGATAGAACCAGCAAATCGTCGAGATAAGCCAGCAGAGTGGTACCTGGTAGGTTCGACTTGAACCTATCGATAAGCCTTTGAAAGGTAGCCCCCGAGTTGCGTAAACCCATGGGCATGCGTTTGAACCTATACGTTCCGAGCGGTGTGATGAAGGCTGTCTTGTCCCTATCACCAGGGTCTACCAGTACCTGAAAATAGCCTGCTCGAAGATCGAGGGTTGTCATATATTTAGCAGTCTTCGCCTCGTGAAGGATGTCCTCGATCCTTGGGAGAGGGTAACGGTCGGGTTCAGTGACCGCATTGAGTTTTCGGTAGTCGACGCATAACCTAAAACTGCCGTCTTTCTTTTTGACGAGTACTACGTTGGATGCCCATGGCGACTCGCACTCCTCGATAACATCGGAGCTGATAAGCTTCTCTAACTCTTTTTCAAGCGCCTCTTTTTTTGGCGGTGATAGCCTATAGGGCGGAGAAGCCAAAGGTTCCTGTGCGTCGCTTACCTTGATTTGGTGCACAGCAAAGTCAGTGGGGGGTCCATCTGGAGCGAACTGGGCGGCCCTGCTTTGCAGGAACTCGTTGAGTGTAGCCCTGTGCTCTGGTGATAAACTTGTACCTTCGTCTTCACGCAGCGACACCTCACAGGCGTGCACATGCAACACGGGCACGTTTTTCAGTACATAGGACTTTTCAAACGGGGACCGGTCTCCTGGACTATCTGCAAAATACCATGACTCCTGGGCTATGTCTAAAACTATGCCCGATTTAGCTATAAAATCGCGACCTAAAAGAGTCCTAGTGTCGTCGCCGGGAAATATCATAAAATCGGTGTCAACTATACGACTACCTAGGGTGACGGGTACTGTCGCGATCTTGATCATCTTCCGGTGACATGATCCATCGGCGAGACCGATGTAGCGAATAGTGTCTTGAAAACGAACACCATTATTCATTAATATTAAATACAATAGTGGGCTAGCCACACTGTGTGTAGCCCCAGTGTCTACAATCGCGACCCCTTCTTTACCTACTACACGTATGTTAATCAAAGGGTGCGAGGATGAAGTAGAGAAAAAATCCCCTTTTACGACGTTGAATTCAGATGGCACTGCGCGTGCGGGTTTATTTAAACACGTCTCGCATTTAGACCTAACTACCCCGGGTTGACCGCATCCATAGCACCGTATCGGGTGATTATTCTTACTAACGTTATCTATTTTATTGTGATTAGCTTTGCGGCAGTCGTCGATTGTGTGACCGAATGCCTTGCAAAACGAACACCTAGTGCGAATACGTTTAGACCCGTCGTTCGAGTTAGAGGTGAGTTTGGCACCGGTAGTAGTGGTAGCGTCCGAACTCGTAGTAGGGCTTCGATCGGACGTCGTAGGTATATTACGAGTATAAGATTTCGCGGATGTGTTCGATGTTTTCAATTCTAATATATTGTCCTCCGCGAGTCTCGCTCTCTCTAACAAATCGTCAACGTCACGAATAGTATCACGCGACAATCGTTTTCGTATTCGACGATGTATTAAACCATAAATAATATCGACTTGCATTACTGTAGGCACAACATAAGGCAATCTAACCAATAAAGAGCGTACCTTAGATACAAAAACCTCTGCACGTTCACATTCACTATGTTCACACGCGAATACCTCCTGCAGTATACGGTACGCGGGCCTCTGCACGCCGTAGGTAGCACGCAGGCGTGCCAGCGCGTCGGCCCACGAGCCGACGGCAGGCCGCGCGCCGCGCCACCACACCGCCGCGTCGCCGGTCAGCAGCATGGAAAGGCCACGTAGCGCGTGCTCGTCTGTCACATCGGCACACTCTTTGTATACTTCTACCGCGTCTATGAATGCCTCCAGGACCTCGGCATCACGTGACTGTCCGTCAAACCGCGCGGTGCATTTTGAAAAGTTGCCGCCGGATGTCGTTGACGCGTTCGCCGTGGGCGATGCCGCTGGAGTCGACGCGAGTCCGGGGTTCCACTGGTTGCCTTGAAGTGATCTTAGTGTTTCCACAAGAGTGCGATTGCTCTCAGCCTGCACTCTGGCGAACGACTCCATCATTGTAGCCAGGAGTCTCTCGGTATTCAATGCGGAGTGAGCGGGTGCTCCGCTGCGGCCTCCGCCGATCGTATAATCAGAGTCTGGAGCGGCGCCCCCCTGGGCACACGTCTCGGTTGCGTCTTCAATATCATGGGTCGGAGCGGCGCCTCCAAGGGCGCGCGACTCCACCAAAGTACCTTCTTCTGACGAACTGGCGTCTTCTGGTTGGCGTCTGCCGGCCGCGGCCGCTCGTGTAGTGCGCGGCATATCGTCGCAGTTTCACTGGGCGAACACGCTAATAAAATTCGTGGAGTCCTTTTAACTTAACACACGTTAACTTAAGGCCTCTAGTTGGGCGCCACTATAAAGTGTTATTTACTTTATTAGTCACAAACTTAGGGAAATAAACAATTCAACACAAGTTCGGCTAACGAATTGAGCAAACGAGAGCCGCGGGGACGATACGAGTGTTCGCGATTGCGTCATCAACGCGACTGACTGGCGGAGCGAGTGAGCGAGCGCGTCGCTGGCGCCGCAGCCTTGGACCGGCGACAGCCATTCAACCGTGCGGACGCGCATGTATACACTATCCAACCCTAAACCGCGCGCTATACTAAGCTTTATAATGCACTAGTACCTGTATAAGATATGTTTAGTAAATGCTATAGAATCATTTGGTAAAGTTTGTGCACAACCTCAAAAACACCCGGTATTATTAAATAACTTATGGTGACTATTGTTCCTTAATACAACATTTCTTAATTTTTAAAATTTCTAATTTAACTTTTTCCAAAAGTAATTCTTACATATTTTTCTTAAATACTACTTCATTTTCATGTATTTCTTTTTGTTGTTCCATGTACAAAGCATGCTTTTCCTCCATTAATTTCTTTTCTCTCTTGTACTTTTCTGCTCGGTGTTTAATATTTTGCTCATGCTCTTCTTGTGCATATTTTTTATTTGTTCTTCCCTACTCTTTTTTTCTGATAAAAAATCTTTATTGTCATCAAAATGACTTATAATACGTTTTCTGCCTTCAAAAGGAGTATAAAGGAAAAATAATTTGGTTTTTTTTATTTCCACCCCTTATCCCCCATTCCGCGAATATAAAAACGCTCCCTCGTACTTTCGAGGAGTGGTGTTTAAACGACGGATTATCCATGATATATGGGAAGCTCCACACGACGGTCTGGGAAGTCGATTTAGAGAAAATATTATTCGACCACTATACAACATGCCTGCTAACGTTCGGGAAAAGCAAAAAAGTCTGGAGGAGGACCAGTCAGAAGAGGAAACTACAATATTCCAGGGATCTTCATCGTCGCAGAACATGAAAAACATCTCCGCATTATTCACGACTGTCCATACTCCGGTTCAACATGCCGTTGCCTCCACATCCAAAGACTACGTGAGTATACAACCGATACCACCGACGCCGAAGAAGTCGAGCAGTGGGCAGCCAGCCAAACGAGTGACATTCCGGAAGGAGAACTTAACCTCTACGAAGCGGAGATTGAGTCTCGACAGCGAGGACGAAGTTTATCTGCCGGGAGCGTTTTTCAACTGCGGTAGAAGAGGAAAGCGAACCCGATGTGGAGGTACCGATTCTAATAAAGGAGAACAAGAAGAGGAAACAAGAAATAAAAAGAAAAGAACAGAAGAAATTATAGGGACATACTCGGTCGTAGCTGTCCCGGTCAATGTAGTACCATGATCGAAAGCTGTTCTAGTTCCCAAAATGTATATCACACGATATATTTACCACTTTAGAATTAAATGGTAAAGATACATATTCTTGTGGCGACAAATACCATGGCAACCAATCAACGGGATAATAGGCGTATGGCGTCAACGTACGCATTAGATGCTTTCCTGTTAAATTTGTATGAGTATACCCGTAAGTATATTTCAGCCATTTTTTACTGAAACTAATATGCATTTTTTTCAAACGAGGGTTAGGAGATATCATTGCTATGTTAAGTATACAAAATAAGCTTAATTATTAAACTTTTCGATAATGCTGTTTCTTATTGTTTTGGACTTCACGTGGTTTTTTGTTACGCAGAAAACGAGCAGTAAATTTCACCAAAATGGAGAAAGATCGCTTTCAATCCTTAACTGAAAAGTATAAAGAAATATTATTTACGAAAAAAAACGGACAATACGAGTAAATTAAAGAAAAACAAGACTGGGGCTGCTATTCATGCAGAATTTAATGCTGGTGGAGATCAGCCGAGGTTTTAAGTTATTAATACGAGTTTTAATTACTTTTTTCTTTCTTCCACAGGATTTGTATCATCATCAGAACTACTAATAAAGACGAATACAAAAAAGAGTCCATAATAATAACTGTTTGACACGCTGTTAGAGAACGAAATGATGTTAATCAGTGAGTCAAACACCGGTTAACGTAATCGTTATTTTTTAACGTACGTTAAGGCCACCATTTTGTGATACAACTCGTTTTTTTTTTTGACGATAGTTAGCGCCATTTTTAACGTTAACGTGTGCGTAAAAATGTTGAAACGGATTGTTTCAACATTATTTTACGGGTTGTGTCCGAAGCATGTTGTGCTGGATGATGACGAGGATTCATATACCAATGAAGACGAGGAGGAAGATGATCCCGCTTGCATTTACTGCAATGAACTATTTAGCCTATCTAGACCAAAAGAACACTGGGTTAAATGTCAGCTATGTTCCAATTGGTGTCACACACTATGCGCAGGCATACCTGCAAGAAAGAAGCAGTTTATCTGCTAATTATGCTTTGAAAATTGATATTGTTCAAGACAACATAGCACAAAAGTCTAAGATGACACACTATGTCATCTTAGACAGTCGATATGTCATCTTACACACGACGACCTTATTGTGATTTACGCCTGTATTTTTCATATAATATGTATTTTATTTATTGTTCTAAAACTGAATAATTTTAATTGCATATGAAACGTTTATGAATATATGCACAATTCTGATCTCACACTGCTTCATTTATTTTAAATATTCACCTTTAAATAAAAAGTATGTCATCTTAAGCACAATTCCCCAATATACGAAACCTGAAAGTAGTCTGTTCAGAATCAGTAACTGAATCGATCGCAATAATTTTTACACCATGTTATATTTCATCCTAAAAATATTTAAAAAAAGTTGGAGACCAACGCAAAACATCGTTATTATCGGCCATATAAAGTCTTGGTGGATAGTTTCAACTTTGTTGGTTATAATAACAACAAAACCGGCGTTAATCGAAGTGTGAATCGCATTCCAACGGTAGTCCAACAATGCATTTTGGACTACATAGCCGACAATCCCGAGAGCAGTAAGCCAGCTTAGGCCACCGAAGAATATAACGTCAGCCAAAGTTATGCTTGGCAAACGTTACGGAAAGATGGACAACATCCTTACCATTTCCGACGCGCCCAGGAGCTCTGCGAAAATGATTTTTTTTTTTGTTAGGTTAATGTTAAGAGTTAAAGCCACTACACGCCAGTACATGTAATCGAAGAAGGAGATCCTGTGAGGAGGCTGGATTTCTGCAGGTTTATGCTCAATGTAGATTTGGAAGATCCTTCATTTTTTAGAAGCACCTTGTGGACTGATGAGTCGAAATTTGATCAAGATGGGATAACGAATTATCATAACGCCCATTATTGGGCTCCGAAAGCACGAAGAAATCCCAATAAGAAAAGACAAAGACATTTAAGCCTTAACGTGTGAATGGAAATAATTTCGAACCATATGATTGGGCCTTACTTTCTACCTGAAAATTTGAATGGAGAGACCTGTGAAAATTTTTTGAGACAAGATTTACCTGATTTGCTTGACGACATACCAGTAAGCCTCATTCGAGACGTGGTTTCAGCACGACGGGTGCCCCGCGCACTACAGGAGTGTCAGAGAGTGGCTGGACACTAATTATCCCAATAAGTGGATCGGGAGAGGTGAACCTACAGCGTGGCCAGCTAGGAGTCCAGACTTGACCCCCATGAATTTTTATGTGTGGGGGCACATGAAAAGTTTGGTTTACAATGAACCCAACCTAATAACGTCCGTCGATGTTTTGAAGCAAAAAAAAATATTGATTCCGCAAACGAAATAAGAAGATAATTAACGACTGGTGTAGTGAAAAGTGGCTTAAGACAGAATGCGTGTGTGTGCGAAACGGGAGCGGACATGTGGAACATGTACTGTAGAGTTATTATAAAAAGATAAACCTTATTTGTTACCTATTTGGACTGTTTTATTTTGTTTCCTGACTCAAGTTAAATTTGACGCTTAAGTACCACTATTTTTTACTACTACCTGGTAGCATTTCATCAAAGTTTTTGTTAAGGAATTCTAATAAAACCCTATCTTATTATACCTTGTTGGAAAGCTTAAGAACCGTAGATATTTTGAAGCACATCTGCAGCACAACTGTCATAGACTTTTTTTATAATTCGACAGAAATTACAGAAAATGTGACAGTGAAATATGATGCTCACAAGACTTAGGCTAATAAAGCCATTTGCAAATATCATTTAGATGCTGGAAAGGATAATACTAACACAGTTCGATATTATTATATGGATTTGCAAAAAGTCATGCTGTTACCTGATATGCCAAAGGTGAAAGATTCACCGAAATCACCGAAAAAATGACTCTCATTAATTGAAACGATTAATGGGTTCGATAAATCGTGCATTAGACGAATAGTGCACAGCTTTTATTTAAAAGGAGAGTTATCTACAGCGAAAAAGGTGTTACATGTCATAAATGCAGACGAATCATTACCAAATATGGGCTTGATATCGTTGAAAAAATTACTGAAACATTTGAAGTTTAAGTAGACATACTTAATCGTTTCGTTTTGTAGTGGTAATGAGACCTATTAGGTAGTTAATAAAAATTTCTTTGCAGACAAATAATTTCGTGTACATTTTAAAATAAGCTTCATGAATGCGCTAATACGCAGCGAGACGGTTGGCGTCTATAAAAAAAATTAAAGAGTTCCATAAAAACATGTCGCCCAAATGGTGAAATTCGACACGTGAAGCTTTTAAATTAGAGTTTGATTATTGTACTGAGCTTTCACATTTTACGAACTGATGCAATAAATTCTGACGCCTTTGACGTGTTTGAAAAGTTAATGGTTGTCGAGGGACTAATGGGTTTACAGATGTGACTTGAATAGTTTTCTGGATTGACAAATTGGGCACCCTCCCGTGTTGGCGAGGTCGCAATATAAAAACAAAATATAGGAGTGGTCGTACTGGACCTAGATTAGCCAATAAAGAAGCGAAACGCGCACAATAGGAGGAGTGGTCTTATTTCGGGGCTGGCATGTTTCAATTTTAGCCTAAAACAAATCTGAGAACGGTTACTGTGGGTTTTTTTTCTTCTTGTCCGCAGTGGGAGGACGAGGCAGGATGACAAAACCCCGGGACAAGCATTCAGAGGGGCATTCAGAGGAGTGAGCTCTCAGAGGCAAGACGAATACCTCTAGTATTAAAATCATTGTCACCTACCTCCGATTAATTGTAGAATTGTTTTACTGTAGTATTTTCTTTGTTAAACAAAATTGTAATAATTTATAGTAATCTAGTAACAAGAAGGTGTAAATTTTGGGTTAAATAAAATCAGTGTTCCAAGCAGTGGGAATCTTCGCTTCGAGTCTTGGTAAAGTACCTAGAATTTCTTAGATCTTATAAACTAAGATAACACACACCCCACAACTGTATCCAAACAAATAATATACCTCGCAGACTAGAACTTAGATTCAAGAATGTAGAATGTACCCGAATCATGGGTTAGATTCTATGCAATTCTATCCGACAAGTATGAGTCAGCCTTGGTCCACTTTGGATAAGGTGATTCTAGGGTTATTCATATTAATGCTCGTGTATCTAGTTTTGATTATGTTAATGGAGATTTGTCTGAAATGCCGTAACCGAAGGCGTAACCTTTTAACGGACGGAAGACCTCCTGCATAGTTAATGTATACAACACTTGTGGGATTTATCAGTGTACATATTTTGTTTATACCTAAAACCTTTATATTATGTAATGTACCCACTAAATTAGTGTGTTGTCTCTCTATTGTGAGTAAGGCTTTGTGGAAATAAATAATGTGTAAATAACATTGTAAGTAAGCATAACCACATATGTAATTAGACTGTAGCAGCCAAATAAGGGTAGTTAAATAATGTACATCCTGCTACTATTATAACGCAGAAGGCGAAGGTCTGAAGAAAACATTCATTTCCTATTTACCCCCGGCTACTGAGATACTGCGAGCTGCATATTGAAGCGATATAATTTGACGAATAACGTCTTCATTTAGAAACATGAAACAGCCGCAAATATCATCAGCTCCGCATCGTCTTCACACGCAGACTATCTTCAAACAATCTTCATGCATCCGTCGACCATCTTCGGGCAAGTTTCTTCAACGCCGCAGTCGCTTCTTCAGAGTTCTTGCTGTTCCGGAGATGTGTTCCGCGCCGTCATCGCCCGCCGGTCCGCGCGCTTTTTAACCGACTTCAAAAAAAGGAGGAGGTTCTCAATTCGACTGTATATTTTTTTTATGTTCATTACCTCAGAACTTTGGACTGGGCGAACCGATTTTGATGATTCTTTTTTTTTAGTCGAAAGCTAGTGGCTGTCATGTGGTCCCATATAAATTTTATTGAGATCTGACAATGGCATCCATGATAAAACCATATAAGTCTTAAATTTGTATTAAGTAAGCGCGACAAATGCACGAATAACTCAATATCACGCCAACCGATTTCGATGATTCTTTTTTTAATCGAAAGCAAGTGCTTGTCACGTAATCCCACATAAATTTGAACGAGTAGTTTTAGAGTAACTTTGAAGTCGGTTATTTTTTGTTAGTAAAATTTAGATTATACATATAAGGCCGTCTACCAGCGCAACTGCGGGAGGCTACGCACGAACCTGTACGATCGACCGCCGAGGCTTTGTGGAAATAAATATTGTGTAAATAACATTGTAAATAATCATATAACATATATAATTAGGCTATAATCGCCGCAAGGGTTTTTTGGTATTGGGCTATGCACATTTTTCCCTTGGTTTTAGCATGGCTAGTAATGGGAAGCCCGGTTTCTAATAGTATAAGTAATGATTAACCGCACTTAATACAAAAATGAAACCACTGTCAGTAGGCAAAGAGGTCATTGTACGAATTTCTTCCTGCTTCGTGTCCCGACTTTAGATATTGTAGACCCATAAAGTTTGTGTTTGTAAAGGAAACTGCGGATGTGATTGTTAGGGAAATTGACAAAATTAAGGAGCAGGTAGCTTCATTGTTGCCAACTAAGATTATTATAAATGACTTGGAGGAATTAGTAAAGCCAACATTGATTTTTTGTATGATTAATGGCAAAATTTGTAATTTCATGTGCGTCCACACAAACTTGTTATTTATGTGGAGCAAAGCCTAGAGAAATTAATGAAGAAAGGCTAATATTAGAAAAAACTGTAAATAGCGAGTTTCTCTTTTTGGGTCTGTCTCCTCTGCATTCTTGGATAAGGTTTTTTGAGTGCATCTTGCACATATCTTATCGTCTCGATATGAAAACGTGGCAGGCTCGGGAGCTGATAATAAAAACAAATTAGAAGCAAAAAAGAAAATCGTCCAAGAAAAGTTTAGACGTGAGTTAGGCTTGTTGGTAGATATGCCTAAGCAACAAACGGGGAATACAAATGACGGGAATACGGCCCGTAAGTTTTTCAGAAAGGCTTAATGAAATATCAGCCGAAATAACAGGTGTCAACGTTGAGCTTATCAAGCGCTTCCGAGTCATATTAGAGTGTATACACAGCAGGTTTCCTATTAATATCAATAAATTCAAGGAATACGCTAAGGAATAAGGGAGTTGTACATAAAAGAGTATTCTTGGTACCTAATGCCTGTAAGTGTACATATAATTATTTTTCACGTAAGAGATATAATTACCACATGTGTTCTTTCCAATCGGACAACTGTCGGAAGAAGCACAAGCTAGAAATGAGCACGATAGAAAATTCAGACAATTATTTACCAGAAAGACATCGAGAGTAGATACCAACACAGATTTGGTAAATAGATTGCTGGTGCCATCTGACCCAGTAATTTCAAGTTTACGTGCACCGCCAAAAACTAAACATGGACAAATTACTCGTGAGGTATGCAAGCTTTTAGAGGCAATAACTCCAGCTGGGCGTGGTGAATTACGACGATTTCCGTCTTCAGAGTCTGATGAAGATTCTGATAGAGAATCTGAAAATTCTGATTAATGATTACCACTGATAAATACATCACTGATCTAGTTCTCTGAATTTCCTATTGCTTTTTTATATATTTAAATATTAAGGTGTAATTAAGTGGTTGTTATTAATAATTAAGTTATAATTAAGTACCTGTAGTATTTGTATTAGGTTAATTATATTTGATTTTTATTTTTTTGTAATTATGTTGAAATAAATAATATGTAAAACCTTGTAAATGTGTTTAAATCTCATGAAATACATATTTGATGAACTATTTCATTCTATTCTATTTCACACACATAGATTGAGTTAAATAATATTGTCCCACTAGATCGCGAATATATTACACTGTGCGCCGGATGGGTATCGTATCTTTCTTTTTCTTCCCTCTGTTCTACCCTAATCAACTCTAGCATTTTCATTTGTAACATAAGCAGCGAGGAGGACTCGCATGGTGGCGAGGAGGAAGAGGATGAAATAATATCCTTGCCGATATCGGTGCGGGTGCCCAGGGATGCGCGGTTGCAGGAACAGGATAAGGAGGATGAGGAAGAAGGTATGCCACTCGAAGACGTCAGTCAATTCCGCTTTCAATGGCCATCAAACCCCCCTTCAACCGCACAGCCTGAGCCCGCCGCGGTCCTACCGCCGACCCAAGTGTCAGCCTCCGTGTCGACCCCAAGCCCAAGCTCCGCGCCGATATTGGAGCTCAAATCGACCCTGATTTGAGACCTTTCTCCGACATTAATTGTGGTCCAAAAGTTCGATACGCGAACCCGTATGCAGCATTTACTGCTACATGTAATCGCGAAATTATGGAGCACATAGCAACAGAGACAAACCGATATGCTCAACAGATGGCAACTGGTATGCTGGAGACGGGTAGTAGGGAGTTGTGCGTGTTTTTTGCTATAATCCTGTCTTCGAAATTGTAATAAAAACACCTATAGAGGAATACTATGCTAGTGGCGAGGCCCCATTCAGCACACCCGGCTTCCACAAACTAATGAGCTACAATCGTTTCCACCTGCAAATGTCTCCATTTTAGAAATAATGACGACTGCAACCTCGCCGTAATGACGCGGCCGGAGGCGAAGTTGTTTAAGGTGCAGCCCATATTGGACCACCTTCAAACAAGTTCTAGCGATTATACAGTGTTCAACGACCAACTAGCGATAATTTAAGGGCATGAAATATGTCTAATTTTATCGACAAAAAAATCCACATGTGGGGGTCTAACCTTTTTTCTTTTGGAATGGCCACCAATATTTCGATTTCTCTGGACTTACAGGTCCCATAGATATAAAAAAATAATTATTTAAAATACCCATCTATTCATCACAAAAAAGATCTAATAAACTCAACGTAGTCAAAAATTTCACTTTTTCTTTAATTTTTGTGACTTACTTCAAAAAGTAGCCGATTAACATTTTTTTTTGTAATTGCATTGTTAGATAAAGTTAATATTGTCTACAAAACCGCACCAAAATAATTGCTCTGAGTTACAAGAATCGTGAGTTATCGCAGTTTTTGGGAAATAGCAAATCATCAATACAAAATAGGTAAGCTTAACTGGATAATTGTAGATTAATTATCTTTTTTTTAGGTACACGTCATAAGTATAAAATAATTTATTTTTAGAAAATATGTACGTCCCTGAAACAGAAGTCAATGACGACTTAACGCAAGCGGACAGTCCACCGCCAGCAAAACGACAGTGTACACAGTTGTATGACAGTATGACAGTTGAGGTTTCAAGTGCAACAAGAAAGTTTGAAGAACAGGAGGAATCCCAACACTCTCAACACATAGAAACGTCGCGACGAATACATCTGACAGCAGAGATACATCTGAAAAAGCTACCCAGACGAGATATGTCCTAGATGACATAGAGACCCCCAAAAAGGCAAACGAAGCTTTTGGTGCATTCATCGGGCAAGAGTTGAATAATGTGCTAGAACGCATATTGAAAGTTAAGCATGCTGTTATCAGTACAATAGCGTTAATAAGAAGTGACCTTAGCCTCCAGACAACCGAATAGGACCTTACAGAAAAAGTTGTACCGATTCTCCAGCCTTTCTATGAAGTCGCTCAAGAGCTAAGTTCAGAGAAGCACGTCAGTCTTTCAAAAGTATTGGTTTTTTCAAGCTTTTGAGCCAACATATTATTGAAATGTTACCTGAACATGAAGATAACGCATTAATCACCAGTTTTATAAACAGACTGAACAATAATATCCACGCCCGGTTTTTCGACTTGGAATCCAACGCGTTATATTCCGATTGCGCTATACTGGACCCGAGATTTCGCCAAAGAGCCTTTAGGATTCTTCAAGCATATCAGAGAGAAACTGAAAATTTAAGACGCACAGATGCAGTACGAGGCCAAGTAGGCGCCTCAGCTGTCGAAGAAAACTGTCCTCGTGAAGAACAGCCCACAGCCGGCCCATCAAATAGTCTTTGGAAAAATTTTGATAAAGACGACCAGCTAACTCGTCCAAGAAGCTCTGTGGCTGCCGGAATAAGAGAACTTGATAAATGTTTACACGAAGATTGCCTAAATGGTGGCATAGCCGGAAACATATACATATTTCCTCATCTATATGAACTAGTCTTGAAAAAACTATGTATACAAGCAACATCAGTTTCTTGTGAAAGGGTTTTTTCTAGCGGTGGACAAATTATTACTGATCGGAGAAAATTACTCAAGCCCTCAAGAGTGACGCAGATGCTTTTTCTACAAAGTAATATGTAAATTCTACGTAAAAATTGTATCTAATAATATGATCATAAATAAGTAAAGAAGACATAAGAATTACAAAAAAATATATAAAAAATACTACATCAATCATTGCACATAATCTGATTAAAAAAACGAATCAGAAAAACAAAACTAAATAAAAATACTACATCACTCATTGTAAATACATATTTGATTTTTAAATATGCCATTCTAATCTCTTATCAGCTTTTCGTTCATGTATACAATATCATCGTCAAGTATGAAAGGAAATCAAATATGTATATTAAGCAATTAATAATAATAATAATAACACACCACACTAACACAAAGGAACCAGGATACTTGGCAAATGCCCATACCTGGTTCTTAATAATATTAGATATTATGTAACCTCGAGTCGAGTATAAAGAAATATCTTTATACAAAATAATAATAACAATAATTAAGTACTTAAATTAAGTTTTTAATGTTTCTCGTTCCTATCCTAACACAACATTATAAAGTATTAAAATAATATAAATTAAAAAATACGGTTGATTTGATTAATACATGAATTTGCAAAAATTCTTCAAAGGTAATTAAAAAGTATTAGTTCATTCAAAATTTCACAAAATAAATGACCTGTTAGTATTAAAAAGTATCTCAATAATTAATCTTCAGTTCGAAGCAAAAACTTATAGTACGCAAACCGCGAACGATATTAAAAACTTCTTTCTTTCATAACATAGTAGTAACGATGACCTAATAGACCTAATAGAACGATTACAGTGAACTAGTTCCTTAACCGGAACGAACGATTACGGAGCGCTCTTTTAATTGAACGAATAGGCACAAGACTACTAACTACCATTCGGTACAGGTTAATAAACCCCCAAACCAATCTAACCGCAAAAGCGAGTTGGTGAAGTGGCTGAATGAAAACAGAGTTACAGCAGATATAAAAATGTTAAAGACAGAGCTTATTGCCCTAGTACGGCGTCATAAGCCACCAACTCCTACCTATGCTCTGGACGAAATGGCAAAAGAAAAAGGCCACCAGGTCCTTCGACTACCACCCTACCATTGTCAGTATAACGCCATTGAGATGATTTGGGCCCAAATAAAAGGTCACGCCGCAAGAAATAATACATCGCCGCCATTTACGGCAAATAAGATGTTGGCCCTATTACAAGAGGCCAACAATGTTCAACCTGAAGACTAGTCGAAGGTTGTGAATAAAACAAAAAGGGACATTATGTCTGATTGGGATCGTGACATCCATATTGACAATATAATGGACTTATCGTTAACAATATCCGTCACAGATACAGTTCGGACTAATAAAATCAAATGTTTTATACATGTTCTGTTGTTTCACTTATATAATTACAGACTTTATACAATAATAATTGATCTAGGCCCAATATACGTTTTTTATTATAAAAAAATCGACTATTCATAGTAGCAGTACATCCCATCACTAAATACGCCTATGGCGTTACGTTATACGCATAAGATTTAATTTTTCTTTCCAATAGGTTTTATTTGTAGATTAGAACATTCTGGTTGAGTTTCATTTAATTTACTTCAATAACTAATTATTTAAATTTGTAAATCGCGGTAACTTTCAAGAGTAAAACGAAACGTTATTGAAACTGTCACCCGCACCATGCTACAGCGCACATGGTGTAGGTAGGAATGACTTAAATGAGCAGCAGGCGACTTTTCAGGATTTAGTTTCTATGGATGATAATGTACTCATTTCAGAGGAGCTCAATGATGATGACATAGTTGCTATGTATTCTTCTTTGGATACAGAAGAAGAAGAAGAAGACTGTGAAGAGACTCCAGTAAAAATTTCAAAGCGAGAGGCAATGGAATCTTTAGAAACTTTACACAAGTATTTCGAAATGTCAAATATTGATAATTCTAACATTTTTGATCAAATTTATTATCGAGAAACAGGTTTCAGCAACTAGCAATCAAGTACAAATAAACATAACCGATTCCTTTAAGTCATCAACTTTACTGTATTGTTTTTTTTTTCGATGCAATACATTATTTATGTACATTCATACCTACATTAAATTCATAACACCAAAAATACGCATTTTTATTAACATTTCCACCTCTAAAAATGGAATAACGGCACATTTTAACCTTTGTAAACGGGGGCCTCTGTAAATGAGACAACTATAATTTTAAGCCTGCTTAGTTGGAAAACTGGATTATTGGAAACCCTCAATAATTGGTACATGTCTTGGTTGCCTGAGATCCCAAATAACCAGGTTTCACTGTAACAACAAAATTAAATTTCACATAAAGGTATGGAATGGGAGAATTATTACTAACAATCTTAATTTTTAACAAAGAGCGACATAAGTGTCCGATTTCAAGTAGGGGAGAGCGGGGCTGGTTTTAACGGAGGTAAGAATTAACAAGCTGATTTCCGCCAAACATGAAGTGTTCGAAATATGATACTCGGTTTAGAAACACTATATACACAGCCCAACGTGTCCCGCCTTGTTAGTTGCCAACTGGCCGTCGCTGATAATAGTTGTTCGCAGCGACCTCGGATTGACAGGTAAGCGAACTTTTTGTGCTTTACAATACATTGATTTAATATTTATATATTCGCTGTATCAAATTATAGTTTATCCTATTTTATTGACAGTTAATACCTACCCCGTATGAATATGGTATTAACAGTGTTGTTACAATAGGTATGTTTTTTTACAGAATGAGAATCTACAAGGGGGTCCACGTCTCAACAAGTATTTGAGCTGGCAGCTAAGGAAGTTCTGGAAAAAAAAAACAGAAAATTTTGATATTGCTATTGAATAAGATATTTGTCATGTGACACTGTTTAAATACGTAAAGAAAAAAGGTACGGAATTTTTATTCAAGTGGGTTATACAAAAACTTTTAACTTTAAAAAAAATTAAATTCAGACAAGAAACCATGATGGATAAAATGAGCCAATATCTATTTTGGATTGTTACCCGATGATGTCAAGAAACTAACCTACGAGCTTGCCATTTGATACAAGATACAAATAATTCCAGAATCTTGGAAAGGAGACTGAAAGGCTGACAAAGATTGGTTTGCTGGTTTTATAAAGCGCAACGCGGTATTGTATACGTGATATCCGGAGTCTTGAGGTGACCAGCTTAAGCAGCGCAACATCCTTTAACCGTACTAATGACTATTCATTTTTCGAAAAATATAGAGAAGTGCTTCAAAGATATAATTTCCCTCGGAGTAGAATCTGGAATGTTGACGTGACTGGAGTAACTACGGTGCAAAAGCCCAAGAAAGTGGTAACTCAACGAGATTCCAAGCAGGTAGGGGCAGTCACATCTGCAGAACGGGGTACTCTCGTCACAATTGCGGCAGCGGCAAATACTATTGGTAATATCATTCCATGCATGTTCATTTTTCCAAGAATGAGATATAGCGCTTTAATCGTCCATTCGGCCGTTCGAGTCTATAGGTACAGGTAATAAGACTGGATGGATGACTGAAAAAAAGTTATTGCAATTCATAGACCACTTCATAAAACATAAAGCATTGTTCCCACAATCTTCAACCACTAGATGTCGGTGTGTATGGATCGTTGAAGAATTACATTAGCCGGCAGCAAACAAACTGGAAGATTTATCATTCTGGAAAAACAATGACGATCCATGATCTCCCTGGAATTGTGAAAAAAGTATTTCCTTCGGCATTCAATCAAAACAATATACGAGCCCCGATGCAAAATAGTTCGTCTAGTGTGAAATTTTCTCTGTGAGATTTTTTCTAACTTCATTATTTTTGTATATCTATATAAAATATTAAGCTGTTCTACTATCGCATGTCGCGTTACTTATGCCATTATTTTATTATGAACCAATAAACTATTTTAGCTTTTTAAATTTATACATATCCTGTTTTAAATTCGAAGAAGTTATAAGCAAAATAGTTCGTCTAATTCTTAATTGATGCAAAAGAGTTCGTCTATCGGTGAGTTAAATAAGATTATTCCTTCTTTGTACAATTATGTTGCATAATTTAAATTTGTAAAAGTAATTCTGTGTCATTTGTCAAGTGAGACAGTATAAATTCTGAAAATTTTAGTTTTTTTTCATTAGTTTTCAAATAACAATGGGTCGTGGCAAACCCGTGTGTGAAGAGCTTAGAAAACGAATAGTTTGTGGGGTCGATGCTGGCAAATCAAGTTACCAAATATCTAAAGACTTGATACTTCCCAGGTCTACAGTCCAATCTATCATTCAGCACTATAAAAAGAATAGAACGACTTCTTGTTTGAAGAAAACTGGTCGACCACGCATCACAAGTGCAGGAGAAAACAGAATCCTAAAGAAGATTATCAAAAATAATCGTCGTGCTCGAGCTGGAGAACTCACGGTGCAATGGAAGGACATGATTCACAAAGACGTCTCAGTTGATACTTGCAAAAGAGTCCTAAAAAGAATGGGTTACGGATTTTACACCGCTAAGGAGAAACCACTGTTGACCCCTGTACAAAAGAGAAAGAGGTTGAAGTTTGCTCGTGATCATTTAAATTGGACTTCCAATCAGTGGCGTAGTATCATTTGGAGTGACGAGTCCAAATTTGAAGTGACAGTCGGCGATGAAAGGAAAAAAGTGATTCGGAACAAAAATGAGGCATTTCATACTGATTGTCTCAAACGCAAAGTGAAGTTTCCGGCGTCTCTTATGATATGGGGCTGCATGTCTGCACAAGGTGTTGGTGGTATGCAGTTTGTGGATGGTTCTATCAATGCTGCAAGGTATCCAAACCTTTCGAAGAGAATTTACTGCCTTCTATTCCGTCACTTAAGCATCAACATTCCTTCATTTTTCAACAGGATGGTGCTTCCTGCCATACTGCAAGGACAACAAAGACGTGGCTACTGGCGAAAAGCATCCCTACAATCGAATGGCCATCTATCAGCCCGGACTTATCGCCGATCGAAACACTATGATGGAAAATGAAAAAAGTTCTCCGTAAAAATCCATCAAGATCGAAGAGCGACTTAAAGGCTAAACTCTTGGCTGTCTGGGAGTCAATTACGCCTGAGGAGTGTGCAGCGTTGGTTGCAACCATGCCTCTTCGCATTAAAGCTGTCATTGAGAGCAAAGGCGACAGAACTAAGTGGTAGACGAACTATTTTGCGTGAGTGACAAGGGTAGACAAATACTTTTGCGTTATGTTTTTTAGAATATTAAAAAAAAAAATATGTTATGTAAAGTCATGAAAGAATTTCAGTTATGTTAAAATAAACTTTAAAATCTTCCTCAAATTGTGGTTTACTTTTTATTAAATGTTCTTAATTATTTTACCAATATTTACTTTCTATATTTTACGCTTTGCACTGTGGTGGTATGCAACGCATTACATACAAAACACAAACTTTCTCTAAAATAAAATAAATTCGTAAACATTAAAACTTTTCGACATTCCTTTCTCACGCTTAGAAACAGAGATATCCTTAAAGTACGTCGCCTAAGCTAATAACACTTTAGCGTTGGAACCATAAAACATTTTGGCTATTGAAACATTTGAAGCGGATGCAATAAATTGCACTCGTTTTTACAGATAAACTGCGTGTTCTATAGACTGGTGTCATGTGACGTGAATTTTTCGTCAAATTTCAAATTAATGGCTGTTTGAGACAAAGAGAACAGATACACTTGAACGCTCAGAGCATAATTTAGTTGGACCCCTGCTACGGTTAATGGGCATGTAGTAAAAAATTATAGAGCGTACGAGGGAACGAAATGGGTTCCGGGAATGAATCGCTAAGGGCGTGCATTTCTGGCACAATCTAAACCGTTAGCCAATGGCTATCGAGGATCGAGATACTGTGCTTTTTTCTTGGTTACAGTGGGGAGATGGCGTCGTGACGCGGGATATAACCCGGGAACATGCGGGAAGCGGGGATTCAAAAATCAGCGCGACCAGAGGCAGTACGACTACTACTACCTCCAGTATTAAGATCATTGTTTATCTAAGATTAATTGTAATTTTAGTGTTTTCCTGAAATTGTATTAAGTTAGTAGTAAATAAGTGTTAGACTAATTTAAAGTCAGTGCAAGTAAGGGGCTTCTTCGCTTCGGACTTTGGTAAAGTACCTAGAAATTTATATTATTACATAAACTAAGATAAGCCCCACAATTGTATCTTAACAATTAATTGACCTCGCGTAACGGGAGATAGATTCGAGGATATATCCAGAAGATTGGTTAACATCCGTGAGAGTGCGACAGCCGTGGTCCATTTTGGACAGAGTGATACTGGGACTATTCCTATTAATGATCTTGTACCTGGTTTTAATTATGCTATACGAGCTTTATCTGAAGCACCGTAACCGAAGGCGTAACCGTTTAACAGACGGAGACCTTCGACTTAGTTAATATGCACGACACTTGTGGGATTTATCAATGTACATTGTTTGGCTATTCCTCAAACTTTTTCATTATGGAATGTATTTGTTAACCTAGTGTGTTGTCTCTCTATTTGTGAGTAGGGTTTTATAGAAGTAGATAAAACGTAAATAGTACTGTAAATAGTTATACTTATCATGTAATTAGATTATAACTGCCACAAGGGTTTTTGGTACTGGGCTTGCACATTTTCCCTTGAAATTAGTATGGCTAGCAATGGGCCAGGCCACAACAGTGCGTTGCGGCGTCGCATCGCAAAAATCAACGACGCCGCACAACGCATCGTGGAAATTTCCGATGCGCTGCCGCAACGTACAAATCTGCGATGCGACAACGCTTTGCCGTTTAGTCGGTGTCCATACTTTGAACGACCTGCACGTGTTTTTTAAGCGATATGGCGCAGTACGATGTCGACCACCTGATATCTTTAATTTACGAACGTCCCGTCCTTTGGGACAAAACTATATCACAATTCAAAGACAAATTTTTAAAAACAGAAGCATGGAGGGAAGTGTGTACAAGTTTATATTCAAATTTTGAGGAGTTAAATAGTGTTGAAAAAACAAAACTCGGTAAGTACTTATAAACATTTATATTTTTGTTAACTGCCAACTAAGACCTCCAATGTTACTATTAAAATAATTACAAAATTCGTTTCTGATTATGTTAGCTCCTGTTCTACTTTCATGTGTTGTTTCGTGTAAAATTTGCAAAGAATCGTCAATAATCATTTCTTCTAACGTTTGTGCGCCATCTCGATTCAATACAAAGTTGTGTAATACACAGCATGCTTTTATAATGTCTATTGTGAAATCGTAAGAAACATTAATGGGTCGATGAAATATGCGCCATTTATTTGCGAGTATGCCAAAAGCGCTCTCAACATATCGTCTGGCTCGGCTCAAACGATAATTAAAAACTCGTTTTTCTATCGATAAAAACTTCCCAGAATATGGGCGCATTATATTATTTGTCAGTGGTAATCCTTCATCCGCCACGAAGACAAAAGGAATTTCTTTTTGAAATCCAGGTAACGGTTTTGGCGGAGGTATAGATAATTGACCTTTTTTTAATAAGTCGTATAGATTTGAGTTCTGAAAAACAGTGGAGTCACATTCCTTACCATATGCACCTATATCGACATATATAAATTTGTAATTCGTATCAACAAGTGCTAATAGAACAATGGAATTATAATTTTTATAATTGAAAAATAGGGATCCACTGTGATCCGGGCTCAATATACGAATGTGTTTTCCATCTAGCGCTCCTATACAATTAGGAAAGTTGGTCTTTTTTTCATACTCTTGAGCAATTTGTTCCATCAGCTCTGTTGTAATTTTTGGTAATTCCAACCTTTTAAGAATGTTCCATACAATACGACAAACAAATTTTATTATTCCTGTTATTGTAGATTTTCCACGATAATATGTGAAATGCATATCTTTAAAAGTATTTCCCGTCGCCAGGTACCTGAAAGAAAACAAAATAAATCATTATTCGTCATATTTTTTTAGGTAACGATGTCATAAAGAAATGGAGAGGAATCAAGGATAATTTTACAAAATACGAAAAAAAATTAAACGAGCAATGTAAATCCGGAGCTGGGGCCAAAAAAATTAAACAATATCATCTATACGACCAGCTCCTATTTCTGAAAAAGATTTCTCAAAATAAAACAACATCAAGTCTTGACGATGAAGAAATAAGACCAAGCACCTCAACCCAACAAAGCCAGCAACCTGTCATGCCACGTTACCAGCCTGCATCGCGTAAAAGAAAAATTGACGAAGACGAATTTGAGAAGAATATTATAGCTGCTTTAAAAACACCTGAAAGTAGACATTTATCTTTTTTTAAAGGAATTTTGCCATCATTGGAAAAATTGAATGATAATCAAACAATAATTTTCCAAAGTCGTGTCCTACAGATATTAAGTGATTTACACCAACCATCATACTATCCCAGCCACTATCAAACTTCACAAACATCCGTCCAAGCAAACTATCAAACAACTGTTCAGACTGGCTATCAAACAGCTCAAATGTCTATGCAGAGTGGCTACCAATCAGCTCAAATGCCTATGCAGAGTGGCTATCAAACATCCATTCAACGCAGTGCCTTCCAAAGCGGATGCGAAACATCACCGGCACCTATGCAATCGTCTCCACAAACGCCAAGGAATGATGATGTAAATGAGCCAGAACAAATTCATTTCGATGAGGAACTAACAAATTTGACGAATGACACACAATCGGAATACGAGTTTTGAATAACACTAAATTATGAAAATGATTAAACAGTATGATTATAGTAAAAATAGTTTATTTTTTTCTTACCTTACAGTTAATCCCAGCATCTCCAGAGGTTCGATGGGTTTTCTAAATATGTATTTCTTTTGTAAATGAGGCTTTATCAAACTAAGAAGTTCTTCAAAACTTACTACACTCATCCTAAAGTAATCGAAAAATTTAACCTCGTCCACTTTTAGCGCCTCATATTTGCTTTTGAAGTGGTTTCCATCTTTATTCATAATTGTCAGTAATGGGTGCACCCAGTACTTTCTTTTCTGTTTCTTTTTCTTAATACGCCTTAACGCAAGCAGAAGTAGAACACGCGCAGTGCGGTCCATGTCTCACTAGAAACTGAATTGACGGTTAACGTCTTGTCGTACGATGTCGTATCCGATGAAATTTTTGCGTTGCGACATCGCATCGCATATGTTGTTTTTGCGATGCGACGCCGCAACGCACTGTTGTGGCCTGGCCCAATGGGAGCCCGGTTTCTAATAGAATTTGCCTGTAACTATTAGAAATCTAAATTTATCTTTTTCTTGAATATAAAAATTTGGTCAAGATAATAAAATGAATTTGACCTGAAAATATACCATCTTTCATTATCCGTCCTAATCTCACTTTCAGAAGTTACAAACTTAGGAGGCTACATTATGACCTTAGACACATTTATTAGAAGTTCAAATTTTAATTGAAATATTTACTTGTAATTCACATAACGCATGGAAATGCTACACTCAATATTAGATTCATATACATATAACAAATTGTACATTCTCTAACTGATTTGTTTACACTAGAAAGTAATCAACATTGACACATTCTTACAATTACACTAGATTACATTTGTTAGGATTCGAGATCAAACTGAAAAATCATATATAAATTATCTAAAGGATCAAACCCTTATCTAGAAACTAAACGTGTATTGAACGCCTGAACACAAAGAGGCCAACTACA
Source organism: Thymelicus acteon (assembly GCA_951805285.1). Taxonomy (NCBI): domain Eukaryota; kingdom Metazoa; phylum Arthropoda; class Insecta; order Lepidoptera; family Hesperiidae; genus Thymelicus; species Thymelicus acteon. The sequence continues at coordinate 19,393,553 of OX638214.1, read as the reverse complement.
ATGACACTTTATGACCAGTGGACCCTAAACGAAGTTCTTGTATAGAGGCAACGGGACTCAAGTCTCGCCTTAGTAAAGCAGGTAGTTACATTTTATACAGGGTTATGTTTCCTACTTAACTACGACGAAGAGGGATGCAGCCGACTTCGGGCAGCGACTCGCCATTACAGGGAGGAAACATCATGATTATTTGGGAAGTAATTAACAAGTGTCCTGTTAAATTTATATATTCTTAGGAACATAGGGAGTTGAGAGACATTCCGATCCAGAGGCATTTAACCAGTTAATATTATTTTGTTGTCACGAAGGTGACCCATCTAAAGCACAGCCCTGCAGGGACTACTGGCGGCAGAAACGAGCACTCCCATCACACAAACCCCCCCCATTGCAAGACCCTCCGCCCTCGATTTGGCCAAATCGAACCATAACAAATTATATAATATATGAATAAATCCATGGTACCCGGAGCAGGCTTATATAGCCACAAAAGACCCAGCTTTCGAGCTAACGGGCAACTTAATTACGCTTCTCAGCGTCCAAGGAGGGTCTATGCCGCTCCATTACCCGTCTAAAGGGGCCCGTTATCGGGTGTAGGAATCTCTTGAGTTGTCGACTGATTCTGGTCAGTATAGGCGGTTGATTTAGTCCCGCACAAGCTTAACCTCATCACCGTTCTGTTCCGATCAATAGAGTTATGGAAATTACATTTATACTAGATACTCGAAATATGTAACTTAATATTTTACCATGATATAAAGCCCTTATAAGATGAATATAAATTAGTGAATCGGAGAACGGTGAAGGTTTCGTTTCGTTCTCGTGGAGGCTGTGCTCGATCGACAGAACGATCGATCGCTAAATGAACAAATAAAGGCTTGTGCCGAAGCATCTGGATGTCTCTTCCTCCATTGGGTGACACAATTAGAGTTAACTAAGATCAAACAAAGATCAAATTCTCTTGTCCACGTTTGAATCAAACTTATAAATGATTAAGTTCACGCAATTAAGCTTAACTAGACGATCACTACACACTCGAACCACCACAGAATGGTGCCGCGAGACCAGAATTCAGATACGTATTCGAAATAACGATACGACTGGATATACATTAGAAAAAAAATACACAAAGTAGAAACAAAAAAATACACAACGTAGAAATGCGATTTAGACGAAAGTGAGTTTGGAAATAGAATAAACCAACACATAGAGAGACAAATACACTGTGCATGGTATAGCTATATGTTATATGTATAAAAGTGTAATTTACAGGAATTCTATTAAGGGAGTTAGTGTGCATGTCGCTATAAAAAATAATTACATTTACAAGATATCATAGGGTAAGGGGGAGCATTACGAGCAGTATGTCTTATAAATGTACAATTTACAGGATTCACAAGGAGTCGGCGGTGCCTGAGATATTATTCCCTTGCTTGTTACTTACGTAGTACTTTAGAATAATTTTAAGTGAACCTAAAAATCAGTATATTCAAGTTGTATCTGCACTCAGTCAAAGCCAAATAGCAGCATTACATTAATTTATCTAATTTCTTAACGAAACAGGCACCAATAAATAGAGAAATCCGAATCTATTTTAAGCGTAGGCCTTTCAAAAAAAAAAACGAACACAATGCCGGCGAACAGGGTGAAGCGTCATATAAGCAAAAAAGGTGCGGGGTTTACGACTCCCGGCGAGACGGAGAGATCGGAGCAGGTAGTTACGAACCAGATGACGGAACGTAGCGGGATAGATGCGAACTTGCGAAATGAGACCGTAACTAATTCAACATTAGAACTAATTTTGGAAAAAATTAACGAGTTCGATAAAAAATTACAACAACTTTCGAATGTAGATAGTTCAAGTACTCGCTCAAACGAAACGAATAACGTGTTGAACGGTAATATCTCTGATAGACAAGGGCCGATTAGCATTGCTTCAACCGATCCCAGTACTTCGACTTCAGAGGTTAGGAACATATATGTAGTACAGCCATCCGTAAACAAGCCGAACTTTGATGGTAAACCGTTATCGAATCCAATAGTATTTCTAAAAAAATTAAAAGGGTATATCAAGGCGGTAAATGGGTCGAACCGTGAGGTTGATATTGCATTAGGATGTATTACAGGTAATGCGCGGAAGATAATGGACTTATATTCAAAAAACTGGGTTACCTTCGCTGATTTTGAAAATGATTTTAGACGCGTATACTGGACAGAGCAAATCCAGGAGTCAATTAGGTATAAACTTATAACACGTTGTATACAAGTGAATCGGGAATGTCTATGTCCGAACACTTCGCGACCCATGCCGAATCAATGCAATCCTTAACCATTGCGTTTAGTGAACGAGATTTGGTGAATTCCATAATGAGACATTTCACTATAGATATTCAGCGTTTGTGGTTTACGCGTCAGGGAGAAGTAAACATTATGGAAGGGATAACATTCCTACGAAGTCTAGAACAAAATATAAGTGAGAAACCGAAGGGAAACACGCGAGTTACAGTAGGAAAAGGGTTTAAGGACAGGCAGTACAATAGATCGACGCTGACGCGTCCCTTTGTCGCAACAATCTCAGCTAATAGGCGCGGGGGTAATTCTAACGCGGGACGGGGGCGAGGAAGGTACCGAGGACATGCCGGTTACAGAACAAACTACAACAGACCGACGTTATCGGACAAAGAAAGAGTCAACGCCCGACCGACTGTCACTTTTGTTAAGGAAGGTGAAGGTTCTAACGGGTCTAACCATGTGGGGGAGCTGACAAAAAACTAATCCTCCCTACACAAGCCCGGTCCGATATCTTAGCTTTGTGTGACAATGGGAATGACAGGACCGCGGGACGCGATACGATTAGCGTAGCTTATAAAATCCTGACTAATAATGGCTGGAAACCAGGGGATAGTTTGGGAGCAAAAATAGGCGGTATTAAACGGCGAATAAGAATCAGAACGGACAATGACAGGTCTGACTGCCAATTGGAAAATAGGAGTATAGCGATCTTATTAGAAGATCAATTTCATAACTTATTAGAATGCGACGAGAAGGACACCACGTGCGAGTGTTGTACTAGGAGAGGATTAGAATTAAATACGATGTTTCACGAGTTAGACGAGCCGATCGGTGTGGGTATTGATTATTCTTTACCTAAGTTACCTGAAGTATGCTTGAAATTATACGGTAAGAGTATGAGAGCACTCATCGATACCGGTAGTCAGATTAGCGGGATAACTAGAGAATTGTACGATTCCATTACAAGGGAGAATGGGATCTTATCGGAAATCGCTATTCCGGCAATCCAAATACAGGGGGCGTTCGGGTCACGAAGTGAAAGTACTAATCGTTTAGTTCTGATAGAATTCCAGTTAGGAAATACTGTAGTGGAAGCACCTGTATTAGTAATGCGGCGTTTACCTAGATCGATAATATTAGGATACGACTGGTTAGAGCGAGTGAAAGGAATAGTTAACTATGGTAGTGAACGGACACTGACTATTGAACATTTAGGAGTTAGGTCATGTGTTAGGCTGAACTCGGAGTGCGGAGTCGAGAGACTAGGGGGAGAGGAAAACGCTGTCACGATTAACTCAATTTTAAACCAGGGCGCTGTTTTTAAAACCTAGTATACTGAGCGAGGGACCAGTCGGTGAAGAAATAAAGGGATTACGTTTCGACGATCCTAATTTAGATAGTGAACACAAGGAGCTGTTACTACCTGTACTAAACAAACATTGTAGAGTATTTATGAAACAATTAGGGCTGACAGACAGATACGAACACGTTATTAAGTTGACGGATGAGACTCCTTTTGTGAGACACAGCTATCCTGTACCTTTAGCCTACAGAGAACAAGTTAAGGCAGAGCTAAACGAGTTAGAAAGTTTAGGGGTAATTAAACAAGAAGCTACGCCATATTGTAGTCCGCTCACTTTCACTAAGAAAAGAGATGGGTCAATCAGACTTCTGCTAGATGCGCGCGAATTAAATAAGAAAATGGTAGGAGATGCGGAAACCCCACCGCTCTTTCCATGGAGTAAATTTTATTAGTTTAATTGATTTAAATAATGCTTATTTTCAAATACCTTTGTATGAGGACTCGAGGAAGTATACTGGATTCTCATTCATGGGACGTACTTACACCTATCAAATTTTGCCTCAAGGATTAAAAACATCTGTAGCGGGATTTTCTAGGGCCATGGACCTTATATTAGAGGGTGTGCGCGAGTTTTGTGTGAATTACCTCGACGACATAGTAATATTTACCACAGGTGACATAAAGTTACATTTAGAGCATTTAGATCGAGTGTTAGCTAAAATAGAGACAGCGGGATTGACTGGTAGATTAGAGAAGTGTAGGTTCTTATGTGTCGAAGTGAAACTGCTAGGGCACATAGTAAATACTAATGGAGTACGTATGGACCCTGAGCGGGTGGAAGCTATAATGAACTTCCCCATACCACGAACGATAAAACAACTACGAGGATTTTTGGGAGTAATTAATTACTATAGGAGATTTATCTCAAGATATAGTGAAGTGGTTAGACCTCTCTGCGATCTACTAAAACAAGGTACAAAGTGGTCATGGACAAATGAAATAAATGATTGCTTTGAAAGATTCAAAGGGTTATTTCTAGACACTATACTCCTCGCACACCCAAATCCGAAGGAAACTTACTACTTACAGACCGATAGTAGCACCTTAGGTATTTCTGGGTATGTTTTCCAATTGGACGAAAAAGGGGAGGAAAGAGTGTTAGGTTTCTGTAGCAAGGCGTTATCGTTAGCAGAACGGAAATGGACTGTGACGGAGTTAGAGTTATGGGCTATCATATTTAGTTTGTCAAAATTCGAGACATATTTGAGAGGGGCACGATTAGTGATCAGAACCGATCATAAGAGTTTAATATTCCTACAAACGTGCAAATTACTGAGCGCGCGAATGATACGATGGGTACATTACATAGGGCGTTTCGATTACACTGTAGAGCATGTGAAAGGGAAGTTAAATACAGTAGCGGATGTATTGTCGCGACACATAGCGGGTGTGACAGATGTTTTAACCAACAAGGTCAGCGGACCTGAGATGAATTTATTTAAGACATCGTTAGAACGGGTGATACGAGACCGATGGAAAGAAATAGGTAGTTACCAAGAGCGGGATAAGGTCGTCAATGATATTATTAGGCGTATGAAGATAGCGGGCACGTCCGAATCGAAATTTTATACACTTAAAGGGGGGATTCTATATAGGACTGATATAAAGAAAAACACTTTGAGACTGTATGTCCCCGAGGATTTACAAAGAGATTTAATCATCTCCGTACATGAAGAAATAGGTCACTTCGGACGTTACAAAGTCTACGCTTTGATGAAAGGTCGGTACTATTTCTCGAGAATGTCTCGCGTGATAGGGAAGGTCGTAAGGACTTGCGAGATATGTCAAAAGGCTAAACACACATTAGAAACACACACGGGGCCGATTAAAACCGTAATGGCCAATGAGATAGGAGAACGAGTTTTCTGCGATATTTATGGTCCACTACCGTCAGGACGATTCGGGTTTAAATACATATTTGTGATACAAGACGCATATAGTAAATTAATCAGATTATATCCGCTACGTCAAGCGAGTGGTAAGGCCTCGTTAACATGTATAAAGAAATTTCATAAAGAAATCCAGGTTAAGGTATTATGCTCGGACAGAGGGTCAAATTTTACTTCAAAGGCTTTCGAGTCAGGCATTCGTCATTTAGGCATCGAATTGACTCATACATCAGTCAGAAACCCACGGCCAAACTCAACGGAGAGGGTTAATAAAGAACTAGGAAGATTGTTTAGGACATATTGCCATAAATCACACCGATCTTGGGGAGATCTACTACCGGACATAGTAGATTGTTACAATCAATTAGTACATACCACGACAGGGTACTCACCTAATGAGATAGTATGGGGGAAAAGGACCTTGCTGTCAACTGATTACGACAGGGACGTGACCGATGTAACCTATGTATCGCGAGAGACACTAGAACAGATTCGCCACAGGGCACGACTGAATATAGCTAAAGCATCGAAGAGTAGGGAACGTTATTATAACAAAAATCACAAGTTAACAGAATTCGAGGTAGGCGATTTAGTAAAACTCAAAACTTTCACGATTTCGGACGCGGACAAGAAACTAACGAAGAAGTTTATGAGGTTGTATGAGGGACCTTACATAATAGGAGCAATTCCATATAACAATGTATATACTTTGGTTGACGTCCGTACAAATGAAGTAAAGGGTAATTATAACGCGATTCACCTGTTCCGTTACTATAAAGACGTATGAATCAGTGGTATTATTGTGAATAGAGTTTGTCAGGGATTTGCCCAAACATAGGAGTACTTTCAGATAAAGGACCAGTTATTGCGTCGGGAATCGAGAAACTGAGGCGTGGGTAGGCTAAGACTAGCGTGAGTCTGTATGTATATAAAATAGATATTTTAAAATTACTTGTAGTAACCGTGGAAAAGGGGGAGATTAAGAATTTTAAAATTCTATTTGGGGGAGTGTGTGGTGGTATGCAACGCATTACATACAAAACACAAACTTTCTCTAAAATAAAATAAATTCGTAAACATTAAAACTTTTCGACATGCCTTTCTCACGCTTAGAAACAATAGAGATATCCTTAAAGTACGTCGCCTAAGCTAATAACACTTTAGCGTTGGAACCATAAAACATTTTGGCTATTGAAACATTTGAAGCGGATGCAATAAATTGCACTCGTTTTTACAGATAAACTGCGTGTTCTATAGACTGGTGTCATGTGACGTGAATTTTTCGTCAAATTTCAAATTAATGGCTGTTTGAGACAAAGAGAACAGATACACTTGAACGCTCAGAGCATAATTTAGTTGGACCCCTGCTACGGTTAATGGGCATGTAATAAAAAATTATAGAGCGTACGAGGGAACGAAATGGGTTCCGGGAATGAATCGCTAAGGGCGTGCATTTCTGGCACAATCTAAACCGTTAGCCAATGGCTATCGAGGATCGAGATACTGTGCTTTTTTCTTGGTTACAGTGGGGAGATGGCGTCGTGACGCGGGATATAACCCGGGAACATGCGGGAAGCGGGGATTCAAAAATCAGCGCGACCAGAGGCAGTACGACTACTACTACCTCCAGTATTAAGATCATTGTTTATCTAAGATTAATTGTAATTTTAGTGTTTTCCTGAAATTGTATTAAGTTAGTAGTAAATAAGTGTTAGACTAATTTAAAGTCAGTGCAAGTAAGGGGCTTCTTCGCTTCGGACTTTGGTAAAGTACCTAGAAATTTATATTATTACATAAACTAAGATAAGCCCCACAATTGTATCTTAACAATTAATTGACCTCGCGTAACGGGAGATAGATTCGAGGATATATCCAGAAGATTGGTTAACATCCGTGAGAGTGCGACAGCCGTGGTCCATTTTGGACAGAGTGATACTGGGACTATTCCTATTAATGATCTTGTACCTGGTTTTAATTATGCTATACGAGCTTTATCTGAAGCACCGTAACCGAAGGCGTAACCGTTTAACAGACGGAGACCTTCGACTTAGTTAATATGCACGACACTTGTGGGATTTATCAATGTACATTGTTTGGCTATTCCTCAAACTTTTTCATTATGGAATGTATTTGTTAACCTAGTGTGTTGTCTCTCTATTTGTGAGTAGGGTTTTATAGAAGTAGATAAAACGTAAATAGTACTGTAAATAGTTATACTTATCATGTAATTAGATTATAACTGCCACAAGGGTTTTTGGTACTGGGCTTGCACATTTTCCCTTGAAATTAGTATGGCTAGCAATGGGAGCCCGGTTTCTAATAGAATTTGCCTGTAACTATTAGAAATCTAAATTTATCTTTTTCTTGAATATAAAAATTTGGTCAAGATAATAAAATGAATTTGACCTGAAAATATACCATCTTTCATTATCCGTCCTAATCTCACTTTCAGAAGTTACAAACTTAGGAGGCTACATTATGACCTTAGACACATTTATTAGAAGTTCAAATTTTAATTGAAATATTTACTTGTAATTCACATAACGCATGGAAATGCTACACTCAATATTAGATTCATATACATATAACAAATTGTACATTCTCTAACTGATTTGTTTACACTAGAAAGTAATCAACATTGACACATTCTTACAATTACGCTAGATTACATTTGTTAGGATTCGAGATCAAACTGAAAAATCATATATAAATTATCTAAAGGATCAAACCCTTATCTAGAAACTAAACGTGTATTGAACGCCTGAACACAAAGAGGCCAACTACAATGACACTTTATGACCAGTGGACCCTAAACGAGGTTCTTGTATAGAGGCAACGGGACTCAAGTCTCGCCTTAGTAAAGCAGGTAGTTACATTTTATACAGGGTTATGTTTCCTACTTAACTACGACGAAGAGGGATGCAGCCGACTTCGGGCAGCGACTCGCCATTACAGGGAGGAAACATCATGATTATTTGGGAAGTAATTAACAAGTGTCCTGTTAAATTTATATATTCTTAGGAACATAGGGAGTTGAGAGACATTCCGATCCAGAGGCATTTAACCAGTTAATATTATTTTGTTGTCACGAAGGTGACCCATCTAAAGCACAGCCCTGCAGGGACTACTGGCGGCAGAAACGAGCACTCCCATCACACAAACCCCCCCCCATTGCAAGACCCTCCGCCCTCGATTTGGCCAAATCGAACCATAACAAATTATATAATATATGAATAAATCCATGGTACCCGGAGCAGGCTTATATAGCCACAAAAGACCCAGCTTTCGAGCTAACGGGCAACTTAATTACGCTTCTCAGCGTCCAAGGAGGGTCTATGCCGCTCCATTACCCGTCTAAAGGGGCCCGTTATCGGGTGTAGGAATCTCTTGAGTTGTCGACTGATTCTGGTCAGTATAGGCGGTTGATTTAGTCCCGCACAAGCTTAACCTCATCACCGTTCTGTTCCGATCAATAGAGTTATGGAAATTACATTTATACTAGATACTCGAAATATGTAACTTAATATTTTACCATGATATAAAGCCCTTATAAAATGAATATAAATTAGTGAATCGGAGAACGGTGAAGGTTTCGTTTCGTTCTCGTGGAGGCTGTGCTCGATCGACAGAACGATCGATCGCTAAATGAACAAATAAAGGCTTGTGCCGAAGCATCTGGATGTCTCTTCCTCCATTGGGTGACACAATTAGAGTTAACTAAGATCAAACAAAGATCAAATTCTCTTGTCCACGTTTGAATCAAACTTATAAATGATTAAGTTCACGCAATTAAGCTTAACTAGACGATCACTACACACTCGAACCACCACAGCACTACTTTCCATACTAGACGAACTATTTTGCATCGGGGCTCGTATTATCAACTCATTTAAAAAGCTGGTGCAATGAAGATGTATTTCAAGACTGCGACTTTGCCCCATCATTTGTTACTGATCGTCACAATCCAAATACTGCTTCGGAAAACCAGGGATTACTTCAGCCCGGAGATACTTCTATCAATCCAGAAGAAGAATCACTAAATTTAGAATCCTCAATCCAAAATGAAATCCAAAATGAAATGAAGTAACATGCCTGATATTGACATAAGTATTTCGGAGGTTATTGATTAAACATCATGCGTACCATCAATGAGGATCAGTAAAGTTATAGCAAATTCTATAGAACTAGTATCCACGCGATTCTTTATGGCATATGAATGATATATCTTTTTGAATCATCCAAATCGGACCATTACTTACGAAAATATTAAGTAATAAACATTGCCGTTCCGGCCGCTAAAATTCAAACTACGCGGGCGCGTGTGACGTCACGATTCCCGTCGCCGCCAGTTAGCCGCTGGCAGCGATACGGCGCGCAATGTTTTGTTTGGATAATTGTGACTTTGAAACAAATTAAGTGTCCCATTTGTGCCTAATTCACCTTTTAACTATGTATCAGTATTGTATAGTGCTTAAACGTTCAAACACTTCTATGAAAACGCCAAAAAAAACTATTTTTTAACGTGCTGAAAAACTCAAAACTTCGTAGAAAATGGTATTCCGTTGTAAAAAGACAATAATTATATGATTTATCTTCAATAGTAACTGAGCTGGGAACCATATCTTTTTTTAACTTATATAAATTTCGTAGTTGTATCTATATAGCCAGCTGTGGTTGGGCTCCGTAACATTTTTTTTCAGTGGCAGATGGCTCCTCGCTGCATCTATGGAGCCACATCAAAAATGCTACGCTATGTTTGCAGCCTCCCTTTTGAGCAGCACAGTCATGGAAATCCACCTTCTCTACCGTTCAGCAGCAATACGCTTTACTTTTTAGGGTTCCGAAGTAAAATCGGAAGTATCGGAACCCTTGAAAATTCTTCATGTCCGTCCGTCCGTCTGTAATTCTGCATGGATATACATATGTACACATTTATTAAAACTCGTGGAACCAGAATCGTGGAATAAAATACTGAAAAACTTTTGTTCAGGGTACCTCCCCTACAGGTGTGAGGATGAAATTTTTTATTCGTCGCGTACCCCGTAGTGTGGGATATCGTTGAAAAATGAAAGGGTCTTCGAAAAATATTATGGGTCTTCTAGGACCATGTTTGGATTTAGGGGTGCGTTTGCGAAATATTTGCCTTTATAGTGCTAATTTTGGTCGAGCCCCTACTACTACTCAAAGGATGATTTGTAACGATGAGTGAGAGGGAAATAAAAGCGGCCAAGTGCGAGTCGGACTCGCCCATGAAGGGTTCCGTAGCAGCAAGTAACATAATGAAAGGTAATTTGCGGTTTACGATTTATGACGTATTAAAAAAACTACTTACTAGATCTCGTTCAAACCAATTTTCGGTAGAAGTTTGCATGGTAATGTACATCATACATTTTTTTAAAGTTTAGAAGTTACATCGGGGACACACATTTTACCACTTTGGAAGTGTCTCTCACGCAAACTATTCAGTTTAGAAAAAATTATATCAGAAACCTCAATATCATTTCTGAAGACCTATCCATAGACCCCACACATATGGGTTTGATGAAATAAAAATTTTGAGTTTCAGTCCTAAGTAGGTATAGGGGAAATGTTAAGCTGTTTCTGAGGCTGACTGTTGGTACGTAAGTACTTATTAGGAATCTTTAGGTCTAACTTCTAAGCTGTTAGTAGTAGGTAGGGGTAAGAAAGAATGAATGTAAAGTATACGTACAGGGATATATTCAGAACATATGAATGAAGTGTTTATAGTTTATTGATAAACGAATGTTGTTTTCGGTATTATGTAGATCATTTCGCGGATGGCTTTTTAACCTACTTGCGCTTTATAGTGCATAGTTCCCTACGCTGATGATCTATGACAGAAACCTTAATATTGGTTGTCAATGGCTGTTTTTTAGGGTTCGGTAGCCAAATGGCAAAAAACAGAACCCTTATGGATTCGTCATGTCTGTCTGTCTGTCTGCCCGTATGTCACAGCCACTTTTTTCCGAAACTGCATATAAGAACTATACTGTTGAAACTTGGTAAGTAGATGTATTCTCTGAACCGCATTAAAATTTTCATACAAAAATAGAAAAAAAAACAATAAATTTTGGGGTTCCCCATACCTACTTAGGACTGAAACTCAAAATTTTTATTTCATCAAACCCATATGTGTGGGGTCTATGGATAGGTCTTCAAAAATGATATTGAGGTTTCTAATATAATTTTTTTCTAAACTGAATAGTTTGCGTGAGAGACACTTCCAAAGTGGTAAAATGTGTGTCCCCGATGTAAATTCTAAACTTTAAAAAAAATGTATGATGTACATTACCATGCAAACTTCTACCGAAAATTGGTTTGAACGAGATCTAGTAAGTAGTTTTTTTAATACGTCATAAATCGTAAACCGCAAATTACCTTTCATTATGTTACTTGCTGCTACGGAACCCTTCATGGGCGAGTCCGACTCGCACTTGGCCGCTTTTATTTCCCTCTCACTCATCGTTACAAATCATCCTTTGAGTAGTAGTAGGGGCTCGACCAAAATTAGCACTATAAAGGCAAATATTTCGCAAACGCACCCCTAAATCCAAACATGGTCCTAGAAGACCCATAATATTTTTCGAAGACCCTTTCATTTTTCAACGATATCCCACACTACGGGGTACGCGACGAATAAAAAATTTCATCCTCACACCTGTAGGGGAGGTACCCTGAACAAAAGTTTTTCAGTATTTTATTCCACGATTCTGGTTCCACGAGTTTTAATAAATGTGTACATATGTATATCCATGCAGAATTACAGACGGACGGACGGACATGAAGAAACTTCAAGGGTTCCGATACTTCCGATTTTACTTCGGAACCCTAAAAAGTAAAGCGTATTGCTGCTGAACGGTAGAGAAGGTGGATTTCCATGACTGTGCTGCTCAAAAGGGAGGCTGCAAACATAGCGTAGCATTTTTGATGTGGCTCCATAGATGCAGCGAGGAGCCATCTGCCACTGAAAAAAAATGTTACGGAGCCCAACCACAGCTGGCTATATAGATACAACTACGAAATTTATATAAGTTAAAAAAAGATATGGTTCCCAGCTCAGTTACTATTGAAGATAAATCATATATATGTTATATCATGGTTATAACATAGCATCTTCATTCTGTAGACTAAACCACGCAGGAGGCGGTGTGTGTATATTATTGAGAGACGACCTTGAATACAATGTGAGAAAGGATATTAATGACATGACAATTGAATATATCATTGAAATTTGTGCTATTGACATTCCAAAATTAAACCTATTGTTAATTGTAATTTATTGGAATAGCCGAGAAACCGATTTATTTTATAACCAATTAAAAAAATTATTAAACTTAATAAACAAAAAATACAATTCAATGAACGTCATAATCGGTGGAGACTTCAACGTAAATATTTTAGAAAAAAATCAACAATCAAATTATCTGCTACATTTAATGTTAGAATATAATTTTAACCAACTAGTAAATGAACCAACCCGCGTAACCCAGACCACGATGACATGCTTAGATCTACTTTTCACAAATTTTAAAAAAACGTATATAGACGTGCGAGTACATGACTACGGATTTTCAGACCACAAAGGGATAAAAACAAAAATAAAAGGAGTAACAGATATAAATATCAAACAAATTCAATGGAAAGTAGAAAAAAGAAAGTTTAATGAACCTAATATATTACTCTTTAAAAATCAACTAAAATCAATAGACTGGAATACACTAATAAATAAAACAAAAACAGTTAACGAAAACTATAATATATTCAATTCAAAATTACAAGAAATTCTCAATAAATGTATACCAAAAAAACTTACAAAATTAAAATATAATAAAAAACATACATGGCTTACGCGTGGGATAAAAATCTCGTGTAAAAATAAACGGCTCCTCAAAAAATTCGTTACGTATAGTAAAAACCCAATCCTTAGACGAAATCTGCACCACTATGTGAAAATATTAAAAAAAGCCATTTTAAAATCAAAACGAAACCAATACATTAACGAAATGGCAAAATCTGACAATAAAGTTAAATCGATGTGGAGAATAATAAAAGAACGCACAAATAAAAATATAAATAAAATTAAAACTAATATAAAACTGAAGATCCATACTAAGATAACCTCCGACCCCAGACAGGTAGCGGACTACTTCAATGAGTTCTTCACATCGGTGGGGGCGACGAGCAGTGCACCGGGCGCACGCGCACCCAGTGGCCGTCCGCCGCCGCCGCCGCCGCCAATAAAACGTGTTGAACACACTATGTTCTTAACCCCTGTCGAACCGCGCGAAGTATACAGCATAATAAAAAACCTGAAAAGTAAATACAGCCATGGCATAGACGAGCTGCCACCCATTTTAATAAAAAAATGTGCAGAGGAATTGACACTTCCTTATTTTTTACTAATCAATCAATCACTGCAAGAAGGTATTGTCCCTGACCTATTAAAAATATCTGTAATTAAACCACTTCACAAAAAGCAATCAAAACAAGACCCAAATAATTACAGGCCAATAGCCCTACTACCTACTTCTTCAAAAATCTTCGAAAAAGTAATGCAGAAACGTCTTGATTCTTTTTGCGAAAAATATAAAATATATGATGACGCACAAAATGGCTTTCGAAAAAAACGCTCGACTGTACTAGCGATATATAATTTCATTCAAAAGGCACTTGATATAATTAATAATAAGGAATACCCCATCGGAATACTACTGGATATGACAAAGGCCTATGATAAAGTACAATATAAAACTTTGCTAAATAAACTTTATGATTTGGGAATACGCGGAATATCACACGACTGGTTCAGTTCATACTTACAAAATCGTAGACAAATTGTACAAGTTGAATATTTTGACTCCGACACAGGTAAAATTGACAAAATAAATTCCACAATAATACACACCAATAATTCTATTCCCCAAGGCAGTGTACTCGGATGTATTCTATTTCTTTTATACATAAATGACCTTCCTAAACAATTAAATCATTATTGTGTACTATTCGCTGACGATATTTCGGTTTTGACATCTTGTAAAGACAATAATAATCTAAATAAAAATCTAACTGACATTTTAAATAATATAATTGACTGGATGAATTACCATAATCTCGAAATAAATTTCAAAAAGACAAAAATCATGCAATTTAGACCGCACCAAAAATCACCCCTTGATATTAACTTTTTATTTAATAATTTAAAAATAGAATGTGTCGATACTTTTACATTGCTAGGACTAGACATTGATACACACATAAATTGGAAAAACCACATATTAAAAATTCGGGCTAAACTGTCAAGTTTCTTATACGCACTTAAAGAGCTCAGAAAAACTACAGACCAAAAAACAGCACTGTCTGCATACTATGCGTATGCCTACGCGTGGATACGATACGGAATTTTACTTTGGGGTAACAGCGTGGATGTGCACCATATCTTTACATTACAGAAAAAATGTATCCGTATCTTAGTGAACATCAATGACCTAGACAGCTGCAAAACGCATTTTATTAAACAAAAAATTCTAACTGTAACCTCAATATATATTATGGAAGCATGCAAATTTATTAAACAATATCCACAATATTTTAGAACACGTTCGGACGAGCTGCAAAGATATCAAAGTCGTAATAATAATAAAGACAAGTTAATAATACCTCAATGCAAATTAAAAATATTTAGCTCCGGCCCAAATTTTATGTGCGTAAAAATATTTAATAAATTACCTATTGACATTAGAACAATTAAGAATGACAAAGAATTTTCTGCTACTCTCAAAGAATATTTAATTAAAAAATGTTTCTACAATTTAAATGAATATTTTGATATATAGGAATTTAATTAAATTTTACGTAAATGAACTATGTCAAGAGTCAATAAACGATGTACTATTGCATAATTATAAAATAATAGAATAAATCGGTTCGCTCACGCTATATATTGCTATACCCTATAAGGGTTATATGTGACACTAATGTATAAGGCAAATTGTCCATAAATGTAACACCTAAATGTACCACATATATTGCAATAAAATACTGAATACTGAATACTGAATATAATTATTGTCTTTTTACAACGGAATACCATTTTCTACGAAGTTTTGAGTTTTTCAGCACGTTAAAAAATAGTTTTTTTTGGCGTTTTCATAGAAGTGTTTGAACGTTTAAGCACTATACAATACTGATACATAGTTAAAAGGTGAATTAGGCACAAATGGGACACTTTAATTTGTTTCAAAGTCACAATTATCCAAACAAAACATTGCGCGCCGTATCGCTGCCAGCGGCTAACTGGCGGCGACGGGAATCGTGACGTCACAGCCACGCAGTGAACTTTGTAAGTAATTTGGTCATAACTTCGTCAATTTTTGTCGTAGAACAAAAATTTTTACACTGTATGTTAAGGATTTCTTAGCTCTATAAATCTGCATTCTCAACTAAAAACGTTACGGATCCTCATTGAGCCGGAATTGTCAAGTGAACTAACATGCCTGATATTGACATAAGTATTTCGGAGGTTATTGATTAAACATCATGCGTACCATCAATTGAGCCGGAATTGTCAAGTGAACTAAGACCATCAACTAATAATAAGCCCAGACCATCAAATGAGCCAGGACTTTCAATCGAGTCAGGACCTCCAAACGAGCCAGGACCTTCAAATTAGCCAGGACCTTCAAATTTGCCAGGACCATCAAATACAGAGCCTACATAAAAGTTTAATATAGAAAGCATACGACCGCTTCCAAAAAAATTTCAACAGAAATTTCTACCTACTTCCAGAATATACAGATGTACACCGACTGACAGAGACAAAATGGTCAGTTTTTTAGCCTTGTTAATTTTTCGCCGACAATAACGCTATAAGTGAACGAACTAAGATATACATATTAAGTGTCCCAAATTCAAACTGCTTTCCAGAGCGCATTTTTTGTCAAATTAATTTAAAATGGTCCGATGCCAGAAATAAACGCTCCGTTAATTTAATGAAAGCAGAATTACTCATCCAATTCAATTGGAGCTATCCTGTGCAGAGTTCTTCAAATATATTAAAGAAAAAAATGATCTATATCTATCATCAACATCATTGTAAAGTTACAATCAGATAAATAAATAATATCTCTGGACACTATTCACACAGCGCCATTTAGCCCCAAACTAAGCATAGCTTGTACTATGGATGCTAGACAACGGATAAACATTACAGATATACTTTTTTTTTTTGTAAATACATACATATTATACATAGAAACACCCAGACCGATACAAACAAACATGTTCATGCACACAAATGTTTGTACCGTGCGGGGATCGAACCCGCGACCCTTGGTGTAATAGCCGACTTCTCAACCATTACACCAAACGGCTCGTCTAAAAGCATAAGTAGTAAAAAAACTACTGATTATTTACGTTTTTTATTATATCCCGCTTTCGACAAATGAATCCCGCTTTTTTACTCAAAAGGTTTCTCAATCCCGCTTTGCCCGAAAAAAAAATCTAGCAATGCTGGCTTGTGTGTGAATGCACCTTTCACACACACCCTCAATTCGAGTACTAAAATTAGCACTGAGATACAGACAAGATATCAGAAGCTCCCAATCCGGGAATATCAAAAAGCATCTGCCAGGATTCCTCTACCCTGGCTTGTTAACATCTATACAATACATAGCAAAAGATGTAACAATGATTGGTTACTCGATAACTTTTCGTTCTTTTCTACGTGACTTTTTCGCTTCTCTCCAGAAGGAGGACTTCAGCCTTCGGCCGGCCGGGCCTGCAGCTCGGTATGACGATGTCGTGCTGCTTCTGTAGATGCTTCTTCCAGTAGCAGCGCCGAGTGAAGCACGAATGACACACCTCGCACACGTGACTGGAATATAAAATGTACATATTATACATGGTGGAAATAAAAGACTGTAGTTGGAGGAAACTTTTTTTTTACTGAAAGGAAACATTTCTTTATTTTCAAAAATAAGTAAAACTGCCTTCAAAGATATTTGAAAAATCACCTGCTTGAGCCGGGAATCAAACCGGTGAAATGTGAAAAATAAAACATCTGTATTGTATAACGTATATCCGTTTCTATTTGCGTATTAACTTACTTATTTTTATATATATTTTATTTTTATTTTACACTAATAAGATAATGCTTGATATTTTAATTAATATTTTTATATGACAGAAATGAACTTATTTTACATCCTTTGTACTGAAACGCAATAATGCAATTACTGCCTTACTGGGGCGGCTTAAAGTACTGATCCCAACGTGGACTGAACACATTTTTACTATGATACGGGCACTCACGATATATATTCCATACGCCGATATTTCGACCCAGTTGCATGGATCATGGTCACGGCTAGACTGTGGTGGCGCGGAGAAACTCTTGACAGGTTGACAGACGACGTTGATTAATTTGTCTATGACGGATGACGTATGTCAGAAACTGGATGTTAGATGTCGGATGACGTGTGACACTAATACATCAGTCTATCTACCTTACGTCTCGATCGTTTTTGAGCTTTGTGAACCTTATCACGACACACAACACTGACCACATCTTGCCGCACCACACTAGACACTTTTCGGGACTTGCATAAACTAACTACTGGATTCCACGTCGGTGCTAACTTAAAACCGTCCTCCCTATTAAAATTTTTGGGGTGTTTTTTGATTTCGATGGCTTCACGCACTAGCCGTGGTATGTGGTGACGTTCCGTGGCAATCACCTGAGGATTGTGAAGCTCGATCCAATGGTTAGTACCCGATTCGAGAAGATGTTCTGCAACAGCTGATTTATTCCCGTCGTTCTTTTTGACTGCTGCTATGTGTTCTTTTATGCGCTGCGATATCGATCGTTTTGTTTGTCCGATGTAGCTGTTTCCGCAGCTGCAGTCAATTTTATACACCCCTGGACACTGATAAGGAATTCTATCCTTGGGGGAACGTAAAAAGGCGGCGACTTTCTTATAAGGCGTAAAAATTGTTTTTATGCCGTATTTCCTATTTAAAATCCTGCCTATTTTATCTGTTACGCCTTTAACATAGGGAAAAAATGCTGGTAGGCGATCTACAGTGCTGGTGTGTTGGTGTTTCTTGCCATGTGCCGGTTTCATTAGTTTTGGTGTGTGGCCATTGCGACGCAGTACATTATTTACATGTTGTAATTCTTGCGCCACATGTTCATCATCACATATGTCATAGGCTCGGTTGGTAAGCGATGTCGCGACCGAAGCTAGGTGTTTTGGATGATGATGTGATGTGCCGTGTAAGTATCTATCAGTGTGAGTCGCTGTAGATCGCCTACCAGCATTTTTTCCCTATGTTAAAGGCGTAACAGATAAAATAGGCAGGATTTTAAATAGGAAATACGGCATAAAAACAATTTTTACGCCTTATAAGAAAGTCGCCGCCTTTTTACGTTCCCCCAAGGATAGAATTCCTTATCAGTGTCCAGGGGTGTATAAAATTGACTGCAGCTGCGGAAACAGCTACATCGGACAAACAAAACGATCGATATCGCAGCGCATAAAAGAACACATAGCAGCAGTCAAAAAGAACGACGGGAATAAATCAGCTGTTGCAGAACATCTTCTCGAATCGGGTACTAACCATTGGATCGAGCTTCACAATCCTCAGGTGATTGCCACGGAACGTCACCACATACCACGGCTAGTGCGTGAAGCCATCGAAATCAAAAAACACCCCAAAAATTTTAATAGGGAGGACGGTTTTAAGTTAGCACCGACGTGGAATCCAGTAGTTAGTTTATGCAAGTCCCGAAAAGTGTCTAGTGTGGTGCGGCAAGATGTGGTCAGTGTTGTGTGTCGTGATAAGGTTCACAAAGCTCAAAAACGATCGAGACGTAAGGTAGATAGACTGATGTATTAGTGTCACACGTCATCCGACATCTAACATCCAGTTTCTGACATACGTCATCCGTCATAGACAAATTAATCAACGTCGTCTGTCAACCTGTCAAGAGTTTCTCCGCGCCACCACAGTCTAGCCGTGACCATGATCCATGCAACTGGGTCGAAATATCGGCGTATGGAATATATATCGTGAGTACCCGTATCATAGTAAAAATACTGATCCCAAGCCAATGCCGGCAGACCAGGGCAGGCCTCTTACGAGGTAACAGAAGCTAGTTCTCCTGCTTGGTGATAAGACTTCGCATAAGGATTATATTATTAATATTATTACTGGTATCATTATCATTCTGCACACTTTGCAGCTGGTAGCTACCACTTTCTTGCCCCAGTCAGCTCCCAAACAACTCATTGTGCTCAGACTCGGGGCTCGAGAGCCAGTTCTATCCTTTCTTCTAATCCAGGATTATTATTACAATTAATATTCTTATAGTTCTATTATTTTATTATAGCATTGTCTGCCAACGTTACAGATGTCCACGACGGTGACATCTTACAATCAGGCGGCTCGTATTTACATAAATGCATTGTCATCAGAACTAAATCAATAAGTAAAATTTCAACTCCTTAGGTTAAGTAGAAATGGGTCTAATCAGGTTAGCCAGATTTGACTCAAATAAACAAACGGCAAGTGAAATAAGGTTATAAAGACTCACCGTTTGATGTCGTTGTGTGCGTCGATGTGTCTGTTGAGCGTGGCCCGGTCATAGTACGTCTTCCCGCACACGTGGCACGCATGCGCGCGCGTCCGTTCGTGTAGCAAACGCACGTGCGTGCGGAGATTGGACGACGTATGATACGCAGCCGGACACTGCGTGCATTTGTAGGATTTGTCGCCTGGAATATAAATTTTTAATTATTTATTATTTTTACCCACAGTTTTAACACGGTTTTGGATGGAATAGATGGAATATACTTAACTGTGACATAATTTCGTGATACATGAAAAAAGCGGCCAAGTGTGAGTCGGACTCGCCCATGAAGGGTTCCGTAGCAGCAAGTAACATAATATAAAAGTTCTTGTAGTTCGTTGTAACTTTGATCGATGTTTTTTGCGGTTTACGATTTATGACGTATTAAAAAAAAAACTACTTATTAGATCTCGTTCAAATCAATTTTCGTTGGAAGTTTGCATGGTAATGTACATCATATATTTTTTTTAGTTTTATCATTCTCTTATTGTAGAAGTTACAGGGGGGGGGACACACATTTTACCACTTTCGAAGTGTCTCTCGCGCAAACTATTCAGTTTAGAAAAAAATTATATTAGAAACCTCAATATCATTTTTGAAGACCTATCCATAAATACCCCACACGTATGGGTTTGATGAAAAAAAAAATTTTTAGTTTCAGTTCTATGTATGGGGACCCCAAAATTTATTGATTTTTTTTCTATTTTTGTGTAAAAATCTTAACGCGGTTTACAGAATACATCTCCTTACCAAGTTTCAACAGTATAGTTCTTATAGTTTCGGAGAAAAGTGGCTGTGACATACGGACGGACGGACAGACAGACAGACAGACAGACAGACAGACAGACAGACAGACAGACAGACAGACAGACAGACAGACAGACAGACAGACATGACGAATTTATAAGGGTTCCGTTTTTTGCCAATTGGCTACGGAACCCTAAAAACCAATTCATTACAGGCCATGATGGTGGTGGTGATGAGTTTGGTGCTACACAGGCATCACTACTTCGCACTAAATACTACGCGTTCATTTCATGAATGTCCTTACTTCCCGTCCCGCACCTCGAGCGTCGCCCCATTTAGTACGGATAGCAACGCTACCTGCGTATTTTTATAGTCCCGTGCGGCGCGTGCGTCCTCAAGTTTGATGTTGATTTTGATGTTATTTTCTTTAAATTATTTTTCTGTTGTTATTTGTGTACCTACAATGACTAAAAGACAAAATGTCTTACACAGTGGCGAAGGTAATTTGTTATATAAATTAATGAAATTATTTGATTACTTTTTGTCTACAGTACCGTTAGCTGTGACATCATAACGCTCGACGAGGGCATACTTGAAGTGAACGAGTAGTAACACAGTAATACATTTTCAAAATCCCCCAACACTTATTTTCACCTCTCGATCAAGGCAAAAAACCACATCATAATATCCATTCGCTTAGAAGTTACGATGCCACAAACAGACAAACACAAAGTCAAGGGTTAAAAAGAGAGAAGAAATATGAAGAGTATTCATTACCTGTATGAATTCTGACATGCTTGATCAGATCGTATTTATTGTAGGTGGAGTAATCGCAGTGGTGGCAACAGTACCGCGCCGGGTAGTGGGAGTGCATGTGAGCTATTTGAGATGACCGATGTGCGTACGATTTGCCACATACCTGAAATAAATTAATAGAATGTAGATGGAAGATACATAATAAATATTATCCAGTTAAAATGCTGTTAGGATACGACTTTTTGGAATGGAGCGGCATATGACGTCAACTGACGCTTGTCAGTACCATTAGTCCGTTAGCAACGCTGCCGGGAAAGCGCGTGACACGTGTGTGTCGAATACAACTTCATCGACATTCATTTCTTTTTAAATAACATTTATTAGTACTTTTGTGACAAAAATGAGTTTAAGAAGAGATGTATTGATGATTATAGTGCATGAACGCAATGAAAACGGATTTTTCAACGGTGCGCAGTTGGTTTTTAAAGCTAGATCTAAAAAGGAGGATTACCACAATCAAATGAATACACAAAACTTCATGAAATGGGCAAACGAAAAACTTTTGTCGAATATTCCACACTAGTATTATAGTAATGGACAACACCACAACAAACAACAAAATAAGGTCCCTGAAATGAATTTAAGAAAGGATATGATAGAATGGCTTCTATCACAAAATATTGGCTTCCTGGAATTAACAACTAAAGCAGAACTATACAATGTGTTTTTTTTTTAACCTTGATCAAACGAAATGTGCGGATGCAAGACAAAAACTATCGACAAAAACAAGAATTTTGTTTTAAGTAAGCGGTCTCGAAAATAAACGCACTTAATATTTTTTGAATGAAAATCTCACCCTTTCTTTTTTTTGTTTCTTTTATTGTAGACTGAACATTTTCATCAAAGCAGTGTCATTTGAAAGCTTACCTAACTTAGCACATAAAAAACATAGCACTATCGATGTACTATGAAATCGAGGTAATATGAAATTATCCAAAAAAAACACTTGTTTTTTTTAATGTTTCATCCTTAACTTTAAAACGGGGTCGTTGACGTATTTTTTTGTATGTTTTCTTAAACTACTTAATTCAATCAACAAATCATCTAAACTAACTATGGATCTATTTCTTATCGTTGTTGTGATATTCAACGTCAAATTAGGGTCTCTTGGGCCTACGTAATACAATAAACAAAGCTCCTTAAACGCCCTTTCCAATCGCAGTCCAATAATAGCAGGTAGAAACAGATAGAGATAGATACATTAAGGCCGGAATGTATGAGTGAGAGAGCGCAACTAAACAATTTTAGTTACTTATTTTAGTGGTAGCTTTGTTTATTGTATTACCGTACGTAGGCCCAAGAGACTCTAATTTGACGTTGAATATCACAACAACGATAAGAGATAGATCCATAGTTAGTTTAGATGATTTGTTTATTGAATTATGTAGTTTAAGAAAACATACAAAAAAATATGTTAATGACCCCGTTTTAAAGTTAAAGATCAAACATTAAAAAAGCAAGTGTTTTTTTTTATTCTTTCATATTACTTTAATTTTTATTTCAAGACTCCTCATCGATAGTGCTATGTTTTTTATGTGCTAAGATAGGTCAACTTTCTAGCTTTCAAATGACACTACTTTGATGAAAATGCTGTCTACAATAAAAGGAACAAAAAAAAAGAATCAAAGGGCGAGATTTTCAGTAAAAAAAAATTAAGTGCGTTATTTTCGAGACCGCTTACTTAAAAAAATTCTTGTTTTCGTCGATAGTTTTTTGTCTTGCATCCGCACATTTCGTTTGATCAAGGTTAAAAAAACACATTGTATATGGTCATAAAACAACACAAACCACCTAAAGACTGTATAATGACAATCTATTTCCAAGTCATGGTCAAGAAGTAGTGAGGCTTCCACCATATAACTGCGACCTGATCCCAATCGAATAACTGTGGAACATTGTTAAGCAAAGGGTTGCGGAAAAAAATGTCGATCAATTATAAAGCAAGATCGAGAGATCAAGATTTAGAGGCATTACAATCAATCACAGCATTCAGCATCATTGGAAGAAGAATACTGGAAAAGTGATCATTTAATAGATGACCTTTTCAGTATTAACACTGGTAAGGCTCCAAGTCATTATAAAAATCAAATCAACACCCTATTCAATGTTTTATATAACGATTAACAGTTTTTTTTATTACTATAGGTGATGATACTGAATCTGAAATTTCAAACGAAGACAGCTCAGAGAGTGAAGGAGTAGAAGGGGAAGGAGGAGGACTTAAAATATTAGCTTTATTTTTATTCTCATTATGTGCCTTAGTTACTATCTTTATTTAATATTTTAGTCGCCTTGATACATGCAAAAAAATAAATTAACTCGCCAATTAACCCCTTACGAATCTATCGCACTAGTCCCGTTGAGTCAGTAAATTCATCCTCTTTCAATACTTACGTCTTCACGCCACGATCAACAGTAACAATTTCACTTGTAGGCGAACCTTTGCCTGTATTACAAATTAAACCAAATTGCGACATATTTAGGAAACTGAACACAACACAAAGTCACAAACTTTAGCAAAAAATATTAGCATTTACCACGTGTTTTCACTACTAGGGAACGTTAAAGACTAATAGTTAGTGTAGTAATAATTAGTAGTCAACGTAGTCGTTATCTCATTCTCGCTGCACGCGAGGTCGTAAAACGTGCGAGCACAAGGAAGCATATTGCGCGCTCACTCGCACTTAGGGGTCTTATGGTGACGCGAAGTGAAGCACAATGCGCGTATCGATATATTATCGATAAATGCATACAAAATTAAAATTTGTCTTTTTTTTGTATGTGCAATAAATAAATAATTCCGATAAAAGGAAATAAATAATAACTCTGTATTTAAAAACTGCTTACAGTATTGTGATAGAAAAATTTGCTACTTACGACCCACATAGTCACCGATTTTAAATTACTCTCATTAAATAATAGGCATGATGACAGTAAATAAAAATTACTAAAACTATGTATTTATGTTTAAACCCTATTAATGGATTACAAAACAGGCATTTATTGTATTATTATGAGCGAGATTAATAATAATTTGATAAAATAAAACTACAAAATACGGCAAGCCGCCATGATATCTTGATCACCAATCAGAGCGATTTACGTCACGACTGAGTAAACAAACGAATATGGCATCTTGTCTATTACTCTACTCAGGCGTGACGTCATAGGTGACGGCATGATACTTTGAAGTGTTTTGGTGCGAATTTTTAACTTATAAATTAAAGTATTTATTTTATACTTAACCTTATTTTTTGCGGAAATATGATATACGTTATAATAATATTTCCTAACAATATAGAACAGTATTTCAAAATCTGTTATCATGCCTCTTAAATAATTATATCGACAGCGCATGCTCGACGATGCAAGCACTACGAAAACACATTTTATGACTCCGCGTGCACGGAGATTTTGCGAATAATAGTATAACAGCCTGTCCAGATGAGGCGTTTTACGCGCGAGCGGACTCGCGCGCTTCTCTTTTGTGTTGCGTCCAGATGTCGCGTTATACGCGCGTACCAGTTTTTTGCAAGGGACTAGTTATAAACATGAAGGTAGACAAAGCAGTTGTATTGTAGCTTGCATACCGTCGATGGAAACGTCGTAAACAAAGACAAAATCGACAATTTAACGTGGCATCCAACTCTACATGACAGAATGACCCAAAGCTCAGACAACACAGTGAAAAGTTTTTTGACTACTTTCGGATGTCAATAACATCTTTGGATTATTATACAAGAAGTCTTCCCAGTTCCTACGAATAATCTGGAGATTCCATATCCCATATGCCTACTCTTTTTTCAACTTCGTTGATAAAAAGTTCAGTATCAAAATTATCACGCTCCATTTTGAACGAAATTCGACCAGTCGCCGCTGCGGATACGCGCGTAGTACTGGACGGAGCAATGGCGCTCGAGTATCTCAACTCGCGCGTCGCTCGCGCGCTTTACGCGCGAGTCGAGAGTGCAACACGCCGGGTGTTGCACGCGTTTTACGCGCGAGTGAGGAAACGCGCGAGAGCATCTGGACGGGATGTATGTAGCTCTAGTATCTCGGTTACGCGCGAGTGACTACGCGCGAGTCCGCTCGCGCGTAAAACGCCTCATCTGGACAGGCTCTAAGGGTATTTCGATGGGACCTTAGAAAAAGGAGCAGGTAGACGGGCACTGCCACGTAGACAATTGAATAGCAAACAGATGTTGCTCAAGGCCACATCGTCACATTAAATGAGGGGCTTTTTCTTTTCAGTTCATGTCAGTGATGTTATTGATACGGCAATTGCCGTAATATACGGTAATCCACGATTTTTTTTCAAAAAATACGGTATACGGCAGGCCTTTCAATGCCGTATTAACAAATACGGCAATTGGCTATAAGTGAAACGAAACGTTTTTTTAACTAGCGCAACGAAACGTATGTACCACTCACAGCCGGGGAAACCCCGACTCATATCGCCGTATCGTGTCGTCCCTTTCGACTTAGTTAAAAATGAATGAGACAACGTACAAAATTAAATTGAGTTTGGGATTGTCAATTACTCGAATAGCTCATTCGCAAGGAACATAATGCTCATAGCTTATTCGTATGTTACGGTTTTGATAGAAATTATTCCTTTATTTGTGTTTAATAAATTGTTAAGATGAGTGAATGTGACTCTGAAGGACCGTCTACACCAAAAAAGACTAAAAAGGGTAAACACATAAAACAAAAATATCGACAACAGTGGGAGAGTGAAGATTTTTTCAAACACTGGATTGCTCCTGTTTATGATGATATATATAAGGCAAAGTGCACCGTATGTAATGTTAAATTATCGTGTGAACTTTCAACTTTGCGACGACATGTGACAAATAGCCAACATAAAAAAAAGACACTTGCTTCATCTTCTACAAAATCTGTCAGTGCTTATTTTAAACCGCGTGAAAAGGACACAAATACCCTTGTTGTCGAAGCCGAAATAAAACTCGCTGCATTTGTGGCTGAGCATAACATTTCTTTCTTGGCAATGGATCATTTAACAGAGGTCCTAAAATCTTGAGACTCTAAAATAGCAGCTGATTTGGCGATGAAAAGAGGAAAATGTACAGCAACTGTAAAAAAATGTCATAGGAGAAAGCCAGAAAGAATACATAGAAAATATTTTAAAAAACCAAAAATTCAGCGTACTTGCCGATGAATCCACAGACATTTCCACTAATAAGACAATATGCATCCTTGTCAGATATTACGACAGAGATTGCAAAAAAATTATTGCTTGCTTATGGCAATTGGAGCCTTTGCACGCCAAAAAATCACCTGAAGGGGCGTCGTCTTTACGAGGATGTACAGCTGAAGCGCTCTATACAACGATCATAGAAACGTTTACTCAACGTGGTGTGCCATTAGATAATATAATCGGCTTTGCATCGGATGGCTGCAATGTCATGATGGGCCCTCACAACTCAGTTGCCAGTCGTTTTCGTGCCGAATTGCCTGGAATACAAATATTTAAGTGCATATGTCACTCTTTACATTTATGTGCCAACGAAGCATGCAAAAAACTTCCTAGACGTTGTGAGGACTTAGCAAGAAATGTCTACGCATTTTTCAAACATAGTGCCAAAAGACAATCGGAATATATTGAATTTCAAGAATTTATGAATACAAAAATCCATAAATTATTACACCCGTCGCAAACCAGATGGCTATCACTATTGTCTGTAATAAATAGGCTGCTAGAGCAATGGGAGAGCCTGAAATTATTTTTTAGCCATCAGTGGCTAGAAGAACGCACCGTCGCTGCTGAGCTAATCCATCGTGAGTTAAACGACGACTTTATAAAACTCTACATCCTATTTTTACAATGGATATTACCCAAATTTGTGAAGATGAACGAGTATTTCCAAGGAACAGATTCTAGACTAATAGAACTGGATGATAGTATGAAACTGCTTTACAAAGACCTATTGCAATGTTACATGACTAGAGACTACGTTAATCAAACTGAAGTATGCTCGATTGACCCAGAAAATACACGATTTTTCTTACCCCAAATGTATTTGGGTGTTAAAATCATGCAAGAAGTTCAAAAAATCAATATCGTGGAGCAAAAAGTGCTCCTGGCTAAATTCTATACTCGTTGCCGCGACTTTATAGTTACAGGCTGCAAGGAAATTCGGAAGCGTTATGATTTTTCAAATGAAATACTTCCACTCCTCAAATATCTATCACCTGAAGAGGCTGTACGCCACAGTAATAGAGAGAGTTTCCCGTCAATGTTGCCACTAACCCAGAAACTACCACGAATAGTCAAAATTGAAAATGACCTTCAAATAATTGATGACCAGTGGAGACTTTTACCCGATGTCAACAAATTTTCAACTTTAGACATCGGTACTTGGGAAGCTCACGAATTCTGGGAAAAGATCCATAACACAACCGACTGCAAAACTCTCGCGAAGTTTGCTCTAGACGTTCTATGTCTTCCACACAGTAACGCAGATTGTGAAAGGATATTCAGCCAAGTTAACAATATGAAGACCAAGATGCGAAATAAGTTAATAACATCGACTGTAAATAAAACTCTATTAGCAAGACAATTAATTCAAAATCAAGGGAATTGTACGAAGTTTAAGGTGTCGCCTGACATGTGTGACAAAATGAGAAGTAAGGACAAGTATGCACTAGACAAACATGAATCTGAAGTGATTGAAACGATAAGAAACCTGTATGGAGAAGAAACAAATGAAGAATAAACATTTTTAAATTACTTACGGCATTTTCGTATTTTTTCCCTGAAAATACGGCAAATCAGAATTTGACATACGGCAATGCAATTTTTTACCATAACAACACTGGTTCATGTTCTCAAAATTATCATTCAATATTATGTTGTAGTCACGCAGACTAAAAGTTCTGTTTAACTGTAGACAATTGCATGATCGGATAGGAAAAACATGAGGAGTTATGAAAAAACGCAGAAACGACCCAAAAAAACCGGCAAGTGCGTGTCAGGCCACGCGCTATGTAGGGTTCCGAAGTAGTAAGTTTATCGACTATTACTAATTAACTGCTCACTGCTTATCCTAACATAGCTGTTCACGCATTTAACGTATACTCCTACGCACGGTAGGAGAAGCGCGGGCAACGCGGCACCCCCCGGGCTCCTCATCAGCCAGTAGCGTGAGTGCATTCGATTGTTCGATGGAGCGCCGCGACGCCCACGACCCAGTGGTAGCGTTCGGAACCGTACGATAATTGAGGCGTATAGGATCAAAAGCTGCAAAAGTCCAAACTACTCAAATATTAACTGCGTATAGCGCCATCTAGAAAATTTTGTGTTGAATCTATTTAGTTTTAAAATTCAGTAACAAACACAGCAAAAGTCAACCAAAAACCTGTTTATAAATTAGCTTTGGGATCAAAGGCTGCAAAACATCACCATGTTATGGGGGGTTTACACGGGTGACTAAAGCCGCACGATTTTTGCCGCGCGGCGTAAATCGACCATCTAAATGGCAATTCGGCTAAGTTGCAAGTGACTAAAGCCGCAAGTCCCAAAGTTGGGTAGCATCCGACTTTGGCCGCGCGGCAACCGGCCGCATGCGACTGGTGACTAAAATCGACCGTGTAAACGATCAGTTGCAGGCGATCGCCCGCCGCATGAAGGTGTTTCGCGCACGCACCTGTATTTATTTACTACAGCGTTTCTGTGTATATGTATCGAACAACCATGAATAAAAATAACACCATACAGTTTTTGGAATGCTATAAAATGCATCCATGCTTATGGTACCCAAGAGAACAAGATTACAGGAACAATAATGTACGTTTAGCGGCTCTTAAATCCATTATTCAAGAAATGCGTTTGTCCATAACAGTTGAAGAGCTTAAATTGAAGATAAAAAATATACGAACCACGTATAATAGAGAGGCCAGTAAGGTAGCAAAGTCAAAGAAGAGTGGCGCGGGAAAGGATGATGTATACAGACCTCAATTAATTTGGTTTTTCTGTTTTATTTTTCGAGATTACATTGTTGGCCCCATAGTAAAAGTTGTTCTTATTGATGAGTATAACAACCACCACACCACCACAGGATGCTCCCTAATTACGCTACATGTTGTATATTGGTTTCACTAATTCCTTTTACTAAGCCACATAATCTTTTTTTTACAGATATACCCCAAACTACGCACCGATCCGAGTCCAATGCCAGCATGGTGCCAAATCACCATATCAATGTGAAACGATCACAATGAACGATCTTTTAAAGTTTCATAAACGTTTTTATGCTTCAAATGAAAAAAAAATCCAAGACGCACTGATACTCAAGTTTTGCAAATGTAAAAAAGTTAAAAGGAGACGTCATAGCAAAAACAAGAGGTCAAGAAAAGATTTTACCACTCATTACAGGATTTTAAATTCTAATAATGAATTCGTTCGTGTTTGTCAAAAATTCTTCTTGAGTTCCCTTCAAATCAAAAGATGTAGAGTGGAATTTGTATTGAAGCTTTTTTTCTATACGGGACGATGTGGTACAGAAAACCGAGGAGGTAACCGGAAAGAAAACAAAGGGCAATGTCCATTTTCGGCTATTCGTGGACAGGATGCTCAAAAATAAATAATTACACGGAAAAATATATTTTGTTTTTTAACTTATACACGCGAATTATTTTTGTATCAATTTACTTTTTTAAAATAATATATTTAATATAACATTCTACTGATAAACACTTCCTGTTGTCACATACACAGAGTACTCACGTCAGTAGAATTGCAACATTATTCCGATAACGATAATAAAACGATATATCGATGTTATTTCGAAGTTTTAATTCTCACGACAAAAAGTTAAGTTTGGTAAGATACACGTATAAAAAGCAATAAACTATAAATAAGGTATTATTTTTACTAGAATAACATATTATTTTATGTACGTTGCTTTTATAATAATTCACGATAGTGAACAATATATCGATGTTTTGCAAACACACTCGAATCGATGCATTGTTTGCATCCCAACTGTCAATCGTTGGACATAATAATCTCAACTGTCAGTCGTTATTCGTTGGATCATAGTGCATAGTAATCTACGTTCAACTTTCAAGTCACATTCGCTTTGTTTTTCGCATCGTGTTTCGTCTGTGTTTTTCATCATTAATATTATTATTAGTAATAATATTATCATTAATATTATTATTACCTTTGGCTTACGAAAATGGATTTAGACTCTGCTTCCCACGTTAACCTTGGCACTATTGTATGTATAACTATGGTCGATCCTTGGTTTGTATGGTTGCTCATGTAATGATTGTTTTTTTGGTTTCTGAGCTGGGCAAGGTACAGATATGATATAAATGCACCAGCCCCGTTCTTGGACAATATATTAATAACATACGAGTCAGATTAATAAAAAAAATGTCAAGGAAATTGGGCGTTTTCTTTAAAATACCTACAAAATATTTATTCAAATAACCAGTATAATAAACATCTGGTTACAAAACAATTATTATTTTCGTTTTTAAACTGAGTAAAGGTATTAAGCCTATATAATATTTATGTTAAAATGTGGTGTTCACTGATAGCCAAATGTCCATACAAAGTGGACATTGTCCTTTAGGGGCCATAGGGATTTGGTGCGGCAGTTTATCATGAAACTTAAATGCATAGAGTCTCATTACTGTCGATCTTCGACTCATGAGCGTAAATACCTGCACAGTGACTTAAGTATTAACAAACTTTACAGAATGTTTATAGAAGAAAATCCTGAATCTACAGTT
Organism: Thymelicus acteon; assembly: GCA_951805285.1. Classification (NCBI taxonomy): domain Eukaryota; kingdom Metazoa; phylum Arthropoda; class Insecta; order Lepidoptera; family Hesperiidae; genus Thymelicus; species Thymelicus acteon. Next base: position 19,362,037 of record OX638214.1, on the reverse strand, counting down.
AAACTGTCATTTTTTCGGGGAGATTTCAATAAAGACTTTAATTTAGGGTTCGGCTCTCCAATAACAGATGCATGTTCAAAGTGCATAGAGTTGCATGAGAGAATAAAAAAGGAACGTGACGATCAAAAGAAAAAAGACCTAATGATTGAAGCAAGAGTGCACAAGCTTAGAGCGAAAGCGTTTTTTAAACTACTACAAGAAAAAGCTGATGGAATGGTAACATTCTCATTCGATTGCCAAAAAAAATAGTCCTCTGGCACGAGTACCCGACCAAAGTGCGTACTATAGTCGCCAAATATATTTATACAATTTTACGATTGTCAAAGGATCTTCGAAAGACAAATTAAATAAGGACTCTACTTTTGCGTACGTTTGGACCGAGAACGAGTTTCCTAAAACATCTAATCAGATAGCCTCTGCAGTGTATGATTGTTTACAAAAAACTAATTTAGAAGGAATCACCACTGTGCGTTTAGTTGCAGACGGTTGCGGAGGACAAAATAAAAACAGTATTATTGCAGTGTATGCTGTCACGGTGGTTGCTCGATAACCCATCTGTGAAGAAAGTTGAAATCATATTCCCAATTACTGGACATTCATTCATGCCACCAGACAAGAGTTTTTGGAAATATAGAAAAGATATTGAAAAAAAAAGAAGTCATAATTCGGCCAAAAGAATACATTAAAATAATTAAAACAAATGCCACCGTGATAAATATGACCGAAATCGAAATGCTGGACTTCAAGGGAGCCGCAAAACATGTATTCAAACCGACGGCAAAATGGCCTTTCAAAATCTCTGAATGCAAAAGGTTCATTCTAAAGAGGTCTAAGATTCCAGACAATGTTCTCATCCGTGGCGAGCCACATTTTAATTCAGATGTATGCACATCATCTAATGTTTGCAAATCTGGAATGAAAACGGATATGATTCGACCAACCATCGTGCAACAAGGTGCTTCTATGAAACGTGCAAAGTTAGTGGATGTACAAGCACTATTGAAAAAACACTTTGGTGAAAATTGGGAGACCAATGAAGAATGAAGATCGCCTATTTCACAAGATATAGAAGAAGAAAATGATGAGAGCTATTGTGATCATCATGTAGAAGAGAGTGCGGATTTAAGAATTTAAAGAAATTATCAAAGCCAGTTTTACGAGACATTTCTCGTATTTTTTTATTTTTATATTAATACCTACTGTCAAAGTACTGGCAAAGAATAATTCGGAGAAAAGGAGCTAAAAAAGAATTAAAAAGTTCATTTGATCATAAGATTATAAATGTTTAAAAAAATATTATGTAACAATAATTTAATTATAGGAATAACAATTTTCGGTGATCATTAAAAAAATGAGTTTTATTTTGCTTTAGCACTAGTTTTCCCCCCGCGGTTTCACCCGCGTTCGTGTAGAAACCGTACTGCTCCGCCCCCGTAGGTCATAGCGTGATGTTACATTATAAGCCTTCCTCAATAAATACGCTATCCAACGCAAAAATATTTTTTCAAATCGGTTCAGTAGTTCCAGAGATTAGCAAGTTCAACCAAACAAATAAACTCTACTCTTTTATAATATGAGTAGTTTTTATTATAATTATTTATAAATTAATAGTAAATATGTTTTGTTAATATAATATTGTCCCTCATTCGGCCTATTTCGGAATTTTTTTGATATCTTGTTTCTAGGCGGAGTTATACCTATGTCTGTCTCTTTCACACGCAAACGTTTCGGCAAACGTTTTTACGAGACAGAGACAGATATCAGTATGCATCAAGGACTAACATCGTAAACATCACTTGTGTTTATTTAAAAGTGTCAAATTAGTAGTTAAGTCTCTTTGGTGTAAAAATCAAAGGTAAGTTTTATTGAAATAATTTATACAAGTGTGGCCAATTGTTGAATATGCCTATTTAGTACAAAATAGGATCCAAGTATTCACGAATTATTTAGTGTTCTGTTTTATACAAAAACATGTTAACAATTCTTTGACTGATTGTGTATTATGCCTATACTTTATAAAAACTGTTCCGTTTTGCCGTTTTGCCGGTTTTTTTTTTAATGTTTGTTACCTCAGAACTTTCGACTGGGTGAACCGATTTTGATGATTGTTTTTTTAAACGAAAGCTGGTGCTTGTCATGTGGTCCCACTTATTGAGATCTGACAATGGCATCTATGAGAAAACCGTATAAGTCTTAAATTTGCATTAAGTATGTGCGCGACAAATGGACGAATAACTCAATATCACGCCAACCGATTTCGATGATTCTTTTTTTAATCGAAAGCAGGTGCTTGTCATGTGGTCCCACATAAATTTGAACGAGATCTGACAAGTAGTGTTTTAGTAATTTTGAAGTCGGTTATTTTTTGTTAGTAAAATTTAGATTATTATAAAAGTGTTCTTGAAATCTGAAGTCTAAGTCATACTATGTTATGATTCTTTATTTTATAGAACACAATTGTCTAGTATAAAATTGTTGAATGCAGATTAGATATTGTGTCACTAATGGATTAAAATAATTTGTTTAAAAGAAATAATAAAGTAACATAACTTTTTTCAGAATGTCTTCAAGGTCGAAAAAGATAATGGAATTGATTAATTCTACAACTGACCCTTCTCGTAACGATACAGAAGCTCAAATTCAAGATCCCATTCTAAACCCAGACCCTAGTCAATCTCCGATTCTAAATACGTCTGATAGCAACAAAGTGGCGTTTGACATAGATAAAAATAGTTCAGTTCAGAATGTTGCAGTTGATGTCGAGGTAAGTAGTCGTAATTATTATTTTATTCTTTCGACAGGTTTATCCCTTTTTATTATGGTATTTTATTTTTAAACTAGAATTGTGCACGCGACTTCGTCGCGTCATTAAGTTTTCCTGTCATCTTTTATTTTAGGTACCGGTTAGGGGGTGTAATTGTAATACCTACTAGATGAATCATGACTTTTTAAACCTTGTATTTTGTCATCTATTTTGTCAATCGCCATCGGTTCGAATTGCGTGAATCTTCAAATACCTATTTTTTTACAGATGTTATGTGATATTACTAACAAACCTGAAAACCAGCGTTATTATGCTAAGGACTTTTCTGAAAGCGAGGTCACTCATCATCATAAATATTCTAGCCGTAAAAGAGTCTAAGTTGACTACAATGTTTCACCCGTACATTCTGGTGAAATCAGTCCAGATATCAGCGACAATGACGATCCGACCTATGATAGTCAAATAAAAAGAAAGAAAATAGAACCAGTACATCTTTCATCACGTCGGTCATCATCTAGCTCCAGCAGCTCTTCATCCTCCAGTTCAATCAGCTCCAGCAGTTCCAGCAGTTCTTCATCTTCATCTGATCATGATGATACAGTGGTACAACCTTCTACTTCCGATCACGTGGATGAAAATACTATCAATAATACAGATACTACAGCTAATGTACAGTCAACAAACGGACAAGAAACAAGTGAAATTGAGAGCTCTGAAATGAAGGAACTCAACATAGAAGAAGAAACAGAGATTATTAAGAAGAAAGGTAGAAAGCGCACAAGTAATCCTCAAAAATGGAAACAAAACATAAATAAAATTCTAAGAAATTCTGGACGCTCCTATGAGACCGCGAAAAAAAAAACTGTTGCAGCTCGTGGAGTGAAACCACCTTGTACAGACAAGTGCAGACTTTTTGATGCTTATTGGAATATTGGTGAAGTCAATCAGCAGCGATCGTTTATTCAGTCTTGTATGTCCGATGTCACTCCTAGGTATAAATATACAAACGCCATGCGCCCGAGGCAAGCTAATAAATCTTTTCATTTTATAGAAAATGGTATATCAATCCGGGTTTGTAAAACATTTTTTATTGGTACGCTGAATATATCCGATCGTGTAATTCGTACAGTAATCGAAAAGTGTCAAAACCAGTGATTCCCAAAGTGGTCTATATCGACCCCTAGGGGTCTATGACAACCTGCAAGGGGTCTACGTCAGCGAAAAAAAAATTGGGGGTCCATGAAATGAAAATGGGGGTCCACGATAGTGGATCTCAACACATACACTGATAGTACCTATTTACTTACATCATACTATCTTATAATATCAAAACATATACATTATTTATAAAAGTACCTATGAAGTAAAAAAAATATTATATATGTTTATTAAATTGTGTAAGTTGTAGGATGTTGGTATTCGCTTTGTGGTCGCAATACATTTTGAACTTGTAAAAATGTTTATTTAATGCTACGTATATTTTACATAAGAGATACAAAATTTTATTTTGAGTAGTTTTAATTTAAATTCAATTAATAAATGTATAAATTAACATGTGTGTTAGAAATTTACAGGAAATCAATATCAGGTAAGTAGGGGGTCTACCCAACACGGAAAAACATGGCAAGGGGTCTACGACACAAAAAAGTTTGGGGAACTCTGGTCAAAACAATGGAGTTTTGCTAAATGATCGAAGAGGTAAACACGACAACCACACCACTACTGATGAAACACTCATTTCAGACATTAAAACTTTTATAGACTCAATACCAAGGGTTCCGTCACACTACACAAGGCAAACATCTACTCGCGAATACATAGACGGGGGCAAAACTATTACAGACCTCTTCAATGACTTCAAGGTAGCGCAAGAGAAGAACCGTAAGCCCTATGGTAAGTATTGCATGTTTTACCGTACATTTACTAAAGAATTTAATAGTATATAGCTCATATAAAAGAAAAAAAGCTATGTCGTAATGAAAAACATGATGACCGTTGCAAAATAGATGACAAAAATAAAGTCTTAGTGTTCGACTTGCAGGCGATGTTACAATCGCCACGTGGCGATGCATCAGCTTTTTACTATAAATCTAAATTAAATAGTTATAACTTTACCATCACACTCTTAAACAAAAAAGTTGAAGCCCAGATGAAAGATTCCTATACTGATGTATACTGCTATTTCTGGAATGTCAGGAACCGATGCCAAACGCGGTGCTAATGAGATAGGCTCCAGTTTATTGGATTGCTTTGAGAGACTATGTTGTGAAGCAGGGGTAAGTGCTAGTAATAGTGATGGCCTGAACTTGATTCTGTATTCAGACAAGGGGCCATCCATAAATTACGTCACACTAATTTCATGACTTTTTGAACCCTCCTCCCCCCTTGTCACAGCTGGTCACATTTGTGAGACCTCCCCCCCCCCCCTAGTATGACGTCACGTATTATGAAATTTTACACCTAAAAATTATTAAATTAAAACAGCAGTTCCGAAATAAGTTTTATTTCCATTAATTGTTTTTTAATATTTATCTATACATACCAATTATTATTCGAGTTTGAAATGTGACGTCACGAAATTTAGGACCCCCCTCCCACCCCTTAAATGGATTGGTCGTATGGGTCCCATTTTGTGGCCTCCTCGATCCCCAGACTTAAACCCTCTTGACTTTTTTTACTGGGGCTGTCTAAAGGAAGAGGTGTACTCAAAACCAATTTCAAATTTGGAGGAATTGCGCAGCCGTGTTCAAGAGGCCGCTTCAAAAATAAATGAACGACGCTATGCACGGTTTCTTAGTAGAGCCTTTATTAGAAGATGTCGAGCGTGTATTAGAGTCGGTGGCCGACAATTTGTACACCTATTGTAAATAAAGATTATTTTATGTACACCTACAATTTTTTATTATTAAAATTTAATCAGATATTTATCGTTTCTTTTTTAGACGCTACGCACGGTTTCTTAGTAGAGCCTTTATTAGAAGATGTCGAGCGTGTATTAGAGTCGGTGGCCGACAATTTGTACACCTATTGTAAATAAAGATTATTTTATGTACACCTACAATTTTTTATTATTAAAATTTAATAAGATATTTATCGTTTCTTTTTTAGTCGTATTTACGCTTTTTCTATCTCAATAGCAATAAGTTCATAATAGTATTAGATAAAATGATGTATTATACCATTTTGTAAGCTGCATTAACTGCGCATTTTTTTAAATAGTTGGCCACTTAGGTTTTCATACTTTTTTTTACATGAAACACTCTCAAACTTGATCAAAATTATTTTGTTATCAAATTTCATACTAAAAATTTAAATTGATATTTTTTTTTCAAAAAGTACAATTGATACTCACATTATTTATTGCTTTTGTAATAGTATAGTCTGTGAGGAGTAATATAACACCAAAAACGTAAGCAAATTCATTAATTTGGGGTCGCTGTGCACATGAATTGACAATAAGATCAATAAAAATTGTTTTTTTTTTAATCATAATTTGAGTACCAGTTGGAATTTTTTTTGTGTATTTTTTTGAGTGCCGGGTAGCCGTGCTATGCGGCGCTCTAGGATTATCCGTTCTTTATGGGACACCCTGTATAGTTAACCAACTATCCTTTGGAAGTGGAGTTTCCGAGTAATTATGCAGAACTACGTCGGGCTTGCGGCAACGGGATATGTTCGTATATTTTAACTCACATTCACTAAAAGATCCTTTCAAGGATGGTTCTGTTAACTGTTCTTTATGATTCTGTGCGTTATTCAAAAATCATCATCGTTGTCATCATTTTCTACGGAAAAGCGGAACATCCTGACGTCACTTGCAGTGGCAGAGTATGTAAATGAGACGCGCAGTAACTTTCGTTTGCCTTTAAGATGCAAGCGATGTTTACTTGAGGATCGTTCGATAAATTGCCCATGTTAACCTTTTTAATTTTATTTTATTATTTTATTTATTGAACACCAACATAATACATACCATTTACAGAAAATAAACAATAGGTAGGAACTGAAGCAAGCTAGTGTCACGGAATACAGACACGTTCCGTGCTAAGTGTCATTTTATAGGTGTAGACTACATGGCCGTTTCTTGGTAGTCATGCATTTAACTAAGGCGAATTAACAGTAACATTGATAATTTATTACTAAGGACACAAAGAAGAACATATTTAACAAAAATATAACAAAGGAAATAATACAATGATAATGACACTAATAATATTGAATTGAAAATTAGAGTGAATCTGAAGAAATCAAATAAATTAGGACCTTTCGTAACTTGCGAATGTCACTTGTAAATAAGTTAATGTCATCATTATTAGAAGTGTTCCTAAATGTGCGAACAATTTTAATAAGTGGTGTGTTTTTTTTTTCGAGGTTAGAATTACATTGTGCCTGTGCGTTATTGAGAATTCTGAACCGTGATGCTCTAGGTAATTTGGATGAAACGGAAAAGTTGAGTTTAGAGAGAAGATTAGGAGCGTCAAGTGTCAGTCAACGCGGAAGCAGTTTTAAAATTAAAATGTCTGAAGTTGACATCGATTTTCTTATATCTTTGGTTCAGGAACGCCCTTTGCTTGTGGGATTCCAATGGCGAAACTTATAAAGACAAATTTATTAAACAAGCTATTAACAATTTAACTCCTCATTTTTATTACTGTAAATAATAATGTAATGGGTTAATGATGGGGTATGGAGTACTCCGTGCATGAAACGGCCTCCTCCAAGCACTATTTCAAATTTGGGTACCAAATCTATATCAAAATAGATGCAGTACGAAATAAAATCAATGAATTTTATATTGTTAGAAAACAAGTACCGACTTTAAGAAGCCTGCTTAAGGATCTAAGTATAAGCATAAATTATTCACGCGGAAGAGAAACATTTCGAAAAATACTATTGAATAATGGATATAAATTTAAGAAAAACAAAAATAAGAAAACACTTTTGCGTGAGAAGATATGATATTGCTGCTTGGAGACATCGGTATCTGAGAAGTATTTCTGAAAAGCGCAATGCTGGCAAATCAGTTATTTATGTTGATTGAATATATGTTATATCAAAACTACAAACCAAAAAAAATCTAGCAAGAACCATCTACCAGTGGTGCAATCGAATCTACATCAACCGATAAACGATTTATAATTGTGCATACTGAACAGAAAATATTTGGACCCCAATTGCATTGTTAGTTTATATAGCACGAAATCAAAAATAGCAGACTACCACCACAACATGAATGCCCAAAATTTTAATAAATGGGTGGAAGAATAGCTTATTTCTAATTTACCAGAGCTAAGTGTGATATTCATGGACAATACTAATTACCACTATGTACAAATAAATAAAGCACCCACGACACAAACTGTAAAACTGTAAAATTATAGAGTGGTTAGGTGTGAATAGAATTCCTTTCGAAGATTTTCATCCAAAAGCTGAACTTTTGTATATTGTTAATAAGATCCTATATATGAAGTAGATGAACTATTAAAGTTACACGGTCATTAAGTCTTGAGACTTCCCCCTTACCACTGCGATAGAAACCCTATAGAATTGATATGGAGTTTGGCCAAACGAAATTTTTGTAACAGATATGTATATAGGGTTAACTACACAAACAGAGACAGTTATTAAAGTATCCTTTGAAATACTAACACCAGAGGGTTGGAAGGAAATGACTTAGGGTGGAGCAAAAATTGTTTTTTCGGTTACTAGTAAAAAAAATGCTGCCTTTTAGTCTCAAAATATCCTATGCAAAATATTATTTGAATTGATTTAAAATTAAAGACTCCACAACATCAATGAATATTTGAAAAAGTTGATTTATAGACTCCATGTTGACGGCATGTAAATGTATGAAATTTCGATAAACAGACCTCTTTTATTGCAACTACAGTTTATTATTAATACAATACAAAATTAATTCATGGTCTTGTTTATATTTATAATTTAAAATAAGGGGAGCGAGGAAGCGCGGAAGGGGACAGCTAAAGCACTTGTAGCGGCTCGCATCCTGCGAGTCACTGCGCTTTTGTTTATAGCTCGTGTTTAACTTTCGCTCGCTATTTGACAAATAAACTTACGGAAAAACCTGCAGAGAACTCGGAGTGCGTATAAATGTCCTCTCTTTGGTGATATTTGTGAGATAAAAGAAAACGTTCTGCCTACTTACGAAAATGTTATGAAATAGGTACTATGAACGGACGAGAAATCAACTAAAGTTGCAACTGGAAACTGCAAGAGCCCACATTTTCAGAAATGGCAGATATAGTCATATTCAGAATTAATAATACACGTACATATATCGATACTTTAATTCGCAAAACAAATAACTCCACTTTTGGTCGAAAATGACTTTTTGATATCGATAGAAACTAGATTTTTTTCTATTACTTGCCATTCTAATATCCCCACAATTCCAAGTACATAGTTACGATCAAATATATCAAATAACTCCACTTGAAACGAAACGAACGAATTTTATCAGAAAAGTCAAATAACTCCCACGCAATCCACCATTTTATATGGCGTCACAGAAACAAGTGTATGCTCTTGATTGTTTTGTTACGAAAAAGATTTTTATTACATTTTGAGACCGTGCAAATCTTGAAAACAGGTGACAATATAACGTGGTAATATTTCGGTAATTTATTTAAGCTAGTAACGTCATTTTGTCGTTATTCAAAAGCAGTACATTGGGCTTAGAAAAGGGAAATGAATTTGATAGTTCTGTCATTTGTTTGTTTTAACATTTGCTTGGAATTGTTCGATATTGCTACAAAGTATTTTTCTGTAGCTCTGTAGGTACCTCTGATGGAGTATCTATACGTATTATCCAGTAAAATACAATATTGCTTCAGCAACAATTAAACTCCTAAAAGTATTATTACCTACTTTACTGACATATTTCATACACTGAATGGCAAAAACTAAAACAAATAAAAACTATAGACATTACTCACCTATTGATTTGGACACGACGAGCTGCAAATTAATGGGTATTAACTACCTTTGTCTTTTGCATTCATCATTATAACCTTTACCTAAGCCTTGTTTGGCTTGATATCATTTAGCGGGGTACGGAATCCTAAAAACAATATTGAATTAATGTTACAGAATTTTTTTATTTTTATTTGACGTTTGAAAATTTCTAGAGCACGAGCTAAATTAATCTTGCAGTCTGTGTAATCATTGTCTACAGCATCTCTAAGCATCACATTGTCTACAGCCTGAAGTGACAACATTACTAACTCAGACAGTTTATTGTTTCAACCTAACTAGTTTCCAAAATTCTACGAAGACACTTAAATTGCTAGTAATTCCGATGAGGCTAACATTTCTCTCAACACTAATTCTTCTTTGATTTAAAAATGACCAAACAATCAATCAGGCCCGAGTATATTAAATCCACAAGAATCTCAACTGCCCAATAATTTACAGAATACCGATGATGTATCCCAACTCTATTTCATTTCAATTTCAAATAATGAAAGGAGTACAACAATGTACAATTTGAGTACATAAACCAATACGTAGATGATGACTTTGACGTGTCTATGATTGCTCCACGAAATGACGAGATCATAACGAAAGACTCAACAACTCATGTTATTGAGCCCACAACATTGTCCTCAAAAGACCTAACAATTGATGTAAATGAGCCCATACCATTATCCTCGTTGAATAATGTAGCAAAAGTAGTAGAATATAGTGATAGATCAGAATCTGAATTTGAAAAACCCAGTGTTAAAAGATAAATGCGTTGTCATGTAAAAAAAGCGAATGGAATGTTGAAAAAAATAGAGTAAAAAGAGAAAAGGGAAATGAATTATTAATAACAACGAAACTCTGACATTAAATAGACATAAGGATAGGCTAAAAAGTATTTACTCAAGGACCAATCTTTTTCCATAACACTGCCTTCTGTATGGAACCCAAAATCTATAATGCCCTACCTAATTGTAGTAAACGTAAAAACAGTTATGGCTTTAAAATATCTCTGAAGAACTATTTAATACAAAAAGCCTACTACTCTGTTAATGAATTTTAAGATGACAAGTGTTTATAATATAATTTGACAACGTTACATAGTATATAATAATATGACATAATAATAATATGAGTGTGACTGATTTGGATATTGCTTTAACTAAATTATTTATTCTAATATTTGCATACCTCAACAGGTGGAACTTGGCGGACTTAAAAATCTAATGTAATCTTTTATGTATACTACCCATGTTCATGCAAATAAAGAAATTGTATTGTATAATATTCTAACAATATTACAGAAAAAAGAATTAGGCAAATGGATAAAAGATATTCATAAACAAAAGAAGCAGCTGAAACCACAATGCAAATGTACGAAATATAGAAATAGGGTAACGAAATGTCACTTGATAACTGAAGAGGACAGAAAATCTTTGTTTGACCAATTCTGGGCGATGGATTGGGGGAAAAAAGGTTTTTATAAAATGCTTGATTAAAGTTATTCCTACTAAGAGAAAACGAGACAGAAAGGATCCAAATACTTCACAGAGGAAAACTACGACGGTTTATTTTTTTTTAATTTAGACAATCTGGCATCTGGTTGTCCCTGTGGTGAATTTTAATTCATTTATTGTTAATATAAAATACATCAACTCCAAAAATCTGTATAAAATGAATTTCACTAAAATAGAATTTCAGTTTTAAAGGGTAAACAGGTTAAAAAGATCCACAATTTCCAACGGGATTTTTGTTTCTTGTTTTCATCTGATAGGATGTTTTTTATAAAAATATGAATCTGCCTTGTAAAAAATCCCTCAAAAGAGTTATTCGTTTTGCGAATTATAAACGAAAGGGCTTGTTGTAAGGATTTCAAATATATTTTTGTAACAGTTCTACAACTGATAGTTTTAAAATTATTCAAGAAAGAACGAAAATTAAGGCCAAAAATTGACCATTCCGTCCCCCTTATCTCTGAAACTAATGACGCTGGAATTTTGAAAAAAATACAAAGAATAGTTCTTTACTTAAATATTACAGGAAAACCTATAAGAAGTCTATGTACTTAAAATAACAGCAAAAATAAATAAAATAGAAAAATACATAATCAACGTACGGAACCCTCTCCAAGCGACTTTAACTCGCACTTGTCTAATTTATTATTTGTATTTTATTATCTAACACGTTTGTATTTAACGATTTTGTTTCATTCTTCCAAGATTATTTCAAAACTTTGTTCTGCAGTATATGTCATTGTAATCATCAATTGTATACAGTTATGACTGAATAAATAAAATGCAATTGTGAATTAATCATGTTCACTTTTATTTACTCTATCTAATACATCGTAATGATATGTCTGAAATGCTAAATATGCTACAAGAACTCAATTGCCGTGAATGTGTATGAATAAAGAAGACTGTTATAAAATGTTTTTCCTTTTCAAAAGTAACATTTTGATTTTTCATCTTCAACGGCTTTGGTAAATGTAATATTTACTTAATTTCTGACATAAATATCAAATTGAACTGTAAGTGGCTGTAACATCAATTAATAATTTGTGTGTTGTGTATGTTATTGGAATTAATTATAATTAATTAAAATAAATAATTATATAATTACTTTATGATTACTTTAAACAGGTACCTCACGTCTTGCTGCGCACACCATGCCAAGGATTTACAAGCCGGATCCTCGTGGCAAGAGGTATAAAATGTATTCCAAAGAACTCATTGAACAGGCTGTGCGTGAATATAATGAGAGTAACGATTCCTTGAATAGCGTTGCCAAAAAGTTTGGAATTGATAAATCTGTCCTTTATAGACAGCATAAAATATATGAAGACCCAAGGAAGCCAGACAGTGCTATCAAAAGAGACGGAACTGGCATTTATAAAATACATTAATGTTTGTGCTCAATGGGGATATCCTTTGGAACTGTATGACTTAAGGTTGTTAGTTAAAAATTATTTAGACAAATTAGGCGTTACCGAAAAAAACAGACAACTCGCCTGGGCCGGATTTCGCCAGAAGTTTCCTAAAACGGCATGGTGATAAGATATCCCAGAGGATATCCCAAAATATATTGAAGATATTGAAGAGTATTTCCAACACTTAAAAAATTCGATTAGTGATGTTCCGATAGAAAATATCGTAAACGATGAGACCAATTTGGCAGATGATCCCGGGCGAAAAAAAATTATTACCAAGAGTGGCACAAAATACCCTGAAAGGGTTATGAACTCTTCCAAAGCTGCCGTATCAATCATGATGGCCTGTACGGCTGCAGGAGAAATGATACACCCATATGTGGTCTCTAAGGCTCAAAACTTATATGATACTTGGACAAAGTCTGGCCCAAAAGGAGCCCGTTATAATAGAAGTCAATCTGGCTGGTTCGATTCTAATATTTTCGAAGATTGGGTAGACAATATGATTCTTCCGTTTTTTGTGTTACTATATATATAAATTAATATTATATATTTAATGACCTGATGATGATGAAGGGACCTGGGTTTGATTACCAAGCGGGGCAGATGTGATAGATAAATATTTGTACTCGGGTAATGAGTGTTATAGTGATGTGTTATGTGTGCCACACAGGGCTCCCTACTGCGGAGGTATGAATGTTATACCATTTATTTATTTACTTATTAGAAGTTTAAAATATTTGTACAATGTCTAAAGAGAAGAAATCCCTCTATAAAGACACAAATACATAACTTGGTTCATTTTTAAATTACTTTTAGTAACTTAATATAATTTCAGGAAAGACTTATATAACTATTATATACAAGTTATAAATGAATCACAAAATATACATATATCTATCTTTTCTTTTCAGGAAGTGAAGACGGATTTGTTGAAGGATTATTAATATTTGAAAGCAAGAAAGGAGATGGCAATTACCATAAAGAAATTAATGCACAAGTTTACGAGGCATGGTTCAAGAATATTATAGAAAAATTAGAGCCTCATTCTGTTGTTGTGATGGATAATGCTCCCTACCATTCTCGTCGACTGGTACGAGTACCAAATATGCAGTGGAAAAAAGATGATATAAAGAAATGGCTAAATGAAAAAGGTATCTCGTTCTAGGACTCGATGATAAAGAGGGAGCTGATTGATGTAGTTCAACCAATAAAAGAAGATTACATGATTTATGCAATTGACACTTATGCTAGTGAAAAAAACACTGAAGTTTTACGGATGCCTCCATAAGACCGTGAATTCAATCCTATCGAGATGATATTATGGTGGCAGGTCAAAGGCTATGTTGCAGGTAGAAATAAAACATTTAAAATGAAGGAATTAAAAATTCTGTTAAATGATTCCATAAATTTAATAACACCTGCAGCATGGCAGTATTTTGTAAGGCATGTTAAGAAAGAAGAGTTAAGGATGAGTGACTTGGATGGCATAACTGACAATGTCATTGATCGGTTTGTCATTGAAGTCACAGATGAGGACACTACATCATCAAACACATTACAATCAAATTCAGAGAGTGATTAACCTTATGAGTTTGAGTGAGGCTACTGATTATTGATATGACTATTTGATGTTGTTAAAAAATAAACCTGTACAAATATTGTTTTCCTTTTATTTCATATATTATGTAGTACCTTATTCCTATTCCCAACTTAGGCTCATTCATTGCAAGGCACAGGTCTCACCTTGCCACAAATCAAATCAAATCAAATCAAATCAAAATCTTTTATTCATATACTTAGGTATCACTGATACACTTATGCACGTCATTTTTAGGGTTCCGTAGCCGAATGGCAAAAAACGGAACCCTTATAGATTCGTCATGTCTGTCTGTCTGTCTGTCTGTCCGTCCGTATGTCACAGCCACTTTTTTCCGAAACTATAAGAGCTATACTGTTGAAACTTGGTGAGTAGATGTATTCTGTGAACCGCATTAAGATTTTCACACAAAAATAGAAAAAAAACACTAAATTTTGGGGGCTCCCCATACTTAGAACTGAAACTCAAAAATGTTTTTTTCATCAAACCCATACGTGTGGGGTAGCTATGGATAGGTCTTCAAAAATGATATTGAGGTTTCTAATATCATTTTTTTCTAAACTGAATAGTTTGCGCGAGAGACACTTCCAAAGTGGTAAAATGTGTCCCCCCCCCCCCCTGTAACTTCTAAAATAAGAGAATGATAAAACTAAAAAAAATATATGATGTACATTACCATGAAAACTTCCAACGAAAATTGGTTTGAATGATATTTAGTAAGTAGTTTTTTTTAATACGTCATAAATCGTAAACCGCAAAAAACATTGATCAAAGTTACAACGAACTACAAGAATTTTTATATTATGTTACTTGCTGCTACGGAACCCTTCATGAGCGAGTCCGTATCGCACTTGGCCGCTTTTTTTAATCTACCAGCTTTTCGGAAGGGTGCTTTGTCATGGAGGAGAAGAAAAGCCGAAAGAATTACACAAGATTAGTAATCTAAGCTTCATGATTAAAAGCAAAGGTTGGAGGTTTAATTTACGTAAAGAAGTCATCTTAGAAGTTTTATTTTGCCATTAGCAGTCACCTATACCAACCGCCAGCCATAGTATTCTTGTGTTGCTACTACGAGCGTTTAACCTCAACAACATATAAATCTATTGTAGATACTTCAACAACATATAAATCTATTGTAGATACTTCAGCAACATATAAATCTATTGTAGATACTTCAGTTCACTTTGAAGTAATAGCGAACAATGCCACAGTAAAACGACGTAATATACGACATTTTGAGGTTAGGACGTCAAGGTAAGGTTTCAATTGAAGTCATTACTTATGTAATTATTTTAATGCATTTTTTATAAAGGCACGATTTGTCAGAAAAACACATATACAAAATAAAAGACACAAAAATAACAACTTACATATTACAACAAAAAGTTTCATACACCTGTTTGTTTGTGGTTGCTAGGCAACACAATGTTTACATCGAGTCCGATCCGAATGTGACGGGAGTATAGAAGATTATAATACATACATGGGAATCAAGAATGGTATTGATAAAGTTTTGACTTGTAAGGATTTTATATAGCTTTATAATAACAGACTTCAATGGCCATGGAAGGAGACCCTATTATTATGATTATGACAATATTAATATGAATAATATGATAATTTAATATTTTTGGATTTAAATTGTGCTTGATTAAAAAAAGTAAAAAACTCAACAAAGTACCTCATTAGTTTAAGAAAACATAACCTAGTGTAAATGCTTCATAACAATTTTGTTACCGTCAGCTTTGTTACTGTCCCCCTAATTTTCGTATCATTTCGTATATGTTGTAATGGTAGGGCCCTCGGAGGGATTATATTGGTAATATTGATTTTAATAATTGTTAATTAATACCATTATTACTATTAGGTATTATTTCTCCAATGGGTTGATCTGGATAGCTACCACCCTTGAGCATGAGTCAGCCGCCAAACGACTCGTCGTGTTCCGGCTGGGGGCTTGAGGGCCAGTTCTTTCTTTCTTTCTTTTTCTTCTTTCTTTCTTGGCCGGCAAGGAATCAGTGATGCTGATGTTCATGGGCGACGATAGCCACTTGCCATCATCAGGTTCAGGTGGATCGTCAGCTTGTTTGCCGGCTATTTCCATAAAAAAAATTGGCCATGTTATCCATGTCACCACTTTAAGGTTAATAGTCTAAGCATGAAGTGAGTCACAGTATGTGAATTTAATGTAATATTTTACGAAAACACCAAAAAAACGTCAATCCTTAAAAAAAATTATGTTTTAATTTAATGCACAAAGATCATGATGAAACTAGGTTTCCGTTTTGACTATGGAACCCTAAAAACAATATCTAAGTTGTTATGTAGTAAAGAAGTTTTACTTTGTACAACTGTATTACTATAATATAATAAACGTTTACACACTCGTGTTGTGTTCGTTATTGTCAGAAGGTTTTTATGTAAGAAAAAATTAAGAAAGTTGCGCAGAAAATAGAAAATTTAAGCAAACTTAACGACCATTTTAACTTTCTAATTTAACCTTAGCAACATATCTTTTTTATTTTATAACTGTCAGTCGAGGGAGAGGGGGAGTTGTTAGGCGGCACAAAGTTTGCCGGGTCAGCTAGTTAGTTATTATTCATTAGCAGTAATTTGGAAGTTAAGACAGCTAGAACATGTTAGTCTTGTTAGTAAATACGTCCAACTTTATTACTCGAAGACGACTCACCCAATATGGACGATTAAAATGCTATTAAAAACAACAGTGAAACCAACTTATCTGTAAATTGAAGGAGGGCGCTGTCGGACGCATTGGAACAATCATTGGACGCAATTCGAGAGGTAGTAAATGACAAATGAATAAGCCCAAAGAACTTATGAATGATGCGGCATTCATTCCAATTTTTTTTTATGGAAATAGCCAGCAAACAAGCTGACTATCCACCTGATGGTAAGTGGCTATCGTCGCCCATAGACATCAGCAACACCAAAGGCATCACTGATGCGTTGCCGGCCAAGAAAGAGAAGAAAAAGAAAGAAAGAACTGGCTCTCAAGCCCCCAGCCGGAACACGACGAGTTGTTTGGCGGCTGACTCATGCTCAATTTTCGCCATTTCAATAAGTTGGTGGCACTGTATTTTAGTATTCAACATAATTCGCAACTAACCTCACATATCCAACTCTTCTCCTCCTTGTGGAATCTCTTCTTGTGTTCCATTGACTCCTTCCTATTGCTAAATGTCATCTGACACTGCTCACAGTACAATCTTTTGAACTTATTAAGTCCTCTCCTACACTTGACTTTAGCTTCGATAGATGGTTTTGTTCTTACAGCTTGCTTTTCTTGCTTTATCCTAAAAAGGAAAAAGAGTTATACATTTCATACACTTATTAACCCAACTGTATGTTAGAAGTAAGAAGAACAAGAAAAAAGAGCAATTTTTATACAATTTAATTATAAAGTTTTTTTTCTCTTTTTGCTACCAGCTTCACTGTTCTCCCACTGCCCAAAGGTTGACTGGCAGAGAATGCTTTAATCATTAAAGTCTGGTTTACACGTATTAAGTAGTTAAGTAGATAAGTAAATTTTAACTAAATTTTAAGTGAATAATTTTTAGTGTCCGTCCACACGTAATAATTTAGTAAAGCTCTTTAGTTCATACAATTCTACTTAACTACTTAAGCATTTTACTTAATTACTTAAGCATTTTACTAAATTTTAACTAAATTTTAAGTTAAAAATGCCTGTCCAAACGTGTTAAGTGATAAGCCCCGCCCACCTACTTAACAGAAAATAGAAAAATTTCTAAATTACTTATCTACTTGATTACTTAACTACTAAATTACTAAACTACTGAATTGTCCGTTTACACGTATTAATTTACTTAAAATTTAGTTAAAATTTAGTTAACTACTTAACTACTTAATACGTGTAAACCGAACATACGTCCGCCTTTTTCTTTGTTTTATGGTGCAATAAATGGTGCAATAAATTTTATGGTCCATAACCTTAACTTACATTTTAGATAACCTCAAAAACAAATGATTGATTTTGAAAATTCTTTCAACAGTAGAAAGCTACATTATTTCTGAGTGACATATTTGATTATGAAGTCAAAAATTTTAAGAAAGATGACGGTAACTTTTTACTTTCTCACTCTTTTAGGCTACAAAAAAAAACCACATAGCAGGAGTATCATTGGCTAACCGCACACATGCAATAATATTGTGAATACAAAATTGACAATAATGTTTTATTAATTTTAGACAATATATCGACGGGTTCTGGGCTAATTGTATTAAGCGACACTCTGGGCAGTATAGACTTTTATACATACTATTTAGACATATTTGGAATTAGCGAATTGTTCTGCTTCGTTTGAGCTGTAAAGTTTGTAAAGTTTCAAAAATGTTGGTTAATACAAATAGCCTGGACTGGAACCTGTTAATATGGTCTCACACACACACAATATTATTGACAATATACATATAATTTATTGACAATATTATTGCATGGATACAGCTAGCCATTGATATTATACTCATATAATATCTGATATTTTAAGTATATCAATAAATTCATACAAAATTATTGTTAATTACACTTCATAAATACCTTAACTTTTTTACTGTGTCTCTTGTATTTCTGCTTTCATTAGTATTCGTAGAATTAGAAATTTTCACATCCTCTCTACTGACTTGATCGTCATTATTATCCTCGCATGACTCCAATTTTATAAATCCATAATTTATCTCACGCTGAGATTCATTTTTAATATTACTATTACTGTACCTAACATTTTTTAATTCCTGAAATGCTCTTTCTGAGTCAAGACAGTTTGTTTTAAACTTATTTGCTATATGAAGATCAGCGATGCAATTGCTGCACATTTGAGATGGTAAGCCATTCTCTTTATGTAGCTGAAAATTAATTAAAATGTTATGAATTAAGTCAAAAAATCAAAAATACATTTGGGTTTGTCATGCCGGTAATAATGACTAAACCAGGGTATCTTAAACAGAGGCAAAATCCAGCTGGAAAAATTGGTGGTATGCACGGATGGTATGTATGTGTGGTAATACATGTAAGGATTATTTATCAAGTCCAAATCAATGCCTGGTTATAAAAAACATAAATCATTAATATCATGAAGTACTTTAAACGCTAACACACTCATACCCCCGCAGTAGATTATTACCTGTGTCACGGGAGGCATGGACTACACATATAACACATCACAATCACACCCATGACCAGAGTACAAATATTTATCTGTCACATAAATATCTGCCCTGGCTGGGAATCGAACCCGGGACCCCTCGTTTCACAGGCATGGTCGTCATATTACATATTAATCCATAAACCTACTATTATTTTTCTGTCGGCCTAGCTACCAAATTGTTTCTCAAACGACTTGTCGTGTTCCGGCTGGAAGCTCGGAAGGCAGTTCTTCTAAGGCGTTACAGTATCGGTGGAACCATATCATGGGTAGCGAATAGTACTTTGTAGTACTTAAATACTATAAGGTGCTGATCTAATAAACTTGTTTGTCGAGCTATTAAAGGCTTCTGTGAAGTGAGATAATGAACAACAGAAATAAATAATAATTACCAAAATTCCAGTACAAAATTCTACCATGGTAATTATTTCTTGCGAAGAAGGTTCAAACAATTCTCTCATATTCGAATCTTCAGTCATGCATGTCCTGCATACTTTAGTCACGGCCATTTTATTTTAGATAAATTATCAGACAAGTCACTTCAAATAATAGATATTAAGTTGATAGATTATAATTAGAAGTATAAACTTTTGGAAATGAATCTAAAATCTACAGTGCGACCAACTTATCTGTGAACTGAGGGAGGGCGCTGTCGAACGCATTGGACCAATCACTGGGACGCAATTCGAGACGTAGTAAATGTCAATGTCATTCATTGACATTAACACAAAGAACATAAGAATGGGGCAGCATTAGTTCCAATTTTCGCCATTTCACAGATAAGTTGGGCGCACTGTAAATCCAAAGTGAATTGTGACATTCAGACAATTGAATTGTCAACGTAGGCACAGTGTTGCCAGGTCCAAAAACTGGTTACGGTAGATTATTCCATGAAATACCGTATAAAATACGATAGATTTTATGAGATTTGAGGATTTATCCCACTGAAACATTGAACTAGTATTACTAGGGTATAGAACAGACACCGCGAACAGTGGGTTCGGGGGTGTGTATTGCAGCCGGCTGGCTTCATTTCTCCTCTATGCATAATACTAGTTCAATGCCTCTATGTATGTATCTCAATGCACTGAAATCAGATTTTTGTTAGGCTTGCTGTTTCTGACTGCCATAAGTACTCTGACTTAGGGATGGCGATCTGAGATCGATTTTTCATCGATATTCAGTACTGAATCGATCCAGCGAATCGATATATCATCCTTGAAAATCGCCATTCGATTTTTTTTTTGGTATAAAACATAAAATTATTTACAATTAGTTGAATGTAGGGTAAAGTCTAGTAATATTGGCACTCCTCCAACGATTGACACCTTTTTCGTATTATATCCTAAACTAAGCATAAATTATTATTTTTAAGTATGGTAACTTTACTTTTAATTAGTAAAATTTTCATTTCATGAAATGGCAACATTTTCATACTTGATTTTCCCGCCATTTTGTATCTGTCGATTTTTTAAAGTAGCGGAACACGTGGGTTGCAGACGTTGCAGTAGACTGAGTAGACTGATGAAAATTAAGAAAAACAGAAGGCGGGACTAACATTGTGTGACGATTTTTATCGCCCCTGATAAGTAAATATAGAAGTTTGGTGTTGTTTCTGTTAAATTATGTCGTAAACAGATGTGGTTTTCACGATTTTACTAACTTTGCCTTAGGAAACATTACGTTTTGCCAGTGCCAATCATTACATATTTATTTGTATTAAGTCCGGTTTACACGTATTAAGTAGTTAAGTAGATAAGTAAATTTTAACTAAATTTTAAGTGAATAATTTTTAGTGTCCGTCCACACGTAATAATTTAGTAAAGCTCTTTAGTTCATACAATTCTACTTAACTACTTAAGCATTTTACTTAATTACTTAAGCATTTTACTAAATTTTAACTAAATTTTAAGTTAAAAGTGCCTGTCCAAACGTGTTAAGTGATAAGCCCCGCCCACCTACTTAACAGAAAATAGAAAAAATTCTAAATTACTTATCTACTTGATTACTTAACTACTAAATTACTAAACTACTAAATTGTCCGTTTACACGTATTAATTTACTTAAAATTTAGTTAAAATTTAGTTAACTACTTACCGAACATTAGGCTGTAACGATTAATACCCCGTACGGATCAAAATATTTTCACGCAGAAATTAGAAACTGTTGAAATACACAGTTATTTAACAGTAGGGAGCAATTGCCCTCGCTTCGCTTCAGGTATCCTATGCCTTAGTACCCAACTACCCATACTACCCAACTCAAAAAAAAAATTACACGCGATTTTTTAAATTGGTGACTTTATTTGTGAACCAATTGAAATAGAATTAAGATCTAAGTGTTACTCTTTAGAGTACGTTGTTGATTGATTGTTAGGTTGTACGAAATTTGCCATTCATCATCATCATCACCATTCATCATCATCATCATCACCATTCATCATCATCACCACCATTCATCATCATCATCACCACCATTCATCATTATCACCATCATCGTCATTATCAACATTATCATCATTCATCATCTTCATCACCATCTTATGATGGCATCGTCATTCATCATCATCCTCCATCATCTCCAGTCATCATTGTCATAATCATCATTCGTCATCATCATCGTACATCATCATCATTCATCATCATCATCACCACCATTCATCATTATCACCATCATAATTAGCATCGTCATTCATCATCATCATTTTTCATCATCATCACCATCATCTCCAGTAATCATTATCATCATAACCATTCATCATCATCATTGATATCCATTCTTTGGGATGAAAAGCAGGATACTGTAATTTTAATTCACAAACATCCAAACATCTAAACCTAACATCTAAATTTTAGTAGGATCTGGATCTAATTCTAAATTCTCGCGGACGAAGTCGCGGGTAGAAGCTAGTGTACTCATAAATAAATAAAAAGTAACAAAAAATAATCATTTCATTTACATAAACTAAAACTCCTTATGGGTACTTAGCTTTTCAATGCGAATTAATATACCCACTAAGTGTCAATCGTTACAGTCTCGCTGAGTGTCAATCGTTACATCAGGGTGTCAATCGATATAGTTTTGCGCCCTTTTCGTTTGAAACATTATTTTTCCTTGATTAAATTATTTAAACTGCACTAAAATTCATATTAATCTTCTCCTTGATAGTTAAACATTATATTTAAAACAAAAAAATATTGGATTAATAAAGCAAACAACATTAAAATTACAAAAAATGTTGAGAAAACGCTTAGGGTGACAATCGTTGGGTATTTTACCCTATCTGTATCTGTAATATTACGGTGTTGCCGATTAAAGGGTTAATCACTCAAAAACTCGCGAGATGGTATTCTTCGTCTACATTTAACAAAAAAAAAGTTACGTTTGTAGTCTACGACTTTTTGTATTAATTAATAATTTGTTGATTGATATTGCGTCATTCATTTGTTTACCTAAGCAAACTTTGTCGTAATATTAAACTGTGATTAGCGAAATAAGTACTTTTTTTGGTGTAGTGTTTGTTACGTAACGGAGGGTAACTAAAGCGCTTCTTATTTTTTACTTTGATGCTATTATTTTGAGTTTGTTCTGTTAGTTTGAAAATAAATGTCTTCTTTCATACCTGATTTGACTTTGATATGGTTATAAAAATGATTGTTATTATCGAATTCCCTGAACTAAAAAAAACGATTTTACTGATAAGAGATCATTTATTAAGTTATCTTTCTTGTTTCTCATAAAATGGATTTATATTTACATTATAAATGCGAACTTGAAAAAAATCGTTTAGACCTCGATTTTTTTGTGAATCGATACATTAGCTTACGATTCGGATCGATTTAAAAATCGATCTTTTTTGGAAAGAATCGCCATCCCTACTACCTCAGTGCCTGAAGTCGAAGGTGTTCGAGCAGTGTGTGTTGCCAGTGATGACATACGGATCAGAGACGTGTTGCTTTACTATTGGCCTGATCCACAAGCTCATAAAACATAGTGATTAAGTACTCTGTGCATCACAGAGATTGCAATCATTTCTTAGGCAGTACAAAGTCCGCCGGGACAGCTAGTGCTACATAAATAAATATCATTCGGATTAATTAATCGTATTCGTTAATGGTTAATTGAATTTTAATTCAATAGTTCCAAACCCTTTTCAATCGCATGTCAAGCCAATCCAATACGTTCATACATATTGCAGGTAACATTTATATTCAGAGAAGGTTCTAAGATATTAAATGTTAAAAGATAATTCTTGACAAAAGATAACAGACTTCAATATTAAGGATAACTCAAAAACTCGTCAGATCTCGCTCAAGTTAAGAGGGGCCACATGACAAGCACCAGCTTTCGATTAAAAAAGAATCATCGAAATCGGTTCATCCAGTCAAAAGTTCTGAGGTAACAAACCTAATTGAATACCTCCTTTTTTGAAGTCAGTTAAAAATGAAATAAAATTCCAAATACAATAATGTTTAAAATCATCTTTATTTGTGTGTTAAATCTCAAACAATCTTTCCAGTAGTACTTTGTAGATAGATTGTTATTCAATATGCGGCTAGACGATGTATTCCCCGGATCAAATGTTATAGGAAGTGGCCAGCTGCTCTCCCTGCATCTGCCGGTTGATCCAATCCAGCACCGCAGGAACCTTCGCGTACACCCCGGGGACATCCTTCTTACCGCAATCAACTCCGTACGCCACCACTCCGTATACCACGTATCTCTTCGGTGATCCCTGGAAGGTTTGCTTTATTGATTATCTGGTAGATTCGATATCGATATGAAGTGCATTTTAATTACAATGAAAGCGCATTGGTGTAAAGTTGTGTAGACTTATAATGCCTTGAGTACGTCCGTTCTTCGGTGGCTCAGTGGGGCATTAGAACATGTACTTAAAACTCAAATTGGCTTTCTCAATAAAATTATGAAGAGAAAATGTTTTAAGGTCGATGCATACGTAACGTAATATACGTGCGTGCCCCGTTCCCGTCCCATCCGTGCCTCCGTGGCGTATGCGCTATCGTTTACATTTTCTATGAAACAATGTTTCCAAATTTACACGTCCCGTCCCGTCCCAGTCCCGTCCACGTTACGTGTGCAACGACCTTTAGTGTTCTCTGATTAATTGAAGACATTCATGTGGTACAAAAATGAAAAGGACTTTAGAAAATTAATGCGCTAAAGGGGGCCATTGACGGAACGATGCATCGTTGCGATCGATCTGCCGGAAATCGTACCGATCGATCGGTTCAGAAATGCCGCTCATACACGAACGATCGATCGTAACGATCGATCGCAACGATCAAACATTACTTGTTTGAAACGGAAGGATCTATATCCTTCCGTTTCAAACAACGTCTTTACGTGCTCAAATAATTCAATACGTGCCCTACAAAATGGAAAACGAACTTCTTTTCCTTAGCTATGTGGCAGTAACTTTGATTCGGCTACAAAAGAAATATATAATAGTTAAAAAAAACTAAAACACATAGACTACCGGCCCATGCACAAAAATCATGGGTCATATGAACCACCAGGTGACGTATATAGGACGATATAAGAGCATAAAATAATAAGATTCAGCACTATGCCGTCACTTGTAAGCTGTCCGACTGAGTGCTGGTGAGAATTCAAAAGTGCAAGTAGGGTGAGTAAATTTTGGTCATTTGATTCTGTACGGCATTTTTAACCATCGATAGGGCCATGAAAAATAATAAGAAAGCGCGCAGTGCCGTACAAAAAAGGTGGTCCACAAAGTCGGTAAATGTTTTTGATTTGGTGACAATTTCGAGGGTAAATTTGGTCATTTGATTCTGTACGGCATCAGTTTCATACTGTTGCAATACAGCTTCTAATCCATTATTCCGCAACGCCGTACAAAAAATCGTGCACAAGGGGAAGAAATCGAGGGTTGCAACCCCCTCTTTTTCAGTGGTCCGGGGGGTCATTTGAAAAAGTACGGCTTCGGTTCCAATACATTTTCTAGGACTCAAAAGTACTATTAAAAATTGGAACCGAAGCCGTACTTTTTCAAATGACCCCCCGGACCACTGAAAAAGAGGGGGTTGCAACCCTCGATTTCTTCCCCTTGTGCACGATTTTTTGTACGGCGTTGCGGAATAATGGATTAGAAGCTGTATTGCAACAGTATGAAACTGATGCCGTACAGAATCAAATGACCAAATTTACCCTCGAAATTGTCACCAAATCAAAAACATTTACCGACTTTGTGGACCACCTTTTTTGTACGGCACTGCGCGCTTTCTTATTATTTTTCATGGCCCTATCGATGGTTAAAAATGCCGTACAGAATCAAATGACCAAAATTTACTCACCCTACTTGCACTTTTGAATTCTCACCAGCACTCAGTTGGACAGCTTACAAGTGACGGCATAGTGCTGAATCTTATTATTTTATGCTCTTATATCGTCCTATATACGTCACCTGGTGGTTCATATGACCGATGATTTTTGTGCATGGGCCAGTAGTCTAACACGCTTTTATAGAAAATCCAACTAAAAAAAAAATAGAAAACAAAAGCGTGGGATGCTTTTTAAGATATTATCCCTTCTACTTATTGACACCATGCATCCCACGCTTTTATTACAATTTTATTACACGATTCTTAATTCAATTTTTTTTTCATTTTTTTTGCTTGGATTTTCTATAAAAATGTATTTTTTAGTGTAAAATAGCCGGCAATCGAGCTGACGATCCACCTGATGGTAAGTGGCTATTGTCGCCCATGAACATCAGCAACACCAAAGGTATCACTGATGCGTTACCGGCCAAGAAAGGTAGAAGGAAAAGAAAGAAAGGACTGGCTCTCACACCCCCAGCCGGAACACGACGATTGTCGTTTGGCGGCGAACCCTATGGAGAAATAATAATAGTAATAATGGTATTAATTGACGATTAAAATCAATACTACTAATATAATCCCTCCGAGGGCCCTACTACCAGCGGGCCGGATTTAGTCGCCTCTTACGACACCTATCCGGCGTGGGTTTGGGGTTGGTATTCTAAAGCCACCCCAATACGGCAAAAAATTTTATTTGTTTCGTCCATCGAGTGTTAGTAGGTACGTAGACTACGTAGTACCTACGTAACGCACTAGCCAAGGCATTGAAGACATGCGACGCGTGCGGCAGCCGGCATCAGAATGAGACAAATATAGCATCGCTGATCGCAAAGGTCCACACACAGTCGATTCATCGCTGCGATATTCATGATTGCATGGATTTTTGTTGCGATCACCGATATCGTCTGCGACCAAGCAAATCGTTAACGATCTTGACATACACTACCGATCGGTCGGTGCGATCGGTCTGCAACGACGGATCGCACCGGTCGATTGTATCGTCAATGGCCCCCATAAGGAGCTAAGTTGAAGGATAAACAATTTTATGAATCATTCTTTCATTCTCTTATTTCTTATTCGTCAACGCGGTGGTGATGCCACTGGTGTTACTCATGGTCCATGGTCGACGGTGGCCACTTATCATCAGATGGATTTGGATATTCAGCTAGTTTTTCCGTAAATACCTAATGGTAATTTTGTCTGTAAATAACAATGATATTATAATGTAAAAAAGAGGTAGATATGTCACTAGCGCGCCGACGCGACGATGAAGAGTGCAAGAACAGGCAATTGACCGTTCTGCTCGTAGTCGCTCTGTCAATACAAGACGATACGCACGCTTTTGTTGTTGTCAGGAGTGCTTGACATTTGACATATAGCGTTAATGCCTTCGTGTATTGTACCAATGTGATTGGTGTAGTGAAACAAAAGATAAACGTGTGTGTGTTGTAGCTCTTTTCGGAATAGATTTTTTGGTTGATTTGTAACGTAGGTATCTGTATTTAAATATCACTAGCTTCGTATCGCCTGTTTTTTTTTAAATAAAAGTAGCCTAAGTTACTCCTTGTTACATCAGATATCTGCCAGTGAAAGTCCCGTCAAAATCGGTCCAGCCATTTCAGAGATTAGCCAGAACAAACAGACAGACAGACAAAAATTGTAAAAAATGTTGTTTTGGTATATGTACCGTGTATATCCAATGCACTTAGTAAAAAGCGGTTATTTTAATATGACAAACAGACACTCCAATTTTATTTATTTGTATAGATGTATAGATCAGTAAGTAATGGTATACCTGCACGGGGCACACGAGGGAGGAGCCGCCGTCCCCCACGCAGGTGTCCCGTCCCGCCTCGCCGCCGGCGCAGCACAGCGAGTGGTGCAGCAGGTAGTTGGACCCCAACTGCGTGTTGCGCAGCTGTCTCTGACACGTGTCGGGGTCCACCATAGGGAGTTGGATCTAAAATTCACATACTTTCTTATTGTAGGAGATCCGATGTGTATTAATATAATCTCTGTTCACTGGCTCGACAATGCCTACGTATTTTACTATGGCACGCCACTGTTACTATCGGGGCACAGCCGTCCACTCCGCGATCTCAGCAGGGACTGCCCTCTTGTACCGAGGTGGGTCATGTTATCGAGTAATCAAATAATACAATAATCGAATAGATGATCGAATGGACTAGTCCATTCGATCATCAAGCGAGGCGTCATCTAGCGACACCAGCGCACAACTCTGAGTACGTAACCACTACGTAAGTGACAGTGACATTTGCCATTTAATACAGAGATACACGCGACAGTGTATGTATACTATCGCACATACACTACACTTATGTTCGGTTTAGACGTATTAAGTAGTTAAGTAAATTTTAACTAAATTTTAAGTGAATAATTTTTAGTGTAAGTCCACACGTAATAATTTACTAAAGCTCCTTAGTTCATACAATTCTACTTAATTACTTAAGTATTTTACTAAATTTTAACTTAAAAGTGCCTGTCCAAACGTGTTAAGTGATAAGCCCCGCCCACCTACTTAACAGAAAATAGAAAAAATTCTAAATTACTTGTCTACTTGATTACTAAACTACTAAATCGTCCGTTTACACGTATTAATTTACTTAAAATTTAGTTAACTACTTAATACGTGTATACGGAACATTAGCGCTCTTACACAGGAGCAGCACGTTGCAGTCGACACGTCGACAGCACGCCGACAGCAGGCCGACTGCAGCCGTCGACGTATAGCAATTTGTCAGTCGACTGCATATAGTTCAGGAGAGTGCAAGTGTCGCAGATTTATAAAATGAGTTCTAGTGACGATACTAATGTGGAACTAATTGTGTCAGTAAAAAAATATCCTTGTATTTGGAATTATAAATTGCAAGAATATAGTAATAAAACTATAAAAAAACTGAGCATGGATGGCTGTATATGAGGAAGTTGTAAATGATTTTAAGAATAAATCCATAGATGAACAAAACATCATTGGTAAGTGAATTATTAATTTTATTGCATTATGAAAATAACTCAAATTACATTTAGCAGATTATGTATCCATTTTGCAACTGGCTCCTATACTAAGAGAGCGGTCAACAGTTCCCGCTGATATTCAAAGTTAAAAATATGTCGACGGCTGCAGTCGACCTGCTGTCGACGTGTCGACTGCAACGTGCTGCTTTTGTGTAAGAGCGCTTAGGCTGTGCTCAGTTTGAACTCAGGTTGAACGCGCTTTCGTTCGAATTTTAATGATTTATTTATTTATTTATTTGCTATAACATGTGTTACATAGGTGTTAGGATAACATTATACAATTGGTATCAACATGACCCTGGCAGGGCACAGCAAACTTGTCATGTGAGTTACGGGTTACATTCAAGTTACATTTAACTTAACTATACAACATCAATCAATTTAATAGGAAAATATATTTGAAATTTATTGCATTGAAATCGTAATATTATAAATATCTTAGGTACTATGTTTTATTAGTTACAATAAATATTGATCCCGAGTTTACAAGTACTATGAGCGGCGGCTGTAGTCTTATTCAGGCAGCCAGCGGCTTCACGGAAGAGACAGTTTGCCTTGACCTTACCTTCTTCAGTAGACTGGTGTTGTTAGTATCGTTGAAGGAGCTGCCCCAGCCCATGCTGTAGCAGAGCGTGCCCGGCGCCGGCATGTCCCGCCCGAGGCACGCGATCCCGATGTGGTACACGTCCTTTAGCTTGAACGGCGACGTCAGGAATAATAGCGCGACGTCGTAGTGCGCGCGCACTGAAATAAAACTATCCTTTTTTAATAATGGCGGCGTCGTGTCTTGGGAGCGGCGCCGACGCGACACCGATCGTCGTCGGGACTTTGTATGCTAGCGTTTTGTTTCGGGTTTTAGACTCTACGCTTCGAAGAGATTTCTGAAGACATCACGTGACATTGGATGAATAATTTCGACCAATCACAGGTTGATTGACGTAGACCGTAAAACTCGTAGCTCTTAGGGTGTGTAACTTCGATCAATGATAGGGAGCAGATGTCACGTGATCCTTCTGCAGAAACTTCTCCGAAGCGTGGCCTCCAGATTACTATAAGCTTCTTGGTCGAGCATGACATAATGTTGCCATATGAGGTATGATGGTACAATGTTGCCACATATTAATCATCATTATCTAAACCCATAACTGTCCCCCTGCTGGGCTCGTGAGGGGTCGACCATTGAGAACATCGTGGTGAAATCATGGGTGTGCATGTTTCGAAACATATGGATCTCCTAAGTTTTTACTTCATCCTTCCAGCGATTGGATTAATACACCAACAATGAGAATTCACTTCAGTCAAAAATCAGTTTGGAGATTCAACGATTCTCGGCAAAATTCTTTATTACTTAATTAAAAAAATTAAAAATCAAAAGGTTCGGTTGTTGAAAATAAAAAATAAAAAAATATCTTACATTTGTTGAAATCTTTGTGGATCGCAATCTTGCGAACATCCCTGTCCTGATGAAGAAATATCTCGCCTTCTGACTTAAAATCCCATTCTCCTGCGCGGCACTTGATCTAGAACAAAGTTTGTTAACTTCATCTCGTATTTCTTTATTCTTGATCCAAGTGAATTGAATCACAAGGAATTATAACTTGTTGTAGGCTTACGAGTATATAGTTAATATAGTATAATGAATTGTGGGATGAAATATCCCACGGAGTACTCTACGCTCATCACAGCAGTCAGTCTCGTAATAAACCATGCTACGACCACGGACCTGAAAAAAGACAGACGTAACGTCGTCTAATCGAGAGTGAAGCATAGCAATGGCCGCCCGCTTACCATGTGTGCGTAATTTTTGATTAGCGATTTAAGCAGTGCAGTGTCAATGTGTGGGTGTGTGTACTTGTACGAATAGAGAGTTGGTATTACTATGGGTGCTTCACTGAATTTGTTGTTGGGATTACGTCCGTCTTTTTTTTTAGGTCCGTGGCTACGACTAACAAATGTCACAATTCATAATAACTAGTGGGTAACTTTGGTAGTAACGGGGTTCAGTGAAAACCCCGTTGAAATCGATTAAGCTGTTTCTGATTGATCGGAAGAAACGACTATACCTACCGATATAACTCTTAGCAAAAAATAACCGACTTCAAAGGTAGGGATAACTCAAAAACTGCTCGTCAGATGTCGCTCAAATTTAAGTGGCACCAGCTTTCGATTAAAAAAAGAATCATCAAAATCGGTTCACCCAATCGAAAGTTTGAGGTAAGAAACAAAAAAAGTACAGTCGAATTGAATACCTCCTCCTTTTTTTAAGTCGGTTAAAAATCATTGAGACCATGGGTTACATTGTCGAAATCTATATATATAAAAGAAAGTCGTGTTAGTTGCACTATTTATAACTCAAGAACGGCTGAACCGATTTGGCTGAAAATTGGTGGGGAGGTAGCTTAGAATCAGGAGACGAACATAGGATACTTTATATCCCGGAAAATAGACCTGTTCCTGTGGGATAAGGTAAATTTTTGTCATATGTAGTTGATAGATTAGTTATTTATACAGATATAAAATAAAGCTCTGGGTTGGATATAGGATACTATTTTTACCGGAAAATAGACCTGTTCCTGCGGGATAAGGTAAAATTTTGTTATGTGTAGTTGATAAATAGCTATTAGTTATTATTATTAGCGTCTTTTATGACTCCTTTTTTTACTCGGGAGCGGGAGCGGGAGCGTGAGAGGGAGAGGGAGAGGGAGAGGGAGGAGCACACAGAAACTGTAACGGCTAGCGATACGAAGTTCGCCGGGTCAGCTAGTCTAATATATAAAATTCTCGTATGTCACGTATTCTCACGTGTATTCTCACGGTGTTAGAAGTTGAACTCCTCCGAAATGGCTCGACCGATTTTCGTGAATGTTTGCGTGCATATCGCCTAAGGTGGAGAATTGGACAACATCTATTTTTCATCCCCCTCCACCCCTAAATTTTTGGCAGAAGAACGTTTGCCCGGTCAGCTAGTTTCAGTATAAAATACAAAAATCGTGAGTGCCCATTTACATTTAAAACGTTACTGTAGGGAATGTAGGGAGAAATTAAACGGTCAGCCACCTACCCTTTTGTATCTATACTAATATACAGGGTGTCCCAGCGCCAAGTGACCGCCCGGCGTCTATTGATTATTTGGACAAAACTATTAACAAAAAACCAATAAAGTACAGGTCTAATCGGTTTGGTTTTTTTTATTATTAGCTTTTTAATTTTTTCGGAAAGAAACCTGACTTGCTACACTATTTTCGACATATTTTTTTTGTTTTTACATTTATTTTCATTCTGTTTTTTTTATTTACCAGTTGTTATCATAGTTTATCTATTCGAGGTATAAAATCTACCGAAAATTAAATAGGATATATTTTTTAAAGACATTAACAAAATTTTTTTTGAAAAAAAATACCCTTTTTTATTTAATTTCGCTAAAAAGTTGGGAAAATGCCCTATGAATATTATTATTTTATCAATTATTATTAAATTACATGATATTAGCTACAAAATCTCATGAATATGTTTGTAGTTATCTTAATCATTTACCGAACTACAAACTCTTGAAATATGCAACCTATTTTCGAAAATAAGTAGATTAGACTGTTGAAACCAGGCTAGTGAAACATTTAAGTGTCTTACTATCAAAAATACCTTTTGCCCTTTGATAGAATAATTTTAAATGTAAGGAAACAATAAAAACAAGTGCAAATTTAAATCATTTACTTAAAAAAAACAGTAATTAATTCATAACGTTTTCGAAATGACCGCCGTTGGCGTTAATACAGACTAAGGCTCTAAATGACATCCTTTGACTCGTTATTTGCACTTCGAAAGGTTCGCTCCTATTTCTGTAGCAACAGCATCAATCCTCGGTTTCAATTGAGACCTTGGAGGACCATGCTACTGGACCACCTCTCTCTCGGTCTCCTGATTTAACGCCTCTTGATTATTATTTTTGGGCCTACATGAAACAAAAAGTGTATGCTGTGCCAATAGCTACGAGAGAACAATTGAAACAGAGGATTGATGCTGCTGCTACAGAAATAGGAGCGAACCTTTCGGAAGTGCAAATAACGAGTCAAAGGATGTCATTTAGAGCCTTAGCCTGTATTAACGCCAATGGCGGTCATTTCGAAAACGTTATGAATTAATTACTGTTTTTTTTTAAGTAAATGATTTAAATTTGCACTTGTTTTTATTGTATCCTTACATTTAAAATTATTCTATCAAAGGGCAAAAGGTATTTTTGATAGTAAGACACTTAAATGTTCCACTAGCCTGGTTTTAATAGTCTGATCTACTTATTTTCGAAAATAGGTTGCATATTTCAAGAGTTTGTAGTTCGGTAAATGATTAAGATAACTACAAACATATTCATGAGATTTTGTAGCTAATATCATGTAATTTAATAATAATTGATAAAATAATAATATTCATAGGGCAGTTTCCCAACTTTTTAGCGAAATTAAATAAAAAAGGGTAATTTTTTTCAAAAAAATTTCCGTTAATGTCTTTAAAAAACATATCGTATTTAATTTTTGGTAGATTTTATACCTCGAATAGATAAACTATGATAACAACTGGTAAATAAAAAAAACAGAATGAAAATAAATGTAAAAACAAGAAAAATATGTCGAAAATAGTGTAGCAAGTCAGGTTTCTTTCCGAAAAAATTAAAAAGCTAATAAAAAAAAACCAAACCGATTAGACCTGTACTTTATTGGTTGTTTGTTAATAGTTTTGTCCAAATAATCAATAGACGCCGGGCGGTCACTTGGCGCTGGGACACCCTGTATAAAGAGGAAAGATTTGATTTTTTGTTTGCATTGAATAGGCTCCGAAACTACTGAACCGATTTCAAAAATTCTTTCACTATTGGTAAGCTACACTATCCCCGAGTAACATAGGCTATATTATTATATTTTCAAAAAAAATTAGGGATCCTTAATAAAACTCCAATAATGTAACCCAAGGTGTAAAAAAATAAGAAAACCGAAGCAAAGCGAGGGCGGTTACTCGTATTGAATAAAATCAAAATTGTTAACAAAAATGAAGGTGCCGACATTTTATGAAAATATAAAAATTAAACACCTATAGTATCGTACATGAAATAAACAAAATAATTTTTATACATACGAGGTTAAGATTTGGCTAAATATGTAAAACAATAAAATAGGGCAATATGAGTATGAAACGCGCGGGTCGCCTACACTTAGTATCCGCAACGATGTAATATTACAATCGAAATATTCCTCATACCTGGTTTGGGGTTATAGTGTCAACTTTATGGGCGACTGTGAGCACTACGGATGGATGGATGAGAGTGCCTCCGCCGAGGTAGTCCTTCGGGCTCCAGGTTTGGCCGTAAGACTTTCTGTGAAAAAAAGGTATATCTTATAATTCTCGTGTCACGGTGTTAGAAGCTGAACTCCTCCGAAACGGCTCGACCGATTTTCGTGAATCTTTGCGTGCATATCGGCTAGGGTTGAGAATCGGACAACATCTATTTTTCATCCCCCTACCCCTAATTTTTTGTTTTTTAATTTTTTGGCAGAACAACGTTTGCCCGGTCAGCTAGTCTTATATATAAAATTCTCGTATCACGGTGTTAGAAGTTGAACTCCTCCGAAACGGCTCGACCGATTTTCGTGATCTTTGCGTGCATATCGGCTAGGGTTGAGAATCGGACAACATCTATTTTTCATCCTCCTACCCCTAAAAAATTTTTGGCAGAACAACGTTTGCCCGGTCAGCTACTTACTATAACATAGAAACCTACTAGTTTTACATCGTATTCAGGCGCTGGTGATAAATTCTACAAATCATTCTTCTAATTATGAGCGATTAGAAATTAAATAAAAGTAAATAATAATAATTATAATTTATTTGCATAAAAAAAAGTACAAAAAATTTCCAAGACACGTAGTTCCCACACTAGGATACCCTGTGTTGTGGGTAACTACGCTCTCCCGAATTAGTACAATATTAGGTAGGTACTTATTTGACTATAGATTTTTTTATTTATTAGAAACGAGTAACCGCCCTCGCTTTGCTTCGGTTTTCCTATTTTTTTACACCTTGGGTTACATTATTGGAGTTTTATTAAGGATCCCTATTTTTTTTGAAAATATAATATAGCCTATGTTACTCGGGAATAGTGTAGCTTCCCAACAGTGAAAGAATTTTTGAAATCGGTTCAGTAGTTTCGGAGCCTATTCAATGCAAACAAAAAATCAAATCTTTCCTCTTTATATATCAGTATAGATATGTAGTTTTAAGTATTATACAATTACAATACATTATCTTAGGCCCGTAATATCAATAGCAGTTTAATCTATGATTCTGAGTTTAAACTGTCTTAATACATAACCTGACCCTATAAAGATTAAGAAATAGTTTAAGCTATGTTTGAATGTTCATCTGAAGTTAATACAATGTCAGTCAGGTGAGTTACCAACTAATCGGTAGGGTAGGTCATTTTTTAAAAAAGAAAAGAAAAAAAACCATCATCTGTGTAAGATAAGAAGGAGTTAATGAAATAAATATGTGTGTTGGTATAATTATGTAAAAGTGATAACTTTTATTTGGCAATGTTCTAAAAATGTGAAGTTTGCCAATCCGATATCCGGTCAAAGCTTCGCGATCTGATAACCTTCACCCCTCTTCGGGTGTGTTTCCACCAGAGTTGTGCGAGGATACAATATGGAGAGAGATGTGTTTGTGAGAACCAATAGAATCACTTAATTTACCTACAGGCTAGGTAAATGAAGCAATTCTATTGGTTCTTACAAACATATCTCTTGCTACCCATCTCTGGTGGAAACGCACCCTTGTGAGTTCTTCTTGTTCTCAGTTCGAGCCGTTTAACACAAATGAATTTAACTAAGTGAAGGGATGAATTGTAGGACCACGAGATATACTCCGTTTTTCAGTCGAGACCAATTTGGAAACAAACTTAGCACAATTTTTTATGGAAATATGAATTTAAATTAATTTGAAAAAATAGTTAACGGTAACGCATCTATAAATTATTTTTGTTTTGTGTCAGCCTATTTTTGAATTGCAAATAAGGATAATAAAAATTAAAAAAAAACCGCCTGCTATCAAAAAAGCTATCATGATACACTGAAGTATTAATGTCATGATATACCTTTTTGAAATTCTTTAATTATATAAATCCGTTCAGCGGTTTGGAAGATATGATGTAATAAAGAATATTACATGCATGCATACATACATACAAGATCCTTCCTGGCAGTCAGTTAAAACAACATTGTTAATTCGTTTACTGAATAGGACTCTGCTAAAAAAAGCGGCCAAGTGCGAGTCGGACTCGCCCATGAAGGGTTCCGTAGCAGCAAGTAACATAATATAAAAGTTCTTGTAGTTCGTTGTAACTTTGATCAATGTTTTTTGCGGTTTACGATTTATGACGTATTAAAAAAAAAACTACTTACTAAATCTCATTCAAACCAATTTTCGTTGGAAGTTTGCTTAGTAATGTACATCATATATTTTTTTTAGTTTTATAATTCCCTTATTTTAGAAGTTACAGGGAGGGGGACACACATTTTACCACTTTGGAAGTGTCTCTCGCGCAAACTATTCAGTTTAGAAAAAAAATATATTAGAAACCTCAATATCATTTTTGAAGACCTATTCATAGATACCCCACACGTATGGGTTTGATGAAAAAAACATTTTTGAGTTTCAGTTCTAAGTATGGGGAACCCCCAAAATTTATTGCTTTTTTTCTATTTTTGCGTGAAAATCTTAATGCGGTTCACAGTATACATCTACCTACCAAGTTTCAATGGTATAGCTCTTATAGTTTCGGAAAAAAGTGGCTGTGACATACGGACGGACGGACGGACGGACGGACGGACGGACGGACGGACGGACGGACGGACGGACGGACGGACGGACGGACGGACGGACGGACGGACGGACGGACGGACGGACGGACAGACAGACAGACAGACAGACAGACAGACAGACAGACAGACAGACAGGCAGACAGACAGACATGACGAATCCATAAGGGTTCCGTTTTTTGCCATTCGGCTACGGAACCCTAAAAACGGTGGTATACGTGGTCCTATAAGCAGGACAAAATTGTTAGGCTCGTAAGGGCGATACATAGTACAGATTACTTACGTCAGCAAAGCTACCATCCACGGGAAGTCCGCATAGTCTGAGAACCCGGTCAGATCATTATCCGAGGTGCGAAGACTGTAGCCGCCGGGATTGGACCAACCGCATCCCTCCGGTAACTGAAATTATTTTATCATGAAAATTAAAATTTAAAAAACCCCCGACAGTCAATGATATTTTAAAAATATAATACGTTATGCCCTTACAAATCAACAAAAACTCTGTTTCGAAAAGAGCTACAACACACACACGTTTATCTTTTGTTTCACCAATCACATTGGTTTAATACACGAAGGCATTTTAACGCTTATGTCAAATGACAAGCACTTCTGTGAACAACAAAACAAACGTGCGCATCGTCTTGGATTGACAGAGTGACTACTTTCGGGTATATAGTGTTTAATCTATGGTGACTACGGCGTCGTCCTAATTGGCAGCGATCGTACGAGCGTCGAGCAAACGATGCATTCATCGGCGTGCGATGGTCCAAAAGTGTCTTAATCATAGACATAATACTACTAGACTAGACAAGCGGGCCTTCTTTGCGTCACGCTATTAGAAAGAGAAAGACACCAAGGAGACTCGCGTAACTCGTAAGTAAGACAAGGATAGGTTTACCTCCTGCCTTTCTTCGCAGCGTGACGGTTTCACTTACATATGCTCAGAATTCAGATACCTTGCCTAGTCTAGTAGTATTATGTCTATGGTCCTAATAGACCCTGCGATGTCCATCGCGCGATGGGCTTACAAGGCCCCGCCATATTTTATTTATCAATGGCTGTCTACAGAGATGCACAGTTTTTGGAATGGAATGAAGCCGGCCGGCTGCAATGCACACCCCTTAACCCGATGTTCGCGGTGTCTGTTCTATACGCTAGTAGTAATAATTCAATGGACGCGGCGCGGCGGGTCGCAAGCGAGCAGAGTGCGTGCGTTGCGATTTGTTACTACAAATCTACGCAAAGATTTGCGAGTAAGTGTAGTAAGAGTTGCGAGTTGTAGTAAGATTTGTAGCTTTGATTGCACGATCGCACGATTAAACCCATCGTACGATCGTTATTAAGCATTTATTATACTCGTGCGATGACTTGCGAGCTTTAATTAGGACACACTTATTTAGTGTGTGTGTTTAATTTCGACGTGCGACTAAATCGCATCGTTTGCTCGTACGATCTCTGCCAATTAGGACGACGCCTACGAGCAGAACGGTCAATTTGTCTGTTCTTACGCTCTTCATCGTCGCGTCCGCGTCGGCGCGCTAGTGACACATCTACCTCTTTTTTACATTATAATATCATTGCCGACAGTTTTATTACACTAAACATAGCTAAGAACATTCTTGATTAAGTCATCTTTCATAATACAAAAAAAACTTACGTTTCATCGTTTGGGAGCTACAATGCCACAGACAGACATACAGATCCACAGATACACAGACACGTCGAACTTATAACACGCCTCTTTTTTCGTCGTTCTGCTAAGTAAAGGAAGGAGTGGCGTAAGGTCTTTTTAACCAACTTCAAAAAAGGAGGAGGTATTCAATTCGACTATTTTTTTATGTTTGTTACCTCAGAACTATCGACTGGATGAACCGATTTTAATGATTTTTTTTTAATCGAAAGCTGGTGCTTGTCATGTGGTCCCACTTAAATTTGAGCTAGATCTGACGAGTAGTTTTTGAGTTATTTTGAAGTCGGTTATTTTTTTCTTGGTAAAATTCAGATTATGTTTTACACGTCCCTTAGCTTTGAATATGGGCGTGCTGTACCGCTGCTCTGATTTGCTCTATAATAGACCAGCAGCTAGGTTCGCCCATGGCTCTATACCCACTGTATACTTCGGCCGCTGTATCTTGGCGCGTCTGAACTTCGCGCAGAAGGCTGCGCAGTAACATAATTCGCCAATACTCGATACGCGGTGTATTGTGTCTCAGTCATACGTTAGCATGTTCGTGTTGCCATCTCTGTCTTACATGCGCTAAAGTTCGCAAAGCCTATGTTCAGACGCGCCAAGATACAGCGGCCGTACTGTACGGTGCTAATGCAGTAATGCATGGTGGTTCGGAATATTGGGAAAGATAATAATATGTACCAGTCTGATAATAATATTTTACCTACTTATCCACACACATTAACTTATCCACAGACAACGGATAGATAGATTGTTACGAGTACAACGATATGTCGATTACTACTTAATACTTACCGTATTAGTTTTCTTCGGTTTATCCTTGATTTGATCTAGAGGGCAGCACTGGTAAAGAGCACTACACCCACCTTCTCTGAAATTGAACATAAATATATGGTCAATATGAAGGTTCTATTTGGGGGTTAGTACTTTTTATGTGAATATTGGTCAATTGGTTCTTATCACACGTGGAAATTAGTAACACCTTATAGCAGGGGAGCCTAAGAACAGAGTACAAGAGGAGATTTCGGGATTTACTCGAACGCGTCAGTTAAGATATGATGGGTTAATGAGGTGCTGAGGTGTGTATTTCAATCTTCTATCATCTCGAGTAATTGCCATTTAGCATCCTATCTTCCCGTATTATTATTCATCATAGATGTGTTGCAACAAGAGAGAAGAAAAATAAAAAAATTACTTTGTAATTTGTCCAATGGTCCAATGAAACTAATCACTAGGCTAAATCACGAAGGAACAAAATACCAAATTTATTAATTTTCATAAAATTGAGTCATAATTTCAGGAGAGTACTGAGACTACTGAGGCATGACATCCCCGAAACAAACATGCATGCAAAACCACAGCTTTTAGGTAAAGGGTAATACAAAAGAATATAAAATATAATATGCGAGTAAGCACCCTCGCTTTGCTTCGGTTTTCTTATTTTTTACACCTTGGGTTACATTATTGGAGTTTTATTAAGGATCCCTAATTTTTTTGAAAATGTAATATAGCCTATGTTACTCGGGGATAGTGTAGCTTTCCAACAGTGAAAGAATTTTTCAAATCGGTTCAGTAGTTTCGGAGCCTATTCAATGCAAACAAAAAATCAAATCTTTCCTCTTTATATATTAGTATAGATAAATGACAAGATCGCTTGGAATTAACTGACCGCTGACTGAAATTACCGCATCCAGTACCGCATAGGTTAGAATATTATTCTGTTATACTCTTGTATTAATTTAAAAGATATGCTGAGGAGTTTCTTTTGCCATTTCTTCTCCTCCATGAAAAAACACCTTTCACCAAAATAATTTATTCATAATAACTATAGGTATTAATGATACACTTGAGCACGTCATTTTTTAATCTACCAGCTTTTCGGAAGGGTGCTTTGTCATGAAAGAGAAGAAAAGCCGTAAAGAAACTCCTCAGCACATCTTTTAAAAATAAAAAATACATTGGTATATTTATTACAAAAAAATTGTTACATATTTTGATTTTTAAAAGCAAGGGTGAGACAATACCTGTATTTAAATAGAGTGGTGGGATCCGTCTCCGGCAGGGCACGTTTGCAGTACTGCGGCTTGACACACTTGCCGTCCAGGTTATCCGTAGTGACGCAAGACAACGATCCCCTGTCTGTGTGTTTGGTTTTTACAAATACTTATCAGTTGAGCAGGAGCTTATCAGACGTAAAACTACGCCATCACATTTAAGTCACTACTAAGCAGTAGATACTTAAAGAAAAAAAAAATTAATGTGTGCAATTCACACGTGGTAGAAGTGAAACCTTCAAAAATAAAGGTATTAATTTAAGGACGTGTATCAGTTTTAATTATGTTTCAATAACTATTTTATACTAAATAAAAATAAAGAAAAAAAAACAGTGGTAACTATCGCCATCTCTTAACATAATATGAAGAGTAAAATGAGCAGCTAGCGCCATCTATCCAGCAATAAAACGAATCTTCTATCTTGTTTCTCGCGCCATCTATGAATACAACTTAGCACTTTTTAAAGTAACACAAAGAGAACCACGAACATATAAAACATTGTATAATGCTTCCTATCCTGTCTCATTTTTGCCCACGTTAAATCTTATGAATTTATCTATTTATCTGTCTCTTTTTACTGTCCCCTTTTTCGTTTCATCGACTTTCAAATGACAACGATGTTAAAGAAGTTTTCACTTCAAAAATCTCCAATTTACGTGTAAGGGAGTATCTATAGGATTATTTTTTTTTAAGTATACTGAACCACAGAAGACAATAGTACTTATAATAGGTAAAACTTCTTTAGGAGCGACTTGAGAGTTACGCGCTGTACTACGTGAGCGATCAAGATGCGAACGCGAAGCGACGCGGCGCGACGTGAAGACAACAAGCAGTCGAAATGTATAGAACCTACGTAACACCGGACATGTCAATACATTTCGACTGTTTGTTGTTTTCGCGTCTAACTGCGTCACTTCGCGTTCACATCTAGATCGCTCACGTAGGACGCCCGACGCAGCGTAACTCAAGATTATTTTTCGGACGGAAGTATTAGGACGGAAATAAGGCTGTATAGTCTATTAAATGTCAAATGAAAACAAAACCATAAACAAAATTTAAGTACAGATACATAATTATAATTATACTAAGTCACCAACGTCAAAGAAGTTTTACTTCAATAGCGCGTAAAAATTACACGCACACTTTGGACGGATGGACGCCTAAAAGCAACAAGAAACTTCCAAACAATTATATCGGTATCACGGACCTAAAAAAAAGACGGACGTAATCCCAACAACAAATTCAGTGAAGCACCCATAGTAATACCAACTCTCTATTCGTACAAGTATACACACCCACACATTGACATTTCACTGCTTCAATCGCGAATCAAAATTACGCACACATGGTAAGCGGGCGGCCATTGCTATGCTTCACTCTCAATTAGACGAGGTTACGTCCGTCTTTTTTTCAGGTCCATGATCGGTATATAGCAGCTGAATATTACTTACTGATCGGTGGCAGTGTGAAGGGTGCTTCGGTCGTTATTGTAACTGGCGATACATTAAGTCCTGTAAGGATCCAATTTGAGGCGGCATCGATCATATTAGTATTATCCTGGGCGTTACATAGCGCCAGAGGCATTAAGAACAGCAACCTGGAGAGAAGGGAATAATAATGTTATTACTTATGTATTATATTTATTAAATGTTTTATAATACTTCGATTACCTACAGCCTACAGTACTACATAAAATATTAATTTCGTCATATTATATGGCCGTGTCTTAGAAATCTTTATATTATCTACTAGCTGAGCCGGCGAAAGCAGCCTAAGTAAATAATAATAAAAGTAGCCTAAGTTACTCCTTGTTACACCAGCTATCTGCCAGTGAAAGTCCCGTCAAAATCGGTCCAACCATTTCAGAGATTAGCCGGAACAAACAGAGAGACAGACAAAAATTGTAAAAAATGTTGTTTTGGTATACCTATGTACCGTGTATACATCCAAATGCACTTAAAAGCGGTTATTTTGATATTACAAACAGACACTCCAATTTTATTTATTTGTATAGATACTATCTATACTAATAATTATTAGAGTCCGACCGAAACTGGTTTTTCAACCGAAACCGAACTTTCGGCCTTAGTTCCAGTTTCGGCCGAAACCGAAACTTAGGGTGAGGCCAGACGAGCGTATTTTTTTGAATGCTCATTATGCTCATTTAT
The DNA here is from genome assembly GCA_951805285.1 of Thymelicus acteon. NCBI lineage: Eukaryota > Metazoa > Arthropoda > Insecta > Lepidoptera > Hesperiidae > Thymelicus > Thymelicus acteon. The sequence continues at coordinate 19,319,411 of OX638214.1, read as the reverse complement.
GTACTCAACAGGGTAAAAGCAGGGTAAAGGAGCCGAATTTTTTAAATTTAAAAAAAAGGTCATAATCTCGAAAACAGTGACACTTTTACAAAGGTCACTTTTTGACATTTGGTAGATCAACCCTCAAGCTAACTATCTCCTAACGTTGATTCACTACTTACGAGACACCCTGATAGGTACTGTAATCTAGCGTGTTATTTTACACATTTGTATATGTATTAATAACTGCCCTCGCTTTACTACGGTAAACTTAATACACACACATCAAACATTTGAAAAAAGTGTATCGATGACTGTTGTGGCGCAAAGGTTACCATGCCGGATCGCCGCACCAAAGTTCCTGGGTTTGATTCCCAGCGAGGCGGAAATTTGAATGATGAGTTTGAATTTCTGTTCTCGGTCTGGGTGTGAGTGTTCGTGTCTTTGTGTGTTATCCATGGCACTCACGATACAGGGAGTCCTAGTGTGGGGGCTGGGGCTATGCGTGTGAAGCGTTATTATTTGAAGCGTTATGGATGGACAGTGTTTTTAAAGACGTAACTATTTTATTTGTGTAACGATTGAAATAAGACACAAACATTAAATATGAACCCCATTTTACTAAAATACATCAGTGAAAACCGCATCCAAATTGATTTAGCCGTTTTTTTAATTACCCGGAACAAACGCACATACATACTTTACAGACGAAAATTCAAAAAAATAAAATTGCTATGGTATCTACTGCGTTTACAAACATCCCTCGTGATAGTTTTACTCGAATATCTTCCATGTACAGCCATATTATACATTTACGATCAGTTACCGTTTTACTATAATTATGTATAGATAATTTGGGATTTAAGACTTTGAAAGTACTACTAGTCCCTCGCTCTAGTGCCTTCGCTTTGCTTCGGTAAACATTTCGGTAAGCCCTCACTCAATAAATACATATGTGGGCAAAATTGACATTTCTTAATTTATATGTGAACTGTTTGAAATAAAACAAACACTAAATGTTAACCCAAGCCCAAAACAATACGTATAAGTCAGTGAAAACCGCAGCTAAAACCGGAACAAAACCACAGACAAACAGACAAAACGGCTAATTATAATAAAAGCTTAACTCAAATATTTTCCACCTTCCTCCTACAGACATCGACCAGTTATAGTTTCATTATAAGTTTGGATGACGATGATGGTATATACCTATACCTACTGACAGTTAAATGGTGTTAGGTAAATTGAAAAAAAAAACAATAATAAAATTAAAGTAAATGTACAAAAACAATAATAACTTATGAAACAAAATATATAATTGAGTACACAGACATGTATAGTGATGGAGTACCAATTTATTAATTTATGTCAATAAGTCATGAACAAATCATCATCATCAGCCTTTATTAGTCCACTGCTCAACCTATGCCTATCCAAATGCCTATCCAGTCTTCGGCATATTAAAGAAATATAATAAACTTGTTAAATTAAATACTTTTCTTGGAAAGTTAGGGACCACGGGTTAGTCGCGATTCGCGAAGATAGCTGAACGACGCACGACAATTCACGAACACTGAGTTTCGGTTTCGGTTTCGGCCTAATTTGGTCGAAACCGAAACCGAAACCGAAACTAGATTTTTTGGCCGAAACTGGCCGAAACCGAAACCGAAACTTCGGTCGGTCTCTAATAATTATATTTATTATAAGGAGGAAAGATTTGATTGTTTGTTTGCATTGAATAGGCTCCGAAACTACTGAACCGATTCGAAAAATTCTTTCAGTGTTGGGAAGCTACACTATCCCCGGGTGACATAGGCTATATTTTATTTTCAAAAAAATTAGGGATCCTTAATAAAACTCCAATAATGTAACCCAAGGTGTAAAAAAATAAGAAAACCGAAGCAAAGCGAGGGCGGTTACTCGTCATTTAATAAACTCATTGCTCTTATCATTGACCCTCGATCTACCGTGTCGCATCAACCGCGCTTTTACATCTTTATCTTATTTATTATTTTTGCAGTTTTCATAGTAACGAGTGGCGATAACTTGTTTATGCAGCTTATAATATCTTACTATTATAATAAGCGATGCGTAGCTCCACATCGAAATATAAGAAATATCGCAATTTGTTATTAGGTAAGCCATCTTTAAGTGACCAAGTGACCCTGTACGTATGCAAAATATAAAGTATGGACTGTAAATTCCGCAAAGTTTATAAAATTGTCATCATCTGAATTGTTTTGAATAACTACTATTTAACCAAAATTTTGTAGATCGCCAGAGTCAATTGCCCATTGAAATGTAGGGGGCGGGGATACTTGATTCTAACCAAAATTAGCACTTCAAAGCCAAATATTTCACAAACGGACCCCTAATTCCAGAAATGGTCTTAAATGACCCACAATATTTTTGGAAGACCTTAGTAACGATACCCCACACTATAGGGTACGCGACGAATAAAAAATTTATCCTCAAGTTACCTGTAGGGAGGTACCCTGAAAAAAAATGTTTTTCAATATAATATTCAACGATTCTGGAGTTTTTATAAATATATATATCCATGTCAAATTACAGCTTTCCAGTACTAAGGGTCTCGGCGCTTTGTTTCGGACAGACGGACGGACATGACGAAACTAAATGATTCCAATTTTACTTCGGAATCCTAAGAAGGAAAGTTTTTTATCTGTTTGTTTGTAATCGATTAACTCAAAAACTCCTGGACCGATTTCAAAAATTATTTCACTTTATTTTACAAAATATTGGGATTATCCCACAACAGTGTACACTACACAGGGAAACTTTCCAAACACAGGTTCTACTCGTATAAACTTAAATGGAAAGATCCCACATATATTTAATGAAATGTAAATTCTGGTAAACGATTTTTGATTTTTTTATACACGGTATACCTACCAAAATATATACCAAAACAACATTTTTTACCATTTTTGTCTATTTATCTGTTTGTTTCGGCTAATCTCTGGAATGGCTGGACCGATTTTGACGGGACTTTCACTGGCAGATAGCTGATGTAACAAAAAGTAACTTAGGCTACTTTTATTTCAGAAAAAAAAAATATAGCATGTTGCAGAACAACATCTGCCGGGTCAGCTAGTATAAAATATACAGATTAGTACATTTAATTAGATTATCAACAACAAATAAGAACGATATTGTGACATTTTAATTATACAACAATCGCTAGTGCCTCTATATTAAGTTTATAAGACCTGTCATGAATGATACAAAGATTTATTAACTTTAATTAAATGCATTTTTATTTATTTATTATTAATAGGACACCCAACACAACACTATTGTAATCTCATAAATACTTATGCTAAAGAGTCTATTACATTAACGCCCCCACTCAAAGTCACTAACGGTTACTTTAATCGCTCCTTAGTAAAGAATCTCCATACAAATTCTGTATTAAGGAGCGATTTAAGTAACCGTTAGTGACTGTGAGTTGGGGTTGTGTACCCATAATTAAAGGGTGCAACATCGTGCACAATTTTGAAGCTCGACAACAAATAGTGACTAGTAAGTAAATAAAAATTTAAGAACACAAATTAAAAATATAATACCTAACTAACTTCTTACACCTACAGTATCATCTATCATTTATCATTTTATAACGAGGAACACATAAAAAAAGGAATGAACAAAACACAAAGACGCGGCAGATTATTGCTTCTCGTATAATATTATTTATAACTCACCATATCATTGTTCCGTGTTTCTTTACACAAACTAGTTTGGATATAATTATCCGGTGTCGTGATCCGGACACGACCACAAGCGACGCAGCGCACGAGATGACGAGACACCGCAGACGGTGGTCTGTGACAGGACTGACTGACAGGAGGGGCCACGGTAATTATATACCTATCATTAATGTTCGGTTTGTTTACACGTATTAAGTAGTTAGGTAGATAACTAAATCTTAACAAAATTTTAAGTAAATTAATACGTCTAAGCGGACAATTTAGTCGTTAAAATTTTGTACGCAAGTAAACAATTTAGAAAATTTTCTATTTTTCTGTAAGTAGCTGCCGCCAACGTACTTACCAGAAAAATAGAACCTACTTGATAAGCCCCGTGGCTTATCAACGGGGCTTATCAAGCTATCACTTATTACGTGTGGACAGGCATTTTTAGTTAAAATTTAGTAAAATGCTTAAGTAATTAAGTAGGTTGTGAAAAATTGTACGAACTAAAGAGCTTTACTAAATTATTACGTTTGGACGCGCACTTAAAATTATTCACTAATATTTAGTTAAAATTTAATTATCTACTTAACTACTTAATACGTATAAACCGGACTTAAGAATTCATCACTGTGACAAGGCAGCGGACGCGAACCGCGAATTAATAGATCGACCCCTTCTTAAATTGTACGACCGCGACACCACGATACGATAAAGATATAGATAGATATCATTACCATGACGACAGAGCTTTATAATAATCAAAACTTCATTATAAAGAGGAAAGTTTAGATTTTGTTTGTTTTTATTGGATAAACTCAGAAACTATGGGACCTATTTCAAAACTTCAATCACAATAGGATTGTGTCTAAGTAACATGGGTTTTATTGTTTTTCTTAAAAAAATAGGAAATCTAGGAAACTATGAAGCAAACAAAGAACCCATAATTATAAATATCTGCCACGGGAATCGAACCCGAGCCTCTCGCTTCACAGGTAGTTTCTTTACTAACTAGGCTACGTTGCCGCCAACGGTGTTGTTATTTTATCCAGGGGCGTAGCTACCGCCGTATCAGCCGTATCAATTATATAGGGCCCACAGCGTATAGGGGCCCCCACTAATACTAAAAAAAAAGCTTGCCAGTGGCCTAAGACCGCTACAGTTGGCACTCCTTTTATATTTGACAGATGACGTTGAGGGGGGCCCACAACAAATATTGATATGGGGCCTCCTTAGGGCTAGCTACGCCACTGATTTTATCCTACAGGATTACACCCTAAGGCCTAAGGGATTGGATCAATTATCGTTTTTCATTTTCCTGTGATGAATTCGTTCTTATCTCATATAAGCAAGTAAACAGTAGCTGTCCACGCGGGGTCATCCAATCAGTCTGCGACTGATAACCTTTACAATCAATGGGAATACCGTTATTGGATAGTTTATTTTCTTGTTGCGGGATTTTTTGTGAAACAGTATTTAAGTGACGTGTATATGTTTATGTTCATGCCTCATGTCCTATGTATGCAAACTGACATAATAATATCTATACTAATATATAAAGAGGAAAGATTTGATTTTTTGTTTGCATTCAGGGCCTGATTAACCCTTAGGCTAATTAGGCTGCAGCCTAGGGCGCGAGGATCAGGGGGGCGCGCTAAAATTGTGTCTTCATATGCACTAATCTAGCATCACTGCATCTACCCTACATATTTCTACTAGACAGAGACAAAACACTATAACTAAATGCGCTTGAGAGTCCCTGATTTTTAACCGACAAAAAAAAGGAGGAGGTTCTCAATTTGACACGTATAGGTATAGTTTTTTTATGTATGATCACGCAGCAATCGGCACAGGATGGTCCGATTTTGATGATTCTTTTTGTAGTGAAATTTCTATATAGGTGTAATATCTTAGGCGATATCTATCACGAAAAAAGCGTTACCGCGAAGTGACGTAGACGATTTATCGCGTGGAAATATTTGAAGTAAATCTACTAATATATAAAGAGACTAAACGAATAAACTCAAAAACTACTGAACCGATTTTAAAAGTTCTTTCACCATTAGAATGCTACATTATCCTTGAGTAACATAGGCTATATTTATTTCTAGAAAAAATTAGGGATCCTTGCTAAAACATCAGTAACGTGAACCAAGGTGTGAAAAAATTTGCTTAAAAATTTCTTTAATCGCGTACTCTGCGTAAACTATTGATGATAGAACAAAAAAATGTTGTACAATATTAGAAAACATATCAATATCTACAAAAAACCTCGCTATACTATATGTCCAACTATTGTAGTTATGTCACTATAACCACTTTTTACATTTTAAAAGTTAATAACCATACCTTCGTATTAATCCTTATCCAAATAAATAATTTAATATTCAAAACTGTTTCAATACCTATTGATAACTTTTTGAATTACTCAAATCGGACATTCCATTCAGAATAAATTAGGAAAATAAACATCGCCGCCGCGACCGCGCAATGACCAATAAATAAAATAAAGAAAGAACTGGCTCTCAAGCTTCCAGCCGGAACACAAGTAGTTTTTTTATTTTTTTCATGAATTAGATTTTCATTATTTAGATTTATATTTTCATTACATAGAAATTTTCATCAATTAGATTTTTATTGTATAATAACTAACGCCATCTATAGGAAAACTACATTCAGGTAGCTTCCCCTTCATGTAAGTTCCCCTTCTTAAAATGTAGATAGCACTGATTACATTTGTTCAGTGTTGTTTTATCGTAGGGATTTCTTTTCAGGATGATAATACAGTTTGCTTAGTACGAGTTTTAGTGACATAACGTCGGCGGCGTAAAGTAAACGCACATAAATTATAATTTGTATGGGACGGAAGAAGAGCCATCTAGCGGCAGTGAAAAGAAAAGCTTCGATCCCACACAAATTTTAGTAAAAGTGCGTATATTTTACTGTATTTTGACCTACAAAATCAAGAGATTTTAGTAGGAAAAATTCTCCTCATACAATCTACAGTATTTTATTAGAATCTACGGTATTTCAAATCAAATGTTTTTATTCAAAATTGGTTTGGTTTACAAACACTTTTTGAAAGTCATGCAAGTTATGCCAATGCTTCAGACAAAGCCCTACTGTGAGAGGGCCCGGGAGAAGAAGCAGCAAGAAACTACCGGGTTTGTTTTTTTCCTGCTCACAGTTACAGATAGCACTTATCATCTACTACAATCTATATTCATAAAACTCATGTCCAAGCAGTCTTGTCTTTAAAATAATCATCTAATTTGTAATATCCTTTCCTCATAAGAATGCTTTTAATATGAGTTTTAAATTTAAGGTAAGGTATTTCTGTAAATTTCGATGGAATTTTATTATAAATCTTTACACAATTACCCATGAACGAGCCACCAGTTTTACATAATCTAAAATTTTATACAATCAGTTTAGCCTTGTTCCTCGTATTAATATTGTGGATGTCACTCTTCTTAAGAAAACTGTCGTAATATTTCTTAACATACAAAACATTATCCAATATACTTATATTGTGACACCACAGTTAAAATATTAATTTCCTTAAAGAGATCCTTAAGCGAGTCCCTAGGCCTGAGGTTGTAAATGGCACGGACTGCTCTTTTCTGTAAAATAAATATAGACTCAATATCTGCAGCTGAGCCCCACAACAACAGACCATAGGACATAACACTACGAAAGTAGCTAAAATAAACTAACCGTGCTGTTTCTACGTCAGTTAAGAGCCTTACTTTCTTAACCGCGTAAGCAGCTGGTTGTTACATGTAAACCATTGCAACACTTGGGAAACAGTATTATTTACATCGTCAAAACATTTTTTTCTCCTATCAACTTTAAAAAGTAATGAGGTATCATCTGCAAACAATACAGTTTCACACAAGTCCCTTGTGAAATAAGGAAGATCATTGATATATATTAAAAATAAAAGTGGCCCTAATATTGATACTTGGGGCACTCCCATAGTAATGTGTGCTCCTGGGGACTCCTTGCCATTAATAACTACTTTCTGGATACGGTCGGATAGGTAGGATTTTATAAGGCCAACTGATTGTGTTGAGACACCGTAATGCCTAAGTTTATTTATCAGTATATTGTGATCAACGCAATCGAACGCCTTTGAGAGATCACAAAATATACCAATGGCATCCTGCTTACACTCCCACGCATCAAAAATTTGCTTAAGGAGTGCTATACCTGCATCAGTGGTATTTTTTCCTCTTGAAAAACTTCATGGAAGAATCTAGCGTAAAAAGTGAAGATTGTAATGTGACAGCGCCATATTGATTGGCATGTATGTAGGTTTTCAAATTAGACAAGTACATTATCAATCTGCCTGTAAAACTTCAAATTAAAATTTTGTTGCGATTTGTTTTGCCACTTGTCCGTTGTGATTCGGTTTTCCACTTCTCCATTGCCCTTCGTTTTTCCACTCGTCCGTTGCGATTCGTTTTGCCACTTGTCCGTTGTGATTCAGTTTTCCACTTCTCCATTGCCATTCGTTTTTCCACTCGTCCGTTGCGATTCGTTTTGCCACTTGTCCGTTGTGATTCGTTTTTCCACTTGTCTGCGGTTGCCATTCGTTTTTCCACTCGTCCGTTGCGATTCGTTTTTCCACTTGACCGTTGCGATTCGTTTTTCCACTTATCCGTTGCCTCGTTTTTCCACTTATCCGTTGCCATTCGTTTTTCCACTTGTCGGTTGCGATTCGTTTTCTCATTTGTCCGTTAAAGTTTCACTTCTTCAATGTGTCCCAGCACACATTTCAATTTTAATGGATAGGGTATGTCTTGAAGTTGATCCCATATTTTTTTGAAAATTTTATTCCTATCCTAAAGGTAATTCCCATCCCATTCCCATCCTAAAGGTACGAAAATAGGGGATGATTGATTATTCAGCCACGGAATTTTTACCCGTTACCCCAATAACTTTGTACTGGATGATCCGATTTCGATCAAATCAAATCAAATCAAATCAAATCAATTTATTTGCTCGAATATGGGTTAGTTGTACCTACAGGTATTAAAGGAGGTGGCCAACATGTGCCCCGGAAATGGTTAAAATACGTTTATTTGTACAAGGTTTTAGTCCTCAGAAAAGACATGTTTTCCGTTTATTATAACATTTTAATTTTGTTCTGAACTCCGCAGTGAGTAGTTATAATAAATTAACAATAATAATAAGTTGTGTTGTATACACTTAATCTTCTACTACCTCCATTGTTATCACTGGAGGTTGACAATTGACTGACAGAAATACGAATATATGCTATATTGCCATTTGTCAAATGCCAAAAGAAGATTTTTGAGTTTGATTTCTACAAAATAATAATTGTGTTTGATTTTTTGTCACGAGGTGCATTAATTGTGCGGTTGATATTGAGCGCATGGCACGTCACTCAATATCTTCGCTAGCAAGAAACCTTCAATCCATATTGGTAGAATGGATCACTGCAGTACAGGTATGGCATTTTCATGTGATTACATTAGTTTGATATTTGGGGTGGGCACGTCATAATTAAATTAAAATAAATAAATGAATTATCCAAAAGATAAATAGTTTGTATTTAATATAAAAATCTCTCTTTAAAACACTTTTCCACGATTACTTATGTTTATCAAACTGTCAACCTACAAGAGCTAAAACTGCTCGTAAAAGGAGAATCCCGAGTTTTACAGATTTTTATTGATAAAATTATCAAAGTAGATATTGTAAGCTCTAAAGTAAGGTAAAAATAAAATGTGTACATTATACTTCACAAGTGGGGCAAACGCCCATACAGATGTTGGCCACCTCCTTTGTTATGTTCGCCATATTCCGCCTTAATAAGGCATGCAAACTTTACAAAGTGTCAAAAAAATATGTATGTCTCTTCTACTTATCTATTGCATAATCTCTTAAACTATTTCTTAATTAAATTTACTATTCAATAAGTGTTTCAGTAAGATGATTCTTTTTTTATTGAATATTGTATACCTTGAAGTTACTGTTGTTTAAATTTGGAAAGAAAATGTTACCCCTAAAGGTACGAAAATAGGGAATGATTTATATTTCATGTACTGCATTTTTACATGCAGATTAAAGGACAACGTTAGTTTCGCTTGCAGATCGATCTGAAAACTTTTATGAACCATGTTAAAGCTTTCACACTACTACTCCACACACTACTTTTTTGGCGGGGGCGCGTCCTCATAATTAGCCTAGGGCGGTCAGATCTCTTGATCAGTCGCTGTTTGCATTGAATAGGCTCCGAAACTACTGAACCGATTTGAAAAATTCTTTCACTGTTGGGAAGCTACACTATCTCCGAGTAACATAGGCTATATTATATTTTCAAAAAAATTAGGGATCCTTAATAAAACTCCAATAATGTAACCCAAGGTGTAAAAAATAAGAAAACCGAAGCAAAGCGAGGGCGGTTACTCGTATGTGATAAAAACAATGTGGGCTGCTTTGACGGTCAGAATTGCTGGTGTAGGCATATTAAATGTGAACAAATAACTATCTTAGAATGAAAATATGACTGCTATATTACATTATTACTTATTGTATTTTACCAAAAAATTATGAACGACTTAAAGAAGTGGTCTTTTTTTATAATATAGTCGCTAGACCTATGATAGGTATTTAATTTTGAAAAATTTGGAATTAATTTGGAAGCATACCCTTTCAAATAAATAAAAACGTGTGTGGACGCACGTAAGAAGTTATTTTCCCGTATGCCACAACCCTTTGTTAACCGACTTCAAAAATGGAGGAGGTATTCAATTCGACTGTTTTTTTTTTGTTTTTTTTTTTAGTCGAAAGCTGGTGCTTGTCATGTGATCCCACTTAAATTTGAGCGAGATCTGACGAGTAGTTTTTGAGTTATTTTGAAGTTCGTTATTTTTTTCTTGGTAAAATTCAGATTATTTGTAAAAGGAATCGATTATCAGCTAACTTCATCAAGTAGCTTTTTGGCTGACGGTGTACGCGCACGCTTCGTTAAAATTTTACTTTGATAATTTTTGTTTATCTTTAAAAATAATCTTCCAAATTGATAGATAAATGACTGCAGGCATAGTACGCATTTTACACTTTAAAATCAGATATTTTTTATTTATATTTTAATTTTTTCTCGCGGAAATAAATATTGTTACCTACCGTTGATCAATAACTTAAAAACCAAAAACTAAATATGGAACAAAAAACTATTGAAACATACTTTGTGGAATTCATAAAAATCCGTAAATGGTATAAAAACATCCAGTAGGCGGGCCAAAGGCTATAAATAATAGAGATGGACAAGACAATCCAATACGTTCATAACTTCATACATATTGCAGGTAACATTTATATTCTGAGAAGGTTCTAAGATATTAAATGTTAAAAGATAATTCTTGACAAAAGATAACAGACTTCAATATTAAGGATAACTCAAAAACTCGTCAGATCTCGCTCAAGTTAAGAGGGGCCACATGACAAGCACCAGCTTTCGATTAAAAAAGAATCATCGAAATCGTTTCATTCAGTCAAAAGTTCTGAGTATGAAAAATTAAATAAATAAAAAAAAATCCAAATACAATAATCTTTAAAATCATCTTTATTTGTGTGTTAATTCTCAAAAAAATATCAAAAAATATAAAAATATAAATTCCAATACAATTTTATCGTCAATACACAGATCGTTATTCAAAATGCGGCTAGACGACGACGTATTCCCCGGATCAAATATTATAGGAAGTGGCCAGCTGCTCTCCCTGCATCTGCCGGTTGATCCAGTCCAGCACCGCGGGAACCTTCGCGTATACCCCGGGGACGTCCTGCTGACCGCAACGTGTCCGCTCATGACCCGCCCACGAATTGCGACTAAAACAAAAATTTATAGAAAACTAGCTGACCCGGCGAACTTCGTATCACCTAACAGTTTTTTTTTTCTAAAATAAAAGTAGCCTAAGTTACTCCTTGTTACATCAGCTGTCTGCCAGTGAAAGTCCCGTCAAAATCGGTCCAGCCATTTTAGAGATTAGCCGGAACAAGCAGACAGACAAAAATTGTAAAAAATGTTGTTTTGGTGTATGTACCGTGTGTATACATCCAAATGCACTTAGTAAAAAGCGGTTCTTTTAATATTACAAACAGACACTCCAATTTTATTTATTTGTATAGAATATGTGAATATTGAAATGTACTCATAAAGCCAGAATTGTAGCCATGCCACGTTAATGAGTGACTGCGGACGCGATGATGCAATGCGACAGAAGAAATGTGTATCAGAATATACCTAAATATTAGGGTGTCCCAAAAAAATCAAAGTAATTTTTTTTTAACGCATACCCTCTTAATTTTTTACTTTTAAGTCAAAACAATTATAATTAAAATTTTAAGTAGGTAGGGCCTCGGTAACCCGTGCCCACTTACACCAATACATGTCAGTACTTACTCTCTAAGGCTGACGCGACCTAACGTGTCGATGTGCTTGTGATTTCTCGTTATTTAGTTATAGAACTCGCATTGTTTTCAATCAGTCGACATGTCAGTGCAATTACGCTGTTCTAAAAGGGGTAAATTTTTAATAGGTAACGTAAAACATCAAATAACGGGTTCAAAACTTCCGTGTAATGGACAAGTTCTAGCAGTTTTACTTTACAATATCCGTGAAGTGAATTTAACTGTCAATGAAAGCGCGAATATCACTATTCGTGAGTATATTATCAATTGGGAAAAGGCGCGTATTCTCACAAAATCTTTGCCTAATTTTGTGATTAAACGTGTAAAGTTATATCAAGTTTGGAGGGACTTGCAAAAAAATGCACAAAAGACACAAGACGTATTTAAGCAGCGCCGTCAAGCTTTTGTCAACAATTTAGATAATTTGTTTGACATGACACACGCTGATGCGCTTCAATTAATAAAAATAAATGAGGATAGAATCTTCTTACAGCGTTAAAGAGAACCAGGCCGATCTGGTGACTTAGCAGGAGTGGATAAAAATTTGACTGATAGAGAGGAAAGAGCGCGCCACAGAACTATCGAATAAGAAAAACGACGTGCTAAATATTTGTCTGAGCCGACTCCTTCCACATCATTTTATGTACCCTTACAAGTCGTTTAATACTGATAAAATACAGAATTATACAGAAAAACTTACACAGCACCTGACTGACTCCGAAATTTACAACTTGCTAGAGTTTTACCGAACTGAACTGCCAAAAGATATAGAGATGATTATCGAGAGTTAATAGAGCTTTCTGTGATATTTTTGGGTGAAGATATCGAGAAAAAAATTAAAATCCGACCTCCAGGTGTCATGCATCAAGCTGGATGGATGGCGAGAGTGATTTATTCCCTGAAAATATAGTTACTTAGTGCTCAATTCAAGAGCACAAGCAAAGACAAGGCGGCATTGATTGACGTTTGCTTGTTCATCGTAATATCCTACGTTAAACCATGGCTTCAATGCACTTCAGCAATAAAATCACCTTACCAAGATTTGTGCTCTTTGAAGTCAATGAAGTCTTACGAGAAAATTGATAAAACGATCTCAAAAGCAGCCTTGCAGAAGATTACTCAGCATTTGTGGTATTAAACTGACAAAGTTACTATATTATCACTGTTTGATGATGAGGATGTGGATTTTAACTAAAGTTAAAATGGTTCAAAATTTAACCAGAGAGGAAGAAATAATTCAAGGAAATGTCATGTGGTCCCACTTTTTTATTGTAATCTGACAATGGCATCCATAAGAAAACCATATAAGTCTTAAATTTGCATTAAGTATGTGCGCGACAAATGGACGAATTACTCAATATCACGCCAACCGATTTCGATGAGTCTTTTTTTAATCGAAAGCAGGTGCTTGTCACATAAATTTGAACGAGATTTGACAAGTAGTTTTTGAGTAATTTTGGGAGTTGGTTATTTTTTGTTATATTACGTTGCATACAAGAACACCGGTTTATCCTGACTCTATTACAGTTACACAAAAATATATTAAACCTATGTATAACGTGCAGGCTGAGGCCTGGCAAGTCATTACTTATTTAATTACGATGCTATTGACTAGTGAAGGAAAAAATTAAAGTTTTTTTCTTACAGGATTATGGATAATGCGGTGCGTTCCAGAGCACACAGTGTATTGGCAGATTGACTTTTGTCTTCCTATATAATATTTTAGTACGTATTAGGTTTGTGGTGAATTAAATAAATGGTACATACCTGAGGGATAACCCCTATTTGATGCCATAGACAGGCTCAAAATTTCAGTTTCAAATTCAACTTTCTACATCATTCTCGTCCTGGTTGGCCACTTGCTTGGGTTCTTGGTTCTTGCACTGAGTAGGCAAGGTTCGTGGCCTATTGTGTGCTGCTGCCGGCCGCCCTATCCTGCTCCCCGACAGGAAACAAGGAATCGTTCCGTTCCCTAAGGAACGAGTCAAGACCGGTCCGTTCCCCGAGGAACGAATCCTTGCTTTGTATACTCGGGATGTTGCCCTTTGATTGTTAGATGCTTTGATTGTCTCCGAGAGCTCCTTTCCGAAGAGCATTTCATCTCTATCACGGTCTCCAAGTCTGAAACTTTCATCCAAGTATGGTGTTATCATTTCTTTTCTCGTTTGGGTTTCCATGTAATGTAGGTCGGTCAGGATCCTACAGCTATCAGAGAGCACTTTTAAAGCTTGCATTTTATCTTCTCCGCAAAGGAGCAGGGATATAGCTTGATTGATGGCGCTAATACCGACACCTAGTTGGTTCTGTTTCAACTGATAATTTTTATCACAGTTAGCGACCACTTCTGAGACGGCAGCCTGGATTTCAGGATTCAGGGTAGGCGCCTTCAAGAGTTGACAGTTGTGGGGTATCAGATACTCTGTCATTATTTTGTCTTTGATATCCTTGGGGAGTCCTTTCTTCAAAATAGGGTTCCAATGGGGAGGTAGACTGTGGTGAATATTTAGAAGGGAATATGGGCGTTGTTCCGTATTGACCTTCGGCTGGAATTTCGGAGATTTCTCAGTTTCGTCTGCCGGGATAGTTTGCTCCAGATTATTCTCTGGAGATTCATCAATTTTGACCGGTTCCGAAATAGTTTCTTCTAGATTGTGTTGCGGAGATTCTTCAGTTTCGACCGGTTCCGACATTTTTTGAACGTCATGAAACTCAAAGGGAACGTGCGTCTCTTTTTTGTCATCTTGTGAGGTTTTGTTGTCTGAAACGACAAGTTACTAATTATTAAGCCCTTGTGAAGGCTTCAGATAAGTATTGAATGTAGGCATCATATGCTTTGCACGGTAAAAAATATATAACGCTACACACTCATAGCCCCACACTAGGATCCCTTGTGTCGTGGGTGCCATGGACAACACATAAAGACAAGGACATATATGATATACCCAGATATGAATGGAAATTCAAACTCATTCAAATTTCTCTCTCACTCGGAATCAAATCCAGGACCCTTGGCATGGCAGTCGTAACCTCTACGCCCAGTTCAGATTCAACAAACTGTTCAACGTAGTCATACCGCAACGAGAGGAATCGGACGCAGCAGAACCTAAGTCCTTGGGAGGAAGCGACGTCATCTGGTACACAGACGGTTCTCACAAGGGAGGAACAGCAGGAGCGCGGGCCTATGGAGACAAACCTAATAAGATGCGTACACGAAAACCTTGAAGAGAAATATGTTAACAACCGTCGGACAGCCATGCAGCCTTATTGGCTCTACAATCTGAGCAAGTCAATTCAAAGCTTGTCCTGGAAGGAATACAAGCCATCAACCAATTAGGCTTCAACAACAAGGTCACCCTAGGTTGGGTACCTGGGCATAAAGGTATACGCGGGAACGTGAGGGTCGACGGATTGGCAAGGAGGGGGGCCGAGGCGCGCACCATGGGTCCCGAGCATATGGTGGGCATCTCAAGAGAGAAGTTGAGGTGTGGCGAAGAGAACCCGGCGCAAGACAAACCAAAACTCTAATGGCTGGCTACTCGCAAAAATACTCCAAAAAGGTGCTCAACCTGAATCGCCCTGACTTACGGGTACTTATCAGATTGCTCACTGGACATTGCAGGCTCATAGAAAGGTCTGAGCAACACTGCAATGTGCAGATTTTGCAGTGAGGCTGAGGAAATTTCCATACCCATACTCTGTGACTGTCCTGCTATAAGTCACTGCAGAAGTGGCATCTTAGGATGCTACCTAATCCCACCCAGCCAAGTAAGAGAACTGGAACCCAGGATTATCCTACTGTTCGTCCGGGCAGTGGGACTTGGAGACCGGATCTAAGTCAGAAACGGGTACGGCCACAATAAATCAAATCTGTCCCGGACCCGAAAATTTAAATGATAATAATAACCTCTATGCTACATGGGTTATCCATCACAGTGAATGCTGTCAGCAATTTTTTTATAAAATATTAGTCAAAAATTTAATATCTATTAAATAAATAATAAATAAACGCTCATAGACCCATACCCCCACAGTGGCATGGACAACACAAATTAGACATAACTACACCCATGACCCGAGTACAAATAATATCTGTCATATAAATATCTGCCCTGGCCGGGAATCGAACCTGGGACCCCCCTCACTTCGCAGGCAGAGTCACTACCAACTAGGCTACAGGGTCGTTGAACTCCTTGATAATATACTGCTTAATATACATATTCATAATAATATAGCTACTGTTTGGAAATTGTAAGTCTTGTACCTGTTAACTTGGATGTTTTGGATTCTATATTCTTAACTGCTTGTATTGATTTGCTACCTGCAAAATATTTTGGGGATCTCCAATCTGGAAAAAACATTTTTTCTGTTAGTTAGCTCATGTTAAGATTCCTAGAATAATACTAAATTAGTAAAATTATACAAACTTTATAACTTAGTCATAACAGTCATACACCCCAACCCAGAGACACTAACGGTTACTTAAATCCCTCCTTAGTACAGAATTTGTATGGTGATTATTTACTAAGGAGCGATTTAAATAACTGTTAGTGCCTCTGAGTGGGGGAGTTAGTCAGTCATCAGTATAATAGTTGATGCAATATTGTTTCAAATAATTTGAAATTATTGGTGATAATTTCTCAATGTATTATTTTCCCACTTTGTTTGTGTTTTAATATTTTGCAGTATATAGTACATGACATGTGCAAAGTGGACATATTTCCCAAGATAAAAAGTACCCTATACGTTACTCCAGGTATTGGTCTACCTGAGTGCTTTATTTCATCAAAATCTGTCCAGTGTTTTTACGTGAAAGAGCTGAACAATAACAATTCATAATTCCATATGTACATCCTCACAAAGACATTTACAATACAAGTAGGATTACAAACCTGGCATCTGCAAAGTTGGTATCGCTATGTTGCTAAGTCTGGAGTTGCGACAATGATACTTCTCTTCAAAATGTCTTCGACACACACGACTGTACTTGAATATTACTGCAGTTTCCAAATTAATGACATCGCCACCGATGGCATACAGCCAGGTATTGAACCTTGTCCTGTCTATGTCAGGATTTGGAAAACGATGAAGAGTATCTGAAACAATACTTTAGCATTAGTCACTTAAAATAGTAAGTTTTAATTGAAAGGTAGATCGATTAGCAGACTTAACAAATCTTTCAGAAGTTTGAGAACATAATGAACTAGTGCTTTGCTAATATAGGATCTAGATATGTGGCAGCGAGTCCAGCCAAACTGGAACTAGTAACACTGCGCTACAAACCTTTTCGAGCTACTTTTCACCCCTTCACAACTTGAGATCTATTTAACCTACATACATGAAATTTGGCACATTTATTGAAACCTTTTAGCTTATTTAGAATTCAAAATTTCATAAATGTAGCTTAAACAGTTATTGATATATTAATGTTTAAAAACCTGCATTTTGGTGACTGACTCACTGATATAGGATCAAAAACCTAACCTACTTCCAGATGACCTAGAAACTTGATGTTTGGCATCAATGTAGACTATTAGGCGTATACGAAGGAAAAAATGTAAAAATTAAAAATTATTGATATTTAATTATTATTATTTTTAATTAATTTAATTACTAATTATCAATAAAATCTAATAATTTATAGACAAAAAGTAATAATATCTCATCAAAAACATAAATATGAAATGAGAGCAAAGTTCAAAAAAAAATTGAGACCTAAAAGGGTGCCAAGTTCTGTGTAGAAAATCCAAGGGTCAGATTTACAGTAGCAAGAGTTTGTACATGAGAATGGTTGGAGCTTGTAGAGGTTCATCAGCCGATTACAACGGTACAGTCGGCCTCAGAAGTAGCTTAGCATTATAGAACTTTGTAATAGTAACTGTTTCGACGGTTTCCTAACAATATCTATAACAAATTCAAGAGACGTAATGTGACAAGGTATTAATATGTCCAGCTACTTCTGAGGCCGACTGTACCACTCGCAACTCTCGGCGACGCGCCGTTTCCGAGATAATTGAAAATACTTTCATAACCTTTTGTAGTACATTTAGGCTGTTTTAACCAGATATGAACTCACCTCCAGTATGTTTGCACCCAGGAACACAACAACGCCTCCATGTAGCCATTTTTATAATTTTATTAGATACAGAAAGAATTAGTTTTGTCTCAAATATCACGCAATACTAAACACAAAAAGTGTTCTGTGACCGATATTTTATGTGCTTGTGATAAAGATTTAAAGATTTGATTTGTAGTCACTCAGAGAAAATACTGAACTGAAAATCCACACAATAGAATCGATTTAAGAAGGGAAAAATCACATTTTATTGTGAATTGTGATTTTATTTTAGACAACGAACGACCAAGCATGGAATTGGAAAAGAAAATATTGTGACAACTTGTCAGTTGTCACTGACAAGTCTGACAACGATGAAAGAATTGAAAGATTGTCATTACGAGCATTTGACGAGTGACAACATTGACAAAGTGTCCATCAGTGCTGCCAGGTGTAAAAACTAAATTATGATAGATTCTTCTATGAAATACCGTAGATTCTTGTAAAATACGGTAGATTGTAATGATTGTATGAGATTTGAAGATTTTTCCTACTGAAATCAGACTTTTGTTAGGGTCAAAATATGGTAAAATATACTAAAAACACTAAAAATCGTTACGATAGATCGAAGCTGAAAATACGGTAATCTACCGTAATTGTGGTAGCACTGCGTTTCAACTAAATAGGCTTCGCTGATCAAACTGCAGACTTTATTTCTAAATATAAGGTTTCAAATAAATAATTAATAAAGTTTTTGGTAATTTTAATGATATATTATACGACTAGCAACATTAAACGCGTTTTGTTTCAGCTTTGTTTTAAAAATTTATAACTTCGTAGCAAAATTATATCTCACAATCTGATATTTTTTATAAATATTCGTTACTGGAATAGATAATATAAAACAGAAAAATATTTATTTTCCTCGATTTAATTTAGAAATGTTCAGTTTATAGAAAGGTACCTTTGAAATCATCTGGAATTCAAAGATGTAGGTAAGTAAACCAATCGTTAGAAGTTACCTGTGCTTATACCTACGATGGCCTTACGGTATAAACCGACTAAAAGAAGAAGTCTTTGAATTAAGATTTTTCATGCTAATGTTTATATATTTTCAACTTGGCAAGTTTTTATTTAATCGGGTCACCGCCACGATGATGTCATAGAAGCTTAATTTAAAAGTGACGTATTCATTTCCACTCAGTTACGGATCAAACACGCTGTTTACCTCTAGTTACGAAAATAGTGCATTGTGACACAATTGTTTAAAAAAATAAAAAAAAATGTCGTTTTATCAATACAGGACTGTGGGTAAGTTGTGTTCTGTTTTTTAGTAAAATATATTTTTTTGCATATATTTGCGAAATAAAGCTTTAGAACCACAGTGAATACTTTAAAGGTGTTTTATTCCATAATATTCCATAAAAAAATAAGATATCTCAAAACTAAATCAATAATATAGGGTTATGTTATGGATTGCATTTGATCAGATTAAAAAACCATAAACCATTATGTATAATTATTTTATACTTACGCCTTTATATTTTTATCCACATTACATTCGTCTTCATTTTTAGATAAATCAATATTGGAATTAAAATGACATACCGGTACAAAACAATCGAAACAGGAACAGCTGTTTTTGATGACATCATATGTGGCGTTTAGATAATGCAAATATTGCAAAATGCAACGCAGATGCAGATTATAATTTTTAAAAATTATTCAGATTTTTTTTAATTAAAGGTGTTTTAACTAAGTTAATATATAAAAAAACACGTTTCTTTTACTCTTTCTGTGTTGTTCACAATACAGAAACTAAACAGTATTCAATAATAATAAGTACCTACTTACCTTCTTGTGACTCACCTTTTTAATACTAGCTGTGTCCGCGACTTCGTTTGCATGGAAATCGATATTTCGAATTTTCCCTTGTAAAACCGTGGGAGCTTCGAGATTAAAACTTTTGTGTACGTTGCTCTATAACCTTTTCTATATTCCAGTGAAAATCACATTAAAATCAGTTCAACCGTTCCAGAGATTAGCCCGGAATCCGGATAAACAGAAAGACAGACTGACAAAAATAAAAAATAAAAACTTTGTTGTAGTATTGTGTAAATTACTTTAAGAACTTGAGAAAACACAGTTATATTTTTTTCAATCACATACAGACACTTTTTATGTATATATAGACTAGTAGGTACTAGCTAGGAAATTAGAAACTCGATCCTCCCATCGCTTTTGAAAACGTTATAGGTACTATTTACAGTGCCTTAGCCAGTTCTTCCTTTTTCTTCAGTCTTTCTTGACCGGCAACGCATCAGTGACTGGTGTCGCTGATGTCTAGCGGCGACGATAACCACTTACCATCAGGTGGATCGTCAGCTGCTTTGTCGGCTATTTCCATAAAAAAATATACCTACTCCTTTTAGATAAGCTAAAGCTCGTTTAGCATTGCTCGTTTATTAATATTATGCTCTCAATAGCATGTTACGCAGATGTAACCTATATTTCGAGATTATTTTTAGGTTGTAATCCGGAATGTGTGTAAATCGCATGATAACGCAATGGTTCGGGAGATGTCTGGATTAAATATATAGATAATATTGGCTATAAACGTATATACGCTATTGACTAATAGCTTTTAAACCCAACCTTCCATACCAACTATATTCGTTATAAAAATCAGTTAAAGAAAAAACATTTATTCCTGAGACAAATAATCTAAATTTTACTAACAGAAAATAACCGACTTCAAAGTTACTCTAAAACTACTTGTCAGATCTCGTTCTTTATGTGGAATTACGTGACAAGCACCTGCTTTCGATTAAAAAAAGAATCATCGAAATCGGTTGGCGTGATATTGAGTTATTCGTCCATTTGTCGCGTAGGAAACCGCGGCGCTTACTTAATACAAATTTAAGACTTATATGGTTTTATCATGGATGCCATTGTCAGATCTCAATAAAATTAATATGGGACCACATGACAACGAACACAAAAAAATACAGTCGAATTGAGAACCTCCTTTTTTTTGAAGTCGGTTAAATAGTTACTTTATGGGTACCTAGTATACTTACTGTTATTAAATTATTTAGGTACCC
Organism: Thymelicus acteon; assembly: GCA_951805285.1. Lineage (NCBI taxonomy): Eukaryota > Metazoa > Arthropoda > Insecta > Lepidoptera > Hesperiidae > Thymelicus > Thymelicus acteon. The sequence goes on along the minus strand of OX638214.1, from coordinate 19,298,121 downwards.
TATTAAACTCTTTAAACGGAACAATTCTTTAAAAGCAGTTTACCAACATCATTCTCCTGTATATTTTACAATTTGATTTGCGGTCGGCGCACTTGTTTTGTTCTATTCTTCGATTCTTCCCATTTAGCCATCATCTCTATACTGACTGCCATAAGTCACATCCTATATCTTTAATATCGTCTCATTCGTTTCTCACACAATTCATCTTTTCTTTGGGCGTCCTCGTCCCCTTCGTCTACCATATTCATATTCCAACGCTCTAGTTGCCACACGCATTTCCTCTCACCTCATCACGTGTCCATACCATTTATGACGTTTTATTGGATGCAAACTAAATTATTAATCAAGCTAATCGTAAGCTAAGCGTATCGTGGGTTCCCGCCGCTCGGGGCTGACCGAAAATTTGCCACCCCCATATTATTTAAAATATTTTTTTATTCATAACACAATTTACATTAAAAAGTATATAAAATAATTAATTTTAATACATATTTTTTTTATTTAAAAATCGAGTGGCTTGCTGCCCTCTCTTCATGTGCCACCCGGGGCCACGGCCCCCCTGCTCCCCCCCTACGCTACGCTGTAGTTATATAAGTAAGTTTAGTTTTTTCAGATGAATTAAAATAATTAGGTATGTTATATTGTTTCATCAGGCGTGAGTTTTCATTGTTTGCCGTCTGATAAGCCAGACGTTGCATGAAGTTTCTTAATACTATATACATTTACGTCACGTCGAGGTCACATCACGCATCACGCAGGTATTTATGCGGGATTCGGTGCAGTTTACTCTGCACATTAAAATAAATTTAAAAGTGTCTTTACACAATGTGCTATCACAACTTGAGACAATAGTACTATAAAATTACATACTATCTTCTTCAGTATACTTTTGGGTTTTACCTTTTTTGATAATAAATTATCAAAATACAAGTAAATAGCTATACATATAAATAGTATATTGTTACTCTTAATCCTCACTCTCCGACTCGTAAGTTACGAGTATAGTCATAATATAACACATAATATCATTTTAGTCCTCGCTTCACTTCAAGAAACGTAGTATGTCTTCATTACACACACAAAAATGCTTATAATTTTTTTTAGCATTACATCATAAAATTGTCATATAATCCCGCATTGTATCGATTAAGGGGACAGTTTTTGTAAAAACTACCTATTATATTATTGATAAAGATCTTAACCTTCCTATATTAAAATTACCGAGAAATATCTAATATACAGATTTCACCTCATTACAGTTTTATAATTGAAGAGGTAAGTGTAAAAAGGGTTTAAGTAACAAAAACAATAATTCGAGATAAATGCGTTTGAAAGTCAAGACTTCATACAATACAATACAATACAATACAATATTCTTTATTGTGCACACTAATAAATGACAAAAAAGAGAAGTTAACAAACAAAAAAAAATACACAACAGGCGGTCTTATCGCTTCATTTTCGTTACATTCTTAGTATTTCTTTAGTATCAACTTTAAATCTGCTTTTATGATTCCAAATTATATAAGATACCTTCGAATTATCATAAATAAAGTATTTTTTTATTTATTACTCTGTAATAAGCAAATATTGTCAGTTTTGCAATTAAAACCTAATAAAAATGCGCCACATCCGTGCGTTTTTCACGAAACAAGGATTTAAATAACATTATATTATATTAAATTTTCCACTATAAAACCTATGCCATAACATTAAGAATCGAAAGACGAATTCAACGATACCCATAACTCTATTTCAGTAATTTCATCAGTTGAACCCTTTTTACACTTACACCCCTTCAATTATTATACTACAGATGAATTTCTAGAATACCTATCATAGATATATCAGTAGGATAACCAGAAGCTGTTCAACAAGCGGGCCCGAAGTTATTGTCATGACGGTTTATGTGACCTCACCTTCATTAGCATATTTTTTTCTTATATACCTATGGAGTTTGGCCCTAAACATTACCTGTTTTGGTCACTAAACTCGATCGAATAATTTTCACGTCGTACAAATTTTGGGACACTATATTATAATACGACAGTGTTATATAAACGTCTTTGACCTAAATAAATGCAAATATACTTGTAAATTATATTAAGCAAAAGAGGTTTTCATTTAGAGCCTTTAAGTCTGGTTTAGATGTACTATGTAGTTAATAATATTTAAATTATTAACTACATAGTACATCTAAACCAGTAAACAATTTTTTGTGCGCGGCCCTATGGCTAAAGAACTTATTAATCATAGGAATAATTATTATACCATTAGCTACTTTTAAAAACATGATGCCTACCATTAAAAATCTTGGTTGGGTAAGCCCATTGGCATTACAATTTAAGAAACCTTGACATCGATACATTACAAACAAGACAAGTTGCGTTTCGTTACTGCAACTCTCCATGAATGGCAATGTTTGCGCGCCAAATTTGGAATAATGTACACGACGTATGATCGTAATATGTACCGTATAATTATCAGAAATAAAAATCAACGCATAGATAATTCTGTAGTAAAATTATTAGAACATGTTTTATGATTGATATTATCATCATAAATATTTCAATCTATGTATGTATGAGGTCTACTAGTCTATAAAATAATCATGGTTTCTGCTTTGAGCGCAATTTACGTTATAATATCATTGTTTGAGCGTAGATTATACAATTATTTTAAGTATTTTTTTAAGAATTGGAATGGCCACATAAATATTTCAATATAGGTTACAATTTACATTCAGTATATATTACCGGCACGGACCTGAAAAAAAGACGGACGTAACCTCGTCTAATCGAGAGAGAAGCATAGCAATGGCCGCCCGCTTACAATGTGTGCCTGATTTTTGATTCGCTATTGAAGCAGTAAAGTGTCAATGTGTGGATGTGTGTACTTGTACGAATAGAGAGTTGATATTACTATGGGTGCTTCACTGAATTTGTTGTTGGGATTACGTCCGTCTTTTTCTTAGGTCCGTGGTTACCGGTAACACCATTATAGACACAAGTTGTATTGAATGTTGTGACTGTCTACCGCGAGCTTTCGTTATGGTGTTCTACCTGTAGGGACTATATTTATCTAATTACTTAACTTTAAACGCAGAAGAGATAATGTTCTTAGCTCTTTTTGTTAAATTAAAAAAATCAAATTTCCTATGTTTGTGGAGTAAAATCACAATGTCTGTGAGTAAACAGGGATTTACTCACAGACATACTTAGGGAAGTACAGTGCGCCCAACTTATCTGTGAAATGGCGAAAATTGGAACTAATGCTGCCCCATTCTTAAATTCTTTGTGTTAATGTCAATGAATGACATTGACATTTACTACGTCTCGAATTGCGTCCCAGTGATTGGTCCAATGCGTTCGACAGCGCCCTCCCTCAGTTCACAGATAAGTTGGTCGCACTGTATCGTATGCACTGTCGCCTCGTGTCGTATGATTACACTAGCTGACCCGGCGAACTTCGTATCGCCTAACAAACTTTTTTTTTCTAAAATAAAAGTAGCCTAAGTTACTCCCTGTTACATCAGCTGCCAGTGAAAGTCCCGTCAAATCGGACCAGCCGTTTCAGAGATTAGCCGGAACAAATAGACAGACAGACAAAAATTGTAAAAAATGTTGTTTTTGTATATGTACCGTGTATACATCCAAATGCACTTAGTAAAAAGCGGTTATTTTAATATTACAAACAGACACTCCAATTTTATTTATTTGTATAGATGTATAGATAAAATAAGTTTGTACGGAACGTTCAGTGCGCGAGTCCAGCGCGCACTTGGCCGATTTTTGCATTCAATCAGTTCTTTCTTCTTGTCTCTTTCCTGGCGACGATAGCTGCAATAGCCGGCAAACGAGCTGACGATCCACCTATGGTAAGTGGCCATCGTCGCCCATGAACATCAGCGACACCAAAGGCATCACTGATGCGTTGCCGGCCAAGAAAGAGAGAAGAAAAAGAAAAAAAAAGAACTGGCTCTCAAGCCATTTTTTTATATAAAAAAAAATATTAATTATTTTTTTTCCCCGTTCAGGTCAAATGCAGCCACCACCGCTATCAGACAAGCTGCGGCTGTACCACGTGGAGATGAACCCCTACGGCCACCGCGTGCTGCTGATCTTGGAGGCCAAGAAGGCCAAGTACGAGGTGTGCAGGCTCGACCCGCTGCACCTGCCCGAGTGGTTCAGGGTCAAGAATCCTAGATGTGAGTATTGTTGATGATAAACTGGACATCGGTAACGTTTGGTGTACTGTCGTGGGTACCTAATCGTGAGTTTATAATAAAAGTAGTTTAAGTTACTCCTTGTTTCATCAGCTATCTGCCAGTGAAAGTCCCGTCAAAATCGGTCTAGCCATTTCAGAGATTAGACGGAACAAACAAACAGACAGACAGATAGACAGACAAAAATTGTAAAAAATGCTGTTTTGGTATATCGTGTATACATCCAAATGCACTTAGTAAAAAGCGGTTATTTTAATGTTACAAACAGACATTCCAATTTTATTTATTTGTATAGATGTATAGACATAATAATATATGTTAAAATTATACCAACTTTTTTGTTCTTTGTGTACTTAACATATTTTTTGTGTAACGATGTACCTAATTAGTTTAATTAAGTTTAAAATAACTATAATTTCAAAATTAGAAAAACCCCCGTCAGTTTTATTTACACCAAACACAGCTAAGAACCAACTCGATCACAGCAGCTTCCAAACATAAAAAACCGCATCATAATCGGTCCATTCGTACCTCTTTTGCGTCGGGGGATAAAAAGGAGGAGACTCGTGTAGCCTATACACACTTTATTTGTACAGAATCGAACGTTTCACCGACGCAGGCATTTCCAGTCCTAAAGTCCGGTTTAGATGTATTAAGTAGTTAAGTAGATAACTAAATTTTAAGTGAATAATTTTAAGTGTGCGTCCAAATGTAATAATTTTGTAAAGCTTTTTAGTTCACACAATCCTTCACAACTTAAGCATTTTACTAAACTTTAACTAAATGGCTCCTGTCAGATCTACTTGTCAGATATCGTTCAAATTTATGTGAGACCACATAACAAGCACCTACTTTCGATTAAAAGAAGAATCATCGAAATCGGTTGGCGTGATATTGAGTTATTCGTCCATTTGTCGCGCACATACTTAATTCAAATTTAAGACTTATATGATTTTCTCATGTGTAAATCGAACATAAAACATTGTCCATCTCTCCTTCCAGTGAAGATCCCAGTGCTAGAGATCCCCACGGAGCAGGGCGACCGGTTCTTGTTCGAGAGCGTGGTGATCTGCGACTACCTGGACGAGAAGTACGCCCGCAACCCGCTGCACTCCCGCGACCCCTTCGTCAAGGCGCAGGACCGGCTCCTCATTGAGAGGTTTAATGAGGTAGGTTTAGACTTTAGAGGGAGGGTTAGATACACTTTGGTCAGAGGACTTAACAAGTACCTTTCACTTACTACGCCGTATTCTGAGTGCGATCCTTTTCCGTTATGCAGTAGCTGCAACTCCTTTCTTTTTTTCTTCTCTCTTTCTTGGCCGGCAACGCATCAGTGATGCCTTTGGTGTTGCTGATTTCCATGAGCGACGATAGCGCTTACCATCAGGTGGGTGAATATCAGAAACGTTCATTTTTTTTCAATTTTGGTGGCGAAATTTTCTCTTCAGTTTTCGTGAAAAATAAGGACCTGGTATAATAATAGAAAGTCTAAGCTATAAAAACCTTCCAGAGGTCTGAGAATATCTCGATTACTTTTTGAGATATTTAAGTTCAAAGTCTAGTGTGGCCACCTGAATTGAAAATCGTCCACCAAAATCGAAAGTACCCACCAAAACTGTAAATCAGTGACACCAAAATTGATTTTCTTGTCACAAAAGCTCTAAAGTCAATAAAATAGAGTTCAAAGTGGCTAATCTCACGAATTCTCGGGAATGATCAATAACTTTCATCGTTTTATAAAACTCTCTATTGTTAAAAAATATAGATATTTAACATATAATCCATCAGCCCTTATTAAACATTTATCAATCCATCAGCCCTTGGAGATCCACTGCTGAACACAGGCCTCCCCTAACTTGCGCCACTCTGACCAGTCCTGTGCCTTCTGAATCCAGCGGATGCCTGCTGTCTTCTTCAGGTCGTCAGTCCACCTGGTTGGAGGGCTTCCTATGCTCCTTTTTCCAAGACATGGGTGCCATTCGTGGACCTCTTCCCCAATGGTCATCGGTCCTTCGAATTATGTGGCCAGCCCATTGCTGCATTGCACTGCAGCCGGCGTACTCGATGAGCTATGTCGTTTATTCTCTTATTCTTATTCTTATATTATAGTCACGTACAGAAATACCGAGCATAGCCCTTTCCATCAGCTTTCTCTCCGTCCGCTGTGTGACTTTGAGCTTATGAATAAGGCCAATAGTAATAAAGCACGACGTCTCAGAGCCGGATGTCATCACTGGCAACACACACTGCTCGAACACCTTCGACTTCAGGCACTGAGGTAGTGTTTTGGACGACAAGATATGACAGTTTCCCGAATGCAGCCCATCCGAGCTGAATTCTACGAGTGACTTATTTCTCGAAGTAGGTCATACGTACATGACATTTATTTTTTTATTTTTTTTTATTTATTTTACACACATTTTCATACATTTTTTCATACAAAAGTCGGACCTTGCAAACCACGCAGGGTTTATATATGCCCGACGATTCGTTCATAATACATTTTACGTAACTTATTTTAAATACATACGCAATCATTGTGTACGTAGGTAATAGGCTTTTATTTTATTTTTATATCTTTCATTATTAATGTACATAGTTTTTAAGGTATCAGGTAACTCATTTAAGTAATTTGGAATAATACATTTTAGCATTCTACTTCCATATCTGTTGACACATTGAGGTACTATGTAATTTTCTAGTCTTGGTAATGTTCTCAGTTTCTCATGTCTTATTTTTAAGTTTAATAAATCAGGTCTATTGTTTTCAGTGAGAATTAAAAATTTCGTTTTGTTATATATGTTCATAACTTTACAATATTTAAAAAGTTCGTCACTTTTTCCCTGAAACTTATTTTTGATATATTTCGGTACTATTGTTTTGAGTATTCTGCGTTGTAAACAGTAAATATCATTTAAGTTAGTGTTTGATGACCTGCCATAGCTGCTGAGTCCGTAGCCGACGACCGAGTCAGCTAGGGCCATGTAAAGTAATCTTAATATTTTATATGGCAATTTATGTTTTAGTATGGTGAATTTACTGAGTATAGCCCTTAATTTCGCACAAACGTGGTCTTTATGTGGTCCCCAGCTAAATCGGTCATCGATTACTAGTCCAACATACATATATGGGTTTTAACCATTTCAAGTTTTGTGCAGTTACAGTTAGTAAAAGACGAATGTAAGCAAAGATGCTCATGTGCTATAATACGTGGACATTGGACATGATTTTCGTCTTGTACATGTTCATCTTAAGACCCACCGATTGTGGCGCTGTTCAAGTCCCCTATCATTTTACCAAGTTCCTCCAGGAATCTTGCCAGAATGACTATATCATCGGCATATCGCAAGTGTGTGATGTCACTATTGGATGTTAACACCACGTTGTTTCCATTCCATCAGCTTGAACACGTCTTCCAACGCAGCAGTGAACAGTTTTGGAGAAATGACGTCACGTGCCTGACACGTCTCTGCTGTTGAATAGGGTTCGTAGCTGTGTCATGTACTCTGACGGAAATGGTACCTGATGATTACAAACACTTCAATACCTCGATATGAGAATTAAGTACCGATACCGATAGATTCAAAGGCTTTCTCATAGTCTACATAAGCAACACATAACAGCAGATTATACTCCTTGGTCTTTTGTATAATCTGCCTCAGTGTGTGTATGTTATGGTCAATGGTTCTGTAGCCTTTAGGAATCCTGCTTGTTCGGGAGGCTGGAAGTCGTCAAACCTGCCATGCGATTTGTGAGCACCCTCGCAAACGGCTTACAAACGTGGTTCAGAAATGCAATGGGCCTTTAGTTCTTCAAAAGGGCTTTAACGCCCTTCTTGAAGAACAGAGTCATCACAGTTCTGCTGCACGCTTCCGGGGTAGTTCCAGTATTGATGACGGAAACAAACAGCTATTGGAGCGTCATTAGTAGAGGTTTTCCATCAGCTCTTAGTAGCTGTTGTGAATCCGTCATTTCCCGGAGCCTTGTTGTTTTTAAGCTATTTGAGAGCCTCTCTTATCTAATACAGGTGGCGTCCGGGATATCCTCTGTGTAGTGTCGGGTCAGTTTAGCGTGCTTGTTATTGTTCACGCAGGCAGCTGGAGCTTGAGAGGAGGCATACGACCGTCTCTTAGAACTTCAGATTTCGACGAAACCATGGTACTGGATCGGTCTTCAACGTCGTAAGCTGACTTTACCCAATAGACAGATCCCTGGCGAACACTTTGAAGCCCTAGTTTCGCTCAAGTGGCTCGTTTTAAATTTTGGTCACGCATAAACGCCACCAAAGCCACCTAAATTGAGCCACCAAACTTGGAACCATGGATAAAAAAATCTTTAAAAATAGAGGTTTTAAGTTTCAATTAAATTTATATAACTGTTTTATGCGTAATCCAAATCACTACTTATATCGTGTAGCTTACTATAAAAGCACTTTAAATAAACAGCAAATCGATCCACCAAAAATTGAACAATTCTTGTCCCCCTGTGCCACCCAAGCGGGTACTTTTGTTTTGGAGGGAAGTCATAGCTCTAATCGCATACCCGTTACACTAAAGCGCTACCACACAACTGTGCGATGCGAAATAATAAAACGTGAATGATCGCATACGCAAGAAAGTTCATGTTTCAGTAAGTTGAACAAGAGTACCCAAGATTTTGGTTTTTTTTTGGACAAACTTTGATCGTGTACCCTGGGATGTTAAATAAGATTTAATAATATGGTTTAGTTATTTTTAGATAATGTGTGTTATGCGTATACTAACGAAATTATATATTTTTTATTTTAACTTCAATTGTCACTGTGGTGAATCAAATTATATCAAAAAATGGAGCTGGGACATACCACCAAACTTGAATTTTAAGGCATTTTTTTTACCCTGATTTTTTATATACACATATATTTAAGAAAACAATGTGGCCCCAATTAAAAGAAGTTACGTAGTTTACTATATAAAAAAATTAGAAACATTCTATCATTTTACACCTCGATTCTCAACGTGGACACGAAAAATTTGCCGATTTGATATTCACCCAGGTGGATCGTCAGCTCGTTTGCCGGCTACTTCCATAAAAAAAAAACTCCGAACGCAATTAATTGAAGTGAAAACTTCTTTAGGCGCGGTGGGCATTTTTGAGATGGGAAATAACCATTGAACTCGCGACACTGTTACCGTAACGGACACCTCTGTATATAAGTAGGTATGTACATATATTGTGTATAAAAATACACAATATATAATTATTCAAGTTTTCACTTCTGTCGGCACCCCCGAATATACCACCAATTTGTAAACGTTGCTTTGCCTATGACGGAATAAATGTTTCTTTCTTTCTTTCTTTCTGGTTGGTTCGGATTTTTGGTCTTCTATTCGGGTTTTGGATTTGTCGTATTAAAAACTTTATTGCACAAGTATTAATTTAGACTTAACTATAAACAATGACTACTTAATTATTTAATTATTGACCTAATTTTATGTCAAGAACCATTGACTGAAAATAATCTGAATTTTACCAAGAATAAAAATGACAAACTTCAAAATAACTCAAAAACTATTCGTCAGATCTAGTTCAAACTTAAGTGGGACCACATGACAAGCACCAGCAGATTAAAAAAAGAATCATCAAAATCGGTTCACCCAGTCGAAAGTTCTGAGGTAACAAACATTAAAAAAAAATAAAAAAATACAGTCGAATTGAATACCTCCTCCTTTTTTGAAGTCGGTTAAAAATAGGATACTAGGCAAGAGGTATGTACTCCTAAGCACTAAGAATATCTTTTTTCTTTTACTATCTATCTAACTGATCCCGTTTTTACATGGCAGCCATATGACATTCCCACGTGAGCAGTCGTGTCGCCCCATGTCCTCCTCCAAGCGACCTCTTCTACCTGTAGAGGTCCGACCTCCACAGGTAGAAGAGAGTGACATAGTCTTCTTTGCAAAACGATCTTCTCGACTGAGTTCTCTAGACCCTCTCCTTCGTACGGGTGAAGATGTAAAAAGAACTATCCAAAAAAGTTACAAAAATGATGTATGTTTGTACTTTACAGTTAATAAAAGGCAGCCTGGAGTGTTTCGATACAAACTTCGCGTACGGCAGCGAGCAGATCATTCAGACGCTGGATATCTTCGAGAAGGAACTGGCGGCCAGAGGTATGAACCAATAACGTTACTTTCACCTAGTAATAATTATCAGGACCGACTCTGAATGAAATAGAACTTTACCATGATATTGCTCAAATATAAATAATAGTTAAAAAAAAAACACGCTTTTATAGAAAATCCAAGTAAAAAAAATAGGATATATTAAAAATCGTGTAATTGTAAAAAAAGCTTGGGTTTTTTTAAATATGTATATTATTCCTTCTACTCATTGACACCATGCTATTTTCTATTTTTTTTATTAGTTGAATTTTCTATAAAAGCGTGTTTTTTAGTTTTTTTTACTATTATTTCTTTTCCTTTTTTTTACTTTGATTTTTTGAAACGAAATTTAGTTTTTCTTTCTTTATTTTTTTCTTTAAATCGTTTAAAGCTATTATAAGGCGTGTAATTAGGTTTTCTTTCTTTCTTTCTTTCCTTTTTTCTTTAAATATTGAATTGTCATCGGTCCTCAATAAGTACACGAAGTTTGAAAGAAATCTGACTGGTTGAAGTGGATCAAAATCAAGTTCAAAGAGAAGTTACAAACAAACATCCAGGTGAAGCTAATATAAAGCGTGTAATAATAGCGCCTTTAGTTTAAACTAGCTCTTTGCCTGGGACTGCCCGCGTTTACCGTCATATTAAGTACCTTATATCCAATCCAATGATATTATAATGTAAAAAGAGGTAAATATGTCACTAGCGCGCCGACGATGAAGAGCGTAAGAACAGGCAATTGACCGTTCTGCTCGTAGTCGCTCTGTCGATACAAGACGATACGCACGCTTTTGTTGTTGTCAGGAGTACTTGACATTTGAAATTCAGCGTTAAAATGCCTTCGTATATTATACCAATGTGATTGGTGCAGTGAAACGAAATATCAACGTGTGGGTGTTGTAGCTCTTTTCGGAACAGATTTATTGGTTGATTTGTAAGGGCATAACGTATCTGTATTTTTTTAAATACCATTGTTTATATCTTATTCCAGGTCATGGTCTACCTGTGTGCTAAATTTCATGAAAATCCGTTCAGTACATTTTGTGTGAAATAGCAACAAATATCCTCGAAAACTTTCACATTTATAATATTGGTAGGATTTAACTTAAATAATTACTTGTTTATCGTGATTCGTGACTTACGTACTTATTCAGTCGAGGTCCGTGACGGAAAATGGTTTCACAAAAACGTTACATATTTTACTAATATACCTACAATATTGTTTCAGGCACAAACTACTTCGGCGGGAGTCGACCCGGCATGCTGGACTACATGATCTGGCCGTGGGTAGAGCGGCTGTACCTTTTGCGATGCGTCAACGAAAAGAAGTTTGACGAGAAACGATCGTTGTTCCCTAACTTTGTAAGTTTGGATTTGCTAGAAACTAACATGCAAGCACGGACCTGAAAAAAAGACGGACGTAACCTCGTCTAATCGAGAGTGAAGCATAGCAATGGCCGCCCGCTTACCATGTGTGCGTAATTTTTGATTCGCGATTAAAGCAGTGAAGTGTCAATGTGTGGGTGTGTGTACTTGTACGAATAGAGAATAGAGGTGCTTCACTGAATTTGTTCTTGGGATTACGTCCGTCTTTTTTTAGGTCCGTGCATGCAAGTTAAATAAAATAAATTAAGAAACGCTTACAACCGCAGTAGGTTTTTACCTGTGTCGCGGGTGGCATGGACGACACATATAACACATCACAATCACACCCATGACCCGAGTACAAATATTTATCAGTCACATAAATATCAGCCCCGGCCGGGAATCGAACCCGGGACCCCTCGCTTCGCAGGCAGGGTCGCTACCAACTAGGCTACAGTTAAACACACATATTTAAGTTGAAATAAATACACAAGCACACTAACTCAGAGCTTTTCATACAAACTTCACCCCCTGTTGTACCACCATTCTAATACATATTTTAGGTGATGTTTTTCAAATATTTTTCTCGATACTTCCCTTCACTATAATAAGAAAAATCTGTACAAAGTTTCAATCTATAATAGGTCCACTAGCTAAGGCTTTGCATCGTCAGTTAGTAGGTATAGCATTTTATTAAGTGGATAACATTAAAGTATAATGTACTAAAGTACCAGAACAGACATCGCGATCAAAATTTGTGTCGCGCCGGGACGTCCCATTTTCAATATCGAGCCCCCGTTCTCTTTTTAAAATCGACTGAATCCTTAAAACAGTTGCCAATTGGCTACAGTTCATTGCGCAAACATTGGGTTCGCTGTGTCGGTTCTATAGTCCGATTTAGATGTATTAAGCAGTTAAGTAGCTAACTAAATTATAACTAAATTTTAAGTGAATAATACCTAAAATTTTAAGTGCGCGTCCAAACATAATAATTTAGTAAAGCTCTTTAATTCATACAAATCTTCACGACCTAGGTACTTAATTATTTAAGCATTTCACTAAATTTCAACTAAATTTTAAGTAAAAAGTACCTGTCCAAACGTGTTAAGTGATAAGCCCCGCCCATCTATTTAATAGAAAATAGAAAGATTTCTAAATTACTTGTTTACTTGCGTACTAAATTTTAACTACTAAATTGTTCGTTTACACCGAATGGTAAAATGTAAACCAAATGGTTCAATGATGGATAATTATAAATTTCAGGCGGACTGGGGTGACCAAATGCAGTTAGACGAAGTAGTCAAGAAACACGCGAGCTCCCCGGCCGAATACTTCGACTATTACAAGAACGCCAGAGCTCATTCAATGGGCTACTATTTATAAACCAAGATCTGAAGTATATCTGGTAACCTGATCTTTATTAACCAACTTCAAAAAAAGGAGGAGGTTCTCAATTCGACTACAGTGCCATCAACTTATCTGTGAATTGGAGGAGGGCGCTGTCGGACGCATTTGACCAATCACTGGACGCAATTCGAGACGTAGTAAATGTCAAATGAATGAGCACAAAGAACTTATGAATGGCGCGGCATTAGTTCTAATTTTTGCCATTTCACAGATAACTTGGTGGCACTGTATTATATATTTTTTTTATCTGTGTTACCTCATCGATTTTGATGAATATTTTTATATTCGAAAGCTAGCGCTGGTCATGTGGTATCGTTATATATAAATTAGATCTGACAAGTTATTTTTTGAGTTATCCCTAATTTTGAAGTTGGTTATTTTTTGCCAAGAATTATTACAACAATAATCGAACCTAGTTGAGATGAGGTATGGATTTGGGTCAAGTAATGTATACATGGGCGTAGCGACGGTGGGGCAGGGTGGGGCGCAATCAAACTCAAAAAACTTAATTATCTAGGTAATAGCTACAATACTTAATATCTGTAAGAAAGTTTACACTCCACAGTTCAGTCGACACAAAAAAACTGAGATCAAATCAAAAAGCACGCGTACACATAGTTAGCTAGTTACATATTATTTTAGACTTCTGCCCCACCCTGAGCCCATGGCTGGCTACGCTCATGAATGTATCTGTTCATTGGTGTACCTATTATTAAACGCACAGATTTAAATAATAATATAGTATTTACAATCTGTACATTTCGACGGTTTACAATCAATAGTGTATATCTCAAAAAAGTAAACTTCACAGGAGATGAAAAAAAAAATCTATACTGTTCTAATGATAAAGTAATTCTCTACTAATTATATATTACTATGCTCTTTATTTATATGTATACCTACTTTAAACTTGTTCAGTAAACTTATCAATGAGCAGTAGGTATGTTTATATTTTTGTTTCATCAAAATAAGGTTAACTTTTTTGAGATGGACATTATTCGATTTATATTCTTCAGTATATTTTGTACCGACAAATAGTGATTATGTACAAATACATATAAACTTTATTATGGGTATTATATTTTATATTATTAGTTACCATTAAGTTCAAGTCATATTTTTTATATTTTGTTTATTTTTTTTTTCATATTTTCTTGTATAAAAGTGAGGTAAGTACGTTATATATTATATTTTCTACTTTATACAAATTCTATATTTACTTACCTACTCTTAATTAAGTAATAAGCTACAATGTTAGCTTCTCAGATCAATAAATAAGTGATCTGAGGTTAGCTTTTAACTTACTTGGATGGATGGATAAGTTAACGAAACTGCTGGAATGTTTCTTTGTTTGTTTTTGGTAATTGTTTTTTGGTAATTGTTTTTTGTTTTTTTTTCTTGTTATTTTACTTCATGATGGAACTCGTTATCTTCGCGGTATATTTTTGTTGTTGTAAAAACTGAAGTAGGTTTATTTTGATCAACTTTTATTGCTAAGTCTTTGATTGTATCACTCACCTAGTAATATATTGGCACATCTGCAAAAGATGCGAAATTGGGTTTATATGGTATACGTGTTTAAAAGTGCATAATCTACATAGTGGTAAATATGTATTATCGTCTATATTAGTAACCAAACCCATACAATCTGTAAAAAACGTAAAAAGAACCCATAAATTAATTTTAAACATTTTTATAAAATCTTTGATCCTTGTTTCTGTAAAATATGACAAAGGTAGATGTGCTATTATATTACTAGGTAAGCGGTATGTTTATTAAAATAATTATTTATCTATATTTAAAGTAGTCATTAGTTTAACAACATTTGTCACACAGTAGGTTAAGTACAAATGTAAACGGAGTAGTACATTAACAAAACGTACAGTACGGCCGCTGTATCTTGGCGCGTCTGAACATAGGCTTTGCGAACTTTAGCGCATGTAAGACAGAGATGGCAACACGAACATGCTAACGTATGACTGAGACACAATACACCACGTATCGAGTATTGGCGAATTATGTTACTGCGCAGCCTTCTGCGCGAAGTTCAGACGCGCCAAGATACAGCGGCCGAAGTATATGTTATATTATAGGATCTATACAAGTAAGAATATTAGTTAAAGTAAGCAAACACTTATTTTAGATATTAACGCCCCAACTCAAGAGTCTCTAAGGGTTGCTTTAATCATTCCTTAGTGAAGAATCATCATACAAATTCTGTACTAAGGAGCGATTTAAGTAATCGTTAGTGACTCTGTGGCGTTGGACTACCTACCTATATAAGTAACAACTGTTATCAAAAATCTATATATCCATTGTCTCTGGATAAAAAAAATTGGTAAAGTTACCAATGTTGCGAGTTAATGACAGTTTCCAGGCATTTATTATGGATGGTAGAATATTGGAAATTTCTGTTAGTGTTTAACTTAGGTTTCCAGACTCACCTGATTTATCAAAGAGAGACAAAGTGTCTAACGCCCCAACTCAGAGTGACTAACGGTTACTCTAATCTCTCCTTAGTAAAAAATCACCATACAAATTCTGTACTAAGGAGCGATTTAAGTAACCGTTACTGTCTCAGAGTGTCTTTATTGTGACAGATTAATTTCAGTCATTATTTGGAATTAACTATTGTCCATACTTTTTTGTTTTTAAATAACTTATACCCAAGTATCTATGTGATTCACTTCACACATATTTAATAGATTATGGTTATAGTAATTAAACTTAGTGGAGCACACACATAAGCTACATAATAATCACTTACGAACACCCAACATCACACACAACACAATATCACGTAAAGAAAGAAGATAAGTAAAATAGTAGAAATTAGAATATTTATTTTGGCATAAGAACTAGTTGAATGAATGTTTGTTGTGAATTAAACATAGTCTTTCGTCTCGGATCAATAAAAAATAGATAAATAACCGCCTTTTTGAGCAAAGCAAGCAAAGCAACAACCCATAATTGTCCCACTGCTGGGCTCGGGGTCTCCTCTCACAATGTGAGGGGTACAGGCCATAGTCTACCACGCTGGCTAAGTGAGGATTGGTAGACTTCACACACCTTTGAGAACTTTATGGAGAACTCTCCGGTGTGCAGGTTTCCTCACGATGTTTTCCTTCAGCGAAGCAAGTGATAATTAACTTGTAATACGCACATAATATTTGAAAATTAGAGGTGCGTGCCAGGATTTGAACTCGGGCCCCTTCGTTCGGGAGACCAACGTTCTAACCACTAGGCTATCACTGCTTACAAACAAAGCCTTTTTGAGAGTAGCCGAAAAATACCAAGCCGGTCTACGGAATTCGTGTATTTCATTTATACGCTATTAGGCACCCAAGCAAAGTTTAAACCAAGTAGGTACTGGCAGGTAAGAGGTAACTACCTAGTAAAAACTGGCTTGGTTTAAACGTATGTGTGTGCGTGACTGCATGTAAATACACGAATTGCGTAGCGTAAACCGGCTTGGTATTTTTCGGCTAAATTCAAGGGCGGTGAGTTATCTACTTTTTTTTATTGATCTTAATCTTCTGTATTAAGATTATTTTACGAAAAGATAATAAACTACCAAGGCGAAGGGTCAGTGATTCATTGTATTTAAGGTATAATAATAATTACTAAGGATAAAAATGGTAGATTCATTGTAGTAGGTACTATGTTTTATCTAATAATAATAACATTAAAATATCTAACATGTTACACTGTTACAAATTACAATATTATAGTGCCTTTTATTAAGTATGTAAGTGAATATGCTAATAAAACGAATATGAGCTATGTTCTCTCATTAATTAATGCATTTTACCCAAAATAGTATTGTTTAATTAATTTTTAACGCCCCAACTCAGATTCACTAACGGTTACTTAAATCGCTCCTTAGTACAGAATTTGTATGATGGAGATTCTTTGCTAAAGAGCGATTAAAGTAACCGTTAGTGACTCTGAGTTGGGGCGTAAGATACTTCAATTCAACTTGTTAAAAAAATACTATAGTTTATCTGTCAAAGTCCATTTATAAAGTAGATTGTAGAAGTTATCTATCCATAATAGGTAAAAAAAAAACATTATTAAATTATGTCCTATCATTATATTATTACAAAAATTGTACCATACTTGGCATTTATAATAAAACATTTTTTTCATAATTTCTCTATACTAAATGCTGTCTTGTTTCTTTTATGTACCTACATACAAAATAATAAGCAGCTCTACATTTAATAATGATTAATTTAACTATTAAAATTTGCATTTAGGTAGTATTTATTCAACATTAAGTGATTACATAAGTGCATATTTTTTCTTTGAAACGTACCACTTTGTTTTGTGTTTTTACATGTATTTCTTACACTAATTATCACGGTGCTTCTATTAGTTCTTATAATAATTAAATATAATACTTTTAGTTACGATTATAGCGTAAACTTTTTTTATATAGGTATATGTAAATGGTCTACATATTCGTCTGTGGATAAGAATGAATATATGAAGGTACTTAGACGTTTTTCTAAAATTGTATATTATGTTTATGTACTATGTTTCGATCTTGATTATATTATTATATTTGTTTTAATATTTTCAACTTATTCTCATGGATCGTCGTGAATCGTGATTTTTGATCTTGGTTTTGTTTTTGGTCGTGTATAAATTTTTCATATTTTTGTAATACAATCGTTTAAATCGTTCGTCGTTCGTAATCGCTTAAACTTATCCTGTTAGAATCTTTTGTGTGTACTATGTAAATTTTGCACAATATTCTTCCGTTCATTCTGTGATTGTGTATTTTTTGCTTGGCATATGTTTTTCCATAAAAATTGATATTCCTCATTAAATAGCTATGTGGTTAAGTTTCCTTTGAAATATATATTTTTTTGAAATTACATTTTATTATTTCACAACACAATAAAAAAAATTGTACGTAAGATATAAATGATGTGATGTCTTTTGTATGGTCCACAAAGTATTATTTTAATCAGTGCCGGCGTTAGGGTATGGCGCGGTTGAGCAACCGCCTAGGGCTCCAGATTTGAAGGGGCGTCGCAGGTAGTCATAACAGAACCCTTATATAATATATCTTCTCTGTCCGTCCGTCGCAGCTTGGCGTCGAGACCCATAGTGCTGGAAAGCTGTAACTTGGCATGGATTTACATATGTATTAATTATTTTTGGGTTTTAATGGCAGAAGGGGGGTGCCATAGAAATCTCGCCCAGAGCGCTGGTAGTGCTAAAACCCTCACTGATTTTAACACAGACATAATATACGTTTTATTATCCGTCTTCAGGTTTTCGAAGATTGGTATCCAGTTATACTATGATATCCTTGGTTGATCCAGTTATATTTATATTTATTACTCTATTTTCAGTAAATATTATCGTACTCTGTGGATTAATTTAATTTAAATAATTTATGTCGACGTCATCGTCTATGGTCACTTCGTCATCAGTCATTGACATTGTCAATGTCAATATTGTCAATCAAACCAAGTGGCAAGTGCTTTGTTTTCATTCCAAACGACACAAGTTTTGCATTGCGATGTTTTGTTAAATTCGTGTAAAAATATATTATTTCTTACTTATTTCTTTCTAAATCTATCAGTGTACAAAATGCCCCTCATACGATCGGCTAGTTTCAGCCTCTTTGTGGAAATTCTTATACGTATTGCTCTTCTCTCAGCCTTTTGGTAAGTATGGCCATATGTTTTGTTCATTACATTTAAAATTCGTTTTTTGATCACTGAAATTTTATTTGTTAAGCTTAATTACTGCTTAAAATAAATTTTGTATGTAATGTCTGATATTAATTTAATAGGCATTATGAATCACAGGGTTGGAATCAAGTATCTATTCATTACTTAGTTAGTCATTGTGATACAGTTATCCCATTTCAATATTTTGCTATCCTTTGTTTCAGCACTTGAAGTCTGTCTCATAGCTTGTCTTTAAACCATGACAGATTAGATTTTTATTAGGCTTCTACATGGGACCAGCTGCTTTAAATGTGCACTCCGAAGCACCGAAGTTCTCATGAAGTTTTTGCCATTAGCTGTTTACTATAAAACTTCAGACCGCGCCCGCTGTTGCTCTTCCGAAACATTTAATGAAGGAACACTGTTTGAGTGGGGGGAAGACCTTGAAAGCACAATGTCTTCGTCTATTAGTCACACAAGATCAATTAGAACATAATAATCCATAATGCATTTGTAATAAAGATTCAAATCTGTTAATTAACAATTGCTTATCAGTAAATAGCAGCTAACACAATGTTAATTACTGAATGCATTAAGTTCATATTGCATGTTCTGCCAATTATAATTGTTATGGTTGCTTACATCATTATGAGTAGCTTGCTACTGTTGGTCATATGCTAATAATATAGCCGGAGAATAATTCTTGAATGCACCTGTAATAAAGTGATGTGCATATTAGGATTTAATTCACTTGTTTTGGTGAAGAATGCATGGAAATTTGTTAGCCTACCTACTAATAGTGGGTATATACAAAGGATTCATAAACTTATCTCAATCATAGCCGCTTTGAATTTGAATAATTTTGGGTTTATATACTTTTAAACAAAGTCAAATGTAAGATTTTTATAGACTCTACAAAGGAGAACCCCATCTTCTATAATAATAATAATAATAATAATAATCTTTATTTCGGACAAAGTCCATATGATGTTAGTAAATACAAAATTCTTATAAACTATTGTTAGTAACATAAAATACACAGAACACAGAAACAGTTACAAAAACATTCACAACATAACACAGAAAATCTATAGAGACACCGGCCTAGATTAGACAAGAATGAAAATTGGTGGTCAATTAGATCATTGTAAAAGCTTTAATTTCTCCAATTTTCACGTCTGCTAGCAATGGCCAACTAATGAAATCCTAGAATTTCCACCTATATATGATTATGTCACACTCATGTCACTCACAGCAATATATTATGCATGTTACTAGGGACTTACTACCTCAAACCAAATACCTACTCTAATATTGACAGTATTAGGAATAATTATGATCATAAGACGCAGTAAAAATTAAAGTTACATATAAACACTAACAAAATACAACTACTTAAACAGTAGGTAATGGTTGAAACTAAGTAGGTGGGTGAATATTATTATTAATAAAAGCAATTTCATGTTTTAAAGAGATTTTATTAGTTATCATCACATCATAATATTATATTAATATTTCGTCTAGAAATTGTGCAGTAGGTTTAAACGTATTGTATGGGCACTGCATGGTACTGTTCTTCTAAAGGTGTGTAGGGTACGTCATCCAGTGTTTAGAAAAAGGCCAGTAACAAAACGGGCGATCTCGGAGTCCAATATTCATGCAATATTTGTTTATGAAAACAAATCCAGAAGTTATAGCGAAAACACATTCACCAATACACTAGTACGTAAGCGAATGCAATAGAAAATTAAAATAACTGTGTGCGTTTCAATATATTTCAATAGTAAATGGACTGCAAATAGGTACGATAAAAATATTAATTTAATAGTAAAAATACACAAAAGCGTAGAAAGATGCAAGATGAATGACATTAAAGCACAACACTAGTTATCGATAATATTAAGCCCATCACTAGTTGTCAATGTCATTTGATAGCTATGTTGGCGGCCTTGTTTCCGGTTTACCACAGATATGATTAAAACATCATCATCGCACAGAGTATTTAAAACACTATGGCTCATCGTTTATCCTGTAATGTTGGTACAAAATCTTTACTTAAATCTTCTAGCTAGAGACAATGTTCTAAGTGGCGTCTCTTAAAACGTAGTGATTAAGTACTCTGTGTGAATGACAATGGTGTTATTTATAATTGCTATGGTAACCAAAATGACATTAGATAGGGATTACACCAGAGATCTTTGTTGTCAATCGATTCAAATGTCTCGAAATCGATGTCAAAATACTAGAAATGTCTTTTAATTAGGGTAACAATTTAATGGTAATTATAAATATATTACATAGTTTAGCTATACAATGAATAAGAAAACATGTAAAAAAGGAATTAATCTCGTACTTACAATGAATAATAATTCATAAAATATATTTTAAGTTCCCTAATCAATCGATTGAATTGATTATAAAATCGTTTGTAATGAGGTAAATACTATGAAAACTTTTTTGTGTTATTTTGTTCATTTAGCAAATGCAGATGAGGCTGAGATTTAAATATGTTTATTTAGTAAATAACACGAATTTTTTGGTATATAGTTTACTCTTGTGTAGTCTTATGCCTAGCACAGATTACATATAATTCGTGGCCGGAAATCGGGGATCTCCTTTGAAATAGCACTTTAAGTACTAATAAATAAAAACTGAGACCAAAATAACAAAATATACTTATTAACTGACTTCAAAAAAGGTATTCAATTCGCCTGTTTTTTAGGGTTCCGTAGCCGAATGGCAAAAAACGGAACCCTTATGGATTCGTCATGTCTGTCTTTCTGTCTGTCTGTCTGTCCGTCCGTATGTCACAGCCACTTTTTTCCGAAACTATAAAAGATATACCATTGAAACTTGGTAAGTAGATGTATTCTGTGAACCGCATTAAGATTTTCACACAAAAATAGAAAAAAACAATAAATTTTGGGGGTTCCCCACACTTAGAACTGAAACTCAAAAATGTTTTTTTCATCAAACCATTTTTTTCTAAAGTGAATAGTTTGCACGAGAGACACTTCCAAAGTGGTAAAATGTGTGTCGTCGTCCCCCCCCCCCCTGTAACATCTAAAATAAGGGAATGATAAAACTAAAAAAAATATATGATGTACATTACCAAGCATACTTCCAACGAAAATTGGTTTGAATGAGATCTAGTAAGTAGTTTTTTTTTAATACGTCATAAATCGTAAACCGCAAAAAACATTGATCAAAGTTACAACTAACTACAAGAACTTTTATATTATGTTACTTGCTGCTACGGAACCCTTCATGGGCGAGTCCGACTCGCACTTGGCCGCTTTTTTATGTTAGTTACTTCAGAACTTTCGACTGGGTAAATCGATTTTTATGATTATTTTTTAATCGAAAGCTGGTGCTTGTCATGTAGTCGCACTTGTGCGAGATATGACTAGTAGTTTTTGAGTTATCCCTAATTTTAAAGTTGGTTTTTTTGTCGAGAATTATTTATCAGACACATTAATCTTAACCAATATACAAACCTCAGACCTTTTACAAACCAAGTCAATAAAATTGATCTTCAAGCAATTTATTTAACCTTACCTTACCTAACCTAACTGTACCTAATCTAACCTTCCAGTTACATGGAGACAATGTCCCCCTTCATCCGCGTGATCCAGCCTTCAGAGCTTGAGTCTGACTACAAGTATCCTCGTCGAGAGTCCTACGTGCCCGGTGGGGCACTGTGGGCGGTGGTGCTGTCCGTGCCCTGTGTACTCTCCCTGCTGGCGTGGGCTGGCTGTAATGATTGTAATGACGCTCTCGAGGTAAAGTCTATGATATGATGATTTTCTTCTTTCATTCTTTGTGCCATGATGATTAATAGGGGCATACTAACAATAAAATAGTGATTTTATTGTTCAAATTTAGTTTGAATTTTACAAAATTTCACTTAAAAGATAAAAAATATGAACAGCTTACAACAAATCAAATATGTATATGGCATGGCAAGAAAGACATTTTATCACATGGTCCCTCATCCCTAATAGGTCCCCTAAAGGGTAAAACCTCTAGCTGGTTTGCGAAACAATTGCAATCTGGACTTGGCCAGTGTGACTTTGACCTATATAATCCACACAATGTAAGAGTACACAGATAAAAAGATATTTTTAACGTATATTTACAATTTATTTCTTGACAAACTATAAATAAATAATAATTATATAAATAAACGCTAACACACTCATACTCGTAGGCATTGACTTATAATTTAGGTCAATGCTCGTAGGTTATTATCTGTGTCGCGGGTGGCATGGACGACACATATAAAACAACAATCTCACACATGACCCGAGTACAAATATTTATCTGTGACATAAATATGTATCCCGGCCGGGAATCGAACCCGAGACCCCTCGCATCGCAGGCAGTGTCGCTACCAACGAGGCTACAGGGTTGTCACTATAATAATTGATAACCTTTGTCCATGGTCACCAGTGATATTTAAGGCACCACTGACATGTATATTTACATGTTGATCAAGAAAGATAAGAGCAGAAAGAAAAAGAAATAACAATTGATTAAAACTTTATCATCATTTAAATTATGTAAGTAGAAAGTTTAATCTTTCCAGATTCTTCTGACTTGGTCTCTAGCCCTCGGCATCAACGGAGTCTTGACTGATACCATGAAATTAATCGTTGGTGAGTTTTTCTATACACACAAGCTTTTAACATTTTATAGTGATACCGCTCAAATTTAAATGGGACCACATCAAAAGCACCAGGTTCGATTAAAAAAAGAATCATCAAAATCAGTCCACCCAGTCGAAGTTCTGAGGTAACAAACAAAAAAAATACAGTTAAATTGAATAACTTCTCCTTTTTTGAAGTCGGTTAAAAATACTTGTTGTCGATCAGGGCGGCCGCGTCCAGATTTCTTCTACCGCTGCTTCCCGGACGGCGTGGAGACGGCGGACCTGCAGTGCACCGGCGACTCGTTGGACGTCATGGAGGGCCGCAAGTCGTTCCCCAGCGGGCATAGCAGCTGTGAGTACTGCACTTGTAGACTAAACTCTTTTGTGATGAAACAAGTTAATGGGTTAAAAAAACAATGTGCCTGTGCTGTTAGCTGTTAAAGAGTTCCCTCGTCTGGAGCCAAACCTGATCATCAGGTCATGTTAATAAAATTACATTGTCATCAGCAATACAGCAATATGTAAAATTTCAATTCCTTATTATAAGAGGAACTATAGTAGGGTTTATTTGCAGCCGATACAAATGTAAACAAACCATTAAAATGGTTTTCTAGGGTTTTCAACAACTGACATGAATTTGTACACCAAATGAGTTTTATTTAGACAAACTACTCTGATGGATCGTCAGCTCGTTTGCCGGCTATTTCCATTAAAAAAAAACTGGTTCTGGTCCGCAGTATCATTCTGTTCGTTGGGCGTGGCGGCGGCGTGGCTGTGCGGGCGGCTGGGCGTGCTTGCCCGGCGGCGCGGCAGCGCGGCGAGGGTGCTGCTGTGCCTCGCGCCGCTGGTGCTCGCGCTGGTCATCGCGCTGTCGCGGAGCTGCGACTATCATCATCATTGGCAGGGTGAGTGGCTTACTGCCCAACACTTGTATCAAGCGGTAAAGGTTGAGTATTATGAAATGTGGTACGTCGTGACACGTGGCGTAATGTTTACCATGCCGGATCGCCGTGCCAAGGTTCGATTCTCAGCTAGGGGGCCATCCATAAATTACGTCACACTAATTTCATGACTTTTTGACCCCCCCCCCCCTTGTCACAGCTGGTCACATTTGTGAGACCTCCCCCCCCTAGTGTGACGTCACATATTATGAAATTTTACACCTAAAAATTATTAAATTAAAACAGCAGTTCCGAAATAAGTTTTATTTCCATTAATTGTTTTCTAATATTTATCTATACATACATACCAATTATTCGAGTTTGAAATGTGACGTCATGAAATTTAGGACCCCCTCCCACCCCTTGTCACACTTCATCGACCCCCTCCCTCCCCCCTAACGTGTGACGTAATTTATGGATGGCCCCTAGACGGAAAGAATGATGAATTTAGATTTCTGTTCTCGGTCTGGGTGTGTGTGTTCTTGTCTTTGTGTTGTCCATGGCACCCACGACAGAGGGAATCCTAGTATGGGGCTGTGAGTGTGAAGCGTTATTATTTTTACCGAGGTGACACAATCACCTTCATTTGTTTCAGATATCCTGGTAGGCTCCACGCTAGGATTCACGATAGCAATCCTATGTTACCAGCAGTATTACAATCCTCTGACTTCAGAGTTCTCGGGCATACCCTATGTAGTGACCAATAACACCATAGCGAAATACTTCAATGGGAAACCAGACGTTAGTCCCATAAAGGATTCCAAGGAAATGGAGTCAACGCCACTGTTGAATGGCAAGAAAGAAGATAAATGGATTTAATGATAATGTAGTTCCTTGGCTGTTTGATGTATGTGAAGTTTTGGTATGTACATTGATAGAGCTAGGTACCAGAGGTAAACTATTCAATAGTATTTTGTAGTGTATTTTCTATGTGTCGAAGTTGTAGTAAATTTACTGCTGTAGTCCATTTTATAGACGAGCCTTAGTATACAAACTTACGGGAATGTAATTTGTAATTAAAAAAAACACGCATAAAATGAAAAGAATTTAAAAATTAACTATCATTTAATATCAAAAGTAATTTCTGTTTACCATGTATTGAAGTTATACTTCTTTTAGCGCGTTTGGAATAAATTATGAGATTAAAATTTTTATGCTGCGCGCGCACCTGACAGCCAAAAAACGACATGATGAACATGATTCACAATTATTTGACTAACTGTAAATTACTATTGGTGTATTTTCCAGCTTACTTAAACCAAAAGGTACTTAAAATATTTTCTATTTTGAAGACTTATTGAGACTTTTATTTTAATCTTTAATTTAATTGGCATTTTATTAGTGTTCATGATTGAGTCTATTTAATTTATTAAATAATATAGTTAATTTAATTGTGATATATTTACGTTATCATTCTCCTATGTCAGCGAATTTATTTTGTGAACTTATTAAATTATTAATGTTATTTTTTAATTGATTTTATACGAAAAATATTTAAGGGGTTCAAACATTTTTGTATGGAACCTGGCATATCTACAAGTTCGCCATTTTGAAAAAAGCCCCGTTTCGGTGGCCAGTGATGAAACATGTGTCAATCGACAGACTAAGTGATTACAATCAAAAAGTATTCAGTGATGAAGTATCGTAAATGATATATTTTCTGAGATATTACAGTTCAAAAATAAAAATAATCATTAATAAACTCAAATATCTCAGGAAGTATATCACTTATGACATTTCATCACTGAATACTTTTTATTCGTAATCACTTACGGCCGGTCTCAATAATGTACTAACAGATGGAAGACAGTGTATAGGGCTACCATTAGTATGTCATCTGTCATATTTGTCAATTTTTCAGACGCAAAAATTGACAAATATGACAAATTTTTCAGACGCAAAAATTGACAAATATGACAGATAACATACTAATGGTAGCCCTATCCACAGTCTTCCATCTGTTAGTACATTGAGACCGGCCGTTAGTCTATCGATTGACATATGTTTCATCAATGTCCGCCGCCACGCCGAAACTAAGATTTTTGCTTTATTTTTCTAATATCTTAGAAAGGATATTACTTAGGACATTTCATCATTGAATACTTTTTGATTGTAATCACTTACTTCGTCGATTAACGCATGTTTCATTACTGGCCGCCGAAACGAAAAATTTTCAAAATGGCAGTACTTGTAGGTATGCCAACTAGGTTCAATGCCCTTTAAAATTGTTTCCTAAGGTTTCACTTGTAACAAACATCCATAGTACAATACGGCCGACGTATCTTGGTGCGTCTGAACATAGGCTTTGCGAACTTTAGCGCATGTAAGACAGAGATAGCGACACAAACATGCTAACGTGTGCGGTGTGACTGAGACAATACGCCGCGTACCGACCATTGCGCAGCCTTCTGCGCGAAGTTCAGACGCGCCAAGATATTTCGGCCGTACTGTACGTGTTTTATTTGTAAACAATTATAATGGTTGTAAATGAATGTATGTTGTGATGGACATTTTTATGATCAAACTGAACAATTTGGTTATGTGACAGTGTGATAAAAACATTTACGTATGTATATAGTTTTTGTTTATTGTTTACATTTTTTTTTAAATATTTCAGGAAAGTAATGTTTATGCCTGAGTAAGACAGATTTCACATCTTACTAGAATCGTATTATATTATACAATCAAGGTGTATTTCTTTTCGTCGCATAAAAATGCCAGGCATCAAGTTTGTATCGGTTGCATAAATTATGTTTAAACAATCCTTTATTAGGATATCACTAGCCATTTCTATTAAATTAAAATTAATAAATAATTAATTAGAAAACATTGTGAAATTGAAAAACAACTTTGTATGGAACTCAGCATTTGGTATTAATTGTAAGTTCCTATTAGTGAATTGTGGTGTTAAAATTACAAAAATTCCTTTTTATAACAATTTAGTTTAAGATACAAAAAAAAATCATTTCCATTATAAAATATGTAAAAAATGTGTTATATCTAGAATACTATAGTAAATAGAATGAAATATTACATGTAACTGTAATATACCTACATTGTCAGTTTTCAATGAACATTCCCTTAACATAATTATTTTATATTTCTTTTTTTTATATAAAAAAAATTGCAAAACTTTGCAAAACAATCATTTTTATCACTGATTTTTGCTTTATATACAAACAAACTTGTGATTAAATTCATTAGATTGTGTTTTAAATTGCGAAGCAATGAATTTATACAAAACATGTACAAATTATACATCGGGTTTAATTTATATTTTAATGTTTAAATTATTATACATGAATATCCATTTTATAATATTATGTTGAACATAATTTATTTAAATTTATAATTTAGAAATAACTTTTTTGTAATTTAATATTTGACGTGAATGCAAAAATATAAATATTGGATAATATAATTATACAAATATTCCATATTTTCAGTCGTAAAACGACATTGTTATGAATGTATAGTGGATGTATTTAATTAAATTATATAAATCAATAAAATAAGTATTCCAAATGAGTAAAAATTTTCATTTGTCATTAATTAGGTAGAACCCATATTATTTTAATATTCAAAATACTATTTAAAAAACAGTTCAAACAAAGAATTAAACATCAATAACCTAGAAATTTATGAAACTATTATTTTAATAAATAGAGGCTCTACAATTTCGTTTTTTTTTAACCAGGCGGCAAATATCTATATATATAAAAGAAAGTCGTGTTTGTTACACTATTTATAACTCAAGAACGGCTGAACCGATTTGGCTGAAAATTGGTGGGGAGGTAGCTTAGAATCAGGAGACAAACATAGGATACTTTTTATCCCGGAAAATAGACCTGTTCCTGCGGGATAAGGTAAAATTTTGTTATGTGTAGTTGATAGATAGCTATTAGTTATTATTATTAGCGTCTTTTATGACTCCTTTTTTTACTTGGGAGCGGGAGCGGGAGCGTGAGAGGGAGAGGGAGGAGCACACAGAAACTGTAACGGCTAGCGATACGAAGTTCGCCGGGTCAGCTAGTAATCTATACTAATATATAAAGAGGAAAGATTTGATTTTTAGGGTTCCGTAGCCGAATGGCAAAAAACGGAACCCTTATGGATTCGTCATGTCAGTCTGTCTGTCTGTCTGTCTGTCTGTCTGTCTGTCTGTCCGTCCGTATGTCACAGCCACTTTTTTCCGAAACTATAAGAGCTATACCATTGAAACTTGGTAGGTAGATGTATTCTGTAAACCGCATTAAGATTTTCACACAAAAATAGAAAAAAAGCAATAAATTTTGGGGGTTCCCCATACTTACTGCCCGGCCACAGCTACTGGCGGTGCGGATTGCGGCGCGGCGAGCGGCGCGGCGGGCGGCGCGATTTGCGGGTGGTATGCCACAACTAGATTAGTTGCGACCGCGGCGGCGTCAGCGGTGGACGTACTTAGACTACTACATAATAATATTATATATAATAATATTAATAAATAATCTGTAGATAAATAGTAACATTGTTTTGTGTTCCTTCCTTGTGCTCTTTATGTATATTATTATGTTTTAGTGTACAAACAATAAAGTGTTAAATGTAATAAATAAATAAATAACATAACAATGTAAGCAGGTAATTAAGATACCGGCCATGTTTTTCATTATAAGAAAAACGAATACAAAAGGGTATGATGGAATGAGCTGTCACATGGATTATTAAGAAAATATGATGAGAACTAGTCTTTGAAGCAACCGATTGTTTTACTATTGTTCATGAAATAAAGATAAATATAATACATCAAGAATAAAAAATAATAAATAATAAGATAAATATAATACATGCTGAGTTCGTCCACCGATACGGCCGCGCGCGGCATTTGTTTAATACATCAAGAATAAAAAATAATAAATAATAAGATAAATATAATACATGCTGAGTTCGTCCACCGATACGGCCGCGCGCGGCATTTGTTTAATACATCAAGAATAAAAAATAATAAATAATAAGATAAATATAATACATGCTGAGTTCGTCCACCGATACGGCCGCGAGCGGCATTTGTTTCACTCGCGCACCGCGCAGTCCGCCGCCGCCGCGACTCTCACCGCGCCGCCGGTCGCGCCGCAAAACGCGCCGCTGTAGCTGTGGCATACTCCATACGTTGTCTACCATTTGTTCTCGCCGCTCACCGCTTGCCCCGCCGCTCACCGCGCCGCCAGTAGCTGTGGCCGGGCCCTTAGAACTAAAACTCAAAAATGTTTTTTTCATCAAACCCATACGTGTGGGGTATCTATGGATAGGTCTTCAAAAATGATATTGAGGTTTCTAATATCATTTTTTTCTAAACTGAATAGTTTGCGCGAGAGACAATTCCAAAGTGGTAAAATGTGTGTCCCCCCCCCCTGTAACTTCTAAAATAAGGGAATGATAAAACTAAAAAAATTATATGATGTACATTACCAAGCAAACTTCCAACGAAAATTGGTATGAATGAGATCTAGTAAGTAGTTTTTTTTTTAATACGTCATAAATCGTAAACCGCAAAAAACATTGATCAAAGTTACAACGAACTACAAGAACTTTTATATTATGCCACTTGCTGCTACGGAACCCTTCATGGGCGAGTCCGACTCGCACTTGACCGCTTTTTGTTTGCATTGAATAGGCTCCGAAACTACTGAACCGATTTGAAAAATTCTTTCACTGTTGGGAAGCTACACTATCCCTGAGTAACATAGGCTATATTATATTTTCAAAAAATATTAGGGATCCTTAATAAAAGTCCAATAATGTAACCTAAGGTGTAAAAAAATAAGAAAACCGAAGCAAAGCGAGGGCGGTTACTCGTATATAATATATAATTACCATCCGTTTGACCACCGTCGTACAGATTACTTAAACTCTATGTACCGTCGGGTCGACCGTGGACATGAGTTACCAAAGGTAAAGACATGGACTAATATCTGTGTACCAAGTACAAAATACTTGATTGATAATTTTGTTTTACAATTCTAAAGTGAAACTTTTATTCTATCGCCCCAAAATTTTTCGTCCATCTATCGCATGTCGCATTACAGCCGGCCCTGGAGAAAGAATACCTAATAATGGAGATTCAATGATTTAAATAAATGCCTTAGTATTTCATATGCGTCTATCATCTTGTATGAATCAATGATTGTATAAATTGTATTCCGTACTCTATAATACGGAAATTAAATTTTATAATTGAATATTTTGTCTACTATTGATTCCCCATTATCAGTTCCATTTTTCAATAATTAAGATTAAAAACGCAATTTTAATACCGTAAATCGAATATTTTTCTCAATTTTTTTTTGTTAAAATGTCTACAAACCGAAAAAAGTTTCTCTTGCATCGTGGTTTCTTAAAACCACATTTTTGTATTTGTTCTATGCAGATTTTAATTTTAACAGATCTGTGCGAATAATATGATAATGTGAGAAAAACAAGAATACCGTCGAATGAAATTTTTTATTTACTTTAAATTCAGTTATCTCTTAATATTAACATATAGACATATAGATCACAATAAAATTATTATCTAATAAATGCATAAAAATGTATAGTAAGTGTCACTACTTTTATATTATATATATTATATTTTAATGTTTTTTTTTTTAATTTATTTTTTGTTGTTACTGAAAAGTATGCCTTTTTGACCTATGTGTTTTGGTCTGCCAGCCCTAGTAGATATTCATGGAACTTTATAAGTGCATCAGTCGACTTTATTCACTGGAATTCTTTGGTTTCAGAGTGACTCGACAATTATTCTACATGTGAGAAAACAGTGGATTCAGTAATGAAAAACATTATATACATTATGTTAATTATAATCTTACAACTCAATTAGTTGTGTGTGATTTAAGTAGAAAGAATTACCACATTTTTTATGGCTATATGTATGATAATTAGCATTGTTTATCAAAATGTACAACAAAATAAGTATCTAAATAATATACAGATTTTACAGCTGCAATTTGTAAAAGTAAAGTCAAAGTAATCATTTAAATTAAGGAAATAATAATAATTTGATTTAGATAATGTTACAATGTATTTGTGCAGTTCTTAACGCAACATAAAGGCTTTTGAAGCGGTTGTCATAAGTACTTAAATTATATCAATAACATCTACATTATTTCGAAATTAATTTTAAGTAGATTATACGAGATATAATTATATTCTTATCAAATCACATCGATGAAAACCCTAGTCTAATAATGTAATGCTACAATAATTTTCAAAAATATTTTTAGTGGGTACCTACAATCTACACACAATATAAATCATAACATAATATAACTGTGGCGACGACACGCACACGTCACACGGTGACGTACGCCAACCTGAATCACACTATCGAAGTTTTCAAAGATCGCTAGTATATATACAAATGCTGCGACAACATCAGTCGGGGTTCGGCCGCCTCCCAGGCAACACACCTCGCCTGGCGGGAGATCTCCTTTGGCCAAATAACCCGCAACATGAAATTATTAATTATTTTTCTTTAGGCCTACCGCGCATTGCGAATGTTTTATGCGCTATTAACCTATGACTGCAAAATTCTTTTACATTCAGAAATTGTAACTACAGTGGAGCCGCAGTAAGACCCTGTCTAATCCGGCGCCCCCTGTAATTCGACACACCTATCATTGTTGATTCAATCAACTTGATGATGGATTATTTATTTGATTTGTAATTTGTCAGATTACAAGGTAATATTATTCAATAAATTCCGGACTAAAGAGGGTCTAAGTCAGTCGTACGCAGTCCGACAAATTCGTTATTCCAACATCGATCTGCAAAACGTTTGACGGATTACCGCGGGGTCTACTGTGTCTGGTAAATACACTACACGCACTTGCGAAAAAATTGTATCGTGCATTGAATTTAAGAACTCTTCAAATGAGATCCTGAAATTCGTTTTTCTAATTTCCATTATTCGTTAGCAAATTGTTCAGTAATTCCAACATTTTACACCGATTAATTTAACTCATATTATGCATCACACAAATATAATTTAATTATTATTAGTAAGTAGATAAGTAAACTTATAAGTAAATAAGTGTATGGAATTAAATCTATAATTGAATTAACGTTTTGGCATTCGAAATCCCACCTTATGGCCATTATGACGATGCTAATAATGAATCCAACAATCAGGGTAGCATACAAATTTAATGTCCTAAACTAATCAAAATCAATTCTAACCAGAATCATAAGGAAATCGTATTTATTAATATAACACCTGATATCCTTGCAGTAAGATATCTTTTGCTAGTTTTGCTGTCCCAACAAAACAGGATAAATCAGAAGTGGGACTGGTTAAGGACTTGGCACTGATCCCATAATCAAATGATTTCTATGATCACATCAAGTATACAATAACAACAACCATTAATTCTTGAGCAGCCGAAAATATAGAAACAAATAATAAAAATACAAAAATAAAAAATAAACATTTCGGCATGTACAAACAAATAAGCAAGTCACACATAATAGCAATAGTAAAATAGCTTCGAGTTGTTTCAAAATCAAACTAATTCACTTTCCAAAGATAATATGGGAACATAATGGAATGAAATCCCGCACTTCAAAATAAACAACCAAAATAGTGTTCAGTTAGCTCACCAAATTATTCTCTGGGGCTCTTCAAAATCATTCCACTCTACTTCTTTTGTGAAGAATACCATAAAGTATGCTGCGTTGATACCAACATACCACAAAAACTCCAAGATCACAACTGGGGTAGAAAGCTTGGGGAATCTCAACCGAGCGATTATATACGGAATTATGAAATACCGTATCTCAAGTAGCCGTTGAAGACATAGGCCAGGGATGATCCAAAAAAAATATGCCAAATAAAAAGAAATACAGTTCTGGTGAATTAAATTGTCGAGGAGACTACATCCGAGGAAGGCATAGACCGGTATAGTTAAGTACACTGCTTCAGGGTATTTCCCGAACCATCGATTCCAGATATAGAAAGAATAGTGCCGGTTATCTGCCAACAAGTACGGATGTACCACAGTGTTGAAATGAACAGCGAGAAATGAAATTACACATAAAATTAATACAACATCTTTGTTCTGACGCATGTACAGTAAGGTGGATTTCAATCTGGACAGAATTAGTGGGAATCCAAAGAAGCCATAGAACAGGAGAAAGTATAACAACTGCGGTACATTTACGGTCATTGTGTGAGCTTCCTTGTCGCCAACCACGATGGATCCGTTGCAGAGTACAAAGATAGCGAACAATATGACTGGTACTATTGTGAAAAATATATTCTTCAGGTCCTGAACCATGTACCAGTTAAAGAAATATTTAAACTCGGTATCCCAATGGAAATTTGAAGCGATCAGGAAGTCATCACCAGTGTAGGTTCGCTTCAGAGCCTTCGGATCCACTTCATACGCCACACCGGAGCTACGTCTTTTACCGGAATGTATGTAGCTATTAGCGTAAACCCTAGAAGACTTTAATGCCACCTCCACGGTTTTCTGAGAAAAGATCATTAGAATCCACACAACATTTGTTTGTCTCGTAGCAATGCTGCAGATGCCATAAATAATTATAGAGTACTTAGATTTTTCAATTACAGCCAGAGTAAATAATAAAAGAAAAGTTAAAGACAGAACATCCGTGTAAAAGACGTGAGCGAAAAAATATAATGGTGGCAACAGAGCAAGATTTAAAGCCTGCAATGCGATGTTAAAACGGCCGCAGCAGAGCCCATATACAAAGTTGAGGAGAACGTAAAATAATCCCAAATTCACAGTAGATACCACGAGATTGAACATTCGTAGGGTGTACGTATTACATTCAGCAACAAAATTGATAATCTTTACAGCTATGTACAATCCAGGTAGGGTTGTTATTTTCGGATTCCATACATCGTAGCGTCCCTCACAGTACGCCTGGGCCTGGGGTATGTGAAACATCTCGTCGACAACAATCTTCAATGTTTTGTACACTTCGTTGAAGATGGGAATGGAGCAACCGAAGTATAGCCCCAGAATAAGGAATAAATAGTACGGGTTCTTTGGCAAGTCCATGTTGATTTTTTAACTTTATACCTGTAAATTTCAAAAATGTATATATTAGAGATTTATAAATTGATATATTACAAAGTAAAATAGTAGGTGAAAACGTTTTCAAATATAACATGTATATAAATATGACTTTTGTTATAGTGAATGAATTTAAATGATTGAGGTGGGATTTTCTTTTTTATAGTATAGAATGTAAAGTTTACCAAAATTTTTTTTGTGCTTTTGATTTTTTTATTATTTAAACAAAAACTATGAAAAATTAATACTTGAGCATACAATTTTCTGGATAAACTTCCTTTTAACCCATACTCCGATTGATTAGAATTTTGGTATACCTATGCATTTTGACGTGCTGATAACGAATATTATAGCTAAATTACCGGCATATTTCATTTTCAAGGTCAACTTGAAAAAACATTTCATTTTTCACGTTTATTTCTCAAAATATTGATTTTACAGAAAAAATTATTGGACAGAAAATATCAGTCTCCTTATGGGCTACAACTTTTACTGGAAACAATTTTCTCTAAAATCAATATTTTGACAAATAAACGTGAAAAAAGAAAAACAATGTTTTTTCAAGGTGACCTTTAAAATGAAATAAGCTGGTATTTTGCCTATGATAATCGTTATCAGCGCGTCAAAATACATGGGTATACCAAAATTCAGATGAATCGGAGGTATGGTCTAAAAGGAAGTACACCCAATTTTCTTTTAAATATTATTTTTTTATATCGACATCACGATTTTTAAATAGGTAAACTTTTTTTACATATAGTATAAGCTAAACATTCCAGTTTAAATTATAAAATTTCATTCACTGTAACAGAAATCCGAGGTTTCTATGTTTTTAACGCCCCAGGCGTTACAATACATACTAATGCAAATGAATATGTAACACATATTGTGTATTTAAAATTTGAATATAACATCACTAATGACAAAACAGTCCATAATTTATTTTTATTAGACAAATAAATTAAATAAAACAAGTGTGTGTCAGGCCACGCGCAATGTAGGGTTCCAAAGTAGTAAGTCTATCTACTATCACACATTAACTGCTTGTGCTAACATAGCCGTGATAGTTTTCCTAGTAAATTCATCATATAACCTATTTCATATTTTTGGAAGACCTTTTCAACAGTACCCCACACTATAGGGTATGCGACGAATGAATAATTCATCTTAACGTTACCTATAGGGGAGGTACCTTGAAAAAAAAAAATTCAATATTTTATTCTACGAGTTTGGAGTTTTAATAAGTATAATCCATGCCTGATTACAGCTTTCTAGCGGCGCGGCGGCGCTATGCTTTGGACGGACGGACGGAAATGAAGAAACTATAAGGGTTCCGATTTTACTTCGGAACCCTAAAAAGATGTAGTACCACTTAGCTAGCCAATTAAGTAGTAAAAAAACATTAATTTGCTAAAATGACAATTCTACCTTACCCAGTATTCAACAGTTGTTATTCCATTTCTGCCTTTGACACAAGTTTTCGTTGACTACGTTTTTGTACAATTATAGCAAATTCTTCAGTTTTATTGTACTTGTTTTTTAATATTTCTCATCAAAAACAAGCAGCAACAGATGGCCCGGCCAAAGCACAGCTCAGACCAACTAAGCACTTGCAATTAATAAATAATCAATAACTCATTATCAGTTTCGCCGGGCGAGCCGGCTATCGGCATGCCAAATTGTTATTTGTCAAATTTGCCGCAGCGCCAGTGTTTTTGGCAGTTATGCCAATGTCATGTCAAAGCCGATGACGATAACAACCAAGAACTTCATATATAAACTGGACCCCAAGCTTCACTCCTCAAGTATCACAATTAGTGAATCCGGTGGCCCGCACTAGATTGTCTCATCGGGCAGTTCGTACCACCGGTGGCCTGCACTAGATTGTTTCATCGGGCGATGCGTACCACCGGTAGCCCCCACTAGATTGTTTCATCGGGCGGTGCGTACCACCGGTGGTGATATTACTATATGTCTAATTCCGATTAAATAGGAATTAACTAAGTTTTATAAAATTAAAGAAAATATTGTTTTTACTTGCAAGCAAAAAAGCAAGCAACAACCCATAATTGTCCCACAGCTGGGCTCGGGGTCTCCTCTCACAATGTGAGTGGGGTACAGGCCATAGTCTACCACGTTTACAAGTGCGGATTGGTAGACTTCACACACCTTTGAGAACTTTAATGGAGAACTCTCCGGTGTGCAGGTTTCCTCACGATGTTTTCCTTCACCGAAGCAAGTGATAATTAACTTGTAATACGCACATAATATTTGAAAATCAGAGGTGCGTGCCAGGATTTGAACTCGGGCCCCTCTGTTCGGGAGACAAAAGTTCTAACCGCTAGGCTATCACTGCATAAAACAAGTTTTTTTATTTATTTAATAATAGTATACTTAAGTTTTTTGCAAGTTTTTTACTTATTTCACTTCAAATTATTTACCGTATTTCTATCGAATTTAATGTCTACGGACCACATAATTTTAAAAAATCTACCATTTTTTATGAAAAAACTAGCTGACCCGGTGAACTTCGTATCGCCTAAGAATGTAACAAATCAGAAATCATTAAAATCGTTACAGCCGTTCTTAGCCGTTACAGTTTCTGTGTGCTCCTCCCTCTCCCTACCGCTCCCGCTCCCGCTCCCAAGTAAAAAAAGGAGTCATAAAAGACGCTAATAATAATAACTAATAGCTATCTATCAACTACACATAACAAAATTTTACCTTATCCCGCAGGAACAGGTCTATTTTATATCTGTTTATGTAACTAATCTATCATCTACATATAACAAAAATGTACCTTATCCCACAGGAACAGGTCTGCTTTCCAGGATAAAAAGTATCCTATGTTCGTCTCCTGATTCTAAGCTACCTCCCCACCAATTTTCAGCCAAATCGGTTCAGCCGTTCTTGAGTTAAAAATAGTGTAACTAACACGACTTTCTTTTATGTTCCGTGGATTACCGTAATCTAATTTTCTGATCTGGCAGCACTGCGTGACAGCTATATTGACAGGTGGTGTGACTGTCAGTTGTCACTGTGTTAGAAAGTTAAAACTAAGTAACGGTCGAAGAATATTTTAAACATCTGAAACGCTCTATTAACTTTCGGGATCTTTTTCTGAAAATGTGTTAAAACTATCCTACCGTTTTCATAATATTCGGGTATGAATTACTGAATAAATATAGAAAAAATGGACGCAACCAGCTTTATTTCAAAACTGAAAGCAAACGGATCTGAAAACAACTTTTGTGACTTAGAAAAAGTTTTCGAAGAATACAAGACCATTTTATTGAATTTATCCAGTAAAGATAAGGGATCGTTTGCATTGAATGTGTTGTGTGTCTTGTGCAGGTATTTTTTTATTATCTATACTAATATATAAAGAGGAAAGATTTGATTTTTTGTTTGCATTGAATAGGCTCCGAAACTACTGAACCGATTAGAATAATTCTTTCACTGTTGGGAAGCTACACTATCCCCGAGTAACATAGGCTATATTATGTTTTCAAAAAAATTAGGGATCCTTAATAAAACTCCAATAATATAACCCAAGGTGTAAAAAATAAGAAAACCGAAGCAAAGCGAGGGCGGTTACTCGTTATTAATAAATTGAGTTTTCATTTTAAGTTCGGATGTGTTTATAACTACTTATACTGTTAACTTGGTATCATAAACTCAAACTCCTGAATCGAGATTTAAAGAAAATTTATAGAGTTTGCCTCTCATCTCGAAAAAGTTAATTATCACTTGCTTGGTAAAGGAAAATGTTTTACTTTAGTATAGAGAAATAGTTACTGTTTTATTCTTGCGTGTTCTATTACGGGTGGGAAGACGAGAAAAATTAAAGAAATATTTAGGTACACTAAAATAATATATTTTGCTTTCACATTTTAAATTACTATTAGATAATTTGTGCAATAATAAATTTTATTGTTGCGAGTATAAATAATGTTTCACACTCATAGCCCCACGCTAGGATTCCCTGTGTCGTGGGTGCCATGGACAACACACTAGACAAGGACATTCACACCCAGACCGAGAACAGAAATTCAAACTCATCATTCAAATTTCTGCCTCACTGGGAATCGAACCCAGGACCCTTAGTGTGGCGATCCGGCGTGGTAACCATTGCGCCACACGGGTCGTCAAGCACGCAGGTTATATAGCACAATGTGCTCTGAACGCAGAATTAGGACGACTGAATTGTGAAAGCAGGTAGAAGTTGT
Organism: Thymelicus acteon; assembly: GCA_951805285.1. Lineage (NCBI taxonomy): Eukaryota > Metazoa > Arthropoda > Insecta > Lepidoptera > Hesperiidae > Thymelicus > Thymelicus acteon. Next base: position 19,259,397 of record OX638214.1, on the reverse strand, counting down.
TAGAAAGCCCCAAATGCCACTTCACATATTTCAGTCAGCACCTAATAAATTACAATGGCATGTCACCACAATGTCATGAACTGAACATCTAAGAGTTCTTCATTGTTTTCTCAAAGGTGTGTGAAGTCTGCCAATCTGCACTTGACCAGCGTGGTGAATTATGGCCTGTACTTCACATTGTAAGAATCCTCGTACAATGACTATCTCAGGTATCCACATGAGCCCATCAGTGAGATAGTTATTGGACAATCTATAGAGATTTCAGTGTTAATTTTTAGGACTACTGAGTTCGGTTTCTGGTATTTAAAAAATATCCTACTGTTCATTTTAACTGTGATCCGATGTCTGGATGTAATGGATTATATTTCATTTCCATAAACATTTCTTATAAAAGAGATATTAGTATTTTTTTATGATAAGAAGATAATATGATAATTTGTCAGTAAGCAGCGATCCATAAATCATGTCACACTAATTTCATGACTTTTTACCCCTCCCCCCTCCTGTAACAGCTGGTCACATTTGTGAGACCTCCCCCTCAATGTGACATCACATATAAAATTTTACACCTGAAAATTATTAAATTAAAACAGCAGTTCCGAAATAATTTTTATTTCCATCAATTGTTTTTTAATATTTACCTCTATACATACTAATTATTCGATTTTGAAATGTGACGTGAAGAAATTCAGGACCTGCTCCCACCCCTTGTCACACAATGTCACACTACATCGAGCCCCCCCTCCCGTTAACGTGTGACGTAATTTATGGATGGCCCCTAATCATGAATTAAAAATAAAATTGATCATTTCAAATTACAGGAATCTAGACAAAGTTCCACAATGGCGGGATGGAGTAGATAACAAATCACTTTTGATACTGGCCATAGAATGTGTAAGAGGCACTAGGAATTTAGTGAAGGAAGACAGAGTGAAGACACTGGCTTGTGTTTTCCATATTCATCGACACGTAGTTAGGCAGGTATGGTATAAAAGTATTGTATTTCAATAGATTCCTTTAGAAATCTTTATAGGACAGTGCTTGTGTCACATGAGATATAAGGAGGTCTAAAGTATAGAGGTTAATGGCCAACTTAAGTGTTGGTTTTTATGCTGCCCAAAAACAACATAACTTGATGATTACCTTTTGATAACAAGCAGGATAAACATGTCATATAATCCATGGAAGGACTCAATAAATTTTGGTACTTGTTGTTACCCCTCAAATTTTCAATTAAACTTGAAGTTGCTTGACTCAGTTAATTACTTTAGATTCGCAAATGCCATCAGTCTGAGGGTTTCTCCTCTTTAAGATATATTAAGTAGAAAATAAGCCAAGCCTTATCAAGACAAGTCTGTGCTTTAAAACTACTCTTGCTTCCGCTTAATAGTGTTTTCGGGTCAAGATATCATGTCATGTAATAATAATTTATAATAAAAAATAATTAAGTAATAAAAGTGTGTTAGTGCAAAATAGGTGAGAAGTTGATTGCCAGCTGTATAAAACTTCGTGGGGCGACGGCCTAAGGCGCCTTTGGAGAGGCGCCACATTTGGGGTGAAGAGCAAAAAAAAAAGGGAAAAATAAAATTCTTAATAAACATTCCCATTGGTTCAGTAAACAATTTTTCGAGCAAAAAAAGCTTAATTTTTATTTTCTTATGTGGGCGCCAAAATATTCTTGCCTAGGGCGTCGGTGGCTCTAACGCCGGCACTGCTCTAACCCATTTTTTTCTTTCCAGAATTCCATTGTATCACCAGAGCTGGTACTCAAATTTTCCTATATGCCATTTGAGTGTGATGATAGTTCTTTATTAAAGGATTATCACAAGACGTACTGGAGTATACTTGCTGAAAGACTGACTTACATAGAAAAATTAAAATCTAATAGAATTAGTGTTACCAAATTGTTGCCAAAGTTTATAGAAGATGTTTTGAGAGTCATAAATATGTATGATGCGATTCAATTCTGTGGAAATTTTCTTGTATTTCTAATGAAGAAGTTACATTCAATATTTAATGAGAGCAGCGAAGAACTTAGCGTATGTTTTCAGAAGACATTTGATGTTCTTGCAAAGAAAGATTTGGACAGTTTTAGGAATTTGAAAGAGAAAGATGCATTGATTCTTTATGAGAAGTTTAATGAATGTTTTGTTGTGGTTATAGAAAATGGTTTAAAGACAAATTTTCAAGGATTACCTTTAGACAATATTATCCGAAGTTGTGCAAATATGCTCGGTCATCATTCAGATATATTTCACTGCCTACAAACCTTCTACTTGAATGCCTTTTGCTGCATTTTTAAAAAATCAGTGCAAGATAATGTCTATGTTGAAACAGTTTTGAAAAATATCATTGTTTCTTGTGAGACTGCGGAGAAACTAGGATACAAGACTACAATGTATACAACATATCCATATCTAAACCAATTTCTAAGGATTTACATTGAGAGTAAAGTTACAGAGACAGATTTCATGCAAAGTTTCAGTGAAAACACACAAATCTACTGCTTTAAATTAATGCTATTGCTTATGAGAAAATTAAGACAGACTAACCAGTTATTGAAGTGTGAAAATTGCCCCGTCAAAAGCGGTCTACATGATGCCTTACGCTTGTCATTTCTAGTAAAAAACTTTATATCTGCATCAGTTGCTAAAGAAATTGATTTGAAAAATACCCTTCCTTGTTACTTCAGTATTGTCGAGGCACAATATTCGATTTTATATGAATTAAGATCATTGGGTTGTTCTAATTTCAACAAGTGCTTTCGTAAAGTACAGACAGATGTACACAATACTGCAATCACATTGAACAAGGCACAGTATTTCGAGTTTTCTATAAAAATCTTTGACATATACCTAGTAAATGAGGTTAAGAACTTTAAATCTGGTTCTGAACTGAGAAATTTGACTCGGGGTTTGTACAATAAGAGTATTTGCGAGCTAGACTGCAAGCTATACGACCAAGCACTGAACGATGCATTTTTAAGCTTGGTGCTTGCTAACTCAGAACCAAGCACCGAAAAATATATGAGCTTGGTTATGGATATTAAAGCCAAGATGCTGAAAAACGCGTCGGAATCCGCAGTAGACGACACTAGCCTTGTAGAAGAAAACCAAGACAACTTCCAGATGTTGACAGTTTTAGATGTGACTAGAATGCTTCTGGAAAGCAATTCTTATGGAGATTTAAGGTTATTTGTGAAAAATTTAAAGTTTTGGTAAGTTCATTATTTCTCAATGATGATTTAACTGAATTTAATACACTTAAATATTTAATTGCTGTGCATATTTGCTTAAATTAGATCATTAGACCATCTATGTAACGGCTAACGTGTGATGAAAAGACAATCATCCAAATATCTTCACAAACTTTGAACGCCAGCAATCACGCCAGACGACCCGTGTGGCGCAATGGCTACCATGCCGGATTGCCGCGCCGAGGATCTTGTGTTCGATTCCCAGCGAGGCGGGATGAGTTTTAATCTCTTGTCTTTCTGTTTGTCCATGTCACCTACGACACAGGGAATACTAGTGTGGGGCTATGAGTGTGTAGAGTTATCTTCACAAACTTTCATATGTAGGATAAGAACTACTTATTACTACGAACTACGAACTACTTATTAATAAATAACGCTATTAATATTTTTTCTTAAATAAATAATAATAATGATAAACGCTAACACAATCATACCTCCGCAGTAGGTTAATACCTGTGTCGCGGGTGGCATGGACGACACATAACACATCACAAAAACACCCATGACCCGAGTACAAATACTTATCTGTCACATAAATATCTGCCCCAGCCGGTAATCGAACCCGGGACCCTCGCTTCGCAGGCAAGGTCGCTACCAACTAGGTTACAGAGTCGTGAAATCAAAATATCTTCCTTGTACAGACATCGATACGTTAGTTTTGTACCTATTTCTCGTTGATTCCAGTGCATTGCTCAAACACGAATTTTCAATGTACGCGAAGCTATGGCCGTCTATCGTCCCCATAGCGGGTGTGTGGCGCGCGCTGCGTGACCTGGCGAGTGGGAAACATGACCAATGGTTACCAGGTGAGATTTGAACTTATCATTTTTTGAAGTTATACTTCTTTAGGCGCGTTATGAAATAAATGGAAACAATGATGAGACTGAAATTTTATGATTTGTGACACGGTGATGGTGACACAAAAGGTGACGAAAAACGTCACGCGCGTTTTTTTTTTAAAATGGTAGTTGGAATCGTCGCCCATGGACATCAGCGACACCAAAGGCACCACTGATGACTTACGAAGAAAGAGAGAAGAATAAGAAAGAAAGAACTGGTTCTCAAGCCCCCAGCCTGAACGCGACGAGTCGAAAGCGTAACAAACAAACTTACATCCACATTTATAATATTAGTATGATGTAAAACCATTTTCAGGGGTCGAAAACCGCGAAGAAATTTTGATAGTTTTATACGAAGTAGTGGTCGAGACACCGTCGGCAGTGAGGACCATCCATAGTGATTATTACAAGGAGATTGTTATGGAGCTGGTCGGAAATCTTGAGGAGAAATCTGTAAGTTATTTATATTTTTTTATTCCCTTTATCTATACTAATATATAAAGAGGAAAGATTTGATTTTTTGTTTGCATTGAATAGGCTCCGAAACTACTGAACCGATTTGAAAAATTCTTTCACTATTGGGAAGCTACACTATCCCCGAGTAACATAGGCTATATTATATTTTCAAAAAATTAGGGATCCTTAATAAAACTCCAATAATGTAACCCAAGGTGTAAGAAAATAAGAAAACCGAAGCAAAGCGAGGGCGGTTACTCGTGAAGTTATAAAACAATGGCTTCATAAAATTTAATAGGTGTGGACCACTTTTAGAATTATAGAAATATAAAATGTGGGATAAAACTATCGCTATAATTAGGTATATCTCTGGTTACAATTACCTTTTGTAAAATGGGAGTAACAGTGAACGAATATACTATGGAATAAGCCTCTCAGTACATTCTAACGTTAAATATCGGCACCAAAACTCACACCAATACGAAGTATACATACACAAACCACTCACTACTGTATACAAGCTCATCAATTGGTCTATTGCAAGTAGTTGTCGAACCATGCGAAATCGCCAAACGGGATTGGTTCTCGATATGACCCGATCACGGCAATTGGTTCGCGCGTCAGTGCACTGTCTAATGCGTTGTCGCATTGTCAGTCAGGTCGTCAGTTAAATAGAAAAAATAAGAATGTTAAATAGATTTTTGTAGTTTTAGATTTCGGTATACTTGTGGCGACGACGCGCACACGTCACACGGTGACGTCATGCCGCCCTGAATCACGCTATCGAAGTTTTCTACAATCGCTAGTATATATACAAATGCTCCGACAAGATCAGTCGGGGCTCGGCCGCCTCCCAGGCAACACACCTCGCCTGGCGGGAGATCTCCCTTTCCCATAACTGGTGACCCGACTTAGAACGCTTAATAACAATGAGTGACAGTGAATTTAGTGACAATGAACAATACGTGTCGTGCACCGACTCGACGTATCGCACCGCGCTCATACGTGTCGCTCGATCGCTTGACTACCCAGCGCTTACCTAGTGCTTTCGCTGTGCCCTAACTGCTGTATTCCATTCTGTGTTAAGACTATTACTTGTGCCTGTTCTATCCTATCACTCTGTTCTCTCCTTCTTGTTTTTATGGACGTTTCTTGTGTGTTTTAACTGTGTAGTGTTCCTGTACTTTTACTTTCTGTGCTTTGTGTAATAAACGATTTACTTCATCACGAAGTTTACCTTATTGCTCGCGCACCGCCTACACATTCACCACACGCTATACCATCTTTCCATAACTGGCGACGACGTGGCGACGACGCGCACACGTCACACGGTGACGTCATGCCGCCCTGAATCACGCTATCGAAGTTTTCTACAATCGCTAGTATATATACAAATGCTCCGACAAGATCAGTCGGGGCTCGGCCGCCTCCCAGGCAACACACCTCGCCTGGCGGGAGATCTCCCTTTGCCAAATACTTATACGTGAAATGTGATTCCACGATCCTCGGAACCCTTGGAACGATGATCTGTATGATTTCTGCACCATTTAACAACACATGAAGGCATTTTGAAACCAAATTTTTATATAAATCTTGTTTATGACACTTTAAAGTCAACGACCGTCCGAACGAGTGACACCGAACTGACTGATTCGCGTTTTGGTTGAGTTTATAAGCCCCGCCCACCGGGGTTGATTTTTCGTTGCGCTATTTTGAGGCATCAAAGATGCTTCCATGCGTATATTAGTTCATTGGGGAGTAATGGTTGTTTTGTGTTACAAAATGTTCTCATAATACTCTGTAGGTAAGGGGCCGTGTATAAATTATGTCACACTAATTTCGTGACTTTTTGACACCTCCCCCGTCCTTGTCACAGCTGGTCACATTTGTGAGACCTAAGTGTGACGTCACATATTGTGAAATTTTACACCTAGATATTATTAAATTAAAACAGCAGTTCCGAAATAACTTTTATTTCCATTTTTTTTTATATTTACCTATACATACCAATTATTCGATTTTGAAATGTGACGTCACGAAATTTAGGACCCCCTTCCACCCCTTGTCATACAATGTCACACTACATCGACCCCCCCTTCCTCCCTACCGTGTGACGTAATTTATGGACGGCCCCTAATATGTTACGAAACACTTTTATACACGCACACAGCTCTAGGCAATAATCACCCTTAATATACATTTTTTTTAATAATTCATATACATTGTGATGTTCAGAATAGCTGTGGTCCTCTATAACCTAGTTTGTAATACAACATTGTATTTTAAAGATTAAATCGTTATTTTCAGATAAGAAGTTCTGAAGAAGATGTAGTTCTCGCTTCACTCCTATTCCTGAAGTCGGAGTATGACATGACGGATGCTAGTCAGAGATATGGTTGGAAGACTGCAGAAAATGTGCGTATTAACCAGGTGTTGTCTTGAGGCATGGAAGACTAGATGACCCTGTAGCCTAGTTGGTAGCGACCCTTCCTGCGAAGCGAGGGGTCCCGGGTTCGATTCCCGGCCGGGGCTGATATTTATGTGACAGATAAATATTTGTACTCGGGTCATGGGTGTGATTGTTATGTGTTATATGTATGTGTCGTCCATGTCACCCGCGACACAGGTAATAACCTACTGCAGGGGTATGAGTGTGTTAGCGTTTATTTATTATTTATTTATTATTTATTTATTTCCCTGATAATGCACGCTGTTAAACAATCAATTCATATAGATTTCACTTCAAGTCATTATTCTATCCATTCATTAGCATATAAAGTATTATATGTTGCAACTAGATATGTTCCAGAAATATTTCATTTAGTACCTTCAGAATCAACCATTGAATGCAACCCGTATAAATACTCGTAGCAATCCTTTAAAAATAGAAAAAAAAACCTAACATAAGTTCTATGCTATTCTGCTTAAGGGTAAATTTCGTAGGGTTTAATAAAAAACATATTGGCAGCGGTGGGATTCGAACCCACGCCTCCGAAGAGACTGGTGCCTTAAACCAGCGCCTTAGACCGCTCGGCCACGCTACCGATGTAGGCATTGCCCAATTTGACGATAACCATGCACGTAGTCTATGGGCTTGTTTCACAATCTTCAAGTAAGTCCGAAGTAAGCTATTCGTTGGTTAAGTTGACATTTCGTGTATGTAAAATGACACTTTAACGTCACTTTAACCCTCGAATAGCTTATTCAGGACTCTACTTGAAGATGGTGAAACAAGCCCTATAAGTAACACACCTGCATACATTAGACGTACGTGCCTTTTTCAAAAAATCACGTATAGTCAGTTTTTTAGAGGAGTGTTATTTGGTAAACAACTTATAGGACGTACCTAAATAATCAATGTACGGAACCCTTTTCAGGCGAGTTCAACTCGCACTTGTCTAGTATCTGTTTATGACATTCTTTTAAAATATTTGTTATTTACTAAAACTGAATATTACCGAACCGAACCAATTACCGAACGCGATCTGTTACACCTCCTCGGTAGTTTCTTGCCGCTTCTTCTCCATAACCACTCACGGTAGGGATTTGTTAAAGCGATAGCGTAAATTGACTTTCGAAAAGAGTTTCACTTTGTTCTGTTTTAACACGCTTTGATTGTATGTTTGTAACGGAATTTTTCAACATAATTTTCACCAATTTCAAGAGATCAGCTTGAAAATTTGCACAATACTATAATTTCATAGTTTCAGCTTGTTTTTTTAGGTTTCCGAAGTAAAATCGGAATCCTTATAGTTTCATGTCCGTCTGTCCGTCTGTCCGAAGCAAAGCACCGAGATCCTTAGTGCTAGAAAGCTGTAATTTGACATGAATTTACATATTTATTAAAACTCTAGAATCGTAGAATAAAATATTGAAAAACATTTTTTTCAGGGTACCTCCCCTGCAGGTAACGTGGGGATGAATTTTTTATTCGTCGCGTACCCTATAGTGTGGGGTGTCGTTGAAAAGGTCTTTCAAAAATATTATGGATCTTCTAAGACCATTTTTGGAATTCGGGGTCCGTTTGCGAAATATTTGGCTTTAAACAGCTAATTTTGGTTAGAGTCAAGTGCCTTCTCCCTATCGGCTAAACGGTTGGAGTTGGACAAGTGAAAAAAATCCAAAAAATAAGTTATATGATGAATTTACAAGGATAACTATCACGGCTATGTTAGCATAAGTAGTTAATGAGTAATGTCGATAAACTTACTACTTCGGAACCCTACATCGCGCGTGGCCTGACACGCACTTGCCCGGTTTATTAGTTTTTTTTTTAAACTATAATTATTTATTTCAGACAATAGATCCTGACGGAGGCGAGGCGATACGAACGCTACCACAGGAGCACCACGCCATCAGATCTGCAGTGAGAGCCGTCCAAATATGGACTAAGGTTGTCAAGGATGGCCACAGTAAGCTTATTATAATTTTTAACTAGCTTTATTAACTTGTATCAATGATCCCTGCGTAGCGACTCAAAGTGGTTCCTCTTTGAGATGTTTGGGACAGACTTACAATAAATAATATAATACAATCACTAGGATTCCGTGTCGTGGGTGCCATGGACAACACACTAGACAAGGACATTCACACCCAGTCCGAGAACAGAAATTCAAACTCATCATTCAAATTTCCGCCTAACATTTTACATTTACACATTGCACAGGAGCGGAGTAACTATTGTATAGTCAATTTTTACAAGAGTACTATACAAGCCTATACGACGTTAGGGGTCATCCATCAATTACGTCACACTAATTTCATGACCTTTTGACCCCTCCCCCCGTCCTTGTCACAACTGGTCACATTTGTGTGACCTCCCCCCCTAGTGTGACATCACATATCATGAAATTTTACACCTAGAAATTATTAAATTAAAACAGCAGTTCCGAAATAAATTTTATTTCCATTAATTGTTTTTTTTTAATATTTACCTATACATACCAATTATTCGATTTTTAAATGTGACGTCACGAAATTTAGGACCCCTGCCACCCCTTGTCACACAATGTCACACTACATCGACCACCCCCCTCCCCTAACGTGTGACATAATTTATGGATGGCCCCTTATTAGTCCCGGTTATGCGTTTGGTTGTAAGTTTAACGCAAGTCATGTAGTACCTACCTACCAAATGCAGCTGGATACGATGAAATTTTGGATTGAAAAAAAAAAAACAAATTCTGACTAGGGCCACGTACACAACAAGCTTTTAACGCATTTCTATCGTGCCTATGTATCGCGTTATCGGCACATTTGTATCGATACAAACGCAGCATCTGCTTTTCGTCATCTACAACGCCGTGAGTGCGCGTATGTGAAACGCGCGTTGTCAGCGCATGCCGTGTGCATCAGCTTTAATGCAGGCTAAAGTAAGCTAGCCTAAGCTTAACTTAGAAATATTGTAATCTATACTAATATATAAAGAGGAAAGATTTGATTTTTTGTTTGCATTGAATAGGCTCCGAAACTACTGAACCGATTTCAAAAATTCTTTCACTGTCGGGAAGCTACACTATCCCCGAGTAACATAGGCTATATTATATTTTCAAAAAAAATAGGGATCCTTAATAAAACTCCAATAATGTAACCCAAGGTGTAAAAAAATAAGAAAACCGAAGCAAAGCTAGGGCGGTTACTCGTCAATAATATTGTAGTATTTGCAATTTTATTTATGAGTTAAGACTTAAGGTTATTGACAAAAAAAAAGAAAACTAAACTAAATAAAAACATGTTTCGTATGGACGAAAAAACAAATATCTTTTGATAAAAAAGAGTAACGTCATTGATAGAAGGGGAGCTCAAGAGAGGATTTTTGGGGACTCGTTAGTTCGATCGTCGAACTAGTTGGAACAAAGCTTTCATACGATCGATTTTTTTTTACTGACGGGTTCCCCTGATCGTAACCCTCTATATTAAGGGCTCATACTGCCTGGAGGTACTTATCAATATGCAAGTTATCTTCTTTATAATAATCTGACGCTCTCGAGGAAATCCAAAAATCCCCTCTTGGGCTCCCCTACTATGACATGCCTTATTTTATATTTTACTAGCTGACCCGGCGAACTTCGTATCGCCTAACAAACATTTTTTTCTAAAATAAAAGTAGCCTAAGTTACTCCTTGTTATATCAGCTATCTGCCAGTAAAAGTTCCGTCAAAATCGGACCAGCCATTTCCGAGATTAGCCGGAACAAACAGACAGACAGACAGACAAAAATTGTAAAAAATGTTGTTTTGGTATATGTACCGTGTATACATCCAAATGTAGTTATTAAAAAGCGGTTATTTTAATATTACAAACAGACACTCCAATTTTATTTATTTGTATAGATTTATATCCATAATTATTATGAATCGATACACTGCGGACAGATCTGAATGTGTACCTTTAAATAAAAAAGAAATCTTGGCAGCGGTGGGATTCGAACCCACGCCTCCGAAGAGACTGGTGCCTTAAACCAGCGCCTTAGACCGCTCGGCCACGCTACCGATGTGCATTGTAGATAAAATTATCATCTCATTGGTTTTTTGTAACATTATCTTCTTCACTATACATAAATGTACCACTGACTAGCTTTCCGCCCAAGGCTTTGCCCGCGCTTTCCAGGATAAGTGTTACCTGTGTGCTTAATTTCATGAAAGTCCGCTCAGAATCAAAAGTGTAAGATGTAAGCTATCCCATCTTTCAAGTTGGATCAAACTGCACACGGTGTGCAAATTTGATTAAAATCGGTTAAGTATTTTAGGAGTCCATCGCGGACAAACAACGTGACACGTAATTTAAATATATTACTAGCTGTCCGGACAGACTTCGTTCTGTCAAAAGTTTTTTTTTTGAGATGTAAGCTATCCTATCTTTCAAGTTGGATCAAACTGCACACGATGTGCAAATTTGATTAAAATTGGTTAAGTAGTTTAGGAGTCCATCGCGGACAAACAAAGTGACACGTAATTTATGTATATTAAGATGCCATCAAAAACAAAACTTGTAAAAAAAACCAAGTCTCGCAACTCAGTTCTTCTACCGTAAAAAGTTGTGAGATCCATGTAATACGAAGTCGGTTAATTTATTCAGTTCTACTTAAGGGTCCTTCTGTCTTAAGTTATCACCTAATTAGCTAACCTAACAAGTAACAACATCTTATAGTGACCATATTATCAATATTAAAAACTTTTATGTTTTAAATAAATAGATTGACTTGGCAATCGCACTAAACAATCAAATTTAATATAATATGTAGTTATTACTTGTGAGATATATTGTGTTTTCATGCGATGGCCAAGTCGATCTATTTATTTAAAACATAAAAGATTTTTAATATTGATAATATGGTCACTATAAGATGTTGTTACTTGTTAGGTTAGCTAATTACGTAATAACTTAAGACAGAAGGACCCTTAAGTAGGAACTGAATAAATTAACCGACTTGGTATTACATGGATCTCACAACTTTTTACGGTAGAAGAACTGAGTTGCGAGACTTGGTTTTTTTTACAAGTTTTGTTTTTGATGGCATCTCATTTCTTTTTGTAGATAGTTCTATTAAGTAGGAACTGAATAAATTAACCGACTTGGTATTACATGGATCTCACAACTTTTTACGGTAGAAGAACTGAGTTGCGAGACTTGGTTTTTTTTACAAGTTTTGTTTTTGATGGCATCTCATTTCTTTTTGTAGATAGTTCTACTTTTTTTCCTTTTACAAGTTACCTTTGAACATAATTACCTATATCTAGGTACCTATCTACACTATTATTCCATTATATTATATACAGGTACACTGATTTATTCACTGCAAATTTTACTTTGCTATACAGGTACAGTGATTCATTAACTGCAAATGTAACTTTGTAATCCGATACATTTATATGGGATTACAAAGTTATTTATGCAGTTGATGTATCTAGAAAACTGGATCGAAATTGCAAAATATTTTAGTTTTTCCTTGATCTATACACTAAACACTACTTGTGTTCCAAATTTGAAGCTTCTATGTCTGCTAGAAGTGCCTTAGAGTTTTGATGATCGGTCAGTCAGTCAGTGAGTGACGAAATTAAGAAATGTTGACTAGTTATAATTCTTAAACTACTGGTTCAAATTGAATGAAATTTGAAATATACCGAGTTTATACAATGCCTGCTTGGTTACTAAAAATTCAGGCTTCTAACTTTATCCACAACGAAGTTATAGGGGGTCGAAAATGGCCTGAATTGCTTCGAGAAAAGGATGGTACGGCCGTGCCGCTTTTTTGCTCGACTTGGCGGGGGCACTGCCGTGCCCCCAGATAAGAATGTTAATGTATAAAAGTTAACGCTTGACTACAATCCCACCTGATGGTAAGTGGCGATGTAGTCATGGGTGGTAAGACGCAGTAAATTAGTAAAAGCCTATTCACTCTTGCCTTGAAGACACATTATAATCGAGCGGAAACACCGACGGGGTTTGCAATTTACTACAGCCACAAATCCTAGTATTAGCGTGTAGTACGAAGCCCAGTGCGTAATAGAAACCCTACCAGGAAGACTACAAGGGAGATCTGTCTATTATCTCCAGTGGCGTAGCTAGCCCTAAGGAGGCCCCATATTAATATTTGTTGTGGGGCCCCTCAACGTCAGCAGTCAAATATAAAAGGAGTGCCAACTGTAGCGGTTAAATTTTCGGTTTCGATTAAAAAAAGAATCATCAAAATCGGTTCACCCAGTCGAAAGTTCTAAGCTGAGGTAACAAACATAAAAAATACAGCCGAATTGAATACCTCCTCCTTTTTTGAAGTCGGTTAAAAATAAAAGAAATTTGAAGAAAAACTAGAATGTTTGTTCGATCTAGGATTTTTGTTTGGGGAGGGGGGGGGGGAGTGCTTTCGCCCTCTAGCCTCCCCTTTGGATCCGTTAGTGCTACGTCACCCATGTAACACCAGAAGCATTATATGGAAATAGCCGGCAAACGAGCTGACGATCTACCTGTTGGTAAATGGCCATGAACATCAGCAACACCAAAGGCATTGCTGAAACGTTGCCGGCCAAGAAATAGAGAAGAAAAAAGACGGGAAGAATTGGTTCTCAAGCCCCCAGCCGGAACACGACGAGTCGTTTGGCGGCTGACTCAGTATTTAGTTTATTACATTAAGGCACGTAGTGACACAATTCTTTTTCAGTATGTAGCAATATCTGTGATAGTACTACGTGATCTTTTGAGATTGGCACGTACGTACAATGTATGTAGTTATGTACGTATTCGTATGAGCAACGTGCGACTTTGTCGTCATATTGGGCGGTACTCTCATCGGTAGCGTGGCCGAGCGGTCTAAGGCGCTGGTTTAAGGCACCAGTCTCTTCGGAGGCGTGGGTTCGAATCCCACCGCTGCCAGGATATATTTTTTATTACTTAAGAGAAGAAAATTGTTTTTTATAATATAACGTACTATAGCAGCTGTAAATGCACTTTTACAAATACATTTTTATGTATGTAATTGATATCTCTAATGTCCATATCGCTGGCCACTTACAATCAAATATCCTTACTTCTCTCAGTTATTATTATCATTAACACTTGCTTTTAATTTGTATATACTTCACACTTCATCTACACCTCTACCCTTCTTGACGACATAGAGAATCCTAGTGTGTGCTATGAGTGTGAAGCGTTTTTTTTTTCCTTTTCTCTGTATTTCACAAGACTTGGTTGCTTGGAAGTGATCGCTCTTAGTGATAAGGCCGCCTATTTTCTACATATTGTATATGTTACCGGATATCTGTATAATTCAGCATTCTATACAATACCTAGGCAATGTATAGAATATCTAAAACGTTCAGGTAACGTTTTGAATATTATTGATTTCATACTTAGCCCAGGCATTCTATACAATACTCCATGCGTAGTTGGTAATGTGTGTAAAAGACGGTTCTCTAAGCTGCCTTTTCGCCGAAAATTGTTTGGCCGATTATCACTTGCCAACTAACTTTTCGCAGAATTTTATTTCGCCGAATAATCATTTGCCAACTTGTCACAATTTTTTTTATTTCCCAATCTAACAGTTGCCAACTGTACGTTTGGCCTGCCTTTTATAATGACACTTTTCAAAAGGCCAACTTTCAAGTAGCGAATGTTTCAGTTAGAGTAATATTCATTTAGTTGTATATTGTTTATAAACCTAGGTTTGTAAATTTGCGGTTCTTGTTATCTTCCGGTGACATATGCACTTTTAGGGAGAATTTAGGGGTTTTTGATACACAAAAAGGCTTCCAAACATCTCCGGCGCTGCGGGAAGTGCAGCCCCTCCGCCCTTGCGTAACTAACTGCAGGCACTCCATGCTCGCCTACGCAGCTTCGGCTTTTTGGTCGCCTACGGCGACCAGCCTCAGCCGCTTCGGCTCACATGGCCTGCAGTTAGTTACAGCGGGCGGGGGCTGCTCTCCCTCCGCGCCTCCGGGGTTTACATTCACTCTAGGGGTAGGGCAGACTAGTACCACGTGGGTTCAGGGTTGACTAAGTCGGTTCTGTCACCAATTTTGAAAAATCCGAAACTGCGTAGGCGAGCAGTGTAGTGTAGGAGCCATTAGACTGCATCTCTCTTTACCATCAAGTGTGATTTCGGTCAAGCATTAATTTAAAATGTATAAAAAAATATCTATTCATGCAGGTTCCAAGTTGACTTACACATACCCAAATCTAACTTTATTCATTGCCGGTGGACCTGCAGGTATTCTGTACAGTAGTTGAGAAACGTATACATTACCTAGGCAAACTATGTAATGGTGATAATATTCATATAATTTAATACATTGCCAAAACGACCCAGGTATTATACACATTTCCTAGGAATTGTGTTGAATACCAGCATTATACAGATATCCGGTAACATATATAAATTAAGATATTTATTGAAAATAAATGAAATATCTTTATCTGTAAAAATGTGGTTACAAAGTTGGTCAAGTATTATGCTGTATTATCTATCTCATATTTGCCATGTTATAGCGTACAGATAGTTTTATTATAATAATTTTGTAATTTTTTGTAACTTTACTGGTGTACAATAAAGAGATTGTATTGTAATCAGTTGGATGTTCAGCTCATTGGTCGAATTGTTACAATATTATAAATGTGGAAGTTCGTATGGATTTTTGTTACTCTTTCACGTAAAAACTACTGGACAAATTTTGATGAAATTTTGCACACAGGTAGACCGTGACCTGGAATAGGACGCAGGATATTTGTTATCCCGGTAAATCCAGGCAAAGCCGCGGGCAGAGTTCTAGTAATCTATACATATATACATACAAATAAATAAAATTGGAGTGTCTGTTTGTGATATTAAAATATGCGCTTTTTACTAAGTGCATTTGGATGTATACATGGTACATATACCAAAACAACATTTTTTACGATTTTTGTGTCTGTCTGTCTGTTTGTTTCGGCTAATCTCTGAAATGGCTGGACCGATTTTGACGGGACTTTCACTGGCAGATAACTGATGTTACAAGGAGTAACTTAGGCTACTTTATTTTAGAAAAAACATAACAGTTTGTTAGGCGATACGAAGTTCGCTGGGTCAGCTAGTAACTAATAAATAGTAAGAGATCGATTATAGAAACCCATTTAATTCCCTTTTCAGAAGCCAGTCCTCTGTTGCATCACGCGCTGAAAATCGCTGAAGTATCCTTGCATCAGTTCCTGTACATGCAGGATACGATCCATGGATTGCAGTTGGCTACTGTATGCTGTGAGCTGGCGCTGCGATTGGCTGACAAGTACGTGATTTATAAATTTTGTATAGTTTGACTGAGTTTCTTATAAACTATGTATAATTTGATGGAGATTGGTTGGTTGCCTTTGTATAATTTGACTGTGTTTCTTATAAACTTCGTGGAATTTTATATGGGGTCTTTGACTTCCTTTGTATTGTTTGACTGTGTCTTTTTTATAATTTGGCTGGATTCATTAGAACTGTTTAATTTGACAGGGTATCTCATTGGCTATGTATAGTTTTACTGTGTTCCTTATAGACTTTGTATAATTTGACTGCTGTAGTACTAATTGAAAAGGTATTTCAATACAGCTATAACGATGACCCTGTAGCCTAGTTGGTAGCGACCCTGCCTGCGAGGCGAGGGGTCCCGGGTTCGATTCCCGGCCGAGGCAGATATTTATGTGACTGATAAATATTTGTACTCGGGTCATGGGTGTGATTGTGATGTGTTATATGTGTCCATGCTACCCGCGACGCAGGTAAAAACCTACTGCGGAGGTATGAGTGTGTAAACGTTTATTTTATTTTTTTAATTACTTTACCTTCCAGGGAATCCTATCTAGGCAACGCTGGTATAATCATAGCTCACGCGGAACGAGAGAGCAAATTTGTGAACAATTTGATTGGCACGGCGTCGAAGTGTGTGTCAGAGTTACTGACTGACACACAGACACTGGACACGTGTCTCGTATATATGTGCGAGCTTGCGGTGAGTGCAGTTTTTTTTTTGCAGAAAAAAGTTTTTTTTCTGCGGACGTGGATTAGTGATTTGTTATTTGTGTTGTCCATGCCACCCGCGCGTATGAGTGAGTGTAATTGGGGGCCATCCATAAATTACATCACACTTTAGAGGGGAGAGGGGAGGGGGGTTGATGTAGTGTGATATTGTGTGACAAGGGGTGGGAGGGGTCTTAATCTTGTGACGTTACATTTCAAAATCGATATGTTGTAACGGGGTTCCTCGTTCAATACTCCTTGGCTGGCAGATTTATTTTTATTCTAAATTTTTAAATATTGACAATTAGGTTGATTTTTCAAAGGGATCTGTCAGCTGGGTTCCCTTCGGGAATGATGTACATACGTTATTTTATTTTATTTTGAATACTTTTATAAGTTTTATAGCCTATTTATGTAAATAATTTAATAGTGATTACTTATACTTTACAATATAACAATAATTTGAAGAATCGGAGTTGTTCCTCATTCAATGATTTCCTACCCCGCCCTGAGAGTCTACTACTACTTTCTTGTGGAGGACGTACAGACGTACACCCTCGCAATGTATAGGTAAATATTAAAAAACAATTAATGAAAATAAAACTTATTTCGGAACTGCTGGTTTAATTTAATAATTTCTAAGTGTAAAATTTCATAATATGTGACGTCACACTAGGGGGAGGTCTTACAAATATGACCAGCTGTGACAAGGACGGGGGGAGGGGTCAAAAAGTCACGAAATTAGTGTGACGTAATTTATGGATGGCCCCTTATTAGGAAAATCAACATTTGAAGTACTTTTTCAAACATAGTAGAATACCCTATTATTATATTTCAGATATTCTACAACAAACTAGAACTCACCGGAGTATCGGCGAGGCTGGTGGGCTATGTTCAAGCGATGATACTAGAGGCCTACGAAACACAACCAAATATCAACCGTAAGCACTATTGTTAAGACTGCTTTTAAAGAATCGGAAATCGTTATCTTGCTTTGAATATTATTTCATCTCGTTAATCGAAAATGCATGGATAGAATATTGAGAACGGCCGTAAATTGCTTTGATGGATAACTTTGTGGTTATTTGGCTGACGACCCGTGTGGCGCAATGGCTACCATGCCGAATCGCTGCACCGAGGGTCCTGGGTTCGATTCCCAATGAGGCGGAAATTTGAATGATGAGTTTGAACTTCTGTTCTCGGTCTGGGTGTGAATGTCCTTGTCTAGTGTGTTGTCCATGGCGCCCACGACACAGGGAATCCTAGTGTGGGGCTGTGAGTGTGAAGCGTTATTTATTTATTTATTTTCAGTGGATCTGTCGGTGGGTTGTCTGATGGAGGCGCAGTATGAGCTCACCGGAGAGAGGCATAGCGAACAGACGATCTTGAGCTCTGTTAACAACATACAGAGGCACTACATTGCGATAGCCAACTCAGGTATCGTACTCCTACTATTCTACTAATATTCATATGGAAGTTTGTTTAGCGGAAGGTAGTTTATTATTACTATTATTATTTCTCCATGGGGTTCGCCTGGATAGCTATAACCCTTGAGCATGAGTCAGCCGCCAAACGACACGTCGGCTGGTTTCCGGCTGGGGGCTTGAGAGCCAGTTCTTTCTTTTTTTTTCTTCTCTCTTGGCCGGCAACGTATTAGTGATGATTTGGTGTCACTGCTGTCCATGGGCGACTATAGCCGATAGCCATCAGGTGCATCGTCAGCTCGTTTGCCGGCTATTTCCATAAAAAAAACTTAACACAGACATACCACGTCTTGGACTTATTACTTGTCCAATGCCAACGTAAAGTTGAAAAAAACTTTTCACAGAACAAACTAGACCGCTAACCGCAAACCTACCTCTATAACCAACCGTCAGGCACAACGCACACGTCCCGCCGCGCGCGAGCCCTCCGCCTCCACCGCGCTACCTCAGCGGCCGGGCTCCGCGCGACGCACGCAGCGTCCTCCCTGCGGCTGTACCGGCGCGCGCGCGCCGCCGCCGCCGCGGGCCTGCCGCGCGCGCCCGCACGCACGCAGGCGAGCGTGGTCTATAGCGTGTGTAATGTTGCCAGCGTTGAGGACACGCAGGTATGTTGTACACAGAGCGATAAGAGTTAGGTATGCAGGGATTTATCTATACTAATATTATAATTACTTATTAATACCATTATTACTATTATTATTTCTCCATGGGGTTCGCCTGGATAGCTACCACCCTTGAGCATGAGTCAGCCGCCAAACGACTCGTCGCGTTCCGGCTGGCGGCTGGAGAGCCAGCTCTTTCTTTATTTTTGCTGTTGCTGATAGAAGAAGATGGTCTAGCCAGACATACAAGCGTGCCGGCTCCTGTCGCCTTTGCAACACCCTAGTATGGGATTGCGGGCAGTATTCTAAGCCGCCCCAATACGGTTTTTTTATTTGTAATCACCAAAATTATGTTTTATATATTGTAATAAACGGGCTGCAAGCCCAGCGTTCAAAAAATTCTTGAGCGCTTCCGTGCTTCGGAGGGCACGTAAAGCCGTCGGTCCGATTGTTATCGTAAGATAACAGTCCTTAAGCCATGTCGGAGGCTCTCGGGCGGCATGAGAACTTTGGACATTCGGGTTGGCCACTAACCCCTCCACCAATCCGCATTGGAGCAGCGTGGTGGATTATGCTCTAGGCATCCTCACAAGGAGAGACCCGTGTCCAGTAGTGGGCCATTAATGGGTTGAAGCCAAGCCCAGCATTAACCTATTTCTCGTACAAATTATATTAAGAACAAAAAAATATTGTCCACAGATAAAAATCGACAACCGACTTAAGCACATACTGGGGTTGCAACCTACGAACGAAACTCAACCTTACTGCCTTACAACAAAGTCGATTAAGCACGAAACGTTTACCCCCAAGACATCTAACGTAGAAACTATGCTAGACAGTATGGTGTTTAAAAAGGTTCAGACTAGCCCCTCACTGCCTACCATCCCAGCGTTTAAAATGCCAGAGTTCTTTAACCACGAACAATCATGTGACTGCTACGCGTGTGAGATACCGAGTGACCTTATAGCATGCTTTACCTGCGGTCTAGAAGCTTCGATGTACTTCCGAGCGGAAGAATACGATATAGCTCGAAGCTACTACGTGGGAGCCTTGAAAATGTTCGATTTAACAGAGGGTAGATTCAGAAGCAAAATGGTGGTTTACAAATCCAAAGGTTTCGATCAAAATATTCTTGACATAGTCGCTTGTGGATACAGAAAGGATTTCAGAGAGATTTTGATTCAGTTCTTAATTGATGCATCGCTTTTCGAACTTGCACAGAAGTTTTACGATAAATCTGATGATTATGTCGTTCGCATACATGAGGTTATATTGGAAATGCGAACGGTTAATCCATACATAGAAAGCGATGTGTACAATCTGATGGTTGCATCTGCACGCGTTAGGAAAGCTGTAAAGACCCCAGAATGCGGTCTCGAAATTGATTTCGAGGGCTTGAAAATTAATCCTGTTGAAAATAGTGAAATACTCAAAACGCCCGAATCAAAATGCTTGCCAGTAAACGCTACGCCGAAGGTAGTGAAAGCGGAGGAAATCCCCAACGTTAAATTGAAGGTCATAAAGCTTAATCTAGATGAAAACGCTGAGGAAGTTGATAATGACGTTAAAGTTAAACCTAAAAGAGATAAGAAATCGCAGTTTAAAGTTCCGATACCAGTAACTGCTAAGCTTAGTCTAGAGACTATAACTCCTCGACCGAGTAGATCAAAGCCTGCTATAACGCTCACTCAACCATCTTTAGACATTGAAAATACACCGAAAGACAATGAGTTCTTCACTCCCAAATCAACACCGAGCAGTGAGTTGTTTTTCACGCCAATGACCTCTGTGAAGACGTACGCCAAAAAGAGTAATATCGTAAAAAATTTAGAAGCGGAATTTTCCACACCCAAATCTGTAAAAAAATCGATCATTGAAGCAAACCCAGAAAATATAGACGCTAAAAAAGTAATAAAAGTTAAAGAAACCAAGGCAGAACCTAAAGAAGTTATTACAAGAATAGAAAATCGCGATACGAAGAAAAAAGTAGAAACTGGCTCAATGAAGAGTTTAAGAGAGAAAAGATCTTTGAAAAGAGCTACTAGTCCTGGTAAATTGGTTGAAGAAGAGAAGGTAGCGACTCGTTCTAGAAGACGACAGCCTCTTAATATAAAATGACGATAGAAATAACAAAGAAGGTTTTGGGTTTAGATAATAATACTCATAGCAATGATATTTATAATTTTTACAATTATTGCATCAATATATTAAGGGACCACTGGAAACCTAGATTTTTCTTTATATAAGCACTGTAAGCTATAATGAGAACTGATTGATAAGTACATTAACTCTTCCAAAGTATTTGATAAATCCATAAAACCAATCCATAATCATGTATGCGTGGAACCAAATGTACTTTTAATACTGTACCAATGAATAATAATTATATAAATTTAAATAATGTACCAAATAATGTATTTCCAGACTGTTTTGTAAACAATTTGTATTAATATTTGAATTAAATGACATTTCTGTTACAATTTTTTTTTTCATTTATCTCCTTTTTTTTTTTTTTGAAGTGAAAACTTCTTTAGCATCGTTGTTGATTTGAAAGTCAATGAAACGAAAAAGCGACAGTAAAAAGAGGCAGACATAAATTTATAAGATTTAACGTGGGAGAAAATGAGATACGAAGCATTATACAGTGTTTCTTATGTTCGTGGTTCTCTTTGTGTTACTTTAAAAAGTGTTGTATGAATACAATAATGGCGCGAGGAATGCTGGATAGATGGCGCTAGCTGCTCATTTTACTCTTCATATTATGTTAAGAGATGGCGTTAGCTACAACTATTTTATTTTTATTTTCTAACTGCATCACTATGATCATTACTAAAACTTACATGATCATCTTCCCGAAATTTTGCATTCGTCTCATTATCTTGAAACCAAAATTTTTGAAGGTTTCACTTCTACCACGTATCATATTCCTTGTACATACTGGACATGATATACGTACAAAAAACGTCCCCTTATGCTGAACGCACATTTGTCCGTACCGGATACCGTCCGCGCCGGACGCATCGCATTTGTATGAAATCCGAACGCATATACGTCATCCGCATCGGGTTGAAATGTGCGTTCAGCATAATCCTGCTAGTAATATAAATTGAAAGTTTGTATGGACATTGGACATTAGTTTATTTAATATTTTCCGTCTTACAACTTACAACTGTAGTAGTAACAAAGACAATTAAAATGTATTTTTATTAAACGACAATTACTATGAGCTAATATTAAGTATAAATTAAAAATTAGCTACCCGAATTACAACTATAGTTCGATAAGTAAGACGGGCAATTTTTTCCCTTCTTACAACTGTAATAATAATAACAACGGGAAAAATTTATCGATATTACTATTGCTAATATCGGTACTAACACGGGCAACAAACCACTCACCGTTTCACGCAAAAATTACTGAACGGATCTTCATGAAAAGCACACAGACCATGATCTGGAATAAGAAATTTTATTAAGATACATAAAGGATACATTGAAGTATAATGTCATACAACACATATCTCGAACAAAATGTGCCCCGCCGGGAGGTCCTATTTTCAAAATTGAGCCCCCGTTCTCCTTTTAAAATCGAACGAATCCATTGAAAATTGAAGCCGATCGGCGCCAATTCATTGGGACATACCTTGTGTTCTCGATGTTTTTCTATATACTAGTAATAATACTTCAATGAAAGGATATAATATATTATATCCCTACCGGAAAACGAGTACAGAGAGCTATTAAAGTGCATTTTGTGTTATTATAACATAGTGTAGGTATGGTACGTAAGTAAATTATGAAGTGCGTAATAAACTATGAATGTATTTTTGCAAAAGTAATGAAGAGGTCCTCCTTAAATTTATATCCGTATATTTAAGAATCAGTATAGGCACGCCGCACGCCGATTACACCAAAGAATTCAATGTATTCAATGGTATACACAGTTTTTAAATAAAATTTATTTATACAGTTTCGATTTAAAACGGAACTAAGAGTTATTGAATCTTTCGTTAAATAACTATTTATGGAATATCATAGAGTAGGGTTCTTTATAAGGAATAGTGAAATTTTTAGTCTATGGGAGTAGCGAGGTAAAAAGTAACCTATGTCACTCTCCGGCCTCCTCACTATCTCCACACAAAAATTATACCACAACACCGCTCTGTTACCACGTGAAAGAGGGACAAACAAACACAATTTCGCAATTATAATATTAGTATAGATTTATTTTCATATTAACAAAAAAAGGAGATAGGTCTCTTTTTTATCGTTTAAGGGTTATTTTCTAAAAGTCGTCCTTTAAGTAAATAATAATTTAGGTAAGAGTTCCTTACGTTGTTGATCATTCACCTTGAATGACCTAAAGAGCTTTACTAAATTATTACACTAAAAATTATTCACTTATTTAGTAAAAATTTAGTTATCTACTTAACTACTTAATACGTGTAAACCGAACCTAAGGGACTTGAATAGTAAGCGTCTGACGCGCGTCCGGGCACGCGTCGGCTCTGCGCCCGAGATGCTTGCATTATTTTGAACGTAACCTTGTAATGTGACATATACTTATATACAGATATACATACAGATAATAATATGTCCGTTTGTTGTATTTTTTTTGTTTCTTTTTTTTGTTGTATTTTTGTCTCATTACGCCCGGGGTGCGCGCTTCGGGCTCTTAATTGCTATATCAAGTCCCTAAACAAAACCTATTCCTAATTAATTAATTGATTTCTAAGGCGATTAGAATTCCGGCATCGAGTTCCATATTTATCGAGGACCTGTCAAACCATGGCAAATATGTCAAGGCGCGGGGCCTTTAGCGGATGTGGGGGCCCTAGCAGATGCGGGGCTCCTAGGCAGTTGCCTACTCTGCCTTATAGATAGTTCAACACTGGTTCTAGCAAAGAAACATTTTGTATAGTGTTCCAAGTTAATCCGTTTCGAAGAGCGCCTTCAAGTATTCGCCGGGCCACACGGTCTCCACGATCCAGTCGACATAGGCCGACACGTTGGTGTAGGAGGCGGGCTCCCCCCGGCTGCACACCCCGCCCCACGACACCACGCCGTCCACCACGTAGTTGCAGCTGAACTCCGGGTTCCGCACCTTGTACATCAGGGGCCCGCCGCTATCGCCCTGCAATTATTCACACGTGATCACTGTTTGCGTCATTTTGTCGTGTCGTACGTGCGGATACACTAAAGTTGTTTATACGCTACACGGGAGCAATACGGAGTGAGTCCGGAGGCGATGCCGAGGTTTTACACATCGTAGGCGCCTTCGTACTTTATGTGTACCAAAAGTCCCTTATACCGTTTGGAACAATACAAAAAAAAAACCGCCTCCACTCCGAGTAGTGTGTCAGGGCCGGATTTGGGGGAGGGCAGGGTCCCAGAGTCTCCAGACCTTGAAATCCGGCCCTGCGTAAACAACATAAAGGTCCCAATCTCACCTGACAGCTGTCTGTCATCCCGTTCTGACTCTTCCAGCCTCGGGCACAAATCATTGTTTTGTCGTCCCATTTAAAACCCGGCCAACTTAGAGAGGAACTGCATTCGTTACCGTTGACCGTAGAAATGATTGCCTGTAACAAGTAGTATGGGACCCTTAAGTCACGAGTATCGTGCACTATCTTATAGCACAATGTGACCTAGTTAAATCTGTACTTAAGTCATGCGTTTTCGTGACCTAGGTAGTCCCTTTTAACCGACTTAAAAAAGGAGGAGGTATTCAATTCGACTGTATTTTTTTTATGTTTGTTACCTCAGAACTTTCGACTGGATGAACCGATTTTGATGATTCTTTTTAATCGAAAGCTGGTGCTTGTCATGTGGTCCCACTTTTTGAGCTAGATCTGACGAGTAGTTTTTGAGTTATTTTGAAGTCTGTTATTTTTTTCTTGCTAAAATTCAGATTATTAGATGCGTGACTTAACTTTTCTATAATTGCACAGTGCGAAGCTCGAGTACTGTGCTGAAGATAGAGAAACTTATAGTCACAAGCTTTCACACTGTAAATAAAAAATGGGCTGCTTTACACACGATAAAAGGTAGGTTTAGGTTACAGTGACACATAAAAATAATTACGTTTATCTTGTGTCTAATAGCTTCTGACCATAATAATAATTATAGGATAGCAACGTGAGAAGCAGCTCTGCCAAATTATAGTTAATGCAAATAGCACGGACCTGAAAAAAAGACAGACGTAACCTCGTCTTATCGAGAGTGAAGCATATCAATGGCCGCCCGCTTACCATGTGTGCGTAATTTTTAATTCGCGATTGACGCAGTATGGTGTCAATGTGTGGGTGTGTGTACTTGTACGAAAAGAGAGTTGGTATTACTATGGATGCTTCATCGTCTGTCTTTTTTTTAGGTCCGTGCCAAATAGGTTGAAATTTTTCGTATCTTCGCGGAATAAAACATATCCACATGATTATTATTCTAAGTCTACATGAAACAATTTCCATGGGTAGGTACTATTTAAGTAAATACCTTCTGCAATAAGTTCGTTGAGGAAGCCTTGTGTCCGGTTTCTCCCCAGCCTGCTATCAGTCGGATGTTGTCTTCGGCATCGATACCAGGCACCGGGAGACACACTGGCCGAATGAACTTCGAAAATGTTACACTGGAATATTCGTATTATTATTACATAGGTACTGTGCGTTTGGACCAATATTTATCTTGACATAATCTCGAAACACATAGCATGAAAATATAATCTTAAATTAAAATTTGTTTTTCAAAACAGGCAGTGTTTTCTGGATTTTAAAAAGAGTTAGGTATGTACTAAAGGCTAGGTACAGAAATGTGCGGTAAGTTTTTGTTTAAGGCTTAAACCTGAATCGTGAAGGATGTCTACTTAGATCATTGTTGGTCGCAGAGAATCGATTATACTCAGAGCACATTCGTGACAGTGGGGAGTGCCTGAGACCATTTGTCCGGGTTGACGGCACAAACAGAATTTTGATAACAGACTGTCGTGGACTCTTGATCCAGTCTTGGTGACATTAAAGAACTCTCGATCTTGCCATAAGCAGCTTAATTTGCACATAGCATTTTTGTCTATTTGTTTCTTGCTTTTATCTGGATTTCCTTTTCACATCATCTTTGAATTGACAATACCGCTCCAAAATACACAAACTCGTTGACAAATGTGACGTCCGCAAGTACTTATTTCAGTCCTAGGGAGTTGACTAGTTCTACAATAAGCATTATTTTGGTATCGATACTCACATAGCTAACATTACCAGGGCCGGATCTGGGGGGGGGGGGGGCTGACAGGGGCACCCCCAAGGCGGTTTAGGGAGGGCGCCAAAATCATAATATAGTATGATAAAAAATAAAAAGAATTGCTCCATAAAGCGCTTAGCAAAGGCGCCCGATGACCTTGTTTTAGTCTGAGCGCTAAACCGATTTTGCTTTCTATAGGTACGTTTATGTACGGATAGACGCCCGATGACCTTTTTTTGGAACCGATTTTGCAATTCATAGTAATTATCAAAACTCCGTAGGCGCAACTATTAAGTTTCTGCCCCGGTTCCAAAAAATCGTAGATCCGGGGCTGAACATACCGACGACTGCATTATCGGACTGAACTTTTTAAGGACACATCAGTGCAGGTATCATCGCGAGAGGAGTGGTAAGGTTCCCGCAACAAGGATTGTTTCTTGAGAGTTCGCCGTGATGCTGGCACCCAGGTCGAAAACCTTGGAGTGCGTCACCTTTCTGGAGAAGACGGTACCTACTACGTGTGTTAGTGGCCAACCCAAGTATCGCAAGTGTTCATGCGAGGGCCTCCGACATGACTTAACGACTGTTATCTTACGATAACAACCGTGACCGACGGCTTTACGTGCCCTGTGAATCACGGAAGCGCTCAAGAAATCTTTGCCACTAGCGGTCACCCATCCAACTACCGACCGCGCCCGTTGTTGCTTAACTTTGTCGATCGCTTAGGATCGACGCAACCCGCCGGGCTATGAGCGCTTCTATTCGATGCGATGTGGTGGAAAAATATGGAGATTACCCTAAGAACATTGCTCATTAGTTCATGACCAAATGCGACTCTAGGATGAAGCTCATTGAACTTAGCAGCGCGCTGATACCTCCCAAATACCTATTGGGTTTTGAATTTAATTTTGAACAAGTCTTTGTAATAAAAATATTGATTGTATTATAAATTATTTGTATTTTACACTAACAGTATTATCTGAATTATCCATATTATCCGGATATATCTGGATAGTGATTAGGAACTATCCGAAATACCCGAATACTAAATTGAGCGGATAATTGCATGCCCTAACCTGTCTAAGACAATAATGTTAACATTTGACATACAGCGTTAAATGCCTTCGTGTATTGTACTAATGTGATTGGTGTAGTGAAACGAAAGATAAACGTATGTGTGTTGTAGCTCTTTTCGGAACAGATTTTTTGGTTGATTGGTAAGGGTATAACCACGGACCTAAAAAAAGACGGACGTAACCTCGTCTAATCGAGAGTGAAGCATAGCAATGGCCGCCCGCTTACCATGTAATGCGTAATTTTTGATTCGTGATTGACGCAGTATGGTCAATGTGTGGGTGTGTGTACTTGTACGAATAGAGAGTTGGTATTACTATGAGTGCTTCACTGAACTTGTTGTTGGGATTACGTCCTTCTTTTTTTTAGGTCCATGGGTATAACGTACCTATCTATATTTTTTAAATATCATTGGACTAAGACAAAACTTACCGTCTGTTAAGTTCCACCAAGGCTATGTCGTGCTCCTTTCTTGCTGAAGTATAGTATTTGTAAGGTATCAACTGAATAATACCAAACAGCTCTCCGCCGCGTATGTCAGTTTTGTCCAAACTCCCGAGGAAGGCATATCGAAGTTTACCACTATAATAAAACAAGATATTACTTACATCGAAATAATCTATACTAATACTAGCTGCCCGGACAGACTTCGTTCTGTCAAAAGTTTTTTTATTTTGAGATGTAAGCTATCCTATCTTTCAAGTTGGATCAAACTGCACACGGTGTGCAAATTTGATTAAAATCGGTTAAGTAGTTTAGGAATCCATCGCGGAAGTTTGTTTGGTTGAACGCGCTAATTAGTTCTATTTAAAACCCCATTTCAGTGGAAAAATTGCAGCCGGAGTTAAATTTAAATTGGATAAAGAATTTATATACTAAAAGACAAGACATGTGACGACCCGTGTGGCACAATGGTTACCATACCGGTTCACCGCGCCGAGGGTCCTGGGTTCGATTCCCAGCGAGGAGGAAATTTGAATGATGAGTTTGAATTTCTGTTCTCGTTTTGGGTGTGAATGTCCTTGTCTAGTGTGTTGTCCATGGCACCCACGACACAGGGAATCGTAGTGTGAGGCTATGAGTGTAGCATTATTTATATGTATACTGCTTAGATCTTCAGTCTCTCAGGAAAGATCCATCCATCCAGAACTAATGACCGCCCGATAATGTCCAAATCTTTTGGTCTAGACGTATGATATTTATGTGTACTCCCAAAGTAACTTACAAAGAACTTATTAGGACATGTCCCGCTGTGAGGACGAACTTGGCGCTGATGAGTGACCCGCCTCCGATCCACACGATTTCATTCTCTGTGCTGATACCGCTATCGCATCCCAGCACCGCCTGCAGCAAACAGTTAATATCTATGAGTAAATAGTGCAACCAAACCGCAGATATTAAACACTACTACCAGGGCCGTTTTTAACCTGAGGCCCTGGGCATATTAGGATAATGGGGCCCCTATGACTTTGACAGAACACTATTTTCTTAGAATAAACAAAGAAAGTAGATAAGCAAGCCTCTAGATTTATGCAAAAGCTAATAAGCAAATTGGTATTGTAGTCAGTAATTTAGGTTCGATTTATTCGAATTAAAAAAGTTTTTCGGTAATAAATATTGGTTATTGTTTAGTGATATGGCAGGAACTAGGGGGCCCCTATCGATCACGGGGCCCTGGGCACTTGCCCAGAGTGTCCAGTGGGATAGAGGGGTCTGACTACTACTACTCGTTCAATTCAAGTATGCCTTCGTCGACCATAATGAAGTCACATATAACGGTACTGTAGACAAAAAAGTAATCAAATAATTTCATTAATTTATGTAACAAATTACCTTCGCCACTGTGTAAGACCTTTTCTCTTTTAGTCATTGCGATTCAAATCAACGAACGTAAAATAAATCAACAGAAAAATAATTTAAGGAAAATAACATCAAAATGAACTTCAAACTGGAGAACGTATACGCGCCACATCCGTACTAAATGGGGCGACGCTCGAACTGCGGGACGGGAGGTAAGGACATTCTTGAAATGAACGCGTTTTAGGCTAAGTAAAGGCTGTATAAGTGTATACAGTTACATACCATGTGTGGAAATTCCATGGGGGAAGCGGGTTCTCCACCAGAAACCCTCTGCGAGGTGAATGGTATGGAGCAGGTGTAATGTCTCTTGTACGAGACCCCGTCGTATTCACAAATGTTAACATACCGTTCGTTCGCCACACACTCTGTGGACAGAAATATTGTAAAGTGTATTTAGTTAATCACGGAATCACTTTCAGGACACTTAGGTCTTGTTTCACCATCTTCAAGTAAGTCCGAAGTAAGCTATTCGTTGGTTAAGTTGACATTTCGTGTATGTAAAATGACACTTTAACGTCACTTTAACCGGCGAATAGCTTATTCAGGACTCTACTTGATGATGGTGAAACAAGCCCTATGAATAAAAATTAAAAAAAAAACCCGATTGCTGTCCAACCTATCATGATATACCTTTTTGAAATCCTTATGGTGAGCTCTTTAATTTGACACCCATATTGCATTATTCGATTTATTTTTATTTTTTGATACTTTAAACAATAGCATCTCACAGCCCCCATATTTGTTTTTTTTTAATTTCACTTTTCTAAGAACACTTGTATCAAGACAAATCTAACGATAATATCTATATATATAAAATTGAAAAGAGATACACTGATTAAACAAAAAATCTCAGAAACTACCGAACCGATTGTGATGAAATTTGGCAGGGAGATAGTTTTTGCTAAGGAGACGTCAGCTAAGAACGGATTTTTGGAAATTCATCCCCTAAGGGGTAAAAATAGAGTTTGGAAGCCATTTTCATACAAACCAACTTTGTCAGTTTTAGATTTATAAATTTGAATTTTTTTATGTAAGTTTATAGTAATAAACAAAAGTTAGCTTTAACACATTTTTTTGGAAAATCATCCCTTAAAGGGTTAATTTACTGAATTTAACTTAGTAGGCAACTTCGTCATTTTTGAAGTAAAAAACATGAAAATTTACACATTAGCTCCAAATTAAAAACAAAATTTAGAAGAATTATGTTTTTTTGGAAAATCAACCCCTAAAGGGTTGAATAAGGCTGTGCAAGTTAGTATGGCTACTTCGTCAGTTTTGAAGTATGAAGGGTGAAAATTTGGATATAAGCTCATAGTTGGACACAAAGAAGAACTGTATCACTGTTTTCTCGAAATTCGTCCCTTAAAAATAGGGGTTGGATGTTATTTACATGTAAATCAGCTTCGTCAGTTTTAGAGTTATAAATAATAATATGATTTTTTTATGTAAGTTTATAGTAATAAACAAAAGTTAAGTTTAACAAATTTTTTTGGAAAATCATCCCTTAAAGGGTTAATTTCTTGGATTCAACTTAGTACGCAACTTCGTCATTTTTGAAGTTAAAAACATCAAAATTTATATATTAGTTCAAAATTAGAAACGAAATTTAAAAATTATGCGTTTTTGGGAAAATCAACCCCTAAAGGGTTGAATAACGTTGTGCAAGTTAGTATAGCAACTTCGTCAGTTTTGAAGTAAGAAGGGTGAAAATTTGTATATAAGCTTATATTTAGACACAAAAAATAACTGTATCACTATTTTTTCGAAATTCATCCCCTAAAAATAGGGGTTGGAAGTCATATAAATCAGCTTCGTCAGTTTTAGAGTTATAAATATTTTTTTATGTAAGTTTATAGTAAAACCCAAAAGTTAAATTTAACACATTTTGGAAAATCATCCCTTAAAGGGTAAATTTCTTGGATGGAACTTAGTATGGCAACTTCATCAGTTTTGAAGTATGAAGGGTGAAAATTTGTACATAACCTTATAGTTAGACACAAAAAATAACTGTATTACTGTTTTCTCGAAATTCATCCCCATAAGGAGTAATACTAAGGGGTTGAAAATTGGGTTGAGTTGAGAGTTTAAGAAACTACGTCATTTTTGAACTCAGTAATATGGAAATTTTTATGTACGCTTACAATTAGAAAAAACAAAAATTAATTGTTAAAGGTTTTTTGGAAATTCACCCCCCAAGGAGTAAAAAAACCAGGAGATGTAAGTTTGTGCGAAACTTCATCAATATCGAACTCAGAAATGTGAAAATTCATCAAAAATTTATTGTAACAGGTTTTTTTGGAATGTCATCCCCTAAAGGATAAAGGGGTTGCAAATTTTTCCACAACTTCGTCATTTTAAAACTCAGAAATCTGAAAATTAATATGGAAACTTATAATAAGAAACAGATAATTAATATAGGGGACTTTACGAACGCGAGGGGGAGGGGAGAGGGACTGGGAGCGGGAGAGGGACAGGGAGCAGTAGAGGGAGAAGGAGCGGGAGAGATAGAGGGTGGGAGAGGGGCAGGAAGTGAGAGGGAGAGAGAGCGGACAGGAAGTGGGAGAAGGACCGGGTGTGGGAGAAGGACAGAGAGATGGACAGAGAGCGGGAAAGGGAGCGGGACAGGGAGCAGTAGAGGGAAAAGGAGCGGGAGAGAAAGAGGGTGAGGGAGAGGGGCAGGAAGTGAGAGAGGGACCGGGTGTGAGAGAGCGATAAAGAGTGGGAGAGGGAGCGGGACAGGAAGCGGGAGAGGAACCGGGTGCGGGAGTATGACAGGGAGCGGGAAAGGAGAGGGAGTGGGACAGGGGGTGGGAGCGGGAGAGGGACAGGGATAAGGACAAGGAGTGGGAGAGGAGCAGGGAATAGGAGAGGGAGAAGGAGAAGGACAGGAAGGGGCAAAGGGACCGGGTGAGGGAGAGGGAGAGGGACAGGGAAATGGAGAGGGATAGGGACAGGGAGTGGGAGCGGGGAAGGGAGAGGGAGAGTGATTAATACTGAAATTTATAATCAATAAATAGCGAAATATGAAGTGAGTTGATATGAAAGTTTTAATTTTTCGTTTTTGTTTATTTGTTTGTTACTTGGTAATGGATATATTGAAAAACTACTGGACCGATTTCGAAAAATCGTTCATCAGTAAAAAGCTACATTATTACTGAGTAACTTATGAGAGTAAGAGGTTAAATTTAGTTTTAGTAGATTCATTGTTTATAACGCAACCTTAATGATTATTTTTGTATTATATTGAGAATTTCGTCAAGTTGATCCTACTTAAAAAAGGGAGGTTCTGATGATGGATTATAATAATAATAATAATAATAATAATAATAATAATAATAATAATATCTTTATTTCTCTCTTCACAAAGCAAGCACACCTTAGTACTAAGAATTCCATATTATGTTCTAAGAAAAGTTATTGCTTTGTGAGAGTCTGGAGTCCGTACAAGGGTAACCTGTATGACGGATCTCCAGGCTCTCACACCCCGGAAAGGTTGAATTTAGTAACAGTAACTTAATATAAAAGATTACAATTTCGTGACCTTGAGGTTTTGCACTGTAAGTGAAATTGATAATACAATAGGAATAAGGCATAACTCTGTCTCCTAAACTAAGTCAATATTTGGCTTGTATCTCAGGAGTCATTGCTTCTCCCTTACCCCTGTATACAATAATAACGTACAGTGATCCATAGTCTAAGTCCGTAGTAGTACTAGTAGTAGCATGCGTGTGGTATTGGTACGACAAATACGTTATATAAAAACAAACTGTAAATCGAAATTGAATACAATTATTGCATAATTATACTAAGAAAGTTGTGTGTATGTGTGAATGTGTGCGAGAGCGATGCGCACGCACGCGCGCACGCTAGTGTGTGTGTGTGTGTGTGTGTGTGTGTGTGTGTGTGTGTGTGTGTGTGTGTGTGTGTGTGCGTGTCTCTCTCTCTCTCTCTCTCTCTCTGTGTGTGTGTGTGTGTGTGTGTGTTATGTGTGTGCGTGCGTGTGTGGTTTCATGATTGAGATTTTTACTAGTCTAACCGTGTGACTGTGATATTTACTTGCTTTATACAATGATTTTTTCTGTGTTTTCGTAGTCTGTATTTAAAAGATAGTTTTTAAGTTTTATTTTAAGATCACGTTTACAATCATATTTAGTCGTTTGTGTATTTTGTTATATATTTTGGCACTTATTACGTAATTGTGTCTGCTAGCAAAAACAGTTCGGTGCCGTATCGCGGGACAAGGAGGTATAGGTCTACGACGGTCTGATTTACGTGTATTTACGTTACTTAATACATAAGGAACCGTGACATGTTTCCGAAGAATTGTACGCAAAATAAATAGTTGTCTGACTGTCAACACACGACATTCAGAGTACAGGGAAGTTGTCGAATACCTAAAGGGTTTAAAGTTTTTGACTTTAAGAACGGCCCTTTGTGCAATTTCTAATTCTTTGAGTATTGTTTTTGCCGCTCCGCCCCAGGCTGGTATGCAATAAGAAATAATTGATTCACATAAGCTAGAATATACTATGTTCAATGTCTCCATATCTGCTGAACTTCGCAACCGTTTAAAAATATATATTATTTTTCTAACTCTTCCTGCTAAAGTATGGACATGCGTTCGCCA
The DNA here is from genome assembly GCA_951805285.1 of Thymelicus acteon. NCBI lineage: Eukaryota > Metazoa > Arthropoda > Insecta > Lepidoptera > Hesperiidae > Thymelicus > Thymelicus acteon. Next base: position 19,225,501 of record OX638214.1, on the reverse strand, counting down.
GCTTAGTCTTTTATCTAGTTCGACACCTAAATATTTGATGGTTTTAGTACGTGTGAGTTCATCACAATCACAGTTTGTCGACAGTATCTTACATATGTGTGCTTTTATGTTAACGAGTAGATTTTCATCAGTTTTTGGAGAAAATGTTATGAATTTTGTTTTATTAATATTTAATGTGAGAATATTATGAGTCAACCAATCAATTACTGTTCGGAGACATTTTTCAGTGTTGTTTATAAGATCTGTCCAGTTTGTGTCATATACTATGAGAGCAGTGTCGTCAGCATAAGCAATTATTTCGCAATTTGGTAAATTTAATTGACATAGTTGATTTACATATATTTGGAAAAGGGTTGGGCCGAGAATACTGCCTTGTGGAACCCCATATGAAAGGTTAACTTCCTCACTAACGTAACCAGATATTTTTACAGACTGTCTACGATCAGATAGATAGTCTGTGAAAATGTCTAGTGCGATACCTCTTACGCCTAAATGTTCCATTTTATTTAAGAGTCTAGATAAAGAAACTGTATCGAACGCTTTACTAAGGTCCAGGAATACCCCTATGCACTTAAATTTATCGTCTATTTTTTTAGCTACTGTGTTGGTTAACTTTAGCAATGCATCTTCTGTAGATACTCCCCGTTTAAAGCCAAATTGGTTTCGAGAGATTAGATTATTACTTTCTAGAAACCCTTTTAGACTGTTATTAAGAACACGTTCTAATATTTTCGAAAGGGTGGTCAAAACCGAAATAGGCCTATAGTTTGTGACATTGTTTCTGTCTCCACTCTTATAGATTGGTGTGACTAAAGCTTTTTTAAGTGCCATCGGGAAAACACCGTTCCTGATTGCAAGGTTGCAAATGTGTGTTATTATGGGAACTAATACCTCCCGTGATTGTTTTAGCAAGGATGCAGGTATACCATCCCAGCCCACCGAGCACTCATCCTTAAGACCCATTATTATGTACTCAATGTCCGCATTGTCAACTTCATTAATTACTAGTGAGTTACATTGAGAATGATTACTTTTAAAGGGATTTGCTTGCGTAGGTATATTATTTGATATAATTTTACTAGCCAATTGGCTACCAATTTGTGCAAAGAATTTATTGACTGCATTAACAGACTGGGTTGGATTATTCTCGAGATGTAAAAGATCATCGGCATTTGTTACTTCGCGTTGTGTGTTTGTAATCATTTTTATCGTCTTCCAAGTTCCTTTTGGGTTAGTTTTGTTTTTAACAAATTCAGTTTTTTGGTATTGAGTTTTTAATTTACGAATTAGGTTATTACAGAAATTCCTATATCTTGTGTAGGTAATTTTAAGTATTTCATTGTCAGGGGATTTCTTCAATTTTAAATGCATTTTGTCGCGATTCCGGATACATTTAAGGAGACCAGGCGTGACCCAAGGCTTAATGTTACGTTGCCTTCTAGGGGTTTTTAGTGTCTCTGTGTGTGTCTTAATTATTGACATTAGAATATCAATAAACATATCAGTGGCGAAGTTAGCATCTGCACAACAGAGTACTTGGGTAAAGTCTGTCCTTGCGATTTGTTCTAATGCATCTGTATAATTTAAACGGGTACGATATTTGTTAGGTTTATAATTACGATTTTTGCGTAGGTCTAGGGCAAACATGATTGGTAGGTGATCCGTTATACCTGAGGCGATAGTTAAGGTAGTTACGATTTGATTCGTCTTTATAAATACGTGGTCTAGACAACTGTTATTTCTGGTATTAAATGAGTGCGCCGGTAACAGACCATGGCTAGCCATGAGGGTTAAATATTCGCTAGAATGTCTATCCCAACTTCCAATTTTAATGTCGATGTTTATGTCACCGATTACCGCTATATTTGCGAAAGTTTTTAAACTTATAAGCACCATATTTAAACTGTTAAAAAAATTATCGTAGTTTTCGTTTTTGTTAAGCGATGGGGACCTATATAGGGAGATTACAGCTAAGTTGTTACCAATAGTACAAATAAGGCAGCTACCATCCTGAAATACAGGTTCTGTAATATTATAATTTAGGTTTTGTTTCATGTAAATAATAATACCATCGTTTTGGTTTAGTAGCCTTGTGGATGTATGCGTTTTGTAATTATTAATTTGAGGTACTTGGTCAGACTTACTTAGCCAACATTCTGTTAGGATAATAATGTGGTATTCTATGTTGATTCGTGATAGTAGAATATTCAAGTCATCAAAGTTTTTATGGATACTCCTTATGTTTAGGTGGAATGTATATATAGTGTTTTTTCCATGGCACGTTAGATATTGTGAACATGTTTCAGGGACACACAGATTGAAGGAATTTGATATATCTATTGAATCGAGTTCAGTATTAACAGTGCTGTTTATGAAATTGGCCATGATGTATTATAGTTATAATTAAAATGTGTTAACACAAAAATATAACTGTAATGAAATGTGTAAAAAAAAGAACAAAAAAAAAAAAAAAGAAAAGACAACTAATTCCCACCCCTTATTGTAGTTAATGTAAGTAATATTTTAATGTAACAAAATTTTAGATTATTAAGTTAATTTACTCCTTTTATAATGACTTCATGAAAGTAATATTTTATTCTAAAGTATATTAACAAAAACTAATCTAAATACATAGGTTTGTATACATCAAACAGCGACACAAACAGACTGTGAATAATTACAGAGATACACACGTTTTATTAATAGATTTTTATATATTTTTAAGCTCTTCTATGTCCCCTTCACACGTTATACGTATCTTTGGGGAACCCTCGCTTTTCCTTACAAAGACCTTTCCGAACGATGTCCAACAGAAAGTGTATTTGCTGTTTTTTATAAATTCGCGTGCAAGAAAGAAAAGTCTTCTACTCTTGCTAGTAAGATTTTCTGATATGTAAATAGTCTTAGCTGGTCCTGTAATACCTAGTTTTAAGGTACTAATTTTGTTCTCTCTGTTTTCTTTATTATATTTCTTGTAGGAATCAAGGAATCTGTTTTTGGTGAATACGGAAGTGAAGTCGGCTATGATTGGTTTGGAAGAACTCTTTAATCCAATGCGGTAGATGTCCTTTAAATCCGAGTTACTGAGTGTCACGTTTAGTACTTCGGCAGTTTTATGTAAAATATTTTTCAGATCTTCTTTCGATTCCGTAGGTAGTTGAGGAATGTTACGTAACTCAATGCTTGTGCTGTGCGTCTGGCGTTCAAAAGACTCAAGTTTGTTTTCTAGTGTTAGAATTTTACTTTCGTAGCCTTTTTTTTCTTCCTCTAAATGGTTTAATTTTTTTAATACCTCATCATATTTGTGGGACATAGTTTCCATGGCCAATTTAACCTCATTGATCGAAGTAAGTATCGTCGAAAATTTTTCATCCTGGTCCTCTTTTAGTTTAATGAACAGTTCCAAAATTTCACATTTGCTAGGATCTATCACTGCGTTCTTAAGTTTACACTTTATGTTACGCGTAGTAATATTATGAAATGACTTAATATTTTCAATTTCTTCTTGAGGTGAGTCACTTAAGTTTGGGTCCGATGAGGCGTGTTGAATTGGCGTTCCAAAGACAATTGGAGATTGGATCTGGGGCGGCGAGCGATTTAGTGGCATAACTAAATTATGCTGGAGTTAGATTGCCGTACGTTAGACTCGAGCTATCCGTATTACGTCCGAGAACTATATATGCTTGAATTCGTTGGACTACAAGCGGGCGTGCGTCAGTGTCGGCAATCGTAGATGAATGCGTCGCGCGTCGGTGCAAAAGCGGTGTCAGTATAGGCCGATCGCTGAGTGAGCGAGTATCAACTACTAGGAGATAATGACACGCGTAGTCAGCGAGCACGGTACGAGCAATAGCAATGCAGAGGCCCGTGAGAAAGCAGGACGCAATGTCATCAGCTACCCATATAGCTGACGTAGTGAGTCGACGTAGGAGCAGACGCAACAGGTGCAGCCGCGAGGCAAGCGCACGGAAGCGAGGGCTATGCGATGCTCGATGTGCGTGACAAAGATGTAGCTATTATGAATCTTTGCTTACTTGTGTATACAATTTTATGCTGTCTCGTTCAGTGCGTTGCTCTTCATCAACCGCGTGTAGCGGGAAGTGATAGGGGTGTGCTGCTTGTAAACTTCTGCGCTCCTATTATTGCGGCACTAATATTTGAGTACAACTTTTAATTATTTTTGGATGGAAACACAATAAATACAGTACTACACGTCCGTTCGCAAGCGAGATCCAGGGAGGAGATTCTGTAGATAAAGAGTGGAACTCCTCAATGGTGGGGAATAAATGAACCGTGTTCAAAGACATTTATTGTTGTTATCGTTTACATTGTAAAACATCTGGTGGTGTAACTTGGAGAACGAAATATGTTGTAACTCTTGAACGGATGGAAACCACAGAACCGTTTTTAAAGGTATTTTTTACTGTACCCGTTGACATCGTGAAACCAGTTTATCATTGATCCATTTAGGATCTGGTGGTGTAACTTGGAGACAAGATATGTAACTCCTGGATGGATGGAAATAACGGAACCTTTTTAAAAAATATATAATAAATCTCAAGAGCCAATTTTTCTGTACATAATTTTTTTTTTAAGATTTCGGTTAGGGGCACTTCAATAACATGTTAAAGCACCAAAAAATTTGTTTCCCCGGATACAAGATGAAAATTGGTATGGAATATTTTAAAAATATTAACGATTTGCTTTAAATTTGCAACAAACATTCTTCCTTTAATTAATGGAATATATATTTTCCTACATTTCGATTTTTTCAAAATTTTTAATGAAAAAGAAAAAAACAAATTAATGTTATTGTTGTTTATTCTTCAAAACCCGCTCCCGGAGGAATGATTTGTGATTGTATCGTAGGTTTCAGTATATTAATTTCTAAATATTAAGTACTTCAATATTAATTAACCTGCTTTTAAATTTTCTTCTGTGAGGGGTAGGTTATGATAAGCATAATTTCCGCGTGCGAAGCCGCGGGCAACTGCTAGTATCTTAATAATTATATAAATCCATTCAGCGGTTTGGATGATACGAGGTAATAAAGAATATTACACACATACTTAGGGGCCATCCATAAATTACGTCACACGTTAGGGGGGAGGGGGGGGGGGGTCGATGAAGTGTGACATTGTGTGAAAAGGGGTGGGAGGGGGTCCTAAATTTTGTGACGTTACATTTTAAAATCGAATAATTGGTATGTATAGGTAAATATTAAAAACGAATTAATGGAAATAAAACTTATTTCGGTACTGCTGTTTTAATTTAATAATTTCTACGTGTAAAATTTCATAATATGTGACGTCACACTAGGGGGGAGGTCTCACAAATGTGACCAGCTGTGACAAGGGGGGGGGGAGGGGTCAAAAAGTCATGAAATTCGTGTGACGTAATTTATGGATGGCCCCTTACAAACATACATACAAGATATTACACGCGAAAAACAGAACCCATCCTGGCAGTCGGGTAAAAACCCTATTGTAAAAATAGTAAGGCTATTTTATCTCTAATGCACCGGTTTGATGATCACATTTATCCCTAAACTAGCTGACCCGGCGAACTTCGTGTCGCCTAACAAACTATTTTTTTTTTTCAAAAATAAAAGTAGCCTAAGTTACTCCTTGTTACATCAGCTATCTGCCAGTGAAAGTCCCGTCAAAATCGGTCCAGCTATTTCAGAGATTAGCCGGAACAAACAGACAGACGGACAGACCGACAAAAATTGTGAAAAATGCTGTTTTGGTATATGTACCGTGTATACATCCAAATGTACTTAGTAAAAAGCGGTTATTTTAATATTACAAACAGACACTCCAATTTTATTTATTTGTATAGAAGTTGTATAATTAGATATAGAATATAGATGAATATCAAGCTAATATATAAAAGTTATTACGTTCCCAAGCGACTTTATGAGAAGGATTCTGGAAGGCCGGAGTCTGGATCTTGGGTAGAGGTCGACAGCCCTGGGGCTCCGGAGGCTGTGGCAGCTCCGCACTCTTCGGACAACACATCATTGGCAGGTAGCCATCGTAGTGACATGTCTGTGAAAAAAGAAAAATAATTTCTTTATGTCCTAAGAGGATCCTGTTCTCGGGTAAAGATAATCTCCTCTAAGGGGCCATCCATAAACTACGTTACACTAATTTCATGACTTTTTGACCCCTCCCCCCTCCTTGTCACAGCTGGTCACATTTGTGAGACCTCCCCCCTAGTGTGACGTCACATATTATGAAATTTTACATCTAGAAATTACTAAATTATAACAGCAGATCCGAAATAAGTTTTATTTTATTTCCATTAATTGTTTTTTAATATTTACCTGTACATACCAATTATTCGATTGTGAAATGTGACGTCACGAAATTTAGGACCCCCTCCCACCCCTTGTCACACAATGCCACACTACATCGACCCCCCCTCCCCCTAACGTGTGACATAATTTATGGATGGCCCCTAATGAATTATACGACATCTAGAAATGTTCTTTCCCTGCCTGAATAGCTACCACTCTATATAATTAACCGTGTAATATTTCCACCCAACTGAACCACGGACGGGGCTATGCGGCCATTCACAAAAAGTCATATATATGTAATACATTTTTTTTGCCAATGTTGAAACATGTTTGATATATTTGATTTGAGTCTTAAAACTTGTATCGAAACAATTGTTTGCATCGCTAAGGTGTAGTCTTTAGTTTCTGTTTATGTTTTTCAATTAGCACGGAAAACACAGGTAAGTACTTATCTATAGCTGTCCTGCCGTCGTAAGGAAAAAGGGTACAAGTAACATTTTTTGCGAAATTGAGTTATTGTATACATATTCGGAATCAGGAAAAAAGTGCCTATCTACCTAATTTTTCGTAGATTTTTAGAATCACGCTAAACAGGAAATACCATAGGCTTAAAGGGCACAACTGAACTGTGACAAATGTGCTCTTTTATTTAATGTTTACCAATACTAACCTTAACATGTAATATAAAAGAAAAGTCACAACTGGTAGTTATGCCTTCATGTATCATATTACATGTACTATTATGATCACTTTTTACAATTTACAAAATGTTAGATGTGCCCTTTTCCCTTATGACGGCAGTGTTAACTTGTTCAGGAACATTTGTGTCCGAAAAATTTTTTTAATTTTCTTACCAGATTGCTGTTGGTTAGCGTGCCTTCAGTACCTTCGAAGAATCTGCTCAAAATTCCAGTGTTGTAGTCTTTTGGGCAACACACTATCAGTGTTCTGCCTTCATAACCGCATACCTGGGAAATAAGAAAATCTTTTATTAAAAACGGCTCAGTAGTTTGAGGAGCGCATAGAATTTTGAGGAGCGAAGTGATCAGTCGTGGATTAAGTTGAGAAATTAGACGTTATGCTTGAGGTATGGAAGATATTTTGAATCAAATGAAACATAGTAGAGAAGAGAATGAATATGAGAGTTTATGAAGAAGAATTGGGAGCCAATTAACTTTGGTGCGATTATAGACTGTTTGTAGTATGTAAGTATATCTATGGGTGTGATATTTAGCCATGTGCTTAGCTGTACTTTACTAGCCCGAAAGTACTGGTTGCTGGGATTTTTGCTCCCATGAGGAAGTATAAATTACTTGACAATTACTCGTTAACTTGTTCGCTACTTAGCCGTGATAAGTTTTGAAAGTAGTACAACATAAAAATACAAATCCATAATAATCAACTGCTAATGAATGGATGAATTATTTATTTATGATTTACTTTAAGCTTACATATGTAACGCCAATCTACTACTGCAGTTGAATTGGAGTTCACTTACCGAAGGATGTATTTGTTTGGGTATCAATTCAACGGCATATTTGCACGTCTGCTCATATCTACAGACTCCTGGCATTCCATCGTCTGTTTCACATTCATCATCTATAAGGAAAAACATAATAAACTATAAAATCTTAAAAAAAGGGTAAAATGACGAAGACGAAGTGATTCATGAGGAAGGTTATGTTAACAATTTTATAAGATTTTGTGTAAATTTGCTGAAATAGGATAGGGTTGCCAACCTCAAATTAAAAAAACCAGGATTTGAAGTTGGAGAAACCAGGACAACTCAGTTTAAAAACAGGACGCAGTAACAGAGTTGCAATTAGGCCCTGTGATATCGGAATTATTCTCAATACCGGAATTGGTTTTCGATATTGACCCCAGATTCTGGAATTAGTTCGATATTGGTTGTTGAAATTAAAAAAAAAACCCGCCTGCTAATAAAAAAGCTATTATGATACACTTTTTTGAAAACCTTATGAAGAGCTCTTTAATTTGATACCCATATTGCATTATTCTATTTATTTATTTTTTGATAATTCAAACAATGGAATCTCACAGCCACCATATTTGTTTTTTTAACGTCACCTATCTCAGAACACTTGGGTTATCAAGACCAGTCTAACGATATCTTAATTATATAAGCGGTTTGGAAAATATGAGGTAATAAAGAATATTACATGCATACATACATACATACATACATACATACATACATACATACATACATACAAGATTAGCGCGAAAAACATATCCCCTTGGCAGCCAGGTAAAAAATTGTTGAGGATGAAATAAATGGTTTGAAAGTATGTTTTATGAACTTTTAATTATTTCATAAAAATTAATTAAGATAAAGCGAGTACTAAAATCTTAGTTTTCATACAGACAACTTAGTTTTTATATAGTGTTCAGTTTTCATTTAGGTTTGTTTATAAAGAGTTTCTTATACGTTTATCAAAATTACTTTAAGTAAATGTCTTCATAATTATCACAGTAAAACAAATACAATAAAACAAAAAGCTATATTGCAACAATAGCTCGCTATCAATCAGGATAACATTAAACATATAATTATGATTACAAAATACACAAATATAATAAAATACCGACCATATAAGACCGAGTTCGGCACCATGGTTTCGTTGAAATTCGAAGTTCTGAGAGAAATTGAGAGATACTACGGACGGTAGTATGCCTCCTCTCAAGCTCCAGCTCCCCGCAGGGTGGTCAAACGAGCTAAACCGACCTGACTGAGACTACACATTCTATATCCCGGACGTCAGCCTGCATGACATTAAAGGCTTTCAAACAGCTTTCAAAAACAAGGCATCGGGAGATGACGGTATCACTACCGAGTTGCTGAGAACTGAGAGAAACCCCTCCTAGTGGCGCTCCAAAAACTGTCTGAAGCCGTCATCCATACTGGAACTACCTTGGAAGACTACAGCTGCAGAGAGCTATCAGGCTAGGGGACGGTTATATCCCTAAAAGTGTTCACCGCTGCGATGAAAGACGTGTTAAAGCTGATGGAGTGGAAACGACGTGGAATTAACATCAATGGCGAATACATCACACACCTGAGATAAGCCGATGACATAGTCATCCTGACGAAACGAAAATAATGTCGAATGTCCATATCACACGCGTACCGATTGTTGTCAACGGCGCTACTCTCGAAGTTACAGACGAATACATTTACCTGGGATATATGATATAAATGGGTAAATCGAACTTCGAGAAATAAGTCGCTCATAGAATCCAAATCGGGCTGCGTTCGGGAAACTGCGTCATATCTTGTTGCCCAAAACATTACCTCAGTGCCTGAAGTCGAAGGTATTCGAGCAGTGTGTATTGCCAGTGATGATGTACGGCTCCCGAGACTTGATGCTTTACTGTCGTCCGAATCCACAAGATCAAAATCACACAGCATGCTATGGAGAAGACTCTGCTCGGTATTTCTAAAGAACAAAATCGGCTGAATTGTCAATGGTCTGGCCACATAGCTCGTGGGTCGATAACCGTTGGGGAAGAAAGGTCTTCGAATGGCACCCACGTCTCGGAAAACGAAGTATAAGACGCCTCCCGACCAGATGGACTAACGACCTGAAGAACAGTGGGCATCCGCTGGACTCAGAAGGCTCAGGATCGGTCATAGTGGCGCAAGTTAGAGGAGGCCTATGTCCAGCAGTTGACCTCTAAAGGCGGGTGGATGGACGGATTGATGCATAATAAAATAAATTATTTGATTAAAGTTTCATCAGATATGTTCATTATAGCATATTTTTGAATATTTACGGATTACAACTAAATCTTTCTGAATCAAATGCCGCTTTTAAACACGACAAAAAGATTGATTTCATACAAATATTACAATTTCTAAGTCAGCTTATCTATAAAGGTAATAATGGTGGCGCGAGGGGTACACAAGGGATAGAGAGAATTGGATAATTTGGTTAGTGGGTGCGTTCAGAAATAAATAAACACTCGATATATATTTTGTTTAGTAACAATGAATACCAGAGTTACGATAGTTAAACACTCAGTTCTGGGGACTGAACAATTGCCCGAGATTCCGGAATTGCGAATCTCGGAATTCCGGTATCCATGCCCTACTTGCGAGCCATGAGGCCACCCGTAACGTAAAAATTTTTACAGGAGACGCGCGAATTTTATAATTTGAAAACCCAGGACGCTGCTTAAAAACTATCCAGGACGTCCCAGGACACTACAAAAACCAGGACGTGTCCTGGGAAAACAGGAGGGATGGCAACCCTAAAATAGGATGATGGTTTTTAAAAATGTCGTAAATAATCATGCTGAGATGCTGACTGGGAGTGTCCATGATTAATTAAAGTTACACGAAAATAATTTTCGCCTGAATTGTTACTCATGAAAAGTTTTTTTTTAACCGACGAAAAAAAAGGAGGAGGTTCTCAATTCGACACGTATATGTATATTTTTTCTTTTTAATGTATGATCACGCAGCATTCGGCACAGGATGGTCTGATTTTGATGATTCTTTTCTTAATGGATAGGGTATGCCTTGAAGTTGTTCCATATTTTTTTGAAAATTTTATTCCCACCCTAAAGGTACGAAAATAGGGGATGACTGATTATTCACCCACGGAATTTTTACTAGTTACCCCAATAACTTTGTACTGGGTGATCCGATTTCGATGATTCTTTTTTTATTGAATAGTGTATACTTTGAAGTTACTTTTGTTCAAATTTGGAAACCAAATTTTACCCCTAAAGGTACGAAAATAGGGGATGATTGATATTTCACCTACAACTACCTACATTTTTACCTGGTTACTGAATCTACCACCAATAAGTCATTATTGATTTTTATAGCAACTAAAAATTAAAAAATAATTACTTTTTAACAAAAAATAAAACCAACGAAAAAAACTGAAAAGCGAGAAATAAATAAACCATTTAGTATTATAAATTAAGATCCTAAATTAACAGTAAATAAATAATTTTGAGGCGGTGCCAAACCAAGGAAAAAAATTGTGAAAAGATGTGCGCCGCGCTGCTGCTGCCGTGTGCATCGCATACCGCTGCCCACGTACAATGAATTTTATGTAATTAATTTTAGTTGTTTGTTTGGCACGGTCTCAAAATTATTTATTTACTGTTAATTTAGGATCATAATTTATAATACTAAATGGTTTCTTTATTTCTCGCTTTTCAGTTTTTTTTCGTTAGTTTTATTTTTTGTTAATATTTAAATAAGTTGGCAGCTGCTTATAATACAGTATCTTCTAAGGAAAACTTAGAGTAAGCATTTTTATATATTTTCTTATCAAAATTAACGACCTATTGCAAACGATTTTTTACATTTTTCACTTTACTTTTTATACATACCTGGCACATTTGATTAAAAAAAAAGTTTGTCGGAAAGAACAATAGTTCGTCACCGCATAGACTAGACGAGGTAGAGATGTTTTTTTTTTAGTTTTTTCACGTGACATAGGAGCGTTCTTTTTCTTTTATTATTTCTGTCTGTTATTTTAAAGATATTTTAATAACAATTATTATAAATAAATAAATAAACGCTAACACACTCATACCCCCGCAGTAGATTATTATTACCTGTTTCTCGAGAGGCATGGACGACACATATAACATAACACATTGTATCACAATTACTCATGACCCCAGTACAAATATTTATCTGTCACATAAATATCTGCTCCGGCCGGGAATCGAACTCCTGACCCCTCCCTTCGCAGGCAGGACCGCTACCAACTAGGTTACAGGGTTGTCAAAAAATAAAATAAAATACAAACATTACTGCATTTTCATTTTGGGAGCTACAGTTATTATTATAGGTATATATAAGCTGAGCTAAGCTAGGGTTGCCATCCGTCGTGTTTTCCCAGGACACGTCCTGGTTTTTGTAGTGTCCCGGGACGTCCTGGATAGTTTCTAAGCAGCGTCCTGGGTTTTTTAATTTTCAAATTCGCGCGCCTCTTTTTAGGTTACAGGTGGCCTCACGGCTCGCAATGCAACTCTATTACTGCGTCCTGTTTTCAAACTGAGTTGTCCTGGTTTCTCCAACTTCAAATCCTGGTTTTTTAAATTTGAGGTTGGCAACCCTAAGCTAAGCCAAATCATTGTTTAATTACACGCTTTATATTACTTTCACCTGTATGTATGTATGTATGTTTGTTTATGTTTACGTTTATGTTTGTTTTTTAACTATTTTAAAGATCTCAGTTTAACGCCCCAACTCAGAGTCACTAATGGTTACTTAAATCGCTCCTTAGTACAGAATTTGTATGGTGATTCATTAGAGGCGATTAAAGTTACCGTTAGTGACTCTGAGTTGGGGCGTTAATCTCCTCCACAACATTTATTACAACATTCGTCATTTATTTTACACGAGTAACCGCGCTCGCTTTGCTTCGGTTTTCTTATTTTTTTTACACCTTGGGTTACATTATTGGAGTTTTATTAAGGATCCCTAATTTTTTTGAAAATATAATATAGCCTATGTTACTCGGGGATAGCGTAGCTTCCCAACAGTGAAAGAATTTTTGAAATCGGTTCAGTAGTTTCGGAGCCTATTCAATGCAAACAAAAAATCAAATCTTTCCTCTTTATATATTAGTATAGATTAAAGAAGTATGTGCAATATACTCTACTATTCATTTAATTAAGTAGAAGCGACAATGTAGTCTACTCGGATGACAACCTTGATGAGTAAGCTAACATGCAAACAGCAAAAATGATTACAAGTAGGTATTAAATTATTGGTACAACCAACTGAACCGCCTTCTTTCTCATGTTAAACTTGTTTTGCATAGGCTACATACAGTACCTATTGTTAAAACATTTTAAGTTACGTTCATTGAAGTATTATTACTAGCATATAGAACCGACACCGGGAACACAATGTATGTCCCAATGAATTGGCGCCGATCGGCTTCAATTTTCAATGGATTCGTTCGATTTTGAAAGGAGAACGGGGGCTCAATTTTGAAAATAGAACTCCCGGCGGGACACACATTTTGTTCGAGATGTCTGTTCTATGACATTATACTTCAATGGTTACGTTGCATTTTGTTCAGAACATGTCTATACTAATATTATAAAGAGGAAAGATTTGATTTTTTGTTTGCATTGAATAGGCTCCGAAACTACTGAACCGATTTGAAAAATTCTTTCACTGTTGGGAAACTACACTATCCCCGGGTGACATAGGCTTATATTATATTTTCAAAAAAAATTAGGGATCGATAATAAAACTCGAATAATGTAACCCAAGGTGTAAAAAAATAAGAAAACCGAAGCAAAGCGAGGGCGGTTACTCGTAGTCGATAAACTTATTCCTTCGGAACCCTACATTACGCGTGGCCTGACACGAAATTCTTTGTGTTAGTTGTTTTTATATTGACACTATACAGATAAAACCGTGTTTGGTTTTAAATTATTAATTTGTTTTCAAAGTGATGTTCGTATTAGACGTTAATTACTATCGCTTGTTTCGATGAATGATAGATATTATATTGAGGAATATTCTACCTACTATACATGCACAATCGATTTTCTTTTTATTTTATACGTCGTTATTCTATTCTTGTAATTATTTATGTAATATATCTTATCACTCCAAGCGAGGACGTATCAAAAGTACAAAACAGTCAGTAGGTAGCGTTTTCCTTGTTGACGCCAAAACTTGTTTAAATAACTCGTTGAGCGAAGGCTTGTGTGAATAAATGTCAAATAATAAAATTGTATGTATTGTTCTATTATCTAAGTGTATGTATATTTTGGTATATAAACATATTTGGTAAATAAACTCTCTGTTTCTCTTTGTTTCTGCAGTTAATTAAATAAAAGTTAGATAATATTAACTTTCCTGTGTTTATAATCTTCGTTACAACGTAGTATAATAGTTATGGTAAGGAAAGGAGACGAATAGTATATCTATACTAATATATAAAGAGGAAAGATTTGATTTTTTGTTTGCATTGAATAGGCTCCGAAACTACTGAAACGATTTCAAAAATTCTTTCACTGTTGGGAAGCTACACTATCCCCGAGTAACATAGGCTATATTATATTTTCAAAAAAATTAGGGATCCTTCTTAATAAAACTCCAATAATGTAACCCAAGGTGTAAAAAATAAGAAAACCGAAGCAAAGCGAGGGCGGTTACTCGTCGTTAATAATTATGTTATTAATAAATATTGTATTGCATTTGGATTTTATTCATTAGAGATCTGCTTTTGAAAAAAGATCACGCTAAAAACCAATGTTGAAAAAAAAAAATATATTAGCTTTTCTTACTTTTCCACGGGTTATTGTATTATATATTATATTGTATTGTTTTGTTGTTCTTAAGTTCTAATACTGGCCAGTTAAATTTCTCCGAAAGGAATTCTTTTCCCCGAAAAAACTAGGTACATACCCAAATAAAACTGCGCATTTATACCACAAATAACACTCAATAAAAACAAAACTAAACGATTGTTATACATTTTTATTTACACAGATATTAACTTAGTTCATTTTTAACATGGCAAATGACACAACGGGATGTAATAAACTACTGATCGTACTGAGTCTGACCAACGCGACCGTCAGTATACATTATAATATAACATCTGCATATAGTATTGATCTGGTGTACATCTATGTATATAAAACACAAAAAATGTTTGTACGGACGTCCTGTAGTTACAGACTTTGAAACTATCCAACCTATATGGTTTTTTTTTTTTTTTTTTATGGAAATAGCCGGCAAACGAGCTGACGATCCACCTGATGGAAAGTGGCTATCGTCGCCCATGGACATCAGCAACACCAAAGGCATCACCGATGCGTTGCCGGCCAAGAAAGAGAGAAGAAAAAAAGAAAGAAAGAACTGGCTCTCAAGCCCCCAGCCGGAACACGACGAGTCGTTTGGCGGCTGACTCATGCTCGAGGGTGGTAGTTATCCAGGCGAACCCCATGGAGAAATAATAATAGTAATAATGGTATTAATTAATAATTAAAATCAATATTACTAATATAATCCCTCGAGGGGTCCTACCACCAGCGGGCCGGATTTAGTCGCCTTTTACGACACCCATCCGGCGTGGGATTGGGGTTAGTATTCTAAGCCGCCCCAATACGGCGTGGTTTGAGACCACTATCGAAAATGTGCTTAATGCATTCTGCATTTGCATTTTCGATTTTCAACTTTTTCCATACAATTTTTTTGGCGTACACGCGCCGGGTATCCATTAATCTTCTATAAAGATATCTATCTTTTTCGGTTCATCTCAGTCATATTGTTAACTTTATGTGACCCTAGTGCGGACCAACGTCAAATAACCTTATCGATAGTCATATATAATACATACATACATAGTATCGATGGAGTGTTAGTGTAGCCACAAGTAAAATACGTTGATAGTAAATAAAAGATAATATATATTTTAATGCTTTTGGAACTATGATTTATACTAATATGATAACAAGAGTTTATTGTTTATTCTTACTTAAGAACATTGCAAAGTAGCTTTTTTTAAATAAAATAAAGAGGTAACACCATTTTATTTATGGCAGTACCTACTGCTAACCGTCAGTGTCAATAATGAGTGGTTGATTTGACTTGACATTCAAAAACTTCAATGTTAAGGTCGCTGCATACATAACGTGGACGGGACGGGGACGGGACGTGGGTGGAGCATAAATATACGTGCGTGCCCCGTTCCCGTCCCGTCCGTGCCTCCGTGGCGTATGCGCTATCGTTTACATTTTCTATGAAACGATGTTTCCATAATTTCACGTCCCGTCCCGTCCGGGTAAAAACGCGTTACGTATGCATCGACCTTAACTTTAATTGTCCGTAAACTGAATTTGAGAGTGAATTTTTGTGATTCTGTACTAAGGAGCGATTTAAGTAACCACCACTCCACCTGTATATAGCCTTGAACATATTTTTAGGCAACCCATTCGTGATACTTTTCTTTACATAAGATATTTGATATAAAATAATTTTTATCCGGTAAGCAGATGGGTGCAGAAACGCCTCTAATACGGCTCTTAGACTATTATAGGATGAATGGATAATTATGATGATGATGGTAATGATATAGAAGATACTATCGCTTTGTTTTGATAAATATTTTCGTTGACAACTCATTATTTAAAATACAGTGTCGTTTTAAACAGGTGTTTTTTTGTGTCGATCCTAAGTGATCGACAAAGTTAAGCAACAGCGGGCTCGGTAGGTAGTAGGTAGTAGACGGGTGACCGCTAATGGCGAAAAATTCTTGAACGTTTCCGTGCTTCGGAGGACACGTTATGCCGGCGGTCTCGGTTTTTATCATATGATAACAATCCTTACGCCATATTGGAGGCCCTCGGATGGCATGAAAAACTTCCGATTCTTGGGTTGGCCACTAACCCCTCCATTCAATCCGCACTGGAGCAGCGTGGTGGAGTATGCTCTAGGCCTCCTCAAAAGGAGAGATCCGTGCTCAATAATAGGCCATGAATGGGTTAAAGCCAAGCCAAGAGCGATACTCGACAAGCATATTGGTTTAAACCGAATGGAGTAGAGCCTAGTGGGTTTAATTTGCAGTTGGATGCCTCAAATCATTTACTTCTTTTTCAACCTTGTGTGGAAACCAGCATCCGAGAGATTTATCCAAAATGTTCTCCAAGTGAAGTCTGTGAACATTTGACCAGCGTGTGATCGTCGCAGACAATTACTATAATAAACCAATTTTTTTCATAGTAAGCTTCAGTTTCAGCTTCAGCTAGGGTTCAGAATCCGGTTCGAAAATCAACAAAAAATGACATATATTAATTTGTAAAAATTCTTAACATCAAACTTTATAATCTTAGTTATTTTATCGTCAAAATACAGCTTTGATCTGAGTGATAAAAACATTTGGTAAATGAACATGCGACACAGTGTTCCACCAAGTTAAATAATAATTTCGAAGAACGCCTCCATGTATTCGTCGGGCCACACGGTCTCCGCGATCCATTCGACATAGGCAGACACGTTGGTGTAGGAGGCGGGCTCCCCCTGGCTGCACACCCCGCCCCACGACACCACGCCGTCCACCACGTAGTTGCAGCTGAACTCCGGGTTCTGCACCTTGTACATCAGGGGCCCGCCGCTGTCGCCCTGCAATCATTAGTCATCATCAGCAAATATACGTCATCACTACTTGCGTCATTTTATCGTGTCGCTGTGGCACGCGTACGTGTGATAAGCACTCTGCGGCGTTTCGCCGCAGCGCCGAGGCGACGAACCGTGCATAATGCGCGCCTAGGCTGAGGTCTCAGTCTCACCTGACAGCTGTCAGTCATCCCTTTTAGATTCTTCCAGCCTCGGGCACAAATCATCGTTTCGTCGTCCCAAACGAACCCCGGCCAACTTAGAGAGGAATTACATTCTTGACCGTTGACCGTGGAAATGACTGCCTGTAACAAATGGTATGGGAAATTAGGGACTCTTATAAATAATAACGTTCGAGTGCCTAATAGGTTTTTTCACACCTTTTCGGAATAAAACGTACCACGGACGTAAAAAAAAGACGGACGTAATCCCAAGAACAAATTCAGTGAAGCACCCATAGGAATACCAACTCTGTATTCGTACAAGTACACACACCCACACATTGACACCATACGGCTACGACATTGAAACCATCGCGAATCAAAAATTACAAAATTACGCACATATGGTATGCGAGCTGTCAGCTGTCAGCTTCACTCTCGATTAGACAAGGTTACGTCCGTTCTTTTTTTATGTCTGTGTACGGGACACACATTAATTTCCATTAACGTAAGTAGGTACTATTTAGTTAAGTACCTTTTGCAATAAGTTCATCGACATAGACTTGTGACCGGTTTCTCCCCAGCCTGCTATCACTCTGATGTCGCTTTCGGCATCGATACCAGGCACCGGGAGACAGGCTGGCCGAATAAACTCCGAGAATTCTACTCTGAAATTAAGTAGTGTTATGACAAGATTTGAGTGATTTTCCCGTGCGTTTTACAGCAATGTGATAGATCCTTGAATTTGAACAGTATTAATTATATTATCAGCTTCTGTATTTTATTTGCGTTTTCCAATTACAAGGTATTTGAAAACAAAAACTACCTAGGGTAAGCAGTACTAATGTTGGCCCCCGCCTTTTAATTGGCCCATTTAATTTAATTTAAATCATATTATGTTCCATTTTTTTTAAGTTTTATTGGTTTAAAGCACAGACGTATATACCTAGGTTTAAACGCTGTCCACAAATCCAGGTGATTAAGTACTCTGTGCACAAATCTTACAGACTAAAATGACAACCACAAATGTCAAAGTTCGAAATAATGATACCAGCTAAATTTGTGCGATCTACTTTTCCGGTTTTTTGAATCGTAAAGTATGTCGTAAGAATAGTGACATATTAAAAGCGACACTCATATCTACATAGATATTTAGTATTCGGCTAAATAGTATAAAATTAGCTGAATGCCCAATGTAACCATAACCAAATAGGTAAGTACTCGTTCTTGTAAGCAGAATAACTTTTAAATTCAGTTAGTAAGGGTAAATATATTATGGATGTGGATGTATGATATGATTGCTTAAACTTATACTAGTTTTAGGGACTCTTAAATAATCATACAAATAGTCGACCCACCATAAAAACCGCGAATATTTTTCCGATTTACTTTCCGGTATATGGTCATCACTTTGCACCCGAAACTGGTCACCCATGAAACGTCAATTTAGTCTCTAAGATTTGTGGACGGACTTTACGAGGCATGAAAAATATTCTTATTTTTCTGTGTTAATAATAATAATCAAATGTAATTGGCAGTTTTTAAAATATCAGCTAGTAAAACTATTAAAAAAAAATTGAGGCGACTGCAACGAAAGAGGATTTGTTACGAAATTCGTAAGAATTAATAATTTTGTGATGATATTTATTAGTTTTCTTTTATCCGACTGCCAGGAAGGTTTATGTTTTTCGCGCGTATCTTGTATCTATGTATGTAAGTATGTTTGAATGTATGTATGCATGTAATATTCTTTACTACTTCGTATCTTTCAAACTACTGAACGGATTTATATGTTTAAGATATCGTTAGATTCATCTTCATAACCCAAGTGTTCTTAGATAAGTGAAATAAAAAAAAACAAATATGGTGGCGGTGAGATGCCATTTTTAGAAGCATCAAAAAATAAAAAATGAATCGATTAATCAATATGGGTATCAAATTAAAGAGCTCGCCATAAGAATTTAATTATTGGAATTGTGTGATTTATTTTTTTCGGACATTCGAGATTTTTCGGTAGGAAGATATGGTTTTAGCATAATTATGTAGCAATTCTTGAAATGTATTTTATGTCATATGCAAATATCTAAAAAATCGTTGTTCATCATCCACCAAGTCGAGAAATAACGTATAGTATTCTCCGTATAACTGCCTTTATTGATGTCATGAACCCAAAATGTTCTTTATTTTTGAATTTTATTTTCTTCTTCCTCTGCCAATGCGCACGCTATTATAACAATTTTTTCCATAACTGAATCAATCTTAATATTTTCCTTTTGCAATCTGAGAATCTGAGTCTGACAACTTCCAGTTGAACAAAGAAAAATATGAAGTTTATGAAAACTATGAAATAATACTCATATTATGTATAATGGCCAATACGTGACGATTGATAGCAAACTATATCTATATACGGAAATAAATTGACACAGAGTGGGATTTTTTTTCCAATAGTACTGTCAATAGGACTACTCAAAAATTTGGGTTTGGGAAAAAATTCAAGAGTTTGGGAAAAACTGTAAAAATTTTTGGCAATACTAAAATTTGTGTACGGCGCGTCCGGCAAAATGTGCGAGGCTATCAGTAACGGCACGTCCGGCGCGTGCCATGCGGATAAATGTGCATTCACCATTATAGTAATACACGACGTAACGTAAATTGCAGTGCTTGTAAAAACTAACTTCAAAAATCTATTCATTTGTTTTATAGTATAATGTTAATGTTAAGTTCGCTGCATACGTAACGTGGACGGGACAGGGAGGAGACGTGGACGGGCCATAAATATACGTGCGTGCCCCGTTCCCGTCCCGTCCGTGCCACCGTGGCATATGCGCTATCGTTTACATTTTCTATGAAACGACGTTTCCAAAACTGCACGTTCCGTCCCGTCTCCGTCCCATCCAAGTTACGTTGATTTTATGTCTACTAACACTATGTATGTCTTACAAGACACACCTACTAACATAGCAGGACAAAACTTACGGTCTGTTGAGTTCAACCAAAGCTATGTCGTGCTTCTTGCCTGCGGAAGAGTATAGTTTATGAGGTATCAACTGGATAATACCAAACAGCTCTCCGCCGCGTATGTCAGTTTTGTCCAAACTCCCGAGGAAGGCATATCGGAGTTGACCACTGAAATAAAACAAAAAAAATTTACATCATATATCAAACATCGAAATGCATTGCTGGGGTCGTCCGGTGGTTTGTTTACTTGTCTTCGACTCAGGGAACCCTGACATTTGGGCGTTGATTTTTTTTCATTTTTGCGATATGCAGTTAAAAACCAAACGGCTTTACATGGTTAGTATAGAAAATAATACCGATAAAAAAAAAACGCTAACACACTCATACCACCACAGTAGGGAGTCACGGGTGGCATGGACGACATATGTGTCGTCATATGTAACACACATGACAATCACAGCCATGGCCCGAGTACAAATATTTATCTGGGACATAAATATCTGCCCCGGCCGGGAATCGAACCCGGGACCCCTCGCTTCGCAGGCAGGATCGCTACCAACTAGGCTACAGGGTCGTCAAGTCAACCAAACCAAGTGTTGAAAGTTTATGTGCCGAAAGCCTGTATTTTTTAGAATTTTTAAACTAAGTAATATTAACCCCATTTCAGTAGAATTAGGAAGATAAACCAAAAACAATACTTTAACCGGAGATAAATTTAAACTGGAGACTGGATTTATATCAAAAGTCTAGATAACGAACTCTGCCAGATTTTACGATTCCGATGATATGTTCTCTTATCAATCAGTCTCGGAGGTTTCTCAACGTTACTCAAGAAATAAGATTAAATATTATATCCTTTTTGCCACGCACGTGCAAACTGTGAAATTATGGGGTCCTTCAAAGGTGTAAAAAGAGATTTCCTTCCGGCCCCAAGTTGCTCTGGTGTTGTTCATGATCTTAGGTGATGGTGACCCCTTATCAACCTTATCAGGTGGACCGTCTACTTTTTGAAGTGAAACTTCCATATAGACGGGGTATTAGGATTTTATTTATTTAGGGTAATAGGAGGATATCGAAATAGCCGATATATCGCGTGGAAATATTTGAAGTAAATATTAAATATAAATACGTTTCTATTCGTTTTAAATATTTAAAATATTTATTTATATTTTTTTTTGATAATTCTTTTGATTATTTTTCCGACCCAAATATCGACCAATAGAATTGCACCATTCGACGTCACGTGGTACAACCTACATGGTATTATACTGATAATTTTTTGAAAATTTTCTCTGGTAGTTGCTATATATAAAAAACAAAACATGATCCAGTCAAATTAACCACACGTCAAACTGACAGGTTGAATTCAATTGTGAAAATTGGAAAAATAATCCCCCGAATACCACACGAGCTTCAAAATTATCTGGCATTTCCCTCAAGGTTCCCTGCAAACAAATAAAATCGTCAAGTTTTTCAGGAAAAATCACTCGCGCTTCGCGCTCGTGATTTTTTAACCTGAAAAACTTGACTCCTTCATTTGTTTGCAACGAACCTATCGGGAAATACCCGATAATTTTGAAGCTCTTGTGGTATTATAAGTGAACATTTTTTTTGAATATTTTTTTAATATGTTTTTGAAAATGTCTTTTTAAATATGTTCTTGTAAACTTTTTAATACTTATTGTTTTTTGAATAAAAATATTGAATTATTTTTTGAATTTTATTTTATTATTATTGAATTTTGTTTGAAAAAAATTTTTTTTAATACCTTTTGATTTTTTTTTAATTTTTTCTTGATTTTTTTTTGATTTTTTTAATATCGTTTTTTGAATTTTTTGTTGCAATTTAATTGATTTTTAAGTAGGTACACATTTTAATTTACGTGCGTTAATTCTACTCCGCCGTTATGTCAAATAAAACTCGTACTAAGCAAATTGTATTATTATCCTGAAAATAAAATTCTACGATAAAACAATACTGAAAAAAAAAATTAAAAAAAAAGAAAAGATTCCATTATTGTTAATGTACTTGTCCAATTTGAAAACCTGCCTGTAATTATTGTTAATGTTCCTTTGTATGTGTATAATTTTAAAGTAGACTATGGATGTTTTTTAAATTCGATTCGTTTTGCCACTTGTCCCTTGCGATTCGTTTTTCCATTTATCCGTTGTCATTCGTTTTTCCACTTGCCCGTTGCGATTCGTTTTTCCACTTCTCCGTTGGCATTCGTTTTTCTACTTGCCCGTTGAAGTTTCACTTCTTCTATAAGTCCCAGCACACATTCAATTTTTTTTAGCTATAATAAAAACAACTACCGACGGCTTTACCCAAAATCTTTCAATCAACCAGGTTTGCTATTTGCCAGGTTTAGCACTTCGAAAATAACTTACAAAGAACTTATTAGGACATGTCCAGCTGTGAGAATGAACTTGGAGCTGATGAGGGACCCGCCTCCGATCCACGTGATTTCACTTTCCGTATTGATACCGTTGTCACACCCCAACACCGCCTGTAAATTTCACATAGCATATGTCAGCGATAAAAATAAAAACCTACGACTCTGACCTTCAGTATGCTTATTTTTATCCTCATACATCACGCTTAAAATGAATAAAGACTTCTAGCGAGGCATGTTTGGTGGCCTAGCCATAAGCAGTTACGTTGTGAACATACCATGTGTGGAAATTCCATGGGGGAAGCGGGTTCCCCGCTAGATATCCTCTGCGAGGTGGTGGATATAGAGCAGGTGTAACGCCTGTTGTACGAGACCCCGTCGTGTTCACAAATGTTGACATACCGTTCGTTCGCGACGCACTCTGTGAATATAAATATTGTGGAATGTAGCTTGGCAGCTTCGTAGAACTATTACAAAAGTTCTCCACCAATCCGCACTGGAGCAGCGTGGTGGAGTATGCTCTAGGCCTCCTCAAGAGGAGATACTAATTAATGGGTTGAAGCCACATTGCATTTCAATTGTCATGTAATTTTTACCAAAAGTCCTTATGAGACACTTAGATAAATAAATAAATATAAGCTCATACACTCATACCCCGCAGTAGGTTTTTACCTGCGTCACGGGTGGCATGGACGACACATAATTATAACACATAACAATAAGACCCATGACCCGAATACAAATATTAATCTGTGACATAAATATCTGGTCCAGCCGGGAATCGAATGGGACCTCTCGCTTCACAGGTAGAGTCACTACCATTTAGGCTACAGGGTCGTCAAACTGTGTGATGGCTGAAAAAACGCTAAATCATATTTTATGCCCAAGATATGGGAACTGCAGGAATAAGGCTTGTACAGAATGTACAGTTAATCCTTGTAGACTTAGGGGCTTGACTCGTTATAAGGTCTGATAAAATTTTACATCGAAAATATTTAAGCTTGTGAGCTTGTGAGTCTAATACGCAGTTTATTTGAAATGAAATGAAAATACACGCTTTTGCACTTGGCAGGGACACTTCAGGCCCCTTGTATGAGGATAGAAGATAGAAAGGTAAAACTCAGTTGTAGTGCCGAACTCATGTTCAGCATCGGTGATGGATTCAAATCCATCATCCATCAGTTACTAAGTAGAAATTTTATTACGTTCCCAAGCTACTTTATGACCAGGATTCTCGAAGGGCGGAGTCTGGACCCGGGGAAGAGGAGGACACCCCTCGGGCTCCGGAGGCGGTGGCCGTTCTGCTCTATTTGGACAGCACATCATTGGTAAGTTGCCGTCGTAGTGACATGTCTGTGGAGAAGATGAAAGGAAAACTTCTTTATACTCTGGGAGGACCCTCTTCTAAGCCAACCTCTTCTGATGAATTATAGGAGACATTGCTATCAAGTTCCTTCTGTCGGAGGTTGGTAGGTTCATAGTAACATAATTAAAATCTGCCTTCCTGACTGTCTGAACAGCTACCACGAGTACCACGGTACTCAACTACTTACTATGTCAACGATTGCTGTTTATTGTAACCCATTTAATCCCTATTTATCATCTTGCTTTCTAAATTGATCATTAATGAATTTTAAGTACATATTTCGGTCGTTGTGTAGGAGGCCCAGAAATAATGCGGGGCCTGCACTACTTTTCTGGCTGGCAACGTATCGGTGATGCCTTTGGTGTTACTGATTTCTAGGGGTGACGAAGAATCAACCAGGTTGTTTTTTTATGGAAACATCCTGTATTTTTATGATGCCAACCGAAAGGGTCATTTCACAAGGATCAATTTCTGTTAAGCAACATACCTAGTATTTTAAATAAAGGTAAGTGAAGTGGTGAATTAAAGTTCTTAAGTACGTAATATCAAAAGTAAATAGTCCACTTACACTCGTATTTAACCTGTGAATTTCTCAAAATGAGACCAATTTTCACGTGTTAACATTCAGGGTACTTTTCTTTCAACTACCGTCTTTTTTCCATCCTGTATATTATGCGTGCGTGTGTTAAATGTATGCTTAAGAATTTAATATTTATTTTTATATAGGTAATAAGTATTCATACCAGATTGTTGTTTTTTAGTATGCCTTCAGTACCTTCGAAGAATCTGCTTAAAAGTCCGGTGTTGTAGTCTTTTGGGCAACACACTATCAGTGTTCTGCCTTCATAACCGCATTCCTAGAAAATTACAATATAAAAAAAAATGTGAGCCGTCACGGGACGCCTGGCAGATGTGAAACATCGACATTATTTTGTAAAAGTAATATGCAGAAAAGGACATATAGTGATAGGAACTAAATATGTCATAATGATAAAATAAAATATTACGATTTTATTATCAGAAAAGTAATTTGTTTTCAAGTAAAACACAGGTTATGTTTACTGTAGTAAACAACACTGTGTACACTACGCGAGCTCAGTGTAGCGAGAAAGATGGCGACGCGTCGCCACGGCATGCGTCGCCACGCCAGAAATCGGTTTTACGTGCGGCTATAGATGTTTCACTTCAAAAATCTTGTATCACCCTTCGTGGAGTCCCGTTAGCATCAAAAAGGGCTCACGTACCTCGGAATCAGGTTATGGTCAATGTAAAACTTTTTTCTATCACGTTTTATAGAGTTAATATCAAAAAGTATATCCATCCATACGGAACCCTAAAAATAGTAAATATACAAAACTGAGGTTGCAAAATAGAAAAATTATACTTGAGTATAATTTTATTCAGTTTATTGTTCGGGTGAAGTCAAACAGTGTACAGTTTATATACGTATTTGAGATTTGACCTGGAGGAGTTTGGTCTCCAACTTACTTTATACTGTAACCGCTTTACTAGTCAAAATAATTTTCCACAAACCGAAAGGAATAAGTTGACCTGTTTCGTAGGCGATCTCTCGACTTTTCATTGTAATTATGCTGGCCATACATGATCAAGTATACTTGTTAAGTTTGCAGCGGACTTGACGCGTCAAACTTGACGGTGTATGGCCACGGTATATCTATCTGGCCATACAGCTATCTCATGCGCACTGGATGCCGCATCAAGTCAAACTGCAAACTTGACAAGTACACTTGATCGTGTATGGCCAGCATAGTAGTCACAGTATCTCGCTGGACCTAAGACCTACGTGCGAGTGAGTGAGCAATATGCTTCGCCCTGCTCGCACTTTATGTCAACGAGTGCAGCGAGATACTGCGACTAATATAGTTATCATTTAAGGACTCATTTTGTCAAATTGGTATTTTTTCTGGATCGTGATTAGTTGGTACACTTACCGAAGGATGTATTAGTTGGGGTATCAATTCAACAGCATATTTGCACGTCTGCTCATATCTACAGATTCCCGGCTTTCCATCGTCTGTTTCACATACATCTTCTGTAAAAAATGGTAATAAATTATAATTTAACGTATTTGAAAAATAATGGCAAATATAGATGGTATGGCAACTGGGTGAATATCAACAATGTACATTTTTTTATTTTGTTAACGAAAATTTTTTCCTCAGTTTTCGTGAAAAATAAGGACTTGGTATAAAAATAGAAAGTCCAAGCTAGAAAGATCTTGAAAAGGATAATTTTTTGATATATTTTAGTTCAAGGGCTAGTGTGGCTAATATCGAAAATCGCTCACCAAAACCGAATATGGACAAACCGTGACACCAAAATTGGATTTTTCTGTCACAAAGCTCAATCACACTAAAATAAAGCCTATGGTGGTTGATCTCACGAATTCTCGGGAATTTATCAATAGCTTTCATCGATTAATATATCTCTCTATTGTTAAAAATATATATATTACTAGCTGCCCGGACAGTTCGTTCTGTCAAAAGTTTTTGAAGTTATATTTCTTTAGGCGTGTTATGAAATAAATGGAAAAAATGATTAGAGTGAAATTTTAAGATTTGTAACACGGACGATGACACAAAAACGACAGTCACGAAAAACGTCACGCGCGTTTTTAAAAACGCTCCTTTTTAAAAATGATTATTATTATATTTAGTATACTATTTTTTTTAATATTGTTACAATATTTGGGGGACGAGCTGCTCGCGTCCGTAGGAAGTTACTTGAAGACATGATTACCCTACACGTGTCCCCTGGGTAGTGCTAAACGAGCAGCAACTCTGGTGGTAGGCCACAACATCGGCTGCCGGCTTTTAGTTACCACCCACCGGACAAAGCCATGCCGCCAAACGATTCGTCGTGTTCCGGCATGATGTCTGGTAAAGCCGAATGGGAGATGGGTCTGAACAGTTGCGCTGCGTTAGCGGACCGGCTGTGACGGATTGGTTTTTGCTGTGTCGGGAGCTTAGTCGCGGAGGGCAGCGGGATCCGAAACACGGTGCACCGCTGGCCGACCGTAGTCAGTAGGGGGCCCAAGTAGTGGGAAAGCCACCCACGAAAGGCTGCCCCGCCAACTGCGAAAAATCCCGGAGTGGCTCAATCATGCCGGTTGGCGACCGGATGAGGGGACCTGATGGCGATCTCCGGGGGGGTTCGGGCGTCCCCGCGGTCTCCAGACTAAGCCCCTAATGACACAGCGATCCTGATATCGCCACATGGTCAGCAACGTGACGCCTCGTTCAACTGCCATCTCCCATCCTATTCACTCCAAAATAACAAAATGAGAAAAAAGAGCAAGGGAAAAAGTTTTGTACAGCGGTTGCACGTCCCCTCACTCTAAGTGCAGTTTACAAATATCCGTGGGCTGCACTCAAATCTCACTGCAGTCCACCACCACCTTGAGACTGCTAAGCCGCACCTGCTCTTTTTGACGGAGACGCAGATTAGATGTCACCTTAGAGCATAATTTTCACCCTCGCGCCGGAGTCTGTGTGTATGCCCGCAACGACATCTGCTGCCAGCGTCTCCGTCACCTTGAAGACCCCACTCTCTCCACAATTTGGGTTTTGGTAGACACAGGTGCGGATAAGATCCTATATTCCTGTGTCTACCGATCGCACAGTGGTGACCAGGAGACAACTCGTCTGTTCCAACATCTCAGCGAGGCAGCTGATATGGCTTTACATCGGCACCCCATAGCGCAGCTGGTTTTTCTGGGGGACTTTAACGCCTGTCATCAAGACTGGCTGTTCCCATACCAGAAAACCGACCATGCTGGAAGAGAAGCGTGGAATTTTGCCTTGACGCTTGGACTCTCCCAGCTGGTAAGGCAAGCGACACGGGTGCCCGATATCGATAGCCATACGGCCAACTGCCTAGACCTTCTGCTGACAACTGATCCAGATAGGTATGATATTCAGGTTTCCTCCCCGTTGGGAACTTCTGATCACTGTCTGGTGAAATCTGTATCGACATATTCCCCTCCGGACTGCGAGCCCCGTGGTAACCGACGAATGTGGCGATACAAGTCAGCAGATTGGGATGAGATGCGACACTTTTTCGCATCTTATCCTTGGCGGCAGCTTTGCTTCTCTTCTGACGATCCGTCGAGCTGCGCGGATGCTATAACCGATGTGGTACGTCAAGCGATGGAGTATTTCATCCCTTTTTCTGATGTACCCATCGGTGGCAAAGCTCGCCCATGGTTCACCGCCGAATGTGAGCAAGCTGAGCAGCGCAAGAATTCAGCGTACTTAGCTCGAAGCCGCAAAGCTCCGGATGTCAGCGCTAAGAAGAAAGCTTTTAATCAAGCCGCCAAGTCTTACAAAAAGGCATTACAGAAGGCAAATTCCGTCCGCATTATTCACATCGGCGAAAAATTCTCTACCCAACCGTCCAGTAGTAGAGCTTTTTGGTCTCTCGCCAAAGCGGTCGAGAATAATTTCTGTCGGCCTACACTGCCTCCGCTGCTAAAACCGGATGGTTCCCTGGCTCATACAGCTAAGGAGAAAGCGGACTTATTCGCATCTCTTTTTGCTGAGAATTCGCGTCTGGATGTCAGCAATAACGTACCACCCCAGTTGACTCATTGCGGTATCTCTATGCCGGAGATCCGTATTACAAACAAAGAAGTCCTTAAAACCTTGCGGTGTCTAGACGTGAATAAAGCCAGCGGACCGGATGGTATTCCAGCGATAGTAATCAAGAAATGTGCACCCGAGTTGTCTCCTGTATTGACACGTCTGTTCCGCCTCTCAATTGAGACTGGATCAGTGCCACAATCCTGGAGGCTTGCCAACGTGCAGCCCGTGCCCAAGAAAGGTAGCCGTGCTGACCCCGCGAACTATCGGCCTATCTCAATTACCTCCATACTCTGCAAGATTATGGAGCGTATATTGAATAGGCGCCTCATGGCATACCTAGAACAGAATGATCTCCTTAGCGATCGGCAGTACGG
This sequence comes from Thymelicus acteon, assembly GCA_951805285.1. Classification (NCBI taxonomy): domain Eukaryota; kingdom Metazoa; phylum Arthropoda; class Insecta; order Lepidoptera; family Hesperiidae; genus Thymelicus; species Thymelicus acteon. The sequence continues at coordinate 19,196,202 of OX638214.1, read as the reverse complement.
GTTCCGCCGAAACCGATCAACAGGAGATCTTCTAGCGTATGCCATACATATATGGGGCGAGGCCCTCGAGAAAAATGGGGAGGCACTTGCTGACGTCTCGAAGGCCTTTGATAAGGTCTGGCACGCTAGCCTTCTAAGCAAGCTTCCAGCTTACGGCATATCCCCTGGCCTTATTGACTGGGTAAAAGACTTCCTGAGCGACCGGTCTTTCCGCGTTGTAGTCGATGGCTGTTCATCGAAGACGATGGCTACAAATGCCGGAGTTCCTCAGGGGTCCGTTCTCTCTGCCACTCTATTTCTGCTACATATAAATGACCTGCTTATGCCCGGTATCTATGGGTACGCAGACGATAGCACAGTGGTGGAGAGATACCTACCAAGTTCCAGGGCCAGTCGGGACGAAATTCAGTCTGATAGAGAGGCCATGGTGGCTCGTGTGAATCTCACACTTCGGGCTGTGTCCGAGTGGGGCGAAGCCAATCTTGTGAGATTCAACGCCACTAAAACGCAGACGTGTCTATTCACCGCCAAGAAGACCCCGTTTACCTTGGCTCCTACATTTCAGAATGTGTCCTTGGATTATACCGACTGCCTTCAGTTGTTAGGAGTAGAGATATCCTCGAAACTCAACTTTGGGCGGTTCATCGAGACCAAAGCTAAGGCTGCTGCAAGGAAACTTGGTGTCCTTGCAAGGGTGCGACGGTACTTCACACCCAGGCAACTCTTAAGCTTGTACAAAGCTCAGGTTCGGCCGTGTGTGGAGTACTGTTCGCACATCTGGGCAGGCGCAGCCAAATGTCACCTTTCTGCTTTGGACTCGATGGAGAGGCGTGCGAAGAAGCTCATTGGTGACCCAGATTTGGTTGAGACCAATCTTCAAAGCCTCGAGCACAGGCGCAGAGTAGCCAGCCTCTCGGTTTTCTACAGGGCACATTTCGGAGAGTGTGCGCTGGAATTGTTTGAGATAATTCCCCCATCTCCGTTTCTCCATCGAACGACACGACGCACGGCGGGTATCCATCCTTTTGTCGTGAACATCCCGCCGGTACTATTATATATCGCGGTTATACGCACCGCGAAGGACTGGAATAACTTGCCTGCGTCGGCGTTCCCGCCAGCCTACGACGTGGATGTCTTCAAGAAAAGAGTGAATAGGCTTTTTCTAAGTTAATGTGCTCACCATCTTGGACCACATCTACACTTACCATCAGGTGGGATTGTGGTCAAGCATTAACTTATTCGTGTAAAAAAAAAAAACAATATTGTTTTTGAATGGGGAGGAGGGAAGGGGTGGAGTAGGGGGGGGGGGTAATCTAAAGTATCTAAATATCTAAGTAGTTTAGGAGTCCATCGCGGACAAGCAACGTGACACGTAATTTATATATATTATGATTTAACATCTATCTATCAGCCACTGGACATAGGCCTCCCCTAACTTGCGCCACTCTGACCGGTCCTGAGCCTTCTGAATCCAGCGGGTGCCCGCTGTCTTCTTCACGTCGTCAGTCCACCCTATGCTCCTTTTTCCAAGACGAGTGCGCTATTCGAGGACCTTTCTTCCCCAATGGTAATCGGTCCTTCGAACTATTTGGCCAGCCCATTGCCACTTCAGCTGGCTTATCGATGTGTTATGTCGATTATTCATTTTGTCTGCATCATTTCTGACTCAATCAGAAATACCGAGCATAGCCCTCTCCATAGCCCGCTGAGCGACTTTGAGATTGTGAATAAGGCCAATAGTAAAGCACGATGTCTTGGAGCCGCATGTCATCACTGCTACCTTCGACTTGACAGGCACTGAGGTGGTGTTTTGGACGACAAGATATGACGCAGTTTCCTGAACGTAACCCCAGATGGGTTATGATTCTACGAGTTGGATTCTACGAGTGAGATCTTTCTCGAAGTTGGACTTACCCATCTGGATCACTTGTCCCATGTTAATATTTTCGTCTACAATTTCGAGAGCAGCGACGTCAACAACAACTGGTACGGGTGTGACATGGAAATTAGACATGATTTTTGTCTTGTCCATATTAATCTTAACACCCACCCGTTATTCAAATTCCCTGGCATTCTACCAAGTCCCTCTAGAGAACACGCCAGGATGACTATATCATCTGCATTTTGTAGGGGTGTGATGTATTCACCACTGACATTAATGCCACGTCATTTCCATTCCATCAGCTTGAACACGTCGTCCAACGCAGCGGTGAATAGTTTTGGGAATATGACATCCCCTTGCCTGACACCTTCCTGCAGTTAGGCATCTAACTGCAGGGAACTAAGTTGGCTGTGTCGGGTACTCTGACGAACATGGTGGCTGATGTATAAAAACACTTCCACGATATACTGATAGCCGATCCGACACCGCTGTCACCGCTGAAGATAATTTAGTACCACCCGGGTTTCCGGGATAGAATCAAAGGCTTTTTTCATAGTCCACATAGGCAAGATACCTATAGCAATTTTTGATTAAAGATGTTTAATGTTTTGGTACAATTGAAGAGATAATGTGGTCGTTATACTCGCATGATAACCTTCCTGAGGTCAATCAAGTTACGAGCAGGAAAAATATGTAATACTGTTAATGCAAAATATTTGAGAAAAATAATATTGGGTTTATACGCAGTAGCGTCTTTTCCTTGTATACAACGCCAGAACGCAGCCATAGGAAACTACTCGCGTATATATTGTAACGCTGTTTTTAAATTTGTTATTACAATGCATACACGAATTTTGCGTATTGATCGCGTATAGTTTGTATCGTAAGATGCTCGCGTCTTCGTTCCAAACTATACTACACTTCGGGATCTCTGCCTTTTCGCCGAATATTGTTTGGCAGATTATCACTTGCCAACTAACGTTTCGCAGAATTTTATTTCGCTGAATAATCATTTGCCAACTTATCACATAATTTTGTTTTATTTCCAACCTAACAGTTGCCAATTGTACGTTTGGTCTAGCTTTTATAATGACACTTTTTAAAAGGCCAATTCATTTAGTTGTATATATTGTTTACCAAATGATGTATTGAGTAAAGTAAAATGACAAATCATTATACGATAATTACAAAGTTGCATTACATGCACTTTTAGGGAGAATTTAGGAGTTTTTGATAGACAAACAGGCTTCCAAACGTCTCCGGCGCTGCGGGAAGTGCAGCCCCTCCGCCCTTGCGTAACAAACTGCAGGCACCATGTGAGCCGAAGCGGCTGAGGCTGGTCGCCGCAGGGGTCTTAGGGGTAGGGCAGACTAGTACCACGTGGGGTCGGGGTTGACTAAGTCGGTTCTGTCACCAATTTTGAAAAATTATCCGCCCCCCACTCCCCCGTCACGGGGGTTCCGATACACACACGATTAGTCCGTATGCGTAATGGCGCTGTACATTATGGAACAAGATATACTTCTACGTCTTCTACGAAGTATACGCGATTATTTGCGTACTGCTCGTAAATCCCAAAACAATGAATTTTAGAACTTTTGTCTCTTTTTCTGTGCGTTTGTTCGGGCTAATCTCAGAAACGGTTCAACCGGTTCAAATACGGTTTTCATTGATATGCTGTAGAAGATTGGGGTAACATTTATTGTTGAAGTAAATAAAAATATGTGACTATTAAAAGAATTTAATGTAAAAATAATTTTGAATACGATACAATCATAATATAATAAATTACGTGTCACGTTGTTTGTCCGCGATGGACTCCTAAACTACTTAATCGATGTTAACCAAATTTGCAAACCGTGTGCAGTTTGATCCAAATTAAAAGATAGGATAGGAGGAAGGTTACAGGCTTACCTAATAGAACGTCGCTCTTAACATAATGTCGTCATTTTTATTCGTGTTTTGTCAAGCTTAGTGTACTTGAATTATTCGCATGTATAGCTTATTACATTATTTATGTATATAAATATATATATTATATATGTATATATTCATTTATTCTATATATTTATATACATTATACTACATTTATATATATTATATTATGTATACCGTTTTCATATATAAGTATATATATATTCTTTTTTTTATATATACCGCTCATCGTGTTTCTCTGTTTGGCCTAATGGTTAGCTGGTAGAGAATGCTATAGCATTAAGCTCGCCATTTGTTCTTCAATATTTCATATTGTGGTCAATAAAGTGTACATAAATAAATAAATAAATAAATAAAGGTTTTAATATAAAAAAAAACTTTTGATAGAACGAAGTCTGTCCAGGCAGCTAGTGTACATATATATTTCAATAAATATATTATATTGTTTTATTGTTCCTATAGGCTTACATTGGGAAAAAATACATACCCAAATAAAACTGCGCATTTATACCACAAATAACACTTAATATAAACAGAACTAAGCGATTGTTGTACATTTTAGTTTCAGTAAACGACTGTAATGTAATAAACGACTTATCATACTGACCGCAAACTATATTTAAAACACTACGTTTAAATACTGACGATACTGAAAGCGACCGGCGTCAGTGTCTATAATACTTAGGTATTACACGCTTGCATAGAGTACGGTCTATTGTATTAATACCTGAAGAAAAAATCTTTGGTTTCGCTTTTTAAGAATAATGCACGATTGTAGGAGTCTGAGATTTTAACAAGTGCAGAAACAACTCCGACTACATTTTGAGATATTAGGTACATTGTGGCAACTAGAGAATTTTGACATTTTTGACAAATCCTACTATCATACCTAGGGTCGATGCATACGTAATGTGAATAGGACGAGGACGGGACGGGACGTGAAGATTTGGGAACATCGTTTCATAGAAAATTTAAACGATAGCGCATACACCACGGAGGCACGGACGGGACGGGAACGGGGCACGCACATGTATTTATGCCCCGTCCACGTCCCGTCCCCGTCCCGTCCACGTTACGTATGCAGCGACCGTTAGTTTGTGAGAATGTATGGATGTTTGTTTCTTCATCAGGCAAAAACTACTGAAGGAATTATCATGAAATGTCACATGAAATGTCATACAAGATATTCCATTTATTTTATTTTTTGATACTTCAAACAATGGCATCTCACAGCCACCATATTTGTTTTTTTTTAATTTCACTTATCTAAGAACACTTGGGTTATCAAGACGAATCTAATGATATCTTAATTAAGTATATAAGTCCATTCCTCGGTTTGGAAGATATTATAAGGTAATAAAGAATATTACATACATACATACAAGATAGCGCGAAAAACTAATTTTGCAGAAGTGCTATGCTCGCGACAGCTTAATATACAATTTGTGTAGGAGTATTTTAAAGTTTATGAACATAGACCTATATGTATACTATACTAGACAGGCTGTTCAATACTAAAAGTTTCGACACCTAAGTTGACACCATATGGTGCCAATGCATTTTAGTCGGCTGCGAGCAAGCGAGATAAGTAGATGTCATTTTTGAAAAACCCCGACCGTTCAAGAACACATAATAACGCATATTGTTTATTGTGCACAGTTAAAACGTCTTCATTATAAATACGTTTGAACTTTATTTGAGTTTATTTAAATCATAATTGGTAAATAACTGTATTTTTAATTACATAAAAAAAAATTTTAGTGCAAAATATTTGATATCCGCCATCTTGAACCGAACTTCACCGAACGAAGCGCTGTCACAGAGTATGAAAAATGTTTGAAAAATATGACAAGGATTTTGTTCGAACAGCCCGTCTATACAATTTAAGTCTATGTTTATGAAAGTACAATATATTATTTCAGTTTACCTAAATATTTCTTTAATTTTATCGTCTTCCTTACACCCGCAATAGAACACTCACGAATATTATAATACATTGGTAACTATTTCTATATATTAAAACCAAACTTCGATAAACGCTCACCCTTCTTTATTGAGTCAAAATTTTGGAACGAAGTTCCTTATCGCGCGTTGCGAAAGGGGGCTAGGCGGAAAAAATTGGGACGAAAAGTTGTAACAACACTTTTTGCCGTCTTTTATTAATTAAAGCAAGTTACTAGGCGACCAGAAGTCTTCGAGGGTGCGACAGTAAGACAAGACACTTGTCAGAGTGGCAGTGATGGATTTGTTCTATCACTGTCGCTCTTCCGCATATTGATTGTCATGACGGGAGAAATGGCAATAATAGCTTAATGTGCATGATCGTGATATGGACGTCACTGTTGTACCTATGCTAAATACCGAAGAGTAAATAAGACATCCACATACTATGATTGTACTGTCGCACCCTCGAAGACTTCTGGTCGCTTAGTATTAAGCGAAAGGAACTTCGGTCCATCCGGATGTCCCTTGACACCTCTCATTTTTTTTAACAGGATTCGAAGTTAATCTCCATCCAGACTGCCTTTGTAGTAGTAGTAGTGTCCAATAGATCCAAAAATAGGCCACAAAACTAAGCCATCATTAAATTCAAACATGTGTTTTGAATCTACTGCCAATAAAGTAACGTGGAATCTTCTGCCTCAATAAAGAAGTAGCAATGTGTTTATTGTTAAATGTTTTTCATTTTATGTATAATTTTTGGAACGAAGTTCCTTATCGCGCGTTGCGAAAGGGGGCTAGGCGGAAAATTTTGGGACGAAAAGCTGTAACGACACTTTTTGCCGTCGTTAGTCGTTACAACTCGTGCGGCGTCGTTACATGTCGTGCGGCGTGCGCATCTCTGTCTCTCTCTCTCTCTCTTATAGAAAGCAAGCCAGATATTTTCGTTTCTTGCAGTTCAGATGAGAAATTTAATACCTCAGATTTGTTTTGGCACACTCGCTGCATGTTTTTGCTATCCTAGTACTGACTGCAAGGAACTTCGTTCCATCCGGGTGTCCCTTGACACCTCTCAAGTTTTTTTATAGTATATTTACGTCCCATATTTCCTGTTAACGACGCACTGTGTTCTTTAATGCTATTGATTTTGAGACATGATTAACCAACACATCGGAATTTAAATTATTTATCTGAAAGTTCAGGATTGCAAAGAGTGGAAACAACCGGATTTATAAATTAAAATATTTGTTGCGAAGCCATTTATAGATCTGCTAAGAAGTGGACTAAGATTTGGTCTGTTGGCTGTAATGGATCGGTTTTATGTGGTTTAGACTAATTAAGCCATATTTTCCATGCTACCCTATATGTTATTGTGATAGATGGAAGCCAGGAGGATTTTAAGAGTTGTTATTATGACTTATTTCATCAATATGTCAAGCCCCTGACCACCTCCGCATATCCACACTTCTAATGTCATCTCGTGGACTTTGGGAGGCCGGTCGCTATGTCTGTCAGATAGGAGTGTAGTTTGTGAATTGTGTATTATATTGCTCTGGATTTCAGATCCGCCCTGCAAAAGACTCGTTCCCATGTTATAACTACCAACAAAAATATGCTCGTTGCTAAATTGAGGCGAGCTAACACCTTCGGAACCAGGTAAGGTGGGGGAAATATCCAGGCTAAGGCATCGTGAAACATCGCCTGGGGGTGCTTTAATTGCACATAATTCAATACTATTTTTGCCCGTTCTGGTCAATAGACATTGTAATAACAAGCACCCCGAACCTTTTTTTTTAATATTCTGTCCGTATATTTGGGTAAGACATGCCATTCCAGCGGAATTCGGTAACGAGACAGGTGATCATGCATGTTGTACTTCAGAAGAATATATTGGACTTCCAGGTGTATATGATGCTTCTCTAGTAGACAATAAACTTCCTCTGTTAGTCTCATTAGAGGTTCGGATTCGGTCCCAACTTCGCTTTGCAAGAAGGCTACGACAGTTTGGTTGTCGCACTGAAGGAGGATTGTGTACCTTCACCTGCACAAATTCGGACCAAGATACGGTCACGGAACGCTACAATGCGCGTGACCTGACACGGTTTTTATAGTCCAGTTTTTGCTAGGGTTCAGAATCGAAGGACCAAAACATAGGAACATTCAACAACAAATATTGTAACAAATTAAGGTTGGTTTAAAAAAAGATCGAGAGGGTTGAAATGCTTAAAATATTTATTTTCTTGTCATAATTCATAACACAGCTTTGTTTTCAACTGAAAACTTTTTTTGTAATTACAAAAAATATTTAAAATATCCCAAGTGATTCAGTGTCGGAGATCGCTTTAGAGTACTCGGCGGGCCACACGGTCTCCACGATCCAGTCGACATAGGCTGACACTTTGGTGTTGGAGCTGGGCTGCCCCCGGCTGCACACCGGGCCCCACGACACCAAGCCGTCCACCACGAAGTTGCAGCTGAACTCCGGGTACCGTACCCTGTACATTACGGGCCCGCCGCCGTCACCCTACAAATGTTCAATTAGTTAACATTACTAACTGGGATTATGTGTGATTAGTGCTCTGAGGAAATATTTGAACTGGTGCCAACATCCCCTTTCCATCATATCACCACTCCCCGAAGATTAAAGTTCCATCCACAGCGACTGGAATCGTGGAGTACCGATTTTCACGATTCTTTTTGAACGTGCAAACTGTGGAATGAACTTCCTTCGGAGATATTTACGGAGCGCTTTCATATTATGGGGGTACTTAAAAAAGGTGTAATAATTGTAATGTAATAAATTTAAAAAGCCCCGACAGTTTTATTTAACACTAAACATAGCTAAGAACACTCTCGCTAAGACCTTTCAAACAAAAAAAAAACTAGATCAAAATCTGTTCATCTGTTTACATACAGATACACAGACACGTCAAACTTATAACACCCCTCTTTTTTATCGGGGGTTAAAAAGAGTTATCCTACAGGGCCAGTGTTATTGGCCATTCCTCTGGTATAGCTCCTGTCTATGGGCACTTGTGTGTTGGCGTGAATTGTATTGGCGTATTGAATGTGGGAGATTCCATTTCCTTTTTGAGCACAGTCCAACTTCCCTTGGGTAGTGCAAACTGCCGACGGACGAGACTGGTGAACTGTCCCTTCTATAGGTCTCAGGGTCCCCGTTTTACTCGGCTATACCCGCAAGCTATACCCATGTATCGTGCAAGGGTATTATCCAGCTGACTAGCTGCTTATCTATACTAATATATAAGAAGAAAGATTTGATTTTTGTTTGCATTGAATAGGCTCCGAAACTACTGAACCGATGTCAAAAATTATTTCACTGTTAGGAAGCTACACTATCCCCGAGTAACATAGGCTATATTATATTTTCAAAAAAAAAATTAGGGATCCTTAATAAAATTTCAATAATGTAACCCAAGGTGTAAAAAAATAAGAAAACCGAAGCAAAGTGAGGGCGGTTACTCGTCTGATTATAAAATCTATGGTGTCATTATTACGTTCCTGCTTTTTTCGCTGGCAATCGGTAATGTCATTATCTATTGTACTCTTATTGTTACTGTTACTGTATATTATTGTGTACTTGTATTAATGTGTCCATTTGTATTAAAATGCATTTCATTCACGTCACCAAAATGTTGCAGAGACAGTATTTAGTACATGTCATCACTGCTAACGCCAGAGCATGGAGTATTGAGGTAGAAGGAGCGCCATCTCATATGAAGGGAAAGTTGAAAAAGTGTCCAGCTGTTTACAGAAAATAGAGGTTCCAATAATGGCCATTTCTGAATGGCGCTAGTGTGTGACAAATAGATATATGAATATGGCTGTTGTAGACCGCACCGCAGCGCCACCCGTAATTTTACGCGTTTTTACGGTCACTTTTCATACAGAGCTTACATACTTATATCATCAGAAGATTTAATGCAGAAAGAAATAGATAGAAGAATTGCTAATACTTGGAAACATTTTTGGTCACTTACTGAAGTTATGAAAAATAAGGAAATGCCCATGACAATGAAACGAAAGGTTTACGTGGGCAGTAACTGTAAACCTTCAAAATAAAATTACGATCTGCCAGAATGGAATAGAAAGAAGTGTTATAGGAGTTAAAAGAGATAAAGTAAAACTACGAAAAATAAACCAGAAAACAAAATTCAAAAAAGTGGTATCAATCTACAAAACTTTGAAATGGACATGGATGGGACATAGTTGAGAGAGAAGGCTGAAAAATGGTCAAAAATCATAACAAAATGGTACCCTAGAGAAAACAAAAGAGGCAGAGGCAGACAGTCTAAGCGTTGGGAGGATGATTAAAAAAAAGTAGCAGGTCCACAATGGATTCGAATAGCAAAAGATAGAAAGAAATGGAAATCTTTGGAGGAGGCCTTTGTCGAAGGACAAGCTTTTGCAGAGGCAGATGAACCAATCGTCGATACATAAATAGATATAATACTGTATTATAATTTAGAATTAATATTAAGGTTACATGTAAACAAATATTAACTAACATACAGCAATAAAGGCTTATTCATTCATTCATTCATACAGAGATGGCCCTCCTTGTCTCTATCTTCCATGCGCCAGAGGCTATCGCCATATTGTGGTGTTGCACGTGTGGATAAATATTAAGGTAAATCTCACCTGGCAGCTATCTGTCTTCCCGTTTCGACTGATTAAACCTCGAGTACAAATCATCGTTTTGTCGTCCCAAACAAAACTAGGCCAACTTAGAGAGGAACTACACTCTTGACCGTCGACAATGGAAATTAATGCCTGTAACAAATAGTATGAGAATTATGATTCTTTCCTTCCTTTCGAATTTCCACAGCTACACACATAATGAATAGATTCTATGCTAAGTCGATACGACCTACCTTGTGCAATAAGTTCGTCGGTACCCTGGGTACGATTTCACCCCAGCCTGCTATGACTCGGATTTCGTTTTCGGCATCGATACCAGGCACCGGGAGACAGACTGGCCGAATGAATTTCGAGAATTCTACTCTGAAATTAAGTAGTGTTATTATAAGATTTGAGTGATTTTTGAGGTAGTAAAAATACTTTTAGCTTTTAGCATATTATTATGTGGAGGTCAAAAGAAAGCTAATCCAAGAAAATGCTTGATGGATGGTGTTTTTAATGATGTAATGTAACTGCGACTTCGGTGTGGATAATTCATTATTTAGTGATGTCAATGACTTAAGAAACTTAATAGGAGTAGAGCAAAACTTACGGTCTGTTGAGTTCCACTAAAGCGATGTCATTTTCCTTTCTTTCGGTAGAGTATTTGTTATGAGGTATCAACCGAATTATACCAAACAGTTGTCCACCGCGTAGGTCAGTTTTGTCTAAACTCCCGAGCAAAGCATGCCGAAGTGGACCTCTGAAATAATATTTTCATATTGATACCCTAATTATTTATAACCTTCCTAAATATAGGGTAGTGTAACGTTTGAAGATTAGATTATTTATGTATTTGAAAATTAGATTAAATGAAAATTAGGTCAAATGAACGTTATATAAAAAGAGCATTATACTATACGAGTAACCGCCCTCGCTTTGCTTCGGTTCTCTTATTTCTTTACACCTTGGGTTACATTATTGGAGTTTTATTAAGGATCCCTAATTTTTTGAAAATATAATATAGCCTATGTTACTCGGGGATAGTGTAGCTTCCCAACAGTGACAGAATTTTTCAAATCGGTTCAGTAGTTTCAGAGCCTATTCAATGCAAACAAAAAATCAAATCTTTCCTCTTTATATATTAGTATAGATAAAAATTATATGAAGTAAACCTTAAACTAAATGTTATTCGAGCAAATTAATGAATTATAACATTATAATATGAAATAAACATTAGATCACATGAGATTATGTTATTTGTTTTTATTGCATATGAAAATTATATCATGTGAACATTATTTCAAGTTATATTACACTGTATGTTATTATACTAAGGTGCTCCACCCACTGCACCGCGCACCGCGACGGGACGCGGGATGGCAGATTTTACCATTGTATGCAAATATCTCAATTTATATAGAAATTACGCCTAGCACAACACACTGCCGACGCGGAGACGCGCGGGAAGGCGGCCCCGCGCGCAGTTTCTGCCGATCTGCGCGGGAGCGCGGGGCGTACCGCGGGATATGACAGATCGCGCGGTGAACATAATTATGAGTTTATGCCGTCGTAATCTACATCACCGCGCGGGGGAGCAGATTACACCGCTAGGTAAGGCAGATCTGCGCCTCCGTCGCCGCGCGCGTTATCTGTCGCTCCGCGCACCGCGGCGGGACGCGTCTTCAGTGGGTGGAGCGCCTAACTGTTACACACCTTAATTTTAGGTACGTTTTGATGACAATTCAATATATTTGATGATAAATTCAGGTATTTTGACTCATGCTAAATGGTAGATATCCAGGCGAACACCACGGAGAAATAATAATAGTATCCATCCATCCATCCATCAGCCCTTAGAGGTCCACTGCTGGACATAGGCCTCCCCTAACTTGCGCCACTCTGACCGGTCCTGAGCCTTCTGAATCCAGCGGATGCCCGCTGTCTTCTTCAGGTCGTCAGTCCACCTGGTCGGGGGGCGTCCTATGCTCCTTTTTCCGAGACGTGGGCGCCATTCGAGGACCTTTCTTCCCCAACGGTTATCGGTCCTTCGAACTATGTGGCCAGCCCATTGCCACTTCAGCCGGCTAATTCTTTGAGCTATGTCGGTTACCCTTGTTCGTCTACGGATCTCCTCATTTCTGATGCGATCACGTAGAGAAATACCGAGCATAGCCCTCTCCATAGCCCGCTGCGCAACTCTGAGCTTGTGGATCAGGCCAATAGTAAAGCACCACGTCTCGGATCCGTATGTCATCACTGGAAATATTATGTATGAATATAAATAATAGTATGAATGGTATTAATTAACAATTAAATCAATATTACCAATATCTTTAGTGCGTAAAGGATTCCACTGAAGATAGTCAGACCCCGCGTTTGGGAGAAACGTTGAAACTAGACTGTCACTGCTATAATAATACGAGTACTTACAGATAACTTATTAGGACATGTGCAGCTGTGAGGATGTACTTGGAGCTGATGAGAGACCCGCCGCCGACCCAAGTGATGTCATTTTCTTTTCTTTCACTATCACACCCCAGCACCGCCTGCAGCAAATTGTTGTTAACATTGTGAATGAGGATAAACCATAGATGGGTCAATTTCAACAAACGCGAATTTTGCCTAATTACAGTGGCGAATTAAAATTTGCTGTTTCTGATTTTTTTTTTGGCTTAAATAATAGGTAAATATTAGTACTACTTAATCATATACTAGAGATCGAAAAATTTTTGTTAGTTCATGAGATATTTCCATTTTAAATTATCAAATGCCACCGAAATTATTAATGGACCACCGGAATTAAAATCCGAGCCACCGAAATTGATTAAATTTAAACCTGCTGTTTCTAATACATTTTATTTGGCATAAGTAATATGTAAATAGTAGTAATAATTAGTCACATAGTAGAGATCGAAAAAAAATGTATTAGTTCCGGAGATATTTTCAAATTACATCATCAAATGCCACCAAAATTAGGACCACTGGAATTAGAATCTGATCCACCGAAATTGATTATGCCAATGAGAAATAATAAAGGCAAGATCATATTTTAATACTTTAAAGATACATTTTGAAGAGTAGGAGTCTAGATGAACGGACTCCTTTAAGCGGTGATTAGACACGCTTGTGTTTCTGTGGCCTATTATACCAGTGCCGATAGCTTCAAAAACGGTAAAAAGTGAAAAAAAAAAAAATAGTAGGATGAAATCCATTGCAAAAGGAAGAGGATATAGCAAAAATTAAAGGAAAAATAATTTACGGGCGATCTGAGGTCGGGAGGGGGGAGGGGGGGTTTAAGGGTAAAAAACGGTTTATCTCGATTTCCAGCAACACTATGGAAAAAGTTAAATGGCAAAGTTGTAGGTAATAAATCTATAGTAGGTAATAGATCTAAAACTTTTGTATTTACACTTTTTTACATAATCTCAAAAATGTGAAAAATTCAAATAACCAAGTTTTTGGTTTTTTATTTTAATCTTTTATAAAAAAAATCACGAAATTTTGTGAAAACTTACCTTTGTATGTCCTTAACATACTGTAATTTTTTGATTTAAAATATTTCTTTTTTCACCTTATTTTGACTTTATATCGAAAAAGCAACCTAATTTTCAATCGAAAATTTTCACGTCAAAATATCTACTTTTTAAAAAAATCGGTCAGATTTTTGTTCGTTGGAATCTCTACTTTCTAATGGTATATAAAAAAACTATAAACTACTAACTACTACTACTACTAACTACTAACTATAAACTACTATGGCAAATGTTTTCCGAAAATGCAATGAAACGACAACTATTTTCGCATGTTTTTTGCAATCTTTATGTTTTATGGATTTGTAATTTTTTGTCTAACAAAGTAACATGGTGTTCACGCATGTCAAAGACACACACGCGTGGCAAAACTCCAGCCGTCCAAGACAAGACGTCTCTTCACTTCGAGGATTTTATTATTCGTTATTTAAACCGGCGAGCACTATTTTTATATTCTTCTTTTGTCTTTTTTTACTGTCAATATTTTCTGTGTCCTAATATGTATTAAAAATCTTTCACTCATTCCAAACGGTTATAATATTTTATTTAATTCACCGACCATCCCCGTCATTAACACATGGAATCTTACGTTTTTCGATTAATTAAATGTTAATAAATAGCTCGAAATTGTACACAATGATTGACAAAAAAATTAAAAACTCGAATCCGAATTTTTTTTGCGAAAATAGTTGTCATTTCATTTTCACCAAATTTCGTGAATTTTTTTTTTGTAAAAGATAAAAATAAAAAACCAAAAACGTGGTTATTTGAATTTTTCACATAAATTTTGAGGTAATGTAAAAAAAGTTTAAGTAAAAAAGTTGTAGATGTTTTTATTACTTACAACATTGCTATTTAACTTTTTTCTATAGGACTTGTAGTTTTGCCAGAAATTGAGATAAACTATTTTTTACCCTTGAACCCCCCCTCCCCCACTTCCCGACCTCAGATCGCCCGTAAATTATTTTTCCTTTAATTTTCGTTATATTCTCTTCCTTTTGCAATGGGTTTCATCCTACGATTATTTTTTTCGTTTCAAAAATTATCGGCACTGGTCTATATACGTCCCTATGCGCTTTGGTTTGCCACCGGAGCCACCGAGATTAGGCCACCGGACTTAGAATTAGAGTCAAAACTTGAATTTTAAAGAACACCGTTATTCACAGGTTAACTTTTATTTCACAATTATGGCTGAAAACCTTTAATGGAAGTCTCATTAAAATTTCTTGATAATCTGCTTTGTACTTTTACTAATATACATGACATCGGAATTGGATGATTTTGTATTCCTGCGCCACCGCAGTGAGTACTTACGTGTTTGGCAGGAAAATTACGCAGCCAGTCGGTCATCCTAACACGCAGTTTGCAAGAGCACAACTGAACGGTGCGGGGAGAACCAGTAAGGTGTCTTCCAAATCGTGTCGTAACAAGTAATGAAGTATACAAAATGCGCCACCGGTATTGCTTTTTTTTGTAGGACATTTTTAAAAGATGTTTTAAGAGCTGTTGCACTATCTTAAATTACTCCGTAAATATATATTAGCTGTGTTATTTAATGTATTTCTAAAAAACATTCCTTTTTAATAAAATTTATTTACCAAAAAAAAAAAATTATAAAATATATAAATAAATGGAGGTCGGACAGTACACCGGAATTAGATTTTAGGTCTTAGATATTTTTTTTATTAAGAATCTATGTATTAAATACATCTGAATACTTTACTATCATGTAGATCACTATTTAAACTACTTATATAAAATTATGCATAATTGTAGTTTACCTCCACACATTAATTTTCAACCTCGCCGTCTCAAAAATGCACTTGGGAAATTCACCCAGATATGTCAAGTCGAACATTGTAACGAGGTGGGGTTGGCTATTGATCTAAGGTACCTGAATTTGATATTGGTGTGAGATGAGAGATGTAGCTAGGGTTTAGTGTGAACGTTTAAAACTATTTTTAGGTTCCGGAGATGCGTTTTGAATTAATTACGACAAGAATAAGTTTAACAAAAATTGCGTATTATGAAAGACAATTCTTGTCAATTTGGTCTACAGTTAGAGGGTACTTCGTCAAAAACGAGTGAAATGGAAGGTAGCACAAAACTTATTGCACTGTCAATGTTGTGTTCAGTTATTCCTTTAATCTTCGTATTACGTGAATGTGCTTTCTTGTTTCTTTTGGATTTTCGACGATCTCTGCTGTGTTATTGGACTGATTTGATTTCTTCTCATACGTTACTTAGCTTACCCCTACTCCACGCAGTAACCTACCCCTAGAATGTTTTTTAGAAGCCGGAGGCGTGGAGGGAGAGTAGTCCCCACCCGCTGTAACAAAGCACAGGCACCCGGGCGAGCCGGAGCGGCTGAGGCTGGTCGCTTGTGTTTATTTTGGATTTTTAAAAATTTCCAGATGTAAGTCGAAATGGTTACAAAACCGACTTAGTCAACCCCGACCCCACGTGGTACTAGTCTGCCCTACCCCTAGAGTGAATGTAAACCCCGGAGGCGCGGAGGGAGAGCAGCCCCCGCCCGCTGTAGGCGAGCATGTAGTGCCTGCAGTTTGTTACGCAAGGGCGGAGGGGCTGCACTTCCCGCAGCGCTGGAGACATTTGGAAGCCTGTTTGTGTATCAAAAACCCCTAAATTCTCCCTAAAAGTGCATATAATGTAATTTTGTAATTATAATGATTTGTGTCATTATTTTTCCAAAATAATAGTAGAAGTGGTGTAGTGTCTCCCCATACGGAGGTCGAAATTTTGCTTCTTCCTGCACAACCTGACAGTAATTTACACTAGTTTATGATAAATATTAAGCAGTTTTCACAGATTTATCCTCAAAATAAAAATAAAAAAAAAACTCAAAAACTATGTGTTTCCTCACGTATTACCTTTAAGGGGGGGGGTCCTTACCCCAACCCCTCCCTTCCCCCCAACTCCACCCCCCTTCCACTGATACTAAAGAAATACCCAAGGTTTTTCCTATGTATTATGATTTTACAAAAAAAATCATAACTCGAAAACTATACCTTTCCGGTACATAAAAATTGTAGAGGGGGGCTCCGCTTTACCCCCCCCTCCCATCCCCCTCACTCCCCACCCCGAACGCAGGTACCTTAGATCTATAGTTTTACCGGGTCGTGTATTCGTGGTAGTATATAGTCATAAGTGTTTAGTTATTTAGTAGTTATATAAAGTTCAAATTATTATTTCAGATATGTAGTTTATTAGTGAGTCGGATGTATTGTTCTGCTGTTGTATTACCCTCAATCATCCGAACTGCACAATTTGAGGGTCACTCTGAAAACCAGCGGCCGTGGTTTTTTCCGCGACCATTAAGCTGAGCGTGAACCCTTTTCACCTATCTACCTACCTATCTTACATATAAATGTTGTTTTGTTTTTTTTGGCTATATTTGTTGCTGTGGTATGTATAATTTAGGTGAAATAAACATTTCTTTCTTTCTTTTTCCTTTCTTTCAGATGCATTTCTCTTCTTAAATCTTGACAGTTGGGTTTTATTCACAAATAAGTTATGCTCATGAAGCTCCTATAGAGAGGAGACGGCCTAGCAACTGTGCACTGTGACTCAACTGGGTCCTGACGTCATCACAGTAGGCGTGGCCTTAAGTCAGTCTACTGTCGGCGCCCGTCCTGTGCACAGCTTCACATTTTCAAAGAAAAGGATGAAGTGCTGTGTTTTATCGTGTAAAAACTACTCGGATAGACGTTCTGATGCTATGGATGGCATTTCATTTCATTTTTGAGTAATTTGATTCATAATTTATAAGAATAGGCAGAATAGTTCTAGAAAAATCACTAACGCCGATCTCGCCAAATAAAATTCTACTCGACATTAGATGGCGACACTTTGTGTCAAGAAAACTAAAAATGTATAGGTGCGTAGAGCTAAGTATTAGTATTATATTGATAATCATACGTACTGAAATTTGTCCTACATTCATTCCTATAGAGTTTTTCACCGCCAAAATATTATTTTTCTAGTTTTTATAATCATTTTGTAAATAGGCCGCCATCTATCGTCAACTATTTACAACAAATAAACATAACAAAAACACAGGGCCGTAATTAGAATCCAATTATTTTACCGAGTGTCCCATTGAATTAAAGTACTGCCACTGTACTCTGTTCATTATAGCTTGATTCTTTTTGTTTTGTGATGGGAAATGGGCATAGTATCTATATAAAGCAAGGTACAAAAGGTTTAATTTTATATAATCTAAATTTTACTAACAAAAAATAACCGACTTCAAAGTCTCAAAAAGTACTTTTCAGATCTCTTTCAAATTTATGTGGGACCACATGACAAACACCTGCTTTCGATTAAAAAAAGAATCATCGAAATCGGTTTGGCGTGATATTGAGTTATTCGTCAATTTGTCGCGCACATCTTAACACAAATTTACGACTTATGTGGTTTTCTCATGGATGCCAATGTCAGATCTCAATAAAATATATGTGGGACCACATGACAGCCACCAGCTTTCGATTAAAAAAACAATCATCAAAATCGGTTCGCCCAGTCCAAAGTTCTGAGGTAACAAACATAAAAAAACAGTCGAATTGAGAACCTCCTCCTTTTTTTGAAGTCGGTTAAAAAATTTATTATAATCACAAAATTGATACATTTGGTTACGATGCCGTTAGGGATATCATTATTGATTGCTACAACCAATAAAGTATAGGTACTATTGACGTGCGTGCATTTCTATGTAAAAAAAATATGAAACTTTATGCCCGTGATCTCGATGACCGCTGTCAGAAGAATAATGCCATAATGAACAGAGTATAATTTATTTAATTACGTGAACGGGAGTAGGTAAAATCAGTTTTTTTTAAAGTTTAACATTGTATACAATCTTTATAAGTCTTACACTTCCCGCCCACGTCCGACTTTTTGTAGGACCGATAATCGGGCCGATTTTTCCTCAGATTCTTATGACTGATTTTGTGGCTGACTCGCTATTCGACCACGACCGATATCGGTGACCGATTTTTTTTTGTAGGAGAAATAGAGCGTACTGGTCACTATAAAGTGAGATATTATTATTTACATGATGGTCCTACTACATACCACATTGTTTTTGAAAAAAACCTTAAGAAGCTTTTTCAATATTTATTTATACAATATTTTGAATAAAATTAAATGTGATATAAAATTTAATCTAAAACGATTGATCTTAAGATTGGCTTAATGATCTATCTTTATTTAGAGACCCACTGAATTAAGCTTGTCGATAGTTTATATAACCATATTAAAAATATTTTATTTGATTCTGGATCGATACGAAACATATTAAATTATACGGTATATCTACATAAAATTACATATTTTATTTATTACCATATTAGCTTTTGCCCGCAGCTTCGCCCGCGGTAGAGATCAATTTTTTACAAATCCTAATTACTTTTACTTAGTTTGATTTAGTTGCCTATGACTTAAGTAAACATGTATCATTTGATAGCGTGATTCAGAACTTGCAAATGAATTTCACTAACGCCATATATTAACAACGTCTAGAACAAAATATCTAGCAACTAACAAAACGTCGATCTTCCCATGGCCTGGGGATGTTTTACCGCGGTAAAAAGTAGCCTACGTTACTCTCCATCCGTATCGATACAAGGCACCTAGATCGAACATCCCTATGTCGGTGAGTCGGTGAGAACCGAACGTTCCATTTTTCACCGATATCGGTCGGAATGCACCGATTTTATTTCTGACCGACTTGTTGAAGGACGTGTGCGTTGCACTATTGCTATCAGTACGTTCTATTTTTCACCTACAAAAAGCGGTCACCGATTATCGGACGTGGGCGGGAAGCCTAAAAACAAACTAACGCCCCAACTCAGAGTCAGTAACGGTTACTTAAATCGCTCCTTAGTACATAATTTGTGTGGTGATTCTATACTAAGGAGCGATAAGTAAGTGACTCTGAGTTGGGACGTAAGCCATTTAAAAATAAGAAAACCGGGCAGGTGCGTGTCAGGCCACGCCCAATGTAGGGTTCCAAAGTAGTAAGTTCATCGACTATTGCTCATTAACTACTTATGCTAACATACTCGTAGCCATGATAGTTTTCCTTGTAATTTCATCATATTATAACCTATTTTTGAGAATTTTTTCACTTGTCTAAATTATGTCCAATGAGGTGGTATGAATATTCTGAGTACGTCCCTGTTACATCCTACATTTATTGACATCTAGTGTGAGATAGTTAAACTACGTAATAAAATCGATATAGAACGAAGCGAGTAGTTTTGCTATTGATCGATAGATGGAAAATAAAGAAGTGGGCGGGATTTGGTGGTTTGGAGGGGGTGCCCTCGCCCCGCAAAGTGTCACGCGTTCTTACATAAGAAAATCTACATACAACGTCTCCTCTCTATAATAGCTTCATGGTTATGCTTGACCACGATCCCACCTGATGGTAAGTGGAGATGTGGTCCAAGGTGGTGAGCACATTAAGTTAGTAAAAGCCTATTCACTCTTTTCTTGAAGACATCCATGTCATAGGCAGGCGGGAACGCCGACGCAGGCAAGTTATTCCAGTCCTTCACAGGTTGTCGCAATCGTTATAAAATTTATCACTGTTGTTATCAAAACTATTTAAGTATTGCGTTATTTTTATTATTACTATCGTAAAAAGTTAAAAAATGTAGAGTTTAAAACTACCGTTGTCATCGACCTTATTGGGGGAGAAAATTTCGCTGCAAAACAGCAATGTTTGGTATACCCTCGAATTCCAGTTTAAAATAGAATAAGTGACGCTCAAAACTATTAAAGACCACTAGCGAGGCATGTTTCGTGGCCTGGCTACTCGTAGTCACGTTGTGAACATACCATGTGTGGAAATTCCATGGGGGAAGCGGGTCCCCCACCGGATACCCTCTGCGAGGTGGTGGGTATAGAGCAGGTGTAACGCCTGTTGTAGGAGACCCCGTCCTGTTCACAAATGTTGACATATCTTTCGTTCGCCACACACTCTGTGAACAGAAATATTGTGGACTGTAAAAGCTCTGTAAGCCATCCTCCCTGCTCGTGGACTTTGCTGGATGGACCAGCCTGTGGTGCCAGGTTTGCCCTGAGGTCACTGGGTACCCCCAGTATAGTGGTACGATTTCTTCCGAACCAGTGAAATGTGTTCAGTTCAATTGAGTTTTTCATAGAAGAAAAATTGTTAGCTCTTTGACGCTAAGTTTAAGTTAACTAATTTAGGTATTTGTTTACACTTAATTAAGTTGTGGTCAGTATATCAACACAAGAGTCAAAATTCAGTTCTCAGAACACTAATTTAGGTATTGTAGAACAGAACGCAGAGCAAAAATTTCTACCTAGTAAATAACAGTAGGAAGAGCTTGAATAATTCCATGACGTATGGCTTCCACTACGGGCGGTGTTGACAATTCAATTTAATATTAACGATTTGTTTCAACGAATAGGACCGGATAGGCATGATGGACGAAGAGGATGAGGATGACCAAAGAAAAGATGGATGGTTTGTGTGAGGATGACATGAAAGATATCATCATATCTTGATATGAAAGTGTAAGTGTATCGTTGACGGTTGATATGGAAGAATTGAAGAACAAAATGCGCCAATTCCAAATAAAATTGAGAAATGGACAGGATGATGATGACAACGGATATGACTGGACAGGTGTTCACGATAACCACAATCAAGGATGTATCCATCCATCCTTAAATATCAAGCTAATGTAGAAATTGCATTACTTTCCCAAGCGACTTTATGAGCAGGATTCTGGAAGGGTGGAGTCTGGATCTTGGGCAGAGGTGGACACCCCTCGGGCTCCGGGGGCTGTGGCTGCTCCTGAAGATAGCATATCATTGGTAAGTAGCTGTAAGCGTCGTTATGACATGTTTGTGGCGAGAAAGAAAACTTTTTTATAGTTTGACAACCTAGTGTTTAAGTAAGAACTTCTTTCGCTAAAGCAATCAGCCAGGATACCATATTTACGATATATCTTACATGAGTTTGCCTTGTCCTCCTCTAGCCAAAAAATCTGTTTTTCTCCAGGGCCAGAAGGACGCCCACCAGGGCCAGAACGATGCCGAAGGGTCTCAACTCTCATCTGTTGTAGGTCATTGGGTCTTATACCGCTGTAATCGCTACGGCACTCATGGAAGATGGTATGGTTTATTACACATCTGGCTAGCTCTTTTCTGAATTGACCGTGAAAGTCGGAGAACCAAAAAAGAGATGGCTTGCTATTATTAGGTCGGCTATTAAAACAAATACTTTTCTTACCAGATTGCTGTTGGTTACTCCAACTCCGGAAATACGGTTTGGGCAACACACAATCAATTCTGAGCCTTCAAAACCGCATATCTAGAAAATAAGAAAATCTTTTACCACTTGAAAAATCCACTTGAAAAATCATCGCCCTTTCTTTTACTGACTCAAGTGAGCGAAAATAAAACGAAACATAATAATTGAAAACAGTTGGATTATTTTTCATATTCTCTATAAGTAATTGTTTTGTTGAAACTTGATCAAACGAAATTATTGTATAATATAAGACAAAAAATTATCAATAAAAATTCGAAAAAAAAAAAATTTTTTACTCAGCTATTTCAAAAATCAAGGGCCTTAAATTTTATGTTTAGCGAAAACCACATTTTTCGGTTTTTACTTTTTTTGTAAATTGAAAATTTGAAATTCGTGAAAAAAAAATTCATTTTTATTTTTATTTTTACCTGTAACTGTCGTTGAGGTAAATTTTTTTCCATGTTTTATTAAATATCATAATTTCTCTACAAATCCAAAGTAACTATGGATCTATCTCCGACCGTTGTTATGATATTTACCATTCATGTCAAACATCAACAGGAATTTCAACTGATTTAACTTAGAAATTATGAAATATTTTTTTTTTTAATTTGATTAAAAATTATTTTATAACCGACTTCAAAAAAAGGAGGAGGTTCTCAATTCGACTGTATTTTTTTTATGTTTGTTACCTCAGAACTTTCTACTGGGTGAACCGATTTTGATGATTGTTTTTTTAAACGAAAGCTGGTGCTTGTCATGTGGTCCCACTAAAATTTTATTGACATCTGATTATGGCATCCATAAGAAAACCATATAAGTCTTAAATTTGCATTAAGTATGTGCGTGACAAATGGACGAATAACTCAATATCACACCAAACGATTTCGATGATTCTTTTTTTAATCGAAAGCAGGTGCTTGTCATGTGGTCCCACATAAATTTGAACGAGATCTGACAAGTAGTTTTTGAGTAATTTTGAAGTCGGTTATTTTTTGTTAGTAAAATTTAGATTATTTCAAATTTTTATCGAATTTGAATTCGAAAAAAAAAACAAATTTTGGAATAATACTTCATTGATTTTATTCAACTTTTTCAAGAAAAAATTATTCATAACTAAGTTTAATTAACTGGTTGAAATTCCTGTTGATGTTTGACATGAATGGTAAATATCATAACAACCAATGATATTGTATTTTGATAACAACGGAGATAGATTCTAGTTACTTTGGAAAATTTGTACAGAAAGTTGCTTGAAAAAACTTAAAAAGGAATTACTTTTGGATGTATAAGCTGGGTTATTAATGTCATGGTATAGTTGCACGTCTGGTCATATTTACAGATTCCCGGATATCCTTCAGTTTCACAAACATCACCTGTAAAGAAAAACCGGTCAAGAGCGTCTCAGGACACGTGTAATGTAGTGATCCATAGTTCATCTACTATTGTAGGGACTTTAGGGACACAAGGTATCACATTACTCAAGCGCTAGTGCACTTGTACTTAAACATGAGCCGAGTCAGCATTTCACGTATGCACTGGCTTGAGAGGCGATATTGTGAACCTACAGTCTGATCCCATCCTCGGTCATGTAACTGTCGTAATTTACAGTAATAAAGTGTCGTGCCAAATTTTATCTTTTTTTTCGTATTCCAAATAATTATCTCAATTCTGATAAATACAGACTTATAATAGTATTTACACTAATATGACAAACATCCAAACTCCCAAACTTTCACATTTATAATATTACTAGGATTAGTACTTACAATTATTTTGTTATTTCCATTTAAATAGAACGAGTAACCACCCTCGCTATGCTTCGGTTTTCTTTTTTTTTATACCTTGGGATATATTATTGGAGTTTTATTAAGGATCCCTAATTTTTTTTGAAAATATAATATAGCCTATGTTACTCGGGGATAGTGTAGCTTCCTAACAGTGAAAGAATTTTTCAAATCGGTTCAGTAGTTTCGGAGCCTATTCAATGCAAACAAAAAATCAAATCTTTCCTCTTTATATATTAGTATAGAGTATAGATTATCATTCTTATTTTTATATAATTTTGTTATTCTTAAAAATTTACACAACTAACTGTTAATTTCTCTACCGAAGAATTCGTTATCATTAAAAAAAATTACATACCCAAATAAAGCTGCGCATTTATACCACAGATAACACTTAATATAAACAAAATTAAATGATTGGTGTACATTTTTATTTAAAAAAAAATAAAAATTATTGAATTATTTATTTATTAGCTTAGCTCATTTAAAACATGGCTAATCACGAATGCAACGGTATGTTAGAAACGACTGATTGACTGAACAAAATATCTGTTTTTTATATAACGTGGCGGCTTCAAAAGCTTAGGAGGTTATCAAGTATCAACAAAGGCGAAAAATTATTTTTATTTTTTGTAGCATCTTAAAACGTCACTTATACCGAAGCAATTCAATATTTTGTCACGTATTTTAAAATTAATACCTGTACCCGTATTACCCAGGGTAAAATAATTTTATTAATAAGTGATGAATTGACTATAATTATAACAAGGATGTCGTTAATGTCCATTTTCATTCGGTAAAAATGTTACCATTACATATGTACTTTTCTACTTAGGGGGCGTCCATAAATTACGTGAGGTGTTTTTTTAAATTTTCTGTATGGTGAGATGTTGTGAGATTTTATTCAACCCCCTCCCCCATCCCCCAATCTCACGTGAGATTTTTCAAAATGTGGGTTTCTTATGTAAACGCGTTGGATTGTTATTGTAAAAAGAAAAAAAAAATGCTTCGTGCCTTTATTTACGACTAGTTAAGACTAGTCATCATCAATATTGCTGAGAGTTTAATTATAAGTGTAATAAAAATTTAACAATAGAATACTTAAATCGTAACTATAAAATGTGATTATGTGATTATAAAAAAAGAATAATTATCTACTCTTAAAGATTAAATCTTAAATATGTACAATCTGGATTAAATGGACCAAAATAGTATTTTTTTTTGTTTCAATCAGAAAAAATTGCGTGATATTTTCCGAGACCCCCCCTCTCTCCAACGTAAGATTAGATGAGATTTGACTCGACCCCCTCCCTCCCTTAAACATCTCACGTAATTTATGGACGCCCCCTTAATGGTAAAAAATATATTTTGATAGTCGTACATATTTTCTGATTTTAATTATTTCATCTATACTAATATATAAAGAGAAAAGATTAAATAGGCTCCGAAACTACTGAACCGATTTGAAAAATTCTTTCACTGTTGGGAAGCTACACTATCCCCGGGTAACATAGGCTATATTATATTTTCAAAAAAATTAGGGATCCTTAATAAAACTCCAATAATGTAACCCAAGGTGTACAAAATAAGAAAACCGAAGCAAAGCGAGGGCGGTTGCTCGTGTATAATAACTGTATGGTTATAAAACATTCAATATCAAAATACTTTTGTTCTGGGGTGTGCCTGCTGAAAATTCTTATATATCCAAGCTCAGAAATTAATGCTGCATTTTTTAGAATATTTTTCATTTTAAGACGCATAATTTGAAAATGAAATAAAACTATTTATGGCAGTTTGGCATTGTTCTTTATGTTTTTTATACATACAATACAATTGGGTCGTGGTGTGGCTATTGAACAAAGATCTCGATGTCTGCAGTAACTAGAGTTTATATAAATAAAATATGGATAAATACGCTAAATTACGCGCCTCCAGTAAACATTGTTATTTATAAATACGAGTAACCGCCCTCGCTTTGCTTCGGTTTTCTTATTTTTTTACATCTTAGGTTACATTATTGGAGTTTTATTAAGGATCCCTAATTTTTTTGAAAATATAATATAGCCTATTTCACCTGGGGATAGTGTAGCTTCCCAACAGTGAAATAATTTTTCAAATCGGTTCAGTAATTTCGGAGCCTATTCAATCACGTGATAGTAGTCGCATGATAATTGATAACCTTGATGCGGTCAGCCAAAGCATAAACAGAAAAAAGTTTATATGTAAATATTGTAAAAACCAATTGTTTTTTTTCCGTTATGATAATGGGGTCAGACTTGTTTTGCACAAGCTAATGTGGGTAATTCCCTAATTACCCCGTTCCTGTAGGCACCTGAATTGGGTGGCAAGCTGTATTATTGATCAATGAACGTGTAAGTGACAATATTTAGAAAAAAAAGAAATAATAATAATGTTTATTGACCATAAATGATAGTACATTTGAAACGAAGAGCCCTGACTCCCAGAAAAGCGTGAGCTGTGGCCTGGGAGACAGTTCCTTCCCAATTCTTTTGTTACAGTTACAGTCATAAATGTAAGGTTACTAATCGCTTTTATATTAAGTTTAAAATGGAAAACACTATTATTAAATACGAGTAACCGCACTCGCTTTGCTTAGGTTTTCTTATATTTTTACACCTTATTGGAGTTTTATTAAGGATCCCTAATTTTTTTGAAAATATAATATAGCCTATGTTACTCGGGGATAGTGTAGCTTCCCAACAGTGAAAGAATTATTTAAATCGGTGTAGTTTCGGAGCCTATTCAATGCAAACAAAAAATCAAATCTTTCCTCTTTATATATTAGTATAGAAGTATAGATTAAAGTACCTATTATTTATAAATATCAATAAAAACTACCTGTGGGTGAGTGTGTTTATGTAAATTGTATATGAGTGTGAGTGTATGTAGAAAGAAAATACATTTGTTTTCAAAAGATACATTTGACGACCCTGTAGCCTAGTTGGTAGCGACCCTGCCTGCGAAGCGAGGGGTCCCAGGTTCGATTCCCGGCCGGGGCAGATATTTATGTAACAGATAAATATTTAAGATAAGATACTCGGGTCATGGGTGTTATTGTGATGTGTTGTATGTGTCATCCATGCCACCCGCGACACAGGTAAAAACCTACTGCGGGGGTATGACTGTGTTAGCGATTATTTATTTACTATTATTTATACACTTATAAACCATACGTCGTGTATATGTCACCGGAAAATAACAAAAACCGCATTATAAACATTCGTAGGATTGTAAACGAGAC
Organism: Thymelicus acteon; assembly: GCA_951805285.1. Lineage (NCBI taxonomy): Eukaryota > Metazoa > Arthropoda > Insecta > Lepidoptera > Hesperiidae > Thymelicus > Thymelicus acteon. Next base: position 19,168,910 of record OX638214.1, on the reverse strand, counting down.
ATAAATATTATTATTTTACGCCCACATTTTCGTAAATTGATAAGCTTACTGAACTCACCCGTAAAATAATAAGTAAGCAATAACCAAAAGCCATGTGCGCTCTGATTGGTTGATTATGTCACGTGTTCCTTCTCCTTTCTTCCCACCGCCATTGTTCGCACGGAACATAAACAAACCGGTTGCTCGTGTGTTAATCGAATAACATTTCATCGAATGCCAATTTATCGAATCGCAATTCGCCAAATCGAATGATATAACTTTTCATAATTATGATCTTTAATATATATTTTTTATGATTTCAAACGTCACACATCCTTGAAAGGCAGCACTAAGACGTAAGCAGCATGTAGCATGCAGCAAGCACTGTTTCTGTCACTGCTCCGGCGCTGCGGGTTTACATTACACTCTAGGGGTAGGGCAAACAAGACTACGTGGAGTCGGTTTTGCAGCGATTCGTTTCTGTCACTAACGTAAACGTTTTGACAAATTCGTGTATTCCATAGAAGTTGTTTCGACGAATGACAATTTCCGACGAAATGTTTTTTCGATGTATTGTATTCGGCGAATTGTAATTCGATGAAATGCTTTCGATTTTTCCGCAGACGCAACATCGACCAATCAGGTAGCAGTGTGTTATTTTCCGTATTTTAAAGAAGCGTAAAATTAAAAGCTCTTCTGTGATTGGTCGAACCGTTTAGAATCTTACTAATGGATATCCGTTAGTTTATAAATTTTGACGAGACGTCGCAAATTGATAAATTTCCGGAAATGTGGCCGTAAAATAATACTATTTATCTCTCGTTTAGAATCCTACGAAGGTTTATAAATTTCCTAGGAAATTTATTATTATTATTACACAATGTAAGGATATCTAGTTATAATTGGACCCTTTACAAATCGGAGCTTGCTCAGCATTCTGCTGCAGTCCGGAGACAGCCAGCGCTGATCTTCCGCAGGACCCGTTAGTTTAGAGGGTCCCGAAGGTCTCACAGCATACGTTTATAATAATCTAATAAATTTATACTAGAACTATAGATACATACAAACAAAAAAAGAGTGAATATTATAATAAATGCATAAAGATGATATAAAAGAAATCATTATGGTGCTAGCACTTATGTTTAAAGCAATAACTATACTTTTAGTCGATAAATAAATAAATAATTATATAGCACTAGTGTTGTATTTTAGTGGTTCTTCTATTATATTGTTTGGTCACTAAGAAAAAAAATGTATTAATATCACTTTAAAATTAACAAAATTTTGCAGGTTCCATAAACGATTTTCTCTACAGTAGGTAGGTACTCATTAAGTAAACCGTTCGATATGAGGTATTTGTCCAAAATTGCATGTTCGTCAGATGTATTGTTATCATCATCACTGCTCAATATATTTAACCTTCGATTTACCTCCCAATTTAAAAGTTTCAGAACCGAAATCGGAATCGGAGGTTTAAAAACAATCAAAAGTTCAGACTTTTCGGAATCGGAATCGAACCTCCGTAACATCCCTACCTAAAGGCACGAGTTCTATGCCGCTGTGTCCGGAGCTGGAAGGTACAGTCTCTAGAACCACTAAACCTATGACTCGATACCCATGAGAGCTTATCATACAGATAAATAGGGATTTGGTGTTTTAGTACTCCAAATAAAAGACAGGAAATTTTTTGACTTATGAGGGGGTCAAAACTGACTCCAAATGGTTCGTGTAACACACGGTGCTGCTCGCCAGTTCTGTTAGCTTGAACTTGGCTTGACACGCTGCCGCGTGTCTATTTCCTGTTAAACGCGGGCAAAGCTGCTAGAGCGCTAGTGCCTAAATAAAGTTTAGATTATACTTCGTATTGTAAGTTTTTATGCCTTTAGCCAATGATCTTATAATAAAAGAGTAGATAGGTTATACGCGCACCCGGCGACCGTATAACGCGCACCAAATGTGGCACGCCAAAACTGGGCTAATTAGCACAGTTGAGCTCAGTCATACGTACGTCAGATGTTGATTGGTGTAGGGAAACAAATGATAAACGTGTGTATGTTTCGGAACAAATTTTTCGGTTGATTTGTAAGGGCATAACGTATCTACTTCTTTAAATATAAGATCATAGCCTTTAGCAGATTTTTAGTGACGTCACAACCCTAGTGAAAACTCTCAAAGTGAGCACTGGCAAGGAAACATGGGTTATGTTTGCCGACACGGAATCTATTTTACGCTAGTAACTGATACTAAAGAAGATACTCTTGACATTTATGGGTGATACGCCATTTAATTGATCTATACTAATATTATAAAGCTGAAGGGATGATTGGTCGAACGCGCAAATCTCAGGAACTACTGGTTCGAATTGGAAAATTATTTTAGTGTTTGATAGTCCATTTATCATGGCAGGCTATAGGCTATATAACATTATGTATATATTTTTGTAGTTAGTTTTTCCACAAATTAACGCGGGTGAAACCGCAGGGAACAGCTAGTTTCAAAAGCTGAGTGTTAAAACTGTATGAAAGAATCACGGACGTAAAAAAAGACGGACGTAATCCAAAAAACAAATTCAGTGAAGCACCAATAGGAATACCAACTCTGTATTCGTACAAGTACACACACCCACACATTGACACCATACGGCTACGACATTGACACCATCGCGAATCAAAAATTACAAAATTACGCACACATGGTAAGCGAGCTGTCAGCTGTCAGCTTCACTCTCGATTAGACAAGATTACGTCCGTTCTTTTTTTATGTCCGTGGAAAGAGTATTAAAGTTTTTGAAGAAGTTTTGGATTGTTTTACTTATAATCAGTTGGCCGATTTGACTTGACGTTTTATACAGAGTACTTAAATACCTTCTAATGTTATACAGATCGTGGATCGGCAATATGTGCGATAAGTTAATTCATGCTGAGCTAATATTATACATGTGAAAATTTGGGAGGATGTATATATGTCTATCAATGATATTTCAAAAATATAGATACGTTATGTCCTTACAAATCAACCAAAAAATCTGTTCGGAAAAGAGCTACAACACACACGTTTATCTTTTGTTTCACTGCACCAATCACATTGGTATAATACACGAAGGCATTTTAACGCTGTATGTCAAATATCAAGCACGTGTGACATAAACGAAAGCGTGCGTATCGTATTGTATTGACAGAGCGACTACGAGCAGAACGGTCAATTGCCTGTTCTTATGCTCTTCATCGTCGGCGCGCTAGTGACATAACAATATCTACCTCTTTTTACATTATAATATCATTGATGTTTATTAAACTTTCACGCAAAAACTCAATTCATGAATGTTCATAAAATTTTGCACACATGTAGACCAATGTTTGGCATAAGATACAACCACAGATTACCCCCAATAGATACCGCATACGAGGCAACTGACGCGCGCCAACACGTACGTGCATTTACACGTTCACGACATTAGTGTCGACCAATACTGACCCGTCAAGTCCAAGTATGAATTAAAAATAGCCAATCACAGCGCATTTTTTGTCCCCCGCAAGCCGCGCCTTCCGCCAAATTTTGTGAGTTCAAACTGTAAGAAAATTTCACTTAAGCGGTATCTATTGGGGGTAATCTGTGGATACATCAGAGCACCCTGCTCTATGCACAATAAAAAAACCTCTACCCAATTTTGCTCTGCGTATCTACTATTTAATAAGCAACAGGTGTACAGATTAGCTTTAACATTTTTATTGGAAAAGTTTCAAACTTTGACGACCTCTTTCCAACGAGCTAAGTATACTTATAAAATATCAATCAAAACAAGTTATTTATTAGTCAAAACCAAATCGATTTAATAAAAACGCGTTTAGTAAATTGGATGTAGTTATTCACTGATTTTATCAGAAATGCAAGGAATAGCAATAAATAATAGGGAATTGTTCTCTGACTGATGACTCTGTCTTTTTAACCGACTTCAAAAAAAGGAGGAGGTTCTCAATTCGACTGTATTTTTTTTATGTTTGTTACCTCAGAACTTTGGACTGGGCGAACCGATTTTGATGATTGTTTTTTTAATCGAAAGCTGGTGGCTGTCATGTGGTCCCACATAAATTTTATTGAGATCTGACAATGGCATCCAAGAGAAAACCACATAAGTCGTAAATTTGTGTTAAGATGTGCGCGACAAATTGACGAATAACTCAATATCACGCCAACCGATTTCGATGATTCTTTTTTTAATCGAAAGCAGGTGCTTGTCATGTGGTCCCACATAAATTTGAACTAGATCTGAAAAGTAGTTTTTGAGACTTTGAAGTCGGTTATTTTTTGTTAGTAAAATTTTGATTATTCATTTATAGTTTCTCTCTTCTATTGTCAGCAACGGGTCGGTGATGCCTTTGACGAAGATGACAACTTACTTACCATCAGGAGAATCGTCAGCTCCTCCGGTTCTTTTTCCATAACAAAATTAGGGTGAAGAGTAAGTACTTCATTTATCAAAACGAAGGTACACCCTACGAGTATCTACGAATTTTACGATCAACGTTAATCAGGCCTTTTGATTGTCAATCAGGCCTTTGATTGTCAATCAATCACGTAATCCGTTTTCAGGTACACTCTGTGAAGCTTGCCGTATATATAAAGTTGTTGGTACATTATGAGCAGGAGAGGTTAAGAGTCATTGATAGATGAAGACAAGTCATCTTTTTTCACAATATAAAAAGGAAAGTTGTGTTTCTCCTATGACATGTAAATTAATACCGCAAAATAAATATTTCACTCGCGTATCGGATCGCCTACGCCCATAAGTAAACTTTCCCTGATATAAAAGGGGAATATTCTTTCAACCCCTCACTCCTACATCAGCTGTTCAACGGCCGCCATCTTGTGGCAAGAAAACGTTCCGTTTCACATTTTAAAATGTTTAAGCTAACCGCAGTTATTTCTTTAATGCTCATCGGTAAGTGACATTCGTAGTTTTTTTTTCTTTAGCCTAATATTAAAAGTATTGGAAAAAAGAAGAATAATTGTTTTTATTTTTTTTCAAACATAAAATAATATAACAAATTAAAATAAGAAACTTTATTCAATATGCTTAATAAGGTGCCTCGCCATAATTTAATTATTATTATTTACTATTTCATGAACCTATACTATAAATTATTTCACAATATTTGCTTTGTAATCTAAATTTATTTTTCACTTTTATGCCTTCGTCGTTTGTTTCAATAGTTAATCCTTTTGTTAATAAAATTATTTGAGGAATAAATGTCGTAAACCATTACAATAACAATTTACACGTAAATCAAAGTTTTTTCAACTAGTTTAATAATTTTAAATTTAGCAAAATATTTTTGTTCCTCATAATGAGTAGGTATTTTCTAAGAGGGGTGACTACGCCCTTTTTACCGAAAGGCTTAAAATAAATTATATCATATTGAAAATCAATCTTTAAAGAAAGTAAATAAATCTGGTGTTTCACAAGGTGCCATTTTTGCACCCATGCGTTTTATTCATTTCATTGCATTGATTATTGTTCCTGAACAATTTTATTTGCTTATATTATAATTTTATTCACAAATTTATTATTTTCTGTCAGCGACTTGGTCGCAAGCAGAATTAAGGAGAACTAAGAAGATTGGCTCTCCAATGGCTGATTTTGATTCAGGTATTCGTTTGGAAATAACTTGGAATGTCAAATATTACACGAAATACCCGTGTAATTGCATGTAAGAAATGCATGGTGATGACGTCATCTTTGACAATGCATGAGGGTTTCTGTAAAATGTTTGTTTGTCTATTTCGTTTCTTCAGTCGTGTATTTGTGTGAAGTTTATTACACAAACTGTTCCTGTGGTATTCTCTTCTCTCTGTATATCTACATTGCTCTGTATAGTTACAGAGTATGATGTAGGTGTAGTGTACCATCTATTTTGTTTTTATTTTCGATCCACATGGGCAAAAAATGAAAGCAAAAAAAACCCAGACTACAGACTATAATATACACCCAAAGTTCGTCTAATGTGGTTGTATATCACGAGGTTAACCTGACATTGTTTTATATCATCATGCCCATGGCTTTACCCGCTGTAGGTACGGTATATGATGATATACATTTAATTCTTAGATTTTTTTTAATTTAAATAATTAAACAGGCAGCACACTGTGGGCAGCCAGTATGCCATGCGACTCTTGCGGTAGTGAATGTGCGTCGGCGTGTGGCACCAGACACTTCCGGTCATGCTGCTTCAATTACCTCAGGAAGAAACGTGGTCCAGATTCTGCTAAGGTATGTGTTTAGGTTTTACTATTCTACGAACTCCATCGCCTGCTTTGAAGTTTTTTTGTTTTAAGTTAGGTAGCTTCAATTATGTCGCGAAAAAATGAGACCAGATTCGACTGAGGTAAATCATATTTTCATCATTTTAAGAAATTCATTAATCTATCTAATTAATACCTTTAAACGAGCAATTCTTGTATATAGGTATATAATCTGAGTCTCGGAAACGGCTCCAATGATTTTCATGAAATTTGGAGGGTTTCGGGGGCGATAAATCGATCTAGCTAGGATTCGTCTATTAGTTTTCATTAAATGAAAAATTGCTACAATAGACTCTTCCTGACATCTGTTGGCGAGTAGCAACACTAAAGCTACTTCATAAGATGGCATTATTAAGCAACACTAAGCCAATGATTTGCAAAAAACACGATTTACCGAAAAAAAAATACCGAGCAAAGCTCGGTCATCCGGGCACTAACATGTAATGTAAAGTAAATTGCTTTAAATAAATATGCACCTATACATACGTGTGTATTATTTATTAGCTGTAACATGTAAGTATTCACCATGGCTTATGGATATCGTCAACAATTGATAAAAATACCACCGATGTTTTGCTCCCAAAAAAAGAAGTGCAAGAAAATTCTATACATATTTAAAAGCATCATGTACAATGATAAATATTTCTTTTCTTCAACAGCTCTGGTTCCAAAACCTACACGATATGAAGACAGAAAGTGCTCAAAGACCCAAGATGCCATTCCTCGTGGAAGAAATCCCTGATACTTGGGCCAACTTCATCTCCAACGAATACAAACCCTACCCCATGGACGATAACTTTGAAAATCGCATGCAACTTATATACGATGTTTAATCTGTCACTACAGGCTGCAATACTATTTTCATATTTTATCTGTAGTCAATTGAATTTAGAAGAAAAGTGTATTTTATTACCATATTTACGATAAATGTGTTGTTATTGAAATAGAAGATAGTGTATTTGAAATGGTAAATATTTTATGTATTGTAATTTATATCTAATGGCTGGTTAGATATAAATTCAAATAAATAAAAAATACGCAGTTCTTCCTTTCTTATTATTCCAATAAATTTTATTATCTATGAAAATACAACCATAATTTAAGAATATTAAGTTACAATCTCACAATAAAGAACGAAAGGGTAACAATATTATGGAATTATTATAATGAAGCCTAAAAGTTAACTTGAGCCTAAAGAAATAGCATATTTTGAAAAGAAATATCATTTTTTTTTTATTATATAGTTAAAACAAGTTTATTGTTTTCTGTGAATTGGTAACTTCTAAATTATTTTAACGAAAATAAAACAACTATCGATAAGCAACTATATTTCATAAGGTAAAATAATGATCACAGTAGGTTCTTTAATCTTTGCTTCATTATTGATATCGCATCGAAAACAGCAATTACAGAATTGTTATGAAAAATAGCTTTTAATCTTTACTTCATAATGTTAACGCCTCGGAAACAGCGATTACAGAATTATTCGCACCCTCAGTGGCAAAAAAGCATAAGTCGTGTTACTTTGAATTTTAGTTATTAATATGGTTGGAAAGAGGAACAAAAGCTGCATATGCTCAATTTTTTTCAAGTTTTTATCATTAATGTTGCCGGTTTTGTGCAAGAAGTCGTAATGTGAATTCGTTTGACTACTTAGGGGCCATCCATAAATTAGGTCACACTAATTTCATGACTTTTTGACCCCTCCCCCCCTCTTTGTCACAGCTGGTCACATTTGTGAGACCTCCCCCCTCCTAGTGTGATGTCACATATTATGAAATTTTAGACTTAGAAATTATTAAATTAAAACAGCAGTCCCGAAATAAGTTTTATATCCATTAATTGTTTTTTAATATTTATTTACACATACTAATTATTCGATTTTGAAATGTAACGTCACAAAATTTAGGACCCCCTCCCACCCCTTGTCACACAATGTCACACTAAATCGACCCCCCACCCCCCCTAACGTGTGACGTAATTTATGGATGGCCCCTTACTGATATATTAACAGTTTTTTTGCTTTCCTGTAAAATTGCAATTTTCTTCTTAAGCCTTTTTTCCACTGAGGGTGCGTGTTATGAAAAATAGCTTTTACCACTTAACAAACTTTAAACATTGTTGAAGTTTTCATATACTAACTCTGAGATACTAACGTACTGTTAAATAAAACAAGAATCTTCGTGAAGTTTTTTTATTACTTCAAATTGATCGAACATTCACAATGTACTTACATTTTAATAAGTACTTACTTAAAATTATGGACAAATATAGCTCGTTAAATTAATTATAAGAGTGTGAAATACATTAAATTTAAATATTCCAAATTGACGGGATTATATTAAAATTTGTACGAACCAACCATAGAACCAACGAATGAGAGTGAAGACTGTTGACATTTGACAATTTGACAGCTGTCAAAAATTCCATATTTCACGGTGTCACAGGTCAAGGTTCATACAAAAATGGTTAATTAGAAAAATATAATTATACCTATTTTATATACCTATAAGAAAAGTTTATCAGATTTTGAAAAATCTTTCTTTGGTATTTTCAAAATAATTATACCTCGAAGGCAATAAAATTATTAACATTTTGATTGAACATAAAATTAATGCAACGATGAAGTTATAAAACAGTGAAAATAGTTACAAAATTCGTTCAGTCATTAAGTAATTTTAATTTCTTTAGGTAATCCGGTCTTAACTGAAATATTTAAAAGTAAAATATTAACAGACTAGTTAAGACTAATTCTACAACTTTAAAAGTCAATCAAAATCTTATGTACGTAAAATACTATACAAACTATATAAATATGTCACCTCCTAGGATTAAGTTATATTATTATAAAATATTATGATTATAATTTAAATACTAATTTACTTTCATAAAATGACAAATTATAAAAAGCACAATCAGCTGGTTAAACATAAACTATTGATTGTTAACAAGTATAAAAAAAGAAATTTTAATTTCAAATCTACATTTAAAAACTCTAATTTATAAAATCAACAATTTAATTTAACTTATAGTTATTCAAAAGTTATCCTTATCAAAAACAATCAAAAATTTGTCGTAAAGAACCATTAAAAACAAATTAATATTGAGCTCTTTCAAATTTCAAACGCGGAATACAGTTGTCAAAGTATTTTTTTTTTATCGAAACGCTACGGAAATCGCATTTGGTAATTCAGCCAGTCATTTTTGTGCTTCTCTTACTGGTTGTAGGCTTCCTTCTGCTTTCTTCTGGCTATTTCTGCGCTCGCCTCCTGGATAGCTTCCCAGAGTCTCGCTTCAGAAAGAATTTGACGAGAGAGGTCATCTATTGCGTTTTCAGAATCCATAAAGGTATCATCGTCTACGTACTGGAATGATATAATTTAATAATTGTTATAACGCAAATAATTATAAGTATTATATGTATATGTGAGAATGAAACTGGTAATTATTTTGGTACTTTGTTCATAACTTATTATTTAATGAAGGTTTTGATATAGATGTAGAAACAATAACATATTATATTAAAATTATAGTCACCGTCGCCTTTTAGAGACGCGTTGCACCAAAAATGTCACTAACGCGCTCTTTTGAGAGATAAAGAGGGAGAGAGAATGGGAGAAAGGGAGAGAGAGAGAGAGGAGAATAGGTCGAGAGAGAAGATATAGAGAGAACAAATACCTGTCGCTGTCTCATAATTTCCTGGACGGGCATTCCCGGAGACCCCTGCGACCTCTTGCGCCCACATCCTGAAATATCACACGTTTACTCGTTTATCATAGACTTACTTTTTATTATTTACTAGCGCTTTCCCCGCAGCTTTGCCCGCGTTTTAGGGGATAATAAGTACCCTATATCTTATTATAGATCATGGCCTACCTGTGTGCTAAATTGCATGAAAATCGATTCAGTATTTTTTGCGTAAAAGAGAAATAATTATCCATACGAACTTACATTTATAAAATACTATGTTATACGATTAATAGGATTAACGTCCCAACTCAGAGTCACTAACGGTTACTTAAATCGCTCCTTAGTACAGAACTTGTATGGTGATTCTTTACTAAGGAGCGAGTAAAGTAACTGTTAGTGACTTTGAGTTGGGGCGTTAGATAGGTAAACCATGTTAAGTAAATCTCTCTGCATATTTCTTTTACATGATCTAATTTTTATTTTCATTCGGTATGTGAAATTCCAAGTCTGTCTAGCGTAACTCAGTGATAGTAAATATAAATCTAAAATATTGTAAAAGTGTATTATAAATTTTCAGACAAAGTGCAGATTACAAATTAATTGGAACTAAACAGTTCTGCAAGCATGGGATTGGGGTCAGTATTGTAGGTTACACCAAAAACACAAACATCTATGGTGTAGCCCTAAACAGGCCCTGTGTCTGTATTTGTAGAGGGGCCCCATCGAGCACATACCCAATAGAGAGGAAATGTCATTTATTTTGTTTGACAATAATTTCGCTAAATCACAGCGCCAACAAACATCATTGGTGTAGCTTGTCCTAAACAGGCCCTATATCTATATTTGTAGAAGGGCCCCATCGAGCACATACCCAATAGAGGAAATGTCATTTATTTTGTTTGACAATAATTTCGCTGAATCGCTGCGCCGACCGCTGCACTTTTTAAGTATTTTGTAACCATTTTTGACCATTTTTAATTATTTGTATGTACATCAGAATATATTTCGTGATGATACGGAGAAGTAAACAGGTCGGCTGTTGGAGCTGTACTGTTGTAGCGCGAGCGAGATTTGATATTTATTAATGACTAGATGAGTAACCGCCCTCGCTTTGCTTCGGTTTTCTTATTTTTTTTTACACTTTGGATTACATTATTAGTTTTATTAAGGATCCCTAATTTTTTTGAAAATATAATTAGCCTAAATCACTCGGGGATAGTGTACCTACCCAACAGTAAAATAATTTTTCAAATCGGTTCAGTAGTTTCAGAGCCTATTCAATGCAAACAAAAAATCAAATCTTTCCTCTTTATAATATTAGTATAGAAAAAACACTGAACAGTTTCGGAATTTAACTGACCATATTGCCACTCTACAGTCTACTGGGTATATGCTCGATGAGGGGCCCCCACTCCAAGCATAGCTTTTAAATTTCGGGAGCAAAAAGGGACGCCAAAAATAGCGGCCTTGGGGCGGCAGGCGGCTTTTATTAAGGGGGGCGCCACGTTTTGAAATGTAGTGAAAAGGACGCTTGGTTGGTCATTAGAGGGGCCCCTATAGGATGAGGCTGGCTGGCTGGCTTCAACCCATTAACGGCCCACTACTGAGCACGGGTCTCTCCTCTTGAGGAGGCCTAGAGCATACTCCACCACGCTGCTCCAGTACGGATTGGTGGAGGGGTTAGTGGCCAACCCAATTGTCAGAAGTTTTTATGCCGCCCGAGGGCCTCCGATATGGCTTAACGACTATTATCTTACGATAACAACCGGGACCGATGGCTTTACGTGCCCTCCGAAGCACGGAAGCGCTCAAGTAATTTTTGCCACTAGCGGTCACCCATCCAACTATCGACCGCGCCCGCTGTTGTTTAACTTTGTCGATCGCTTAGGATCGACGTAAGCCGCCGGGCTACGAGCGCTTCAATGGATGGATGTAGGATGGGGGCCTCTTATAAATGATTACGCCGGTAGTTACGTCCCTGACATACATACATACCAGTAAAAGCGTTGCAGAACGGTCTCTTCTTCGGAGTGAGAATAACATCGTCGTTTAGTCGCGGATCAAAGTTTCTTGGGACCTGCAACGTTCGCCAAATAAAATTTCAGTTTATTATAACCATGTGATTTTACTCGTACGTCAATACATCAAAAAATATTCTTGTCTAAATTCAGATTAATCAAAAAGAGTAAGTATTTATTATTAATCTTATTTATTAAATACCATTTTCTATTTATCTGAGAACCTAAATTAGTTATTATTTAAGCATCTGCACGTGTAAAATTTAATGAGATTTTTCGAAAAAAAAATTTAAAATAAATATTTAAGTATTTCAAAACAGTAAAATTAAATATATATTTTCAATTAAATTAAAATATCAATTAAAACGTTTTTAAAAGTAAATAATCAAAACTGAATAAATATTTGATTAAAAAAAAGTTTATATACGTACAGTAGCCGAATAGCATCCTGCAATTAGGATGACAAGCAGGAGCAGCGAGAAGCGGGAAACGGTCGACATGGCGGCACCTGACAGCTAAATCAAGATGGCGGATCTGGAATAATTAAAGTAATACATTTTTAATTTGTAACCTGCCAGGTTCATTCGGAAAACCTACGTTTACAAAGCACTAATTCAACCAATGGTTTTAATCATAGACCTATTTATATGTATATGTATATGTATATGGATATGTATATGTATATGTATATGTATATGTATATGTATATGTATATGTATATGTATATGTATATGTATATGTATATGTATATGTATATGTATACTATACTAGACAGGCTGTTCAGAGTGTTCAGTACTAAAAGTTTGGACACCTACGTTGACACCAAATGGTGCCAACGCATTTTAGTCGGCTGCGAGCAAGCGAGACAAGTAGATGTCATTTTTGAAAAACCCCGACCGTTCAAGGACACATAATAACGCATATTGTATAGTATGCATAGTTTTATTTACGTTTGAACTTCATTTTAGTTTATTTAAATTATAATTGGTAAATAACTATATTATTACTTACGTTTTTAAAAATTATTTAGTGCAAAATATTATATCCGCCATTTTGAACTGAACTTGAGAGAACGAAGCGCTGTTAGAGTATGTAAAATGCTTGAAAATGTGACACGGATTTTGTTCAGAACAGCCCTTCTATATATTTAAATCTATGGTTTTAATCAAGTTTTTAGTATGTTTCGGCTGGGGGCTTGAGAGCCAGTTCTTTTTTTCTTTTTCTTATCTCTTTTTTGGCCAGCAACGCATCAGTGATACCTTTTGTGTTGCTGATGTCCATGGGCAACGATAGCCACTTACCATCAGGTGGATTGTCAGCTCGCTTGCCGGCTATTTCCATAAAAAAATTGTATTGTATTAGCCTAAACCACATAATCTTCACATTAATACAACAGACTAAACCATTTTTACATGTGTACAACAACAAGGTATATAAGGTAACTAATTTACGGATGTGTTTTCCTAGTCAGAGAATTAGAACATTCAGTATTTGGAATAATGTTTATGTACTTTCAAGTCTGAGATGGATTTGTAGTAATCCGGATGATCATTAGTTCTTGAAGTAAGTTCCAGTAATTTATCTATCTCGGTAATCTGTCATCAATGAGATTACATTACACGGATGTAGGCATCTGCTACGACGTAGCTACGCGTAGAGTGCTACGAGCTACGACACGTATAGGAAGGAGATAATCCTACTACATATAGTCAAAATTATCTAAGATGCCCATAATGATAGCTGCTATTTATTAATATGAACTAACCTTGTATGGGTGTCTTTGAGCGAAATGGAATATTCATTTACTTGACATGAATAGTTTAATACTTACGGATAAAGGGTTTTGCCAAAATTTGTTAAAAATCCCTACTTATTTTCATTGGCGTTGATTATAAATCATATTATACGTTAAAATCTAGTAAAAATCCTATCACATCATTATTTATGCAAAATTTAATAAAATTATATGACGTCGAAACAATCTCATATGAAGAAGCCTAAATCTAATCTGACGTAGGGTGATGTGACGGCTTGAAACCGTTTATAAAACCAATTATAATCGATACATTACTATAATCGAAATTTAAAAATGAAAATTGATTAATTTAATTACATTGTTAAAAATGATTTGTTTACATTTGAATTTAAATTTTAAAATTAGGTACCCAATAATACCACGACGAATTGGATGCTAACAAAGGACATTTTCCATTATGTATGGGCACTTCGCCATCCATGGACAGTAACTGTAGATAATATGTTATATGTAATTATGTATTTAAGGTTGCGGTAAACATTTTTTTTTTCAACAAAATAATAATTATGTATACATGAATGTGTCTTACGAAATAAGCAAGAATTTATTCACTGTAGTTTTTTCCTGACGCTCGTAATATAATATTATGTCAAAATATTATTATGAAACTGAGCGGGACTTTCATTCTATCATGATCTATCTTTCTTTCTTTTTCTTCTCTCTTTCTTGGCCGGCAACGCACCAGTGATGCTTTTGGTGTTGTTGATGTTCATGGGCGAATGGATAAAATCATATTTTATTGAAGTCCGTAAGTAGGTACATATTGAGAATACGCGGTACGAGATAGCTCAATCGAGGTAGTAGGTAGGTAACTAGGTACCTAAATATTACGGTTTTTAGTTTAAAATTTAACTATCGAATCGATTAGAAGGTCTTATAATTTTGAATCGATTTGTTGTAAAAATTGGTTTCTTTCGTGAACCGATTTTTTTGTACATCTCTAATGTCACTGTAATGGCAAACGACAAATTGGGCTTCTTAGTTCGCGGTGACTATAATATCAGGAAGGCTATTCTCTTTTGTAACTTGACAGCGGAGTTTCAAAATTGACGTTCGAGTTCTAGGATCACTTCACTTCGCAAGTGCCGTACTAGATGATTAGAGGATGACATATTTATTATTCTCGATCATCGAATTACGTCACCGTCTAAGCTCGTGTCCAATTGTCTAACGAAAAGTTAGTCAAGAGCTATCGCGTTCTCGAGTAAACTAAAGATTTTTGAAATAAAAATAAGTTATTTTTGTTATATTTTAGTTATTAGGTACTAATAAATACCATGGCTCGTTTATTTGTGTTCAATTATTTATTTAATTTTACCGATTCGTTTATTCATACCGAGGCGAGGCCATCTTTAGTCGTTTGACGTTTGAGTTCGAGACTCTCTTCACTTCGCAAGTGCGTACCAAATGATTCGAGAATCACATATCAAGATCTCGGACTCGAACTTCAATTTTGACACTCATCGCGGAATCCGCTGTCAAGTTACAAAACTGAATAGCCCTGCAGGCCTGGCGCACTCCGCATTTTTAACTAACTTCAAAAAAAGGAGGAGGTTCTCAATTCGACTGTATTTTTTTTGTTTTTCTATGTTTGATATCTCAGAACTTCCGACTGGTCGAACCGATTTTGATGATTCTTTTTTTAATCGAAAGCAGGTGCTTGTCATGTAGCCCCACATAAATTTGAGCGAGATCTGACAAGCAGTTTTTGAGTAATTTTGAATATTAGTATAGATTACAGTTTTATAATATTAGTATAGATTACATGATAACAAACTAACGAACAAAGTAAGTTGAGTAAAAGCTTGTGGTTAGCAGCCCTCACCCTGGAAGTTGTGTTCCTACCAGTAAGTACCTACCATCGTTCATGGGTCAACATTTGAAGAAAATCTGTTTTCATGCCAATTGCCAAGCAATTATATTTTTGCACATAAAAATTCAGTTTTTGTGCACAAATCAATGTCACTCGCAAAAGTAAATACCATCTATACGTGTCGAGTCGTTCGATGAGATCTATTATATTTAACTCTGTGGTCTCAATGGTTAAGGCAACGTGCAAAATAAGCTTGTTTTCTCCTTAATCCTAGAAACATCATTATTTTAAATTCGCAAGTAATCAAAATTTTACAAAAAAATAATAATTCAGAATTACTGCCAAATCGGTTATGAAAACGGCAAATTTTTTTCTTGATAACAGTGAAAAAAAATCCTTTTTCGTAGCTGGTTACAAAAAATTACTACGAAAACGGAATAAGTGTAAAAATCACCTAATATACTACACTATATTCACATTCGGATCAGAATTTACGTAAACATTTTGTTGCCTAGCAACCACAAACAAACAGGTGCATGAAACTTTTGGTCGTATAAAGTGCAGTTGAACTAAATCTGGAGTTCGCAAGTCGCGTTCCGTTCCACTCTTTATAATTTAATTTCTTTTTAAACATAATATTTCTTTTGCAAAAGTTTCACATAACACGGAATAGTTACGTGTAAAATCGATATAGACTGTTTCAAAATACATGAACATAAATATAAACGTTTTGTAGCATTGTTAACACATTAACATGGGCAGCAATCAAAACCTATAGGGAGAAATATAGAAAGAAGGGAGGCTATGTCACAGGGTGGAATAAGCACGTCGCTGGCCCGCATCGGGAGGCACGGGATAAGTTTCAGATGTGGACACTGGCGGGGCGGCCCACCAGTGGACGCATATATGATGAGATGATGGAGGCCAGAAGGCGTTTTAAAGCAAAATTAAAATGGTGTCAAAACAGGCAGGATCAGCTCAAAATGGACGTCCTAGCTACAGATCACTCATCCAAAGACTTCAAGAGTTTTTGGAAAAACACCAATAAACTGAATGTTAAACCGAGCCTCCCGGTGAGTGTAGGCGGCGCTTATGATCATAGAGACATAGCTAATGCATTTAAGAGTCACTTTGCTGTATCTTCGCTCTTGAGTGATACGTCGAGCAGTGTGAGCGGTGTTGAGACTATCGAGGCCGAGCGGTATGAACGGATTACTGCTAAGACCATTGCAAAAATAATTAATGGCATGGAACGTGGGAAATCGCCTGGTCACGATGGTCTCAGCATTGAACACTTTAAATATGCGGGGGTTCACCTTCCGCGTATCCTCTCGCTGTTTTTCAGTCTGTGTTTGAGTCACTCGTATCTACCGGAGCCCTTGATACGAACAATCGTAGTACCGATTGTCAAAAATAAGACGGGTGATACATCTGACATGAGTAACTACCGTCCCATCTCGCTGGCTACTACCGCGGCAAAAATATTTGACAGTGTGTTAAACGGTTGCCTCCTTAAACATGTAAATATACATGACGTGCAATTCGGCTTCAGAGCATCTTTATCAACGGAGAGCGCCATTCTCACTCTAAAACACACTGTCAAATACTACACCGCAAGGAGGACGCCGGTGTACGCGTGCTTTCTTGACTTGTCCAAAGCTTTTGACCTGGTCGTGTACGATGTGCTGTGGGGCAAGTTGAGGGACTCGGGTGTGCCGGCGGAATACATATCTCTCCTCAAATACTGGTATGCTAAACAGAAAAACCAGGTGAGGTGGGTCGGTGCCCTCTCGGATGAATACGGACTGGAATGCGGCGTGAGGCAAGGAGGACTGAGCTCGCCACTCCTGTTTAATTTGTATATCAACCAGCTTATCGGGGGGCTCAGCGGCACACATGTTGGCTGTCACATTGATGACACATGTGTCAATAATATAAGTTACGCAGACGATATGGTGCTGCTGAGTCCGTCGATAGCGGGGCTGAGGAAGCTGATATCCACCTGCGAGACATATGCAGAGGCACATGGGCTAAAATATAACTCTAAAAAGAGTGAAGTAATGGTTTTTAGTGCACCTAAACAGCGGCCTCGCCATGTTCCTCCCGTATGTCTCAATGGTGTAGCGCTTAATTTAGTGGCGAGTTTCAAGTACCTCGGTCACATTGTCACAAGTGACTTAAGGGATGATGACGATGTTGAAAGAGAACGCAGAGCATTGGCAGTCAGGGGCAATATGATTGCCCGCAGATTCGCTCGGTGCACTGCAGACGTAAAAGTCACCCTATTTAAGGCATTCTGTCAGTCTTTTTATACCAGCGGTCTGTGGGTAACATATTCGCGCCGGGCTTACAATGCTCTGCGTGTACAATACAACAACACCTTCAGGATGCTGTTGAAGCTGCCGTGTCGCTGTAGCGCATCAAAGATGTTTGCTGACGCACGAACCGACGGGTTCCACGCAATCATGCGTAAAAGAGCGGCTTCCTTGTTACAGCGGTTACGTAACAGCAGCAACGGCATCCTGAAGATGATTGCTGCCCGGCCGGACTGCTACATCCAGAGACACTGGGTGGAGCTCGTCCTAGGCCTAAGTAGTTAATTAAATGTAATTTTTTAATGTGATGTAACTGATTAAATATAATTATAATTGATTGAAATTGAATTTAATATACAATTAAATTAAATTTGACAAATACATAATAGATTGAATATAATATAATTGAATCGAATTGATATATAATTAAATTAAATTGAAAATTGACAAATACATAATTGCACTAACAATACTAACATATTATTAAGTACAATTGTAACTAACACACTAACAACCTATGGATCTCTGACATCTGAATTAAGATTTATTATTATTATTATTATTATTATTATTATTATTATTATTATTATTATAAAATGTTATTCGGCTTTGTTTAATGAAATTAAAGTTATAAATAATTTTATGCTCATGCATATTGAGTGGAATGAAATATCTGTATAATTTGTACAGTGCCATCTGTCAAGAACTTATTTGTGACGTGGCGAAAATTGGAACTGATGCCACGCCATTCATAACTTATTAATACGTCTCGAATTGCGCACTATGATTGGTCCAATGCGTCCGACAGCGCCCTCTTTAAAGTCACAGATAAGTTGATTTCACTGTATTTCGAAATATAATACGACCAAGTTACAAAGCATGTAAGCGCCATTATAGCTGTGAGGTTTTCGTAGTCATTTCTAATTATAGTCATAGGCAGGCAGACCTTAAAACAATAATTTTGTGCAAAGATTTGAAGTCGCTTCACGAAATTAAGGATGTGCGAGCGTGAGTTATTCAATGATGAAAATTGTTTTAAGATGTTGTTTTTTACGTCGCTTTCTTTTAGTGTGTGGTTGTTATAGGTAAATAGTAAAATAATGAAGATGTCACAAACGTTATAATGATTATTTAGTTCTTTAATAGGTATTTGGTGTGCGAAATACAAATCAGTTTGTGAAAACCCTATAAAGGAATTTTAATGATTTGTTGATAAGAATTCTGATACGACTTTGACTCAAATATACCTAACCTAGTAATACCGTTCTAAGTAGGTACATACTTGGTATTAACTACCCACCTAGTTTATTTTCAAAAATATTAAAATTGTCAATGCGTAAATGTCTACCTTTAACATTTTGAAGAGTTTCCTAAATTAGTCATGGATTCCATCTTCAGAACTGAATTTAGATAAATATTGGACCAATCTGGAATACCTACCATTTCAAATAAAAAATAATCTTTCAAATTGTTCGATAAATGACGGAGTTCTAAGGCAACGAAAAGAACTAAATTCAAAACCTCCTCCTTTTTGGAAGTCAGTTAAAAATATAGTTTGACCTCTACAAGAAAACCTAGCTTTATAAAAAAGTAAATTAAAATAATCTTCGCAAGTAATGAAACTGTAAATTAATCTGTAAAGTAATTTACCTGTTACCAATTCTCGTTAGCACTAAGTTAACCTAAACTTATTGTTAGTAACAAAATTACCCAGTTAGCGGTAACTTCAGAAGTTCAACTGCCGATCGCTAACACGGTTAGCAGTTTTAGACCTTTTGTCGAGTTTAAACTGTTTTGTCGTTGGATGATAGAAGTTGCTGAACAAATTAAACGTAACTAAGTCTCAAGAAACTATTGAGAATGGATCTAGTTCCAGCGTAGCGATACGAAGTCTAGCGGCATGTCTCAATATTCAATCTAGGTACCTACCCTTAATCCTCAGTAAGACCTAGCAATTGTCAAAATATAAATGTAAATTAGTGTTATATAATGTTTAGTAATAATAATAATAATGTATAATGTACAATTTACAAGTTACGTAAGGTTTCCGCAAGATACTCAAAAAAGGCTCCAAAAATAAAATAAAAAATTTTGACACCCATAACTTAACTAAAAAACTGTAAAAAAACACAGATTTTCCAACAATAAATTATAATTAATTATAATTATTAATTAGATATTAATATAAAGCACGTTCGTGTTGGCGCAAATAATCGAATACTTCCGAAATAATCATTCCCGTGACCAACCTACGCAGTTATATAATAATATTTCCTTTACAACAACAGCCGCACCATTACGGCCGAATGTAATACAATTGTGTTGTCATCATGATATTTACCGAATAACATAATACTGGTTTTACGACAATTGTTTAGACGGAAACAGTAACGTAATTTGTCCACTTGACACGCCATTTTCTAGGCATTGCCTAAATATGACGTGGGAACACCTCTGTTTTATGAGAGCCTGGTAACTGGGGAGAGTAATTTGAATGTTGGTTTTATTTTTTCTGAATGGACAGTTGCTCTTGGGAATTGGTCAGCGATTTTGCGGTCAGCTGTTATGAGGTAAGCAAAGGTCTACTTTGGCAATCATTCAGATGAGTTTGGCTCCAGACCACAGACATAGGTAATAATATATCAAGAAATACATGTCTGTGCTCCAGACCATATTTCTATTCAAAGAATGCAAAACATTCTGTTTTAAAGCATTCTAATGTAATTAGCTACTTTTAAAGCTCCTTATTTATAATATTAATGGGATCATTAAAGTAGCATTAAATTAAATCCAAAACACGTTTTAAAGTAACGAAACTAACATTTTGTAGCACTAAAAAGCGTAAATCCTGTGTATAAAGATGTACACATATTAATCGTAAACAATCTTTTCGTATTATTAATCTACGCTCTGCGTTTCCCGCCGAGCGCCGCAGGTGGTTGCCGCGCGAAATCAGACGCCATCTTTTTTATTTATTTTTTAACACTTAGCAATCATTCAGCCAAAGCAGAAAATGCCAGTTAGACAGTAGAGGTCGTCTACTTAAATAATGAACGTGGGGACACGTTATATTATTTTAATAACTTGTAAGTGGCAATATTATAAATAAATAAATAAATAATAAGAAACATTTTATATTAAATAAATAATATAAGAAGCGAAGACAAAGTTAAGCAATAGCGGGCGCGGTCGGTAGTTGGATGGGTGACCGCTAGTGACAAAAATTTTTTTGAACGTTTCTGTACTTCGGAGGGCACGTAAAGCCGTCAGTCCCGGTTGTTATCGTAAGATAACAGTCGTTAAGCCATGTCGGAGGCGCTCGGGCGGCATGAAAACTTCCGACACTTGGGTTGGCCACTAACCCCTCCACCAATCCGCACTGGAGCAGCGTGGTGGAGTATGCTCTAGGCCTCCTCAAGAAGAGAGACCTGTACTCAGTAGTAGGCCATTAATGTGTTGGAGCCAAATAATATAATTATGAATAAACATTTACAGTTGTCTTCAACATCACTTACAAGTTATAATAAGAATAGATACTTAGTGGGACCATAACTACGTATAGTGTGTTCATGTGTTGGCGAGAGCCTCAAAACGCCAGGCTAAGTTTTAACCAAGTCGCAGGGTGAGATAGAGCTATGTTATAGGTATTGTGGTAGAGCTAAAGTTTGTTGTCCCGTAGAATTATCATCGTAAACTTAGGTCCTCTGATCTGACCTGATAACTTGAAATCAAAACGCTTATTGCTGACTTCAAAAAAAGGATGAGGTTTTCAATTTGACTGTACTTTTTGACGTGATAACGTCTATTAAAACGATGAACGCCGGGCGCACGCACGAAAAAATGTAGCGTTCCGCGAGCGAGAGAGCGGCAAAAGCGAGAGAGAGGCACGATCGGCTACGATCGGCGTATCGTCTGTCATGACGTTGTCACGTTAAACTACCGTCGGTAAACCGACTTTACAGACAACCATTTTTTTTATGTGTACCTCATAACTTTTTACTGGGTGTACCGATTTTGATGATTCTCTTTATACTCGAAAGCTAGTGCTCCTCTTAAGGGCCAATTTAAATTTGAGCGAGATCTGACGAGTAGTTTTTGAGTTATTCTTAATTTTGAAGTCGGTTATTTTTTGTCAAGAATCATTTAGTTTATGAGAGTCGACGTTTAAAACAATGCTGTTAAAATGAGTAGATACTACGCGTAGATTTTATTACCGCTGTTAATGGCGAGAATCAGCGTGATAATTACCACAGCTAATTAGAAATTAAAATTGAAAAACACATAAAAGTTAAATAAAACAGCTTTAATTACAAAGCTAAACTTTGATTAAGTAATTATTATTATTTTAAAAAGAGCGCGTAGAATTTTCTTTTTCATTTTTTTATGTTAATAGTGGAAGTATCTTGCTGGCCATAGATTTATTATCATTGAAGTATTATTACTAGCGTATAGAACAGACACCGCGAACACAATGTATGTTCCAATGAATTGGAATTATGGCGCCGGGGACACACATTTTGTTTGAGATGTCTTCTCTATGTATACTTATAACTCAATGCAATACATAGACAATATTGAGTTCTATTACTGGAGCCACCTATGCGCTACGTCTATTTCACCTTAGGTTTTTTCAACGTAATTAAGAACGTTATAACTAGTTACTAAAATATACAACAGTTTCATCACAGTAATACAAAGCAAATAATCTTAAATGCCAAACGCGAACGTCAAAAAGATAATTGTTTTCTTATAATATGAACGGTATTCTTATGAAACGATTATTATCATGAAGAGATGTTTTTCTTTGAAATGTTATCTATACAGGTGTATCTTTTGAAGTGTGTTATCTTAAAAAATATCACATTATTCCACGGACCTGAAAAAAAGACGGACGTAACCTTGTCTAATCGAGAGTGAAGTATAGCAATGGCCGCCCGCTTACCATGTGTGCGTAATTTTTGATTCGCGATTGAAGCAGTGCAGTGTCAATGTGTGGGTGTGTGTACATGTACGAATAGAGAGTTGGTATTACTATGGGTGCTTCACTGAATTTGTTGTTGGGATTACGCCCGTCTTTTTTTTAAGTCCGTGCATTATTCATAATACCAAACCTAATACACATTTAAGATTCATTGTTTTAAAGTTTACAACCGTATTGATTAAGTACTCTGTGGCTTATAATAACGCTACATACACACTTACAGCCCCATACTTGATCTTGTTGTGCCATCTTTAACATATAATTCATGTTATGATGTGTCCTACATCAGAACAACATTTCATAAGAATTAAAAAAATAAAGACAACAATTTGTATTGGTACTAATATCCGTATCCGTACGTAAAGTCCGGTTTACACGTATTAAGTAGTTAAGTAGATAAGTAAATTTTAACTTAATTTTAAGTGAATAATTTTTAGTGTCCGTCCACACGTAATAATTTAGTAAAGCTCTTTAGTTCATACAATTCTACTTAACTACTTAAGCATTTTACTAAATTTTAACTTAAAAGTGCCTGTCCAAACGTGTTAAGTGATAAGCCCCGCCCACCTACTTAACAGAAAATAGAAAAATTTCTAAATTACTTATCTACTTGATTACTAAACTGCTAAATTACTAAACTACTAAATTGTCCGTTTACACGTATTAATTTACTTAAAATTTAGTTAACTACTTAACTACTTAATACGTGTAAACCGAACATAAGGGCCGTGTATCCGGCCCGCTGGTGGTACGTTTGCCGGCTATTTATAAAAAAAAGTCGTTAATTTTGATGAATCTGGATAACTTTTGCTCATCGCATGGTCCAGTACCGGCGACGCATCTATCAAATGTCCGCATAATCAACTTTATGATACAGTTACTTTGATTTTCAAACTCGCACAAAATATCGATAAAAACATTTACATGATGTCGACAAGAACAGCAATGCCTATGTCCTGGCAACATTTGTGCATTTGAGTTGTCAAAGTGGTCCGTCGCATTATGGATTCGAAGTGACTATTTTGTAAAGTTAATGTTCCGACCACAAATTGATTTAACCACGTTAAATTATCCTCATCACACCCTGGGATGACCAATTATGTATGGTATTGATATTTTAATATTATCTTAATATAATCTTTTAACATATTCAGATACTTCCACCCCTTGAGGAGTTCCACTATTTACTCCAGGACTCATCATCAAATCCTCACCGTATTTAAGTGGGATTTAGGACCAATTTGAAGCAATTTCATTCATACTACTTAATAGGTAGAAAAAGGAAGTCTCACGTGAAACTGACAATACTTAACTTAGTCACGATACCTTATCGTCAAATTTTATTTATGGACTGAAATAAAACCAAATGTAAGTTGTGCTCACAGGTTGTGTTTGTTAGCTTGTAATACATGAGTGAAAACCACATCGAAATCGATTAAATTGTTTGTGAGATTTCAGATTAGTTTTCCACAGAGAAACCAATAAAGCTCTAAAAATATTGTTATGGGATCTGTTGCGTTAATAAATGTAATTTAATTTTTCTCAAATATTTTTTTATGTACGACATTGAGTAATTATAGTTTTATTATGTATGTAGATTATAAGATCTCTTTAAGGAAATTAATATTTTAACTGTGGTGTCTCAATATATATTGGATAATGTTTTGTATGTTATTAAATATTACGATAGTTTTCTTAAGAAGAGTGACATCCACAATATTAATACGAGGAACAAGGCTAAACTGATTGTACCAAATTTTAGACTATGTAAAACTAGTGGCTCGTTCATGGGTACATGTGTACCAATTTTGAATAAAAACATTTGATTTGATTTGATTACACCCCTTTGCAAGCAAAATCGCTTGTGGTATTCGTTGGTAAAAAAAAATTCGACACATTTCAGTAACTTTTTTTTAATTTATTGTCTATAGTCTGTTTTTTTAGATGAGACTTATGTAATTAATCTTGGCACTACAAATTGAAATATAAATCGAAATAAGTTTAATAAAATAATGAACACACGGATATTAGTTTTGGTATTAAATTATTAATTTTATCTGTCTTATAATTTTATTGTTGTGTGAGCCTTATTTTTAAACTACAATTTACTATAAAAAGACACTATAAAATTGGTTACTAATTAGGAGTTAAGACTCGTATCACTTGTAATAATAATCTAATTTTTACTAACAAAAATAACCAATTTCAAAATTACTCAAAAACTACTTGTCAGATCTCGCTCAAATTTATGTGGAACCACATGACAAGCACTTGCTTTCGATTAAAAAAAGAATCATCAAAATCGGTTCCCCGAGTCGAAAGTTCTGAGGTAACATAAAAAAAATATACAGCCGAATTGAGAACCTCCTCCTTTTTTTGAAGTCCGTTTAAAAATGGTGTGTACAGGAGGTATTCTACAGCCATTATAAATTAAACTACATTGTCTATGCTAGAACTAGAGAAAGCTATAAACATAGTTTATAGTCGGGAAATCAACTTAACTTCTGCACGCTGGATGTTAAAATTCGTGTGGGCACCGTATAGGTAGTTTATGACATATAAAAATGGCATCGGACTGTCTAGTGCCCACGTGGTTAATATAACGCGGTTAAAATCCACGATGACAAGTCATCACTGATGCGTTGAAGAAAGAAGAAAAACCTGGCTTTCAAGCCCCCAGCCGAAACACGTGTCGTTTGGCGGCTATGAGTTAGCCGCTCAAGGGTGGTAGCTATCCAAGACCCCACCTGGTACCATAGTGGTAGAATTTGTACGGGTGACTGAGTTTACCATCGCTACATGAACTGATGTATGGAGAAAAAGAGCGCGGTGAAATAAATAAGCAAATATTAATATGAAAATACTCATCAGAAGCGCTCATAGCCCGGCGGCTTGCGTTGATCCTATATGATCGACAATTAAGTAACAGCGGGCGCGGTCGGTAGTTGGATGGGTGACCGCTAGTGGCAAAAATTTCTTGAGCGTTTCCGTGCTTCGGAGGGCACGTAAAGCCGTCGTTCCCGGTTGTTATCGTAAAATAACAGACGTTAAGCCATGTTGGAGGCCCTCGGGCGGCATGAGAACTTCCGACACTCGGGTTGGCCACTAACCCCTCCACCAATTCGCACTGGAGCAGCGTGGTGGAGTATGCTCTAGGCCTCCTCAAGAGGAGAGACCCGTGCCCAGTAGTGGGCCATTAATGGGTTGTTATCGTAAAATAACAGACGTTAAGCCATGTTGGAGGCCCTCGGGCGGCATGAGAACTTCCGACACTCGGGTTGGCCACTAACCCCTCCACCAATTCGCACTGGAGCAGCGTGGTGGAGTATGCTCTAGGCCTCCTCAAGAGGAGAGACCCGTGCCCAGTAGTGGGCCATTAATGGGTTGAAGCCAATACGAAAACACTAGCGCTTTGCCCACGGCTTCGCCCGCGCTTTACGGGATAAAAGTACCCCATGTCTTATTCCAGATTATGATCTACTTGTGCGCTAAATTTCATCAAAATCTGTTCAGTAGTTTTTGCGTGTAAAAATAACAAACATCTTCACAAACTTTCATGTTTATAATATTAGTAAGATAATATAAAGCAATTTGTTTTTTATCAATATGGTTTTTTAACGGACTTCAAAAAAGGAGGAGGTTCTCAATTCGACTGTATATTTTTTTTATGTTTGTTACCTCAGAACTTTCGACTGCGTGAACCGATTTTGATGATTCTTTTTTTAATTGAAAGCAGGCGCTTGTCATGTGGTCCCACATAAATTTGAGCGAGATCTGACAAGCAGTTTTTGAGTAATTTTGAAGTCGGTTAATTTTCGTTAGTAAAATTTAGATTATTGAATTTCAGAATTAAGTTTATCTTCTATGAATCTATTTAGCATCTAAATCCAACTCTGCGGCTGAAATTCATAAGTAAAATTAGGTTTTCTGCATTTCTTTTGCATGTAAACTTTAAAATATAACTTTCAAATATCTTACGTATGTTCGTTCTTAAAGGGATATAATAGTTACATAAATATTCAACAAAGTTTACTCTTCACGTAGTATGTAGCTTACGATGAAATAAATAAGTAGCCTATTAAATTTGTTTTAGTAAATTAGTTAAAGCCATTTAATTTAATATTTGAAGATAATTTGAAATTTTAAAAAATTCACGCATGTCAAAGAAATTGCACAAAATAACATTAAATTCTAAAATAAAACCGTTTTTATATAAATAGCCGGCTAACGAGCTGACGAAGTGATAAAAGTCACCCGTCGACGTCAGTTATACTTATATGTTATCACCGACGCGTTACCGGTCAAGACAGAAAACAAAGACAAAAAAGTCTACCAAGGTCGAATCACGTTAAACCCACATTGTTATTATAACCGTCAGTAAACCTAATAATATCAATGACTTAACCAGTCATATTTGAAGTCAGTCACTTAAGAACTGACTTAAGTTAATACCCCGCATCCTAACAGGACTTATACATTATCTAAAACAGGAAAGGAACTTACCTTCCGAAGACTGGAGTATGAATGCAGTGGAGAAATGTACCCTCGGCTTATATAGAAACTTTTGGTACTAGCACAGGAGTGCCGTGGAGCTGAAATACTTACATTAATTATGTAATGTTTTTTTCTA
Source organism: Thymelicus acteon (assembly GCA_951805285.1). Lineage (NCBI taxonomy): Eukaryota > Metazoa > Arthropoda > Insecta > Lepidoptera > Hesperiidae > Thymelicus > Thymelicus acteon. The sequence continues at coordinate 19,141,368 of OX638214.1, read as the reverse complement.
GTTACTACAATATCGCTATGACTTTCTTTACTGATAAGTAAAAATACGTTTTACATACATTACAAGAGGATTATGCTTAATATTACTGTCCTGGGTACGATTCCCAGCGAGGCAGTGAATGAAGAGTTTGAATTTCTGCTCTCGGTCTGGGTGTGAGTGTTTTTGTCTTTCTATGTTGTCCATTGCAACAGCGACATAAGAGTCCTAATGTGGATGTATGAGTGTGAAGAGTTACTAATAATTTTAATATTATAAAAATCAATTTCTGCGGGATTTTCTGTAATTTGAGTAGCAGCCCTGATTTTATAAAGTAGAAGGTGTGGAAAGAATCTGTTACGTATTCTAACCAGTTTCACAATAGTTCGATGATTATAGTTATGCGTATTAATAATTAATGATATATTCTTGTTTCTCTTACATTTACGTTACCGAGTGAATTTTCGTTTTAAAACAAACAAATGTAGAAAAACTTTTAATTTACATAAATTCAAAAGACTTTCTTTTAAAAGCTAAGCGTTTCCTGCGTTCTTTTATTACGATATTTTAATACATAAAAAATCGTACTTATTTTTGTAAAATTACGATACAATAGGTACCCCAATAGAACTGACGACCTGAAGAACACAGCAGGCATCTATATTCAAAATGCTCAGGACCAGGACCATGCCTTTGTCCAGCAGTGTACTTTTAATGGAAGCTTAAAATCATTCGCAGTCCATTCCTCTCCACCCCACCTTTGTTCCCAGACCGCCCGTTGCGCCGAGCTAAGAACCTATTCTTCACGAATCGCTCTATTCGATAATAAGTACATTATTAACCTATGCAAGTAAACGATCCTGTTTACTTAGCTCTCTGGTATATTCCTTTATGGTAATCAACTTACTTTTATAGGTGGGTAGAACCATTGTATTTATGGGGCGCTAACATTATACATTTACATTATATACTAGCTGACCCAGCGAACTTCGTATCGGCTAACTTTTTTTAAATAAAAGTAGCCTAAGTTACTCCTTGTTACATCAGCTATCTGCCAGTGACATTCCTGACAAAATCGGTCCAGCCATTTCAGAGATTAGCCGGAACAAACAGACAGACAGACAGACAAAAATTGTAAAAAAATGTTGTTTTGGTATACGTAGCGTGTATAAATCCAAATGCACTTAGTAAAAAACTGCTATTTTAATATTACAAACAGACACTCCAATTCTATTTATTTGTATAGATAGATTACTAGCACTCTAACCGCGGCTTTGCGTTTTCCAGAGTAATAAAAACCTATGTGTTATTCCAGGTCACGGTCTATCTGTGTGCTAAATTTCATGAAAATCTGTTCAGCAGTTTTTGTGAGAAAGAGTAACAAACATTGACACAACAAACGACACGTGTTTCGGCTGGGGGCTTGAGAGCCAGTTATTTCTTTCTTTTTCTTCGCTCTTTCTTGGCCGGCAACGCATCAGTGATGCCTTTGGTGTTGTGCTGTTGGCTCGTTCTTGGGTACATGTGTAAAGATTTCTAATAAAATTCCATTGAAATTTACAGAAATGCCTTACCTTAAATTTAAAACTCATATTAAGAGCATTCTTATGACGAAAGGATATTACAAAGATGATTATTTTAAAGACAAGACTGCTTGGACATGAGTTTTATGGATATAGATTGTAGTAGATGATAAGTGCTATCTGTAACTGTGAGCAGGAAAAAACAACCCCGGTAGTTTCTTGCTGCTTCTTCTACCGGGCCCTCTCACAGTAGGGCTTTGTTGAAGCATTGGCGTAGGTTGCATGACTTTCAAAAAGTGTTTGTAAACCAAAACAGATTTTAATAAAAACATTTATTTTATTTGATTTCTTGCTGATGTCCATGGGCGACAATAACCACTTACCATCAGGTGGATCATCAGCTCGTTTGCCGGGTATTTCCATAAAATACCTCCTTACTTTTTGAAGTCGGTTAGAAAGAGAATTCCTGACTCATCAATATTTAAACTCTTGCTTTATACAAAGACTAATTTAATTTGGTTTCGCGCGTACCTATTTCAATATAAAGAGGATCCATGTTTTTGCTTTAAATAAAGCTTCAATTTGATATCTGAGCAGGTAATTACAACCACTAGTTAGTAAATATTTTCTAGACATTTCAAATTTCTTCGGGAGTAGGAATAAACAGGGGTCAAATTTTTACTTGTAACGTCCTATTTATCTATGCTAATATTATAAAGAGGAAAGGTTTGATTGTTTGTTTGCATTGAATAAGCTCCGAAACTACTGAACCGATTTGAAAAATTCTTTCACTGTTAGGAAGCTACACTATCCCCGGGTGACATAGGCTATATTATATTTTCAAAAAATTAGGCATCCTTAATAAAACTCCAATAATGTAACCCAAGGTGTTAAAAAATAAGAAAACCGAAGCAAAGCGAGGGCGGTTACTCGTTTTATAATATAATCTAATTCTTTACAATAGGAATCCGCCCTCGTTTTCTAAACAACTATAATCTTTTTTTATCAGGAAATATAATAATATAGTTTGTCTGTGTTTTAGTTCCCGCAGATCTCAGAAACGGCTTAACCTAATTGGACGTGGTTTTCACTGACGTACAATCAGGAAAAGAGGTATGCAGGGCAAATCGAAAACGTTCTGCAACGAAAATGGTAAAATTTTGCTTATCGAGTGTGGGCAATAAGGTCCATTTTTGCTGAAACGAAGCGAGGGAGGGCGGTACCAAGTACCTAACTAGTCAATAGGTGTGTAAGCATTTCCCTGACAGACAATAACATTTGATTGTAATAGGCATGATGACAGTAAGTAAAAATCACTAAAATTATGTATTTATTTAATGAAACCCTATTAATAGATTACAAAACACGCATTTATCGTATTATTATGAGCGAGATTAACAATATTTTTGATAAAATAAAACTACAAAATACGGCAAGCCGCCATGTTAGCTTGAACGCCAATCATTCTCAATTAGCGCGAATTACGTCACACTTCTTAAAACAAATGAAAATCACCATACTGATAATGACGTCTTTTATCTATCATTTTCCTAAAGAGTGACGTCACATCGACGCCATGACAGTTTGAAGCGTTTTGGTGCGAATTTTAAACTTATAAATTGAAATGTATTTGTTTTATACTAAACCCTATTTTTTGCGGAAACATGATATAAGTACGTTGTAATTATAATACATATATTTCCCAACAATATAGAACAGTATTTCAAAATCTGTCATCATGCCTATTCGTTCATGTATTCGTAACGCAAGTACTTTAAATTCTTTTAAAAACCAGGTTAAAAGCATTGAAGTATAATGTTATAGAACGAACATCTCGAACAAAGTGTGTGTCCCGCCGGTAGGTTCTATTTTCAAAATTGAGCCCCCGTTCTCCTTTCAAAATCGAACGAATCCATTGAAAATTGAAGCCGATTGGCGCCAATTCATTGGGACATACATTGTGTTCGCGGTGTCGGTTCTATATGCTAGTAATAATACTTATATGTTTAAAAGCCCAGTATCTCTCTAATTAATCAGTTTCCCTCCCTCTCTCTTCTTCCTATTCTCGTCATCCATATTTGTGTTATATTACCTTAAATGTTATTTATAATTTCCTCCATATTACTCATGCACCTTACCTCATTTACGCACCTTACTCAAATCAGCTCTCCGCATCTTAAGGTTATCTGTCGTATCGCCTACCAAACTATTTTTTTTTTCTAAAATAAAAGTAGCCTAAGTTACTCCTTGTTACATCAGCTATCTGCCAGTGAAAGTCCCGTCAAAATCGGTCCAGCCATTCATTCAGCCACATATTCAGAAATTAGCCGGAACAAACAGACAGACAGACAAAAATGGTAAAAAATGTTGTGTATACCGTGTATACATTCAAATGCACTTAGTAAAAAGCGATTATTTTAATATTACAAACAGACACTCCAATTTTATTTATTTGTATAGATTTAATTTAACATGACGTTATCAGATTTTTCAATTTCATTTCTTGAAAGTGTAAATTGGGGAAAAAGCTAATTCCCTGAACGAAGTTGCGGGCTACGGCTAATCTATACTAATATATAAAGAGGAAAGATTTGTTTTTTGTTTGCATTGAATAGGCTCCGAAACTACTGAACCGATTTGAAAAATTCTTTCACTGTTGAGAAGCTACACTATCCCCGAGTAACATAGGCTATATTATATTTAAAAAAATAGGGATCCTTAATAAAACTTCAATAATGTAAAAAACAAAAAAAAACAAAAAAAAATAAGAAAACCGAAGCAAAGCGAGGACGGTTACTCGTGATTCAATAATTAGGAATTTTATTACATTATGAATTTGAATGACGTAATTAAACTGTAATTCCAAATGATTAGGTACAATTGGAATGACGTGTTTATGTTAATCATGTGTAAGTACATACACATACATACACCATCTAGCTTAAAAATAACAAACGAAATATTATATGGAAGACCCGAAAGTTACAGGAACTTTTGTATAAACAAAATTAAATTCAATACGAAGTAACATAATACTTTTATAACTTTAGGCGAAGAGAAAAAGGTGAAGCTCAAATTATCTAAAAATATATTCCATTTACTGAATTCCTACGATATGATATGGCGATAACTGATACCTACACATGTATAGTCCCACAATTTATTTTTTACGAGTAACCGCCCTCGCTTTGCTTCGGTTTTCTTATTATTTTACACCTTGGGTTACATTATTGGAGTTTTATTAAGGATCCCTAATTTTTTTGAAAATATAATATAGCCTATGTTACTTGGGGATAGTGTAGCTTCCCAACAGTGAAAGAATTTTTGAAATCGGTTCAGTAGTTTCGGAGCCTATTCAATGCAAACAAAAAATCAAATCTTTCCTCTTTAGTATAGACGAGCAAACGCCCTCGCTTTGCTTCGGTTTTCTTATTTTTTTACACCTTGGATTACATTATTGCAGTTTTATTAAGGATCCCTAATTTTTTTGAAAATATAATATAGCCTATGTTACTCGGGGATAGTGTAGCTTCCCAACAGTGAAAGAATTTTTGAAATCGGTTCAGTAGTTTCGGAGCCTATTCAATGCAAACAAAAAATCAAATCTTCCCTCTTTATATATTAGTATAGATTAGCTTCACTTGTTCACGTTTTGGTGTGGAAATGATTACAATATCAACTGAAGTAGCAGTTCCAAGCACTTCTATGTACCTATTCTACTATACTGTATTAAATAAAATCCTGATATTTATTTTTGACTTAAGAGATTATCCATACTTTAGTATTCATAGCAAATATTTAAGGTAATCTCGAGCTTCATAAAATATTAACCGTTTGATACGCAATGATTACTCCTTACAATGCTTACTTCCTTCTACAGTGCAAAAAATCCATGGATTAAAATCCCAGTCTAAATTACTTTGTAGGCATGCCATTAATTGTTTTTAAATATTTACCTATACATACCAATTATTTGATTTTGAAATGTGACGTCACGTTTAGGATCCCCTCCCACCCCTTGTCACACAATGTCACACTACATCGACCCCCCTCCCCCCTAACGTGTGACGTAATTTATGGATGGCCCCCAAGTACGTGTCAGGCCACACGCAATGTAGGGTTCTGAAGTAGCAAGTTTATCGACTAACTCAATAACTACTTATGCTAACTTAGGACGCATAATTATGTATGTCGCATATGTCATCCGCATCGTGCTCTCATATGATTTCATACAAATGCGATGCGTCCAGCGCAGACGGTGCGGATAAATATGCGTTAACCATTAGAAGACCCATAATATTTTTGAAAGACTTTTTCAACGATACCCCACACTATAGGGTACGCGACGAATAAAAAATTCATCCTCAAGTTACCTGTAGGGGAGGTACCCTGAAAAAAAAAGTATTTCAATATTTTTTGTACAATTTTGGAGTTTTAATAAATGTGTGGTGACATGCCATGTTAATTTATTGGGTGACGACTGAAATATGTGAAGTGGCGTTTGGGGTTTGCTAACAACCCCTACCTGCTCTCACAGTCAGTCGTCCCAATTCCGCGTTCGGAGCACCTTGTGCTATACTCGCGATAGTTTATTATTATACAGTGTATTTAGGAATAAGTTAGTTATTGTGAAAAGTACAATTACAGTTTAATTTACCTAAATACATCTTTTAATTATTTATAGTCTTCCATACACCCGAATTACAACACGCAAGAATATTACGCTCTCTACAGTAAACTATAAACTTCAATTGATATTAGTTTAACATTTTTTATATTAATACACATTTCTTCGATAAATGTGTATACCCATGCCAAATTACAGGTTTCTGGTACTAAGGATCTCAGCGCTTTGCTTTGGACAGACAGACGGACGGACAGACGGACGGACATGACACTACTCCACTTGACTGCCTGTATTGCATTAGTACCGTCAGAATTATCTTTCTTCTGTCCTTCCTTCAGTAGCGTATCGGTAATACTTTTTTTTTAAAGCGTCATAACACGTAATAATTACGTTTTGACATCTTTGTATCATTAGATAGTAAATATTTCATTTGACCGGCGATAAAATCGTTATTATTATGTTGTATGTACTTATATAGTTATGTCCACTTTCTCCAAGAAGAGTCATAACATATCGTTCATGAAATATTTCTTGAAAGTTATCTACTTAAAAAAATACTAAATATTTATGAAAATTATAAGCTATGTATTTGAAAATAAATTTTTAGTGATTTAACTCCTATAATTTTTACATATCAATGTCGTAAATAGTAAAAATGTTAAAAGTGTCATTATCTCGAATTATAAATTTTTATGTTATGACGCTTTTTTTGCCGGGCGGCACTTTGGTGTTACCATCAGGATATTCGTTTGCTCATTAGCACGGACCTGAAAAAAAGACGGACGTAACCTCGTCTAATCGAGAGTGAAGCATAGCAATGGCCGCCCGCTTACCATGTGTGCGTAATTGTTGATTCGCGATTGAAGCAGTGAAGTGTCAATGTGTGGGTGTGTGTACTTGTACGAATAGAGAGTTGGTATTACTATGGTCTTCACTGAATTTGTTGTTGGGATTACGTTTGTCTTTTTTTAAAGTCCGTGCTCATAGTCATTAGTCACTTAAAAATGACTTTCACGGTTCACCAATGTCATTAAAACATTATTTCAAATATTACCCTGCAGTGCCAAGGCGCTATTTTCTATTGAGTTTGTGAGTTCTAAGGAGACAACAGTTTTATTGTAAGTTGTAAGAACTCATTAAAAACTATACGAAGTCGCAACCTTTGCAAACTTCGGACAAATAAGACAATCAAAGAAGAGGTCTTTGTCTGACCAAACAAGAAACTTCTAATGCTAATCGCAATCTAGGCACGTCTAGTTCAATTTGATTACCACTTTAATTAAAAATTGCATATTCATTTTCATACATTATGTCTGATACGGCAATACCAGGGACCGAAATAGTAAGTATTAATTCGAACGCAGAATTGTGCTGAGCCAATTCAAAAATGTGTCTAAAAATATTAAAAATGCCCAGCGGAGGAATTGACAGCATGGGTCGAATTTAAATATAGTGTGTTTCACATAAGATTTCACTTCGTTTTTATGTTGGTAGCATTGTAGTAAGCCAGTGTTACTTCAATGCATGGAAGATAGAGAGAAGGAAGGTCATCTCTGTATATGAAATGTGTCCGTTAAACGCGTAAAATTACGGGTGGCGCTACGGTGCGGTCTACAACAGCTATGTTTGAATATCTATTTGGCGGACACTAGCGCCATTCATTACGGGTGGCATAACTCAGCAAACTTCACTCCATCTACAACAGTTATGTTCATATATCTATTAGTCACACACAGTCACTAGCGTCATTCAGAAATGGCCATTATTGGAACCTTTATTTTCTGTAAACAGCTGGACACATTTTCAACTTTCCCTTCATATGAGATGGCCCTCCTTCTACCTCAATACTCAACGCTTCAATACTATATTATTATAATGTAGTACTTAATATAAGTACTAAGTATTATTTCTTCTGTGGTAGTACTAAAGATACCACGTCAGAAGCCTCCGCCGGGCAGCATAAACACTTTCGACCACGGACGTAAAAAAAGAACGGACGTAACTTGTCTAACCGAGAGTGAAGCATAGCAATGACACCTCGCTTACCATATGTGCGTAATTTTGTAATTTTTGATTCGCGATGGTGTCAATGTCATAGCAGTATGGTGTCAATGTGTGGGTGTACTTGTACGAATAGAGAGTTGGTATTACTATGGGTGCTTCACTGAATTTGTTGTTGGGATTACGTCCGTCTTTTTTTACGTCCATGCTTTCGACATTTAGGTTGGCCGCAAACCAAGCCTTACTTGCTCCAGTAAGTTGTCGAGCATGCTGTTGACTTCCTTGGTTATTAAGGAGATCCATGACCTGTTGTTGTTGTTTAAGAAAAACTTTATTAAAGTTATGTGGTCTACAATTTGTCGAATTCCTACATTATATTCACCGAACTAACATTGAAATCTGACAATAGATTAAGTAAATAACATAATTGTGTCCAAATTAATTGTGTTTAAAGCACAGAATTACTTATAGGTACAATCTGTAAACTCAATTATTATAGGTTCTTATTGTTGTTTTATGTAAATAGCTGGCAAACGGATCGGGCACCTGATGGTAAGTGTGTAATCGTTTCTCCTGGACGTCACCAATGCGTTACCAACCAAGAAAGAAGAGAAGAAAGAAAGAACTGGTCAAGAAAGAAGAGAGAAGAAAGAAAGAACTGGTCAAGAAAGAAGAGAGAAGAAAAAGAACTGGTCAAGAAAGAAGAGAGAAGAAAGAAAGAACTGGTCAATAGAGAAGAGAGAAGAAAGAAAGAACTGGTCAAGTAAGAAGAGAGAAAAATAAATAACTGGTCAAGAAAGAGGAGAAAAGAAAGAAAGAACTGGTCAAGAAAGAAGAAAGACGAAAGAAAGAACTGGTCAAGAAAGAAGAGAGAAGAAAGAAAGAACTGGTCTAGAAAGAAGAAAGACAAAAGAAAGAACTGGTCAAGAAAGAAGAGAGAACAAAGAAAGAACTGGTCAAGAAAGAAGAGAGAATAAAGAAAGAACTGGTCAAGAAAGAATAGAGATGAAAGAAAGAACTGGTCAAGAAAAAAGAGAGAAGAAAGAAAGAACTGGTCAAGTCAAAATAAAAACCAAAACTTTTATAGAAAGTTTTACGTCCGCGAACTATCGCAAACTATCGCTAACGGTCTCGAACTCTCGACTATAATGGAACTTCACTCGCTAACTGTGAAACAATGTCTCCATCGCAACTTCTATGCTAACTTTTATTAGGATCAGGTTATCTTAAATAGGTTTAACCAAGACGTTTGTATACCCTGTACATCTGGAGGGACCTGAAAACGGATAACGCGACATTGAGCGAACAATTTCAACCAGAGGCCCGATCGACGTTAACCCTTATGTTCGGTTTACACGTATTAAGTAGTTAAGTAGATAAATAAATTTGAAGTAAATTTTAAGTAAATTAAAACGTGTAAACGGATAATGTAGTAGTTAAAATTTTGTACGCAAGTAAATAAGTAATACAGAAAATTTTCTATTTTCTGTTAAGTAGGTGGGCGGGGCTTATCACTTAAGACGTTTAGACAGGCATTTTTAGATAAAATTTAGTAACCTAAACGTCGCGACTAACGTTCGGTTTAGACGTATTAAGTAGTTAAGTAGATAAATAAATTTTAAGTAAATTAAAACGTGTAAACGGATAATTTAGTAGTTAAAATTTAGTACGCAAGTAAACAAGTAATTTCGAAAATTTTCTATTTTTCCGTTATTTCCGGGGCTTATCACTTAACACGTTTGGACAGGCACTTCTTATTTAAAATTTAGTAAAATGCTTAAGTAATTAAGTAGGTTGTGAAGAATTGTATGAACTAAAGAGCTTTACTAAATTATTACGTTTGGACGCGCACTAAAAATTATTCACTTAAAATTTTGTTAAAATTTTTTTAACTACTTAATACGTGTAAACGGAACATTAAACTCGAGCCACTCGTAGGATTTTATACTCGCCCGCGGCTATGGCAACCATATTCACTATGAAAAACATCTTCGTCTGAGCTAATCCAGAGAAAATAGTTTTCGTCGTATTCGTCATAACACTCGACAAGGCTTAACGACTGGTATCTGACCATAATAACCATCAAGTTATTGAAGCGAAGAAGGTTCTTATGATTTTTTTTACACTAATCCTTTCCTTTAAACACAACAACGGATGCATATATCTGATGTACCTAATTACCTATACATATTGAGATAAGTCCTTTTGGTCGGAAGTTAATTGAAAGCGTAAGTGTAAAAAGGGTTTAAGTAACAAAAACAATAATTCGAGATAAATGCGTTTGAAATTCGAGACTTCATTTTCGTTATATTCTTAGTATTCAACTTCAAATCTGTTTTTTTATGATTCTAAATAAATAAACGCTAAATAAATAATAAATAAACGCTAACACACTCATACCCCCGCAGTAGGTTATTATTACCTGTGTCGCGGGTGGCATGGACGACACATATAACAAATCACAATAACACCCATGACCCGAGTACAAATATTTATCTGTCACATAAATATCTGCCCCGGCCGGGAATCGAACCCGGGACCCCTCGCTTCGCAGGCAGGGTCGCTACCAACTAGGCTATAGGGTCGTCAATAATATAAGATACCTTCGAATTCTCATAAATAAAGTATTTTTTAAATTATTAGTCTGTAATAAGCAAATATTGTCAGTTTTGCAATTAAAAACCCAATAAAAATTCGCCACATCCGTGCGTTTTTCACGAAACAAGGATTTAAATAACATTATGTTATATTAAATTTTCCACTATAAAACCTATGTCATAACATTGGGAATCGAAAGACGAATTCAACGATACCGATAATTAAACTCTATTTCAGTAATTTCATCAGTTGAACCCTTCTTACACTCACCCCTTCAATTAATGTAGGATTTTCAGATTAATTAGGTATATATCAGAAAAAAATCAGAAAAAACTTTCGTTATTTAGGTATTTGAATTTGTTTTTAGTGGAATAATAAAATTTAAGGATGTTCTAATAGAGATAACCATATACCTTGTACATACCTAAATATGTTACTATTTGCGTAGGAGGTGTCCGTGTCAAAATATTTCTCGTGATAAATGTCTATAAACGCATGTTGAATCTGGTAATAACGTGTAAAATTGGCAACAAGACATGGGTCCATTCATGTGAAAGATATACATGAGCATCAATCAGTCATATCATATCACATCTATCCGAAACCTTCGAAAGTGAACATCAAGTAATCGTATTTGGCTTGGTACAATGACGCATTGGCTTCAATCCATTAACGGCCCACTACTGAGGTCTCTCCTCTTGAGGAGGAGGAGGAGCACTGGAGGCCTAGAGCATATTTCACCACGCTGCTCCAGTGCGGATTGGTGGAAAGGTTAGTGACCAACCCAATTGTCGGAAATTTACATGCCGCCCGAGGGCCTCTGACATGGCTTAACGACTGTTATCTTACGATAACAACCGGGACCGACGGTTTTACGTGCTCTCCGAAGCACGGAAGCGCTCAAAAAATTTTTGCCACTAGAAGTCACCCATCCAACTACCGACGCAAGCCGCCGAGCTAGCAGCGCTTCAATGACGCATTAAAGAGTTTCAATAGATTCTGAGGGGAAATGGTTCTCACCAGCTAGGGGTGACCACGACGGACGCAGTACAGGCAACTGAATTTCGGATATCCGGAGTTTCAGTACATCCCTGTAAGAAAATCACTATATCCCCGTGAAATGCACAGAATAGCACTTGCTTCATTATTCTATAACATTTTTTCAGTTTAAACCTTGCGAGTTGCGGTCAGTGTTCAAGACAGTTCATAAAACTTCATTTTGTTCAAGAAAATTGCCGAGTGAACATTTTTTATTTTATAAAATCGTTGCATTAGGTACTCTAACGACACTTGCAGTACTTGCACTGATCCGTTCAAACGTTTATTATTATTCTAAGGTTCAAACGGGCCCGCGGTGGTAGACTTGACTCCATTGGTGTTAAATGACTCCTTTGGGGTGAAAAGGCTACGCTTTGAAGCCGATTTCAGCCCAGGTAAGCCGAATGTACAAAGATAATACAACGTGTAGTCGTGTAGTGAGGGACCTTCAAAACCACTTAACCATTGTCGTATTGGGGCGGCTTAGAATCTCCCAATCCGACAGAAGCCTTCACAAAAGAATTTAACATAAGAATTAAATATTATTTAAATATTATAATTAAGTCATTCATATTGTTACTATAATATTTGTCTGGTTGGTGGGACTTTCCAGGCTTTCAGCGCGTTCCAGTGCTCGTTTACATTTTTCCAGTAGCAATCCAGCCATGGATTACGATTACTGGACTGGAATAATGTAAAGCAGGCATAAAATATTGGTAAGATTTCAATTAAAACGTAGTGTTTAAGTACTCTATGCATTTACTATTATGTCTTCTGTGGTTTAAGTACTCCGAGGTCAATATCAAAGACGTACAGTGCGACCAACTTATCTGTGGGGAGGGCGCTGTCGAACGCATTGGACCAATCAGGGACGCAATTCGAGACGTAGTAAATGTCAATGAATGAACACAAAAGAACTTATGAATGAGGCGGCATTAGTTCCAATTTTCGCCATTTCACAGATAAGTTGAACGCTTTACTTACTCTTTTACTTTTTAACCGACGAAAAAAAAAGGAGGAGATTCTCAATTCGACGCGTACCTATATATTTTTTTTTTATGTATGATCACTCGGCAATCGGCACAGGGTGGTCCGATTTTGATCATTCTTTTTTTAATGGATAGGGATCTTGAAGTTGGTCCCATATTTTTTTGAAAATTTTATTCCCACCCTAAAGGTACGAAAATAGGGGATGATTGATTATTCACCCACGGAATTCTTACACGTTACCCCAATAACTTTGTACTGGATGATCCGATTTCGATGATTCTTTTTTTATTGAATATTGTATACCTTGAAGTTACTCTTGTTTAAATTTGGAAAGAAAATTTTATCCCTAAAGGTACGAAAATGGGGGATAATTTATATTTCACCTACTACATTTTTACCTGGTAACTGAATATATCACCAATAACTTAATAATTTTCATAGCAACTAAAAATTAAAAAATAATTATTTTTTGACAAAAAATAAAACCAACGAAAAAAAACTGAAAAGCGAAAAATAAAATAAACCATTTAGTATTATAAATTAAGATCCTAAATTAACTGAAAATAAATAATTTTGAGGCGGTGCCAAACAAACAAAATTAATTACATAAAGTTCATTTTATAAGGGCAGTGGCATGCGATGTACACGGCAGCAGCAACGCGGCGCACATCTTTTCATAGCATATGATCCGGCCGCAAAATTCTGTGCTCATCTGTTTTTTAATACAAACCAAATTTTTATGAATATTTATAATGAGGAGAATATAGAATGACTGGGTTGCCTATCTAAATTTGGCCGCTAGTATTTAATTATTTATTTTCAGTTAATTTAGGATCTTAATTTATAATACTAAATGGTTTATTTTATTTTTCGCTTTTCAGTTTTTTTTTTTTTCGTTGGTTTTATTTTTTGTCAAAAAATAATTATTTCAAGCACAGAGTAGGTATTTAATAACGTTTTATTCACAAAGTACATAAACATAGTTAAGAAGTACTCTGTGCACATAAAAACTATGGTTTTGGTTTCAAGATGTCAAGTAAAAATCCGCCGCGAGCCGTTGCGTTTAAAAAAATTTTATACGTTGTATGATGTAAAATGTTGTCTTTGTCGCAAAATCTTTTTACTCACTCACTTTTCAGTCACTAAAATTATGGGTAAACCAACGTTCACGAGAAAACTATTACACACACATACCTACAGCAAAATGAAATTACAATTAAAATATTAATTTCGTGGTCATCCCTGATCGCTGCCACCATGGGAAGCTACCAGGACCTGAAGAAACTAGACGAGGAGTCTCTCCAACAACTGCGTGAAGGGTCTGGGCCGAGCGACAAATGTATCTGTAACTTGCTGTCACCAAGACAGACTGACAGAAAGAAGAGTTTTGGATCTTCTTTGAAAAAAGCATTTGGAATCGCGAGGAAAAATTTATCCAATAATATGGGCCAAGGCCAAGGCCAAAGAAACATAGTGGTACCTTTGAATAAAGGGGGCAAAGGTACAGTTTCAGTTTCATATTCTTCTTCCATTCCCTTCTCCCTTCCCTGTTCAAGTAAGTAACGTAAGTAAGTAATAACTGAAGCATTAATAGCCCAGGCAAAGGTATCGTTTCAGAAATTTTATATTCTTCTTCCATTCTCTTCCCTCTTCAACTAAGTAATCACATATCTGAAGCATTCATAGCCCAGGCAAAGTTACCGTTTCAGAAATTTTATATTCTTCTTCCATTCTCTTCCCTCTTCAACTAAGTAATCACATAACTGAAGCATTCATAGCCCAGGCAAAGGTACTGTTTCAGAAAATTCATAATTATTCTTCTTCCATTCCCTTCTCATTTCCCTCTTCAACTAAGTAATCACATATCTGAAGCATTCATAGCCCAGGCAAAGGTACCGTTTCAGAAATTTTATATTCTTCTTTCATTCTCTTCCCTCTTCAACTAAGTAATCACATATCTGAAGCATTCATAGCCCAGGCAAAGGTACCGTTTCAGAAATTTTATATTCTTCTTTCATTCTCTTCCCTCTTCAACTAAGTAATCACATATCTGAAGCATTCATAGCCCAGGCAAAGGTACCGTTTCAGAAATTTCATATTCTTCTTTCATTCTCTTCCCTCTTCAACTAAATAATCACATAATGAAGCATTCATAGCCCGGCAACTAGTGTCGATTCTAATTATATATTAACTATAAGTTTTTTCGAATGGATAGTTGTTGTTAGCCATAACGGACTTTACAGCTTGACGCGTATAGAGCGATCCTAAATGATCAGCCGAATGAAGCAACAGCGGGCGTGGTCGGTAGTTGGATTTGTGTTCGGTAGTTCCGTGCTTCGGAGGGCACGTTACGTATAGCCGTCGGTCCCAGTTGTTAACGTAAGGTAACATTCGTGAAGCCTCGGAGGCCCTCGGGTGGAATTAAATCTTCCGACACTTGGGTTGACTGCTAATCCCTTCATCAATCCTGAAGCGGAGAGATTTCAGCAGGCCAATGGGTTGGAGCCAAAGCAACAAAAGCCAACCGTCAAAATTACCTGACCTGATTTAATAATCTATTGAAGACAATTATATTTATAAATATAGATACGTTATACTCTTACAAATCAACCAAAAAATCTGCCCTGAAAAGAGCTACAACACACACACGTTTATCTTTTGTTTCACTACACCAATCACATGGGTATAAATGGTCAATCGCTGTTCTTACGCTCTTCATCGTCGGTGTGCTAGTGACATATCTACCTCTTTTTTACATTATAATATCATTAATTGAAGACAGGATTGCACTCAACTAAAGAAGTCGTCAGAAGGAAGTCCTCATGCGGCAAGTGCGGTTGCGACGACAATCAAGTGGTGCTCAAACACTCGTACGCTAATATACGAATCACAAGCCCGGATCTGTCGTCCGTCTGCCCGTGTCCCACAGACTGTTTGCCAGGTGAGTGAGTTATTAGATTAGATGTTCACTTTGCGACTAACCATCGTAGAGTCAACTTCCCCTGATGATGCTCAGTTTCGGGGCGAAACACGTTTTGGTGCTGGTATGTATGTTGGTATATACTTTTAATTATTGTAGTGCATGTTTCCGTTGTGCGAGGGAGGTGCCACGCATGTCTTAAAGTATATACCATCATACATGTTACCCGCGGATTGTTGCAAAGTAGACTAATAAGTGATACTTACTAACTTAATAACAATAAATTTCCGCAAAGTAACGCCTGATTCTATTAACTTTACCAGTAGAGCGAAGCAAGGTTGTAGCTTGCGTCGAATTTGAGGTAGGGCAGCATTGGTTACAGGTAGGGCAGAAGTAAAAATCATAATTGATCTGCTCTCTAAGTCACAGAACAAAGAATTATTATAATATGAAATGAATGTCACAAACTGTGGTATCTTAGTTTTTGGTATTTTTAAGGTAGGGCATTGTGATTTTAAGGTAGGGCATTACCCCACATAGCCCAGCCCCCCCCCCCCCCTAGCTACGGCCATGGAGCGAAGGGTTCGATTCCCAGCCGGGTTAATTAATTATGTTTTTTTTTTACACGAATAAGTTAATGTTTGACCACAATCCCACCTAATGGTAAGTGTAGATGTGGTCCAAGATGGTGAGCACATTAACTTAGAAAAAGCCTATTCACTCTTTTCTTGAAGACATCCACGTCGTAGGCTGGCGGGAACGCCGACGCAGGCAAGTTATTCCAGTCCTTCGCGGTGCGTATAACGAATGACGAGGCAAACCGCGTCGTCCGTACCGGCGGGATGTTCACGACAAAAGGATGGATACCCGCCGTGCGTCGTGTCGTTCGATGGAGAAACGGAGATGGGGGAATTATCTCAAACAATTCCTGCGCACACTCTCCGAAATGTGCCCTGTAGAAAACCGAGAGGCTGGCTACTCTGCGCCTGTGCTAGAGGCTTTGAAGATTGGTCTCAACCAAATCTGGGTCACCAATGAGCCTCTTCGCACGCCTCTCCATCGAGTCCAAAGCAGAAAGGTGACATTTGGCTGCGAGATTGCATGTGAGAGATATGAGAGATAATCCAGCGTGTTTGTGATGTCTGTGAGTGTGACGTATGATTGTTTGTGTGTTGATTTGTACTAGTGGTGTAGCGTGGGCTCCCGCCGCCTGGGGCCGACCGAAAATTCGCCGCCCCCCAATGATCTTTGCCGCCCCCATATTATTTAAAATTATTTTTTTATTAATTAAAATGCAGTTTTAGTTTAGCAAGAACTGATTATTCCGACCGCAATTTAAAAACAAAATGTTGGGACGAAATAGTCAATTTATTATTATTATTATTATTATTATTATTATTATTATTATTATTATTATTATTATTATTATTATTATTATTATTATTATTATTATTATTATTATTATTATTATTATTATTATTATTATTATTATTATTATTATTATTATTATTATTATTATTTGGTAGTTTACTTTTTCTCAGTACGTAGGACTGGGGTAACTACATTTACGGGCCGCGGCCAAGTAAAATGTAGTATGAGGTGAGGTAATTTAATTTCCAGGTGTTATGTGATGGTGTTCATTCTCGTCTATTTGCAAAAACTTTCTTACAATTCTGCATGTGTTAAGGATAGCGGCTTTTTGTAGCATATTATTATTATTATTATTATTATTATTATTATTATTATTATTATTATTTATTTTATTATTTAGGAAAGGACTATGTCCATATCCGGCTATTCGTGGACAGGATGCTCAAAAATAAAAAATTACACGAAAAAATATATTTTGTTTTTTAACTTATACACGCGAATTATTTTTGTATCAATTTACTTTTTTAAAATAATAATTTAATATAACATTCTACTGATAAACATTTCCTATTGTCACATACACAGAGTAGTCACCTCAGTAGAATTGCAACATTATTCCTATAACGATAATAAAAACGATATATCGATATTATTTGGAAGTTTTAATTCTCACGACAAAAAGTTAAGTATGGTAAGATACACGTATAAAAAGCAATAAACCAATAATTAGGTATTATTTTTACTAGAATAACATATTCTTTTATGTACGTTGCTTTTATAATAATTCACGATAATGAACAATATATCGATGTTTTGCAAACACGCTCGAATCGATGCATTGTTTGCATCCCCAACTGTCAATCGTTGGACATAGTAATCTACGTTCAACTTTCAAGTCGCATTCGCTTTGTTTTTCGCATCGTGTTTCGTCTATGTTTTTCATCATTAATATTATTACCTACGACCTTTGGCTTACGAAAATGGATTTGGACCCTACTTCCCACGTTGACCTTGGCACGCTACGGACCCTGAAACTAATCCTATGGTCAATGATATTGTATGTATAACTATGGTTGAACCCGGCTTGAATGTGGATATTGTGCATTACTTGCACACAGACACGATCCACACGGAGGACTCGGAGGAGACACATGGCAAATGCAATACGAGTACCTACATGGCAGTGGGCCGGAGAACAGTAGGTTGCTGTACTCATGTAATGACTGTTATTTGGTTTCTGAGCTGGGCAAGGTACAGAGATGATATAAATGCACCAGCCCAGTTCTTGGAAAATATATTAATAACATACGAGTCAGATTAATAAAAAAATGTCAAGGAGATTGGGCGTTTTCTTTAAAATACCTACAAAATATTTATTCACATAACCAGTTAAACATCTGGTTATAAAACAATTATTATTTTCGTTTTTAAACTGAGTAAAGGTATTAAGCCTATATAATATTTATGTTGAAATGTGGTGTTCACTGATAGCCAAATGTCCATACAAAGTGGACATTGTCCTTTATTAAATCTTCATATAACTATATATAGGGTTCCGAAGTGAACCCTTATAGTTTCATCATGTCCGTTCATCCGTCCGCCTGTCCGAAGCAAAGCGTCGAGACCCTTCGTGCTAGAAAGAAGTATTTTGCAAACTTGCAAAATACACCACTTCGGCTTCGATCCGATACAAAAGAATGGGCCCACAATTTCTTACGTTTCTTCTTTTTTAACTTTTTGCGACGCACATAATATAAGTATAAACTAAGTGCGATTTCTTCTACCCACGAAGCGTCCATTCTCGATATGAGACTGACAGCGGGTAGCCACTGGCTACTCTTTTGGCTACCTTCGGTCGCCAACAGTAGCCGTGGCAACTACGCCGGCGACGTCGCCATGGCGTCCCGGTGAGGTAGGGCACTAAGAGTTACGTATGCCGATGGGCCCGATACAAACACGTTCCGTAATGTAAGATATTAGAGAATTTGTTATTATTACCTCATATTAAGTAAATAATCTCTTACGTTTTACAACCTTGCCGTGTCTATCAAAATATGGATGACGCAATTTTCTTGAGAAGCTCATATCGATTTCAACGCATGTTTTTGAAGTGAAAACTTCTTTAGCATCGTTGTCATTTGAAAGTCGATGAAACGAAAAAGGACAAGGATAAAAAGAGACAGACACATAAATTCATAAAATTTAACGTGGGAGAAAATGAGATAGGAAACATTTTACAGTGTTTCTTATATTCGTGTTACTTTAAAAAATGCTAAGTTGTATTCATAGATGGCGCAAGGAACAAGATAGAAGATTGATTTTATTGCTAGATAGGTGGCGCTAGCTGCTCATTTACTCTTCATTATATGTTAAGAGATGGCGTTAGTTATCACTTTTTTATTTTTATTTAGTACAAAATTAGAAGTGAAACCTTCAAAACTAAAGGTATTAATTTAATAACGTATCAGTTTTAATTATCTTTCAAAAACTATCTTGTACTAAATAAAAATAAAAAAGTGATAACTAACGCCATCTCTTAACATATAATGAAGAGTAAAATGAGCAGCTAGCGCCACCTATCTAGCAATAAAATCAATCTTCTATCTTGTTCCTCGCGCCATCTATGAATACAACTTAGCACTTTTTAAAGTAACACGAATATAAGAAACACTGTATAATGTTTCCTATCTCATTTTCTCCCACGTTAAATTTTATGAATTTATGTGTCTGTCTCTTTTTATTGTTCCTTTTTCGTTTCATCGACTTTCAAATGACAACGATGCTAAAGAAGTTTTCACTTCAAAAACAATCAAAAACGTGGTAGACCACGTGTGAATTGCACACATTTTAATTTTAAATATTTTTTTGTTTTTTGCAGATAAAGAAAAGCTTAAGAACAATATAAAGGTGATAGTTGAACATGCTCAATTTCAACCATTGCTCAGTACTCAATCTCATTCATCCCTTACTCGGGCTGATCCACAATTAGAAACCGATCAATCTGATGATAAGTTGGAGTAAAATAGGCATAAGCATATATTCTTCAACTATGTAATCATTCTAATTATGAAGAGGAGTTGTAAGAGCCTAAGTCACATAAATATCTGCCCCGGCCGGGAATCGAACACGGGACTCCACGCTTCGCAGGCATGGTCGCTACCAACTAGGCTATAGGGTCGTCATACGATTAGTTATAAACATAAAACATAACATACAATAAAATTAATTATTTATCTTTCATAAGATTTATTCCAAAAAAAAATCCCCTCCCGACAGTTTTAACAGTGTCTCGTAAGTAGAGAATCAACATTGGAAGAATGGAGCTTATGAATTACATCATCTCGACACGTCAGCATTTAAAAAAAAACAGCATCAAAATCGGTCCATTAGTTGAATTTGCTACGAGATGAGCTTTTGCGGTTGTGGCTCTCGTCTCTCATTCCACTTCTACTAATTACTTTTTAGGGTTCCGAAGTGAACCCTTATAGTTTCGTCATGTCCGTTCATCCGTCCGCCTGTCCGAAGCAAAGCGCCGAGACCCTTCATGCTAGAAAGAAGTAATTTGGCATTGATATACATATTTACTAAAACTCCAGAATCATAGAATAAAATATTGAAAAAAAATTTTTGCGGGGTGTGGGGTATTGAAAAGGGGGGTTGAAAAGGTCTTTCAAAAATATTATGGGTCTCCTAAGACCATTTTTGGAATTAGGGGTCCGTTTGCGAGGTATTTGGCTTTAAAGTGCTAATTTTGGTTAGTCAAGTGTGTCAAGGGGCTCCTGCCGGCTAAACGGTTGGGTTGGACAAGTGAAAAAAAAATTCAAAAATAGATTATATGATGAATTTACAAGGAAAACTATCACGGCTACGTTAGTATAAGTAGTTAATGAGTAATATATACTAGTATTATAAAGCTGAAGAGTTTGGTTGAACGCGCTAATCTACTACTATATACTACTACTATAACTACTGGTTCGAATTAAAAAATTCTTTTGGTGTTTGATAGTACATTTATCGAGGAAGGCTATAGAACATCATAATTATATTTTACTAGTTACTTTTACCCACAATTTAACGTGGGTGAAACCGCGGGGCACAGCTAGTAGTCGATAAACTTACCTACTTCAGTGCCACCAACTTATGTAAAGTGGCGAAAATTGGAACTAATGAAAAGTCATTCCTAAGTACTTATATTTTGACTCTCGGTCTATAGCGGAACGAGTGGGAAATAAAAAGTTCCAATCATCACCACTGGGGACGAATGAAACTTTTTTTTTCCCATTCGTACCCAGTGGGGACGACCGGGAATAAACCGTACTTTGTGGTCATTCATCTGTCATTTACTACCTCTCGAATTGCGTCCAATGCGTCCGACAGTGCCCTCCTTCAATCCACAGATAAGTTGGTTTTACTGTACAGTTCGGCCGCTGTATCTTCGCGCGTCTGAACATAGGCTTTGCGAACTTTAGCGCATGTAAGACAGAGATGACAACACGAACATGCTAACGTATGACTGAGACAGAATACACCGCGTATCGAGTATTGGCGAATGATATTACTGCGCAGCCTTCTGCGCGAAGTTCAGACGCGCCAAGATACAGCGGCCGTACTGTACTTCGGAATCCCACATTGCGCGTGGCCTGACACGCACTTGCCCGGTTTTATCGTATATTTCATTGGCACGAATTGTCAATAACAGAAGGGTAGATCCGGAGCACGGTGTCATAAGGACATTTAGAAAAAAAAAACAAAAATCGAGAATGAAATATAATAATTTATTCTGAATAACTTCGTATTTATAATAATTTATTCTTCATAATGTATGTTAATAGCTGTGAAGCTAATTATCACATTAACCTATACATTTTTATATACGTAAACAATACTGTAGTTTGTAAATTATAGACATAATATACTACATATTATACAGGATGAAGTTTCCGTGGGGATGTAAATTTTTGACACTTTTGCATAAAGTATTTCTCATTGATCTACGCACTAGACATAAATTATACATGGTTTTTTATTCCTCCAATCCCGCTTCCCGCCTGGGAAAATTTATACTTATTAGATTTTAACAAAGTCGCTATTTTATTTTACATACAAAATCGACATTAAATTTCCTCGTAATAACTATTAAAATTTCGACATCCTTCCTCCCACTAAGAAAATACAGCCTGCTTGGGGGCCATCCATAAATTACGTCACATTAATTTCATGACATTTGACCCCTCCCCCCGTCCTTGTCACACCTGGTCACATTTGTGACACCTCCCCCCCCCCCTAGTGTGACATCACATTATGAAATTTTAAATCTAGAAATTATTAAATTAAAACAGCAGTTCCGAAATAAGTTTTATTTCCATTGTTTCTTTCTTTCTTAATATTTACCTATATTTTGAAATCTGACGTCACGAAGTTTAGAGGACCCCTCCCACCCCTTGTCACACCACATCGATCTCCCCCTCCCCCTAACGTATGACGTAATTTATTGATGGCCCCATATAGGACATCGCAAGGACAGTTATGTGAAATAGCAAGAAAACTACTAGAATGTAACTACTGCTTCTGTATACTACTGAAATTAGTATAGCGATATCAAATCACACCATAGCCAACTACAGTTGTATGACGAAGAAAATATAATTCAGATACAAAAATGTAACTTCCAATCACTTAATTCGCCTGCACATCAAATAAAAAACTACTACTAACAATAATAAAATAGTTCACAAAAATTATAAAATAGTTCACCAATAAATTACAAAACTGCGATAACGCATACAAAAGAATGTACTTTACATCATGTCTAAAGCTAAACATTAGTTCACGAATACAACACACGACACGAAAGAGACAGCAATACAAACAGAGACGACTATCCTACTCGAGATTACATTCTCACCCACACTGCCTGCTAAGCTCCGATTCGATTCAATTAGCCGCTTCTTCATGAGACGACACAGCAATGTCAGGGCGTGGACACATGTGTGCGACGCCGCGCACAACCGGTGTAAACCGGGCGTTAGAGATGGCAGTTTGCGTGCGTTCACAATACAGTATCAGTTTCATATTATAGTACCGTTACGCAATATAAGCGTTCATTCCCACTAGTTCTACTGCTTAGTTCTATCGTAGAACTAGTGGGAATTTTTTTTCCCACTGGTTCTACAGTAGAACTAGTGGGAACAAAAACCGTATCTACATTTTGTTCCCACTAGTTCTACGATAGAACTAACCAGTAGAACCACGGAACACAGACACCAGTGGAAGTGCGATGTGGGCGTGGCACAGCGACTAACATTAAGAGGAGCTCCGCATACTTGCCGGCGTTATGCCGGCAAGCAACTGCAACTGTCACTGAGCTGCGTCGGTGGTGCATTACGTAAAATAAAATTTGTCTTAAATTACGTAAATATGCCTTACTGTGCAATTTTGGAGGGCAGGAATAATAGCGAGCAATGAATTTATTTAATGGCCGTGTTTTATACCACAAATAAGCCTAGTTTTTAATTTATTTCGTAATAATTCAAATTAAAAACACATAAATAAAGGAAATAATATAATTTATGATCAAAAAGCTACTCAGTCACTTGGCAATAAGGTTCGTTTTATGTTTTAGATAATATTGCTACTCGGCTATTGTTTTCTAGAACATTTTCTGCTACTCGGGCAGGGATGGGGTACAAATATATGAATATCGGCAGTTTTGTAATTTTATTTTTAGTTAAAAGTATTTCATAATATGAATATTACAATTTATTATTATTATTATAATAATAATATTCTTTTTTTATTTTAGGGATATGTGTCATATGTATGTACAGTTCTGCTATTTGGTGTGCAATAAAGTATTGTGTTGTATCATAAAAATGTATAAAATTAATATGAATGATTTTTTTTATTTGAAATCATTGGTACATAATTTAGGATCCTGACGAGGAATATAAGCGCATGCGCGTGACTGGCACAGCATGTCTAAGAAATGTAATTCCAAGAAAATAAATTTACCTTATTTGTATAATGTTAATGTTGAAATGCATCCCAGTTCATATCAGCATTGTTTTTGTAGCTACGTTTAGCTTCATTGAAATTTCACTTATCGACATATAATCAAAGTATATTTATTTTCGTTGCTAAAGATGCCTAGGCTTGGTATTCCGTGACTGTTTAGATAGCTAACGTTGATAAAAAATTTCTACGGTCACCTCTACGCCTCGTAATGTTTGAGCACGGACCTGAAAAAAAGACTGACGTA
Source organism: Thymelicus acteon (assembly GCA_951805285.1). NCBI lineage: Eukaryota > Metazoa > Arthropoda > Insecta > Lepidoptera > Hesperiidae > Thymelicus > Thymelicus acteon. The sequence continues at coordinate 19,117,066 of OX638214.1, read as the reverse complement.
ACCTCGTCTAATCGAGAGTGAAGCATAGCAATGGCCGCCAGCTTTCCATGTGTGCGTAATTTTTGATTCGCGATTGACTCAGTATGGTGTCAATGTGTGGGTGTGTGTACTTGTACGAATAGAGAGTTGGTATTATTATGGGTGCTTCACTGAATTTGTGGTTGGGATCACGTCCGTCTTTTTTTAGATCCGTGTGTTTGAGATATAAGCTTTCAAAATAATGATCAAGTGTTCGCATAGGCAGTACAAAAACAAGAAGTTTAAGTATCAATATGACGGGTCTACATCTTATGATATCGGACACTCGGACAGTACCAGTTTCAATATAAATATCGATAACGCGGCAAAAAGCACAACGCACATCTCTAAGCCTAAACCAAACACAGTATGATGTTGTTAACCAAAAATGTAACTTACCGAAATACTTGTAAGGTTGCTATTCAATCTATTGTAGACTCCAGTCACGACATCTAGCGTTCAGTAGATGGAATTATTTAATTATTTTCCATAAGATTGTCATTATATGATATTGTATTGTCAACCTTATTAGTAAAGAAGTTAAGTATATATTACTTGTAACGCAGAATACTGCCATCTAGCGGTGGATAGATAAACTTGAAAAGAATTATGATCATAATTGATAAAGGTTCTAAGGTCACTGAATAAGACATGGAAAAATAAGAATTAACATTAAAGATTAAGGTGCATTTTCAACTATAAACAGCGAGTTTCTCAGACTATTCGTAGTTGACAAGTAACAACCAATTAAAATGTGAGTTTCTTAGTTGTAAATAATACGATTATGGATTTCCTTGTGTTTATTTGGCTAGCACGGTTCCCATACTAATCAACACTTGTACCATTTCCACTTGTGTCTGTGTTCCGTGAGTAGAACTAGTGGGAATGAACCTGTATATCTACCGCTTTGTAATTGTTATTCCGATCGTCGGAGTGGGATTTTTTTTTCTCATTAGTTCCACGATCCAGATAGAGGCACGATCGGCGTATCGTAGCTGATGCCGTAGGCGATCGTAGTTGAGTGGAGCGGAACGGGGCGGAGCGGAGCGGGGCGGAGCGGAGTGGGGCGGAGCGGAGCGGAGCTTTGTCATGACGTTGTCACGTTAAACTACCGTCCGTAAACTGACTTTACAGACAACCATTTTTTTGTCAAGAATTATATTAGAATTAGCTGATGATCCATTCGCACCACCCTTTTGAGTGGATTTATTTCAAAAAATATAATTCTTTTGACAGTAGAACTAATGAGGAAAAAAAAACCCACTCGTCCGACGATCGGAATAACAAGTACAATTAGTGGGAACAAAGCGGTAGATATACAGGTTCATTCCCACTAGTTCTACTGGTTAGTTCTATCGTAGAACTAGTGGGAACAAAATGTAGATACGGTTTTTGTTCCCACTAGTTCTACTGTAGAACCAGTGGGAAAAAAAATTCCCACTAGTTCTACGATAGAACTAAGCAGTAGAACTAGTGGGAATGAACGAATATAAGCGGTATACTTATAGTAAGCAGTGATAGCCTATCGGTTAGAACGTTGGTCTCTCCAACGGAGGGGCCCGAGTTCAAATCCTGGCACGCACCTCTGATTTTCAAGTATTATGTGCGTATTAGAAGTTAATTATCACTTGCTTCGGTGAAGGAAAACATCGTGAGGAAACCTGCACACCGAAGAGTTCTCCATAAAGTTCTCAAAGGTGTGTGAAGTCTACCAATCCGCACTTGGCCAGCGTGGTAGACTATGGCCTGTACCCCTCACATTGTGAGAGGAGACCCCGAGCCCAGCAGTGGGACAATTATGGGTTGTTGCTTTGCTTTGCTACTTATTATAAGTACTATTATTTCTTCAGTGGTATCGTCCAATGAAGAAGCACCCCGCGTTGGTAAAACATTCATCTTTTATTGATTTTTTATCTCTGCACGCACATTACACAAAATTTATACCAACTGCACTCCGAATCGTCTCGCATTGATATATCGAGTTTTATACCATGTTTCTTTTCTTACGTTTAAGTTTCAATACTCGAATGAAATGTCCACAACCTTTTACCAACTGCGATCCGACCGAAAATACAACTCGAATTGTGATCCGTCAAACGCACACGTATACAATGTGTTCTGCGAAGCAAACTGCAGCGATATTTTTTCAATTTGCATGCAAATACATTGTCACGATGATAAGAAACTTCTAGTGATAAAAACCTATCAGGAACACAATATACAGCTTATGTATCAATGCTGTCAGAGTTGAGTTGGACTCACACCGTCCACAATTACAGAGCACAATACTACCACTGTCTACAAACACATCTCAGAATAAACATCACTTTAAACTATCAACTATAGTTACTCTAAAGGTCCCTGCATACGTAACGTGGACGGGACGGGGACGAGGCATAAATATACGTGCGTGCCCCGTTCCCGTCCCGTGCGTGCCTCCGTGGCGAGTGCGCTATCGTTTTCATTTTTTATGAAACGATGTTTCCAATAGTTCACGTCCCGTCCCCGTCCCCGTCCCGTCCATTGTTACGTATGCATCGAACTTTAATACGTTAGTAAGAACAAGCAATTAAATGTACTAATTAATAATAGTATTAATGATTTTACCACAGTAAAATGACTTTAGAATGTGGATACGGATTGATGTGCCTTCAAACAGCACTTCCCGCATAGCGACAAGCTACTTATATTTACATTTATTCGTGAAAATACAAAATGACTGTTTCTTAGCCATGTGACATACATTTTATTCACTACGAGTAACCGCCCTCGCTTTACCTCGGTTTTCTTATTTTTTTACACCTTGGCTTACATTATTGGAGTTTTATTAAGGATCCCTAATTTTTTTGAAAATATAATATAGCCTTGTTACTCGGGGATAGTGTAGCTTCCCAACAGTGAAAGAATTTTTGAAATCGGTTCAGTAGTTTCGGAGCCTATTCAATGCAAACAAAAAATCAAATCTTTCCTCTTTATATATTAGTATAGAAAATGAGGACGCAACAGTCGAAAATAGACCGTATTTCATTTTATATGTAATAAATTGTATTTGTAGCGTTACTTCAAAATACAGCTTTCAGCACTTTTCAGTGAATATTAACGTAGAAATTGCTGTTTTTCCCTCTTAAAAAGGCAAAGTTTTCACAATTATTATCAATATAACAGATATCGACGCTTGAAAGGCAAAAATTACCAAGCGACATGTTGACAACTTTACATTAGAGCATTTTAAAGTTAAAATTTTAGAAAAGTAAAACATCGCCAATTAGACATAGCTATAATTCCAATTATACATGCAGTTTAAATGCTTAATAAAGCGATTTTTACGTTTTTTTCTAAAATAAAAACTTTAAAATGCTCTAGTGTAAAGTTGTCAACATGTCGCTTGGTAATTTTTGCCTTTCAAGCGTCGATATATTAAACGATGTTTCATTTAATCATGATACAACTATGATATAGTATATTTATGATAAATAGGTGTTTCTGGTTTATACAGCGATGTAAAGGGTGGTATTTTATACAAGGGACATTTTTAGGAGGACATTCAGTTCGATTCTCAGCCCGAATGACTTTTCAATATATCCTCACACATCTAATTTTACTATTTATCTATAGTTATTAATATAGAATGCTACACTAATTGCATTAAAAAGAAGTCTAGAATATAATCTCTTTAAACATAATTATATTAAACACTAAAAGAGGTCCATTTTTACGATTTTCACTCGCGCACTTACGCTGCACTTCTACACAATCTGAAAAGTGAAACGAAAATTAAATTAATAAGTACAATACATTTTTATAAAAATCAATGAGTGGATATATGTTTTGTAGGGAACAAAAATTCAATAAGTGACGCACAATCCGTGTATAGTTTAATAAATTAAATCAATAAATGCATATATGGCCGATTAATTTTATCATTTCATCTTATTTCTTTTGGGGTGTGTGTAAAGTCCGGTTTACACGTATTAGGTAGTTAAGTAGATTACTAAATTTTAAGTGAATAATTTTTAGTGCGCGTCCAAACGTAATAATTAGTAAAGCTCCTTAGTTCATACAATTCTTAACAACATACTTAATTACTTAAGCATTTTACTAAATTTTAACTAAAAACTGCCTGTCCAAATGTGTTAAGTGATAAAGCCTCGCCCACCTACAGTTCGGCCGCTGTATCTTGGCGCGTCTGAACTTCGCGCAGAAGGCTGCGCAGTAATATAATTCGCCAATACTCGATACGCGGTGTATTGTGTCTCAGTCATACGTTAGCATGTTCGTGTTGCCATCTCTGTCTTACATGCGCTAAAGTTCGCAAAGCCTATGTTCAGACGCGCCAAGATACAGCGGCCGTACTGTACTTAACAGAAAAATATAAAAATTTCTAAATTACTCGTTTACTTGCGTACTAAATTTTAACTACTACATTATCCGTTTACACGTTTTAATTTAGTTGAAACTAGCTGACCCGGCGAACTTCGTATCGCCCAACAAACTATTTTTTTTTTCTAAAATAAAAGTAGCCTAAGTTACTGCTTGTTACATCAGCTATCTGCCAGTGAAAGTCCCGTCAAAATCGGTCTAGCCATTTAAGAGATTAGCCGGAACAAACAGACAGACAGACAGACAAAAATTGTAAAAAATGTTGTTTTGGTACATGTACCGTGTATACATCCAAATGCACTTAGTAAAAAGCGGTTAATTTAATATTACAAACAGACATTCTAATTTTATTTATTTGCATAGATTTATTTATCTACTTAACTACTTAATACGTGTAAACCGAACATTAGTCGCGACGTTTACGCTACAAGACAACCGCAACAAGTCTAGTACTCACCCACTCCCCACCGGGCGCGTGTGTGTGTGTGTGTCGCAGCGTGTCTCAGTGCGCGGCCCCCGCGGCGCCGGCGGCCAGGTCGACGGCCAGCACGGCAGCGGGGGCGGCGCGCCCTCAGCTGCGCCGGTGGCGGCCCCCGCGGCGGCGGCGCTCGCGGCGCACCTGCGGGAACCAATGTTTAGTGTTAGCGTATATGAATGAATGAATGAATGAATGAATTAATTAATTAATTAATTGATGCATTTATTTTTTGTAATAGTGATAATCTAGCGGTTAGAACGTTGGTCTCCCGAACGCAAGGGCCTGAGTTCAAATCCTGGCACGCACCTCTAATTTTCAAATATTATGTGCGTATTAGAAGTTAAATTATCACTTGCTTCGGTGAAGGAAACATCGTGAGGAAACCTGCACACCAGAGAGTTCTCCATAAAGTTCTCAAAGGTGTGTGAAGTCTACCAATCTGCACTTGGCCACCATGGTAGACTATGGCCTGTACCCCTCACATTGTGAGAGGAGACCCCGTGCCCAGCAGTGGGACAATTATGGGTTGTTGCTTTATTTGTAATAGTATAGGTACATTGTATATTAGGTCTTAGGTTAAATTGGTGAAACTACTATACTATGCCATTATCACGGCGTACAAATATATAGTAGGGATGTTGATAGACTAATGATGTAATTGAGTGAATATCAGAAACGTATATTTATTTTCAATTTTGGTGGTGAAAAATGAGGACCTGGTATAAGAAAAGAAAGTGTAACAATTCGCCTTTCTTTTCTTGTTTTTCGGTCCTCATCTTCCACGAAAACTGAAGAAAAAATATCACCACCAAAATTAAAAAAAAATGCACGTTTCTGATATTCACCCAGTTATACCACCAAGGCTTGGTGTGAGGTAGACTACCTCTAAACAGTACAATATACAAATATTAGTTTTTTATAGCATGAGGGGATGACGAAAAAGCAGGCGGGCAACCTGATGGTAATAAAGTGGTCATCGTCGCCTATGGCCATGAGCAATACCAGAGGAATCGCAAATACATCGCCGGCCCTGAAGGAGAACTCTTTTTACACCAGTCATTTATTTGTAATCTAGTCCTTTTTAGATGAGACTTCTGTGGAAAACTAACTTAACTACTACTTTTTATGCAAATATTACTTTAAATTACTTCTATTTTTTTTAATGATAAATAGGAATTCGTTTTGGCATTAAGAGATAAATTTTGTATAAAGAGACGTCCTAGGTTCGATTCCATAGACACAATTCTCTTTAAACACTTATTATGCATACATGCAGTGGTACATACCGTCCCCACGTCACCATCAGCCCAGCGCTCGTAGGCGCGCTCACGTTTCAACCACTCCTGGTATTTGTACCACCACTCCTCCCACTTCACGTAATCGCCCAGGGACAGCCCTGGAAATAAAAAAAGCACAAAATAAGTCAAAACCAATCATCCCTGGACTCGGATAATATACATTTGACTGAAATCCAAACGTCTTTTCTAGAGTACTGTTCATTGGAATATGGAATTGCGAGAAAACATTGCAACACTGGCCGCAAAATGTTCCCATGCCTAGCAGAAATATGACAGTTCTCCTAGCCATTTTTGTTTTTGAACACATTGTTTTTGAAGATTTCTATAGAGTACTAAAATTCTTCCTACATAATACTCGAATACCTCTAAGGTTGTGTAAACCCCGAAGCTTTTTACACTTTTTTCTGCACCAATATAAGTATTAAGATCGATGCATACATAACCTGTTTTTACTCCGTACGGGACAGGGACGGGGCATAAATGTATGTGGGTGCACCGTTCCCGTCCCGTACGGGATTCCGTTGCGTATGCACTATCGTATACATTTTCTATGAAACAATGTTTCCAAAACTTCACATCCCGTCCCATACGGGAAAAAACCCGTTACGTATGCATCGACCTTTAGACTAATACTTATATCTTATTACGAGTAACCGCCCTCGCTTTGCTTCGGTTATCTTATTTTTTTTACACCTTGGGTTACATTAGGGGGCGTCCATAAATTACGTGAGATGTTTAAGGGGGGGAGGGGGTCGAGTCAAATCTCATCTAATCTTACGTTGGAGAGAGGGGGGGTCTCGGCAAATATCACGCAATTTTTTTTCTGATTGAAACAAAAAAAAATCCATTTAATCCAGATTGTACATGCTAAGTTTAATTTTTATTACACTTATAATTAAACTCTCAACAATATTGATTACTAGTCTTAACTAGTCGTAAATAAAAGCACGAAGCAATATTTTTTTTCTTTTTACAATAACAATCCAACGCGTTTAGGTAAGAAACCCACATTTTGAAAAATCTCACGTGAGATTGGGGGGTGGGGGAGGGGGTTGAATAAAATCTCACAACATCTCACCAGAGGGGGAGGGAGGGACAGAAAATTTGAAAAAACACCTCACGTAATTTATGGACGCCCCCTTATTGGAGTTTTATTAAGGATCCCAAATTTTTGAAAATACATATAATATAGCCTATGTCACCCGGGGATAGTGTAGCTTCCCAACAGTGAAAGAATTATTCAAATCGGTTCAGTAGTTTCGGAGCTTATTCAATGCAAACAAACAATCAAATATTTCCTCTTTATAATATTAGTATAGATACACTACTATCATTTTATACAGGATATGATTATCGAGTTACAATGTTTTCCTTCGCAGGTGTCGTAGCATCGACGATACTTATTCAGAAACATCGCTATCGACTAATCACTAATCACTACCCACCTCTGAGATACCCGCGCTTCTTGTAGTAGTCGTAGCGCACGCGCACGTCGTCCCACGAGGGCAGCCCGCCCGGCGCCGCCGCCAGCAGCTCCTCCGGGTAGCTGCCCACCGGCGCCGCTTCCAGCCCACTGCGGGTAATAATAGCTTCACACTCATAGCCCCACACTAGCATTCCCTGTATCCAAAGCCGTCTTTAACTTACTGGAGGCCCTGGGCATATTAGGATAATGGGGCCCCTATGACTTTGTCAGAACACTACTTTGTCAGAATAAACAAAGTAAGTAGATAAGCAAGGCTCTAGATTTATGCAAAAGCTAATAAACAAATTGGTACTGTAGTCAGTAATTTATGTTTGATTTATTCGAATTAAAAAAGTTTTTCGGTAATAAATATCGGTTATCGTTTAGTGATCTGGCAGGAACTAGGGGGCCCCTATCGATTGCGGGGCCCTTGGCACGTGCCCAGAGTGCCCAGTAGGAAAGAGGGGACAGCCTGTATCGTGGGTGCGATGGCCAACACACAACGACAAGAACAGATAACCAGACCGAGAATAGAAATTCAAACTACTCATCATTCAAATTTCTGCCTCACTGGGAATCGAACCCAGAACCCTTGGCGCGGCGTGCCGGCATGGTAACCATTGCGCCACATGGGTCGTCATACAATATTACTTGCTAGCTGACTACAGGGCAAAAGAGAAGTAATCATGAGTTAAAATGTTTTTCCATGGGAATTTTCCATGGTAGAAGAAGAAAGAAGCTCTCTTCAGGCCTCCCAACTATCTCCAAACAAAATATCTCGTCAATTCATCATTCAAAAGAAGGACAAACAAACTCACATTTATAATATTAAGTATATATGTTTAATATTATTATTACTGGTTAAATTACGTTTCCAAACAAAAAGGTGTTTAAAACCAATTCTCTCAATTTTTCCCTTGGCTGGCAACGCACCGATGCCCATAGGGAATAGCACGCCCAAGATTTACGACGTTAATTAACGTGACATAAACTACAAACAAATCACAACACTAACGGGTAATCAGCCGCGGGCGCTGGCTCGGCGGAAGCGGCGCGCTCTGCGGCGTCTCGCTCGATACGCACGTGCAGCGTCGCCTCGCGCCGTGTTATGCGCATGTTCTCCAAGCGAGCCGACCGGTCCGCCGACCACTGCGCCATCTTGCCGAAACGCTCAGACAGCGTCAGTCTGGGGACGGTAAGAAGATATGTTATAAAAAAAAACACGAAAATATTGACAGTACAATCGACAACACCATCGATCAGCGTGTGGTAAGAGGTGACAGTAGCAAACCCTCGATGGTACTTCTTGCTTCGCCGCCGGCCTCGCCGCTAGCTGGCTACCTTTGCCATGGCAACGATAGCCACTTACCATCGATTGCCGGTTGTTTCCATAACAAAAAAATTAAAATGTGTGCAATTCACACGTGGTAGAAGTGAAATCTTCAAAAATAAAGGTATTAATTTAAATACGTGTATCAGTTTTAATTATCTTTCAAAAAATATTTTGTACTAAACATAAACGTGTACGTACGCGCGTGGGAAGTTATACTTCTTTCGCATCATTAAATAAATATTTAACACTAGCTGTCTTGGCGAACTTCGTAACGCCTAATAATCAGTGATTCAAGTACTTTGTTGTTACTTTTAACTTTTATAATTTTGGTAGGTTTAACAAATCAGAGACTTCCTATCTTCTTTTTTCCTATCTTCTTTTGCTTCCTATCCCACGTTAAATCTTATGAATTTATTGTCTGTGTCTTTTTACTGTCCCTTTTTCGTTTCATCGACTTTCAATGACAACAATGTCTAAAGAAGTTTTCACTTTAAAAAACAACCCTCACCGCTGCGGCTGATGGTCGCTACTGGCATCGCTCTCGCTCGCGCTGTCGCTGTCGTTGAGCGCCGCGGCGATGGCGGCGGGCGACACGCCGCGCGACCGCCGACGCTCGCCCTCGCGCTTGATCCGCGCGGCCGGCAGCGGCGCCGCCGGACGGACCGCTAGCTGGCTGCGTTGCCATTCCAACACCTGAGGGAGAGCATACAAGGTATTGTAATGTATTTGATGTAACAATGGCCACAAATTGCGAATGGATAACAATATTTCGTGGGCAATGTTATCTGAAATAAACTAAATTAGCACGTTACAGTATGAACACAAAAAACAGCCACATGACCAGCACAAACAGTATGCTTTTTCGATTAGGGACCATCCATAAATTACGTCACACTAATTTCATGGTGACTTTTTGACCCCTCCCCCTCCTTGTCACAGCTGGTCACATTTGTGAGACCTCCCCCCCTAGTGTGACGTCACATATTATGAAATTTTACACCCAGAAATTATTAAATTAAAACATCAGTTCCGAAATAAGTTTTATTTCCATTAATTGTTTTTTAATATTTACTTATACATACCAATTATTCGATTTTTAAATTTGACGTCACGAAATTTAGGACCCCCTCCCACTCGTTATCACACTATATCGACCCTCCCCCTCCCTCCTAACGTGTGACGTAATTTATGGATGGCCCCTAACCTACAAGCTGTGCTTTCACATTATACTTGAATAATCCTATAACAACTTTAACCCTATATCAAACCTATATCATAAATCTAATACATATATAAAATTCTCGTGTCACGGTGTTAGAAGTTGAACTCCTCCAAAACGGCTCAACCGATTTTCGTGAATCTTAGCGTGCATATCGGCTAGGGTGGAGAATCGGACATCTTTTTTTCATCCCCCTAAATGTTAAGGGTGGTCCACCCCTAAATTTTTGGCAGAACAACGTTTGCAGAGTCAGCTAATAATATAGTATAAAATACCACCCCACCTTCTCCTCTCTGCTGCCCTTGCTAGCCTCCCTGGCTTTGAGCAGCTCTCTCGTCGGCTGCACGGCGCGCGGCGCGGCCGGCGGCGGCGGCCGCTTCACCTTGGACGACGGCGAGGCGCGGGGCCTGCGGAGAGAAACACTCAGTTGAGAATAACACAGCTGAAAGCAACTGTTTTGCTTAGTTTGGGAAACCTATGGCCTTTATAATGTTGGTGGAATTCTTTATATTCGCGAATCATTTGTGAACTGATACATGGACTCAATATTACAAAAAAAAAAACGACTTCGAAAAACCCATAATTGAATCGCTAATTCGCATCATCAAAACATAATTTTGATAAATAAAGGGACCAAAAGTATCCCCTTTAAAATAAATAATCCGGATCCCAGATTAGGTCAGGTGAAGTTATTAGTTCATGATAGGTAATTATTCTGAATCGTATCCCCTCCTAAATCCACCGTCCAATATCCCATACACCTGGGGGTAGTAGTAAAAAAATCAGCTTCAAAAACCCCAAGCAGCAAGTCTACGAACTACGTGTGTTCCGTTCCTTGTAATGAGGTGTAATTCCTTGTTCAATATTCACGTTATTTTTATTTTTGAATACTTTCATCAGTTTTATTAACAGTGCCTACTTAATATTATTGTTTTTTTTTTTACTCTTTATTGACCACAATATTTAATTACGGTACAATTGGCGAGCTTAATGCTTAATGCATTCTCTACCAGCTAACCAAGTACAAGCAGGCCAAACAGAGATAACACGAATGGCGGTATAAATACAGTATTTATATAAATGCAATATATATTATGATACATCTATATATATAAAAGAAAGTCGTGTTTGTTACACTATTTATAACTCAAGAACGGCTGAACCGATTTGGCTGAAAATTGGTGGAGAGTTAGCTTAGAATCAGGAGACGAACATAGGATACTTTTTATCCCGGAAAAAAGACCTTTTCCTGTGGGATAAGGTAAATTTTTGTTATATGTAGTTGATAGATTAGTTATTTATACAGATATCAAATAAAGCTCGGGGATGGATATAGGATACTTTTTATCCCGGAAAATAGACCTGTTCCTGCGGGATAAGGTAAAATTTTGTTATGTGTAGTTGATAGATAGCTATTATCGAGAACGGGAGCGGGAGCGGGAGCGTGAGAGGGAGAGGGAGAGGGAGGAGCACACAGAAACTGTAACGGCTAAGAACGGCTGTACCGATTTTACATTCTTAGGCGATACGAAGTTCGCCGGGTCAGCTAGTATTATATAATACATATATAGCATACATACTATAATATACATACATACATATATACATACATAAATAATATATAACATTGTTAATTTAATACTGTGTGTAAAGGCTATTTAAAACAATATAATACTTTGAAGAATCGGAGTTGTACCTCCTTACTTGATTTACCTACCGGGGTAGGTAAATCAAGTAAGGAGGTATATTATTTAGGCAGGGCGGGCCCTGCCTTACCTATTACTTGAGGAGGATGTACAATTCTACATCCTCGCAACGTTATCTCACTTAAAAATGGAATGTTTAGCAAACAAACTGATCAATATAGCATACCGTCGTTGCGACTTTAAGACCTCTTATGTGTTATGTGCCACTTTTGGCAAAATCACTTTTTTACGTGAAAAGATTCTACATTTTGAAGCACTATCGAATTCAAAAACTATCATGTGTGTACGACGTTTACATCGTAATTTATTCACCAAATCCAAAATCACCTGTGTGCTTGCTAAACAAAACTTTATCGATTTTTATCGATTCCCTCAAAAAGCTGATTTTTTACACATAAGAGGTCTTAAAGTCGCAACGACGATACATTGACTACAGCGAGATATTTTACACATATCAAATCTCCAAACAATACAAGAACTTACACTGGTTTTTTAGGAGGCGGCGGACCCTTCTTGACCTTTGCGGAGCACACCGAACACGATTCATCTGAACAACTACTTGCCGAGGAGCCAGACCCTGAAGACTGTGGACAAAGGGCTAAATCTATAAAATTATCCATTACGAGTAACCGCCCTCGCTTTGCTTCGGTTTTCTTATTGTTTTACACCTTGGGTTACATTATTGGAGTTTTATTAAGGACCCTTAATTTTTTTTTAAATATAGCCTATGTTACTCGGGGATAGTGTAGCTTCCCAACAGTGAAAGAATTTTTGAAATCGGTTCAGTAGTTTCGGAGCCTATTCAATGCAAACAAAAAATCAAATCTTTCCTCTTTATATATTAGTATAGAAGTATAGACAAACAAATTACATTTCGTCGTTGCGACTTCGAAACCTCTTATGTGTTATGTGCCACTTTTGGCAAAATCACTTTTTTACGTCAAATGATTCTACATTTTGAAGCACTGTCGATTTCAAAAACTCTCATTTGTGTACGACGTTTCCATCGTAATTTATTCACCAAATTCAAAATCACCCATGTGCTTGCTAAACAAAATTTTATCGATTTTTATCGATTCCCTCAAAAAGCAGATTATTTACACATAAGAGGTTTTGAAGTCGCAACGACGATTTATTTTGTTAGCCTACTAACATACACCCAATTTTACAAAATCTAAAAAATTATACACAAACGGAAATATACTTCAAAGGGGTTCGAACATTTTTGTATAAAACCTGGCATACCTAAAGTCCGCCATTTTGAAAAAACCTCGTTTCGGCGGCCAGTGATGAAACATGTGTCAATCGACGGAGTAATGGTGGTACTTGTAGGTATGCCAACTAGGTTCAATGCCCTTTTATGTGCGAATATTAAATTAATATTTAAACTTCTTATGTGCGTTCTTATTTAGAGAAATTTTTTCGAGGTATGAAACAAACATTGTAATTTAAAGTTATTTTAATTTTTAATTATTTTTTTTAAGTGTGGCACAGATGCAACTAAAAACGAATGAGATAAGAGTCGTTTATTTTTTAGACAAATTACGTTAGTTTTAATAAACAATTGACTTATCATACTATCGACATTTTTAAAATTCCAACCTTGATGCAGTGGGTGCACGGGTAAACATGAATTACCCGTTCACCCACTGGTGGGTGAAGCCAGTGGATGCACGGGTAACGGCCCTTATTATTGAGTGAAATACACATGTTCTGACGTTCCATAAAACCTGAACCACGCTGGAAGCTTTCTACTCTAATTCAGAACAATCGCCTCACAGGCTTAAATTAACCTAAGGGGAAATCTCTGTTTTCAAAACAGTGCCTGAAAAGTATAAGAATATAGTTTCAGTTTTACCCTACAAATCGTCGAGGCTCCACATCGATGATCCAATGACAATGTTTTATTCGTAATGTGTTAAACTCACCTTCCTAGGATCGGGCGGGCTAGGAGGTCTGACACCTCGCGGCGGGACCGGAGGCCTGGTCCGGCGCGGCCGGGGGGACACCCGGCGCCGAGGACTACGGGCTGGGCTGCGTCTAAAGAAAAAATAAATTTATTAAGTTTGTAGCGAGATTAGACTATTTCTGACAATGTCATCTTGGTTTAAGCTCAAGGTCAGGAATTCAAGTTCAGGAAAATGGTTTTTAATCCATGTGAATCCCTTGACTTCATAGGAAAATAAATTCATGTATTTTTTAATGTAATAGGAGTTTCTATCACTACTTCTCCATGACGAAGCACCTTGGCGAGATGGTAATAGAATCAATAAATGTAAATTTTAAAATAAAAAAACCCCATCAGTTAGAATGACATTGACACGCGTGAACAGATTTTGTAGCTATGAACCATCTCAATCACATTAGCTTGCAAACAAAAAAAACTGCATTATAATTGGTTATTCGTTTAGGAGCTACGTTGCCACAGACAGACATACGCATCAAACGTACAACACAAGGGGTGTTTTCTGCCTCGGGGGTTAAAAAACGACGTCCATGTGTATACGTCATAGCTAACACCTACAGCGAACCCTACGCCCTCTGGCCTCACCTGACAGGGCTCCGTCTCGGCGTGCGTCTTGGCGACCGCGACCGCGACTTGCGGCGGGTCAGCGGCGAGCGGGTCGGGCGCCGGCCGACCGGCGACCGCGAGCGGCGCGCGAGCGGTGAACGCGTGCGACGAGCAAGAGGCGAGCGGGAGCGACGGGGGACGATTGGGGATCTGTAGGATGTAAATAGAGATTTTAATAAAATTCCTTCGAAAACTGAAATGCCTTACCTTAAATTTAAAACTCATATTAAAAGCATTCTTAAGACGAAAGGATATTACAAATTAGATGCTTATTTTAAAGACAAGACTGCTTGAACATGAGTTTTATAGCAGCTATTTTACACCCAGAATGAACAATATTGTGAATCACTTAGCCAAAGACGAAAGATAATAATAATAATAATAAATCTTTAATTGAGGCAACGACGCCCATAATATAAATACCTTAACACACTAACATGCAACAAAAATAGAACTAATTCACTTATTCGCGAAGTGAGACGCGCTTCCGGTGACTCCCGGTAGCGAATAAATAGCTCAAGTTTTCAATGTCACTACATCATTTGGCAAGCATTCATATCAGCTGTTGAGTATGAAATAATATAATTATCACTCTAGGCAACAGGCAGTAGACAATGGTCAGTCCCAATAATATATTTATCCATAGCCTACATAAGTTACTTAACAAATGATAAAAAGTCATTCACATAACATGTTAAGTCTACATTCAAAGCATAAGTCACAAAATATTATTTGAACCATCCTTAAAAATTCGACTTTTAAATCCTCAGACTTTCTTGGTCTTACTAAAGTGTTACTAACTAAGGCCTGAATTCATCCTACACTGATGATGAAGAATTCGGAATTTTCTCATCTACGCCCAACATGCTTCGCAGTGAACAACTCTGAACAAACGTGAACAAATCGGGCAATGGACATACCTGGACCGTCTGCCGACAGGAGACCTGGATCGCCGCGGCGAGGGCGACCTGGACCCATCTATATACATCTGTTTGTATCCAGTGTGGCGCCACCTATTAAAAAAGCAAATGAAATCAATATTGCCATCCAAAGATAATCTTTTTACTTGTTACACACGTGATATCTCATTTAGAGGAGACTTGAAAGTTAGTTCGTTAGGGGCCATCCATAAATTACGTCACGCTAATTTCATGACTTCTCATCTCATCTCTCGTCTCATTTGTGAAACCTCCCCCCCTAGTGTGACGTCATATTATGAAATTTTACACCTAGAAATTATTAAATTAAAACCACGGACGTAAAAAAAAGACGGACGTAATCCCAAGAACAAATTCAGTGAAGCACCCAAAGGAATACCAACTCTGTATTCGTACAAGTACACACACCCACACATTGACACCATACGGCTACGACATTGACACCATCGCGAATCAAAAATTACAAAATTACGCACACATGGTAAGCGAGCTGTCAGCTGTCAGCTTCACTCTCGATTAGACAAGGTTACGTCCGTTCTTTTTTTATGTCCGTGATTAAACATCAGTTCCGAAATAAGTTTTATTTCTATTAATTGTTTTTTATATTTACCTATACATACCAATTATTCCATTTTGAAATGTGACGTCACGAAATTTAGGACCTCCTCCCACCCCTTGTCACACTACATCGACCCCCCCCCTAACGTGACGTAATTTATGGATGGCCCCTTAGCTCTTTGCTTCTTTCTTCTTTCTTGGCTGACAATGCATCTGTGATGACTATGGAGATACCAGCAACGGAGGACACTTACCATCAGGTGACTACTCTTCTTGTTTATTGGCTAGTTACATTAGTTATACAAACTGTTGTCTACCCACAACTGACCTATTAGGATCCTTCTCCTCAACCTCCAGCAGTTTCCTGTCCCAGCTGCCCGGCGAGGCCTGCCTGGCTCTCTTCATCACATTGTCAATCTCCTTCCGCCGGCCAGCCGGGTTCGATGGGTCTAAAACAATCAAATACATATTGTCAGACTACTCTGTGTACTACTACTACTCTTTCATGATCTGGCACTGTGGTTGTACTCTATGGCGCATTGTCTATTAGAAGTAAAAAAAATGAATGATGCTCTTGTTCTATATTTAGTGTGTTATTAAATAATATTAATATTATCAATGAATGAATGAATGAAGGAATTAATGAATTTATTTGCTCAAGTATGTATACTAATTACGTCATAAACTGTACATTAAAATCACCACACTGCCAGTGGAACCGACATGCAAATGTCAAAATAATGATTACAGTGCGCCCAACTTATCTGTGAAATGGCGAAAATTGGAACTAATGGAGCGGCCATTCATAAGTCCTTTGGGTTCATTCGTTGACTGGTGGAAACCAGTGCAACAATATGAAAAGTGACATCCTTTCTGAATCTTTATTTTCACTTATTTACTACTAGCTGTTGCCCGCGGTAGAGATCGATTTTTACAAATCCCGCCTGAACTTTTCCGGGATAAAAAGTAGCCTATGTTTTAATCCAGAATCCATTCCATAATTCAGCCAAATCGGTTAAGTAGTTTTCGCGTGAAAGCGTAACAAACAAACTTACATTCACATTTATAATATTAGTATGATGACGTCTTTGCAGTTTTGGACGACATAAAAACATGAAGGTTTTTTGGTTATTACTTAAAAGGCAATCAATACCTTCAGATCCAAAGTCCAATTTTTACATACAGTTATTTCTAGATCTTTTTTGTATTAAAATAAACATAATAAACCGATTTGTTTCAATATTTGTATCAACATTCGACCATATTGGACCATTATTTGCCCTTCTGAAGTCCTATAAAGGTATAAGTATATCTATCAATTGGCAAGAACTGGCAAGACAAAAGCGAAACGATTGAGAAGAATATAACTTTTTTTTATTATACCGAATAAGTTAGTGCTTGACCACAAAACCACCTGATGGTAAGCAGTAATGAAGCCTTGGATGGTAAAGCACACTAACTTAGTAGAAGCCTATTCACTCTTGACTTGAAGACACCCACCACCCAGGGGATTAAAAGGGAATCACCCACGCGGGCAATTTATTCCAGTCCCTTGCGGTACGTATAATAACTTACCAGTTATCCTTGAGTGCTGTGGATTCCGATCCATGTGCAGTCTGTTCTTCGACGCAGCCTCGGCTGCCCTCGACACGGAGCCGTTTCGTCGAGATGACGACATTCTGCAATAAGAAAACTACTACTGAAGTTGTGTTTTTATTATAATGCATTAAAATGGTATTCTTTAAATACACAACTTTTTTATTTGTATACCAATTGAATTAAAACAATGTTAAGCCGAGTTCAATACAATTTATCAGTGCAGATTGTATCCAAATCAGTTAAGGCATTTTTGAAATGAACGGGAACAAATGCAGAGAAACAGACAAAAATTCAAAAATCATTGTAATGGGATCTATTGCATTAATATACCCCTACTAATAGTCTATGTATAGACATTATTATGATTTTATTATTATTAGATATTAATTATGATGTCGGGACAAGCAAAATCTATTACAAATTATTAATTTAATGGTAAAATTTAATGCTTACTGTAGTTTTGGCTTCCTTCAAATTGAGAATTTTACTTTATTAATATAAATGGCCATTAAAGAAGCAGATGAACCACATGATTGTAAGTGGTAACTGTCTCCCATGGACGCCAATGACACCAATGGTATTACCACTGTGTTGCCGGCCAAGAAAGTGGAGAGAAAGGAGAATAAAAGGTATAAGAGATATTCCCGGCCGGGGCAGATATTTATGAGACAGATAAATATTTGTACTCGGGTCATGGGTGTTATTGTGATGTCTTATGTGTTGTCCATGCGACACAGGTAAATTATCTATTGCGGGGGGGTATGATTGTGTAAGCATTATTTATTTAGAAAAATAATAGATCTTTATTTAATATTTAGATCAACCTTCCTTGGATCAATATCTGTTGCAAAAGGCTGCAAGAAAAATTGTAAAATTATTTTTAAAGAGTAACAAATCATCTGTCTGTCGATTCATTTCATGACAGACAGACAAAAAAAATCTAAAAATATTTTGCCTTGATATTAAAAAAAACCATTTTACCTGCATTTAAAATTACATATAATGTGAAATGTAAAGATTTCACCGTATCGGTTTATATTTCATAACTAACTTGTATTAGATATGTTGCTTCTGGGTTCAACTGAATATAAATATTAGGCTAAATTATTTGGATCCTTTTCATGCAGTAAACATGTTCATAAGAAATCATGTTTTCATTCATTTCATTTCTTTACAGTCAGCAAAAAATGAAGTTTGTTTCCAAAAAATATATTAATTAAATTAAAGACTTAAGTTATATTTAGTTTTTATTTTCTCATTGCTTCTAAATATGAAAATTGATAAATGCTATTGTTCAAGAACAAATTTATTATAGTTAGGGCTTGTTTCACAATCTTCAAGTAAGTCCGAAGTAAGCTATTCGTTGGTTAAGTTGACATTTCGTGTATGTAAAATGACACTTTAACGTCACTTTAACCGGCGAATAGCTTATTTAGGACTCTACTTGAAGATTGTGAAACAAGCCCTCAGGGGTTGTTTCACAATCTTCATCACAAGTCCGAAGTAAGCTATTTGTTGGTTAAGTTGACATTTCGTGTATGTAAAATGATACTTTAACATCATATTAACCGGCGAATAGCTTATTTAGGACTCTATTTGAAGATTGTGAAACAAGCCCTTAGGGGCCGTCCATTAATCACGTGAGGCTTGAAAGGGGGGGGAGGGGTTTAACAAAAATCACGAAAATAGCACAAAGGGGGAGGGGGGGTGTAGTAAGATATCACGTGTATTTATTTTTTCGTCAAATGCGCGATTTTTAAATAGAAAAGCAGCGTGTAGTGTGACTTTGACTTGCCGTTGCCAGGCAACGAACGAAGGCCTCACGCGCCGCCACCGACTGCCCGGCTCGACATGCAGTCGCCACTTCGCTAGGGTTCGAAGTATCGGCCTCTGGTATCGATACCGAGTACTCGTGCGGTATCGAGGGTAAGGTATCGATACCCAAAAAGTATCGGCCCTAAAGTATCGATACTCGAGTACTCACGAGGATCGCATTACGAGCTAAAAAAAAAGGTCATCGGCACTCAATTTCATATCACTTTCTTGAGAAATAGAAGTACTCAGTATTATAAAAGTACTGCAAGATGCTTATCCAGTTATTAATATTGAAGAATGTCTTGCTAATCCGTTGTCCGAGGACAATATACAATAAATATGTTCATGTACTAGTACAATATGATCTTGTAATAATTTGTATTATTACATGATTTTCGCATGATTACACCCTTCGTTTATCATTATTTTTATGGCAATCTAAAACAACTTGCAACCTAGTCTAGACATTTTTATCATGGTCCTTAATTTCAGAATAAAATAAGATTATAGTTTATACTTGTATTTAAAGATAATATTCTAAAAATTTTAAGATTCTTTGTAGGTACTATAAATACACGTGATGTTGGGGGAGGGGGGGGGGGGGGGGGGGGTAGTCTTAAACCTCACTACATATCACCAAGAGGGAGGGGGGGGTTAAAAAATGCTAAAAAAAGGTCACGTGATTAATGGACGGCCCCTTACTGAAATAACAATGATACCGTAAATTATGACTCATTTTTAACAGACTTAAAAAAAGGTGGAGGTATTCAATCAAGACTTTTGACTGGGTGAACCAATTTTGAGGATTTTTTGATCGAAAGCTGGTGCTTGTCGTGTGGTCCCACTTAAATTTGAGTGAGATCTGACGAGTAGTTTTTGAGTTATCCGGTTATTTTTTGTCAAGAATTATGATTTTTCAATTTAATTAAAATTTATTGTCATCAAAATTTTACAATACAAATAATCATGCACAACATGTCAATTTCATTTCATTAAGACTGTCTATAAAAATGTTGACTATGCCTGAAATGTCATTTTGGCAGTGACATTTCTTTGTTTATATTTATTCGATATGTTATTTTATTAGCATTATTTTTCAGTATTAATAAAATAACTAAGATAAAACACAATAAACATTGCTAATTATTTATGTTTCTAATACCTTTGTACGCTAACAGGTAGTGTTGAAAATCACAGCAGCTTCAAACCTCCCATACTAACAATGATTTACTTACATAATATGAACATTATGGTAATTATTTGATTATAAAGCATTTTTCCTTATAAAACAAGATTATTTATCTAATGTTTGGAACTTCCAAATTGGGAGTCAGAATAGATTTATTGGAATTTTGGTGAAAATTGGTGAAAGGACTAATGGTGTGATAATGAAATAAGCTGTAATAAAGGGACAAATATCCAGATACGTTGAGAAAACCGTCCTACTTACGAGTCTCAGATCAATCTATATTTACTTTCACAAGATGGCCGCCTCTTAATTATCGAATTTTCCATTGTCACTCACCTGACGAAGTGTGGAAAAAGGCTTACCTCTATGGCTCCGATCGCGAGTGAAAGGAGCTAGGGCTCCAACGCGCGCGACGAGACGCGAAGGGGCGAAGCCCCGGGGCGGCGCGCTGTGCCACGCGGAGGCACGCGAACTCCAGCGACGTCGCTGTAAGCCAACCGACATACTTAACATGACGAAAAACGCGCGCGGCGCGGACGCGGTGGCCTCTAATGAGGCTCTCGCGGAAACGGTAACCCTCGCGAGGCAAACATGCAGCCTCCGGGCGCTCGCGGGCGCGATAGCTGCCTACCGAGGCAGCCTCAGTACGGCGAATCACCTCCATTTTTCCCTTTGTTCCTCCAACTCGATCTTCGCCCAAACGCCGACTGCTGAACATTAAAACATACTAAATCCACCTTAATTAATCACAAAACAAAGTTACGAACCAGTAAACACGGAAACTTTCACTGAAGTTCAATGGCAATGCCGATGTCTCGCTAAACAATTCCGCGACACACCTTTCCCGATGCATCGGCCATTTTGTTTTATGAAGAAATTTTATGA
Organism: Thymelicus acteon; assembly: GCA_951805285.1. Taxonomy (NCBI): domain Eukaryota; kingdom Metazoa; phylum Arthropoda; class Insecta; order Lepidoptera; family Hesperiidae; genus Thymelicus; species Thymelicus acteon. Next base: position 19,095,613 of record OX638214.1, on the reverse strand, counting down.
TCTGATTTGTGTGATGTGACTTGACGTCTTGATACACCTATCTCTGTCTTTTCTTTAAACCGTTTTGATTCTGCAGTAGTCTTGAAATTAAATTAACGTCTATTTACTGGATTTTTAACATCTTAAATTGTTTATAGCAACTAATTTTTGATTTATTTACTAATCAATTTTAAAGTTTATTCAGACTTTATTTTGGGTACCTTATTCATTTTTATTTCCTTTAGCCTCATTTGACAGAACCTTTTATTTTATCAAGCAATAATAAAACGCTCATTCAATGTTGCTACTTCGTAAATAAAATCCACCATCTAAATTATTTAAATCATACTGAAAAATAACTTTGTGAAATTGGCATACTTTCTAGTGCTGAAATAATTTATAATTGATATGAATATGCCCATTACGAGTGTCCTGTTTCTTAGGAATTCATAAATTTTAACGTTATTAAATATACCATTCTACTAAACAGGTAGTTTATTATGGCAATCTGGTTTTTGAAAAAAGAAGAGATTATGTTCGGTTTACATGTATTAAGTAGACCAAAAGTAGACTAAATTTTAACTAAATTTTAAGTGAATTAATGCGTGTAAACGGACAATTTAGTAGATAAAATTATTTAGTATGCAAATAAACAAGTAATTTAGATTTTTTTCTATTTTTCTTATAAGTCGGTGGGCAGAGCTTATCACTTAAGCATTGCATGCGATATTTTCATTGGGTTTCCTCGTACTCGAGCACCAAAGAAACTCAGTTTTGTGAATATTGAGATCACACCGCGCCTTAATATAATTATTGTGTGTAGGCATCATATATTATTATTCAATTATATTAAGGCGCGGTGTGATCTCAATATTCACAGAACTGAGTTTCTTTGGTGCTTGAGTACGAGGAAACCCAATGAAAATATCGCACGCAAAAAATACAGAGCATAGAAAAAGGTCTAAAGAAAAATGTTAACCGAATAGAATATTACATAGTTGTTTAATATTTCCAATAAAAATCGTAATTTGCTATACAAAAATAAACTTAATCGTCAACGTTCTCTGTATTTTCAGCGATAACAACATATTTTTTTTTTGAGAATATAATACGTATATGGTTTTATTAAAACTTAAACCGGACAGATATTGAATTTAATGTGTATATTCTGAATTATCTAAGGAAAACCCGCAAATTAAATGTTTATTCGCAATCTAGTTACATTGTTAGCAAAAATATGCTCTGCAATTTTGAACCCTATTCAGCGTCACGTAAATGTAACATTAGATTAGCGCAGATATGCGGTTGTGTGAGTGAAATCAACGTTTTTAAATCGTAGGTAGTCATACCGCGCCTTAAGTGAAATTATGAATACTTTTGACATAGAAAAAAATTAGTGAATATACTTGCTTGTAGTTGATTTTAACGGCTGCCCAATTTTAGCTCTTTACTGTAAGACTTCTAAGTATAATAACACATTTTAATGAAAAAGGGTACTCACGATTTAACATTAAAAAATCATGTGCATCCGTTTGCACATAATATGTTACAATAATTAGTGTACAAGTACAATATTGTACTTAATATAAACTTGTAGCCATGATTTTTATGTAAAATCGTGAGCTTCTTTTTCATTAAAAAAATGATTGTCTGTAAAGTCGGTTTACGGACGGTAGTTTAACGTGACAACGTCATGACAAAGCTCCGCTCCGCCCCGCTCCGCCCCACCCCGCCCCGCTCCGTCCCGCACCGCTCTGCTCTGATCCGCCCCGCTCCACCCCGCCCCGCTCCGCTCCACTCAACTACGATCGCCTACGGCTCACCTACGGCATCGGCTACGATACGCTGATCGTAGCCGATCGTGCCTCTGTCTCGCTTTTGCTGCTCTCTCGCTCGCGGAACGCTACATTTTTTCGTGCGTACGCCCGGCGTTCATCGTTTTAATAGACGTTATCACGTCAAAATTGATGGTGTCCACGATAACATAAAATTAACAACTCTGTGCATAGTTATATTGGTAATGGATAAAAATAGTTTAGGGTAGATACGGCAAAAATGTATAAAACGCTAAGCAATATATTTATAATATTACGTTCCTCACTGATATTTAATGTAAGAATAATGTAAGAGTTCCTTGCGTTGTTCATCATTCATCTTGAATTAACTAAAGAGCTTTACTAAATTATTACGTTTGGACATTCACTTAAAATTTAGTTACCTACTTAATAACTTATTACGTGTAAACCGGACTTTAGAGAACGAAACGAAGTGTCAAGTGATAGTGCGGTAACAGCGTCCGGCGTGTGGGGAGTGTTACGAGCACTTTTTTAATTTTAAGTTTTTAAATTTAGATTATTAATTTAGTATACTTATAACATGCGTAATATAATTAATATTATTGATTTATAATCATTTTACAAAATTTTTAAAGGAATATTTTATTATTTGTGTACTAAATGAAACATACTTGGAAACTATTTCCGATTTTTAAATAAATATGGAGGGTAGTTGGGACTAAAGTAAACGCTAAACAGTGTTTATTTTTGTGTGTACAAGAATAATCTGTACCAGAAAATACCCGCGAAATTGATGGTAAGTGATATTTTTTTTATTTATGATGACTCCAAAACTATTAAGTAAAATAATTAGCAATTTGGTTTCCGAACTAATCTAAATACCTGTAGTGTTGTACCTTCCTAATTTAAATTCTAATCCGAGGACCGATTCGACAAAAAAATTGTCTTAAATTATAATAAAATTTGCGGTAACGTATTGGGGCGGTTTATAATACTTACCCCAATCCAATGCCGGATGGGTGCCGTAAGTGGCGACTAAATTCGGTCCGCTGCAGCTGGTGTAGGTCCCTTGGAGGGATTATATTGTTAATATTGATTTTAATAATTTATAATGTCTCAGTGGGGTCCGCCTGGATAGCTACCACCCTTGAACATAAGTCAGCCGCCAAACGACTCATCGTATTCCGGCTCGGGGCTCGAGAGCCAGTTCTTTCTTTCTTTTTCTTCTCTCTTTCTTGGGCGGCGACGCATCAGTGATGCCTTTGGCGGTGCTGATGGCCACGGGCGACGAACAGACCCCTCTTTCCCACTGGGCACTCTGGGCACGTGCCCAGGGTCCCGTGATCGATAGGGGCCCCCTTGTTCCTGTCAGATCACTAAACGATAACCGATATTTATTACTGAAAAACTTTTTTAATTCAAATAAATCGAAGCTAAATTACTGACTACAATACCAATTTGCTTATTAGCTTTTGCATAAATCTAGAGGCTTGCTTATCTACTTTCTTTGTTTATTCTAACAAAATAGTGTTCTGACAAAGTCATAGGGGCCCCATTATTCTAATATACCCAGAGCCTCCAGTAGGTTAAAGACGGCCTTGGCGATGAAGACGATAGTCACTAGCATCGTGGCTATAGCTGATCTATGTCTGTGGGGCAGGTTTGGCTTTAAACATAATACAGAAAATAATGTCATTGTGTTAAAACTCTGTAGTCTAGAACAGTGATTTTGCCGGCATAGCGAAAGGGTCCCTGATCCCGATTTGGCCGAACAGGGTCCCGGGCCCCGGCCGAAATCACAATGCTAGCGTAGTGGCGCGTGGCCTACTCTTATCCAATAACCATTATCCAGTCCGTCATACGCGTGTATGTATGGGAATATTCAATATGGGTTTATTATAATGGGAATCATTATTAAAAAAATCAGAACTTCGGCACCTATCTGCACCTATAAAAACCATGTAAATTAATTTTCAAAAAAGGAAAGTAATTGATTAGCATCGACATCAGCCGGAAGAGTTCAACTATAGCATCAGTTCCCAGTAACTTTTCAATCATTTTGTTCCAATAATGACGAAGTTGATTGATGAAGTAAAAGTAGTTCGGTAAAACTTTATGACACCTCCATTATTGGTAGGGTTGTCACATATAGTTTTTTGTAAGTCGGTTTGTATAAAAAAAAGTTGTCAAGCCGCTCTCAGTTAAAAAAATACGGGCAAGGTAATAAAAAGGTAATAATGTAATAATGTAAATGGTAATTTAAAATACCTATGCCAAAAAGTAAAAGAATTGGTCTCAGTCATTGAAGTATAATGTCATAGAACAGACAACTCGAACGAAATGTGTGTCCCGCCGGGAGGTTCTGTTTTCAAAATTGAGCCCCCGTTTTTTCAAAATCGAACGAATCCATTGAAAATTGAAGCCGATCGGCGTCAATTCATTGGGACATTGTGTTCGCGGTGTCGGTTCTATATGCTAGTAATAATACTTCAATGGTCTCAGTAATAGAAAAAACTAGTTACAGTTTTTTGATTTGATCACCTCATAGCACCAAATGTTTTTAAAACACTATCTTTAAATCCAAGCCTTGAATGCATCCTGCTATTTACCTGTCAAAATCGTTGTCGTGACAGTTACATAAGTTATATAAAATGTTACATAAAGCATAATATGTACCTATAACGAATAACCCGGTGCATAGTTTCGTTTCGTAACATATCTACTACCTACCTACCTAACAGGGGCGTAGCTATCGCCGTATCAGCCGTATCAATTATACGGGGCCCCCAGCGCATAGGGGCCCCCACTAACACTCAAAAAAAAGCTCGTCAGCGGCCTACGACTCTTCCTCCTTTTATATATTTGACAGCTGACGTTGAGGGGGCCTTACAACAAATATTGATATGGGGCCTCCTTAGGGCTAGCTACGCCACTGCTACCTAATTAGGTTCATAGTAATTGCAGCCGAAAAAACTATCGCTGGATTATGCTGGCATTTTATACCTACGTTATACATCTATAGCTGAAACATGGACCTGAAAAAAGGTTTTTTTAGGTCCGTGAGCTCAAAATACCGTACTTTGTGCTGTACATTTACGTTTATTGAGAATTGATCTATCTATTAATGTAAACCGTAAGAAAATCTGTGCACTAATTTTCGAGACTAAGGCTTTCTGTCCACGTCGACGCCGTAACGTCAAATAAGGAGCCGTGGGCAGTGGGCTTAACGCGTTTGAATAGACAATATTTTATTTTTTGACGTTTTTCACACTTTTTTTTCTTTGTTTGACGCTTATGTACTTATATTATTCAGGGATTACATGTTACAAATCTTAATATGTGTACTCGTATTAATATCAGTTAATAATCCTACCAAAGAGAGCCGAAGCGAACAGAAAGAATTCATTTAATTTTACGACTTAGTCGACCGGCATGTTATTGAATCTTCCTCTGCTCACACCGTTCTGTAACAACCGCGTATGTAATTTTTTTTCATAACTATTTATATTAAAGACCCGTAATAACTATTTTATATTGGTCCGTGAATGCCTGAAGGCCATCGAGCACATATCCACCTGAAGGCAATGGCAAGTAATTGCATCCTTGATGTCCATGATCCCGTTTATGATAGACGAGTAACCGCCCTCGCTTTGCTTCGGTTTTGTTATTTTTTTACACCTTGGGTTACTAATTTTTTTGAAAACATAATATAGCCTATGCTACTCGGGGATAGTGTAGCTTCCCAACAGTGAAAGAATTTTTCAAATCGGTTCAGTAGTTTCGGAGCCTATTCAATGCAAACAAAAAATCAAATCTTTCCTCTTTATATATTAGTATAGATAATGCCTACCAGATTAAATAGTAAACGTTTAAGTAGATGATTTAAAATGTTTAGATTTACTATTAATATTCTACGGCTATGTGAGTACAACGTCGACTACGATGTAAACTTAATTTGAAAGTTAAATAGAGATCAAAAAATCCCGAAAAACATCTGGTGGTGTTGCCAGCAACTTTAACAAATGAGGCAATTGAGGCATTTCAGTCTTACAGAGTAATAAAATCATGTAAAATCTTTGTTATTCAGTCGAAACTAGAGATTTGCAGATATCAAGTAGGCTCAAGTTGGTTTATTATCCTTCAGCGATTAGAGGATAATATTCTGTTGTTTACCGAATTAAATTACTTACACTTGTATCTGTACTTCAAATGAAGAAAAACTAAAGAATATAATATTTTTTGTGAATATTTAAATACTAACTTAATACAGTGCGAGTCAAGTGAACAGCATAACATTGATGAAAATAATAGAATTATAATTATTGTAATTATGGTTTGCTGAAACAGCTCAATAATCTTACAACAAAATGCTATCCTTATTACAATAACTCAAACATTTGAATACCAATCTCAAAACGCCCATGTTATCGCATGTGTCGCCTATATCCGCCCCGTTTATCTTTTTTTCTCCTTCCTTATCTTTTTTGTCACTAGCTAGGCGATGGTCGGGGTTCTTATAGCGATGGATTTGATTTTGTTAGCCATGGAACGAATCTTTTTGAATTTGTTCGAATGAATGAAATACGAATTTATGTTGAGGAGCATCAGTTGTTGGATGTTGTTTATCATACATCATAAAACATGAAATTCCAATGATAATATTTATGTTTTCTAAGTTATACGTAAATCGTAAACGTATTATTATTTACTTTATTTATCCCAATTTTATCTCATCTCAGTCATCTCGTCTCTGTTTTACATAGTGGTTGAAAAATATTTCTGCTTATTGCAATGTAACATCAGTTTTAATTGATTCAGGTCATCTTATAAAATACGAGTAACCGCCCTCGCTTTGCTTAAATTTTTCTTTTTTGTACACCTTGGGTTAAATTATTGGAGCTTTACTAAGAATCCCTGATTTTTTTGAAAATACGTATAATATAGCCTATCTCACCCAGGGCTAGTATAGCTTCCCAACAGTGAAAGAATTTCTCAAATCGGGTCAGTAGTTTCGGAGCCTATTCAATGCAAACAAACAATCAAAATTTTCCTTTTTATAATATTAGTATAGATTTACTTATGCTTTTGTAAATTCTTAATAATTAATATTGAATATATTTTTTAAGTTCTTTTTTTCTGTTTTCTCTACTCAGACTCAGTTTCAACTACTTTTACTCAGTTTGGCTTTTTCAAGATCTTGAAAATTACATTACATTCGAAAAAATGGCCCTTTCTTCAGCAACCACGTCCCTTCAAACTGAAATTCTCAGAAAGATAGTCGAGCGAGCATAGAATCAGCTAAACGGGCTGCAACAGCGAGATTAAAATACTTCGAAATGTTCTTCACGAAACAAAAATAGATTACAATGTTGTCTCCGTCGAGATAGTCGACCCTTTCGACTTTTATTTTTACTTGAAATGTTGGCGATGTATTAGATTTAGAACATTTTACGCACACAAAGTGAACGACCCGTAATATGTTATCTAATTTAGACTAGCCCTAGATCTAGCCCTACAGGTATTATTTGTGTCCAAATGGCGTAAGCAGTGTTATAAGATATATGAGTCATTATTATCCTGTTTCTTTTTTTAACCAACTTCAAAAAAAGGAGGAGGTTCTTAATTCGACTGTATTTTTTTTATGTTCGTTACCTCAGAACTTTGGACTGGGCGAACCGATTTTGATGATTCTTTTTTTAATCGAAAGCTGGTGCTTGTCATGTGGTCCCACTTAAATTTTATTGAGATCTGACAAGTAGTTTTTGAGTAATTTTGATGTCGGTTATTTTTTGTTAGTAAAATTTAGATTATCTGTCATCAAGACACCTGATTCGGATCGCACAAAGATTCTGTCCATAGATATAAAGTACCTACCTATAAGATCCCTATAATTCCCTTAATAGATTAAAAACAAACCCTGTAATCACATACAAAGGGTGACGTGAACGACGTCACACAAGGCTAGTGTGTAACAACAACTCTTGATAAATTCATACTTACAGCTTATTTCTCCTTAATTACATGTGGGTATTATTCTTTAGTTTACGTTTAAGGCGCGGTATGACTACGATTTAAAAACGTTGATTTCACTCACACAACCGCATATCTGCGTTAATCTAATGTTACATTTACGTGACGCTGAATAGGGTTCAAAATTGCAGAGCATATTTTTGCTAACAATGTAACTAGATTGCGAATAAACATTTAATTTGAGGGTTTTCCTTAGGTTATTCAGAATATACACATTAAATTCAATATCTGTCCGGTTTAAGTTTTAATAAAACCATATACGTATTATATTCTCAAAAAAAAATATGTTGTTACCGCTGAAAATACAGAGAACTTCGACGATTAAGTTTATTTTTGTATAGCAAATTACGATTTTTTATTGGAAATATTAAACAACTATTTAATATTCTATTCGGTTAACATTTTTCTTTAGACCTTTTTCTATGCTCTGTATTTTTTGCGTGAGATATTTTCATTGGGTTTCCTCGTACTCAAGCACCAAAGAAACCCAGTTTTGTGAATATTGAGATCACACCGCGCCTTAACTTCACATAACATGTTTCTGTATTTTAATAGACAATTAATATTATAAAAAATATCTGACGGGCGTAGTTTTTCTGTATTACTTAATAATATTTATTTTCAATACTTTCTCCGTCTCATGCAATGATTGGAAATGCATGCCGTGACGTCTGGTACAGTACAAATATGTGTTAAGCACTCCAATACGCTTGACCTAAAATTGGGCCTCATACAAGCAATAAAATATTGTTGAAATGCATACATTAGGGGCCATCCATAAATTACGTCACAATTATTTCATAACTTTTTATACCCTTCCCCGTCCTTGTCACAGCTGGTCACATTTGTGAGACCTCCCCCTAGTGTGACGTCATATATTAGGAAATTTTACACCTCGAAATTATTAAATTAAAACTGCAGTTGCGAAATAAGTTTCATTTCCATTTTTTAAACATTTACCTATACATACCAATTATTCGATATTAAAATGTGACGTCACGAAATTTAGGCCCCCTCCCAACCCTTGTCACACAATATTCAAACTGTGCCCAAACCATGTATGATCGAGTCTCTCCAATAGGGAAAGGCTATAAAGATCAGAATGATATGTATATTTGCCGACTTCAACGAAAAGTAGGAACGCATTAGTATGCGGCTTTGGGCTTATAAAGCGGAACTAAGGGTTGAAATCTTCCTACGCCGACGTCGGTCACGTATATCAGTCACAAGTGCCAATATGTTGTGTTGGTACAATGAGATTTGTGTTAGCACCCTATGACGCTGCCTCGCTTACATTACTTACATTGCATTGCATTGTGACGCTTCATAGCTCTCTACGTTTGTTGGTACTCATTTACTGACGTCGAAGGAAGAATTCAGGCCTGAAGGTTTATGGGCAAGCAATTTTGCCGGAATATAATGATGTCGTTATTGTGGTTATGTTATTACCATAATAACAAACGCTACAGCTAGACATATTCAAATTCAAATTCAAAATCATTTATTCATGTAGGTATCATTGATACACTTATGCACGTCATTTTTTTTAATCAACCAGCTTTTCGCAAAGGTGATTTGTCATGGAGGAGAAGAAAAGCCGTAAAGAAACTCCTCAGCATATCTTTTAAAAATAAAAATACATTGGTATATTTATTACAAAAAAGTATCACTAGCTTGTACGGAACTGGTTGCAGAGCTGGTCATTTCTATGCGTCTTTGTCATTTATGTACTCATCTACAGTATAGTAACCTTTGCCTAAAAGTTTAGATTTTACATGTTTCTTAAACAAATCCACTGGCAAATCACGTAGGTATTAATTAACTTTGGGATTTTATTATAGAACTTTACACCGAGCCTCATAACATTTTATTTGCAAGTTACAACTACACTTATCTAAATTCAGAAACTGTATTCAAGTAATTCAATACCTACCGTATTAAGTCGAATATTTTGAATTAAGGAAAATGTAAGAAACCCTTTAGTTAAAAACGCTCGCGTCGGTGTGACACGCGGCCGTGTTCATGCATTGAACATGAGGTTAACAACTATTGTCTCGAGCAGTGTTGCGTACCGTTGCAGTGGATACGTTACTCAATAACTAAGGCCCTTTACACATGTGTTGTCCTGTGTGCCGTGCGTCCGTTTATTACCTCCATACACTTTTAATAACTCCCCGCAAACCAGCGTCCAGCTTTCGTTCGTTTCGTGACGTTTTTTGGGTCACATGGTCAACGGCACCTTTGCCATCCGAGTCTTCTTCACCATTACGAAACGGCCGCTATTAGACATTCAGGTCCTCCAAGCGGCGATCAACGCAGAGGTCCGAACTCCGGTCGTTCGCATCCCCTATTTCTTGAAAAGGGTGAGTTAGTCCTCTCTTCTTGCAAAAACTGTCTTCTCGGCTGAGCCTTTCCAAGCTCGCCCGTCTGTCCACGTGTAAAGGCCGCTAGGGTCAACAGTAACTCCATTGGAAAAGAAACCTTTGAGGATCGTTATTGAAATTATACTTCTTTTGTGACTTGCAAAAAGGTTGCGTTAAACGTTTGCGCTACCATGGAGGGGGTATGAAAGCACTGGATAGATGGCCCTAGCTTCTTATTATCTTTACCTCTTTTAAAATTTAATGTTATTACTTAAACAAATCTCACAGGGTCTCAACAGCGTGATTCAGGTTCCTGAACAACGCCATCTTGTTTGTACTAGGGATGAGGCGTATATACTGGTACAGGTATAAAGACCCGGTATGACCTTGTCAGTACGCAGACCGGGTACGACGGCAGATACCCGGTCCGTACCCGATTGGTATGGGTGCCGGTCGGCACTCGGCACTGTCGTATGACTAACGCGTACGGGTCAACAGGTATGACGAATGTCTTTGTCTTCTCACTATACAGGCGCTATAGTCAGAAAGAGACAAATATATCAGTTGCTTTTGTTTAGATTATTTTGCACGATTGCACGACAGTAAACGAATGAAATGAATGAAACTCATCGCAAAATATTATAGAACAAAAATTTCATAGAGTCGCTTTGTTGTTTTTTTAATATATATTTAAATATGTTTAGTTTGAATTTGATTTTTAGTACAATAAAATATATTTATTCTAAATTTCCTCGAGACCCAATATGTTGTTCAGCATGGAGTAGTAGGTATTATTGCTACATCGCCAGGGCAAGAATGTTTTATACCGAATGCAACCCACGTTGTATGCTCGGATCATTTTAAAGAAGATGACATGTACATAACTGGCAAAGGCATAAGAATAAAAAATACAGCTGGGCCAACATTGCTGGTAAATACCTCTTGGTTCATACCTTACTCTTCACCTTATTTTTGTATGTAACAATAATTCATAAAAAAATCACCTTTATGATATGGGCGAAAAGAAAAAACAGATGTTTCATACATTTTATCGAGTATTGTAGATTTATATGTACAAGGAATACGCGATTTTCGCGAGATCAGGATTATATAATTTTATATCACGGTTATAATTTTATAGTTAACCGATGATGTCAATAGAGCGACTGGCAACATGCAATATAGTAAAATAACTGACCTTTCACATGAAACTGAATGAAAAGATTTAAAAAAATCACAACGTCATAATATAATAAATTAAATTTATTACAAGGAAATTGAAATAATATTATCTTAATAATATATATAAATTACGTGTCACGTTGTTTGTCTGCGATGGACTCCTAAACTACTTAACCGATTTTAATCTTTGCACACCGTGTGCAGTTTGATCCAACTTGAAAGATAGGATAGCTTAAGTCTCAAAATAAAAATAAAAACTTTTGACAGAACGAAGTCTGTCCGGACAGCTAGTAATGTATATAATGTCCCTACATCTACCTGGTGATGTTTCATATACGAAGCGGGCAAGGGTCCATATATGACTTCTATTTATCTCTGTCTCTCTCTTATAGTTATCTCTTCTTCATTACTCTTTTTCGTTTCATAAAATCCAATTAATCATAAAGTTCCGAAAAAAATTCACTTTAAAAATTAAAATGTACAATTTTATTTACGTGTAATAAAAATAAATAAAAATAATGTACTATTTTAAATAAAGACTACTCTATTACTTTTATTGTCGCGTTTTATTTCACTAGAAGCTGCATAATGGTGTGTAGTGTAATCGAAGCTCCAAGTCCATAAGGTGTTTATTTGTTGCAATCGAAATTGAACCGTGACATTATGAATTTAGTGCTTAATACCTGAGAATCGCGGCGGCGGCGGTACAGTGCGCCCAACTTATCTGTGAAATGGCGAAAATTGTAACTAATGCTGCCCCATTCTTAAGTTCTTTGTGTTAATGTCAATGAATGACATTGACATTTACTACGTCTCGAATTGCGTCCCAGTGATTGGTCCAATGCGTTCGACAGCGCCCTCCCTCAGTTCACAGATAAGTTGGTCGCACTGTACTTTTGAGTTCGAACGTGAATCCACGTTCCCGGTAATCGACGAGGTAAGTACTAGCTGCCCGGACACACTTCGTTGTGTCAAAAGTTTTTTTTAATGTAAGCTATCCTATCTTTCAAGTTGGATGAAACTGCACACGGTGTGCAAATTTAATTAAAATCGGTTAAGTAGTTTTTAGGAGTCCATCGCGGACAAACAACGTGACAAGTAATTTATATATATTAAGATTAAGATTAAAACTTGTCACCTAGTCACAGAACCATGTTATGGAAAAAATCTCATAAACCTCACAAAAACATGGACAAATGCAGACCAAATTCTCATACCGAGTTATGAAAGGCTATGAGATCTAGGATAATTTGGTCTGCATTTGTCCATGTTTTTGTAAGGTTTATGAGATTTTTTACATTAATTATGGCGCCGAATTCTATCGATTTTACATTGCACTATAAACTTTCCACGGATAGATGACGATTTATAAATTAATATTATCAATACATTTATTACTCATGCCTTACGCCATCAACCATACTAAAATCTAGACAAAAAAAAATGTATAAGTATAGATTTTATTGGAAACATACATAAAAATATAAAATACCCATGACTTGAGCGGGAATGGATGCGTTTGCAAACCCGCGACACATTAAAGGAATATTTATACTGTGCCCGCGATCTCTAGGCTGGGACCTTTGTTAACGTACACGCTGTGATATGTACCCGTTACCTTATCAACTGAACCAACCAGTCGTCATCTATGAAATACCTATAAGTATTTTAATACCTGACTACTGAGTACACCCGCTACGTTATCAACTGATCCAATCAGTCTTCATTTATGAAATACCTATAGGTATTTTGATACCGGGTTTTAGTACCGGGTATATGGCGATACCCGTACCTGTGAGGCCGGGTATTGAATTTTGCAGGTATGTCTCATGCCTAGTTTGTACTTGTGTAAACATAGGTTTAACACATTAAAATTTGGACATTAAAACTGGATAGATGGCCCTAGCTTCTTATTATCTTTACCTCTTTTAAAATTTAATGTTATTACTTATACAAATCTCACAGAGTCTCAACAGCGTGATTCAGGTTCCTGAACAAAGCCATCTAGTTTGTACTTGTGTAAACATACGTAGTACACATTAAAATCTTTACTTAGGGGCCGTCCATTAATCACGTGAGGCTTGTAAGGGGGGGGAGGGGTTTGACAAAAATCACGAAAATAGCACAAAGGGGGAGGGGGGGTGTAGTAATATATCACGTGTATTTATTTTTTCGTCAAATGCGCGATTTTTAAATAGAAAAGCAGCGTGTAGAGTGACTTTGACTTGCCGTTGCCAGGCAACGAACGAAGGCCTCACGCGCCGCCACCGACTGCCCGGCTCGACATGCAGTCGCCACTTCGCTAGGGTTCGAAGTATTGGCCTCTGGTATCGATACCGAGTACTCGTGCGGTATCGAGGGTAAGGTATCGATACCCAAAAAGTATCGATACTACTCAGTATCGAGTACTCACGAGGATCACATTACGAGCTAAAAAAAAGGTCATCGGCACTCAATTTCATATCACTTTCTTGAGAAATAGAAGTACTCAGTATTATAAAAGTACTGCAAATGCTTATCCAGTTATTAGTATTGAAGAATGTCTTGCTAATCCGTAGTCCGAGGACAATACACAATAAATATGTTCATGTACTAGTACAATATGTTGTTGTAATAATACAAAACATGATTTTCGCATGATTACACCCTTCGTTTATCATTTTTTTATGGCAATCAAAAACAACTTGCAACCTAGTCTAGACATTTTTATCATGGTCCTTAATTTCAGAATAAAATAAGATTATAGTTTATACCTGTATTTAAAGATAATATTCTATGTAGGTACTAAAAATACACGTGATGTTGGGGGAGGGGGGGGGGGGTAGTCTTAAAGCTCACTACATATCACCAAGGGGGAGGGGGGGGGTTAAAAAATGGTAAAAAAAGGTCACGTGATTAATGGACGGCCCCTTATACAAATCTCACAGTCTCAACAAGTACAAAAATAGTTTTTGAAATATAATTAAAACTGATACACGTTATTAAATTAAATATTTTTTATTTAATTATGTCAAAGAAGTATAACTTCTCACGCGCGTACAAAAATACACACACCCTTTTTGTTACCTTTCCATGCGGGTGGTTCTTTCTGAGTGGAAAAACATCTCCTTGGGAGTTTCTTGTTGAAAAGATAATAATAAAATCAAAAAGTTTGTTGAAAAGTAACTTGGAAATTAAATTTCTTTTTCGCCTTAACACTACCTACCCGAGTGTGTGAAAAGGCCTAATAGACCGACCCTCATTCAAATCAAGTCATATTTTATTTCTGTAAGGTCTATGACCTTTCATTCATATCCTCACAGGCCTCACAGCAGCAGCAAATTGCTGGCACTGGAAGAGCTCTGCGTTCGGATCCTGCACAACCAGATAACACATCGCCTGGGTCCTGCACAACCTACTTATCTCAGACCAATAAAAAAGTACCTATATTTGATCGAGCTACTAATACGAGTATTATTAATGTGAAAGTTAAGGTCGATACATACGTAATGTGGACGGGACAGGGACGGGACGTGGACGGGGCATAAATATACGTGCGTGCCCCGTTCCCGTCCCGTGCGTGCCTCCGTGGCGTATGCGCTATCGTTTACATTTTGTATGAAACAATGTTTCCAAAACTTCACGTCCCGTCCCGTCCCCGTCCCGTCCACGTTACGTATGCATCGACCTTTAATATAGATGTTTGTTTGACCATGATCTGAAATAAGATATAGGGTATTTATTGTCCGGGAAAACGCTAGTTTTAAATAATATTAGTAGGAACTGATTTTATTGTTCTCAATCCTAAACTAGCACGCAGTTACCATGTGATCGAAGTGGCCGAACTGCAAGTCCAGAGTAGCGGGACCAGTTAGTAAAATCGGCTTGACAACACGAGAAACCGGATCGGCCGTGGACGGCACTATTAGCTCAAATAATGGCGATTCCAAGGAGAATCAAGGTTGACGAAATTCTAGTAAATATTCACTGCCTGAACATTCAAATGTCAATTATTTAGAATGTCATCCAGACTTCTTTTGTTATTTATATCATTATAAGTTTATGTTCTCTGTTTTCGCATTGAACTAGGTATTTTAAATAAACTGATTTTTGTACAATGAACTGTACCCAATTGGCTTAAATTTTCAGTAGATTCAGTCGATTTTGAAAAGAGAACGGGGTCTCGATTTTGAAAAAAGAACCTCCTGTCATAGAAATTTTGTTCGCCATGTTGTTCTTGTACATTACACTTTAATGTGTTTGCGTATCTTATTTAAGCGCCATTTATTGATACATATCGTAATTGATTGACTGCGGAAGCGAGTTGTATTGTTGTTGTATTGTTAACTACTAACAACATTTATTATTATTCATTTATAGTTAGATAGAAGTCGTTATTAAAGACATATTGGAGTCGTCTGGGAAATTCTCATCTTACAGACTCTTAGATTGGCCAATAACTTTTCAACTTTAACACGTTTTTGATTACACAGGCTTTCTACACTAGCAATAGGTACCAAGAATAATTATGACGTTTTCGAAACTGTCGATATGTCGAGACATTCCAAGTAAAATTGACTCTAGTCTGTGGCCCAAGTCATGTTTTGATGCTCTATAGCCCTGGCTTTGCAAATTGATCACAAATAGACCTCTTCGCATGGCCTCTTCATCGAACGTCTCTCCTGTTAGACTTCGCTGGGTCCTGTACGGGGGACAGAGTATACTTCGCTGGCGCAGCGACCCAAGTGAGTCTTGGCATGAAAATTCGCCAGTTGTCCATGATCTCCACAGACTCTTGCCAGTTACTGGCTTTGAGTTCGCGCAAATCAGCCTCTAGAAAGATTATACATCATATAATCTGAATTTTACCAAAAAAAAATAACCGACTTCAAAATAACTCAAAAACTACTCGTCAGATTTATCTCAATTTAAGTGGGACCACATGACAAGCACCAGCTTTCGATTAAAAAAAGAATCATCAAAATCGGTTCACCCAGTCAGACAGTCGAAAGTTCTGAGGTAACAAACATTAAAAAATACATTCGAAGTAGCTGCCCTGACAGACTTCGTACTGTCAAAAGTTTTTTTTATTAAAAACCTATCCTATCTTTCAAGTTGGATCAAACTGCACACGGTGTGCTTTGATTAAAATCGGTTAAGTAGTTTAGGATCCATCGTGGACAAACAATGTCACACGTAATTAATATATATTAAGACTAGCTGCCCCGACAGACTTCGTTCTGTCAATAGTTTTTTTATATGATAGGTACATCATAAAAAAATAAAAACAAAAAATTTTGTCAAAAAAATAAAATTTAGGGGTGGCCCACCCTTAACATTTAGGGGGATGAAAAATAAAAGTTGTCCGATCCTCCACCCTAGCCGATATGCACGCTAAGATTCACGAAAATCGGTCGAGCCGTTTCGGAGGAGTTCAACTTCTAACACCGTGACACGAGAATTTTATATATTAGAAGATTGAATACCTCCTTCTTTTTTGAAGTCGGTTAAAAAGTAAAGATACGCTATCCGCTCCTACTCGGGCCGCACTTTATTGTTAGCACTCATCACGTGGCGTGCGTGTGAGCTTGTGCATTGTGCAAGTTTCTCTCAAGTTGAAAGGTTTTATTTTGCCTGCACTTCAGACGGTGTAGTACAAATATTAACATTGCCTGTCTACACACAGATAAAACATATTATAAAATTTCAAGTGTAGTGATGTCTTTGTCATTCTTTATAGGTAATATAATATTTATTTTACAAGCAGTTCTCGAACGTTGGGTACAAAATGGGAATTTTTTAGGGGTCCGTAGTAGAAAAAGCACCCTTATTGTTTCGTTTCGTCATGTCTCTCCGTCCGTCGGCAGCATACCTACCTACTGCAGAGTGCAGACAATTTAATACGATTTTTTGTGAGTGCAGAAGCCCTTTAAGCTCCAGCCTTACTTCGGTCGACCACTTCGACTAAGCTGAGGTCGGTTAATAATAATAATAACGCTTCACACTCATAGCCCCATACTAGGATTCCCTGTGTCGTGGGCGCCATGGACAACACTAGACTAGACAAGGACATTTACACCTAGACTGAGAACTCATTCATTCAAATTTCCGCCTCGCTAGGAATCGAACCCAGGACCCTCGGTGCGGCGATCCGGCATGGTAACCATTGCGCCACACGGGTTGTTAATAGAAACGACCTTAATTCAATAAGATTTATTAGTTAGTTTATTTGAGCTGATTATAAGGTGACCTTGGCAAAGA
The DNA here is from genome assembly GCA_951805285.1 of Thymelicus acteon. NCBI lineage: Eukaryota > Metazoa > Arthropoda > Insecta > Lepidoptera > Hesperiidae > Thymelicus > Thymelicus acteon. The sequence goes on along the minus strand of OX638214.1, from coordinate 19,078,023 downwards.
CGCAACTGCGGTCAACGTATCCAGTTTCAAAATGACTTCTAGGTATATCTAGATTTCAAGTCGTGGAATCGATTGGAAGACAAGACATTGAAAATTTATCTATTGCTAAACCTAAATCTTGATTACTGAAATCAGCTGAAACAGCTATTTCCATTAAAAAAAATCAAAATGAACCATAAAATTGTAAAATTATCTTTTCTGTAGTCTGGGTAATCTCATAAGTTTGTTATTCTGATTTGCGACTTTTGAAAAAAATCATACTGCAACCGGGTAATATGGAGTCAATAAAAATGGATTTGAGTCGATTTATCAAAGCAATAAAAATTAATTGCAATTATTATTAGATTTATAAACGTTTAATTAAAATAAACGGGTCATTCAACTGGGAGGTATGTTTCTTGATAACCAATGAGGTGACCACTTTTATCACTTAATAATTGGTAATTTTAATAATTAAAAATAATATTGGGCTCTTGTTTTATGTTTTATAGCTGATAATAGGTTAAGTTTGGGTTCTAAATGTACATCTATGCTGTACATTAGTGGTTCTTGAACTATTGACACATATGGACCCTTGTTGAAGAAAAGAACACATTTTCTACCGATGACGTAGCCCTTGTGAAGTATGAGGAAGGGCCGCTTCTAAACCCTGTTCACAAATCTTAGAGACTAAAATGACAACCATTAATGTCAAAGTTCGAAATAATTATAGGTACCACACGGACCTTAAAGAAAGACGAACGTATTCCCAAGAACAAATTCAGTGAAGCACCCATAGGAATACCAACTCTGTATTCGTACAAGTAAACACACCCACACATTGACACCATACGGCTACGACATTCACACCATCGCGAATCAAAAATTACAAAATTACGCACACATGGTAAGCGAGCTGTCAGCTGTCAGCTTCACTCTCGATTAGACAAGGTTACGTCTGTTCTTTTTTTATGTCCGTGAGGTACCAGTTAAATTTGTGCGATCTTCTTTTCCGGTTTTTTGAATCGTAAAGTACAGGGTCCATAAGTCCTTTGAAACGTAAATTTTGAATAAAACGAAAAAGACGCGTGCGAGCAGTGCAGGGGAAGCGGGGGCAGTAACTTTGGTTTTTGGGAATTTAGTTACGATGGATCTGGGTCACTGACAACCGAGCCTCCCTTGTCTATAGCACAGAATACATAATAGTACCTATCCTCTATGACAACGTCAGGGTTGTCTTTTTTTGTGATGACATGTGTAATCTAGATTACGAATGTATGAGACGCGTGGCAGCCCTTCTGAAATTGGCCTGACGTAGTATTATGTCTATGGGCCGAGACGTCGAACGCGGCACGTACTTAAGGCGGTATTATCCCAAAAAATGGTATTTTTGAAGGTGTTTTGTTCATAAATGGTACATAATACAATTCTAAAAAAAATATATGTTATTTTACAGTCTTTGTTCTTTCGTTTCGTCATACTTGATACACGATAGCAATTATTTCATTGGATAGAAATAAATCACAAAGTGGGGTCTAATCTGGCATAAAAATGGCGTTTTATTCGCGTTTTAATCGCTTCCAGATAATAAAAAATATACCACAGTATAGGTCCTATAGATACCAATATTTCTGGCGGATAATAATATCAAATTTTGAAAAACATCCCTTTCAATTCCTATTTTTTCCCTTTCCACTAGCTACGAAACGCCCGACGCGTCGATTTACTCAATTTTACTCTCGCGCCAGTCGCCTTCGAGGTAGGACCTGTGCTAATCCGCATCGCAGCCGCACCTCGTCGAATTTCCGACACTAATTTTAATTTCGAATTTGGCGCGCGCGCGTCTTCTTATATTACGTATTAGGTACTGTCCAAAGTATCCACACTGCTGTAATTTGAAATAATAAAAATTGTTCGTTTTTATACTTTAGTTACTGTTTATAGTATTTGGGTATTGGTATAAGTCAAGTGCTAATTACACAATTATTCTTGTCGTATTAGGGCGGCTTAGAACACTATCCCAAGCCGGATGGGTGTCGTAAAAGGCGACTAAATCCGGCCCGCTGGTGGTAGGGCCCCTCGAGGGATTATATTGGTAATATTGATTTTAAATGTTAATTAATACCATTATTACTATTATTATTTCTCCATGGGGTTCGCATGGACAGCTACCACCCTTGAGCATGTGTCAGTCGCCAAACGACTCGTCGTGACGGCTGGGAGCTTGAGAGACAGTTTTCTTTTTTGAAGTTATACCTTATTTAGGCGCGTTATGAAATAAATGGAAAATTGTTTTGAAAAAATGATTATTGAAGTGAAAACTTCTTGAAGTCAAAAGTCAAAATCAAAAAAGTCAAAAGTCAAAAAAGTCAAAAAAGTCAAAAAAGTCAAAAAGTCAAAAAAGTCAAAATGTCAAAAAGTCAAAAGTCAAAAGTCAAAAAAGTCAATAAAGTCAAAGAAGTCAAAAGTCAAAAGTTACAAGTCAAAAAAGTCAAACAGTCAAAAAAGTCAAAAAAGTCAAAAAAGTCAAAAAAGTCTTGTCAAAAAAGTCAAAAAGTCAAAAAATTCAAAAGTCAAAAGTCAAAAAAGCCAAAAGTCAAAAAAGTCAAAAAAGTCAAAAAGTCAAAAAAGTCAAAACAGTCAAAAAAGTCAAAAAAAGTTAAAAGTCAAAAGTCAAAAATGTCAAAAAAGTCTAAAAAAACAAGAAAGTCAAAAAAGTCAAAGAAGTCAAAGTTACAAGTCAAAAAAGTCAAAAAAGTAAAAAAAGTCAAAAGTCAAAAGTCAAAAGTCAAAAGTCAAAAAAGTCAAAGTCAAAAAAGTCAATAAAGTCAAAAAGTCCAAAAAGTCAAAGGTCAGAAGTCAAAAAAGTCAAAAGACAAAAAAGTCAAAAAAGTCAAAAGTCAAAAAAGGCAAAAAAGTCTAAAGTCTAAAGTCAAAAGTCAAAAGTCAAATGTCAAAATTTGTGGAGTGGAGTGGAGTGGAGTGGAGTGGAGTGGAGTGGAGTGGAGTGGAGTGGAATAGTAAAACCTACAATTATCATCTTCCCGAAATTTTACATTCGTCTCATTATCTTGAAAACAAAATTTTTGAAGGTTTCACTTCTAACACGTGTGAATTGCACACATTTTAATTTTTTTGTTTTTATTATTTTTTACATATCTTTAGGTTTTTTATTTTAAATTATTCTTATACTTTTTATCATTCTCAACATACTTGTAAAATATCTTATCCAAAGGGTTTGAAGTTGAACATTTTTGTACGGAACCTGGCATACCTACAAGTCCGCCATTCTGAAAAAAAAAACTCGTTTCGATTTTGAAGTTGGTAATTTTTTGTTAGTATTTAGATGATATTATTCAATTTTGTATGTAAGTACCTACTTATTTGTGGGTGAACCGATTTTGATGATTCTTTTTTTGATAGAAAGCTGGTGCGTATCATGTGGTTCCACATAAATTTGAGGGAGATCTGACAAGTAGTTTTAGAGTTATTTTGAAGTTGGTTATTTTTTGTTAGTATTTAGATGATATTAGTCAATTTTGTATGTAAGTCTAAGTACCTACTTATTTGTTATCCACTCACCTCTAGTCTCCACTGGACAGTTTCGTTTCATAAAATTTCAAGTCAGTCTCCACTCACCTCTAGTCTCCACTGGACAGTTTCGTTTCATAAAATTTCAAATCAGTTTCCACTCAACTCTAGTCTCCACTGGACAGTTTCGTTTCATAAAATTTCAAGTCAGTCTCCACTCACCTCTAGGCTCTAGTCTCCACTGGACAGTGTCGTTTCATAAAATTTCAAGTCAGTCTCCACTTACCTCTAGTCTCCACTGGATAAGCTAAAATTATCATTACTCTTATTTTATTACACCTAAAATTCCAATGAATAAATCAAAATAAAGTATACTTACACCCCAACTCAGAGCAGTTACTAATAGGGCTTTCATCGAATATTCGAATATTCGAATAATTCGAATAATAAATTCGCTCAAATATTCGAATACAAGAATCGAATATTCGAATATTCGATCAATTTCTACAAAACCTAACTCTACACCAAATTCGGATTCCTATGTGCACAAAATAGTCAAAATACAATTTTAAAGTTAGCGCCGTGGTGCGTAACCTTCAAAATGTCGTTTTGGGCGGTGAGAGTACGCAATTTTTCAAAATATGGAAATGTTCGGACTTCGGGAATACCTGGGACGTCGGTCGGTGTCGCGTTGCGTTTGTAACCGGCATTGGCGTGTTACATCACTTGCATAGAGTAACTTTGTATATACGGGATTAGAGGTCTATCTCTCCGCGAATTATGAGAAATATGGAAAGAGTCGCCCTCGGGAAATCGGGAAATATGATTCGGAACTTCGGAGTAAATACTCAAAGCTATGATACGTAGGTGACGTAGTGACAGGGGCGTAGCTACCACAAGAAGCCTACCTAGAAGCCAACTTAGCCTTGGCTTCCAAATGACGCAGATACTGCACATCACTCGAGAAGTCAACTCCCAGAATCTTACTCTTACTCAACACTTTTAGTGACAGTGAGCGCGGTACCCTGGAATTGAGGTGCTGTGACAAATGGGGTTTTGGGTTGAACTCCACTTAATTAAGTCGACCCCATTCCGAGACTTGCTCCAGAGAGTTCTCGGTTTCAGACACGAGTTTAAGTCTACTATCCACCACTTGCAACTGAGAGGAATTAAGGGGGCCTGTTTAGTAGACATCCCCTGTGCTGTCATCTGCATAGCAACTGTTGCAACTCATACCATGTCATTGATATGTAGAATGAACAGCGTAGGACATATCCTTGGGGAACACCACATTTTATAGGTTTCATATATGAGCAACAACCATCTACTACGACCTTGATATGTCGCTCAGATAGAAAGCTGGCTACCCAATTGCAAAACCTCTCACAGCGACCGTAAGATGGTAACTTCGTGAGACCCCCCTGTGCCAGACCCGGTCACAGGCCTTAGCGAAATCTAGGCTGACTGCCAGTGCTTCCCTGTTGCGATCAAGATCCTGACGGTGCCTACAGGTGCGTAAAATAAATTAGATGATCACCAGCTGAATGACCGTGACGAAAACCGTATTGTCGATCACAGATCAGCTGTTGATCTTCCAGATATGCCAGGAGCTGCATGTTAATCACGCGCTCCATTACCGTTGCAAGCAGGGAAGTTATAGCTATAGGCCTGTAGTTAGCCGGGTCACTGAGATCGCCCATTTTGGGGATGGGATAAACGAGGGCAACCTTTCTACGATTTTTTCGAACCAGGGCAGAAACTTGATAGTGGCATCCCTCTCTCCAGCCTTTGAGATACTTTAAAAAACTCACAAATAAATAATAGTTGGTATTTTTCGTAAATGGGACAATAAGAACCCTTTTTTAACAAAATTTGTTCTCCCAGCCAGGCTTCCGTATGCAAGTCTTTTTATTTTTAATCCTACTATATTATGATTTTGGCGCCCCCTGAAACTACCACCCGGGGCGGGTGCCCCGGTTTGCCTCCCTCCCCTAGATCCGGGGCTGGAGTCAACTTGGGAGCACACGTCTTTAACACCACTGTCTGGTCCTCTCAGCTTCTTGGTATCAAGTGGCTATAAAGGGCTCTCTGACAGACTTTTGGGAAAAAGTATATCATTCAACGAGCTCTCACACTGCAGGATGTTAGGCGGTGTGATCCCTCTATCATCAAGAGTTGAGTTGGCGGCAGGAAGCATGCCAAGAAGTTTGGCTTTCCCCTTTGCCGTATGGACCACGGAGTCGCCCGATTTACGTAGTTGTGGAAGAGATGACTGACAGAAGTTACCCTCGGCAGCTTGAGCTAGCGACCAGAATTCTCGACTACCAGAGGGGTAATCGACCATTCGCTCGCCAATTTTGCCGATGAACTTTGCCTTAATTTTAGCCATTTGCTTCTTTGCTAAACCGGTAGACAGCGTTGAGCTTTGTATTAAGCCCTGGGGTGGATAGATACATAAGCGTGCACGCGGATGACCAAGCCTGGCAAGTGGCGTGCTTTTGATTAGATGCCGAGATACAGGGACTGCTATACCAGAGCTGGTTTTTACCACCGATGGATATGACAGATTTACGATTAAAACATGCCCTGTCGTATCACATTGGCTACGGAGTCTGTCGGAAACGAAACAGAGCTGCCGCCAGGATAAAATTTTCGAGTATTGACTGTATGTGGTTTATTAATCGAAATAAGTAAGTAGACATATTATACTTGTTTTAATTTACGCGCGCTTTTTTTATTTCTTTTGAGAAAGATCTTTACTCTCGAGTCGAGAGGGCCCCCCGGCAAAATTTTGATATAGGGCCCCGCAAGGGCTAGTTACGCCACTGCGTAGTGATTAAGTACTCTCTAGCTATGGCTGGCTACCTTGGTATATTTGAAAATTCACAAAAAACTCATAAAGTTAGATAAATTAACGATATCATCAAACTTGGTATTTTTATTTTCCTTAAAAACCATTTTTTAGAGACAACCAATTATTTATGGAAACTACTGTACTTGCAAATAATATTGTACTTACAAATTGTACTTGCAAATTACGCGATTATTAACACGTATATACGGGTAAACACGTGATTATTAGTTTTTTTTTTGATATTCGAATAATATTCGAATATTCGAATAGTTCCCAAAAAAAATTCGAATATTCGAATATAAATTTTATCGAATATTTGGAAGCCCTAGTTACTAATAATAATAATAATAATAATAATAAAACCCTTCCACACTCATACCCCCGCAGTAGGTTACAAGTATTTACCTGTGTCGCGGGTGGCATGGACTACACATATAACAATCACAATAACAGCCATGACACGAGTACAAATATTTATCTGTTACATAAATATTTGCCCCGGCCGGAAATCGAACCCGAAACCCCTCGCTTCGCAGTTCGCAGGCAGGTCCACTACCAACTAGGCTACAGGGTCTACAGCTACGCACGGGGTCATTAACCTCACGGCCGCGCGCGGCCGGCTCACGGCGCGGCGGTCGAGTTTACACTCAGGGGAGCGGGGTACAGGGAAGTGAACAAAATGCCTACAACGGTCGAATAATCTCGCCTTAAAACATCATACCAAAAACGTCACACAAACCTCCCCCCTAGTTTGACGTCACATATTACACCTTGAAATTATTAAATTAAAGCAGCAGTTCCGAAATAAGTTTTATTTACAAACCAATTATACTAACAATTTTACTAACGAAAAGGACCCCTCCCATCCCTTGTCACACAATGTCACACTACATCGACCCCCCCCCCCCCCCCCCTCCTCCTTATGGATGCCTCCTTATGGCCCCATACAGTTAATTTCTTGAATTATAAAGAGGCTTCGAGATCTCTCATTACCTCCTCCCACTTCGCTAGGGGCTTGTCATTATGTAAATAAAAAGGACATGTTCAGAAGACACGTAATCACACATAAACATGTAAGTTGTCGTAAATAACACAAATTTTACAATTATTTTCCAATTACAGGCGGACGGCACAGACTGTTAAGTCAGAAACACTGCTCGTTGCTATTAATATTCATAAGCTTATTATTTAAAAGACAATAATTAACTGTTGGCACTGCGAAGAGTTTTAAAACTATTTAATGTACGTCACATGGTTGACAATCATCATTTCTTTCTTCACTTAAGTCGTTACTTTATTAAATTCAAAGACTAATTCGTTATGCATCAGCTGTTTTTTAGGATTTCGTACGAAAAAAGCGAAAAACGGAACCCTTATAGGATCACTTGTGTGTTGTGATACACAAACACACAGATACCCAAACGCACAGATACACAGACACACAGATACATATACACAGACACGTCAAACTTATAATACCTCTCTTTTTTCGTCGGGGGTTAAAAATTATTTAAGAAAGAAAGAAAATTAAAGACCAAAATTGACCATTCCCCCCTTACCTCCGTAACTACTGAGACTACTTTTGAAAAAAAAAATACAGAAAATAGTTCTTTACTCATTTTATTAAAGGAAAATCTATAAGAAGTCTATGGTCTTAAAAACGGCAAAAATAAATAAAATAGAAAAATAACGATAAATACATAATCAACGTACAGAACCCTCTCCATGCGAATTTAACTCTCACTTGTCCGGTTTATTTTAATACAGTAAGTAATTTACTAAAATTAATAAAGAAAATATCCGACTTCATAGAAACTATATTTGAAATAGCCTAATTGTACCAAAATCGCCTAAGTGTATATACCTATATTTATTTGTATTACTTATATTATTATTTAATTTTTACTTAAGGAGTTCATTCATGGGAATGGGTTCCATCAATTTCAAAACTGATATCTCGGTAAATTTTCAAGTGTAAAATTGCCAAACATCGTTTGGAGGGACGCCTTATTTTAAAACGAAGCTGTGTGCCAAATTGCAGCACAAAATTCGGTCATCAGCGTTCGGAAGTCCACACTAAATATAAAATATTATTATATTATTTGTTCCACAAATTAGCCTATACCCTATGATGTTAATTAAATAACAAGTTCAAATGTCTTGTTGTTTTTTAATTATAATGAATATCACGCTGCGAACACGTGAAAACAATCTGTATGTAAATTATGTAGGTATAATATCAATATGGTACTATGGTAAATATTCAATGAGGGCTGTTTACTATTTATATAACTACCATGTTCCATCACTCATGTTCTAAAATTAGTTTGAACCTCTGCGTGTTATTTAATTATTATGGTTCCGAAATAAAATCGGAACCCTTAGGGTAAGCACGCACTGCGAATTTTCACCGCGCGATTTTTTTTCTGACGATTATTAAATCGCGTACTACATACATAACCAACACGATTATTTTTTCGCAAGTGCGTGCAGCTTCATACAACATCATCTCACAGAATTTTGCGGAAAAAATCGCGCGGTGAAAATTCGCAATGCGTGTTAAGCCTTATAGTGTCGTCATGTTCGTCCGTCGGTCCGAAGCAAAGCGCCGAGACCCTTAGTGCTAGAAAGCTGTAATTTGGCATGTTTAGACATATTTATTAAAACTTCAGAATCGTAGAATAAAAAATATTGAAAAAGTTTTTTTTTTCGGGTACCCTCCCCTACAGGTAACGTGAGAATGAATTTTTTATTCATCGCGTACCCTTTAGGTCCGTGGCGTACCCTATAGTGTGGGATATCATTGAAAAGGTCTTTCAAAAATATTATGGGTCTTCTTAGATCATTTTTGGAATTGGAGTTCGTTTGTGAAATATTTAGCTTTAAATTGCTAACTTTGCTTAGAGCCAAGTGTCCCCCCCCTGCCGGCTAAACGGTTGGAATTGGAGAAGTGAAAAAATTCTCAAAGTAGCTTCTATGATGAATTTACAAGGAAAAAAACGGCTATGTTAGCTCATATAGTTAATGAGTAATACTCGATAAACTTACTAATTCGGAAATCGGAACCCTACATTGCGCGTGGCCCTACAGTACACGCACTTGCATGAATTTAAGACTGCGGGCGGTAGTTGTTCTTTGAAAATCAAATCTTTGACGTTTATAGGTACCTACTAGACCAGGTACAGATTAAAATACTGCAGATTAAAATACTTATTGCTTTTCAAATTTTGACTTAGGTAGGTAAGTTTTGTTATCCATATTTTGGCGCACATTTCGGGATTTCGGATACATTACTTATATTCTTATATTATTAAGGTACGACCCGTGTGGCGCCGCGCAATGTTTACCATGCCGGATCGCCGCACCGAGGGTCCTGGGTTCGATTCCCAGCGAGGCGGAAATTTGAATGATGAGTTTGAATTTCTTTTCTCGGTCTGGGTCTGAATGTCCTTGTCTAGTGTGTTGTCTATGGCACCCACGACACACGGAATCCTAGTGTGGGGCTATGAGTGTGAAGCGTTATTTATTTATTTGTTTATTACTATCTCATTACTATATAGTGTTGGTAATAGGTACTATTAAGTATTCTGTGGTGTTCGTATAAAATTAAACTTTCAATACATACACAATTTCACCATCAAATATTAAAGAAATCGAGGACAAGTCTGTGTCGGTCCAAAGTCCACTTTAACAATTTAACAATCTATACACGCCCTCATAGGCCCATGGCCCTTTAAATTCTAATCTCTTATACCAGAGATCATACCTGAAATAGAAATGCCATACGCAGATTTTAGTTAAACCACTGAAAAAATAATAGTACTTACAATAAGGTTAAACGAATTAGCAGTAAATTTCTTGTCAAGGAATAACTTAATAGAAATCAAAGATTTCCACTGAAATATATAATAATAAGGAAATTAAGAAAAAATTGCAATAGTAGTAACTCTAGCTCGATGGCAAAATAGTTGTGTAATTTTTTTGAAGATAATGAAGAGTTTGTTACAACCAATTTCTAATTTTCAGTCTTGTAAATTATATTTTGTGCCACTAAGCGTGCACATAGAATATCTTCTCGTTATTTATTCTGTGGACACAACTGGTTCTGAATTCAAACGATTGATGTTTGGAATGCATATCCACAGATTATTGATGACATTTAAACCGTTCGTTTAGAAACCATTTGTTATAGTTATGAACAAGTTATTAACTGATTTTTAAATAATAATGTTGTAATATTTTAACAGATAATCTTGTTTAGAGCTGCCAGATCGTTCAAGCTATCAGCATCAACATTACTGTATTTATTAATGCTGCAGTATCTTATGTAAATGCATGGGCCTAATGGGCCTAATTGTATTAAAGTATGTTGGATAAAATTAAATGTGAAGACATTTTTTTAATAAAAATTTGGAAATTTTATACGGCTATACTCTTCTAAAGTAGGGGTAAAATATGGCAAATAAAACAAAATATAAATACTATAGCAAATGTGTCACATAACTTACTTAAAACGCTTTGCTCCGCCATTACAAAAATTACAATAGATAAAAAAATAGAACAAATTGGACAAAGTTTTTTGGCCAATGCAGAAATGGCCGAAATATACTTTTATTACGAGTTTATTCCCTAGTTACTGTCCTCATAAGCTTGTTATTATAAAATATCTGGTTACATAGTTTGACCTATAAACTTGATTACGTGTTTACGGTCAACTCAGATGCCCTATAATAGGATTCCGGCATTCCACTGAAGGATTTGAAGCCTTATAGCAGCGTTTCAGATAAAACCTCTGGATACTAGTTAAATCCACGTTTCACTAACCTAGCCGTTTCTTAGTGAGTCACCGCTCGAGGAAATTCATCAACTCAAAAAACGTGTGTGTAACATGCACAAACGCACGTAAAAAAGTTATACTTACCTCTTACTTATAATTACCTCTCGCTCGCACACGACCCGCGCTAGCAATCCAAAACAACTTTAGCAAATGATGTATTACGCACCTTCATCGTTCATGTCGCTTTTTGGCTGTCGAACCGTAAAAACTCTCATATTTTTTTCCAAACGCCCCGCAGCGAGTATAAACTTCAAAAATGTAATCCTAGCAACGGCTTTCTTCGACCGAAGGGCACGAAGAGGCCTTTACTCAAAAGAAAACAATTTCTTTGCGATCTCATCACCTCAAAAGCCTAACTGTACCCGAAACATTATTATTTCTCCATGGGGTTCGCCTGGATAGCTACCTCCCTTCAGCATGAGTCAGCCGCCAAACGAATCGTCGTGTTCCGGCTGGGGGCTTGAGACAGTTCTTTCTTTCTTTCTTTTTCTTCTATCTTTCTTGGCCGGCATCGCATCAGTGATACCTTTGGTATCGCTGATGTCCATGGGAGACGATAGCCACCTACCATCAGGTGGATCATCAGCTCGTTTGCCCGCTATTTCCATAAAAAAACAGTCTTATCAGGCATTTTGTAATCTCATGTCATGCTTCACTGAAACACGGTAAAATATCGTCGTTGCAACTTCAAAACCTCTTATGTGTTATGTGCCACTTTTGGTTATGTATCACTTTTTTACGTCAAATGATTCTACATTTTGAAGCACTGTCGATTTCAAAAACTCTCATTTGTGTACGACGTCTCCATCCTAATTTATTCACCAAATTCAAAATTACCTCTTGCTAAATAAAATTTTATTGATTTTTATCGATTCCCTCAAAAAGCAGATTTTTACACATAAGAGGTTTTGAAGTCGCAACGACGATATTATAAATTTACCGTGACTGAAACCTTCCTCATTCCATCCATCCATCCATCAGCCCTTTGAGGTCCACTGCTGGACATAGGCCTCCCCTAATCTACGCCACTCAGACCGGTCCTGAGCCTTCTGAATCCAGCGGATACCCGCTGTCTTCTTCAGGTCGTCGGTCCACCTGGTCGGGGGGCGTCCTGTGCTCCTTTTGCCGAGGCGTGGTCTCCATTCGAGGACCTTTCTTCCCCAACGGTTATCGGTCCTTCGAACTATGTGGCCAGCCCATTGCCACTTCAGCCGGCTAATTCTCTGAGCTATGTCGGTAACCCTCGTTCGTCTACGGATTTCATCATGTCTGATTCGATCGCGTAGAGAAATACCGAGCATAGCTCGTTCCATAGCCCGCTGGGCGACTCTAAGCTTATGCATTAGACCAATAGTGAAGCACCACGTCTCGGATCCGTATGTCATCACTGGCAACACACACTGCTCGAACACCTTCGACTTCAGGCACTGAGGTAACTTTTTGGACGACAAGATATGACGCAGTTTCCCGAACGCAGCCCATCCGAGTTGGATTCTACGAGTGACTTCTTTCTCGAAGTTGGATTTACCCATTTGGATCACTTGTCCCAGGTAAATGTACTCGTCTACAACTTCGAGAACAGCGCCGTCAACAACAACCGGTACGGGTGTGACATGGACATTCGACATGATTTTCGTCTTGTCCATGTTCATCTTAAGACCCACCCGTTGCGAGACGCTGTTCAAGTCCCTGAGCATTGTACCAAGTTCCTCCAGGGATCCCGCCAGGATGACTATATCATCGGCATATCGCAGGTGTGTGATGTGTTCGCCATTGATGTTAATGCCACGTCGTTTCCACTCCATCAACTTGAACACGTCTTCCAACGCAGCGGTGAACAGTTTTGGGGATATAACGTCCCCTTGCCTGACACCCCTCTGCAGTTGGATGGGGTTCGTTGCTGTGTTGTGTACTCTGACGGTCATGGTGGCTGATGAGTATAAACACTTCAACACCTCGATATACCGGTAGTCGATCCGGCACCGCTGAAGAGAATTTAGTACTGCCCAGGTCTCGATAGAATCAAAGGCTTTCTCATAGTCCACATAGGCAACACATAGCGGCAGATTATACTCCTCGGTCTTCTGTATAATCCGCCGCAGCGTGTGTATGTGGTCCATGGTACTGTAGCCTTTTCGGAATCCTGCTTGTTCGGGAGGCTGGAAGTCGTCAAGCCTGCGTGCTATGCGATTTGTGAGCACTCTCGAAAACAGCTTATAAACGTGGCTCAGAAGTGCAATGGGCCTGTAGTTCTTCAAAAGGGTCTTATCCCCTTTCTTAAAGAACAAAGTCACCACACTTCTGCTCCACGCTTCCGGGGTAGTCCCAGTATTAATGACGGAATCGAATAGGTTTCGGAGCGCCACTAGGAGGGGTTTCCCCCCAGCTCTTAACAGCTCGGTTGTGATACTTGTGATTCCGTCATCACTCGGTGCCTTGTTGTTCTTAAGCTGTTTGAGAGCCTCTCTAATCTCATACAGGCTGACGTCCGGGATATCTTCTGTGTAGTGTCGGGTTAGTTTGGCTCGCTTATCGCTCTCCTCGAGGGGAGCTGGAGCTTGAGAGGAGGCATACAACCGTCCGTAGTATCTCTCCGTCTCTCTCAGAACTTCGGGTTTCGAGTGTTATGTATGTATAGTGTCTATGGTGCCGAGCTCGGTCTTCAAACTCGTAAGCTGACTTTGCCCAATAGACAGATCTCTGGCGAACACTTTGGAGCCTCGGTTTCGCTCAATTGTGTTTTTTACACGATTCGCGTTGTTGTTTCGCAAATCGCGTCGCCTGCACTTAGAGATCTGTTCATTGAGCCGTCTGTACTCCGCCATAGAGGTCGGAGACTGCACACATAGTTCTCGTCGGTCCCTTATTAGACCGAGGGTTTGTTCTGAGAGAACCTGAGATCTACCACTGGGGTGGGTCTTGAAGTACTTCGACCCTACCTCGTGGACAGTTGCTACCATCCTGGTGTTAAACTCGTCCACTGACGTGCATGATTCTAGGCACGCAAAACGGTTTTATAGTTCGAGTTGAAAGCTCTCGGAACCCTGGATTTGGACAGGTGTTGGGCGAAGCGTAGACTTCATCAGGCGTGACCGTTCCAGCTTGACGTCGATATTTAATGTGCCTCTTACAAGGCGGTGATCGCTTCCGGTTTTAAGCCTGCTGATCACAGAGACATCATTAAATATATGCCGTTTGTCTGCCAGAATGAAGTCTATCTCGCTTTTTGTTGAACCATCAGGGCTTATCCAGGTCCACTTGCGATGCGGCTTCTTCCTGAAGAAGGAGTTCATCATGAATAAGTCCTCCTTCTCCATGAAGTTTGCCAGCAAGTGTCCCCGGTGGTTCCGTCGTCCAAATCCGAAGGGTCCCACCTTCATCTCGTTGTCATTTCGCGTGCCAAGTCTTGCGTTAAAGTCCCCCATAACAACTGTGAAATGAGTTTTTGAGGTATGTATGGCTCTACTAATGTCCTCATACATAACCTCAACCTCATCGTCGGGATGTGTCGAAGTCGGCGCATATACCTGTACGACCTTCAACGAATACCGTTTGGATATTCTGAGTGTAAGGTACGCTACCCTGGCCGACACACTCCCAACTTGCACAATGTTGTTGACGAGGGACTTGTGGACGAGAAACCCGACACCACCTTGGGACAGGTGTTCGCCCTCCCGGTGATAGAACAAGTTTCCGGATTTGAGTATTATCGTGTCCTCCCCCTGTCGTCGGACTTCAGATAAACCCACAATACTCCAGTTTAACTTGTCTATCTCTTCTTCCAGCTCTTTTACCTTGTCGTCGGTCCTCAGTGTCCTGGTGTTATATGTTGCCAGGTGCAGAAGTCGTCGTTTTGATTGGTAGCCCGATCTCTGCCGGCGATTCTTAGCACCCCCTGCCCCGCCGTTACCATAGCCGCTACCGTAACTAGGGATAGCGGGGCTGCCGGGGACTGGGGGCCGAGGCTCGTTCGTGACTTTCATGCGGGGGTTTTAGCCGGTAGTCACCACGCTTGGCTAGTGCGTGTTGGTGACCGCAGGTAACCTGACCGGTATTCGTCACACACAGAAAGATGCTGCTGCCCATCTTCTGGATTAGTCCTATTAGTCGCCTTTTACGACATCCCAGGAAGAACGGGAGTGGTGCTATTCTACTTAAGTGGACCCGGCACCACACGGGGGACCTTCCTCATTAGATACTATAAAGTATAAAAATTCCTCAGTATTTGATACTACTCTACCCGCGGCTTTCCGAGATAATAAAATAATACCCTTTATGTTATTCTATTCCATGATCTGATAATATACCTATTCAGTAGTTTTTGTATGCTGTAGGATTATATTACGCGAGTAACCGCCCTCGCTTTGCTTCGGTTTTCTTATTTTTTACACCTTGGGTTACATTATTGGAGTTTTATTAAGGATCCCTAATTTTTTTGAAAATATAATATAGCCTTTGTCACCCGGGGATAGTGTAGCTTCCCAACAGTGAAAGAATTTTTCAAATCGGTTCAGTAGTTTCGGAGCCTATTCAATGCAAACAAACAATCAAATCTTTCCTCTTTATAATATTAGTATAGATTTAGGTAACCATTATGTTGTGTAATAATTCTTGACAAAAAATAACCGACTTCAAAATTAGGGATAACTTAAAAACTACTCCTCAGATCTCGCTCAAATTTAAGTGGGACAACATGACAAACACTAGCTTTCGATTAAAAAAAGAATCATCAAAATCGGTTCACCCAGTCAAAAGTTCTGAGGTTACAAACATAAAATAATACAGTTGTATTTAATACCTCCTCCTTTTTTGAAGTCAGTTAAAAACTCAACTTGTAGGCATGGGTTATTATAGCATAGATAGATGAATATTTAAATTATAAGGATGCACGGAAATGACTAGCTAGACAACTAGTTCTTTTCAGGTTAGAGAGTAGGTACCTATTTTTGTAATAGAAGTTTTAATTTTATAAGATGTGCTGAGGAGTTTCTTTGTGGCTTTTCTTCTCCTCCATGACAAAGCACCTTTCCGAAAAGCTGGTCGATTAAAAAAATTACGTGCATAAGTGTATCAGTGAGACCTACACGAATAAAAGATTATTTCATTTCATTTCATGCTATACCTATTAGTGAAAATTACGTATTATTTTATTACTAACATAAGATATAACTATTATGGAAACAAGTTGAGAAAAACATTCTATTTTGATAGGTATATGTTTAACCTGAAGATAAGTATTTAGAGAAAAGGTCAATATTGTTGTCGTTATTGTACTATCAGGTCATAAGGTACGTTTTTAAAGTACCTGATAATGTATCAACTATTATTATTGGTAGTCGAGGTCACACCCTGTCGTGGCCCTGCTAATCTTGGCAATTGCTGGCCAAATGGGGAGCGTCCAAATATTAAAGATATCATATTTTTTCAGAAGCATGTTTAAAAATATTCGCCTATTAAAATGGCTTGAAAGCCAGAACTCTGACCCTTCTAATATTATACAACATCATTGTATACGAGTATATAAATTATGTAAAAGTTGTATGTCAAATGTCAAGCACTTCGTCGTCTTGTATTGACAAAGCGACTTCGAGCAGCGGGCCTATTGGGTATTATGAACTTTTATAAAACCATTCATGTTCCAGGCAATTCATTTATCGGCCTTGGAACGACGTATGATTGGTTAAAAAGTGTCACGTGACCGCTTTGGTAATACGAATTTGACGTTTACACTGGAACATGGCTGGAATTAAGAGTTCATAATATACCACCACGGTCAATTGCCTGTTCTTACGCTCTTCATCGTTGGCGCGCTAAATTTAATGACATATCTATGTACCTCTTTTTTACATTATAATATCATTGACTAGATTTTACAGCGTAAGAAATACTGTACTACCACAGTGAAAGAACTAAGCAAGTTATTAAGATACTACTCTACATGGTATGTACACTATATATGTCATTGTTATTCCCACATTATATCGCGACATTCCAGCAGTACATTAAAATATAATATAATTGAACAAGGAACTTTAAATTACAAAATTGTATCTCCTTAACAGTTCCTGTTGCGCTGAAACGACTTCTAGACAATTGATCCTCTTGCGTAACGATAGATTTATAACGTTACTAGCTAGCACTCTGACCGTGACTTTGCCTGCAGTTGTCGGGATAAGGGGCCATCCATAAATTTCATGAGTTTTGACCCCTCCCCCCTCCTTGTCACAGCTGGTTACGTTTGTGAGAACTCCCCCCGTAGTGTGACGTCAGATATTATGAAATTTTACACCTAGAAATTATTAAATTAAAACAGCAGTTCCGAAATAACTTTTATTTCCATTAATTGTTTTTTTAATATTTATCTATACATACCAATTATTCGATTTTGAAATGTGACGTTACGAAATTTAGGACCCTTGTCACACAATGTCACACTAAATCGACCCCTCCCCCCCTAAAATGTGACGTAATTTACGAATGGTCCCTAATAAGTACCGTATTTTTATCCAGATCATAGTCTAGGTACCTGTGTGCTAAATTTCATAAATATCCGTTCAATAGTTTTTGCATGAAAGAGTAACAGATTTCGATGTAATTCATTATCGACGCTTGATTCGACGAGAAAGTGAACGGTAGAAAAACGTTTTAATATCCGACTTCAAAAAAAGGAGAAGGTTCTCAATTCGACTGTATTTTTTATGTTTGTTACCTCAGAACTTTCGACTGGGTGAACCGATTTTGATGATTGTTTTTTTAATCGAAAGCTGGTGCTTGTCATGTAGTCCCATATAAATTTGAACGAGATCTGACAAGTATGTAGTTTTTGAGTAATTTTGAAGTCTGTTATTTGTTGTTAGTAAAATTTAGATTATCAGTTACACAGTAAAGGCTGAGTTACGTTTTCAAAATAGTGTTAATTAATGGGTGTGAAATTAAATTAAAAAACCTTTCATATAATAAATAGTTCGATGCTGACTAAAATCATTAAAGATTAGTCGTTTCAAATCGTATCAAATGTAAACCAAATACCTACAGTTAGGTATTATGTATATCTTCTGTGCCTACAGTCAAATTATTATTAAGAAACTAAGTAGCTGTTACAGTTAATTTGATTTTAAAAGTTACTCTTAAAACAGATTCATCTTACAATGATCTATTCTACTTTTTCCTTGTGAAAGGGAAATCCCTGAAAAAATGCGTACTGATGCACAGATATACAAACACCACTCCATAACGCAAATCCATCCTTGACACGTTGAAATAAAGCCCATTTTATGTTGCACGTCTCAATCAGCAATTTTATTTACATATCATTTGGTCGTACCTTTTGAATTACAATCGTGAATACACCAACAAACTATAAAGCATTAAGAATAAATTTTGTACTTGAAACCTATAGAAATACGGTGTAAATTTGTAAAATATATAAAATAGCAAGTGGAGTGATAATGGTTTTATTATGCTTTCTCTAAAAGCATATCACTTATCTTGTACTTATTATTAGCTAAGAGATAAGTTGCTGTAATGTTTTATTGAAGCTTAAGTCTGGGTGTGAAGTCCCCCTATGGCTATAAGACCACGACATGATCCAGACATGAGCTAGGGGGTCTTGGAACACCAGTAAGGACAGGAAATTTAATTAAAATGACGACCCCATAGCTTTTATAGAATCCATAATTCGACGGACCAGTTTGACAGCTCAAAATGCATAAATGTTGCCAGAACATAGTCAATGCAGTTACGCAATAATTTATTTAAAAAAATAACCGATTTCAGTGTTGGGGATAACTCAAAACTAATCGTCAGATCTCGCTCAAATTTAAATGGGATCACATGACAAGCACTAACTTTCGAATATAAAAAGAATCATCAAAATTCAAAATCGGTACCCTGTAAAAAGTTACACATAAAAAAAATACAGTCGAATTGAGAACTTCCTTTTTTAACCCACTTCAAAAAAGGAGGAGGTATTCAATTCGACTGTTTTTTTTATGTCTGTTAACTCAGAACTTTCGACTGGGTGAACTGATTTTGATAATTCTTTCTTTAATCAAAAGCTGGTGCTTGTCATGTGGTGCCACTAAAATTTAGGCGAGATCTGACGAGCAGTTTTTGAGTTATCCCTGATTTTGAAGTCGGTTATTTTTTGTCAAGAATTATTTGAATTTAAAAATCGAACCATTCCTATTCCTTCTTCAGCGCCTCATTTCAGCGTGGAGAAGAGTGCTTATGACCTGCCTGAAACCATTTAACTGATTTAACCTCGCCCTCAAATCCATTGTTATCGCTACCGCAGTACCTACCTTGACAGTCTTGACACTGATTTAATAATATTTGTATATTTATGTATATGTATGTATTTATATAGAAACACAAGAAGCCAGGAAGATCGTCATTTTGCGGTCGGTCTGTGAGTGTCGAGTTACAATTTGTTACAGTCATGTGGCGTAAAATCGGTAAAATCTTCAGTATTCTAAATGACAATTAAGAACTTTTGTCATTCAAATAGCCTTTGAGACTTTGAGAATGGTCTAATTAGTCCATTGAAATGTTACATTTTTTAGGCCTTACCTTGCGTTTTTTAGAGGACGCAATTTTATTTTTTTGATGTGTAGGGGGGGTCAGTGTAATGCTAAAACCAAGTTTGTGGGGTCGCCACCCTTGTCCCACGGCCGCCATCTTGAAAATAGGGGTTGAAATGGTTTTTACGATATATCTCTTAAACTATTTATTTGATAAAAAAAAATTGTTAACATTTTTTGTTGCAAATTAAATTCTCTACAATTTTGGTCCAGTAACTATTTGTCATAAAACTATAAATAAAAAAGTTATAAGTGAAAATGTTCAAAAAAAATGTATCCTTTTATGCATTATTTCAAGCTCTTGCCTGCTTTTGATGTCATTAAATGTATGGAACTATTGTTGGATCTTACAGATCGTACACTTTGGTGGAAATAAATTTCAGTATTGCCATACAAAAAATAATAATTTTCATACAAATGTTTCCTTCTATGCATAAATTCAAGCACTAGCCTGCTTCTGATGTCATTTAAATGACAGGACTATTGTTGGATCTTATAGATCGCACTCTTTGGTGGAAATTTTCAGTATTGCCATACAAAAAATAATAATTTTCATACAAATGTTTCCTTCTATGCATAATTTCAAGCTCTAGTCTGCTTTTGATGTCATTTAAATGTACAGGACTATTGTTGGATCTTACAGATCGCACACTTTGGTGGAAATAAATTTCAGTATTGCCATACAAAAAATAATAATTTTCATACAGGATACATTATCCTTCTTTGCATAATTTCACGCTCTAGCCTGCTTTTGATGTCACTTAAATGTATAGAAAATGTTCACATTTTCGCTTATAACCTTTTTATTTATAGTTTTACGACAAAAAGTTACTGGACCAAAGTTGTAGAGAATTTAATTTGCAACAAAAAATGTTAACAATTTTTTTTTATCAAATAAATATTTTAAGAGATATATCGTAAAAACCATTTCAACCCCTATTTCCAAGATGGCGGCCGTGGGACAAGGGTGGCGACCTCACAAAATTGGTTTTAGCTTTACACTGACCCCCCCTACACATCAAAAAAATAAAATTGCGTCCTCTAAAAAACGCAACCCGAAATGGACTAAATATTGTGTCATTTTATTTCGTCTTGTATTTCTTGGAATTTTATAGTACTAGAGACCCGAAAATGTCAAAGAGTTACTTCGCATTGAAGTTATTTGTGTATAATGTAGGTAAATTCGTTTTTTCTATTTTCACCCAATCATACTTAAATTAGAACCTCTCTTTATTGAGCCTATCGGAATCTCAGATAAGAAAAAATAGATAACAATTAACATTCCCAACAAAAAGTATAATATATGTTTAAGTTGCAGTTGTATTTGCACTAAGTACTTAAACTGCACAACATACAGCATTTTTAAGACACTTTTATAAGCTTGAAGTTAAGTGAAGGTATCTATAGAGATATTATTTATGTATTAAACGGAACCTTTCAACGTAATTTTCACCAATTGCAAGATGTCTGATCAGCTTAAAAATTTGCAATAGAATAATTTCATACTTCCAGCGTGTTTATAACACGCTTTTATTAGCTTCATACGTATATATTATATGTACATATGTAACGGAAACTTAGAACATGATTTTGACCTCCTTCAAAACGTTGGATTAAATCGTTTGGCATACTTATCAAGGACCGCCGCGATGAAAATTCCATATTTAAAAAAAGAAAAAAAGAAAAAACGCAAATCAAAAACTAAAAAATTAAAAATAAATAATAGTTAAAAAAAAAAACTAAAAAAAAACTCTTATAAAGAAAATCAAACTAAAAAATAGAAAATAAATTTGTGTAATTGTAAAAAAAGCGTGGGGTGCATGGTGTCAATGAGTAGAAGGATTACCATTTTGATAATATCTTAAAAGGCACACACGAAAGTGTTTTTGTGGCGTCACTCTAATTCAAGGTCTTGAGTTATCTATGTACCTTTTTAGGGTTCCGTAGCCGAATGGCAAAAAACGGAACCCTTATAGATTCGTCATGTCTGTCTGTCTGTCTGTCTGTCTGTCTGTCTGTCTGTCCGTCCGTATGTCACAGCCACTTTTTTCCGAAACTATAAGAGCTATACTGTTGAAACTTGGTGAATAGATGTATTCTGTGAACCGCATTAAGATTTTCATACAAAAATAGAAAAAAAACAATAAATTTTGGGGGTTCCCCATACTTAGAACTGAAACTCAAAAATGTTTTTTTCATCAAACCCATACGTGTGGGGTATCTATGGATAGGTCTTCAAAAATGATATTGAGGTTTCTAATATCATTTTTTTCTAAACTGAATAGTTTGCGCGAGAGACACTTCCAAAGTGGTAAAATGTGTGTCCCCCCCCCTGTAACTTCTAAAATAAGAGAATGATAAAACTAAAAAAAATATATGATGTACATTACCATGAAAACTTCCAACGAAAATTGGTTTGAATAAGATCTGGCAAGTAGTTTTTTTTTAATACGTCATAAATCGTAAACCGCAAAAAACATTGATCAAAGTTACAACGAACTACAAGAATTTTTATATTATGTTACTTGCTGCTACGGAACCCTTCATGGGCGAGTCCGACTCGCACTTGGCCGCTTTTTTATTTATCTGAGATTGGAATTCAGACAATATTTCAATGGACACTTTATAATAAATGTTTGCGAGTTGAAACGACCTGTATATTGGATTAAATGGATGTTATACGTGCTATGTTCAATATAATTTGGCTTTAATAATTCTATCGTGTGTTCTATCAGTTAGTTTGCATAGAAAGTGCAAGATTAATGTATCATCTATATCTACTCTACTAATCTATACTAATATATAAAGAGGAAAGATTTGATTTTTTGTTTGCATTGAATAGGCTCCGAAACTACTGAACCGATTTGAAAAATTCTTTCACTGTTGGGAAGCTACACTATCCCCGAGTAACATAGGCTATATTATATTTTCAAAAAAATTAGGGATCCTTAATAAAACTCCAATAATGTAACCCAAGGTGTAAAAAAATAAGAAAACCGAAGCAAAGCGAGGGGCGTTACTCGTGTAATATATTAATGTATGTTTTTTTCTTTCTTTTTCTACTCTCTTCTTGGCCGGCAACGCATCAGTAATGCCTTTGGTGTTGCTGATGTCTATGGGCGGCGCGGCGGCGATAGCCACTTACCATCAGGTGGATCATCAGCTCGTTTGACGGCTATTTCCATAAAAAAATGTAATTTCACACAAAAGGTGTTCGGGAGCGCGGCCGCCAAGATTTAATCTTCATTCAATTTAGTTTCTTTGTTCACAGATTAAATGCAGTTGTTACGTGGATGCTACTCGTGCTTAGGAGCCGATTTACATATTTTTGTTCAGGTATTTTTTTTTTGGAATTTTTAGTATTTTTTGTTATTTAAGAAAAATTAAAACCGCTTCAAGGTTGATTCTATATTATTTTAGATCGCAAAACAGCTAAATCTCTCTATATGAAAGCACCCTAATTCCCAGAAATGACTTAATATATTGTGTACTTAACACAACTTTATTCTTGTTGCTAATAGCATTTTGATCTAAGTCATCATCATAAATTTTACATACACACTAATTCATAACTCCTGTAATTATGTGACTTATTTAATTCGGTGATATTTAACTGGAGGCTCACGATGGATCTCTATGAGTGGAATGTACTAAAGTGTAATGCGAAATTTTCTGACGAATTTAGGCTTAATGAAATAATTATTGAATTTTTATGTTGGACCTAAGTCACATATAAATTAGATAAGTTAACTAACTGAATAGAATTGTAATTATTTAATGCCTGTACTTGGACGATATTTGAGAAAAATGATTACTATGGGACTATGGGAAAGGTATGTATTGATGCAAATAGAGTTAGAATATCTCGAGAACGACGCCCCATATCTTCTTGACCAAAGAACCTAGGTGCTGCTGGGACTCCAAGGATTTCAAAATCCAAAAAAAAACAATATTTAAAAAACAACATTCAAAAAATTATTTAAAAAACAATATTCAAAAACAATATTCTAAAAAGATTAAAAAAAACATTTTTTAAATATACTAATAATATTTTTTCAAAACGAGAGTTTTTAAAAACTCGCGTGACATTTTTCGTTACCGTCGTTTTTTGTATCACCGTCACCTTGTCACAAATCCTAAAATTTCACTCTCATATTTTTCCCATTTATTTCATAACGCGCCTAAAGAAGTATAACTAAAAAAATATGTTAAATTAAAAAATACCGTCCATACATTAAATTTAAGTATAAGCTGTCTGTATACCAAGATAGTTTTCCCGAAGTTTGCTGATGAATAAAATATACCACATTAAACAAGTTTCATGCGGAGCTTCTGCTTCTTTTTTGGCTGGCAACGCATTTGTGAGTCTTTTGATGTTTCCGTATTATTATCTGTGGCTCCTAAAAAAGTATTGACGATTTGAAACGTAACGTAGTATATAAACAGCATGTATATGATTTTATGTTGCAGCATGCAAAGCTATAGGTACCGCATTTATTTGTAATAATTTTTATTTAAATATTACTGTTACCATTTTGTACACAGTCCGCTTCAAATACCTAGACTTCGCCCTGAGAATACTATAGAACTGTAATATATAAATACTCGAGAACGATATAGCCTTTAAGTGCACATAAAATCATTACTCTCTCACGTTTACTCTACATGTACAACACGACAAAACAATTATATGAGAGGTTAGTCGTAATCTGAGAGGCCAAGCAGTTCCGCTTGTACGCGTAGTAAACAGACCCTTTGATTGTTGGCGTGATAACGTCGGTACACGGTAGTGCAGTCGCCAAGTTGAACTAAAAATAAATACCGTTTGCAGTAAACTTTCTTTCTTTTTCTTCTATCCTTGCCTTATCTTGCCTTATCTTGGCCGGCAACGTATCAATGATACTTTTGGTGTTGTTGATGTCCAACGGGCGATGGGCAACGATAGCCACTTACTATCGGGAGGATCGTTCGTTTGCCGGCTATTTTCTTAAAAAAAATCGTTTCACTGTTCACCATAATTTATTAATAGGATTCAGATGAACACATCTAACAATTTCCTAAAATGAAAAATACACTGCAAAATTGATTGTGATGGGCATTTTCTCAAATGAAAATCGAAGGCATAAAATTAATAGGTCCACTAAAAGTTGAACTTGGCGTCTCTTTCTCTTGATAAATAAGCAGCCTATCGCCGACCGGGGTACAGAGTAAAAACCTATACAGAATAAGTCTCATTTCACTATCTATGCAACGCATATAATAATATAATCATGCAACTTACCTATAACAGTCACTAATGCATGCACTTACAAACAAGACAGAGGTTATCTTAGCTTATGTCAAAGGTACAAAAGCAAGCTTTATTCAGTCGTAAATATAATATCTGGACTGTATGTTGAATGTGAGTTTAAGGCCAGTGTTCCAGTGTGTTTCGCGTTTATGTGAGTAGTATAAGTAAAAGTGACTTTGAATTTTACTCTGCGATGTGACCGTGCGCTTTTTTACGCTGATAAAGGCGCTGTTGTTTACGCCACTACGGCGTGTCCGTTTACGCCATAGCAGGCAAAGATTACTCAGGAACGCGACAGATTATAATCAATCAAGTATGTCAAACATTCAAAACAGGTATATACAAACTTATTGTTAGTTTTTAAACTTCGTCTCTGCTTTCTCTCCGACAAAGCATCGGTGGTGCCTATATAAGGTGTTAGTGAGGCCCATGGACGACGACCACCACTTACCCTTGGGTGGTCGTTTTATCATTTGTTGACTGTTTACATAAAAATATAATATCTAACGATTATTTAACGTTTAGAGATTCACGAGTGATTTAATTAACGGCATGGCAATCACTATAGTTTTATTCTACGGCACGGTTGCCGCCTCCTTGCAGAAAACGCTTTGTTTACGCCATAACCGCGGTTGTTTACGCCACAGAACATCTAATTAGTAGATGTTCTGTGGTTTACGCCACATCAGAAGCGGTAGGCTATTACAAATAGCACAGGTTATCGCTGCCAATGTCACAGATCATGTCAAAGGACCAGGCTTAATTCAGTCAGGGACATAATTATTACCTGAACTACCCTCGACTTTTAATCCTTCTATGGTGTAGTTGCTTAGTATTACTTTTAACAACATTGTAAACTACTGGGCCTGTTTTTTTCTTTATACTTTATTTTATGCAGTTTTGGTTTTTTTTTAATTATTTTTTTTGCGTTTATATCACGTAGCAGCCGTGACGCCCGTGACTAGGGTTGCCACCTTTTTTTTTTGCAGTTAAAGTACATTGGTTATTATAGGTAAGAAAAAAAAGTACATAGTATCAAAATAAAGTATAATTTATTTTTCTTTATTATTATATTTAAAAACATATTTTTTATTGCTTTTGCAATTTGTATCAAATTAGCATCTTTACTAAACAATTGCACAGCATCTTTACATTCTATATTTAAATTAAAATAAATAAGTAGGTATAGTCAAAATTATCTAAGATGCCCATAATGACACCTGCCATTTATTAATACGAACTAAATTTGTATGGGCGTCTTTGAGTGAAATGGAATAATCATTTACTTGACATGAATAGTTGGATACTTACGGACAAAGGATTTTGCCAAAATTTGTTAAAAATCCCTATTCATTTTCATTGGCGTTAATTATAAATCATATTAAACGTTATAATCTATTAAAAATCGCGTCAGATCATAATATATGCAAAATTAAAAAAATATATATATCGTCGAAACAATGTTATGTGAAGAGGGCTAAATCTAAACTGACGTAAAGTGATTGACGGCTTGAAATTGTTTATACAACCAAACATAATCGATACATTACTATAATCGAAATTTTAAAATGAAAATTGAATTATTTAATTACATTTTCCATTATGTATGGGCACTTTGTCATCCATGGAAAGTAACTACAGATAATATATTATATGTAATTAGGTAGCTAAGGTTAAAACTTTTTGCGGTAAACATTTTTTTTCCAACAAAATAATGATTAGTATCTATACATGAGTCTTACGAAGTAAACAAGATTTTATTCACTATAGTTTTTCCCTGACGCTCATAATACGAGTATGTCAAAATATTATTATGAAACTGAGCGGATGAGTTCATTCTATCATGATCTATGTATCTTTCTCTTTTCTTGGCCGGCAATGCACCAGTGATGCTTTTGGTGTTGCTGATGTTCATGGGCGACGACACAAGGGCGGATCCAGGGGGGGGGTCATGGGGGTCATGACCCCCCCCTGGGCTGGGTCCAGGACCTAGGTGGACCACTAATCAAAACTGTTAAACATGTTTTTATAAATTTTTTGTCACAATATAGATTTTATTTAAGTAATTACTTTCAATATTTAATTAATTTAATATAATACTTTGTTGTGTGTATAATACAACCCGTGTGGTGTCCGGGTCAACTTTGTAGAATAGCACCACTCCCGTTCTTCCTGGGATGTCGTAAAAGGCGCTTAATAGGACAAATTCAGGAAGATGGGCAGCAGCATCTTCCTGTGTGCGACGAATACCAGTCAGGTCACCTGCGGTCACCAACACGCACTAGCCAAGCGTGGTGACTATCGGCTAAAACCCCCGCATGTTAGTAACAAATGAGCCTCGGCCCCCAGTTACCGGCAGCCCCGCTATTCCTAGTTACGGTAGCGGCTATGGTAACGGCGGGGCAGGGGGTGCTAAGAATCGCTGGCAGAGATCGGGCTACCAATCCAAACGACGACTTCTGCACCTGGCAACATACAATACCAGGACACTGAGGACCGACGACAAGGTAAAAGATCTGGAAGAAGAGACAGACAAGTTAAACTGGAGTATTGTGGGTTTATCTGAAGTCCGAAGACAGGGGGAGGACACGATAATACTCAAATCCGGAAACTTGTTCTATCACCGGGAGGGCGAACACCTGTCCCAAGGTGGTGTCGGGTTTCTCGTTCACAAGTCCCTCGTCAACAACATTGTGCAAGTCGGGAGCGTGTCGGCCAGGGTAGCATATCCTACACTCAGAATATCCAAACGGTATTCGTTGAAGGTTGTACAGGTATATGCGCCGACTTCGACACATCCGGACGATGAGGTTCATGTTATGTACGAGGACATAAGTAGAGCCATACATACCTCTAAAGCTCACTTCAATGTTGTGATGGGGGACTTCAACGCGAAGCTGGGCACGCAAAGCGGCGCCAAGATGAAAGTGGGTCCCTACGGAATTGAACGACAGAACCACCGAGGACACCTGCTGGCTAACTTTTTGGAGAAGGAAGATCTCTTCATGATGAATTCCTTCTTCAGAAAGAAGCCACAACGCAAGTGGACTTGGATAAGTCCTGATGGTTCCACGAAAAGCGAGATAGACTTCATTCTGGCAGACAAACGGCACATATTTAATGATGTCTCTGTGATCAGCAGGTTCAAAACCGGAAGCGATCACCGTCTTGTGAGAGGCACATTAAATATCGACCTGAAGCTGGAACGGTCACGCCTGATGAAGTCTACGCTTCGCCCAACATCCGTCCAAATCCAGGGATCCGAGAAATTTCAACTTGAGCTGCAAAACCGTTTTGCGTGCCTAGAATCGTGCACGTCAGTGGACGAGTTTAACACCAGGATGGTAACGACTGTCCACGATGTAGGGTCGAAGTATTTCAAGACCCACCCTAGTGGTAGATCTCAGGCTCTCTCAGAACAAACTCTCGGTCTTATGAGGGATATAGGGGATAGGGAGGGATCGACGAGAACTATGTGTGCAGTCTCCAACCTCTATGAATACCGACGGCTCAATGAGCAGATCTCCAAGTGCAGGCGACGCGATTTGCGAAAACAACGCAAATCGTGAAAAAAACACAATTGAGCAAAACCAGGGCTCCAAAGTGTTCGCCAGGGATCTGTCTATTGGGCAAAGTCAGCATACGAGGTTGAAACCGAGGCCGGCACTATGGTTTCGTTGAAACCGGAAGTTCTGAGAGAGAGAGAGAGAGAGATGGAGAGGCGTGCAATGAGGCTCATTGACGACCCAGATTTGGTGGTATCCAACCTACAAAGCCTCGCACACAGGCGCAGAATAGCCAGCCTCTCGGCATTCTACAGGATGCATTTTGGAGAGTGTGCTCAGGAATTGCACGAACTAATTCCCCCATCCCCGTTCCTCCATCGAACAACCCGTCGTACGGCAAGCATCCATCCATACGTAGTGAATATCCCACCGCTGCGAACCAGGCGATTCGCCTCATCTTTCATAGTGCGTACCGCGAAGGACTGGAATAGCTTGCCTGCGTGGGTGTTCCCGTCCACCTACAATGTAGGTGTCTTCAAGAGAAGAGTGAATAGGCATTTATTAAGTTAGTGCGTTCACCATCTTGGACTCCATCGCCACTTACCATCAGGTGGGATTGTTGTCAAGCACTAACTTATCTAATGTAAAAAAAAAAACAGAGATACTACGGACGGTTGTATGCCTCCTTTCAAGCTCCACCTCCTAGCGAGGAGAGCGATAAGAGAGCTAAACAGACCCGACACTACACAGAGGATATCCCGGACGTCAGCCTGTATGAGATTAGAGAGACTCTCAAACAGCTTAAAAACAACAAGGCACCGGGAGATGACGGAATCACAACCGAGCTTCTAAGAGCTGTAGAGAAACCCCTTCTAGTGGAGCTCCAAAAACTGTTCGATTCCGTCATTAGATAACACTGGAACTACCACGGAAGCGTGGGGCAGAAGTGTGGTGACGCTGTTCTTCAAGAAGGGCGATAAAGCCCTTTTGAAGAACTACAGACCCATTGCACTTCTGAGCCACGTTTATAAGCTGTTTTCGAGGGTGCTCACAAATCGCATTGCAAGCAGGCTTGACGACTTCCAGCCTCCCGAAAAAGCAGGATTCCGAAAAGGCTACAGCACCATAGACCATATACACACAGTGCGGCAGATTATACAAAAGACCGAGGAGTATAATCTGCCGTTGTGTGTTGCCGTACTAAATTCTCTCCAGCGGTGCCGGATCGACTACCGGTATATGGAGGTGTTGAAGTGTTTGTACTCATCTGCCACTATGTCCGTCAGAGAACACGACACAGGAACGAACCCCATCCAACTGCAGAGAGGTGTCAGGCAAGGGGTTGTCATATCCCCAAAACAGTTCACCGCTGCGTTGGAAGACGTGTTCAAGCTGATGGAGTGGAAACGACGTGGCATTAACATCAATGGCGAATACATCACACACCTGCGATATGCCGATGATATCATCAGCATATCATCGGATGACTATATAGTCATCCTGGCGGGTTCCCTGGAAGAACTTGGTACAATGCTCGGGGACTTGAACAGCGCCTCAAAACAGGTGGGTCTTAAGATGAACATGGACAAGACGAAAATCAAATGTCCATGTCACACCCGTACCGGTTGTTGTTGACGGCGCTGCTGTTGAAGTTGTAGACGAATACAATTACCTGGGACAAGTGATCCAGATGGGTAAGTCCAACTTCGAGAAAGAAGTCACTCGTAGAATCCAACTCGGATGGGCTGCGTTCGGGAAACTGCGTCATATCTTGTCGTCCAAAACTCTACCTCAGTGCCTGAAGTCGAAGGTGTTCGAGCAGTGTGTGTTGCCAGTGATGACATACGGATCCGAGACGTGGTGCTTTACTATTGGCCTGATCCACAAGCTCAGAGTTGCGGGCTATGCAGAGGGCTATGCTCGGTATTTATCTACGCGATCGCATCAGAAATGAGGAGATCCGTAGACGAACAAGGGTAACCGACATAGCTCAAAGAATTAGCCGGCTGAAGTGGCAATGGGCTGACCACATAGTGCGAAGGACCGATAACCGTTGGGGAAGAAAGGTCCTCGAATGGCGCCCACGTCTCGGAAAAAGGAGCATAGGACGCCCCCGACCAGGTGGACTGACGACCTGAAGAAGACAGCGGGCATCCGCTGGATTCAGAAGGCTCAGGACCGGTCAGAGTGGCGCAAGTTAGGGGAGGCCT
Organism: Thymelicus acteon; assembly: GCA_951805285.1. Classification (NCBI taxonomy): domain Eukaryota; kingdom Metazoa; phylum Arthropoda; class Insecta; order Lepidoptera; family Hesperiidae; genus Thymelicus; species Thymelicus acteon. Next base: position 19,047,234 of record OX638214.1, on the reverse strand, counting down.
ATGTCCAGCAGTGGACCTCTAAGGGCTAATGGATGGATGGATGGATACTTTGTTTGACGGCAAACGCAGTATTCGGGTACGAACGCATCGAAAACGCGTTTCGGAAGAAGACGTAAAAGAAAAATTGATTTTGTTATTTAAATATTGGTAGATTTTTTTTTAAGTACAGTATTAACATGTATTAATTAAATACCTATTTTAACTTCTTGTAATTTGACCCCCGTATGTGACCCCCCCCTGGCGCCAAAGCTGGATCCGCCCTTGCGACGACAGCCACTTACCATCAGGCGGATTGTCAGCTTGTTTGCCGGCTCGGCAATTTCCGTGCATAACTAGCAGCATGTGTTGTTAGGAAGAAACAATAAAAGAATATTTTATTGGAGTCGTAAATACATATTGAGAAAACGCGGTACGAGATAGCTCAATCGAGGTAGTAGGTAGGTACCTAAATGTTATGGTTTATAGTTTACAATTTAATTTTGAATCGATTTGTTGCAAAAATTGGTTTCTTTCGTGAACCGATTTTTTTGTACATCTCTAGTGTCACTGTGATGGCAAACGACAAATTGGGCATCTTAGTTCGTGTTGACTATAATTCATTTTTTATTTTATTTCTTGCGCTGGTGAGTAGCAACATTGATTCAGTATCAAATCACCAATCGATAAATTTCGTTTAACAAAATAATCAACTTTTCAAAATCTCAAAGAAATCAAATCATACGAAATAAAGTATTTTTGTGAATCTTATTGTTCTCATAAAGTATAGAGTACAATTACCTGAAATAACGTATAATACTTTATAATAAAATACTGGTGGCAAGCCTACCCGTGACCCGTGGGCGATCCCTGGTTACATGAATAGTTGCTGCATTTGTCAATGAGTGAAAAATGCGCTTGTGTATCACGTTCTGAATTTCACGATAAAATCAGGTACCATTTACCACACGCAGTGGGGGGCTATCGCTTTCCTTATACCTAATCTTATCTAAAGACTTATCTTGTCCTACGAACTATGCCTACGAAGCACGAATATATCCGTTTAATTTTTATGGACATAATTTCGTCGTCGTTCGTTTCCACTTCTTAAACCTTGTCGGTCATTGGACGGGACCCACCAGCACGGTGGAAATAGTTAATTAAACTAGCCAAAAAACTAACTAAATTAGAAAACTCGCCAAGTCAAATGTAGAGCTTGTATTATTTATTTAATGCTTTATTGTACACAGGTATTAAAGATGACACTAAGAAAGTTAGTACAAAGGCGAGCTTATCTCTAAAAGAGATCTCTTCCAGCCAACCCATTGGTTGTGAGAAAAATGTGGGAGGGATATGGAATGCGTACCTATAGTGGATTATAATAATAAATATAATTATATTAATACAACATACATACATACATACATACATACATACATACATACATACATACATACACAAATATATTACATGCTGTTGTGACTAAAATTTTAGGATTTTCTTAGAAATTCCTCAATCGTGACGCGTACCGTACAAAGATACTCCTAAACAGACGGTAACAATTGAAATTTTTGTTCAAGTCGTCACGAGATTTGATTAACGAAAGAAAACGGTGCCAATTTGGCGCGAAATCATGTATTCGTAATTTAAAATTGGAACTAATTGTGTCCTTGACATTGGCGCGAATACAGATAGCATATTGTTCACATAGGTCATTCACACTGCTTATCTTATCTGTTACACTCACATAGGTGTATTTTTGTTAATTTTGTTACCATATGATTAAGTATCGATTTTTCTGTAGATTTAACAGATGGATATCCAATTACAGATTAATTGTATGGATAACGTAGGCTGATTATAATTTAATTAAAAAATTGTAATGTATTATACACTAATGGCACGTGCAAGGAAAATTATTTTAATGTAGGAAAAAAATCTGGCAAGGGCACGTCAATTTTTATAGTTTCGCTATGTCCGTCAGTCAAATAAAATAATAATACAATACTACAAAATACGTAAAATAATACAATTTATCTCCCGTTAAGAATCCTACGAAGGTTTATAAACCTAGGAAATTTATAAATTTGCGGTTCTTGTTATTTTCCGGTGACAGATATACCATAAATAAAATAACCTTAACCCATACTCAAGTCAGTCTTAATATAAAACTATGACGCTACATACAGGCTACAGACAGACAGACCTCATAATACGAAACTTTGTACCGATACTTCTGCTAATCTAATCATGTTTACAACTACCTGTCCTACGTTGTTTACCAAACCTTATTAGTTAAATCAGATTAAATTATATGTAAATAAATTTTAATCTATTTATTTTTATCGATATAATTATTATTATTAACGCCCCGTGTGTTTGTCGTCACTAAGATTGAAAAAGATTTGCAAGCAAATTATATAACTATTAATGAAGATTAGGCTGAGTAATTACTATTATAAGTACTATTAGGGACCATCCATAAATTACGTCACACTAATTTCATGACTTTTTGACCTTCCCCCCCCCCCTTGTCACAGCTGGTCACATTTGTGAGACCTCCCCTCCCTAGTGTGACGTCACATAATAATATTATAAAATTTTACACCTAGAAATTGTTAAATTAAAACAGCAGTTCCGAAATAAGTTTTATTTCCATTAATTGTTTTTAATATTTACCTATACATACCCACCCCTTGTCACACAATGTCACACATCATCGACCCCCTCCCTCCCCCCTAACGTGTTACGTAATTTATGGATGGCGCCTTATGTCTTCTGTGAATAATGCCTAACACAATATAAAAGCTTATATTTCAATGCTATCCCATTAGCCATGTGCTGCAAAGTAGCATGTATTACAGGCATAATTCAGATAGGTTAACAAAATAAAAATCAATGTTTCTGGGAGTAAAAACAACCACCATGTATTTTTTTTAATGGAAATAGCCGGCAAACGAGCTGACGATCCACCTGATGGTAAGTGGCTATCGTCGCCCATGGACATCAGCAACGCCAAAGGCATCACCGATGCGTTGCCGGCCAAGAAAGAGAAAAGAAAAAGAAAGAAAGAACTGGCTCTCAAGCCCCCAGCCGGAACACGACGAGTCGTTTGGCGGCTGACTCATGCTCAAGGGTGGTAGCTATCCAAGCGAACCCCATGGAGAAATAATAATAGTAATAATGGTATTAATTAATAATTAAAATCAATATTACTAATATAATCCCTCGAGGGGTCCTACCACCAGCGGGCCGGATTTAGTCGCCTTTTACGACACCCATCCGGCGTGGGATTGGGGTTAATATTGTAAGCCGCCCCAATACGGCGAGCATCATCATGTAAGTATCATTATTTTACAATGGTATGTACCTACAATGTATCATTCATTCACCATTCAGCCGAATTCATCTGTGACTCAGCTATCATGGCCTACGCACGATTTTCACACGTGGAGCGATAAGATATATGGAAGTTATTTTAATCGTCTAGACTCGTTTTTATACGAATAATTTTATCAAATTAACAAGTCAATTTAAATAATAGGAATAAAAATATATATTACTAGCTGACCGGGCAAACGTTGTTCTGCCAAAAAAAATTTAAGGGTAGGGGGATAAAAAATAGGTGTCCGATTCTCAACCCTAGCCGATATGCACACAAAGATTCACGAAAATCGGTCGAGCCGTTTCAGAGGAGTTCAACTTCTAACACCGTGACACGAGAATTTTATACATAACGAGTAATCGCCCTCGCTTTGCTTCGGTTTTCTTATTTTTTTACACCTTGGGTTACATTATTGGAGTTTTTTTAAGGATCCCTAATTTTTTGAAAATATAATATAGCCTATGTTACTCGGGGATAGTGTAGCTTCCCAACAGTGAAAGAATTTTTGAAATCGGTTCAGTAGTTTCGGAGCCTATTCAATGCAAACAAAAAATCAAATCTTTCCTCTTTATATATTAGTATAGATGTTCATTTTCTTTTAACAAATACATCTTTTAACAAATACAATTTAGCTTTCTGCACATTTCTCCGCATAAATCTTAACATCTTAAGGAATACAACGGATTTCCTCTCACATATTTACACATTAATGTAGAAAACTTTGTATGTTTTTAATCATGTTGTGAAGTGTGAGACTTGGCATAGTTTGTTTCTATGCGGGAGTGCTATACCTACGCTAAACCACTAATGTCTGTTACTCATTCGCGCAAAAACTACTCAGCGGATTTTGATAAAATTTGACAAAGGCACACAGATGATCTAGAATCTAGAATAATACAAGGTACTTTTTATCTAGAGAAACCTGAGTTGAGCCGTGTCAACCAAGGACCAAGTATTACTTTAAAAAAAACACCTTAGGATAAAACGTAGAAAAAATATACGTACTTGTTCAATGGCGTTGATGTTATTAGATTCAAAATAAAAAAAAAGTAAAATAAAAAAAGAAGTTTAAGAATACACCTTTAGAGATCTGTTTCCCTAGAATCATGAAAAATTATAATTATATTCTATTGCAATAGCTTCAAATGGCGCGGAAGTTCAAATAAATCTATATATCTATACTACTATATAAAGAGGAAAGATTTGATTTTTGTTTGCATTGAATAGGCTCCGAAACTACTGAACCGATTTGAAAAATTCTTTCACTGTTGGAAAGCTACACTATCCCCGAGTAACATAGGCTATATTATATTTTCAAAAAATTAGGGATCCTTAAAAAAACTCCAATAATGTAACCCAAGGTGTAAAAAAATAAGAAAACCGAAGCAAAGCGAGGGCGGTTACTCGTTGAAAAATAAAACGTATAATTTTCTTTGTTGCCATGTGAACTGAGAAATGAAATAATCTTTGCCATTTCGCTTATTACTTCCAACATAACAATATGAACATATTTGCGGACAAATGCGAGTGTTATCGACATTTATTATTACTTTTAATTCATCACAGCAACTACTTTAATTCATGAATAAAATAGATATAAAGAGTAACAGGCAGATCAATGTTCTTATAAATATCTTCAAACGACCCTCAGACGACTCGTATGTCACTGGCGTGCGAGGCGTCCGGGGTTTGATTCCCGGCAGGTAGGTATGCGAACATTCGTATCTGTGCCTGTCTGACACTCCCCTGTCTCCCCCTCCTTCCATCTCTCTCTCGCTCTCTACCCCACTCTCTTTCCCCCTCCCCCTCATACCCTTCCCCTTCTCTCCTTCCCCTCCCCCTCTTTATCTCCCGTCTCTTTCTCTCTGTGTACATATTATATGTCTCAAAGGGAATCTCACTACGGAAGTGAGTCATTTAATTACTTATGTATTTTCCTAATGTAAGTTCCTTGGTATTTTTATTCACATCATAATATCACAGAGTAATGATGAATAAAACAGCTATAAAAAGTAGAAGTGAGATCAACGATCTTATGTTCAAACATGACATGTATAGGTATTGAATAAACAAGGTGTCGAAATTCGGTGTCGTATTATCACGCGTCTCGGCCGCTACCGAATGTGAGCGGCTCGTGTTCAGTAGTGCCGCCATCGGTTGGCACGAAACGGGACAATCCTTGTTTACGAAGACATTTTGTTTACTCGTATAACAAATATTTGTTTATTCGTACAGCTCTGTTTATCATTTACTGGGTTCAAATTCAATGGGTGTCAGATTTTTGTACTTTTATTACAAGTAAAATTACTTTCATATTTGATTAATGGCGTTACCATTTCTTTTAGTAATATACAAACTGTAACTTTTGTAAATTCCATGATCAGTTTGCGAAAGCGTAGTTTAAAATTAAACAAAAGTAGTTTAATCTGGTTCGGCTGTCGCTTCATCTGTAGTTAGTCGTCGCAAGTATTTAATCATCAATATAACATATGCTAATTACATCGTTATATCGTAAATGGCGTGGAAAAGATATTTTATCACTGGAAGTCACAGATCAAATTCTATAGCTACTCTCTTTAGATAATACATCTAATATTAGAATGCTTTTATATAACATCTTTTATATAACATTTCATGTGTTTTGTATCACAGAACAGCTATAGAAACCATGAAAACCTGTAAAGTTTGTACAAATATTGTAAATAAATACATCGTCTTTATAATAACATATCTATTGTATAATACATGTGTCATAAATAAAGGTATTATCTACTTAATAGTATGAGGCAATACTGAAATTCATTGTTATGCAGTTAGCGTTAATCTAGTTTTAGCATCGCGAACACAATGTATGATTTACCTTTATAGTTTGGGTAAACAACGGGTAAGACGACGACGCGACGCGATCATTGTGTAATGTATTAAAAAGATGGTGTAGAAGACGTTACAATGCACCGTTGTGCTTGGCGCGACGCTGCAGCGCTGGTGGCCAATTCACGTACAGTTCAGCAGCCTAAAATTAAAACATCTACAAAATGAAAATACAAATATTATAATTACATACACCAACGTCGACACTTATTTCGTTTTGAAACGGAGCATGCTTAATTAACGTGAATTATCTATTCAATTGTTTAACGCAAACTCAAATCAAAGTCAAAGATTAATCACAATCGACTGTTAACGGAACATTTAGTTATGTTGTTATAAATACAGCGTAGTGGCACTACATAATTAAGTAATTCACTAACTTTAATTATTGTTTTATTGACTTGTTTCATATTTATTATCTGCCATTATTAGTTCTGCACACGCATAGATTTATACTACAATCATTCGTCATGGAGTATTCAAACGTATATATGCACATAGTAAAAATGTAGCTATTAAATAAAATCTATACAAATAAATAAAATTGGAGCGTCTGTTTGTAATATTAAAATAACCGCTTTTTACTTAGTGCATTTGGATGTATACACGGTACATATACCAAAACAACATTTTTTACAATTTTTGTCTGTCTGTCTGTTTGTTCCGGCTAATCTCTGAATTGGTTGGACCGATTTTGACGAGACTTTCACTGGCAGATAGTTGATGTAACAAGGAGTAACTTAGGCTACTTTTATTTTAGAAAAAAAATAGTTTGTTACGCGATATGAAGTTCGCTGGGTCAGCTAGTATAACGTAAGATAAAAATTATTTCTGAATTTTCAGTTTTGAATATAATAATAATCGAAAATATATAATAATTTAATCTATACTACCATATAAAGAGGAAAGATTTGATTTTTTGTTTGCATTGAATAGGCTCCGAAACTACTGAACCGATTTCAAAAATTCTTTCACTGTTGGGAAGCTACACTATCCCCGAGTAACATAGGCTTTAATATTTTTTCAAAATAATTAGGGATCCTTAATAAAACTCGAGTTATAAGTTGTAAAAAAAAATAAGAAAACCGAAGCAAAGCGAGGGCGGTTACTCGTGAATAAATAAAATACGACTGATATACTATCCAACATGTAAGGTGTTGCCACGAAAACGCAACTCAGTTGCAATACGTCAATTCAAAACACACTACACACCTCTATCCTAATTCGGTAATTTATCACACCACATCATACCGAATACTTGGTCACGATCCAACTGAATATATGAAGGGCGATAGTTACTACGACGTCAGTGTAGTGAAATGTGTAACTTCACTACACTGACGTCTTGAAAAGATCAAAATAAACATACTTTTTAGTAAACGTGTCTGCTTGGCGTGTATTTTGCGTTTCGGGAGGGCGTGGTAGACTTCCCCATGTAGCGTTCCATTAGTCGTCATTTGTTTTGAACTTGTGTGGACTGGTTTTGTATTTTCTAATGTTTATTTTAGAAACGAGTATGCAAAAGTGATTGTGAGGGATTTCATTACACCATTTTGATTCATCCGATCGATACTTTTAGGTATACTATTTACTTCAATATTGATATCTTCCTTCACAACATATTCATCGATTTATACGTAACTGTATTGTATGATTCGAGTTCAATCTCGTGACGTCGAGAAGGTACATAAATAGATAAATAAATAATAAATTATTTGCTATTGTTATCATGTTTGTCTTATGTAGCAGTGTCAGAAGCGTGACACTATGGTGACCATATTGTCTATGAAAGTAATGGACGTGGTTTAATAAAAAATAGATGTTGTTAGAACAACAGGTTCATTATATACTTACGTTTAGTTTTTGGTTTCATCTTATGAGTCCGTTATTTGAAGGCTGTTACCATTATAAAACTTTCGAAATTAAAATATGCTAGAATAAATAATATATTTTTCTATCTATTTATATATACGTCTGTCTGTCTGCTAATATATTTCAGTTTATTAAAGCACCTATCACAAAAAATTCCCAACTTTTTAATGGTTGATGATGAATCTAGTTCAATCAAATTTATCAATATTATGTTAAAATAGATGTAAATGTCTAAAAAAACAAGGTTATCGTGAAACACACAAAATTTGTTAGGTATCAACCTGCTAAAAGTGTCTTTGAAACCCACGGAATAGAAGCAAAATAATAATATTCCAAAAATAATAAATATAACCCTGGTCCGAATACAAAAATACTCAATTATTTTATAACAAGAAATTCTATAAAAGTCTTCCTTGATATCTTTCCGAGAGAAATTGCTTTCAACGAGAACGCAATAATAACAAATAAAGTGATTCTGTCACTTAACAGCAGTTCCATACCTTGACCCAATTCCCCAATCAAACAAAGTCAATAAACTGGCCCCGCAAATTCTAAAAGCGGTGTCATCCTAGCCTTCACTCGTATCAGCGCGTGGCCGGCGCTTGCGCATCTATAAATAAGCTGAGCGCTATCGATTCCGTTTAGTTGGTTGTCAACCGCTTTACTGTATAGACGTATTTCGTTACAGAATCGCGATGTGCGCTGCGATCGATATGCTGGCATCGGAACAAGCTTTCTACGCGCACAGCCCACCAGCCGGCTTCCTCACTGACTACTCGCCGCCGGTACGAAAACCTTCGAAACTTACCGCCCGAGGTTACTCGGCTCCATGTCTGTCAGTGCTCAAACCAATCCAGTTATCATTGAAATCGGCTCCGAGATCTTGTATACGGCTTTCCACGGAAGATATCCAGAAGAAACAGAAAAAAGTGGTGTTCGCCGATGACAGAGGATATGCGTTGGAACAAGTGAAGTTTATGACCGAACCTTCCCATGTTCCTCCTTACTGGGCGCTAAAAATCGTCGCGAGTCCACCCCCCGAAAGAAAACCGCCCCCCACACGGGTGGAGGATAACTGGGAAGTTAGATTCGTTCAACCCGCGTCAGACTATCTCGAATTCCGAAGGAGAATCACAGAAGACTGTGTCGCTCTGGAAAATGTTATCATAAAACAGAACGAATGTGCTGTAGATGGGACGGTGAAAGTGAAAAACTTGGATTTTTCAAAGGAGGTCTTTGTCCGGACCTCCTCCGATGGATGGAATACAAGCGAGGACACTTACTGCGCGTTCGTAGAGACGGGGCCTCTGTCTCAAGGCGGCGTTTCATCGTACGACACATTTGGCTTCCGGTTGCAGTTGCCGATTCACTCGAGAAGGTTGGATTTCTGTGTGTGCTTCCGATGCAAGGGTGTCGAGTATTGGGACAGTAAGAATGGTGAAAACTATACGATTGAAAAGTCGTCAGTGCGGAACGCGCCGGCGATATCTTGCGCAAGGATCAAGTACGGCAACTCCTGGGCGTCGCGCGCGGCCCCGAACGGGAACACACCCTACTGGTGATGAAAGTGACTTGTGAACGGTGAAATTATCAGTTAGGCGTCAGCCTTCGATTCTGTGATCACTCGATCAGTGCCATAGTGATGCAAGAAGCGTCACCGAAGCGTCAGGTTTGAATTTTTATAGACTGCTTAGTTAATAGTAAATTATTAATTATGAATGATTAATTATGGATTACAGACATACGATTAATAATTAAGATGTTGAGACTGAATTGATGAATGATTTAGATGTTTTATATTTTTCTGGTTACAAAAACGCCAGAACAGTACGAGTCCAGACTATATTGATCTTTGCTTTAATTTTTTTATGAAATATAATGTTAATGGATTAATATAGTGATAACATAATTAGTTAGGGACCAGTTAGCGCCAAATATAATGTACGGTAAACCGTGGTCCAGGGTTTTAATAATAAGGTAATTAACAATATTTTTTATGATTTTATATTATTTATGAATTATAATTAATAATGAATGAAAGAGGAAATGTTAAGACTTTTTTTGGATTTTCATTACGTCCTGTCAGACAAGGCAGACGTTTGGAGTTCAAAAATGATTAATATTAGTAATTTTATAAATATAATTATCATTTATTAAGATATCGTAATATAATGAAATTGAATTGTATCAATTATAAATTTTCAATAAAATTATTATTGATACAAAAATACATTGTAATTATTTCACATCCAAATGGCCACCCGAATTTACTTAAATATTCTGTCAAAAGTCAAGCGACACGCAATCATAGTAAAATGTTGATGACCTCAAGGCTGTTTTCAATCTGCACCTAATTTTTAACACATTCATTTTATTTGGTAAGTAATTAATCTTACGTAGTATTTTAAACGTAATTTGTAACTTAGGCAAAAAAGTCGGGCATGAAATGGAAGGAATTTAAGCATAAATTAACATTGAATCCTACAAGTAGTTTCTGTTTAGTATAAATTATTTTACTAATATTTTAATTAAAAGTAGCGCCAAAAGTACTATAATCTATACTAATATATAAAGAGAGAAGATTTGATTTTTTGTTTGCATTGAATAGGCTCCGAAACTACTGAACCGATTTCAAAAATTCTTTCACTGTTGGGAAGCTACACTATCCCCGAGTAACATAGGCTATATTATATTTTCAAAAAAATTAGGGATCCTTAATAAAACTCCAATAATGTAACCCAAGGTGTAATAAAATAATAAAACCGAAGCAAAGCGAGGGCGGTTACTCGTAACTAAATAAGACTAGACTATAAAAACAAAATATAGGGCAGATCTTCATAATCTCTGGATAAGTTAAAGTAAACTATAACAAAAGATAGAATATTGAGTTTAGTTGCAAGTGCAAGTGACCGAGTCCGAACAAAGGATCACGGGTTCGATTCCCGGCAATTTGTGTGACATTTATGTGACAACTGACAGTTAATTTTACCGAGTCCGGGTCATGGTTGTGTTGTGTGTCTACCAAGGTGACAGGGAATCTTAGTGTGCATTGTATTGCGAGTGAATGTTGAGGGTGTGCCGTGTGCATAGATTACCTCCAATAGATACCGCATACAAGGCAACTGACGCGCGCCAACACATACGTGCATTTGGAAGTCGACGACAATAGTGTCGACCAATACTGACCCGTCAAGTCCAAGTATGAATAAGAAATAGCCAATCACAGCGCATTGTTTTGTTCCCCGCAACCCGCGCCTTCCGCCAAATTTTGTGAGTTCAAACTTTAAGAAAATTTCACTTATGCGGTATCTATTGGGGGTAATCTATGGCCGTGTTTGTGATGTTTGTGTGAAATGCAAAGGTTATGCTTACATACATACTTACACGTGTGATTGGTAATATCCCAAGTAGCACAAAATAGCAATATAAACTTTCACACAAGGCCCACATCGTCAATCTAAGCATTTGTAATTACTTATAAGAGTTCTTTCAATCCGTAACAGCTGTATAAAAAGAAGCGAGGCTAATTAAAATGCTTTATTCTGTTTTGTGATTCTATTAGGCACCACACACATGCCACAGACGTCACTGTTATGCAGCGTTTGGTACTATTTTCTTCTATCTGCTGCATGAGCGTATGCTGTGGAACACTAGCAATGCAGTCTTCTGAATAAATAGCCACGAGTGTGCTCTAAAACTGTTGCATTTTAAGAGAGAACTTTGTGAACTACTGTAACGCAAACAGTTACTTTGTGAAGTTATTTAACAATGATTAAATGCTTCACGCTGCACACAGATGGACTTTTACTCTATTAATCAGGTGTCAGTATATACTCGTATAACAGCATTTGTCTAGGCCATGTCAGACCTAAATTGTGAACTTTATGCAGTTACATAGCAGCCCGCTGCCTTAAAAAAGTTCACTTTTAAGCTCGTAATTCTTGTTTGAGCAGAATATTTGAACTTGTGTGGTCATCTATTCTGCTGATTGAGTTATATGTAATCATGAATTTTATTATTTTATAACGTGTGGCAATTTCCGAACTAGTGAGTGTTGTTTTACAAAATGTGGAAAGATAAAAAAAGAACTGGTGGAATACGACGTAAAATTAATGCAGAGTACTTGAAGATTATTCATGATGATATGGCCGATGCGGGAAATAATATACAGCCTACAATAACAGGCCACATGCGAGCATTCATGCAGCCCTTAGCACTATGTTAAGATTACAACTATTCACTTGCCTATCCGCCATATTTACTACCTGACTGTGTATCGTTATAAAATTTTAGCCCTTTTGGTTTGGTTTATTTTAAAAGATATCGACAACAATTAAATAAGATACTACTAAATAACACATAAACAGCCCTTCATGCATATAAATATGCCAAAACAATATATTTTATTTTGTTTACAATCAATTTAAGTTACATTTTTTTTCGTATTCTGTATTATTATGAGGGCGCGTGAAAATTTTAAACGATATATATGTGGTATTTCACGATAAAGTTACCTTCCCAATAAGATTTCAAATATATTAGTAAGAAACCGAAGTTTTACTTAAATTATATTTTTCATGTCACAAAATGGCACCATGGGATCTTGCCTTGCATACAACAAGTTTTAAGGATTGACACTATACTGACAGTTTTAATGAAAATAAAGATAATGCATATCACAAGTTCGCTCGACGTTTACTTTCAGCTCTATGAAAACATTAGAAATGTTCACTTTGTGTTTATAGGGTAACATGTGGTTTGTTAATCAGGCAGCGTTCAGCTCTTGTAATGTCTGTTACCCACATAAAATGCTAATATAATGCTGATATAACCCAATTATTTTAGTAATGGGATTTCTTATACAGCTATGTGCTGTCAAATTTGTGCCCAAATTAGAGTTATATCAGCTGTTTAAGCGCTTATAACGCTACTATACTGCAACTTATCAGCTAGCGTTTCCATTGTGCTCTGTTGAAATACTGTTATACAGCGCATTTGTGCTACTTGGGATAATTCGCTGTGGCGTCGTGTGATGTTGCCAATTCTGATATAAATAACTTAATTAGGTGTACAAATACAATTAGTGTTTGTACGAGATCATTTTCTAGGTTATTCTTTACATTATCATTTTCGTACAAAGAATTAAATCATGGTCGTTAATTAATTGTCTTACTTACCTAATTACAGTTAATAGGTCCAATCCAGTGTAAGGATAGTTCAAGATAAGTTAAAATACTTATATATGAATTTAGGTGGCGCAATGATTACCATGCCGAATCGCCGCACCGAGGGTCCTAGGTTCGATTCCCAGCGAGGCGGGAATTTGAATGATGAGTTTGAATTTCTGTTCTCGGTCTGGGTGTGAATGTCCATGGCACCCACGACACAGGGAATCCTAGTGTGGGGCTATGAGTGTAAAGCGTTAATTATTTATTTATTTAAAAAAAGTTTTTAGTTTAGTATTTAGGTTTGTTTATTGGACACTAGCCCTCTACGCCCGGCGATGCCCCCATTTATAAGTACTCTATAAGTTATTCCAGATCATGGTCTACCTGTTTGCTAAATTTCATGTAAATCTGTTCAGTAGTTTTTGCGAAAGACTAACCAATATCCATACATCCTAAGAAACTTACATTTACAATATTAGTAGGATACAAATGTTTGTTCTGTGGTCGTAGATGTTTAAGTGTCAATGATATCTCCGATAGGGAACTCTAATAGGGGCATAGATTTATTTTAGAACCAGTAGATTCTCCCATACATTTGACAGAGCGAGATCGCCAGTTACAAAATCTACGTACAAAGACAAAAATCTTATTTTTTGTCCCCGTCCGCGTCACAGTGGCCGATTATATTAAACATACTCACATTGTTTGTCACAAGTGCAAACAAGGTGTGAATTATGTCAAACAATGAAGAGTGAGTTGGCTATTTGGAGATTTAAAGTTTCAGTTTGTTTTTTAAGCAGAAAATCGTAGTAAGTTTATGTACTTATTATAAGTTTAAGTACGATGGTGGGTAGCAGTATTCTGGGCGCTTGTTAAATTTTGATACATTTATTTTAAAATAATCTATAAGAAACGTAAATTCTGTCTCATGTGCGGCCATGCCGTTGCTGAATCTATAGGTAACTCTATATCTATGAATAGGGGTGTGATTGAGTGAGCGCATAAAGAATACCAGATAAACCAGATTACACGTGACAATTGACTGCAACGCCACCATGCGGCATCCTGAGGAACTAAAATGCTGTTTGTTTTCTACCTGCTAATTCAGCTCATTTAACTTCAACCGACTTCAAAAAGGACTATTTTTTATGTATGTTACCTCATAACTTTATACTGGGTGTATCGATTTTGATCATTCTTTTTTTAATCGAAAGCGGGTGCTTCTCATGTGGTCACATTTAAAATTTGAGCGAGATTTGACGAGTTATCCCTAATTTTGAAGTCAGTTATTTTTTGTCGAGAATCATCACTACAAAACGATGACATAACATTTAAGATTTTGTTCATGATTCCAGCCTTCAAAGGAGAAATGCCACTCATGCCACTTCAAAATATCCCCGACCAGTTCACAGCCAAGAAGACCTACAAGCCACTTAATTGTTTATTTATTTATTCAACCAATTGCTTTCAAACTACAGTCAATACCCAAACACAATTGTGAGCATTATCATAAACATTACTTTTAGTATGTGGTTACAGTAAACAACATTATAAACTGGGTTTCAACCCATTAATGGCCTCTATAGGGCACAAGCTTTCAACTAAGGAGACCATGCTCTACCACCATGCTCCAGGGTGGATTGATGAATATTTAGTGACCAATCCAAGTGTTGGAAGTGTGCTGTGATAGAAACCGAGGACTTCACCCTTTGAAATAATAATAATAATAACACAACACTCATAGCCCCACACTAGGATTCTCTGTGTCGTTGGTGCCATGGACAACACACTAGACAAGGACATTCACACCCAGACCGAGAACAGAAATTCAAACTCATCATTCAAACCGCCTCGCTGGGAATCGAACCCAGGACCCTCGGTGCGGCGATCCGGCATGGTAACCATTGCGCCACATGTCGAAAATACTATCTTGAGTTGTATGACCGGCCACTTATAGTCAGTGGTCTATATATTTTTTTATTTTTTTTATGGATATAGCCGGCAAACGAGCTGAGGATCCACCTGATGGTAAGTGGCTATCGTCGCCCATGAACATCAGCAACACCAAAGGCATCACTGATGCGTTGCCGGCCAAGAAAGAGAGAAGAAAAAGAAAGAAAGAAACAACTGGCTCTCAAGCCCCCAGCCGGAACACGACGAGTCGTTTTGCGGCTGACTCATGCTCGAGGGTGGTAGCTATCCAGGCGAACCCCATGGAGAAATAATAATAGTAATAATGGTATTAATTAACAATTAAAATCAATATTACCAATATAATCCCTCGAGGGGCCCTACCACCAGCGGGCCGGATTTAGTCGCCTTTTACGACACCCATCCGGCTTGGGATTGGGGTTAGTATTCTAAGCCGCCCCAATACAGCTGCCACTATCCACCTAAATCCTAAATAATAAAAATTTAAATAATATCACCACGTCTATATGGTCACAGTATAATTATGATATAATGATCACATCAAAAGCAACAGCTAAAAACGCTAAACGGAAATGTTGCCAATTGCTAATACGGTGCAACTAACGCCATTTTTGCAAGTTTGTTACGTTTTGCGAAAAGTCTAATTACCCACATGACGTTGATTACAAGCAAACGTGGTTTTTACTGGTCTTTTCGTGACATGTAACAACGCTGTTGCGTGTTTTATTAATTCGATAATAATGAAACGATTTATTACCTAGTAGCAGTTAATTCGCTGGTAGTTCTGGTACCTGAATTTTTGGTTGTTGTTTAGGCAGTAATTAAATTGCCAGCGAAGAACATTACTAGTTTCAGGGGTATTTAGGAGTTTATCGCAGAGAAAAGTAGCAAGTAAAACTAATGTGTATCATAAACAGATGATACTTAATTTGTCCGAGTACGATTAATAATATATCTTTAAGTCTAGTGTAATTTTTAACCGACTTCAAAAAAAAGGAGGAGGTATTCAATTCGACTGCATTTTTTTATGTTTGTTACCTCAGAACTTTCGACTGGGTGAACGATTTTGATGATTCTTTTTTTTAATCGAAAGCTGGTGCTTGTCATGTAGTCCCAATTAAATTTGAGCTAGAGTTATTTTGAAGTCGGTTATTTATTCTCAAGAATTATCTAATTATTTTATGTACATAGTTGTACATTATTTAATAGTGCAGTTGTAGCGTTTGACATTTCTAAAAAATGTTTAATACACAGATTAGGCCCCGAACAGTTCTATTTTGATCACGGTTTGCGTCATCTGTAGAATAATAAAACTATATAACAATTTTGTCGTGTCATGTAAGTATTGCGGAATTGTGGTTGTCCATGAATGTCTTCTTTTCAGGAAAATTTTGTAAATAAACTGCGGGTAATTTTGAATGATTCGTCCGTAAAGTCATAATTTTGTTAAAGCCTAGAGTCTAGAGCAGTGGTAATCAACCTTTTTTTTCATACGGCCTAGAGTATTATAACTACGAAAATTTAAAATTTGGCGTAATCCTTGCTTTCATGGCTATGGTAATTTTAAGGCACAGCAAGGTATGGTTGGTAGCTCAGAACACAGGTCGATAGATACATAATAGTTAAAACAACTGCATATTCAGCAATTTCATATCTTACATATTATCTCGTCATGACGTAAATGACGGAAGCTTCGTGCGAATAACAAGGTTGCTGTTGTTCCGCATCTTAAAACGGATCTAAACTTGTGGATCTATTTCTTTATTCCGGAAGAGCAATGATAAACTATTATACTTAATTAAAAACCGGCGTGTCAGGCCACGCGCAATGTAGTTCCGAAGTAGTAAGTTTATCGACTATTACTCATTAACTACCTACTTATGCTAACATAGCCGTGATTGAGAATTTTGTCACTTGTCCAACTCCAACGGTTTAGACTGCGGGGGGGGGGGGGGGGTGACTCTACCTTTAGCACTTAAAAGCCAGATATTTCGCAAACGGACCCCTAATTCCAAAAAATGGTCATTTTTGGAAGACCTGTTTAACGATACCCCACACTATTAGGGTACGCGACTAATAAAAAAATCATCCTCACGTTTACTGTAGGTATTCTACGATTCTGGAGTTTTAATAAATATGTACTAGAACTAAGCGTCTAATGACGAAACTATGTGTAAAGGTTCCGATTTTACTTCGGAACCCTAAAAACGAAAAGAAAATCCTGTCTGCTATCAAAAAAGCTATCATGATAATGACACATTTTTGAAATCCTCATGGTGAGTTACTTTACTGGGGTAACTAAAACCATTTCAATGCGACGAAAAGCACCATTATAAGCCTAAGAACTCACGGAGCGATTTTCACCCGCGCCCGCTGCGGTGGCGGAAATTTTAAAAAGTTTCAAAACTTACGAGACCGAAGTTTTGTGCGGCAGCGCAGCCGCCGCGGTTGCGATTATCGCCCGCAAGCCTGGCGGGCGAATATCGCAAGACGGGCGGTATTTACGATCAGTACCCCCCCTCCCCCCCGGTGCCCACCGCGGTCGCCCGCCAACCGACCGCAGAGCAGTGCGGGAGCAACCCGCCGAGGTTGCGGCTGACCGCGACCCGCGCGATTCTAGAAGTTGCCCGCCGGTGCAGCGGGCGCCGCGAGTAAACCGCGCCCGCTGCGGGCGTAAACCGCGTCGTGAAATATGCCGCTCGTTTTTACATAGGGGAATGTGGGGTGACACCGGATAGTTAAGAAAAAAACACCATAAATTCGTTATAATGTTATATATTTAAAAAATCATCAACACTTCTCAAAGAACATAATGTAAGACATTACTTTGGCAAAAAATATCCGAAATCAATAAAGATAAAAAGAAGTAGAAATTTATTTTAATAAAAAACATAAATCCGGATTCATCCCATACCTATGGGTAAAACCGGATACGCGTTTTTAGTCAATGGGGTGAATACGGATATTTTTTTTATGCCTTAAGCAAGCAAACGAGCTGACGGGTCACCTGATGGTAAGTGATTACAGTCGCTCATGGACATTAGTAATACCGGGGGCGTCACCAATGCGTTGCCGGCTTCGAAGAATAACAATAGACCTGCTTCTTGAAGGACTCCATGTCAAAGCTTAGTGGGAACACCGATGCAGGAAGTTCGTTCCACAGTTTACACGTGCGTGGTAGGAAATTACATGAAAAGCGAACTGTGGACGAACGCCAAGTATTAAGGTGGTGTTGATGGAACCTGGTACATCGTGATGCGTGGTGACGGAAATCAATTGCAGGTATTAAACCGAACAGTTCTTCAGAACATTCCCCGTTGTACAGACTGTAGAATACGCATAGGGAGCCTACGTCTCTCTTCAACTCAAGTGATACTGAGGTCCTGTAAACTTACTTATGAAAAATAAATAAAGTAAAGGTTTAAGATTTTAAGTAAATAAGCAGACATAACCTATTCAATGATTGGGGGTGACACCGGATACCCGATATCACCCCGTCCGGTCGTACCCCACAGGTGCCACTTTTAAAATAGTACTTGCAAAATTTTTATTCTTAGACTCACAGCAACAATTAATGCTGTTTTTTTAACTTAAATAACCAAGATATTATGAAAAGAATGTTACATTATGATTGTACATGGCCAAAACAAATGAGAATACGTCAAAAATTACAAAATATTAGATAACTTGCCATTTTTTTCTATTTTGTGGAGTACAAGCACGTGATGAAATTCTATCCTGTCCGCCTTTTGCAAGCAAACTGCCCGAGTGTTCCCAAATAACGTTTGGGTATTTAGAACGAGATAGCTATATGCCTACTAGTAAAATAGCAACTATCTGTTTTCACCCCCTGTCCGGTTTCCCCCCACATTCCCCTACATATCTGCATTCTACAGGAACTGCGGGCCCGCTACCGCGGCGGGCGCGGGAGAAAATGCCTAAGAACTCACGGAGCGATTTTCTCCCGCGCCCGCTGCGGTGGCGGAACGTTTAAAAAGTTTCAAAACTCACGAGACCGAAGTTTTATGCGGTAGCGCAGCCGCCGCGGTTGCGATTATCGCCCGCAAGCCTGGCGGGCGAATATCGCAAGACAGGCGGTTTTACGATCTGTACCCCCCCCCCCCCCCCGGCGCCCACCGCGGTCGCCCGCCAACCGACCGCAGAGCGTGCGGGAGCAACCCGCCGAGGCTGCGGCTGACCGCGACCCGCGCGATTCTAGAAGTTGCCCGCCGGTGCAGCGGGCGCCGCGAGTAAACCGCGCCCGCCGCGGGCGTAAGCCGCGTCGTGAAATATGCCGCTCGTTTTTACATACAAATCTGCATTCTACAGGAGTTGCGGGCCCGCTACCGCGGCGGGCGCGGGAGAAAATCGCTCCGTGAGTTCTTAGGCGTCCGAAATAAGTTTTATTTCCATTAATTGTTTTATAATATTTACCTATACATACCAGTTATTCGATTTTGAAATGTCACACAATGTCACACTACATCGACCCCGCTTCCCGCCCACGTCCGATAATCGGTGACCGCTTTTTTGTAGGAGAAAAATAGAACGTACTGATAGCAATAGCCGGTCAAAAAGTCGGTCAGAAATAATATGGAAGAAAATATCGGCCCGATTATCGGTCCTACAAAAAGACTGACGTGAGCGGGAAGCGTAACGTGTGAAGTAATTTATGGATGGCCCCTAAGTATATAATTTTACATAACTACCTACTTTGAAAAAAATAAGTAATAGTTTTGGGAAAATATGTACAAAATACAAAGCCATTTCAATCATAATTTATTTATTTATTTATTTATTTAACACTTTATTGTTTGTACACCATAAAATAATATACATAAGAGCACAAGAAAAGAATACAAAACAATGGGCGACCTTATCGCTTTAAAGCGATTTCTTCCAGGCAACCCAGTAACAGAAAGAAAACAGCAAGAAAATAAATTGGGTACAGATTTATTTTATTAGGTTATTTTTATAATAATAAATTTAATCGTAAAAATCGGGCTACATCCATAAACAAATTGATAGTTACAGAAACTTGACTTTTTTTGAAGTGAAAACTTCTTTAGGCGTCTTAGGCATTTTTAAGAATTATGAATTTTCTTGGGACACAGGAAATATAAAAAGAAGCGTGACACGACACTTCTAAAAGCGATGAAATAATAAAAACATAATATTTTTATACATAAAAATAGTACCCACAACTGACTAAAATATTGCAGGGCAAATATCAAGCCCTTCTCATACGGTAAATAATATTTAAATCAACAAATTGTGGATCGCCTCGGGTGTAGGTCACTGTCAATACAAAAATAACTTCCTTCTCGTATTAATGCGGAATCAACGGAAAGATATGTATATTATTATATAGGTACCAGACCTACAAACAGTACCTACACTCGAAGGTACTGGTACCTTCAATAGACATCGAACTGCGTATGTAGGTATGTTAATTGACAAATAGGATCAATAAGTAAGTTAGCTACCTATTTAATTAGATTTTATAGGTTTGTGATTTGATAATAATTGTCAGAAGCTAGTGATAGCTAGCTAGTTCAAACTCTTAGTTAAAAACGTCCACTGTAAAGCAAAAAAGGGTGCGTGTACTTTTGTACGCGCGTCAGAAGTTATACTTATTTGACATAATTAAATAAATATTTAATTAAATAAATTTTTAACGCAACAGTGCTTTCATATGCCCTCCATGGTAGTGTTAAACGTTTACCGCAACCTTGTTGGAAGTCGCATTAGAAGTTTCACTTCAATTAATTTAATAACGTGTATCAGTTTTAATCATCTTTCAAAAACTATTTTTGTACTAAATAAAAATAAAACAGTGGTAACTAACGCCATCTCTTAACATAATATGAAGAGTACATTGAGCAGCTAGCGCCATCTATTCAGCAGTTAACGTAACAGTGCAGCGCAAACGTTTAACGCAACCTTGTTTGAAGTCGCATAAGAAGTATAACTTCAAAAGTATTGATTTCCTTAATTGACGGTATTGGATGAATAATTTTGATAGGCGTCGCAATTTTGATAGATCTTATGCCCAATCGATGTTGACCTTATACCAGCTCGGAGGGTCGTACTGTAACTTCAAGCACTGATAGGGCGCAGAGATATTCATCCAATGACACGTGATCCGTCTTTACGTACGGTAAGTAGTGTAGATGTGTAGAAATTTTTAATAGTTTTACAACATAAATGGACAAAGATCCATCGATGGATCCTTGTAATGGGGATCTTAGTGGACATCCTGTTCTGTTATCGAATGAGTAAAGTATAAAGTGCTATTAAAATCGCACCAAGTAAACAACCCGTGAGAGATTGGAAAAGTACGCTGACATACTTTTAACTGCTTTATAAAAATAATCACAGAGTACATACATATTTAAAACGAGTAACCGTCCTCGCTTTGCTTCGGTTTTCTTATTTTTTTACAGCTTGGGTTACATTATTGGAGTTTTATTAAGGATCCCTAATTTTTTGAAAATATTATACACGAGTAACCACCCTCACTTTGCTTCGGTTTTCTTATTTTTTTACACCTTGGATTACATTATTCGAGTTTTATAAAGGATCCCTAATTCTTTATGAAAATGTAATATGGCCTATGTTACTCGGGGATAGTGTAGCTTCCCAACAGTGAAAGAATTTTTCAAATCGGTTCAGTAGTTTCGGAGCCTATTTAATGCAAACAAACAATCAAATCTGTCCTCTTTATATATTAGTATAGATTATAGCCTATGTCACCCGGGGATAGTGTAGCTTCCCAACATGTTCCCAACAGTGAAAGAATTTTTCAAATCGGTTCAGTAGTTTCGGAGCCTATTCAATGCAAACAAAAAATCAAATCTTTCCTCTTTATATATTAGTATAGATATAGCCTATGTCACCCGGGGATAGTGTAGCTTCCCAACATGTTCCCAACAGTGAAAGAATTTTTCAAATCGGTTCAGTAGTTTCGGAGCCTATTCAATGCAAACAAACAATCAAATCTTTCCTCTTTATATATTAGTATAGATATAGCCTATTTCACCCGGGGATAGTGTAGCTTCCCAACAGTGAAAGAATTTTTCAAATCGGTTCAGTAGTTTCGGAGCCTATTCAATGCAAACAAACAATCAAATCTTTCCTCTTTATAATATTAGTATAGATTATTATAAAGTATGTATAAGAAAACGTATTTAAAACGCCTGAAGAAAACTATTAACAATCGTTTCAACCGATGTTAATACTAGTGAAAAAGTTACGGGTAAGTAAAAAAAAAAATTATTCTATGACAAAATCATAGAAAACTGTATTTTTCAAAGAGAAGTGGCCTCACTTCTTTGCGCTAACAAAAGAGCTAACGATCCACCTGATGTTAGATGACTGTGGTCGCCCATGGACATCAGCGACACCAAAGGCGTTAGAGGCCATCCATAAATTACGTCACACGTTAGGAGGGGGGGGGGGGGGGGGGGTCAATTTAGTGTGACATTGTGTGACAAGGGGTGGGAGGGATCTTAAATTTCGTAATGTTAAAATCGAATAATTGATTTATATAGGTAAATATTAAAAACAATTAATGGTAATAAAACTTATTTCAGAAATGCTGTTTTAATTTGATAATTTCTAGGTAATTTCTTAACATGTAACGTCACACTAGGGGGGGGAGGTCTCACAAATGTGATCAGCTGTTACAAGGACGGGGGGAGGGATCAAAAAGTCATGAAATTAGTGTGATAAAATTTATGGATGGCCAAGAAAAAGAGAGAAAAAGAGAGAAAAAGAGAGAAAAAGAGAGAAAAAGAAAGAACTTTCTCTCGACCCCAGCCGGGACACGACGAGTCGTTTGGCGACTGACTCATGCAAGAAGGTGGTAGCTATCCAGGCAGGCTTCACGGAAAGATAAATAATAATATCAGTAATAATATTCAATGCTTAATAATTATTATTGCATACTTACGATCAAGTTTTGCAAAATATTTATTGACTAGCTGACCCAGCGAACTTCGTATCGCCTAACAAACTTTTTTTTCTTAAATAAAAGTAGCCTAAGTTACTCCTTGTTACATCAGCTATCTGCCAGTGAAAGTCTCGTCAAAATCGGTCCAGCCATTTCAGAGATTAGCCGGAACAAACAGACAGATAGACAGACAGACAGAGAGACATACAGACAAAAATTGTAAAAAATGTTGTTTTGGTATATGTACCGTGTATACGTCCAAATGCACTTAGTAAAAAGCGGTTATTTTAATATTACAAACAGACACTCCAATTTTATTCATTTGTATAGATTGTATAGATGTATAGATTAAAAATCGTCGTCTTTGGTCACTTGTTTGAAAGTGCGTGCTGTGTAAAAAGTAAAGATTAAAATAATGAGCTATACCTAGGGATGGTCGGGAATCGGGATTCGTCTGGATTGTCCCGACATTTCACAGACATGATGTTCAGACAAGTCCCGACAAAATACAAGATGTCCCGACAAAATACAAAATGGCTGGACAATTTACTCGTTTTCAGAACGCGTTTGCCGCCGCGGCGCCCGTGACCGCCGCACAGGCTTTAGCCGTTTTTTTCGTCGTCAGCTCGTTTGCCGGCTATTTGTAGTAAGTACAAAATTTTGTGTCTCGACAAATCCCGACTTTTTGACGTTTTGCTCAGATTTTTCGGTCTTATCATTTGGCAACCCTAGCTGTATCTACGAGTATACTTCATTTGTTTAGACGAGTCTTATTTGGTAAACATTCTGAAAACATTTTATTTTTATTTTGTAATTTAGAAATAAGGCTGACACCACGGACCTAAAAAAAAGACGGACGTAATCCCAACAACAAATTCAGTGAAGCACCCTTAATAATACCAACTCTCTATTCGTACAAGTACACACACCCACACATTGACACCACACTGCGTCAATCGCAAATCAAAAATTACGCACACATAGTAAGCGGGCGGCCATTGCTATGCTTCACTCTCGATTAGACGAGGTTACGTCCGTCTTTTTTTCAGATCCGTGGCTGACACGAAATGAAAAGCTGAAGACAACAAATAATCAATCAATGTCAAAACTAATTTCTGTTTACTATTATTTTATTTACGGCCGGTCTCAATAATGTACTAACAGATGGAAGACTGTGGATAGGGCTACCATTAGTATGTTATCTGTCATACTTGTCAATTTTTCAGACGCAAAAATTGACAAATATGACAGATAACTTATTAATGGTAGCCCTATCCACAGTCTTCCATCTGTTAGTACATTATTGAGACCGGCCGTTAAACTAATTGAAAAGAATAAGTGTTTCAATAAAAAGTATTGCCAAGATTATTAACAAATAAGAATTGTCTTAAAAATTGAGTATAACACCATCTATTGTCACTTGTTTGAAACATGTAAAAAGTAAACTTTAGTCATTAGTAAAAAAAACTGTCTGCGATAACTCGATCATGTTCCTCTCACGCCGCGATAACACCCTGCCCCCAGACGACACGAGACCGGCCGTGGACACGGTATCTAGATGTATGTACCTACTTCATAGGCTGAGAGTCGGCGATTGATACCTAATACCTAGTAGGTAGTTGGGTAAGTAGGTAGGGTTTGAGGAGCATAATATCCGGGATCCCGAGACCTATGTATGAAATCGGGGCAATCCCGGTTAAACCTTTCCTAAGTAACCTGCTTAACCATGGCGAAGAAAATGGCGCCAGGTCTTCAGGAGGTCGCTGGGCAAAGCAATAGCGTGATGATCACATACATATACATGATTAGGATTTGGCCATCCACGCCCACTTGAAAAATTCTATGTATGTATGGTTTTTGCCTACTTAGTTTAAAGCTCTTGAGCTCTCTTTTGAGAAATAATGATTACCTATACCTTCGATTCGGTTTTAGCTTCCAATGCGACGATTAAGGATTCTTTGTCACAGTTCCATCCCCTGCAGCTGACTCCCCTCCCCCTGGAATGTAAATACCTACCTAGTTCCCCCTGGACCAAAAAAATCTTATTTGCTTCCTCTAGACCAGAACCTGGGCACGTTATTATAACGAGATCGATTTGTAAGACAAACTTTTCTCAAAATTAAAGTCAACACCCTTCACCATCGGCTGGGAGGTGCATTCCACTTATACCCCCCAGGGGCGCTACGGACAAATTGTAGTCCAGCTATATTGTAAGTATAATTTAAAAAAAAAACCGATGGCGGGGATCAATTTAAGGCTTCGAGTGGTATGAAAATTTCCGACATTTGGGCTGGGTTGATCTCTAACTCCTTCAACTAATCCGCTTTGGAGTAGTGGGCCAAGGGGAAGTGGTTACAGATTTGTGGTCACACCAGTGGCAGGTTTTTTTCCCGTTTGTCACACTGCCACTTCAACTTTGTACCAGTTTGTATGAGTAGGCGTATAATTTATTATTCTGATAAATAAATTATCATAAATTTCTACAAATAGGCAGCAAGCTCTCATGCTATATTGTTTGTTTTAAAGCAGGTTAATTGGCAGAAGATAAGATTTTAATTAATGTTTTTTGCATACTATAACATAAATATTGTTATTATTAGATTTAGTTTATTCTGTGTAATTAAATGCATATATTGCTAATTATATTAAGCCATGATAAGCGTTGGCTCCCAGGACCCCAGTACGAGGGTGGTAGCTATCCAGGCGGACCCCATGGAGATATAACAATATTAATGGACGCCACCATACCCCTGGCCTTACCTCTGCGGGTACAGACTTCGGACGGTGGGTGTTTTAAAGTTAAAAGATACCACCAGGTAATAATGTTGTATCACTAGTTAAAACCACTTTTGACAATGTTCAACAATAATTTAAAGCAGATCATGAGTAGCTATTGTCAATAACATGAAGAGAGACAAATACTTATTTCGTCGTTGCGACTTTAAGACCTCTTATTTGCAAAAATCAGCTTTTTGAAGAAATCGATAAAAATCGCTAAAGTTTTGTTTAGCAAGCACATAGGTGATTTTGAATTTGGTGAATAAATTACGATGGAAACTACACACACACACTGAGAGTTTTTAAATTCGATAGTGCTTCAAAATGTAGAATTGTTTGACGTAAAAAAGTGATCTTGCCAAAAGTAACACATAACACATAGGAGGTCTTAAAGTCGCAACGACGATTTGTAATTTCCTATCCGCCGGGTATCTACATCAGCACAGCACTACGGTCACTTCATACGGTGGTATCGTATGAACCACCAGAGGTCCCTCCAAGGATCCTGCCACCAGCGGGGCGGATTAGTGGCCTCTAACGAAATCGTTCCGGCGTGGGATTGGGGTTAGTATTCTGCCGCCCTATTACGGTTACTAGCAACTGAGATAGTTACGGATATTATAGGATAGTTGTAAAACTGATGACAACGAGTCATCAATGGATATGGTGGATCAGTAAGAATTAGTGGGAAAAAAAAAACTAAAGTTTTATAAAATTATAATTGTATGAATTTTAACCATCATTAAAATTACGCAAGGTCCAGGCACAACTAATTGTAACTTAAAATCTAGCGTCATAGACTTATTTAAGCGAAAACAACTAAAATTGTAAACCTACCTAAATACATAAGTGTTTGCTAAAGTTGAAAATCCGCAGAAGAGTCCAGTTGTCGGAATTATACATTTTATAATAGGTATTCCACTATTAAATTAAAGTTTTACAAAAATTAAATCAAAAATCTTACAAGTACTGCAATTAAATATGATATCTCACTAAAATTCGTAAAATAATTATAAATTAGACCTTAGTTAAATTTCAATATTAATATACCTACATCATATTTTTATAAGTAATTTATAATTGAAACGACAATATACAGATATAAGAATTAAATCATACAGTTACTAAAACATTTTATAGCATAGCAAAAATATAAGATACTATAGACTTTTGTCGTTTTTCTTTATGTTAAGTATATTTAATTTAATATGAATAATGTATCAGCAATCCATTGTGTTTTAATTATTTAAGGCGATTGAGGCTTCACAATGAAAAGGTTACGTATATTATGTACGTAGTAAGTCCGTAATACAAATAATCTGCTACATATTATATTAATAAGTACTTACATGTTTTGTGCAATTAATTAACTTTTCATAATATATAAAAATATAACATATGTCATTCAATACGCATACCTACAGAGTTCTCATAAAATTTTCGAAAGCTAAAATTGAGATTTTCGTATTTGTACCAAACTGTTTGACACTCGGATCAATAAAAAAGGTATAATATTATAATCTCACCTCAAGATACAACAATTGAATTGAATTTGAAAACCACAAAACTACGCTACTTTCGTTAGTCCTTTTAGTTAATAGTCCATTTTATTCGACGAATCCTATTTGGTGAACAAACTTACACCGTCTTTTTTATCGTAAGGGGCCATTCATAAATTACGTCACACTAATTTCACGAATTTTTGACCCCTTCCCCCGTCCTTGTCACAGCTGGGTCACATTTGTGAGACCTCCCCCCTTATGTGACGTCACATATTATGAATTTATTCACCTAGAAATTACTAAATTAAAACAGTAGTTCCTATAAAAGTTTTATTTCCGTTAATATTTTTTTTAATATTTACCCATACATACCAATTATTCGATTTTGAAATGTGACATCACAAAATTTAGGACCCCTCCCACCCCTTGTCTCACTACATTAATTATTAATTATTTAAATATACAAAAATACCACACAAAATGAAAAATATTTAAAGATGCATAAACATTTCATGCTAAAAATAATTTTGGTTTACTATTAATTATTATTTAAAACTAGATTAAACTAATATTTCATTAAAAAGTATTGCCAAGATAAAAAAAACTCTCATCTAAAAAATGGATTACACATAAATATACGCTAGTTTTTCCCGGAGTGTCGTGCCGTAAGCGTAACTTACACGACGAATCGATCGAGTAATACCTACAGTGTAAAACTAAACTATTACTAACATTTTAGGTACATTTCATTTAACTGAAACTTGGGAACGTGTTCGCTTTATTCACACATACATACCTACTTCAAAATGGGTTAGGTACACTTTATTGTTAGGAATTCTATTTACCTTTTTTATTTATCCGAGAATTTTAACCAAACTATTTGACATAAAAACAAGCCTCAGGATCAACAGTAAATCATTATATTATTGTGACTAAATTACATACATAAATAAGTGTTTCCAACAATTTCTTTGCGGTTTGATAATAAAATCCATTCCTCGATATATAAATAAGTATATGAAATTCTGTTTAAGTATGTTTGTAAATACCAATTTTATTAAAATATGTTGACAAAAACAGGTTTTATACATATAAAATTAACTATATTTGAAAGTAAACATATATCTATAAATAATTAATCTACCTATTATTATAGAGGTACAGATATGACTTTACCATATTTTTAATTATAGGCCTACGTGTAAATATATTTGGAAATAAATTGACGATAGAAACATAATTATTGTTATTAATCATATTATAATTTTTCTAATATACAAAATTATTCATAAGTTTTTATTAAATTCAATTATACTCGTACATAAATAATCTAAGTTAAATTAACCTATTTAAATTATACATTTAAAATTAAATAGAGTTTATATTTAAATATAATATGTAATTTTAGTTATGAAAAGAAACATCATGTGCATAATTATATGATATATACCTTTTACCGAAAGAACTTCATTTAAGGGGAAATTTAAAAACAATATTTATGTAATGATAGTTTCTATAGTATAAAATCTCGTATTACATCGTAATATAAGTTCAACTTGTAATAAATATGTAATTTTAGCTCCAAAAACACACTAGTATACATCTATAATTCTAAGTTATAAAATATTATTAAAAATCTCACTATTTTCCCTCGAAATCGAGCTATAATTATTATACTTTGGCTAAACAACACTTAATAATTTGTTAATAAATTTTATTAAATTATATTATTATTTGTTACAGAATTAAATGTTAATTCAGTCAACGTTAATTTCATTGAATTATAATTTTCATTGAATATAATTAAATATTTGAACAAAGATTTTTGATTTTGTGAAAATATGCTGTAATAGTAAAACTATTATAATTATTATTTATGTTAATATACATCGATAAACTTACAATTTTATTTGATTCCCTACCCCTGAATTGTAAGGTCAGTAATCCAAGACATTACTTGCAATGTATTGCAAAAACTAAAAATGTATATTTCGATATGTCCGATCTTACAATCTTACAATCTTACAATGTACGATCTTACAATTGTTATTTTGTTAATTTAACTCGTGATACATATTTTACTAGCTGCCCGGACAGACTTCGTTCTGTCAAAAGTTTTTTTTTATCAAAACCTTCCGTCCATCTTTCAAGTTGGATCAAACTGCACACGGTTTGCAAATTTGATTAAAATCGGTTGAAAAAAATAGTTTAGGACTTCATCGCGGACAAACAACGTGACACGTAATTTATATAAGATTTATAAAGGTATTCACAGCACGGAATTCATGGGTAAATCCTACGATATTTATTTAATTTTATTATCCATTGACTTACTTTGTTTAATTTAATAAGTCCTATGAAAAAATATGTACAGAAAATGTGATGAAAAATTACTTAACTAGTTTTTCATCAGGACAATCTCTTTCAAAAATCGTTCCGGTAGTACCAGGCGTAAGGTTGTCAATTTAAGTTTAAATTTTAAATATAACATATTATAGGACACATCATTTTGGAACAAAGTTTAGGTTCCAGTAACTTAAGGGTGAGATCTATAAACTGTACTTAGACTTTGACTTTGCTCAGACAACACTTAAATGTTACGAATTTTTAGATGACATTTTGTTCGTATAAAGTATGTCAAAAAACGGCCAACGTAAAGGTTGATTTACGAGTATAACCATTATTTTTGTAAGGCTAATTTTGTCTAGGCAAAGCCTATGTGCGCTTCTCTAAGACTTAATTGCCAAGCTTAAAAATATTTTCCATGTTATAATACATATTTCCATAGTCCAAAACGTATACGATATTAGTTAAAGGTCGATGCATACGTAACGTGGACGGGACGGGACGTGAAGTTTTGGAAACATCGTTTCATAGAAAATGTAAACGATAGCGCACACGCCACGGAGGCACGCACGGGACGGGAACGGGGCACGCACGTATATTTATGCCCCGTCCACGTCCCGTCCCCTCCGTCTACGTTACGTATGCATCGACCTTTAATGTCAGCAGTTCAGCAGGTACTAAGCACAGTAAGCATACGTGAAAATTAATCACCGATTACAATTTCACAGCTAGTTTTTTTTTACATATTTTACAAGAATGTATTAGTAGTAATTTACATTAATAAGGCCAGGCCATTTTCGCGGGTCCTAATTTTAGATACGAAAAAGGATATTTCTGTTTGAATATAAACTAAGGCATGTTTACGTAGCAATACAAAATAATGTGAGCCGTGCTATCACTTGAAAATTAGAAAACTGATTAGTCAATTAAATAATTAAATGATTTGTTGCAATTAATGAGGAAATTATTCTATGGATTGTACATTAAATTTATAACTAGGTACTATTGTTTCGGGTAGCTACAAATACCTACTCAATACACACATAGTGAACATTTTCATAGTAACTGAAACAACACCCTCTGGTAATATATTACCCCTTGTACTCGTGTTTAAGTACTCTGTGTCCCAGTACATACATATTATGTCAGCTGTCAGCTGTCAAAAGTCGCGCACTGAATATTATGTCAAAATACTTAATGTATCTTAACTCTGAACAAGTGAACACATTTTATAATCTTGCCTAAAACGTAGTGATTAAGTACTCTGTGATCTTGCCAGCAAAATGATTACACAATGTTAATGTCTTCAAAAATCATTTCCATCATTTAGATGTACCTCATTCTCATTTTCTCTTCAAACAGAGCTAAAATCGTTTTTTGTTACATCTTCTGTATTATCATCTATAGTCTTAGCGTGGTTAAGGTCCTGTTTTCTCTGTCTCTCTCTAGCGCTACTGTTTTCAGTATTATCACGTTTTGTATCATCCTCTTGCAAATCTTCCACGTCGTCTAAGCTCGCCTGACCACACTTAAAATCATAATCGTTTTTAAAGATGGCTGACTCAACTTTAGGACTCTTTAATTTGTCACAATTTTCCTCCAAACTCTCATCAATGATCTCCAGGCGAGATCTAGAAAAGAATTTATGTAACGATTCTAACTTATCTAATGCTCGTTCGTTTCTTTCCGACGAAATGGTTGAATCATCAGTCATGCAAGCTGAATCGATCCTTTTCGAAATATCTGGATTTGAATCGGAGATATCTGCTGTAGATGTAGATTTATCTACCCTGGTAATTCGAGGTTTGAGCATCATGCTCGGTGGTAAATCTGGTATATTTCGTAAGTCCACTAAACTTACAGATCTAACACTTTGACTTATTTCAAACTCTTTGCTAAACTCTTCGGTTGAAGGGCCAGAACTGTCTTCTTCGAAGGGATAATTTCGAACCTTTTCCTCAATATATTTTAATATGTCTTCAGCGCAATGTCTCGCAAACGACAACCTATCTTCTTGAGACATCTTTCTATCGAGCCCTCTGGAAGACGGCTCGTCTTCTTCTATTATATCAGATAATTCCACACTATATGGAAAACCCTGAATATATTGTAACTGTGGAGGTTTAGTGTAAGCATTAAAATTATCAATATCTTCCTGATCACTCATAGTATCATCTTCAAACATCATATTGATTTCATAAACTCTAAGGATGGCTTCTTCAAAAATATTCTCCAAATCAGATTTGATATTACTCAAATCAATGACGGTTTCAGATATGCGTCTACTGTTAGGTCCATCATTGTCGTCTCCTCTATCTATAACGGTGTCTTGTGTATGAGTCAACGTTGAGTCTGACTTTGTTTTACTAAAATCGCTGTATGTTTCTAATTTGCTAAGTGTCATGTCAGATTTAGACTTTTCTGATAAAGATGGAGTCAGTGACTTCGTGTCTTTGATCCTCTCTTTACCGTCGTAATTGTCCATGTATTTGAGCAGCATTTCAACCAGTGTTTCATTACCTTCATCTACCGGTGTTTCGTCTATGTATGATAATTTAACGTTAACATTCGACTCAGACAGGCTGATACCTCTTTGCGAATTTATTTCAATGATTGGTTTCTCCAATCTCTTATTCTCCGGCCCGAAAAGGAACTCCATTAACGTTATCTTCTTCTCATCTTTACTACTTGCTTCCTCCTTCTCCATACATCCGGTAGTAGCAAGAAACTCTATCAACGTTTCCATTTTTTGCTCCAACTCCCTATTAACCTTGGTGGGAATATAAGTTTCTAATTCTTCAGGACTGGCTTCACTTTTGAAGCAACTTCCGCCGCTGCTCTTCCTCTCCTCCTTCTGACTTTTAACAATCGTGAAGAAGAAGTCAATAAGATTGGCGATCCGCCGTTCCGTGCCCTCGTCTTCATCAGAGCTCGTCAGATCAGATTCTTCTTTTACCAAAGGACATCTCTTGGGGTTGTCTTCTTTCCTAACGAACATGGTATCCTGGACGACTTGTAGCAGATCCCTGGCGAGTCTTCCTGGAGACCTGGAGTCGGAAATATGTTCGTAGGTACCTGCTGGTGCTGATCGACGTCTGCCCTTTTCGGCCCTAATGAAGTCCCAGAGGGATCCGAGTTCTGATGAGAGAGAGGCGCGGTGGTTCGCCAAGCTGTTCCCAAGCTGGCGGAAGGCCTGCGAAGAAGAAACATTTCTTACAGGAAAGTTTTCAAAAACAGGAACATTTTTTTGTATTAAGTAGTATTCTCCAAACAACACCCATTCTGGATCAAGTTTAGAGCTCAGCAAAAGTAGAAAGAAGCTCACCTGCCACACTCAGGAGCGCCAAGCCCTCAGTTTCCGTAAAGAGACTCTCTTGAAGCGAGCCATCTGCGCCGCGAGAGCTTCTGCCCCGAGCGAGCCGCCTGTCTCGCCTTCCGAGTGGACCTGGACACCAGTTTTATATCTAACATGGTGATGCTTATCTTATTTCACCACGAGCCGTTTAATGATAATATTTTTTTTTTACTTTGTTACTTATTCCCTCCCAGGATTCAAAAGGAATGTAAATGCTGGATAAGGCCTTGAGTACACCTCATAAAGATCATCTATCGTGGATTATCCAATCATCGTTCAAGTTGTGCTCCCTTTTTCTAGTAGTCGACAAACGAGCTGATAATCTACCTGATGGAAAGTAGTTATCGTCGCTCATGGACATCAGCGACACCAAAGGAACCAAAAGCACCAAAGGATGCGTTGCCATGAAAAAGAAAAAAGAATTAAAAATGCAATCTCACCTCTCTGGAGCCAGAACGCCGCTGCATATAGGATCTTATGTCCTTGTCAGAGTTCCCCTTTGACCGACTTATTCCCCTACCCAAAGCCGAAGTGGAGACTCTTCTGTAAAAGACAACACACCATAGACACCATAGAGTTGTAAAACAAAAAAAATATTGGCTGAAGCCCTCAAACGCAAGATACATTTTACAATAATTAAATTTACTGATAAAAAAAAACAATTGAAATAAATACGTCATGTAATATTAATTTGTTGACCGCCCTTAAAACTTAACATCTCTATTTGGGTTGCGATCAATTTTAATAACTTAAAAAAAAATCTATACTAATATTATAAAGAGGAAAGATTTGATTGTTTGTTTGTATTGAATAGGCTCCGAAACTACTGAACCAATTTGAAAAATTCTTTCACTGTTGGGAAGCTACACTATCCCCGGGTGACACAGGCTATATTATATTTTCAAAAAAAATAGGTATCCTTAACAAAACTCCAATAGTGTAATCCAAGGTGTAAAAAATAAGAAAACCGAGGCAAAGCGAGGGCGGTTACTCGTTAATAATAAAAATTAAATGCACAAAATCTTTAGGTAGTTGCCCTAAATTGGATCGAATATGTCCTCAATCAGAAAAGAATGTGAGCTGACCTGCAGTGCGTGGGGTCGCTGTACGCCGTCTGCACCGGGATCTTCCCTTCAGCAGGACTGTCCCCAGATATCATGCTGCCCGCCAGGGGGAATCCACTGCTTCCTGGAATTGAGGAGGTGTCTGTATATTGCTTCATGTATTTATAATGACTGATTCATGACAAACTGAAGTAAATAAAAATAAAAATAAAAATAAAAATAAAAATAAAAATAAAAATAAAAATAAAAATAAAAATAAAAATAAAAATAAAAATAAAAATAAAAATAAAAATGTTTTTTATAATATGATTGTAAAAAGTTTTAATAAAGTTGTCAAAAAGTAACTTTCACATTGAATTAGTTCGGTTAACCGGACTAACAACCGAATTACTGTCACTAGATCACTTTGACTCGTACTTATTTTTTTTGTGCAATAAAGTAGTAGTTATGGTAAAACTGCTTTAAATACGAAAAACAACGATGTCTTTAACAACTCTCACTCCTGTCTATACTTTGGGTGAGATCTATAAACCGTGCTAAGGCTGTGTCAGTCATCTAATAGGTACATTTGACTATTATATAAGCAAAGTCCAAGTCTAAGTGCGGTTTATAGATCTCACCCTATCTTACGCACACTTGTACGCACCTGTGATAGCCCCACGCGTCATGCTAAGCCCGCGCTGTATCCGCGCGATGCAGGCTCTATGCCGCGGCAGGGGGGCACTAGCCCCCCGCTCCTGTAGAACAAAGCGGCCCAGGGTCTTCCAGCTCGCCTGGAATAGTTAGGTGTTGTTTGCTTAAGGTTTTCAACTTATAAAAAGTGAGGAATGAAGATGGGTTTAAACTAGAAGTATTTTATAACATACACCGATTCCAAGATATCTGATAATTTGTTTCTTCTCTCCTTCTAAGTCAGCAACCGTGATGCCCACACTTAGTTGCTCGTCTATTGGCCACATGAGCGTACCCTCCAGGGGACAATCCATATTTTTTTAACCTAGAATAGGGGCAAATCAGAATGCCATCCAAGGGTACCTCAAATTCCCTGATAACGCATAAGAACAAAAGTGTGGGTACGTATTGCTAAACATACAAAATTCATTGAGGGGGGGGGGCAGCTGGATCCTTCTGCCTCTCACCTGAGCAGTTGGGGGGGGGGGGGGAACTGGATCCCTCTCCCTCTCGGTATGCCCACGGCTATCTATTCACACAACAAAGACATCAATCCTCACCTGAGCAGTGTAGACGATCTCATCATCCGCCAGCGCACGTTGCTGCGGGCCAGCGCCCGCGCGCCCGCCCCATTCCAGCTCCTCCACCAGTACGAACCTGGGGAGTTGGCATGATGACAACAACATAATAATAACCGGATGGTCTCCTTGTTAGAGTTCGTCTGATTTAAAAGAACGGCACTCCACTAAACATTATTCTTTCAACGTTTAAGTGGAAATATTAAGGAAATTTTGAAAAGGGAGATGGTGTTGCCTGGTTGGCGGCCGAGCCTCGACTGATATTGTTGGAGCAAATTACGTTTCCGCCTATATCGACTTTTGCAGTTCAAACCTCCAACCGGAACACGTTGAGTCGTTTGGCGGCTGTCTCAAGCAAGCAACTTTACAAAAATTGGATCAGAATGGCGACTGTCAAGGTCTTACCTCTTGGGGTCGTCATGACAACGCGCCTTCGTCAATGCCTGATACACGACGTAAGACGCTGTTGCACTCAGAGGAACCTGGGGAGAGAAGCAGTACAAGTTTACTCGTAATAGCTTAAAAGCATTACTATCTAATGTCTTGATGGTAAGTTTTCACTTCCATTCATTCCCATTCGTGACATCAGAGACTTCATTAAAGTGTTGACAGTTTCGTGATAAGTTGTCAATAACAAATATAACACAATTTTCCATAACATGAGGCTTAAAGCCAGGGTAATAATATCACCGCGTAAAACTACTGTTAAAATTAACCTCAAATAATAGGAACTTGAAGTTGTTTTCTCGCGTAATTCAAGGTAAGTTGTAAGGTGCGTAAAAAGTACTTGGCTTCTATTCTAGATCAGGCCACCTTGAATTATCTGAAGTCCAAATACCCTCAAGCATCGCTGTAGTAAAGGAAGAGCTATTAATTCCCAGGTTTTAGGTGTGGAGAATGTAGGAAATCCCAGAGAATCCATAATTCTCAAGATATAACTAAATATGCTGTTCTTGATCATCAATGTTAATGCTTAGATAATATACACTTTTTTGGCTCTTCACAGTTGCCACAAAGATTATGCGAGGAGTTTACCAGCAACCTGTATATGACTATGACATAATTTCCAACAGGTCCGAAAAGAGAAACATTGCTTAATTCGTTGGAAACAATGATATTTAAAAAATATAGAAACTTTATGCCCTTACAAATTAACCAAACAATCTGTTCCGAAAAGAGCTACAACTCATCACTCACGTTTATTATAATACACGAAGGCATTTTAACGCTGTATGTCAAATATCAAGCACTTCTGACAACAAAAAAAGTGTGCGTATCGTCTTGTATTGACAGAGCGACTACGAGCAGAACGGTCAATTGCCTGTTCTTACGCTCTTCATCGTCGGCGTGTTAGTGACATATCTACCTCTTTTTACATTATAATATCATTGGTTGGAAAAAGCTAAACTCACCTTGAGGATGGCATAAGGTATCTCGTGCGATACATTGTGAACGCACACCAGGTAGCTGTCCGGGGGTTTCCGAGACTCCTCGGCAGTCGCGCTGGTGCTGTCCTCGTCTGACGGCTCGGACCTCTCTCTCACTCGCTCTGATGATGCTGATCTGAGGAGTGCATGAGGAGTTATATCTTCTTAAAGAGGTGATAATGTTATATGGTTGAATAGCAGAGAGAACTATAAAACTAATATAATCCCTAATAGCCAAGGAAGTTATGTCTTCATTCAAAACTTCGTTCAATTCAGGTGTATTCCAACTTATTTGAAGTTATCTTCTTTTTCGCCCAACATGAAGGTAATTCTAAACTCTAGTAAAAAATAGAATGGTAATTAAAACTTAACGTAACTTGATTACGACTGATAAGCCCTCGGATTATGCGTAATAAATCTCCAATTCTAAAGACTTGGAAAGTTCTGTGACAGAATTATAAGACACCAACCTGATGCTAGTCAGCCAAGCTCTACTGCTAGGGTCATCTCCAACCCTCTTCAGCAGCAGTCTGGCTCCGGGCCTCGCGGTGGCCGCTCGCAGCACCCTCTCGTGCGGTGCCAGGACCCTCTGTGTGGGTGCCCTGGAGGGCACCTCCTCTACCAGCACGTAGTTGGCGCGGGATGACCGGCACACGTCGGCTTTGGTTAGACATTGGGCGATAGCCTGGTGAGAGTTGATCTTATTAAACTACAGAGTAAAAATCAGTTTAGATAGTTGTATGTGTCTGAAGAACCAACATACAGTATTTAGAATAGGTAACATAGCATTTTTACAATAGGCATTCTTAGCTGTAGTTTTTTCGGTCAGTCGTTGTTGAGGCTATGTTATGTAAAAATCTCAGTTTATCTAAAATACTAAATAAAGCAGACTTCATCCTTCCATAATCAATAACTTATCCCATAGAAGATTATACATTATCAGGTGCTGAAAGCAGAAAGTGCCAGAATCTTCTTATTTTAATTAATTAATTATTTATCTTTCTATAAAGTCTGATTAGACTACCACCCTTTTGCTTGGGAAAATCACGAACACCTCACCACATACTCACCTCATTAGCAGTAGTATCCTGGGTAACCTTTAGTATAGAGTAAGGCTCGTGTCTCGCCACAGCATACACCACCAGGAAGTGTATCTTGCGGCGGTCCCGGGGGGAGGAGGGCTCCAGGTCTCCGCGGCAGCTCTCGCCCGCCAGCTCCTCGCAGCAGCGGGAGAAGATCAGGAGAGACGCCATGTTTAAAGGCTGGTTTGTTGGCGACCTGGTGATGTGATGCGACGGGATTTAGGACTGTTATTATATGATGTACTGAGAGTCACCAACTTAGGATAGGCCGATCAGAAGGATGCGATGAAATTAAAGTTCGAATTGTTGAGTTGTCTTTACTA
The DNA here is from genome assembly GCA_951805285.1 of Thymelicus acteon. NCBI lineage: Eukaryota > Metazoa > Arthropoda > Insecta > Lepidoptera > Hesperiidae > Thymelicus > Thymelicus acteon. The sequence goes on along the minus strand of OX638214.1, from coordinate 19,008,949 downwards.
CTTTACTTGCCAATTACATTCACGATACCGGTACAATTTAGATACGAGTTAACCAAACGGGTGTGAGGGAACGACTGGAGAGACGTGCGGCTTGCGCGGGTGCATACGTTTACGATTTCATCTATTCAGCAATTAGGTCACGTCCCAACAGGACCGTCCACTATATTCTAACTAGTTATGAATTATGCCCAAGATACGCATGATAGTTTGTTGACCAATAGACGCTATGTTCAGAGGCTCGTTTGTTGGGGACCTGGGTGTGAGATGATCTGTATTTAGGAACTCCTTTATTCTACCTATTCATTTACCTCAGCTTCTCAAGAGTTATACAGTCAAATGCTTACAAAACAAGTATTATTTTTTTACTAACTTTTGCAACAGACGCTGATCCAGATGGGGGAGGGGGGGATATTCTAATATTTTTTTAGTCCTGACCCTTGTTTACGTACTCGTAAGTACTTTGTATGGATTACGGATCAGAAGTTCCCCTATGGATTACAGAAACACTTTTTAAAGGAGACTCCTAACGTTTTCGAGACCACTCATGGTATTTGTGGAAGCTATGGCGTTTGACATTCTGTGCCGAATTAGTTAAATCTACCAGGCTATTATAACAGAATATGTGGTACAGTTTAATTTAAAACTACCAGGCTATCATAACAGACCAGGTGGTATTATACCTCAACCGGACGTGTCTGTATCCCGGCCGCAAGCACCGCAGCGGTATGACGCGCTGCGACAGCATGTAGTTGGTGTCCGCGTCGTAGATCTCGAAGCGGACGAACGCTAGTTCCGGGAAGTTTATCTGCAAGAGATTTAATGGTATTATGTTGACCTGACCGTGGTAACTGGTTTGGAAGTAAAACGGTAACCAGATTTGTTTTTTTTATAACACTACATACTTATAGCCCCAAACTAGGATTCCCTGTGCCAACGGTAGTCTTTACGAGATATTAGCAATAAAATGATTTCTCAATGATTTTATGGACAGAACTGGTGATCGTCCATCATGATCCACTAACCTTGAAATTGAAAGTCTCATTCCAAATGGGATTGAGCGCGTTCTTCCTGGCCACCTTGGTCCTGATCTTCCTGCAGTCAGCTGGCACCCCCAGAACCTCTACCTCCACGAAGGCGTTGTAGAACGAGTACACATTCTCCGCCACGTATTGACCAGATATCACCGCTAGCGTGAGGTGAGCTGCGTGGATACCGTCGAACTCTTTGTCCATTGGATTGAACCTGGAAGGAATAGCTTATAATGAGGTACTTTCTTTCATTCACTTGCAGTTTCCTTGTAATTCAAATGGTCATTACGGAAAAACTGCTACTCCTGAGGATTCAATAAAATGCCTCATTTACTTTTGATGCACTTTCTAGTCACTTTACTTCAATTCAAAATGTAAATGTCGAGCTATTGCATATATTATGCCCATGTTCATTAGCACGACTGCCCTTGCATCATCAGCACATTCTTTTTTATGTAAACCAAACATGATAAGTGGTCACCATCGCCCATGGTTGCCTACACCAAGAAAGAAGAGTTAGAAGTAAAGAACCGGCCTCAACCTCCCAGCAGTCTGAACACTGACTTAATGGCTGACTCGAACTCGAGCGTTCAGCCAGGCAAGCTTAATGCTATTCTATTCTAGCAGAATCCATCTCTTACCGTCTGTAGGCAATATGCGTGGGGTCCCACATCACAGCTGGTTTCCTGACGTACCCCGCGCAGCCGTTGCTCTCGTAAAGCGCAGCATTGACCGCCATCGCCGCGTCTTCTGTCTGGTAGTTCAACGCCACCAGCTGGACCCCGCAGGACCAGAATAATACCGGGTCCAGGTTCGAGGAGTCTATCCTTAGGCTGTTGAAAAGATTCACCATCTTCATCTTCTTAAGTTATAATAAATTAATAATACTCGCAGTAATAATGGTATTATGAACTATCAAAAAAATTACCAAAATTACTCCAAGGGAATAGTTTCCCTGATGTTAGTCATCAGCGTGCTGGATTTAGTCTCTTACGTCACTCATCTGGCGCGGGATTGGGATTATCATTCTAAGTCGCCCCAACGCGGCTAAACAGTTTCTGTCCCATTGCAAATAAGATATTTTGGCTCAGGGATGAAGCTAATCTGGCGAAAGTACTGGTAAGCGTAGGGAATTCGCCCCACCCTGCCCTGTGAGGAGCACTCACATTGCAAGAAACAAGAACCGAGGAGAATGAAGAATGACGAAAGAATTAATGTCGTCAGTCCTCACCCAGCAGGATAAGTCCTGACGAGCTGCGTCTCGGTGTGCGCCACCAGAGCTACAGGGTGCTTCCTGCAGATCTTCTTGCCGATGGCCTCGTTGACGGAGGAGCAGCGGTAGCAGGGGTGCTGCACCGCCGGCACGTTGAGGCAGCGTGCGCGCCCCGTGCCCGAGGATAGAGACTGGGTTAGGGCTAGTTGCTGGGGAAGAGAGCTATGGTTGTCAGGTTTGTCCGTTTTAGCCATAGATATAAAGGTACATGTCTGTGCAATGTGGTTTTAGCTTAGATGAGCACTACGGTGCGACATTATTTTGACGACCCTGTAGCCTAAGTTGGTAGCGACATTGCCTGCGAAACAAGGGGTCCCGGGTTTGATTCCCGACCGGGGCAGATATTTATGTGACAGATAAGTATTTGTACTCGGGTCATGGGTGTTATTGTGATGTGTTATGTGTCGTCCATGCCACCCGCGGCACAGGTGAAAACCTACTGTGGGGGTATGAGTGTGTAAGCGTTTATTTATTAAGGCATGCCGCAGCGGTGTTCCGCCGGGCGGCGAAAAAACTCAGTGTGCGTCTAGGTTTAGGTGTCTGTCATGTTATGCCTCCATAATACACGATTACCTAGTTTTGAATTAGACTTCCTGCGACGGCAAACTAGGAACTGTAATAGATTATTTCTACAATGTTTTTTATTTTATGTTTTTGGACGACCCTTGTGGCGCAATGTTTACCATGCCAGATCGCCGCACCAAGGATCCTGGGTTCGATTCCCAGCGAGGCGGAAATTTGAATGATGAGTTTGAATTTCTGTTCTCGGTCTGGGTGTGAATGTCCTTGTCTAGTGTGTTGTCCACTACGTGTGGCACCCACGACACAGGGAATCCTAGTGTGGGGCTATGAGTGTGAAGCGTTATTTATTATTTGGACTATTGTTTAAAGATTATAGACCTAGGTAATATATTTAATTGTGTTTTAAAAAAATGCTATGTTTATGAGAACATCTTTCGCCATTTCTTCTCCTCCATGACAAAGTACCTTTCAGAAATGGTGGTGATGAATGTGATAAATGGAAAGTTTGTAAGGACGTTTGTCACTCTTTTGCACAAAAAATACTGAACGGATTTTGATGAAATTTTGCAAATAGGTAGACCATGATCTGGAATAAGCCACAAGGTATTTAATATCGCGCTAGTGCGAAATAATGAAGTGCAAAGAAAACTTTGCCAGTAGAACAGAGTGAAAGTGTACCGTGGCGGTGCTGTCACTGCTTTCCGAGGACTCGAAGCTGTTGGCGGCGCCGCTGGTGCTGTCCTTTCCACCGCTGGGCTGCTTCATAGAGCTGCGTGGAGTCAGCGGATTCAGACTGCGGAATTTTATGGCCTGAAACAATAGATACTCGTACTGATTTATTTAAGTAATTTTGTGATAAGTGTTATACAGGGTCTGATGATGAAGCTGGAAGGTGTCCCTGCAATAGGATTTACCTGTGCCGCAGGTGGCAATACAAATAACATATCACTAACAACCATGACCCGAGTACATAAATATCTGCCACGGCAGGGAATCGAACCCAGGACACTTAGCTTGGCTCAGGCAGAGTCACTACCACCTTGGCTACAGGGTCGTCAAATGACAGAAGCTTTCTTTTGGTTTTTACTAGAATTATCTTATGATCCTGGCTGGCTGACCTGAACATAAGTGACCATATCGCTGAGTTCTTTAGCGATCTGGTTGCTCCGTTTCCTGTTGGTGGCGTGCTTGATGCTCCCCGAGGCTCCTTCTGCGTCCCCCTCACCCCGTCGGTAGCTCTGGTAGAGCGAGAGGGACGTACGACCCACCTTCTCTTCCATCGCGTTAAGGATTTTGTGCAGTTCCTTCTCTGGAAGATGATGAAAGTTAGTGAGAAGAGAACACTAGTATTGGCTCGTCTGAACATTTTGCTTTGCGAACTTTAGCGCATGTAAGACAGAGATAGCAACACGAACATTGTTCGAGCCCGAACCGCCTGCGCCGACCACCGAGAGGGTAGCGGGCGCGCGGGACGAGGCGCGCGGTGCCACACAACCACTTCGCCTCTAGCCATCGACGACACCACGCGCGTACCTTGTTCGGAGCTCTTTTCTGTACCAATCCTCGCTATTATAATTATTTTCTACAGTCCACGTTAGTTTTATTGAAGGACCTAAACATTAATGGTCCTTCGAGCCAGATTCATCATTCCAACCTGGATGTATAATATTATTTGATACTCCCTACAAACATGTGAACGTGACTGAGACATAACACGCCGCGTACCGAGCATTGCTGAATTATGTTTCTGCGCAGCCTTCTGCGCGAAGTTCAGCCACGCCAAGATACGTCGGCCGTACTGTACTACAGACCGTCGTTCGTCTGATGATATGATCTTGAGAATCCTACCTACTAATATTATAAATGTGAAAGTTGTTATTCTTTTACGCAAAGAACTACTACCGCAACGGATTTCCACGAAATTTTGCAAACAGGTAGGCTATCTTGAAAAAGACATAGGGTCAGAGCGTTAGTAAATTATAAATCTATGACATAGATGATTCTTAGTATTCTAATATGCATAAGTGTATCTATATTTTTATACGAGTAACCGCCCTCGCTTTGCTTCGATTTTCTTGTTTTTTTACACCTTGGATTACATTATTGGAGTTTTATTAAAGATCCTTATATTTTTGAAAATATAATGTAGCCTATGTCACCCGGCGATAGTGTAGCTTCCCAACAGTGAAAGAATGTTTCAAATCGGTTCAGTAGTTTCGGAGCTTATTCAATGCAAACAAACAATCAAATCTTTCCTCTTTAAATAATAGCAGACGAGCCACGTGATGGTCAAAGAAAATGTTGGAGAAAGAGAAAAAAGCTGACATTCTGTTCAAGCAGGAATTTAAAAACCAATGAATTTGGTAGATCTCTACTACTTGACCGTTTTGAAGCAACAACTTGACGCTCTCACCATCGAGTTCCTCGTCATCCTCATCATAGTCCTCGTCGGAGAAGTACTCGGTGAGCGAGCTGCCGGCCGACTGGTTGGACATGATGGAGCTGGTGCGGGCCTGCTCGGGGAGAGACGCGCTCGTGTGACGGATGCCATTGGACTTGCTGCTGAGAGAGACGGGTGTATGATGGATTGGAGAAAGAGAGAGACGGAAGAGGTGGTTAAGAAAATAGAAGTATCAGATAATTATCAATTTATTATATTATTCAACAATAATATGCGCTATTGTCCAGCCGTTTGTACTGACACATTGATTGAGTGAAGCAACTGGTAAGTAATTGATCAGTCACTTGGGAAAGGTTGTTCCGATACTTGGGTTGACCACTAACCACTTGACTGGAGTGGTATAAACCAGCCAACTAAAGGCCTTGTAGTCTTTGGGTTGCAAAAGACGTCCTTAATCCACAGTGCATCAGCGTGGTCACCTCAATTATAACTAGATACCCATGCTGTGTAGTGGGCCATTAATGGATTAAAGCGAAAAAAGTAGACAAGTTTTCGTTTTTTAAACGCTCCTATTGCTACCTACCATGGAATAATGGTCTTCTACTATTTTGACTGTTTTATCGACTTATTCCATACCTGAATGCAGTAGTGAGTACGCCGCCATAGCCCTGAGCGGACGTGGCGCCCGTCAGACCAACTGTAGGACTGGATTCTATTGGCGGCAGCTTCTTATTCTTAATTAGGACCTAGAAATGTCATACCAATTTTAAAACTGAAGCTGAATTCTATTGAAGGATAACTGGGACTATTTTAGTACCAGGAGTCATAGTAATCCCATGGCACAAAAGGAAGAGAAGAAAAGGTAGTGTTCAAATACCCAAACAAACTTTTCAGTAAGTTTTATACTAACCTTATACTTCAGCTGTTCAGGGCTTGGCAACCGAGGGTCATCAGTGTAGTCAGCTTCGAACAAGAACGACGTCACCAATTGCTCTCCAAATACTGCCTGGATGAAAAGGGATCAGTACAGTAGGTCGGGAAACTCAAGTCATTTAGGACGTCATTATCAACGAATATTTTTTTTTATGGAAATAGCCGGCAAACGAGCTGACGATCCACCTGATGGTAAGTGGCTATCGTTGCCCATGGACATCAGCAACACCAAAGGCATCACTTATGCGTTTGCTGCCAAGAAAGAGAGAAGAACACGACGGACACGACGAGTCATTTGGCGGCTGACTCATGCTCAAGGGTGGTAGTTATCCAGGTGAACCCCATAATAGAAAATAATAGTAGTAATAATGGTATTAATTAACAGTTAAAATCAATATTACCAATAACTATAATCCCTTGAAGGGCCCTACCACCAGCGAGCCAGATTTAGTCGCCTTTTACGACACCCATCCGGCGTGGGATTGTGTGGAAAGTGTTTTCACACAAATCAGACTGGCCTTTTAAAGATTGCAAAAGAGCGCAACAATGCCCACATAATCGCATAATTAGAAAAACTTCGATATGCTTCAAGCTTTGTTGCCAGGATTATGGAATGACTCAGGACACATAAATAGGTTCTGTGGTACCAACTTCCATCAGACCTGTCACTAAAAGACCCGATCCCAGAATAAAAAAAAAAAAATTCAACCAATTCAGAATTTAACAGCACTGGAGCAGCGAAGTGTATACTCTAATAAAATACATACATCATAGTCAAAGCTATGCGTCACCTAAGAAGTAGTTGTGATGCAGGGGCGTAGCTACCACCGTTTCAATTATACGGGGCCCCCAGCGTATAGGGGCCCCCACTAACACTCCCAAAAAAAAAGCTCGCCAGCGGCCTACGACTGCTACAGTTGGCACTCCTTTTATATTTGACAGCTGACGTTGAGGGGGCCCCACAACAAATATTGATATGGGGCCTCCTTAGGGCAAGCTACGCCACTGTTGTGATGAATCTTATAAATCCAGCTGACCTCAAAAGTGCTGGCCATGACTTGCTGCTGGGGCAGGCTGCAATGGTTCTCGATGCTCAGGATCAATGGATAAGGTGACGTCACGAATGCGCTCCTGTAAAATTAAATTTGTTTGCCTAAAGTATCTCGTCAAATTAGTAGTGTAATCGAAGCAAAAAAACCTATAGAATTAAAACCTACGTACATAGTGTGTTATTAGTAAATTACCATCAATTCGGGTAGAATTACGACGATCCTACTTCCATAATTTTATTATGTCACCTGCAGAGAAAAGTAACCCATCTGTTTATAAATACACGAAGCAACGTTTCCGTTGCCTGTTGCGTTGTACAGATGGGTTACTGTAACTGTACATGTTGCTTACGATAGTGCTGTGGATTACCTACCTACTTTTGCGAATGTTTTTAAGCTAAAACCACGTCCAATTTTTTAATCCTTATCTGTGCCCACAGAAAGTACTAAAATCGGCACGAACTGCGAAGTGTATCAAAATGTATGCCCAATTCTTCTGAATTTTAATTTCGAATGTATCAGATAGTTTAAATATATAATAAATATCCTTTTTTTTTTCAAAAATAGTCACTGCAATGTAAGATATGATTCAGCCAGTTACCAGTTATTACCTGGCAATGGTCTCCACAACTCGTCTGAACGGTATCTTTGTCGTGAAGGTGTGGCCATGGTAGATCACCGGGCTGCCGTCGTCTCCGTCCCAGCAGTCCAGCTCCACACACCTGCATCCCGTCAGTAGAACCTGAAGGAAGGTTGCTTATGTATGAAATGTGCTAAATTATTTTTAAAGTGAAACTTTTATTCTATCGCCCCAAAATTTTTGTCGCATTACAGCCGGCCCTGGAGTAATAATAATATCGCTAAACATTCATAGCCCCAGACTAGGATACCCCGTATCGTGGGTGACATGGATAACACACAAGACAAGGACGTGGGCACCCAGACCGAGAACAGAAATCCAAACTCATCGTTCAAACTTCCGCCTTGCTGGGAATTGAACCCAGAACCCATTGCGCCACACAGGTCGTCAATAATAATAATGGAGATTCTATGATTTAAATAAATATTGCTCTTAGTTTTTAATATGCGTTTATCATCTAAATGATTGTATTAATTAGATATGTATTCCGTACTGTAATACGCAAATTGAAATTAAATTTTATAATCGAATATTCTGTCTACTATTGATTCCCCATTATCATTCCCAATTTTCAAGAATTAATTAAGATTATAAACGCAATTTTAATACCCTAAATCGAATAATTTTCTAAAATTTTTTAGTTAAATGCCTACAAACCGAAAAAGTTTCACTTGCATCGTGGTTTCTTAAAACCACACTTTTATGGTTTATAGTATTTTTATAAGAATCCAAAAATATAAAGTAAAAAATACTGTGGATAAACCACGACCTTATAGGCCAGTTCTTAGAAGGCTAGGGTATCTAGCGAGCAAGAACTTTTTGGTTCAATTCCCGACTTGATGAACTTTAGTCGAGTCGTAGTTATTTCGTATGAGGTGAAGTCTAAATGGAATAACGTTATCGATTATTTTCAAGTAGGTTGGTATGTGGATACCTATCTACCATGGGCGTAGCCAGAATTTAGTTTCGGGGGGGGGGGGGGGGGTCAAGAAAATACATCGCCTAAAAGTACATAAAAAACCCTAAAGAAAATTGAGAATTCAAAAGATTCAAAGATTTTTATTGAACAATAAAACACATGTACACAATTGAATTTGTTCGTAAACAACTGCTATAGTTGGTAAACTGTGGAATTGGAAGTTGGTGCTGTAGAATTGAGGGAGTCATTTATTTTTTCTCATGACGTATGTAGTGCCATCTATTATTAGTTTAATCAAAAGTTCAAAAACGTGGTAAATAGAAATAAAGCTCCTAAAAATGTCAATATCTTAACTTTTCGCGGGGGGGGGGGGGGGGTTGAACCCCCGGAAACCCCCCCCCCCCCCGGCTACGCCCATGCTATCTACCTACCCACCCTAGGGTAGCTAAACGGAATGACTGTTTCCGATTATCCATCCTAGTTTGGGGGTTGGAAATAAAGTTTTAAAAGTCTGATCGCTGATAAACTCATTTTTTTACTATAGGAATAACAATACGTTCTCTATGTTCCTGCGTTCCTGGTGTTTTATATTATAATATGGGCAAGGGCCACCATATTAATTTAGAAAACTGGAACCCGGTTTATTTATATATAAAGATGATTTAATTATCCATAGATTGTAAAAGTTGTTTAATGTGTTTGATGTTTCCCTTTCACTTTATACTTAATTACCTCGCGAGTGTATATCTCGGTGAGTATACACACTTCATTAAACACTTTAATCTCATTAAACTACTCGTCTGAATACCCTTCACATTTAAAGTGCGATGTGCCGTGTGCGGTACTGTGGTGTGCCCGATTTCTAATGCGCATGCTCCAAATTATTGATTACGAACTCAGTCGCGTCACTAGCACTGCTAGTAAGTACACAGTTGCATAACCGTCTCGTTAATTTAAGCTTTTACTACTTATTCTAAGTACTTTAATATAATTTCTTCTGTGACAAAATTTTCAGATTTTGTTCGGTGAAAGTTAAATAATTTATTGCATTACTCTATATTCTCTCATTGTAATCTGTGTCAAAGAAGATCTATGAAACCGTATAGTCTGTAATCTTAACTGTCAGTGTCATTAACGTAGTACACTGTCACTTCGCTGTCAAGTGTCAACAAGTCAACAAGTTCAAGTTTCATCAACATTGTTTTGTTAATTTGTTTGGTTGTGGTTCGTTTTTAATTTGCCGGTTTTCGCGTGTTTAATTACAAATTTAATTAATCAATGAGCAATATGAAGGAAGATTCAACTGATATTGACTCACGAAATGTTGTAAAGAACCGAGAGTTGCTGTATCGCATGATAATCAGGTAAGAATTACTCTGTTTACATCTTGTTTTCATTTTCAAGTGTATTAAACGTTTTTATCTAAATATTCTATACCTGGCAGAGTTGCAATTAATTCAGTTCTAATATTGGTCGCCCAGTTATTAAGTAAGTTAATCTAATTGTAAGATTTAAAGTTAAAATCGAACTTATCAAAGATTAGAGGTTATGTCAATAAAAATTCTGTTATAATAAAAAATACTCTTTAATAATACAGTGATTAAATCTACTAATTTACTTGTTGATATACTTACCACGATGCAATACAAAATATTTGGTTACATTAAAGTATTGGACTTGAAGTACATTTCAAATTATACTCAACTTATTGTTTCTTTCAGCCAACTATATTATGATGGATTTCAAGCAATTGGTGCAACTTTATCTGCCACTGTGCATGCGGATCCTCCGTGCCCTCCGAGTGACAGGTACCTGGCCTCTACGTTACCAGTTTCTCATTGTAATTGTTGTCATTGTAGAAATGAAGTTGTGTTGTTGGATTTTTACGTCAGTATTTACTTGGCAGACTCCTGAACCTCATGATGGTGGGCCTGCAGAATGAGCCTGATCGCAAGGACCGCCTCGCTGCCTCCAGCGGAGCTGAACATCTTCTCGGGACTACTGGTTTTGGTGAGCTTTATTAGTTAAGCTTCTTTTTTATGTGTTAAGAATATACATATAGATATATATATTATGTATTGTATACGGGTATGCCGGAACGGAGACGCAGGCAAGCTATTCCAATCCTTCGCGGTGCGCATAATGAATGACGATGCAAACTGCGTCGTCTGTACTGGCGGGATGTTCACCACGAAAGGGTGGATACCCGCCGTGCGTCGTGTCGTTCGATGGAGGAACAGTGAAGGGGAAATTAATTCAAATAATTCCTGCGCACACTCCAAAATGTGCCCTATAGAAAACCGAAAGGCTGGTTACTCTATATTCTTTATTCTTAGGCTATTTCTTTGTTTAGCACCTTAATTAAGCTTGTGTTTAGTTTTTACCTATTGATTTTTCTGTTTATATTAATCGTAACAGATCTGGAGTACGAAATGGACGCGTCATCGCTAGCGCCTGAGCCTTCAGCGTATGAGACGGCGTACGTGACGTCACACAAGATGGCGTGCCGCGCGGGCGCGTTCAGTGCCTGTGGACAGCTGCTGGCTACTGGCAGTGTGGATGCCAGTATCAAGGTACGGCACACATCCTGCTATCCTAGTCATTATATTTAAACATAAAAATATTTATACTTACGTGCATCCAACATGCATGGCATTTGAAACCATCCAATCGATGTGCCCCAAATGCAATTATAATAATAATAATAATAATAATTATTATTATTCTTATTAAAATGCATTAAGCACATTTTTTTGCGTAAAGGCACACGCTGGGTATCCACTAGTCTATACTTAATATTATAAAGCTGAAGAGTTTGTTTGGTTGAACGGGGCCATCCATAAATTACGTCACACTAATTTCATGACTTTTTGACCCCTCCCCCCCCTTGTCACAGCTGGTCACATTTGTGAGACCTCCCCCCCCAGTGTGACGTCACATATTATGAAATTTTACACCTAAAAATTATTAAATTTAAACAGCAGTTCCGAAATAAGTTTTATTTCCATTAATTGTTGTTTAATATTTATCTATACATACCAATTATTTGAGTTTGAAATGTGACGTCACGAAATTTAGGACCACCCTCCCACCCCTGTCACACAATGTCACACTTCATCGACCCCCTCCCTCCCCCCTAACGTGTGGCGTAATTTATGGATGGCCCCAACATGCTAATCTCAGGAACTACTGGTTCGAATTGAAAAAATATTTTTGTGTTTGATAGTCCATTTATCGAGGAAGGCTATATAACATCATATACATGTATTTAGTATAGTTAGTTTATGCCACAAATAAACGCGGGTGAAACCGCAGGGCTCAGCTAGTAATATGATAAGTGTGAATGTTTTTAAAGGTATTTGGATTTATTTGTTTTTAAAGGCCTGTCAAGTTCCCACTCTTCTTTCTAAATGCGTTTAATTCACAGAAACCTTTAAATATTCATTTAATGATGTAACTATAGATTCTAGACGTGGAGAGGATGTTAGCCAAGTCAGCGCCTGAAGAAGTGGATCCTGGGAGAGAACAGCAGGGGCATCCTGTCATTAGGACTCTGTAAGTAGCTTATAGCGACAACACTTGGACATGTGATTAGCTATAAGTAGCTCTGTCTGGTAGTAGGAAAAAAATTCTTGGCAGTTTGATGCCGCTTCTTCTGGGGACAAGGGGATTTTGTAAGGCACACATTTTTGACTTTCAATTTCAATATAAAAGATTACATAATTAATAGTATCTGGATGACTGAGCATTGCTCGGTATTTTTTTTTTTGTAAATTGTGTTTGTTGCATAACAACGCCATCTACTGAAGTAGCTTTAGTGTTGGTACTCGCCAATAGATGTCAGGAAGAGTCAATGATATTGTAGCAGTTTTTCATTTCCTGAAAACACGGATAAAACGACATTTTATAAAAATGAATCCTAGCTAGATCGATTTATCGCCCCCGAAACCCCCTGTATACTGAATTTCATGAAAATCGTTGGAGCCATTTCCGAGACTCAGATTAATATACATATGTATGATATACAACAATTGATCTTTTAAAGGTATTTGATTAGATAGATAAATAAACCATATGTAACTGATCGAGGTCTTTACATGTAAAATATTTCAGAAAATCTATTAGTTGGATAATAATATACTAAATTAATGCAATAGAATCCAAAATAATCATAATAATGATTTCCTGTCATCAGCTACGATCACACTGACGAGATCACGGCCCTGGACTTCCACCCTCGAGAACAGATCCTGGTCTCCGCCTCACGAGACTGCTGCATCAAACTCTTCGACATCACCAAGGCATCGGCTAAGAAGGCTTATAAATCTATAACGGTGAGCTTATAGAATCTTCTGCTTATAAAGATGTAGGTCATCCAAATTGTAAAGGGTTAATTTTGAAAAGAGATTCCTGGATAGTCTTGGAAAGTGATCAAAATTCTCCAAGAGGAGGTCCCTCATTTTCTCAAGGATTCCATCATCACTACTGAAGTTTGAAATATATGGCACCAATATGCAAGTATACCCTTTCAAATAAAATAAAAAAATTCCAAATCTGTTTTGAGTTAACAAACATAAAATTAAAATTTTAAAAATCCTCGACAGTTATATGTACACTAAACATACCTAGGAACACTGATAAGTCACATTTGAAACAAAAAAAAAAATTAGATCAAAATCGATTCATCCGTTTGGAAGCTACAATGTCACAGACAGACATACAGATTCACAGATACAATAAAACGTCAAACTTATTACACCTCTGTTTGCGGAGGATAAAAACGACCAAATAGAGAAACTTGTCTTTATGCCAGTCAAAAACCATCATCCTTACTAGGGGCCATCCATAAATTACGTCACACGTTAGGGGGGGGGGGGGGGGTCGATGCAGTGTGACATTGTGTGACAAGGGGTGGGAGGGGGTTCTAAATCTCGTGACGTCAAGATCGAATACTTGGTATGTATAGGTAAATATTAAAAAACAATTAATAGAAATAAAACTTAATTTGGAACTGCTGTTTTAATTTAATAATTTGTAGGTGTAAAATTTCATAATATGTGGCGTCACACTAGGGGGGGAGCTCTCACAAATGTGACCAGCTGTGACAAGGAAGGGGGAGGGGTCAAAAAGGCATGAAATTAGCGTGAGGTACCCCACTCTCCCCAGGACTCGGAGCAAGTTCTCTGCGTGGCGTTCCACCCGCTCGGCGACCACGTGATAGCGTCCACAACGCACCCGGTGATCAGACTGTACGACGTCACAACGAGCCAGTGCTTCGTGTGTCCCGTGCCCTCGCATCATCATCTCAAGCAGGTTAACAGTATCAAGTGAGTGTTGGGGTTTGGTGAAAGGTAAAGGTTATCTTGGGTAAAAGGTTAGGTTAGGTTAGGTAAAATAAATATATAACACTACACACTAGTCCTGGAAGATTTCCTGTGTCGTGGGTGTCATGGACATCACATAGATAGAAGAACCCACACCCAGACCGAGAACAGAAATTGAGCACTGTGTATTAAGTGGTGTCTGTAACTGCGAGTAGGAGAAACATAACCTCGGTGGTTTCTCACCGCTTCTTCTACATAACCACTAAGGGTAAGGAATTATTGAAGTGATGTTGTAAATTGACTTTCGGAAAGGGTTGGTAACAAACTGAATTGGAATAAAAATCTTTCTCTCTCTCTCTCCCAAGATCATCCCCTAATATCTCTCTCTCTCTCTGTCCGAGTTGTAACTCTCTTTCTTTCTCCCAAGATTCTCTCCTAATCTCTCTCTCCCTCTCTCTCTCCCCCCAAGATTCTCCTTTAATGTCTTTCTCTCTCTCCCTCTCCGGGATGTAACTCTATCTCTTTCTCTCTCCCCAGGTTCTCCCCCAACGGCAAGTACTTCGCGAGCGGCAGCGCGGACGGCTGCGTCAAGCTGTGGGACACGGTGTCCAACCGATGCTTCAACACCTTCGTCAACGCGCACGACGGGGCTGAAGTGTGTTCGGTTACATTCACCAGGAATAGCAAGGTATGGCGAGTGTTGGTTTTTTTTTTATAGAAATAGCCGGCAAATAAGCTGACGATCCACCTGATGGTTAGTGGCTATCGTCGCTCATGGACATCAGCAACACCAAAGGCATCATTGTTGCCGGCCAAGAAAGAAAGAAGAAAAAGAAAGAAAGAAAGAACTGGCTCTCAAGCCTCCAGCCGGAACACGACGAGTGGTTTGGCGGCTGACTCATGCTCAAGGGTGGTAGCGAACCCCATGGTTACCGAATGTTTTTTATCATGCGTGGAATAGTCAACCTTTTACCCGGAGACTTCCATAACAAGTTTTGTGTAAAGCAGCGGTTAAGAATTTTGTTTGTTTATCAGTACCTGCTAACATCGGGCCTGGATTCGTCGATCAAGTTGTGGGAGTTAGCCAGTAGCAGGTGTCTCATACAATACACGGGCGCCGGTACCACGGGTGAGAACACATATACGTCGTTGCGACTTTAATACCTCTTACCACGGACCGAAAAAAAGGACGGATGTAATCCCAAGAGCAAATTCAGTGAAGCACCCATAGTAATACCAACTCTCTATTCGTACAAGTACACACACCCACACATTGACACTTCACTGCTTCAATCGCGAATCAAAAATTACGCACCCAGGGTAAGCGGGCGGCCGTTGCTATGCTTCACTCTCGATTAGACGAGGTTACGTCCGTCTTTTTTTCAGGTCCGTGCCTCTTTATTACGTGTAAAAAATTAGCTTTTTGGGAAAATCGATAAACTTTTGTTTAGCAAGCCATAGGTGATTTTCAATTTGGTGAATAAATTACGAAGAAAACGTTGTACACACATGAGTTTTTGAATTCTATAGTGCTTCAAAATTTAGAATCGTTTGACGTTTATACGTAACGTAGAAACGATTGATGAAAATAATTATCGATAAAAATAACCAAAGACAAAAATAGTCTCCGAAATAGGACCCCAAGTTTTATCGTTGAATGAATATATAACAATCGCCTTATGAAAGAAATAAAATATGTTAAGAGTAAGCATAATATTGCTTAAATATAAAAAAATAAATTTTCTTCAACCGTTCAACAAAACCGATTTGAGAATCTTCTTTCTGGAGTCGGTTATAAACTGTATCCAAGTCTTTTTTCCCCATCAGGCAAGCAAGAGCACCACGCGCAAGCGATATTCAACCACACGGAGGACTACGTGATGTTCCCCGACGAGGCCACCACGTCGCTATGTACCTGGCACTCCCGCACCGCTAGCAGAGGGAGCCTCATGTCGCTGGGACACAACGGGGCCGTCAGGTGAGTCGAGGAGACCCATCTTCCATAGAAACTCAGGCCCAGATAGACAAGACTAAAAATTGGTGGTCAATTAGATCATTGTAAAAGCTTTAATTTATCCAATTTTCAATTTACGATTTAATCGATTATAAAATCGTTTGTAATGAGGTAAATACTATGAAAACTTTTTTGTATTATTTTGTTCATTTACCAAATGCAGGCTCAGGTTTAAATATGTTTAATCTAGTAAATAAGGCGAATTTTTTGGTATATAGTTTACTCTTGTCTAGTCTTATGTTCTAGCACAGATAACATAATTATGGTTCGTGGCCGAAAATTGGGTATCTCCTTTGAGCTAGATCTGACGAGTAGTTTTTGGCCTAATTTTGAAGTCGGTGATTTTTTTTCAAGAATTATTTAAATTTATCCTTATATTTGCAGATACATCGTGCACTCCGGCACCGCTCCTGCGTTCCTCACGTGCAGCGACGACTATCGCGCGAGGTTTTGGTACAGACGAAACACGCATTAAATACTATTTATGTAAGGGTACAATAGGCATGATGACAGTAAGTAATAATCACTAAAATTATGTATTTATTTAATGAAACTCTATTAATAGATTACAAAACACGCATTTATTGTATTATTATGAGCAAGATTAACAATATTTTAACAAAATAAAACTACAAAATAAGGCAAGCCGTCATGATATCTTAAACGCCAATCAGTCTCAATCAGTGCGAATTACGTCACGCTTCAGTAAACAAACGAATATGACAGTACTGACAATGACGTGACGTCATAAGCGACGCCATGACACTTTGAAGTGTTTTGATGCGAATTTTAACCTTATAAATTGTATTTATTTTACACTAAACCTTATTTTTTTGCGGAAATTTGATATACGTTGTAATTATAATGTATTTCCCAACAATATAGAACAGTATTTCAAAATCTGTCATCATGCCTATTTGTACTGGAAGCCAGGGAGGAGAAATTAAGACGTAATTTTTAATATAAGTTGTGACTTTTCTTAGTAATCTTTTGATGTAACATTAAAAAGTGTTAAGTATTTTGTCTATTTATTTTAATTATTGTAATCATGGGGTGTAACGTTGTGGATAAGCGTAATATAATTCTTGTCTTGGTTAGACCAGTGTTATTTTATCATAATCCACGGCAACTGGGTTTTTCTTCATTCTGAGAGAAATTTGGCATATAGTAATAATAAATAGGAACGTTACGTTGGATTGGGTATGAATTTGTCCTCACGAACAAAGTGGCATATAGTATTCACGTAATTTGTAAATAGCTGAATTTAAAGTTCACAAAATCACTTTATTGTAATTTAACATTTTGGCGATGTTTGTTCGATTCTAAATGAATATAACAATTTCTTACTTACATACATCATTCAAATAGGTTAAGTCCATGTTCACCGGTGGAAACAAGGTCGCAAATTGTCGTCACATTTTTTTAAAGTTTCATAGTACCACAGAATAACGACATAATAGTACCTACTGGTACAGAAGGTACTATTATGTCGTTATTCAGCAAAATCATTTAAATAAATAGCGACTTTTGCTCCGACACAATAAAGTGTAATTCAGGTCGCACAGCGCTAATCGTCAACAGACGTTGACATCTACACTTTCCCTCTCTTTCTAATCGTAATGCGCGATCCACACTTCACGCGAGATTCTCGCCGAGAATCTCGGCAAGAATCTTTGCTTATTATAATTATCACAGAGTACTTAATCACTACGTTTTAATAATTATAATAATATAAATATGAATAATATAAATATATATGGTATAATAAATATGTGGTTTTTCTGACATGTTTATCAGTATTTTTTATGTATTTATGTGTTTATTCATGTATGAAGTTATGTATTTATTTATGTATGTATGTATGTTTCTTTATAGTGTATCTATATATATATTTTTTTGATCCTAAGTAGTTTTTTTATTACATCCTAGATATACCGCCATATCGTTGTGTTCTCACTATCCGAGGGTTGACTGGGAGAGAATGCTTAAAAGCATTCTTTAATGCTAATGCATTAAGTCCGCCTTTGCTATTAAACAAATTGTAGATATGGTGCAAAAAGTTAAATAAATAAATAAAAATAATAATATAAATATAATAATCCGGCTAATATTTATGCTCAGTAAATACCACAATGACAACTCTTCTAATCGGCGAGCCGCTCGCTACTGTGAACATGCGAGTGTGGAGTCAATACAAGTTCTGTGAACCTGAGACATGCTTACTGGAAGTGCTTAGATCTGAAACAGTTCTTCAAATGATGTAATAATAACAGTACTCACCATATTCACATCTAAAAACAAGCATTCACACACACACAAACACACACACACACACACACACACACACAGAGAGAGAGAGAGAGAGAGAGAGAGAGACGCACGCGAATGCATACAGTAGAAAAAAAAGCGGCAAAGTGCGAGTCGGACTCGCTCATGAAGGGTTCCGTAGCAGCAAGTAACATAATATAAAAGTTCTTGTAGTTCGTTGTAACTTTGATCACTGTTTTTTGCGGTTTACGATTTATGACGTATTAAAAAAAAACTACTTACTAAATATCATTCAAACCAATTTTCGTTGGAAGTTTGCTTAGTAATGTACATCATATATTTTTTTTAGTTTTATCATTCTCTTATTTTAGAAGTTACAGGGGGGGGGGGGGACAAACATTTTACCACTTTGGAAGTGTCTCTCGCGCAAACTATTCAGTTTAGAAAAAAATGATATTAGAAACCTCAATATCATTTTTGAAGACCTATCCATAGATACCCCACACGTATGGGTTTGATGAAAAAAACATTTTTGAGTTTCAGTTCTAAGTATGGGGAGCCCCCAAAATTTAATGTTTTTTTTTCTATTTTTGTGTGAAAATCTTAATGCGGTTCACAGAATACATTTACTCACCAAGTTTCAACAGTATAGCTCTTATAGTTTTGGAAAAAAGTGGCTGTGACATACGGACGGACAGACAGACAGACAGACAGACATGACGAATCTATAAGGGTTCCGTTTTTTGCCATTCGGCTACGGAACCCTAAAAATGCCTAGCGGCGATCGGGAATTACCTGACTAACTCCCAAACGACGCCTAAGGGAGAGGGAGAGTCTGAAAAACAGCGCTGCACGAGGTTCCTCGTGTTAGCAGAAGCTGAGACTCTCCCTTTGCCCACAATAATTGGATATTACCTATTATGTTAGATTTAAGTGTTTATTTTTCTTTATTTTTTGTGTGGCAATAAAGATTATTTTATTTATTTATTTGTTTATGTCAGTTCCCTCTAGGGTATAAGTGTTCTGTGCGTTAGTTCTCGCGTTCTCGCGCGAGAACCTGCGAAGATTATGTGAATCGGCTCCACACTCACGTTTCTCGTGTTTTTCTCGCCTTCTCGCGAGGTTCTCGCGCGAGTGTAGAGCGCGCATAACTGTTACCGCTCATTTACACGCGCGTCCCGCAGATCGTCCCGTGGCACGTCCGTAAGCCACGCCCCCTACGCGCGTGTAAACACCGCGCGCGAGCCCCTTTGGCGCGCGCCTAGAAAATCGCTCCCGACGCGAGCCCGCGAGCCACGAGACGCACCGCGGTCTGGTCCACGAGCGCCCTGTTAACACGCGCGCGTATGCGCGCGTCTCGCGGATTGTCTCGTGGCTCGCGCGCGCGTGTAAATGGGGCATTATTAAATCGTCTCTCACAACGTCAGGGTTGTCTTTTTTTTGTGATGACATGTGTCATCGATTAATAATGTATGACACGGCGTGGCAGCCCTTCTGAAATTGGCTCGACACGTCGAATGCGGCACGAACTTGTAACATTATACCAAAAGTGCCGAGTGTGCCAGACCTGATAGTACACAACACACTTATAGCCCCACAGTCGTTCCCCGTGTCGCGGGTACCCTAAACACATATTCAAACACACAAACACGCCCAGACCGAGAACAGAAATTCACTCATTAAAATTTGTCACTCGCTGGGAATCGAACTAATTACCATTCGCACGGGTGGTCCGGCATGCTCAGTAACTCTCAGTGTATCCTAGGGCCGGCCGTGGATTTAATGTACATACATACACAAATAGAATACATATCGACGCTTGAAAGGCAAAGATTACCAAGCGACATGTTGACAACTTTACACTATAGCATTTTAGTTTTTAATTTAAGAAAAAAAAAATCGTAAAAAATCGCCTATTAGTCATAGCTACTTCATACCAATGAATTTTAAATGCAGTTTAAATGCTTAATAAAGCGATTTTTACGATTTTTTTTCTAAAATTAAAAACTAAAATGCTCTAGAGTAAAGTTGTCACCAATTCACCATGTTGCTTGGTAATTTTTGCCTTTCAAGCGTCGATATACACACATATATACACACTACTATTTTAATATACTACACTAAACTCACCTGGCTATACAGTTCCACGGACGATTCCCCTTTCAGCTGGTGTCCGGTGAGGTAGGTGTTGTGGCTGCTGGCGATGTAATACTGGCTGAGCGGGCCCGACATCTCCTTCGTCCATTCCTTGTAGGCCTCCTCTTCCTCCGCTTCAGGTTTGCTGGTGACAAGTTACATAAATAAATAAAAATAACGTTACACGCTCATAGCCCCACACTAGTGCGGCGACAGCGCACACGCGTAACACAGTGACGTCGCGCCTATAGATGTAAATCAACCGATTTAAAACGTTTAAAACCAAATTTTGCCGTTTTAAACCCCAAATAAACCGTTTTAAACGGTGGAAAACTCGCCTACAAAAATAGAAGAACTGTGTTTTACGGTTCATTATGGGTAATTTTTGCTCACCTGACGTCATGTTTTGTTTTAATTTGGTACCTAGTTTATACAAAATCAATAGAAATGTCCTACCTACAATACCTACTACACGAAAATACCTACCCTAACTAACCTATACTTATGATTACACACACTAGAATAGAAGTAATCATGCGAGTGTGAGTTTGGTTTAAAACCGAAAAAAATGGTTGAATTCGGTTTTAAACGGTTTTTTTCGTTTTAAACGGGTTGGTTTAATTGGTTTTAAGCCGGTCTTACATCTATAGTCACGCCAACCTGAATCACGCTATTGAAGTTTTCTGCACCGGTTGCATATATAAAAACGCTCCGACAAGATCAGTTGGAGCTCGGCCGCCTTCCCAGGCAACACACCTTGCCTGGCGGGAGATCTCCCTTTGCCAAACTAGGATTCCCTGTGTCTGGGTGCAATGGACAACACAAAGACCGAGGATTAAAATTGAAACTCATCATTAAAATTTCCACCTGACTGAGATTCGAACACAGGACCCTTGGCACGGTGATCCGGCATGGTAAACATTGCGCCACAAGAGTCATCAGATATAGAAGGATTCCAACATGAAATATAGGAATGATGGATTGATAAGTGAACAGCCATAGTGTTTAAGTACTCTGTGTGAATAGTCGATAAATTAGTAGGTACACGATCCATATGACGGTAGGTGACCACCGTCGACCATGGACATTAGTATCAAAAAAAAGTGCGGAACCTACCTTTTACGCTTCCGATATTGCGTCAAAAGCACCAGTAAATTACGATTTACTTATACACTACCAATTACAAAAAAAAAATCACACGCGGTAGAAGTGAAACATTCAAAAATATTGGTTTCAAGATAATGAGACGAATGTAAAATTTCGGGAAGATGATAATTGTAGGTTTTAGTAATGATCATAGTGATGCAAAGTTAGAAAATAAAAATAAAACAGTGGTAACTAACGCCATATCTTAACATAATATGAAGAGTAAAATGAGCAGCTACCGCCATCTATCCAGCAATAAAACGAATCTTCTATCTTATTCCTCGCGCCATCTATGAATACAACTTAGCACTTTTTAAAGTAACAAAGAGTACAACGAACATAAAAAACGCTGTATAATGTTTCCTATCTAATTTTTTTCCAAGTTAAATCTTATGAATTTATGTGTCTGTCTCTTTTTACTGTCGCTTTTTCGTTTCATCGACTTTCAAATCACAGCGATGCTAAAGAAGTTTTCACTTCAAAATAAAAAAATACTTACCCGAGAAAATTGTTAACCCTTCGCTGCTCTGGCACAAAGGCGTAGTTGTCCTTATCCGTCAGAAATCTGACGAAACCTTCGAAAGAGAGGCAGTTGTCCGCGCGTAGTGTTGGGTCGGGCTCATGCCTCTGAGGAGAAAGAGTAGCTTAACAATGGGATGTTATTAGCAATAGTCGCGTTAGAGACACGATCCTCAGTAATAAGGCCTGACTAAAGAGATAGATCACCAATAGTGCCAACTTTAGTAAAGTTTTCATGGCATTACGACTAACTTTATCACTGGCATGATTTTTTAACCAACTTCAAAAAAGGATACATTCAATTCGACTTTTTTTATGTTTGTTACCTCAGAACTTTCGATGGGTGAATCGATTTTGATGATTCTTTTTTTAATCGAAGCTGGTGCTTGTCATGTGGTCCCACTTAAATTTGGGCGACATCTGATGAGTAGTTTTTGAGTTATCACTACTTTTGAAGTCGGTTATTTTTTGTTAAGAATTATTATCAAAGACGCCTGGTTTACTAATGGCGTCATCTAAAGTTGATATTGGTAAAACAATGGAGCAAATCAATACATTTCTTGACTGTAGTACGCTTGGGATTGTCCTGTTGACTACACCACTGTCATTTTTTTTTGGTAATACACTTGACCGGACAACGGAAAAATAAATATTTCCCTAGTACAGTTAACTGGTTAGGCGAAAATTTTCTAAACGTGGTATAGTCAACTGGATCGCCGTACTACTGTTATTTTTTTTATGGAAATAGCCGGCAAACGAGCTGACGATCCACCTGATGGTAAGTGGCTATCGTCGCCCATGGACATCAGCAACACCAAAGGCATCACTGATGCGTTGCCGGCCAAGAGAGAAGAAAAAGAAAGAAAGAACTGGCTCTCATTTATTTGTTGTTAGTAGTTTAGTACAGTTGACCGGACTGCTAAAATTTTAAAGGCCATTTTTATACATATAAATGAAGCGCTCATAGCCCGGCGGCTTGCGTCGATCCTATGTGATCAACAAAGTTAAACAACAGCGGGCGCGGTCGGTAGTTGGATGGGTGACCGCTAGTGGCAAAAATTTCTTGAGCGCTTCCGTGCTTCGGAGGGCACGTAAAGCCGTAGGTCCCGGTTGTTATCATTAGATAACAGTCGTTAAGCCATGTCGGAGGCCCTCGGGCGGTTTGAAAACTTCCGACACTCGGATTGGCCACTAACCCCTCCACCAATCCGCACTGGAGCAGCGTGGTGGAGTATGCTCTAGGCCTCCTCAAGAGGAAAGACCCGTGCCCAGTAGTGGGCCATTAATGGGTTGAAGCCAAATAAAGGTCATTAATTCGATTCCCTCAGTGTAAATTTATACGTCTTGGCGCCAAGTTTAATAGCCCCGTCCGTTCAGTGTGTACCATGGGTGTGGGAGGTTGGTTAAAATCTAGGTTAGACTCTATGACGAATCTCTTCTTGCATTGTTACATACATGTATAATATCCCTTAATTGTTGCTCATCCTTTGGTTCATTCTGTCTCGTTTCGCAGAACTTCCCCAAAGTGGGCAACGTCAGCACTCTGCCACTGAGGTCTGGACAGGCTCCTGAAAAATAGGATTAGATTAGCGTCAATATCTTAGGAGCATCCACCAATCCGTACTGGAACAGTTCGGTATACTCGTATGTATTAGCGTGTATCCATTAGGTCTTCATAACATTAGCGGAGCCCTGCTCAGTAGTGGGCCGTTAATGGGTGAAGCCATCCCAGGAACGTGTTATTTGTGTAATTAGGAGCAGTAGCGTAGCGTGGGGGGGGGGGGGCATGGCCCCGGGCGGCACATGAAGAGAGGGCGGCAAACCACTGTATTTTTAAATTAAAAAAATAATTATATTGTACATTAAATTGTTAATTATTTTTTATTTAAATTTTAATGTAAATTGTGTTGTGAAAAAACAAGAAAAGTGCATTTTTAATTGATATTTTTTTTTTTAAATAATAATGGGGGCGGCAAAGATCATTGGGGGCTCGGCAAGTTCTTGGTCAGCCCCAGGCGGCGGGAACCCACGCTACGCTACTGATTAGGAGGACGGGTCAAGTGGTATTACCAGCTTATCCTTGAAACATACCCTCAGTACGAAGATAGTTTACCTGGTAACGCAGCAGCTGCCAGAAGGTCGAAAGCTTTTTTCCTGCTGGCTTTATCGCTGGGCGGCTCCAGGTCAAGAGAGCCGTTCCGTGTTAGAAGTCCTGCAAAGGTAAACTATCGTAAGTAGATAATTCAAGGTCATTATATCCAAAGCATTGGTAACATGAGCATAGTTTATAAGATAAAAAAGAATTTTCCTAACCGTTCATCAATGACGGACAATGAAGTTCTGAAGTAAAAATTAGTAAATATAAAAATAACGAATTTTGAACCGACTCCTTTTTTAGAAAAGATCTAAATAGAAATGCTTACCAGTTCTGAAGACAGTTTTACTTCGGAACAGCTCTGGAGAACTTCTGCTCTTCTCTGCCCCCAGAAACGGACATCTTGCCCTGGGGACTGCTAACTGCTCGAACACGTCCCTGAGTTCTGACCGCATTACCAGGCTACGGCAAAAGTTACACTGTCAGAGTAATATATTGTGGGAGACAATAGCCTCGGGTTTGCTGGTACCAATACGCTGCTTTAATAATAAGTTCCTTAAATAAAAGCTAAATAATAAGTCCCTTATTGATTTCTATAATAAATGTGATTGTGTGTTCAAAAAAAGTTATGAAAGCAAACATTTCGTTAAAAAATTTAAGTGGCTCTCCTGAAAAAGTGGCTTTTTTGATTTGTGTTAGTATTCATTCAAAGCAGCGTTAGTCACAAAGAGGATTTCCAAGGTGAGCTGGAGTAAAAGTAATAAGTATGAATAGCTGACAAACGAGCGAACCACCTGATGGTAAGTGGGAAATCTCGATACTATCTGGGGAGATGGTACCTTGGCGTTACAACTACGATGAGGAGAAATCTTAGAGTCTAGTAACGAGAGCTTAGTAACGAACTTAGGGAAATTCCTGAATGAATGAATGAATGAATGGATGAATGAATGAATGAGTGAATGAATAATTGAATGAACGAATGAATGAACGAATGAATGAATGAATGAATGAATGGATGAATGAATGAATGAGTGAATGAATGATTGAATGAACGAATGAATGAACGAATGAATGAATGAATGAATGGATGAATTATTGGCCTGGTCGATATTATTGGCTTGCGGCAGCTTTATGTTTATTTTGCTGTGGATGTTTTCGGGGGCAGGAATTCTAAATAATCATAACCCCTTTTCAAGTTGTTATCTCTATAACAACTCTTAACCTTAAAGTATTAAACATTCACATGATAATTCGTATGATAAGTATTCATACCTGAAACTCCGAAACAACGCCACGAAGTCCATAAAGTCTAATTGTGTGTCGTACCCCACGGAGCCTGTCCGCAGATGCTTTAAGTTCTCCCAGAACCTTTCGCTGGTCTCCAGTCTTCTCAAACTGTGGAAGAAGTTTAAAATTATTAAATTCGTGTGCAGTACGTTGTTGTGGAAGACGGAAGTTTAATCCTTTTACCACTGCTTTGAAAAGTTTTGAAAACTTTCTACGACCACTGCTTTGAAAACTTTCTACGATTTCTTCTCATCTATCGTCAATTTAGGTACATATTTCTTGGTGCCGTTGACTTTATTCACCTGAGTTATTTCATATCAATCTAATATGGATAGTAGAATTAGCAACTGCTTCTACAAAGATCAAATATACTTAGTTTAGTTCATTGATGATAAACCCAACTTCAATTAATTTAGTGTCCAATAAAGTGTTTTGTATCATATTGTTCTTTTGGGTCATAAAATACAACGCATAACTCAAATACTACTACGAAACTAACCTACTCCTAAAATCGGAAGCTTACCTACTCCTGTTCGGTGATCCGGCGATGATGCTGGTGGCAGCAGCGGTGAGGCTGCTGTGGCGCGGCGCGCATGCGTGGTGGTGGCTCGTGGCTGCCGAGTACGAGCTGGCAACGGGCATCAACAATATCAGAGGACAATGGGCTATCGTCAACAATATCAGGGACAGAAGACAACGGGGAGACGTCAATAATGTCAGAAGCAGGGGAATAGATTAGGGAGAATCATTGAAAGTATTTTGTTATTAATCTGATTGATTAGAGCCATCGTTTTCCACATGGCTACATAAATGAGGCTATAAACAACGCGGGTTTTGTGCTTCTCTTATGGCTGGTAACGAAATGGATGCCTTTGGTGTTTCTGGTCTAAGATGGTGACCACATATCAGGTAGGTCATCTGCTCGTGTTCGCTTAATCCGTTAGACTCGAGACTAAACCCTTTGTGGCGCATATTTGTACACGCGACACGCTAACGTCACGCCAGGCTGAATCGCGTTATCGCAGTTTTCTGCATCAATTGCATCTTTCTTATCACAGAACTACATGTCGCGAAATAAGCACCTAACCTTACCATTGTAAGAGTGGCTGTATTATGTCATTGTGATCTCACCTGTGCCTGGGCGATCCCTGGATCACCTCATCTTCACTCCGTGTCCCAGAAGCATGAGTGGATCCGTAGCTCTTCGGGGAGCTCTTCAGTTCAGAGGTAGACTTGTTCTTCTTAAACTTAATGGCGGTACTGCGTATAGATTCCGAATGGGAGTCTGTTAATTTTATCGGGGTTGAGTGACAGGAACTGCCACAAGTAGACTCCCTGCCTCCGAAGACCTTAAGCAAAAGAAAGAAGAGATTATGTGGCTTATACGGTTTTTATTAATTGCCTGAAGGGCAATCAAAAAAAAGTAACTAACTAATCTCATGCAGTCATGATGATTGCAATAATAGAATCCAAACTAATACAAAGTAGGTAATAGGTACTTAGATACATACGAAATAAACACAGTAATGCAAAATAAAATAAAATAATACAGTATAAAAACTTCTTAAAACTACTATTTAACCAGGAAATTAGGATACATGCAGTCTTTCAGTTCTGTAAGTGCTTTAAGCGAACATTTAACATCGCTAAGCAACAAAACATCTTACCCGTATGGCGTCAGAGACGAGAGGCTCACAACAACACCCATCCTCGTAATACAGCGCGGTGTACTTATTCTTCAGCCACGCCAAACTCCTGTCAGCAAGTTTTGTTTGGCTCATGAGCGCCCTTATTACTGCATGAAGGCCTACTGCCCAAACCCTGGAAATTATTTATAGGTTAATTGTTTTATAAATGCACAAGACGTTCACTATCCCGTAGATGATTTACTGGCGGAGCTTGAACCTACGCCTTCCCTCTGGATCAGTCCCTGCCAACCCTCTACAGGAATAATCGGAAGTCATTCCTCGTGCGTTTCTCAGAAAACTACACCAGTGTTATGTTGGCCTTAATAATGGCATACACTAAATGTTGGTAGCGACTGTGCCTGCCAAGGTTCAGACCTAAACTACTTATCAAATCGGACTCAAAATTTGCATGAAATTGTCAAGAGAGCAAAGGACAATTGTGTAGATAATCTTTTATCCTGAAAAGTTGAGTCAGCCAAACGTAACACCTGGTCTAAAACAATAAACTCTTGAAAACTTTTCAACATACCTGTAGGAATACGCAGGCAGCATAAAATGAACAGTTCTGTTGTCGCTGAGCGTCCGTCCGTACACGAGGGAGATGACGTGGGGTCCGTGCGAGCTGGTCTCCAGCCCGTGTCTCCTGGCGCACGCGGTCAGCTCCGCCAGGTCACGAGGTTCCAGCAGCTTGCCGCCGAGACGCATGTCCTTTACGCATTGGAGGTCGATAAATCTGAAGATAGAGAAGCTATTTGAGCTATTTTGCACTAGCACCATCAAGTTAGTTAACTACTAGTACAGTGGTTTCGAAAAGAAATTTTCAATGAATTAATTTAGATTTATATTCCCGTGGCTTTGCGCGCGTGGATATCTATTTTATACTAATCCCGCGGGAACCCTGAACTTTTCCGGGATAAAAAGTAGCCTATCTGATCCAGGGTATAGGCTATATCCAGTCCAAATTTCAGCCATATCGGTTAAGTAGTTGTGGCGTGATTGAGGAACATACATCTAAACATTTTTACAAACTTTCACATTAATAATATTAATAGGATTTATATTGTGTCCAATCACAGTTGGGTCAATTGAGCTCAAGTTTAGGTTTCTGTTTACCGGAAAAACTTCAAAATAAGAAGACAATTCTTACCCTTCTTCCCCAACAATGCCGGCTTCATTCTCGTGCGCCAAGTTGGCTGTGTACTTCAGCGGTATCACTTCTTCGGGGTTGTAGGACAAGCTGATTTCAGGCTGCTGTATGTTTTCCGATGGAGTTTCTCCTTCAAGATAAACAATTAAGTAATAAATAAATAACCTTACACACTTATAGTACCACACTAGTATTCACTGTGTGTGTGTGTGTGCCATGGCACACACAAAGACAGACACACACACCAAGACAGATTTTAAATTTTAAACTCATCATTGAAACTTCTACCTCGCTGGTAATTAAACTCAAAATCTTTAGAACGGCTGTCCATTATGGTAACCATTACACCATGCGGAACGTCGACCAATAAATTGACCAGTAAATTGACCAATAAATTGACCAATAAATTGACCAATAAATTGACTAATAAATTGACCAATAAATTGACCAATAACTTGACCAAACAATTGACTAATAAATTGATTAATAAGTTGACCAACAACTTCATCAATAAGATGACCAATAAACTGACCAATAGTTAATTATTTACCATATTGCGCGTGTGGTTGATGCGCCGTCCGACACCAGGTGAGAAGCGCGCACGCGCGTTCCAGCCGCAGCTGCGCGAACGCGCCCGCCCACTCCGCCTCTCCCACCACACACGCCGTGCCGTGGTGCATTATCTGGAATACGGTGGCTTATTTGAATCGGTGCGAAAACTTGTTAACCCTGATTAACTTCAGATTAAAACCGTGATTAACTTGAGATTAATGTAATCGTCGTAAAATACGTTGACAAGTTTACAAAAGGGTGCTTTTCAGGACGGTCCCTTTTTTGACTGTCACTTTTTCGCCGTATGGTGATTCCTTGTGTGATATGATACTGTAGCGGTGTTAGCTACGCCACGCGGCGAAGAAACCTAATAATGCCTAGCCTAATAATACACAATTCTTATTCAGACGGCAAAGCGTTAGCTAGGTATGTATCTGGTGTATTTGATGTCGTTGGCGACAGAGGCCACGTTCTGTCAGGCTCCTCTTCTTAATTGCCCATTAAAAAAAAACCTCACTCTACCTTGTTAGGAAAAATATTGTTGACATAACCATCAAGAGATCTACATGTCCCGGCTATAAAAAAACTTACTTGTAAGACATGCCTGTCCATCCTCTCTCCATTCTGCGGTGCCAGGGGAAACATGGTGACTCCATGGTCATGTGGCAGCGGCTGAACGGGGCAGTATCCACTGCCTTCCAGCTCGTATAGAGCTTCGTTCTCGAAGTTGGAGCCCGTGGTCTTCTGGGCTGGCTGCGCGAAGACCGGCTCCTCGCACGCTGGTATTGCTGCTCTGCCGGTGTAATGGTGTGGTGTTATTAGTGTGGTGTTTTAAGGCTGTGTAATTGGCTTCAGCATTAAATGATCTCCTACTGAACGATTCTCTCCCCTTGAGGAGAATACCTCCAATTCCTGGATAGTGCATAAAAGTATTTTACTACAAATGAATAAAACAATCATCACCTCAAGTAATCTCCGAAAACTGGAGCATTATTCCTCGCGAGTGCGTGTCTGTGTTGGTGGAAGCTGGCTATGTGGTCCATCACGGCCTGGGTGCGGTAGACCTTCTCCAGGTTGAGCAAACCCTCGGGGCCCACCCGCCGCCACCCGGCCTGCTCACTTTCATCGTCGAATGATGCTATGTACTTGAAAAAATAAACAAATATAGCGTTTTAATAGCTCTAGTTCTAGCGTTAAGGCGGCTTGTATTGTATCCACACCTCTTGATAGAAAACGGCCCTTAAAAGATTTGATTCACCTGGAATAGGATCGGATTTCGGATAACCCAGATCTCGGTCGTATTACTGCCAAGAAGGCAAATCACAGCAAAGAACCCCTATACATGTTGGGGCTCGTCACTTGGCAAACGTTAGCCAACATTATAGGTAGCTTAAGTATTGTCCTTACCACTTGTTTGCTAGGCTCCACAACCCGCGAGTCTTTCTTGCAGCTGTCTCGCAGCGGACTGGTGGTCGTGCTCTGGTCTATCCGCTTGCCGCTCTCTCGTCTCGTGCTATCTCTTTTCAACGAGCCTCTGGTAGCAGAGAAAAAATAAATGAAACGACCCTTCGTGCATGCGCTGCGTAAGCATATTTGTAAATACCCGACGCTTCAGCCACCTGAAGTTGCTGCGTGTCGAACTAACGCGTCTGCTATTTACAAGACTCCGAAGTTCCTTGTAAACAGGCTAATGCCTGACGCATTAACATGATAATGGAACTATAATAATAGAAAATACAAATGGCAAGCCCCCTCAATAAAAAAAAAACTCTGAACTAAAATAGATTCAGTTAGGTTAGGTTAGGTTGAATGATTTTATTTTAAGAGAAAAATAGGGACACCGCGAGGCGGAGTTTCATCGACACTCAGGTTAAATTCTGAGCATCGACAACTGTAACGTAGTCAAATTAAATATGAAAAATTTTGAATATAATAATGTGAGTTGTCAAGTTGTCAATAAAATAGTATTTCAACCTAATCTGAACGAAACTTTGCGTACCCAATGATTCTAATAGGCGTGTGGTAAATAGTGGTAAATATCAGACGTGTCGTGACGACACGTCAGGTATTTACGAGCGCCCGAACGGCATCCGAAACGTCCCGAGTGGCTGATTTACAAATATGCGCTAATAATAATAAACGTAAGCGTATAAAATGTGAACTTTTTATGAGTTCTAGGTAAAGGTTGTTGGTTTTTATAAGTTGTCTTTAAAGGTTGTTAGTTTTTATAAATTGTCGATAAAGGTTGTCAATTTTACAAGTTTGTGGAGACAGAAAAGGAATCAACAAGGGTTTCAGTTGAATATTACGAAAATCAGGAACTTGACAGTTTTAAATTTTTTTCAGTTGCTTGACAATTTTTTTAAGGTTCTTCCACAGAGTATCCTCTTTTATAGCATGAGGTCCTTAGCAATCATTATGGTATACATTTAAGTGGGATGTAAAGAAGTTTACCGTTCGTCTTTTAAAGATTCCCGTTTGAAGTCCCTTCTGTGCGTTGGAGTCGCTGCCACGGAGTGGCTGCTGGTCAAGGCAGGTGATGCTGCCAGGATTTCTCTGTGAAGCAAGGAATTTTCACTATGTTAGTACCACTTTAGCTTGAAAGCCATTATTTTGTTTCTTTATTATCTCTTTGTCTTGGATGGAAAAGCAGTGGTGAAGTCTCTGGTGTAACTGACGTCAACCGAGACGACCCTGTAGCCTAGTTGGTAGCGACCCTGCCTGCGAAGCGAGGGGTCCCGGGTTCGATTCCCGGCCGGGGCAGATATTTATGTGACATATAAATATTTGTACTCGGGTCATGGGTGTTGTGATGTGTTATATGTGTCGTCCATGCCACCCGCGACACAGGTAAAAACCTACTGCAGGGGTATGAGTGTGTAAGCGTTTATTATTTATTAATGGTGTACAATGACCACTTACTGAGGCGGGAGGAGATCAGAGGGGGCATATTTAAGCTTGATGTACTAGTAGGTATTATATTTAGTAGCAGCGGCGTAGCTAGCCCTAAGGAGGCCCCATATCAATATTTGTTGTGGGGCCCCCTCAACGTCAGCTGTCAAATATAAAAGGAGTGCCAACTATTAGCGGTCGTAGGCTGCTGGCGAGCTTATTTTTGGGAGTGTTAGTGGGGGCCCCTATACGCTGGGGGCCCCGTATAATTGATACGGCTGATACGGCGGTAGCTACGCCCCTGTTTAGTAGTAAGTACATCTCATCAAAAGTTATCTTTTTAACCGACTTCAAAAAAGGAGGAGGTATTCAATTCGGCTGTATTTTTTATGTTTGTTACCTCAGCTTAGAACTTTCGACTGGGTGAACCGATTTTGATGATTCTTTTTTTAATCGAAAGCTGGTGAATATACACATAAAGAGATCTAGATCTGACGAGTAGTTTTTTTGAAGTCGGTTATTTTTTGTCAAGAATTATTTCCTATACACCTCCTCTTAATAGTAAAGCGTCAAGCGATGTCAGTGTGTGTGTTTGGACGCGCTGTGTGTGTGTGACTTCTGAAGTTATACTTCTGTTATCGTTCTATTTTGTGGTTATCTATACCAATATATAAAGAGGAAAGATTTGATTTTTTGTTTGCATTGAATAGGCTCCGAAACTACTGAACCGATTTGAAAAATTCTTTCACTGTTGGGAAGCTACACTATCCCCGAGTAACATAGGCTATATTATATTTTCAAAAAAATTGGGGATCCTTAATAAAATTCCAATAATGTAACCCAAGGTGTAAAAAAATAAGAAAACCGAAGCAAAGCGAGGGCGGTTACTCGTGGATGATAAAGATAGTGGTGAAGACGTCATTGTTTTCCTCAATCCTCAAGTAACGTTATTACCTCAGCCACAGCCCACAGGTCCTAATTTAACGTACCTGCCGGCACACGTAGTACGTAATTAAAAAATAACACGTCACAAGAGCTCTGGCAGAGCATAAATGCTTGCTTGATTAATATTGACACGGAGTTGCTATTACCCAGCGGTAAGATTAAATAGAATCAGCATCCTACTTAATCTTAATGAGGAATGAGTTGATTTTAAAATTAATTAAAACAACTGACTTATTTATGTGCGTAATAAACAGGGAACATTTGAAAGAACTAGTTGACATATTTCCTGGATAAAAAGAAGATTACAAGCAAAGTAGTAAGAAACAGCAGAAATAATAATACAAACGAACATACAAGGCGTTGATACCGTTACAGTAGTGACTTTTACTATCACAGGATAATGACAGAATATAGGTTAAAGAAGTTAAAAACAGATGAAAACATAACAAGACATTATTTTGTTTATGATAAAACGATTTATACAACATATTATATGAGGTTGATAGCAGAAATATAACATTTTATTATCAATTTTGCAGTGAAAAAGAACTACCAATGAAGAAAGAATGAATTTCAAATAGTTTTTGCCCCATTAAAACCTTAATACTTCAATTGTATTTAATTGGAACTTCTAAATAGTATTTAGTTGTGAGTCATTTAATCCCGTGGCTTTGTCGTTTGCGGTTTCAATACTTTCAATGTTATGTCATGTCAGGGATTGTGTGACTTGACTAAACGGTTGGAGTTGGACAAGTGAAAAAATTATCAAAAATAGGTTATATGATGAATGTACTATTACGGTTATGTTAGCATAAGTAGTTAATGAGTAATAGTCGATAAACTTACTACTTCGGAACCCTAACATTGCACGTGGCCTGACACGCACTTGCCCGGTTTTTATCTTATTGGAACGAAGTTCCTTATTGCGCGTTGCGAAAGGGGGCTAGGCGGAAAATTTTAGAACGAAAAGTTGTAACGACACTTTTTGCCGTCGTTAGTCGTTACAACTCGTGCGGCGTCGTTACAAGTCGTGCAGCGTGTGCATGTTTCTCTGTATCTCTCTCTCTCTTATAGAAAGCAAGCCAGACATTTTCGTTTCTTGCAGTAAGTAAGTAGTAACTAGGATAGCAAAAACATGCAAGCGAGTGTGCCAAAACAAATCTGGGGTATTAAATTTCTCATCGGCTTTGTTCACCTAGTAGCTTGCTACTTTCTTATCGATGAGAAATTTAATATCCCAGATTTGTTTTGGCACACTTGCTGCATGTTTTTTCTATCCTAGTACTTACTGCAAGGAACTTCGTTCCATCCGGGTTTTTATATCATAATATTGTATACTTCAAGTAATCTATTCAGCTCCAGTATCGAATAACATAACTTCTGCTATATTGATAATGACTGAGAACGTGTGCTCAGCAAGCCTTCACAAGTGCTTATGCAACTTGCCTTAATCTCAACTATCTCGGACTCAAAGCCAAGTAATATTACATTTGATAAGTTACTGTTAACGTCATTGAGAGAAAACCCGATTCGATTTAGGAGTAAACACATTAAAACTAGTTCGACAACCATTACAAATGGATAATACTCAACAGAATTTCACATGAGCACACAGAAGAAAATGTAATAAAATTAAGTTAAATTAGTACGCGGGTATGCAGCCGCTCTATATAATTCCGAGAGCTTTTATTACGAGCCGAGTCAATGTGTTGTGACTTGGTATCTTTAAAAGCCTACAAAGACTTTTACACGTCCAGTTGAATTAAATAGCTCTGCAGTATATTAACATTTTTAATGCTACTGAAATTCAATTGTAACGGTTATACATTAAATATTTCTTAGAAATTATAATATAGGTTTCGGCAACGATATGTATGTATGAACAAATGATGTTTTAATATTTGTTTGTCTGTTTGTGTACAGAATATATTAATATGATTCTTGGCGTATTTATAACTTACAATAGGTAATTGTAATTACATTAATACTTTTTATTCCTAGAACTTATTAAGTAAATTTATTATTATGACTTTATTAAGTCCGCCTTTGTTTCTATACTTTTGTATGGTACATAAAGAAATAAATAAATAAATAAAACTAAAGATACAATTATATGTACGTACAAGTTAGTAACAAAGTGCTGTTAATGATTTTTTTTATGTTTTGATTGTTTTCGCAATTACAATAATTAATGTGACTGAAAACATATTTTTTAAGTCCTGGGCCATTAGCTGATGAGTTATAATTTTATTTATTGTTTATTCATTTCATGAACCTATTTATTTTATGACGGAATTCTAAGGTAACAATCAATAATAGCTTCGGGTGCGTGTAATGGCGCAGGTTTCCTGAACGGTGGTAGGAAAATACAATTAATTTAATTACATTACTTTAGATAACGCTACAACTTCGCAGTCAAAGTTTAATTAGAAGGAAACAGAAAACGTACATTATAATTTTAATATGTACTCAGGCCAAGTTTGCTTTGCTAATCCAATTATCTTTTTGCGGGTTGTTGAAAAAGATTTATGTGTGAAGTATTGCGTTTGTACAGTTTGCTTTTAGATTGAGTTTCTAATTAGCTGTGTGTGAGCTAATTAAATAATATCTGACATTAACATTGTCGTAACTGGTAATATCTTGGCAAGATTTCCTATTTACCAAGATGGGTCTGATTCCTCTCAAAATAATAATAATAAATAAACGCTTCCACAGGTTTTTACCTGTGTCGCGGGTGGCATGGACGACACATATAACACATCACAATAACACCCATGACCCGAGAACAAATATTTAACTGGCACATTAAAAAAAAACATATCTGCCCCGGCCGGGAATCGAACCCAGGGCCCCTCGCTTCGCAGGCAGGGTCGCTAGGTCGCTACTAACTAGGCTACAGGGTCGTCAAAATAAGGTTTAAATTTCGTTTTATGTTAATCAGACTTAATCTGTATTGTTTGTTAGTCCGTCTGTCTGTTTGTCCGTCAAACCGTCTATCAGTCCATCGAACCGTCCGTCTATCTGACTGTAAATTTGTCTGTTTGTTTGTCCGTCTGTCTGTCTGTTCGTCTCTTTCACTGATTGAGCATCACGCAAAAACCACTGAACATATTTAAATGATATACGCTTTGAAAGTTATATGACGAGTTTATTTTTAGTATACTTTTTATTTATTACTAGCGGATACCCGGCGTGTGCTACGACACAAAAAGTTTGTATGGAAAAAGTCGAAAATCGAAAATGTGCAATGCATTGTTTTGGTGGTCTCAAACCATCTTCGCATCTTCGCTTCTTTCGTAGACTTCCAAATGCATTTTGAGGCATTCGCATTATTTATTGACTTCCAAATACATTTTGGAGCATATCGTTTGGATAGTTTCAAAGTCTATAAAGAGATGTTCTTAATAACTTTTTTGTGTTTTATATAGTTACTAGCTGTCTCGGCGAACATCGTATCACCTAACAATAACTGAATGTACTTTGTTGTTACTTTTAACTTTTATAGTTTCGGAAGGTTTAACAAATCAGAGACCATTAAATTCCCTCTCCCTCTCGTTCACCCTTCCGCTCCCCCTCCCACTCCCCCTCCTCCTGCAGCTCCCCCTTCCACTCCCCCTCCCCTTCACTCCCCTCCCCTGTTTAACCATAAGGTTATATACAAATTTTCACAATTTTTACTTCAAAAGAAACGAAGTTGCGTCCTAAGTTCCATGCCCTAAATTAACCCTTGAAGGGATGATTTTCCAAAAAAATGTGTTATAATTAATTTTTGTTAATAATTATATACTTAAATAAAAAATTTCATGTTTATAATACTCTAAAACTCACGAAGTTGGTTTGTATGAAAGTGACTTGCAACCCCTATTTTAAACCCTTAGGGCATTAATTTCCAATAATCCGATAGCCTAACCTAAAGCCTTCGTTGATAAATGAACTATCCAACACAAAAATATTTTTTCAATTCAAACCAGTAGTTCCTGAGATTAGCGCGTTTAACCAACCAAACAAACAAACTCTTCAGCTTTATAATATTAGTATATTATTCTTTCATCTGAGGCAATGATGTTGTATGTCTGAGGTATAGATATAGATGTGATACATAAATACATGATCTTAAAGGTGACAACTGTAAGTAACGCTAAAAGCATAAGCGAATTTCGTCGCCCCTTGAAAGCAATAAACGCTTCGTGCGTCGCGTGAAACGGCTTCGAATATTTTACAATATAAATCGAAATGCTTTTAGGATACTTCTATATGTAAATTAGATAAACCCAGCCGTTCCGTCTCAAAATTACCGTTGCTACGGTTACCATCACGGTTACCATCATAGCTATCACTATTTAAAATTACATCAGTTTTTAACAGATCATATTTTCTAAAATTTCGATATCATAGTCATTTTTACCTCTTTTAAAATGTTTTCACCTTCTTAGCACGGACGTAAAAAAAGACGGACGTAATCCCAAGAACAAATTCAGTGAAGCACCCATAGTAATACCAACTCTGTATTCGTACAAGTACACACACCCACACATTGACACCATACTGCTATGACATTGACACCATCGCGAATCAAAAATTACAAAATTACGCACACATGGTAAGCGAGCTGTCATTGCTATGCTTCACTCTCGATTAGACAAGGTTACGTCCGTTCTTTTTTTACGTCCGTGCTTCTTAGCGTGTTTTTGTATGCCAAATCTTGCAAGCTTAATTACTTACTTCCTG
Organism: Thymelicus acteon; assembly: GCA_951805285.1. Classification (NCBI taxonomy): domain Eukaryota; kingdom Metazoa; phylum Arthropoda; class Insecta; order Lepidoptera; family Hesperiidae; genus Thymelicus; species Thymelicus acteon. Next base: position 18,971,443 of record OX638214.1, on the reverse strand, counting down.
TTATCCCAAGGAGTTAAAATTTTACATAATTTTACGAAATTTCACAACATTAATATGACTTACTACTTCTGAACCCTACATTGCGCATAGCTTGTTACACAATTGCTCGGTTTTTTATATCGACAAACCGCCGGTATGTGGTAATCGTCGCCAATGGACATCAGTAACTTACTGGGTATCACCGATGCCTTGCCGACCAAGGACGGAGAAGAAAGAAAGAAGGAACTGGCTTTCAAGTTAGTTAAAACATATTAAGTATTATTAGATGACGCTTTACAATTTTTCAAATTTTTTTTAAGACGTTGTAACTATTATACACGCTTTATATTAGCTTCACTTGTATGTTTGTAACTGTCTCCTTTGGACTTGATTTTGTCCCAATTCAAACGGTCAGATTTCATTTAAACTTCGTAGACTTATCGCGGACCGATGACGATTCAATATTTAAAAAAAGAAGGAAAGAAAAAACCTTCAAAAATCAAATTAAGAAAAGAAAAAATAAATAATTAACAGTTAAAAAAAAAAACTAAAAAACTCGGTTTTTTACAAAATCCAACTAAAAAACAAAATAAATTTTAATTAAGAATTATGTAAGTAATTGTAATAAGAGCGTGGGGTGCATGATGTCAATGAGTAGAAGGATTATCATTTTGATAATATCTTAAAAAGCACCCCACGATTTTATTACAATTACACGATTCTTAATTCAAATTTATTTTCTATTTTTTAGTTGGATTTTCTATAAAAGCGTGTTTTTTAGTTTTTTTTTAACAATTATTTATTTACAAACCTTTATATTTGAACAAAACATTAAAGTAAATATTACGATGCGTCCTACACAAACATCATTGTACGATAAATGATTTAGCAAACGTAACCTCAGCTTTTAATTTGAATAATACCACACCCTCATCATGGACTTATGGTCCAACCGTCTTTCTTATCCCCTCTTCCGAAGTTGACCTAAATAATACCTATTGGTTGTTGGAAGAGATTAGTGACCCTTTTAACGTCGCCAGTGATTTATTTTGGCAATTATTTAACTACTCAGTAGTACGCTATTCGGTGCTTTTGTCGTGCGAACGAATATTAGAACTTTCTTCGAAATACCCTCATTTGGTATACACATAAGTGGGTAGTTTAGCTTTTTCTTTACTCGCGCTCATGAAAGTGATGGAGTATAGAGGTAAGGAGAGCCTTTTCTGTATATGAAAAGTGGCCGTAAAACGCGTCTATTAAGGGTGGCGCTGCGGTAGCCTAGGATGACTGAACTTAGCAAACTTCACTCCGTCTACAACAGCTATGTTCATATCGTAGTTTTTTCGACGCTAGCGCCATTCTGATAGGTATTGAAATCTCTATTTTCAGTATACAGCTGAACACTTTTTCAATCGATTTGGATAAACTTCCTTTTAGCCCATACCCCCCCGATTGATCTGAATTTTGGTATACCTCTGTATTTTGACGCGCTGATAACGAATATGATAGGAAAAATACCCGCATATTTCATTTTCTAGGTCACCTGGAAAAACATGATTTTCTAATTTTCACGTTTATTTCACACAGTATTGATTGAACAGAAAAATGTTTTCTACAAAAGTTATAGTCCATCAAAAGATTGACATTTTATGTTCAATACATTTTTCACGTAGGGCCAGTGGTTTGGGATAAAAATGCGAAATTCATTCCGCATAATTTCTTGGACCCTTCCCGGACGCGAAAAAATAAGAAGGATACTCAATAGGAATCCTATTCTATGTTTGCATTGTTTGTTTGACAGAATGTACGGATGTTTGTTACTCTTTCACGCAAAAAATACTACGGATTTTCCAATGATATTGTAATGTAAAAAGAGGTAGATATGTCATAAGCGCGCCGACAATGAAGAGCGTAAGAACAGGCAATTGATTGTCCTGCTCGTAGACGCTCTGTCAATATAAGACAATACGCACCCTTTTGTTGTTGTCAGATGTGCTTGACACTTGACATACAGCGTTAAAATGCCTTCGTGTATTATACCAATGTGATTGGTGTAGTGAAACAAAAGATAAACGTGTGTGTGTTGTAGCTCTTTTCGGAACAGATTTTTTGGTTGATTTGTAACGGCATAACGTATCTATATTTTTTTAAATATAATTGGGATTTTCATGAAGTTTAGCACACTGATAGTCTTGGTAGACTAGAATAAGATATAGGGTACATATTATATCGCAAAACGCAGACAACACCGAGGGCTGAGCACTAGTTTATTATTTTATGGTCTCGTGGTCTGCATTGGACTCTAATGGGTTTTACTCCCATAGGGATAACCAAGTGCCAGTGACCGAAATCTTTTTGAAATGAAAACACTGTATGAGTTGAACTATCACATCGCTCTGGGATTACTTCAGAGAGTTCTTCTGACACTACATTTTAGTTAGTAAGAGACACTGTAAAGGAATAATCTATTATTTTGGTGGAAAATGAGTACAGAGCTTCTACGTCACGCTGTCTATATCTTATTAAACATGACTAACCGCCCTCGCTTTGCTTCGGTTTTCTTATTTTTTAACCGACTTCAAAAAAGGAGGAGGTTCCCAATTCGACTGTATTTTTTTTATGTTTGTTACCTCAGAACTTTGGACTGGGCGAACAGATTTTGATGATTCTTTTTTAATCGAAAGCAGGTGCTTGTCATGTGGTCCCACATAAATTGGAGCGAGATCTGAAAGTAGTTTTTGAGTAATTTTGAAGTCGGTTATTTTTTGTTAGTAAAATTTGGATTATTTACATCTAGGGTTACATTATTGGAGTTTTACTAAGGGTCTCTAATTTTTTTGAAAATATAATATAGCCTATTCACCCGGGAATAGTGCAGCTTCCCAACTGTGAAATAATTGTTCAAATCGGTTCAGTAGTTTCGGAGCCTATTCAATGTAAACAAACAATCAAATCTTTCCTCTTTATAATATTAGTACCTATAGATGAACTTAACATACAAAGCTGGCTACTGTTTCTTTCTCGGGCGTTTCCGTGCTTCGGGGGGCACGTAAAGCCATTGGTCCCGGTTGTTATCGTAAGGAGGCCTTCCGACATTTGAGTTGTCCACTAACCCCTCCACCAATCCGCACTGGAGCTGCATGGTGATGTATGCTCTTGGCCACCTCAAGAGTAGGTCCAGTCTAGGTTTTCCTCATACTTATACCAAATCCTACTTCTTACTGAATAAATGTGACAGTTTTTGAGGATATACTACACGTTTAAGAGGATATAATACTCTTTCACACAAAAATTACTGAATGGATTTTCATGAAATTTAGCATACAGATAGACCATGATCTGGAATAGGACGTGGGGTCCTTAATATCCCGGAAAACGCGGGTAAAGCCGCGGTAAGAGCGCTAGTATAATATAACTTCGATATTACACAAGATCCATCATTTTCAAATAGAATAAGCGTCAAGCATTCATGGCGTGATGGCATATCAATTCTAAATAGGGTTGCCAATATTTTTTAGGAATCTGAAAGGATTTTTAGGATAAAAATAAAGTACAACATTCTAAGAAATATAGGTGAGTATTATAAAGAAACATTATGCGGATAATCTCAAACGGCTTAAAACATTTTGATGCAGTTTTACTGATGTATTTTTGTAATCAAAAGGCATTTTATTTGTTCTATTTTATTAGGTACAGAAATCAAAAAATGTATTTAATGAAATCCGTCTCGATATCAAGATTTCCCGAAGAAATACGAGGACGGTAGTGGAGATCCGCCGTTTTTAGCCGTATTGGGGTGGCTTAGAATACTAACCCCAATCCCACGCCGGATGGGTGTCGTAAAAGGCGACTAAATCCGGCCCGCTGGTGGTAGGACCACTCGAGGGATTATATTAGTAATATTGATTTTAATTATTAATTAATACCATTATTACTATTATTATTTTTCCATGGGGTTCGCCTGGATAGCTACCACCCTTGAGCATGAGTCAGCCGCCAAACGACTCGTCGTGTTCCGGCTGGGGGCTTGAGAGCCAGTTCTTTCTTTCTTTTTCTTCTCTCTTTCTTGGCCGGCAACGCATTGGTGATGCCTTTGGTGTTGCTGATGTCCATGGGCGACGATAGCCACTTACCATCAGGTGGATCGTCAGCTCGTTTGCCGGCTATTTCCATAAAAAAAGATCGTCTAATTTAAAAATGAACGTGGGGCGCGCAAAGCCATCTTTAACCTATTGGAGGCCCTGGGCATATTAGAATAATGAGGCCCCTGTGACTTTGATAGAACATTATTTTTATGTTAGAATAAACAAAGAAAGTAGATAAGCAAGTTTCTAGATTTATTTTTATTGATTCATCTAAGCATGCTGAAATCGGAAAACCTAATTTTTGGGCGAGAATAGAGTAGAGTAGCTACGTGCAAAAGCTAATAAGCAAATTGGTATTGTAGTCAGTAATTTAGGTCCGATTTATTGAAATTAAAAAAGTTTTTCGGTAATAAATATCGGTTATCGTTTAGTGATCTGGCAGGAACTAGGGGGCCCCTATCGATCACGAGGCCCTGGGCACGTGCCCAGAGTGCCCAGTGGGAAAGAGGGGTCTGGGGGCGCGTTTTATTTTTGTTATAACATTACTTAGGAACCATTTTATATTAAATAAATATAAATTAATACTTCAATTTAAATAAACAGAAATAAATATTTCCACTCACAGGTTGTATCAATAATATTTAAGTATTTAGTGAGGGCACGTTTATTTTTAACGGCTTAAGAAGAACTTTATTTCTCATAAAGAATTAACATAATTATTCACTTGCTGAGTAACATAAAAATATTATTATATGGGGGGTAGGTACATAAAGTTATGTTTATGTTACAAAATTACCAACTAGTTACTTATTGTTAGACGAGTAACCGCCCTCGCTTTGCTTCGGTTTCCTTATTTTTTTACAACTTATTGGAGTTTTATTAAGGATCCCTAATTTTTTTGAATATATGTATAATATAGCCTATGTTACTCGGGGATAGTGTAGCTTCCCAACAGTGAAAGAATTTTTGAAATCGGTTCAGTAGTTTCGGAGCCTATTCAATGCAAACAAAAAATCAAATCTTTCCTCTTTAATTAGTATAGATAACTCACAAAATAAATGATAAAATTATAAAAGTGGTTTAACGTTCAACAAATAATATTGTTATAGGTACCTCCGTATTCGTGGTTCGAAGTTACGTTACATGGAGCTATAAAACAAAACATCTTTGGGTGTGGCATTGATGGTAGTTATAATAAACGATTTAATTATTGCACTTACGTAATTTAATGCTTAAAAATCTAAAGGAAAGTGTACCGTACATAAGTATACACTAAATAAAATTTTAAAGTAGATGATCTCTAATATAGTAAGATCGGCAACCCTGGCTGTAATCCTGTAATCAACAGAATTAGGACCTCCCAATACAGTCGGCCCCGAATCGGATAAAGTAATTCCTAGGATGTAGTCCGCCGAATTTTATTTTGACAGACGTTTTCCCTCGATATTTTGATGAAATGCGATTTGGGACTGTTACTATTTTTTAACCGACTTCAAAAAAAGGAGGAGGTTCTCAATTCGACTGTATTTTTTTATGTTTGTCACCTCAGAACCTTCGACTGGATGAACCGATTTTGATGATTCTTTTTTTAATCGAAAGCTGGTGCTTGTCATGTGGTCTCACTTAAATTTTATTGAGATCTGACAATGGCATCCATGAGAAAACCATATACATAAGTATTAAATTTGTATTAAGTATGTGCGCGACAAATGGACGAATAACTCAATATCACGCCAACCGATTTCGATGATTCTTTTTTTAATCGAAACCAGGTGCTTATCATGTGGTCCCACATAAATTTGAACGAGATCTGACAAGTGGTTTTTGAGTAACTTTTAAGTCGGTTATTTTTTGTTAGTAAAATTTAGATTTTTATTTTATTGAAAATAGCCGGCAAACGAGCTGACGATAGCTGATGGTAAGTGGCTATCGTCACCCATGGACACCAAAGTCATCACTTATGCAATGTCGTCAAATAAGAGAGAAGATAAAGAAAGAACTGGCTGAAATAAAGAAAGATCTGAGTCGTTTGGCGAATGATTCTATCAAAATGGTGGAGGATATTGATATTAATGAACTATTAATATCAATATCAATATAACCAATATAATCCCTCTGATTAAATTAGGTCTCTAAGGACGTGACCGAATATCATGTGATTGAGTTATTAATTATTCTCCATAATGGGATACAAAATATATGATAATTTAATAATTGTAAATATTGTAGCCGATGACATCATGTTGTGACAGCAAATAAAGGAGTTACAAAAACACACTTGATGCGGGTTTATATAATTTTCTAAGAAGTTTTCTTGGCAACAAATGCATTGTAGTCCATTTTTTTAAACGAATTTGGTTTACAATCTTGGAACTACGTTGACGTAAACAGAAATTCGTTTCAGCATTAAAGATAAAATTTGTTAGTAAATAAATATCCCAATTTTTAATTACAAATTCAGTAAAACGGACAGTATAAAATTCTTTTACTAGATAGGACTAGTTCGAAAAAACGGAATATATGCCTTACATATGACGTTATGATTATCATGCCGGTATCGTTCAGAACACTAAAGGGTCCTGGGTTCGATTCAGCAGTTTGAATGATGTGTTTAAACTGCTTGCATCTTGTTTTTGTGTGTAGATCATTGCACTTACCACACAGCGTATCCTTTGGGGATCTATGAGAGCCTATTACTCCGATGTTCAGTTTTTTGGCTTGAATTCAAAGAAAGACGGAGCCACATACTTCCCAAAAAAAGTGTTTTAGGGCTTGTTTCACAATCTTCAAGTAAGTCCGAAGTAAGCTATTCGTTGGTTAAGTTGACATTTCGTGTATGTAAAATGACACGTTAACGTCACTTTAACCGGCGAATAGCTTATTCAGGACTCTACTTGAAGATGGTGAAACAAGCCCTTAGTCATTGAAGTATTGTTGGTAGTTCAAAGTAAAAAGGGTGCGTTTTTAGTACGTTTTTAGTACGTGCGTGAGAAGTTATACTTCTTCAATATTCATGTCACTAATATAATAAAATATTACTTGTGTACTACCTATGTTTACACAAGTATAAACTAGATGGCGTTGTTCACGAACCTTCATGAACGCTGTTGAGACTCTGTGAAATTTGTATAAGTAATAACATTAAATTTTAAAAGAGGTAAAGATAATAAGAAGCTAGGGCCATCTCTCCAGTGCTTTCATACCCCCTCCATGGTAGCGCAAACGTTTAACGCAGCCTTTTGCATATAAAACATTAATATAAAACATTGTATAGTGTGTAGTGTCAGCCTCAGCCGTCAGGTACACAGGTCACATAACTCACATACCTCGCGCGTTTGACACTTATTATAGGTCGAAGGCGTAGGGCGACCCCTAGCGGCAAGTTCACCACCTTTGGTAAACTGATCCTTTACGGCATTTAGTTGTGAGAAAATATTAGAAGCTTATTCGAAATACCGATAATTTGAACCATGTCAGTCGTGTCCGAAACTGATCCATAAGTATACATTTTAAAATAAAATAAACCAACAGATTTGTTTATACTAGACATACTTAAGAACTATTCCGATCACGTCAGCTTTTAAACAATAATCTAAATTTCACTAACAAAAAATAACCGACTTCAAAGTTATTCTAAAACTACTTGTCAGATCTTGTTCAAATTTATGTGGGATTACGTGACAAGCACCTGCTTTCGATTAAAAAAAGAATCATCGAAATCGGTTGGCGTGATATTGAGTTATTTGTCCATTTGTCGCGCTTACTTAATACAAATTTACGACTTATATGGTTTTATCATGGATGCCATTGTCAGATCTCAATAAAATTTATGTGGGACCACATGACAGCCACCAGCTTTCGATTAAAAAAATAATCATCAAAATCGGTTCGCCCAGTCTAAAGTTCTGAGGTAACAAACATTAAAAAAAAATACAGTCGAATTGAGAACCTCCTCCTTTTTTTTAAGTCGGTAAAAAATCGCATCATAATCGGTCCATTTATTTAAGAGCTATGATGCCACAGATTCACACAGACACGTTAAACTTATAACACCGCTCTGTAAGAGTTTAAAAAAGTTTTTTTTTTTTAAGTTTTCCAAGAAACCAAGACCTTCCAATCATGAGGCTATTATACTATACCTAAGCTCCCGTAAGAAGGCTCCGAAGAATGGGATGAGACGACACTCCGGCATGGCCAGAGCTCTGCCCAGCGCCCGCTCGTACTCCGCGGAGAGCAAGGCCGCTGACAGGAAGTCCAGGGTCGGCAGCGGCTCGTCTGATATGCTGAACCAGAATGCCTTCAATTTGTGGGACCTAAAACAGGAGAAATGAGTTTATGCTTAATAGAATCAGTTGGAGATTGACAAAAAATAAACGCCTTCAAAATAAGGGATGACTCAAAAACTAACCGTCAGATCTCGCTCAAATTTAAGTATTTTAATAACATTCTTCACAACAAAAAATGCATTTTTTTATTTCCACACCAATGTAAAGTCTCCTTTACAACAGTTAGGTTACGTCCGCACAGGCAGGCGGCTTGCTTAGCGCCTAGAGCCTAACTAGTCACCTAGCGAGTAGCTCAGTATAACGAACTTTTTATAGTGTTCGTGACTGGCAGAACTGCGCGCTTGGTGCCTAGCAACGCGTGTATCCAAGTAAACAAACGTGTTGGTTTTCTGTCATTAGGCGCTAGGCATTTTTGCTTCAAAAATGAGATTGACAGTCGGGTTGTCATGAATATAATATTATTGATGAATGTCAATGGCAAAAACTAAGCTGAAACGAGAAATTGTTGCATTTATTTCATTAATTTTGTAAGATATTTTTGAGAGTCACATTTCGTCAACGTGCCGACAAGCAAAATGACCAAGGCACCTAGCGATCCACCACGCAAACCACCTCTCAGTGCGGCCACCGTGTATCCTAGCAAGTAGCCAGAATGCAAACCACTAGGCTCTAGGCGCTAAGCAAGCCGCCTGCCTGTGCGGACGTAGCCTTAAAGAGAGTTGCTCTCCTCGCCTTTTCTAACCACACCTCACCACGCCTAACCACTTCTACTCTGCTCTTACATTGCTTCTCTCTACAGACTCCATCACAATGATTTTATTTGTCACTAGCTGTGCCCTGTAGTTTCACCCACATTAATTTGTGGAAAAAACTAACCACTAATTATATATAAAATATGTATAAATCATATACCTAATATAAGCAATTAACAATACAATTTGAAACTGCCCACAGTTTGTTCAATATTTTTTAATGTACATTGATTCATAATAACAAACGCTAGTAACAAATGGGTGTTATATGATGTTATATAGCCTATAGCCTTCCTCAATAAATGGACTATCCATCATAAAAAGAATTTTTCAATTCGAACCATTAGTTCCTGAGATTAGCGCGTTCAACCTAACAAACTCTTCAGCTTTATATTATTAGTATAGATACATTAGTATCCTAAGTCATCAACCGTGTAAGCAATAGTGGGTAGAATGTAGAATGGGTAACCGTTAGACTTTAGAGCGCTTCCGTGCTTCGGAGGGCACGTAAAGTTGGTCTCGATTGATATAGAAAGCAATATTTTTATTGACATAAAATTCCTGACATTTGGGTTGTACACTAACCCTCACCAATCCGTATCAGAGAATCTTGGTATGGCTCATTACGGCCTTTAATGGCAAAAAATCATTTGTTTATTGTAATGTTTATGAAATAAACTAGCTGACCCGGCGAACTTCGTATCGCATAACAAAATATTTTTTTTTCTAAATTAAAAGTAGCCTAAGTTACTCCTTGTTACATCAGCTATCTGCCAGTGAAAGTCCCGTCAAAATCGGTCCAGCCATTTCAGAGTTTAGCTGGAACAAACAGACAGACAGACAAAAATTGTAAAAAAAGCGGCCAAGTGCGAGTCGGACTCGCCCATGAAGGGTTCCGTAGCAGCAAGTAACATAATATAAAAGTTCTTGTAGTTCGTTGTAACTTTGATCAATGTTTTTTGCGGTTTACGATTTATGACGTATTAAAAAAAAACTACTTACTAGATCTCATTCAAACCAATTTTCGTTGGAAGTTTGCTTGGTAATGTACATCATATAATTTTTTTAGTTTTATCATTCCCTTATTTTAGAAGTTACAGGGGGGGGGACACATATTTTACCACTTTGGAAGTGTCTCTCGCTCAAACTATTCAGTTTAGAAAAAAATGATATTAGAAACCTCAATATCATTTTTGAAGACCTATCCATAGATACCCCACACGTATGGGTTTGATGAAAAAAACATTTTTGAGTTTCAGTTCTAAGTATGGGGAACCCCCAAAATTTATTGCTTTTTTTCTATTTTTGTGTGAAAATCTTAATGCGGTTCACAGAATACATCTACCTACCAAGTTTCATTGGTATAGCTCTTATAGTTTCGGAAAAAAGTGGCTGTGACATACGGACGGACAGACAGACAGACAGACAGACAGACAGACAGACAGACAGACATGACGAATCCATAAGGGTTCCGTTTTTTGCCATTTGGCTACGGAACCCTAAAAATGTTGTTTTAGTATTATGTACCTTGTATACACCCAAATGCACTTAGTAAAAAGCGGTTATTTTAATATTACAAACAGACACTCCAATTTTATTTATTTGTATAGAGTATAGATAGATGTATATATGTATAGATACAGATGTATAGATAACGCAAAAATATGTTTAAATTTACAAGTATTAGTCGCTCCACTTTGCTACCATTACAGTACTATTATGCACACGAATATTGATACTCCCATGCTCTTACAATCTCCGTAAACACAGCGAAATATTAATTTAATTTTGTTTCAAATTAAACAAGATTATTTTACATAATAACCAAGAGCTTTCGTAACGGCGGGTGGCTTGAAATCGTGGCGTTTGCACGCTTCTGTAATTGGACTCTAAAACGAGTCCAGTGGAGATCTGTAATTACGGAATGGGATAAACGGATTCTACGGAAAAAAGGTGTATTTTTGTGTTAGTTGCCTAAATACCAGTGTTGAATATGTGTTATTTGAAGAGCGGTTGTTTTTTGTTTCAGTGTTTATTTTGTTGTAAACAACTATTACTTTAATACTTTAATAGTTCACGTAGAGTTTTTTCCGTTAGAATAATTTCTTTATTTTAATGTTTGTGATTTCGACGAATTATTATCGACTAAATAACCTGCTTCAATGAAACAGTTTTCGAAAAACATAATTATATCAAAATTGCCGTAAACGTAATGTATAATTATAAAATTTTTAAATTTCTTCATTTAAACTTATCTGTATCCTTTTAAATGAAAAAAAGGTTTTTCCAATTCCAAGACAAAAAAATGTACTTGACTGAATCGAAATCTTCGCCATATTTTTGAGTCGGTTAAAAAGTAGCTAAATCAAAAATACATATTTCTAACTTTAGCCTCTGTGTCATTGAAACCGTTAAAAAAAGTAGCAGTAGCCAGGTAAAAAGGTTTATAAAAGGTTTATAAAATAAGTTTTATTGTACAATACAAAACTCAAATAAAATTTGCCCCTTATGCTATAACTTATAAAGGAAGGAATTTAAATTCTATTTATTTGTACATATACATATGTACCTATTTATAGAAATGAAAAAAAATAAAAATAAAAAGGTTTAATTAAAATTTCAAATTTTCATCAAACCATAACTTATCTAACATAAAATGCCACTTCTAGTAACCATCTCGTACGGATGTATATCTTTGGTACAAATCTGCGACATCTACGCCTGAGCCGGATTGTGCATTATAGTATGTGGGTAAACGCAAAATTTAATGCATTGTCTTAAATTGTACGTTTCCTCCGTAAGTTATCTTTGTATACAGCTATATTTTAATGTTCTCATGTTAAGTGAATTTGTAAATTCTTAATGAGAATAAATATCTAAAACCCAAATAAGTTGTGGCACTTTACGTAACGACGGGATAGAAAACTTGTAATGTAAATCTTGTTGCTTTTTGTGGAGTGACGATAGTGTCGAAAAATATGCAATATTTTCAGAACGTTGATAGGTTTTGTACGTTGATAGGTTTTGCTTGTTATTTTCAGTTCTAATCTATATAGACCAAGAGCCTACGGCCGCCAGACCTTACTTATTTTCTGATGGACAAAATATATACAGTGGAGTAGTATTATTCTGTACAGTGAACGTATAATTATCAGCTAACTTAAGCCGTGGGCCAATTCTCAGATATCTGGTCCTAAAGGTGCGTAAAATCGTACTCACCTTACAGTCTGAGGACTGATTCCTACGTATGTTGTAAGGAATATTGTAAACAATATGAAATTTTACTGCCAGACACTTTCTATCGGCACTCGGCAGTATTTATTGCCAGACGTTAAAAATGTTAAAAACTCTGATGCTGCAGCTGTTACAGCAACAGCCGTACGTTCTCTGTACACAATAATACCACTCCATTGTATATATTTTGTCCATCAGAAAATAAGTAAGGTCTGGCGGCCCTGGGCTCTTGGACTAATACCGTACGATCATGAAACTATTATATTAGCAAGCGATTTTACTAACCGACTTCAAATTTTTTTAAAAATATGTTTGTTACCTCAGAACTTCCGACTGGGTGAACCGATTTTGATGATTCTTTTTTCGATCGAAAGCTGGTGCTTGTCATGTAGTACCACTTAAATATGAGCGAGATCTGATCAGTAGTTTTTGAGTTATCCCTAATTTTGAAGTCGGTTATTTTTTGTCTAGAATTATAAATGAGAAAGTTTGTATGTGAGAATATGGATATATTATATGGATGTTTGTTAGCTACTCTTTCATGTGAAAAAAAATCACGACAGTTGTATTATTATGAATTTAAAAAGGAAACAATCACGGTTAGGTTAACATATGTAAGTAGTTAGTGAGTAATAGTCGATGAACTTACGGAACCCTACATTGTGCGTGGTCTGACACGCAATTGCCCGATTTTAAACTTATATAAGTTATTTATTTTATTTTTTATAGAAATAGCCGACAATCGAGTTGATGATCCACGATGATAAGTGGCTATAGTAATTATACTTTTGTAACTTTACCAGGTATGTTGAGAATAACGGTAACAAGCTAAGAAAATTCCGGGGAATCCCAAAGTGCCAGCCCTGCGTAATTACCACCCAACCGTGTATATTTTACGATATCCCATGTAACGGTTCATTGACCAAATCCCGAATTTTCCATGAGACGAAATACGGCCCTGTGTCTTTATTTATGAGGGCTAATAAAAGTGAGCCCTATATATACATGGTCCAAAATACGTTACTGTAATGGTAAATGGTGTTCATTTTGACGTCCCTTTGACGACCCGACGTCCCGGTTGACGACCCTGTAGCCTAGTTGGTAGCGACCTTGCCTGCGAAGCGAGGGGTCCCGGGTTCGATTCCCGGCCGGGGCAGATATTTATGTGACAGATAAATATTTGTGTTCGGGTCATGGGTGTGATTGTGATGTGTTATATGTGTAGTCCATGCCAACCGCGACACAGGTAAAAACCTACTGCGGGGGTGTGAGTGTGTTAGCGTTTTTTTATTTTTATTTTAGTTTACAAGGTTTTTTGGTATCTATCGATTTTCATATTCATATAAGTCCGTGGTATGTAATTTTATGAGGAATATACTCAAACTTTCTCCGTTACGTTATGCGTTATGTTTGTAATTCTTAACACAGAATCTAGATGGCTGATCAGTATCAACGCAATCTATCTAATGATAATAATAGTCTTGGTACATCCTATTCTGATGATGTGATCATGATTCAACATGATTCATCATCATTCATTATCGTTCATCATCATCATCGTCGTCATCATCATCCGTTATTACTGATTTGACGATTGAAAACTAGATGGTGTTAAACGTGTTTTTATTGTATGCTGGACACAGCCTTGCTATCTATAGTAGGGTCGATTTGCAGCTGATACAAATGTAAACAAACCATTAAAATCGTTTTCTAGGGTTTTCACCAACTTACATTAATTTGTACACCAAATGCGTTTTATTTAGACAAACTACTCATTAAGGCAAAATAGTACATTATGTTAAAGGTTTCAAATCGCTTCTTAAAAATAAGGTTGTCATTGAAATGATGACAATGTTATTTAATTTTGTTTGTTTCCACATTTATTCGGAGTTTATAATTGTTATCGTTCAATATGTATTTATTTAAGAATTCAAAAATACCTTAATGAATAATTTCTCTAAATAAAACGCATTTGGTGTACAAGTTCATGTCAATTGGTGAAAAAACCTCACATTTATTTATCCGACGCACGTCTTAATATGAGTGTGTACTTAGTTTATAACAATGATATTATAATGTAAAAAAAGGTAGATATGTCACTAGCGCGCCAACGATGAAGAGCGTAAGAATAGGCAATGACCGTTCTGCCCGTAGTCGCTCTGTCAATACAAGATGATACGCACGCTTTTGTTGTTGTCAGAAGTGCTTGAAATTTGAAATACAGCGTTAAAATGCCTTCGTGTATTATACCAATGTGATTGGTGTAGTGTAACAAAAGATAAAACAGAAGAAGAAAATGTGTGTGTGTTGTAGCTCTCTTCGAAACAGATTTTTTGGTTGATTTGTAAGGGTATAACGTATATCTATATTTTATTTAATATCATTGGTTTACATCTATAATTCAATTCGGTAACAAATTAGAAGACATGCGAGGTGGAAGCTCCTTGAGTATAATTAAAGATTTAGTAATCTCACGGCAAAGTACGTTCTTCTTGTAAATAAGCTGGCACAACTCACTGATTCAGCAAAATGAATTTATTATAACAGCAATTATCAACAAAGAACAACACGGTTTTTGTAGACACATTGTTAGTATTAAAAGGCAAATTAGATAATATAACATCAAGCAACTTTTTAAGATGCCTTTAGATGATAGGCTTGATCTCCCATCATCGATGGAAGCCGAGCTGACAGATCCATTTTTGTAAAGAAAACCAACTGGCATACTTTAAAAATTTAGAAGAAACATGCATCTGCCAGCCAAGGAATATTGAACGAGGTATTACTCCGTTACAGACATAATTATTAAAATATTTGCTTGCTCTTGTATCTTCTTCGTAATTCTTCTGTGCTGCTATAAGTTACCGCCAGCAAGTAGTTTCCGCCGGCCTACAGTCTATCAACAGCTGAAGGCCGAAAGAAACCCCTGTTGGAGGTGAACCATTCTGCTTTGTCTTCTTTTCTTCATTCTTCTGTTTTGCTAAACATTCGTTTTCTATATAATCAATTTGGGAATCATGATGTTAATCTTTGGTCAGAAAACTTCAAAGACCGGCTCGACAATGTCAAAAGCCAAACATAAATCGGACAGAAGGCCCAGAAGAGTCAGAAGAGTCCAGATAATTATGTCCTGACAAATCTATGGTAGAATAAATCCTGAAGATCTGTAGGAGAGACGTAGCATCGTCAGTGATTTAGGGTGAAGAGAACAGGGTGCAGGGAAGTTTGTTTAGACAAGATGGATGTAGATATCTTGATCCTGAAGGTACTTACTTCAGCCCTGCAACTATCTCCATGGCTCCGTTGAAGTTGCCAATATTCCAGCACATGAGAGCTACTCGCAAGATGCAAGCTAGTGTGGCCTTCCGTTCTTCAATGGAAGCCGGCGTCAGCAACAGCTCTGTCACCCACGCTGATATCTGGAGACAAAACGGAGTATCAGCAAAGCCTAATCGTCTATAGGTGTAGCGACATCGCACAATACATTTTACTATGATACGGGTACTCAAGATATTTATTTTGTATAGCGATATTTCGACCTAGTTGCATGGATCGTGGTCACGGATGAATAGCGGATCCATGCAACTGGGTCGAAATATCGGTGTACATAATCTAAATTGTACTAATAAAAAATAACCGACTTCAAAATTACTCAAAAACTACTTGTCAGATCTCGTTCAAATTTATGTGGGACCACATGACAAGCACCTGCTTTCGATTAAAAAAAGAATCATCGAAATCGGTGGGCGTGATATTGAGTTAGTCGTCCATTTGTCGCGCACATACTTAATGCAAATTTAAGACTTATATGGTTTTGTCATGGATGCCATTGTCAGATCTCATTAAAATTTAAGTGGGACTACATGACAAGCACCAGCTTTAGTTTAAAAAAGCAATTGTAAAAATCGGTTCACCCAGTGGAAAGTTCTGAGGTAACAAACATAAAAAAATACAGTCGAATTGAGAACCTCCTCCTTTTTTTGAAGTCGTTTAAAAATAAATATCGTAAGTACCCCTATCATAGTAAAATGTAAATGTTAAGTTTAAAATACGTCACTCGATCTCCACCGGTCACTATTTAATAAGTTAATTTTGAGCCCTCTCATTTAAAACTTAACTAATATACGACGACCCTGTAGCCTAGTTGGTAGCGATCCTGCCTGCAAAGTGAGTGGTCCCAGGTTCGATTCTCGGCTGGGGCAGATATTTATGTGACAGATAAATATTTGTACTCGGGTCATGGGTGTTATTGTGATGTGTTATATGTGTCATCCATGCCATCCGCGACACAGGTACAAACCTACTGCGGGGGTAGCTAGCTGACCCAGCGAACTTCGTATCGCCTAAAAATATAACAAATCAGAATTTCTGAAAATCCGATAGCCTATTTTACTCAGGAATAACGTAGCATTCTAATGGTAAAAGAATTTTTAAAATCGGTTCAGTAGTTTTTAGTTTATTCGTTGCAAACAAACAATCAAATCTTTCCTCTTTATAATATTAAGTATAGATTATTAGTATAGGATAAAAATGAGTAATTCAGCCATTCAGTTTTATTATTAGTGTAAAAGATACCGAACCAATTTTCACTCATTACATAATATTATTATTATGTTTGTTTACCATCATTAGTTGTACGCCTTCAATACGAATTATGATAGCTTAGAGCTAGAGATGAAAACATGAAAGAAACCCACTTCAAATTACTTCCCCGAAACCTTCCGGAGGCGAGGGATCTTTTCATCGTAATATAATCAGGTTTGTCACATTTAGGCGTCACAAGTTGTAAATCATATTTGCTTTTTTGTGCTATTTATTTTTAGTATAAAGAAATACAGTGAATATTGCGTAACATAATGGATGATAATTTCGACTGCCAACGAATCGAAATTGGTAACTTATTTATTTATTATCTAGTGTCATTTTCGATAGTTAATTAATATCTCATTGTATAGTTACTAAATAATTATTAATTTAAATAATTATTAAATAATTAAAAATTAGTTATTAAATAAAATTACCAACTAGGTATATTGGGGTACCTCTGCTATGATTAATTTAAATTACCTTGACCCTTCGTTGTTTTTAAAATCTATTTTTGTAAACTGTGTAAATATTATAATACTCTGATTTTTTGATTGAAATATGCCTAATCTTTTAATTTTAAGTTTTCCTTACACTCGTACAGACTTACTTCTTATGGAATACAAACAGAAATTTGTTTTTCAAATCGTTCTACTAGACATAAGCTATCCTGAAGCTTGTGCTCGTATATTGCGCAATCCAGAATGTAGTGGAATGTTAGCAGATATTTAGAACTATAATACTTGGCGCACAAGGTTTAAAATGGCATGTAGACCTTCATAGCCTTTTGGAAATATGAAACTATAAAAGTGTACGACAGATACTCTAGGTAACAAATTTATTCAAACAGATTTTTACAAGTCACATCTTACATGTACTAGAATTTGTCTGTGAAAATGTAAAAATCGGTCCTACAATACGTTTCTATTTTATTTCCCATCAACAATATTGAATCTGATAGTTTTTCAAAAAATCTACTGAGACATTTGTAATATAATTAGATGAAGTAATTAATATAATTAGCGCCCCAACTCAGAAAGGTTCGTTTATTTATTTATTTATTCTTTATTGAACCTTACACAAGTAATGGAACAAAAGGCGGACTTAATGCTAAAAGCATTCTCTGCCAGTCAACCTAAGGCTACGTCCGCACAGACAGGTGGCTTGCTTAGCGCCTAGAGCCTAATGGTTTGCATTCTGGCTACTTGCTAGGATATACGGTGGCCGCACTGAGAGCTGGTTTGCGTGGTGGGTCGCTAGGTACCTTGGTCATTTTGCTTGTCGGCACGTTGACGAAATGTCACTCTCAAAAATATCTTACAAAATTAATGGAATAAATGCAATGAGATCATTGAATAAATGCAACAATTTCTCGTTTCAGCTTTTAGTTTTTGACATTGACATTCATCAATAATATTATATCCATGATAACCCGTCTGTCAATCTCATTTTTGAAGCAAAAATGCCTAGCGCCTAGTGACAGAAAACCAACACGTTTGTTTACTTGGATACACGCTAAGCGCGTTGCTAGGCACCAAGCGCGCAGTGCGGCCAGTCACGAACACTATAGAACGTTCGTTTTACTGAGCTACTCGCTAGGTGACTAGTTAGGCTCTAGGCGCTAAGCAAGCCGCCTGCCTGTGCGGACGTAACCTTAGGGTGACATATTTAGTTTATTTAGTCGTAAGGCGTCCATAACTAATTGACATTAAATATGTTAAGTATCGGTTCATCTCAGAGTCATATTGTCAAATTTAAGTTATCCTAGTGCGGACCAACGTCAAATAAACTTATCGATATAATCATATCGATGAAATGTTTCTGTAGTCATACGTAAATACGTTGATAGTAAATAAAAGATAATAATTATTTTTTATTTATATTCTAAACCGGTTTCGTACGCCCGATCGCTACTGTGAAGTGCATGATTTGAAACAAACAATAACTGTCTCAGAATATCTCTGTTTATAATCGACGTGGTCTCCTGGCGTGCTGACTTCAATGTAAAAGAAACGTAGGTACTTTGAAGCTTTCTTCCTGTTTATGTTCCGGTGTTCTACGCATTTACAACTCCCAAGTACGTGTTAATCATAAGAATGAGCCTGAAAGCGTATAATAACATGAAATGCGCAGGATGCGCGCGTGATATCCAAACGTCAGAGCAACTCAAATGCAGCGCTTGCCCTTTAAGGTATCATTTTGTATGTACACATTTTGAGAGTGAATTTTTGTAATTCTTTACTAAGGAGCGACTTAAGTAACCGTTATTTAACTCTGAGTTGGGGCGTTAGTTACTATTTATAGAGTAAGTTCTGTAAGTAATCGTTATCTGACTTGGGGCGTTACTTACAATTTTATAGAGTAATTTCAGTCAAATTAACCCACTTCAAAAAAAGGAGGAGGTTCTAAATTTGAGTTTATTAATTTTATGTGTGTGTACCTTATAACTTTGTACTGAGTGTACCGATTTTGATGTTTCTTTTTATATTCGAAAGCTGGTGCTTGTCATGTAATCCCATTTAAATGGAGCGACATCTGACAAGTAACTTTTAAGTTATTTCTAATTTTAAAGTCGGTTATTTTTGTCAAGAATAATTTTTCTACTCAGAATAAATACTGCTCAGGAGTTTCTTTCCGATACTTCCGGAACCATTCATGTTATTTAATTAGAAGTAAAAACCAACTATAAATAAAATTTTATTGTATTCATAAGCGACAACCCTAATAATCATCTTTGAAGGTAGAGTAGGTCTATTAATATTATATTTACCTTACAGCCTTAGCAAACTGCGCCGTTCTAACTTAATAACCTAAATAAAAATGGTATGGTGTTCTTTTTTTAAATCTTTCTTTAGTTAGTTGAAAATCAACCTAGATTTTTAACTAATTAAAACCACTAAACTAAA
Source organism: Thymelicus acteon (assembly GCA_951805285.1). Lineage (NCBI taxonomy): Eukaryota > Metazoa > Arthropoda > Insecta > Lepidoptera > Hesperiidae > Thymelicus > Thymelicus acteon. Next base: position 18,951,617 of record OX638214.1, on the reverse strand, counting down.
ACAACTTACCAAGGTTACAGACGCGTTGCAGCCTTAAATGAGCCAGCGTGTGAGTTTATCTTTGACTTTCAAATATCTCAGAAAGGAGATATAGTTTCTTAAATATACTTTCTCCCCATTAATTTAGATATAAATGGCCTCAACCATCATTTTTCCTCTTCATCGAGCATAGATAGCACTGCAAAATATAATACTTTAAATCACCTTTCCAATATGCTCAACCCCAGCACTCCCATGTTTAGTTTTAGTCTATTCACAGATCGCGATGTTAAGAAGAGCATACTTTCTATCTCCTCGGACTCTGTTGGTAGTGATTGCATTAGCCGTAAGATGGTCATCCCTTTGCTCGACATAATCACTCCTATCATAAAATCCATCCTAAACCTATCAATTACAACTTGTTCCTTCCCCTCCGCATGGAAAGATGCAGAAATTATTCCTATACCTAAAAAGTCTAAACCATCATATCCCACTGACTATCGCCCGATTTCCATTCTCCCTTTCCTATCAAAAGTCCTGGAGCGCCTTGTCCATCATCAACTTAATTCCTTCCTTTCCAGCAATACACTCTTAAATCCTCTCCAATCCGGTTCCGTCCTGGCCATAGTACGACTACTGCTTTATTGAAAATCACTGATGACATCCGTTTGGGGATGGATAGGCAAAATCTTACGGTGCTAGTTCTACTAGATTTTAGCAATGCCTTTTGTACTGTGGACTTTGATATTCTTTTAGCAATCTTGCGCTCTCTTAATTTATCTCCGAGTGCGACAGACTGGTTTCACAGTTACTTGTATGGGCGCCGGCAACGTGTTAAGTTTCAAGACTCTTTCTCGGATTGGTGTAACACGGACGCTGGCGTACCGCAAGGTGGTGTCTTGTCTCCTCTTCTCTTCTCTATTTTCATTAATTCTATAAGCTCTCAACTCTCTTCTTTCTACCACCTGTACGCAGATGACCTTCAGATCTACACTCAGTCACCTTTACCCGATTTACCTACTGCCATAAATGCCATCAACAGTGATCTGACTTGTATTCTGGATTGGGCTAAAACTCATGGTCTTAAGGTTAACGCAGCCAAAAGTCAGGCCATCATTATCGGTAGTAGTAGACTCATAGCCAAAATCGACTGGTTGCAGCTCCCGTCAATCACTTTTGACAATACAAATATCCCTTACAGTGATAAGGTTACGAATTTGGGAATAGTCATGGACCGGAGCTTATCGTGGGGACCGCAAATCTGCGAAGTAAGTAGAAAATTCTATGCTGCCTTAGGGTCACTCCGTCGCCTACGTAATTTACTCCCCATACCGACAAAAATTACGCTTGTACAATCCCTACTTCTACCTATACTTGACTATGCTGATATTTGCTATTTAGATCTCACAGAGGAGCAGCTAAATAAACTTGAGCGGCTTCAAAACGTTGGCATAAGGTTTATATTTGGAATGCGCAAATATGATCACATTTCTGAATGTCGTACTAAGCTCAAGTGGCTTCCTATTCGTCTCCGCCGGAATGCCCACATTCTTTCAGCATTACACGGCATACTATTCAATCCATCAACTCCTGTCTATTTAAAAGAACGATTCGAATTCAAATGTCTCAAAAACACCCATTACCTACGCTCTAGTGTAAATATGTCATTATGCATCCCCTCCCGCTCCTCTTCTTTCTATGAAAAATCGTTCTCAGCCTTTGCAGTCCACCTTTGGAACTCCCTTCCTCTATCAATTCGTAAATCCGAATCTTTAGACACCTTTAAGAGAAGAGTAAAAGAACATTACATGAACCAATGAACTCTCACTTTTCTCTGTCTCACTGTTATCACTATTTTTTTATTATTATTTTTTTCATTTTGTTTATTTCTCCTCTACCCCTATGTCACAGATCCCTCTATATTATTGTTTCCATGAATTAGGTATGTGTAATAATGTATCATATTTCCTTTCCTTGTTCCTCATAGATATTTAGTATAAACAGTTATTAAATATATAATACACAATTATATATATAATTAACGTGCACCCTACCATTACATTTTATCTCGATCGCAAAATTCTACCCAAAGGTTGCCTGGTAGAGATCGCTGTGTAGCGATAAGGCCGCCTTTTGTGTTTTATAGTTCTATAAACTATTTTTCTTTGTTCCCTAGTGTGTGCACAATAAAGAGTATTTTGTTTGTTTGTTGTTGTTTCGTAAGTGATAACTTTCGACATTTCATCCCTGAATTCTTTTTGATTGTAATCACTATTCCGTCGATTGACACATGTTTCATCACTGGCCGCCGTAACCATTGAAGTATTATTACTAGCGTATAGAACAGACACCGCGAACATCGGATTCGGGGGTATGCATTGCAGCCGGCTGGCTTTTTTTCATTCTGTCACTCGGCTGCGCTCATGGCGGCCACATGTCAAAATTGTGTAAAAACAACATTTCAAAAATGCCGTAATACGTTATATGAAGTCAACTACGAAAAAAAAGATATTTGTGTTACTTATCATCGGCAAGAAAACAAAACATTAACTTAAATCAACCAAAACGAATTTATTTCATTATTGTGCAATGTTTCCGTCATTTTTGAATGAAAAAATCTTAAGGCGCGTTTATATACTTACGTCCCAACTCAGAGTCACTAACGTTTACTTTAATCGCTCCTTAGTAAAGAATCACCATAAAAATTCTTTACTAAGGAGTGATTTAAGTAACCGTTAGTGACTCTGAGTTGGGGCGTTAGCAAGCCGTAAGCGTGTTAATGTACTAAATAGGCTTATTTAAGTTTGCCGATGCGATGCTTGTGTTAGATTTTTGACACGAATCAATGGTAAGCGTTTGGAAATCGTTCAAACCCTTTTGCACGTTAAATAAAGTTGGAGTAAGAGCTTGTAAAGGTTTGAAGTCGGTGACTACTTGTCTTGGTTCGGCAAGTTTCATATACCTACAAAGTTACTCTACGGCAAGTGTGTAAAGGCGCCTTCTAGTTTGAAAAGAGAACGGAGGGCAAGCCGGCGGCGGGACACACATTTTGTTCGAGATGTCTGTCCTATGTCATTATACTTCAATGGCCAAAACGAGTTTTTTTTTCAAAATGGCGGACTTCTAGTTATGCCAGGTTCCATACAAAAATGTTCAAACCCCTGTAGCGGCGGGAGGCTGTTTCAAAATCGAGCCCCCGTTCTGCTTTCAAAATCGAACGAATCCATTGAAAATTGAAGCCCATTGGCGCCAATTCATTGGGACAAACATCGTGTTCGCGGTGTCGGTTCTATACGCTAGTACTTCAATGTTTTGAGCCTATTTATTTTCACCGTTTATACTTATTTATAAAACTTCATGTAAGTAATAATATTCGAAATAATACGCTAACACACTCATACCACCCGCAGTAGGTTATTACCTGTGCCGCGGGTGGCATGGACGACACATACGAGTATATCAAATATTTATCTGTCACGTACATATCTGCCCCAACCGGGAATCGAACCCGGGACCCCTCACTTCGCAAACAGGGTCACTACCAACTAGGCTACAAGGTCGTTGAAGGCCATTATAGGTATAAATGTGAACATTTACGAAAATAGCTGAAATAATAGTACATTCATGAAATTCAAGTTATTTCTATTGACCTCGTTACCCGTAGTTACGATAAGTGGTATACATTAGACCCCTTTAAACGTTATTATCACTTGTAAGAGTTGTAAGCAAAGGTTATGAGAGTTCGAAGAATGTAATTTCACCCGTTTCAAACCCTGCAATCATATATTATGTGATAAATATAACAGTGAAAGCTCCATTACAGCAGTTCAGCCGTTCCAGTGACAAACTTAAAGACAGAATTTAAAACAGGTTTTTTATGTTTAAGTATCGTGTAAATAACTATAAGCACTTGAGAAAACCTAGTTATTTTGAAATGACAGACATACACTTCAATTTTATTTACATGATCTTTAGTATAAGATACATACAACGATATTCGTCCGTCGTATGGACAACATACTGTAGATAAAGCAATAGGAAAATTTTCTAGGCAAAATAATAATCTAGTATAAAAAATCTCATGTCATTGCGTTTGTGGTCGCACTTCTCAAAAACGGCGCGACCGATTTTTATAAATTTTTTTGGGTACGTATTTGGTAGATATGACAATTATAATAGGTCGTAAAGTAGGTATATTATTTCATACCGCTAGGTGATTAGGATGTCACCATCCAGAAAATTATTGGCAGAACAATGTTTTCTGTGTCAGCTAGTAGGTATATATCTATACAAATAAATAAAACTGGAATGTCTGTTGGTAATATTACAATAACCGCTTTTTACTAAGGGCATTTGGATATAATTGTATACACGGTACATATACCAAAACAACATTTTGAAATTTTTGTGTCTGTCTGTCTGTTTTTTCGGCTAATCTCTGAAATGGCTGGACTGATTTTGACGGGACTTTTATTGGCAGATAGCTGATGTAACAAGGAGTAACTTAGGCTACTTTTATTTTAGAAAAAAATAGCTTGTTAGGCGATACAAAGATCGCCGGGTCAGCTAGTTATTCTATAATTTCGTTTCCATTGACCTCTTGTAACTACTATGGGTATACTACAAAGACCTCTGAGTTACGGTCATTACCATGGGAACGAGCAGCTGTTGAGAAGTTCAGCAACTATGTTTTTAAATCTAATGAGAATTAAGCGTTTCTGAGAGATCAAAAACTTTTAAAGAAAGGATACTTTTGCAAGGTCGTTCTTTGAGCGACGTCTAGTAACACTTTACCATGTCTTAGAATTTAATAAGCCCGTCCGCCACAATGAGCAGATTTTTGAGGAATAAAGAGTTTTTTTAGTCCAAACAAATCATACTGCACTGGCTGGATTATGAAAAAAACAGACACACTAAAATAAAAATAAAAACCTGTGTGTGTACTGTGTACTTATGTACGCACGTAAGAAGTTTTACTTACCTCCCAAGTAGCACAAATGCGCTGTATAACAGTATTTCAACAGAGCACAATGGAAACGCTAGCTGATAAGTTGCAGTATAGTAGCGTTATAAGCGCTTAAACAGCTGATATAACTCTAATTTGGGCACAAATTTGACAGCACATAGCTGTATAAGAAATCCCATTACTAAAATAATTGGGTTATATCAGCATTATATTAGCATTTTATGTGGGTAACAGACATTACAAGAGCTGAACGCTGCCTGATTAACAAACCACATGTTACCCTATAAACACAAAGTGAACATTTCTAATGTTTTCATAGAGCTGAAAGTAAACGTCGAGCGAACTTGTGATATGCATTATCTTTATTTTCATTAAAACTGTCAGTATAGTGTCAATCCTTAAAACTTGTTGATCCCATGGTGCCATTTTGTGACATGAAAAATATAATTTAAGGTAAGTAAAACTTCGATTTCTTACTAATATATTTGAAATCTTATTGGGAAGGTAACTTTATCGTGAAATACCACATATATATCGTTCAAAATTTTCACGCGCCCTCATAATAATACAGAATACGAAAAAAAATGTAACTTAAATTGATTGTAAACAAAATAAAATATATTGTTTTGGCATATTTATATGCATGAAGGGCTGTTTATGTGTTATTTAGTAGTATCTTATTTAATTGTTGTCGATATCTTTTAAAATAAACCAAACCAAAAGGGCTAAAATTTTATAATGATACACAGTCAGGTAGTAAATATGGCGGATAGGTAAGTGAATAGTTGTAATCTTAACATAGTGCTAAGGGCTGCATGAATGCTCGCATGTGGCCTGTTATTGTAGGCTGTATATTATTTCCCGCATCGGCCATATCATCATGAATAATCTTCAAGTACTCTGCATTAATTTTACGTCGTATTCCACCAGTTCTTTTTTTATCTTTCCACATTTTGTAAAACAACACTCATTACTTCGGAAATTGCCACACGTTATAAAATAATAAAATTCATGATTACATATAACTCAATCAGCAGAATAGATGACCACACAAGTTCAAATATTCTGCTCAAACAAGAATTACGAGCTTAAAAGTGAACTTTTTTAAGGCAGCGGGCTGCTATGTAACTGCATAAAGTTCACAATTTAGGTCTGACATGGCCTAGACAAATGCTGTTATACGAGTATATACTGACACCTGATTAATAGAGTAAAAGTCCATCTGTGTGCAGCGTGAAGCATTTAATCATTGTTAAATAACTTCACAAAGTAACTGTTTGCGTTAAAGTAGTTCACAAAGTTCTCTCTTAAAATGCAACAGTTTTAGAGCACACTCGTGGCTATTTATTCAGAAGACTGCATTGCTAGTGTTCCACAGCATACGCTCATGCAGCAGATAGAAGAAAATAGTACCAAACGCTGCATAACAGTGACGTCTGTGGCATGTGTGTGGTGCCTAATAGAATCACAAAACAGAATAAAGCATTTTAATTAGCCTCGCTTCTTTTTATACAGCTGTTACGGATTGAAAGAACTCTTATAAGTAATTACAAATGCTTAGATTGACGATGTGGGCCTTTATATTGCTATTTTGTGCTACTTGCCCAAGTAGCACAAATGCGCTGTATAACAGTATTTCAACAGAGCACAATGGAAACGTGAGCTGATAAGTTGCAGTATAGTAGCGTTATAAGCGCTTATACAGCTGATATAACTCTAATTTGGGCACAAATTTGACAGCACATAGCTGTATAAGAAATCCCATTACTAAATAATTGGATTATATCAGCATTATATTAGCATTTTATGTGGGTAACAGACATTACAAGAGCTGAACACTGCCTGATTAACAAATCACATGTTACCCTATAAAAACAAAGTGAACATTTCAAATGTTTTAATAGAGTTGAAAGTAAACGTCAAGCGAAATTGTGATATGAACTGTCAGTGTCAATACCTTAAAACTTGTTGTGTGCAAGATCCCAGGTGCCATTTTGTGACAAGGAAAATATAATTTAATATAGTTAAAACTTCGATTTCTTACTATTATATTTGAAATCTTATTGGGAATTTAACTTTATCGTGAAATACCATATATATATCGTTCAAAATTTTCACGCGCCCTCTTATTAATGGTGAACACAAAAAAATATTAACTTAATATTGACTTTAAAAAAAAAAAACATTTTTTTGTACATTTATATGCATGGAATGCTGTTTTTACGTATTAGTCAGTGGTATTCAAGTTAAATTGGTGTCGATATATCTTAAAATAAACCAAACTAAAAAGGTTATAATTTTAAAATAATACGCAGTATATTAAATATGGCGGATATGTTAGTGAACAGTTGTAATCTTAACCTAATGCTAAGGGCTGTATGTAATGTTCAATTGTGGTCTGTTATTCAGCATTGAGTAAAATAGTTAAGCACTTGTGAAAAACAAATCAGCCACGTCACAAACACAACATTTTCGTTGGCAGCAACACCCACGCGCGGGCAACACCGACGCGCGGGCGACCAATAGGAAGACAGAAAATTACAAACGTCATTCGTCACTCTGCGTTCTGTCAAAACGTCATCGACATCCACCTGTCAAAGCCTTCAATGTCAACCGGCTTGTCACTAGCAGTGCGTTATAGTTGTTCACGAGATCTGTCTTAAAATGCAATAGTTTTAGAGTACCCTCGTGGCCTATTATTCTTCAGCGCTCTTACAGCAGATAGGGCACAACAGTACTAAACGCTGAATAATAGTGACGTCTGTGGCGTGTGTGTGGTGCATAGTAGAACCACAATACAGAATAAAGCATTATATTTAGCTTCGCTTCCTTCTATACAGCTGTTACAGACCGAAGGAACTCTTATAAGTCATTACAAATGCTAAGATTGACGATGTGGGCCTTGTGTGAAAGTTTATAATGCAGTTTTGTGCTACTTGGGTGGGCTCTTACTTAAAAGTACCTCTCGCTCACACCCACGACCCGCGCTAGCGATCCAATATAACTCCAGCGATTGCTGTGCGCCTAGGTACACAGGCCTAGTATCACGCACCTTCATCATGTCGCTTTTTGGCTGTCGTATCGTAAAAATTATACTCTTATATATTTTTTCTAAACGCTCCATATGAAATATAACTTCAAAACTGTGTTTTAGTATCGTTTAAATAACTATAAACACTTGAGAAAACACAGTTATTATATTTTATTTATATGTATAAGGATTTATGTAAACATTTGGATAAGGAACTTTTAGCCTACGCTGACAAATATTTAAACGCTTTTGAATTCGTCACGTTTATCAACTAACCATATGAGGGACTCGTTTACTGCCTCGCCTGGCGGGCACTGTGCCGTAAAATACAGCTTTCATGTCACCTCAAAGGCTTCTGAGACTTCATTTAAAACAAATTTATGTTTGTGACATGCTTTTATTAATACTGGTCTATACATCTATACATCTATATCTATCTATACAAATAAATAAAATTGGACTGTCTGTTTATAATATTAAAATAACCGCTTTTTACTTAGTGCATTTGGATGTATACACAGTACATATACCAAAACAACATTTTTTACTATTTTTGTCTGTCTGTCTGTCTGTCTGTCTGTCTGTCTGTCTATCTGTCTGTCTGTTTGTTCCGGCTAATCTCTGAAATGGCTGGACCGATTTTCAGGGGACTTTCACTGGCAGATAGCTGATGTAACAAGGAGTAACTTAGGCTACTTTTATTTTAGAAAAAAATAGTTTGTTAGGCGATACGAAGTTCGCCGGGTCAGCTAGTTATAAATATAACAAAGGCATTGCAATATTTTTGTTGCATTAAAAATAAACAAATCAAACTGGCGGCCATTTTGTCCAGAATATGTACACTGCAATGCCATCGTTAAGAGCAATTTTCGAATGATTTATTACGATGGCTATAAGCCAGTAAGGGCCCACTGAGATGGGGTCTCTCCTCTTGAGGAGTCCTAAAGCATACCACCACGCCCCTCCAGGATTAGTTGCCGACTCAAAGGGCGAGAGTTTTATGTCGCCTGGAGGCCTTCGAGGTGCCTTTGAGACAGTTATGAAAACAACCGTAATCGTCAGCTTTACGTGCCAAGCTTACGAATACGGAAGCACGAAAACGTTCAAGAAACTTTTCCACTATGAATTATTTTTTCTCGTCCCCATAGCGTGGGGTCTCATTGAAAAGATATTTCAAAAATATTATGAGTTACAAGACTATTTTCGATTCAGGGGCCCGATCAGGAAATATAACGCAATGCGAGGCCCAGTTACTAGTATACTAGAAAGGTTTATTGATATAAAGAGAACCAACATAAACAAATAATTTCCAGCTTACATCAGCCAATTAAAATATCCCTGATCTCTATTGCTGCATCGATAAAAAAAGAGTTCGACGATTTGTGCAGATTAGCTGCTAATACGCAGTTCCTACTGCGCAGAGCTCCCCGATTACGTTTTTCAGGATGGCGGGCGTGATAGGATTACCCTGACCCTATAATGTGGTGACCACACGTTGCTGATGTTCACAGGACAATAATCTATCTATCTATCTATATACATAAATATAAAAGGCAAAAGTGATTCACTGATGACATAAAAATCAAAAGTGATTGACTGACGAATCAACGCACAGGCCAAACCCTTACGGCTAGAAACTTAAAATTTCGCACACGTATGAGGAATACGATGACGTAGGCATCCACTAAGGAAGGATTTTTCAAAATTCAACCACCAAGGGGGTGAAAAGCCCAAGGGGGTGATAAGCATAATTTCCGCGTGTGAAGCTGCGGGCAACAGTTAGCTTTTAAATAGTCGACAAACGAGCTGACGATCTACGTGATGATAAGTGGCTATCGTCGCCCATGGATATCAGCAACACAAGGCATCATTGATGCGTTGCCGGCAAAAAAGCTTCACTTCAATCCCCCTAAATGTTAGGAATAGTTTAGTTTTAGACTTATTATTTTTGTATTGTTTTTGCACCACTTAATTGCACATGACGGCATTTTTTCGTGTAACTTACAGCATGACAGTCCGGGAGGTACTGGCAAAAGCTAGCGTAGTTTTTACGTGTGTGTGTGATGCGTATACACGAAAGTAGCTTTTTCTTATGTAACTAAGTTTTAATTGATAGGAAACCTAACACACGAACATACTGATTTGAACATACCGTGAAACTGAATATTATTATAGTAGTTGTCCTGTAAAATGTAAATGTACTTCATAGTCACCCTACATTTCCAGTAGCTCCACTGTACTAGTTAATCGGATTGCGAGGATCGTAATATGTAAATATGGGACATGATGTAGGCCTTTAACTGACTTGTCACATCGCGAACGATGAAGCTAAAAACGATTTGAATAACAAATCACCGTATCTATTTTTATAATGTCCTTAAAATAGTATAAGCGTTGTCACCCGGCAAGCATTCTATGTTATTAAATAATGTCTTATGTTTTTTTCAGTAGGGAATATGGATTTAAATTTGTGCAAACCAAAAATATTTTACTATTTATAAATACTATATCATTAGTGCAAACATGGAATCCAGTGGTTAGTCTATTAACGCTTCCGGCCCACGTCCGATAATCAGTGACCGATTTTTTGTAGGAGAAAAATAGAACGTACTGATAGCAATAGTGCAACGGACACGTCTTTCAAAAAGTCGGTCAGAAATAATATGAAAGTAAAATCGGCCCGATTATCTCCTACAAAAAGTCGGACGCGGACGGGAAGCGTTAATCCCAAAAAGCGCAGTGTTGTGCGACAAGATGTCAGTGTAGTGTGTCAATAAATAGTTAACAAAACGCAAAAACAATACATAAACGGGTTTTAGTATCTAATGTCATCTGTTATCCTGTCAAAAGTTTCTCCGCGCCGCCGCGGCGCCGTAGTTCAGCCGTGACCACGATTTATGCAAGTGGGTCGAAATATAGTGTACAAATATCGTGAGTATCATAATATTATTATCATAGTAAAAAATGTCTCCTAAAAAATAAAAATAAAAAAAGCCTTTTATTTCTAGCAATCTAAATATTTTACATATTATTAAATATAAATATTTTACACATTAAATCATTTACAATTTAATACATATAATGATGTTACAATAATTATAATTATATAAATTTCAATTATGTAGCTAATAATACAATTTTGGATTAATAATGCCAGTAATAATTTGATTAGTAAATTTGATAATAATAAATACTTATAATAGTAGTCATAAATATAATTTTGCAAGGACCCCTTCGCAGATGAAGGCGTCCTCCAAGGAAAACCATTTCAATCTATGTACGCTTGATGTCTCCGTCCGACCTTCATATGGTCTACCTACGCAATGTTGCCCTTGCGGGCTCGTCCATGTCGTTACACTTTACGTCTATAGGTTGTCAGAGAGTCGCGCTACATGCTAAAAAATGTCTTACCAGTGGCGTAGCTAGCCCTAAGGAGGCCCCATATCAATATTTGTTGTGGGGCCCCCTCAACGTCAGCTGTCAAATATAAAAGGAGTGCCAACCATTAGGGTGAATATCAGAAACGTGCATTTTTTTTTCAATTTTGGTGGTGAATTTTTTTTCTTCAGTTTTTGTGAAAAATGAGAACCTGGTACCTATAAGAAAAGAAAAACTAATTGTTACACTTTCTTTTCTTATACCAGGTCCTCATTTTTCACGAAAACTGAAGAAAAAATATCACCACCAAAATTGAAAAAAATGCACGTTTCTGATATTCACCCATTAGCAGTCGTAACTTCTGAGGTAAAAAAAAAAATACAGTCGAATTGAATACCTCCTCCTTTTTGAAGTCGGTTAAAAAATTACTACCAATAAACAGACAAGACCCTTGGTCGAGCCTTGGTGAGGTAATTGACTGCCGTTTCCTTGTACAATAGTAGCACTGAACACATCACCGATGCATTGCCGACCAAGAAAAGCCGGGGCTTGTTTGTTACTGGCACTCAAAACAGTGTAATTTCTGTTAACAATTTCGTTTATCACAAGTCCTCGTAATAATGTCACAAGTGTCACAACTCACAACTCGTATTAATAAATATTTTGTATTAAGTATAGTAGCACTGAACACATCACCGATGCATTGCCGACCAAGAAATCCGGGGCTTGTTTGTTACTGGCACTCAAAACAGTGTAATTTCTGTTAACAATTTCGTTTATCACAAGTCCTCGTAATAATGTCACAAGTGTCACAACTCACAACTCGTATTAATAAATATTTTGTATTAAGTATAGTAGCACTGAACACATCACCGATGCATTGCCGACCAAGAAAAGCCGGGGCTTGTTTGTTACTGGCACTCAAAACAGTGTAATTTCTGTTAACAATTTCGTTTATCACAAGTCCTCGTAATAATGTCACAAGTGTCACAACTCACAACTCGTATTAATAAATATTTTGTATTAAGTATAGTAGCACTGAACACATCACCGATGCATTGCCGACCAAGAAATCCGGGGCTTGTTTGTTACTGGCACTCAAAACAGTGTAATTTCTGTTAACAATTTCGTTTATCACAAGTCCTCGTAATAATGTCACAAGTGTCACAACTCACAACTCGTATTAATAAATATTTTGTATTAAGTATAGTAGCACTGAACACATCACCGATGCATTGCCGACCAAGAAAAGCCGGGGCTTGTTTGTTACTGGCACTCAAAACAGTGTAATTTCTGTTAACAATTTCGTTTATCACAAGTCCTCGTAATAATGTCACAAGTGTCACAACTCACAACTCGTATTAATAAATATTTTGTATTAAGTATAGTAGCACTGAACACATCACCGATGCATTGCCGACCAAGAAAAGCCGGGGCTTGTTTGTTACTGGCACTCAAAACAGTGTAATTTCTGTTAACAATTTCGTTTATCACAAGTCCTCGTAATAATGTCACAAGTGTCACAACTCACAACTCGTATTAATAAATATTTTGTATTAAGTATAGTAGCACTGAACACATCACCGATGCATTGCCGACCAAGAAAAGCCGGGGCTTGTTTGTTACTGGCACTCAAAACAGTGTAATTTCTGTTAACAATTTCGTTTATCACAAGTCCTCGTAATAATGTCACAAGTGTCACAACTCACAACTCGTATTATTGAATATTTTGTATTAAGTATGCAATTTTGAAGGTAATCAAAAAGTTAAGTCCTTTTACCACCAAACAAATTATCCTAAAATTTATGTAATTACCTATTACTTTGTATATAAAAGTCAAGTCTCGCCCCGGATGAAAACAAGTAGTTAAATAAGCGCGAACAAAATAGGCTTTATTTGAACAAATTCTCGGATTACCGAACTCCTAATGAACGGTTCGAAATTATAAGGAGTCGAAAATAATTAAACAGAAAACCGAGATGACAGCCCTTGAGTCCGATTAGGGATGTGACAAATAAAAAAGTTGTCGGTGACTTAAATAAGTTTGCTTGTAAACTGCTTTTACCCAGTTACAACGAAGCTGAAAGAAGGGTGATGTTTTCACACCCGCAGTATGTGAGATATGACATATCGTGAGAAAACCGTTATGAAAATTCTTCATAATGTTCTCAAAGGTATGTGAAGTTTGTAAATCCGCACTAGTCCAGCATTGTGAACTTTTAACCAATGATATTATAATGCACAAAAAGTGGTAGGCACAAAAATTGTAGATACAATATTAAACTCACATTGTACCTATGTAATAAAGGATTGAATACTTTTAATAGTAGATTTTAATCACCAATTAATGTTGTCATTGTAATGTTATACGATTTTGACATGAAGTAGTGCATAAAAATCTGAACCTTGTGATGTATGAACATAATACATATATTTTGTAGTAAAATATTTTTGCTTTTACCCCTCTTTGTCGCAGAAAACCCGAGCATGTGAGTCAGTTGAGTTGCAATCATGACAGCATGATCTCAAAGCCCTAATAAACCAGTCGTAAAACATTGCCGGTATTTGAGCAACAATAAACTTCTGATACTTGGGTTGACGAGTAACCTTTTGCCCCATTCCTATTGGAGCAGCGTTTTACACGTTCCAGGTTTTATTAAAATAAAGTATTAAATCGCTTTTGGGTTAAAGAAAAATGATCGATAAAAGCTAAATGTTATTTATTTTAGAATGTTTTATACAATTATATAAAGAAAGAAAGTAAAGTGACAATCCTAGAATAACAATAAGAATGTGTCCGATAGAATAATATCGATAGATTTGTGCAATTATAGAACGTTCCTAGCTCTCTGGATTGGCGGTGTTCGTCGATAGTACGTTATCGATAAAGTTAAATAACATTGGTCGGTGGTTTTCTGGCTTATGTATTTAAGGCCAACTTTGCAAATAAAACACCCTGTTTGAAGAAAATACACAAGGCACCTTGCTATTTGCACAGATTACTTAATAGTAGGTACTTTGAAATGTATCGATTTTTACTTGAATGGTTTGTCCCTTGGGCTCCAAGCCAAGAAGTTTTAATATCGGTATAAAATACAAAAATAAGAAAAAGTTAAAAAAATAGCCTAGTAACATTGAGGTATAAGTACATAGAGAAGACATCTCAACAAAATGTGTGTCCCCGCCGGGAGGTTCTATTTTCAAAATTGAGCCCCTGTTCTCCTTCCAAAATCGAACGAATCCATTGGACATTGAAACCGCGCGGCGCCAATTCATTGGAACATACATTGTGTTCGCGGTGTCTGTTCTATACGCTAGTAATAATACTTCAATGCCTAGTAAGTACGATCTTCTTTGCCGTTAACATTGGTGATGACTTCGTAGATTGACGACACTTCACGTTCACGTGGCTAGTTTGTCAGCTATTGTCATAGAAAATGGAATAGGCTTCTCCCTTGCTAGCCTTACGGTAGAATGGTACAATACATAATAATACAGCTCTTGTCCTTAACTCAAACAAAACACTTCGTTAAAAAGCGACTATTCTAGACAATTGTTAGATAGCGAGCGACAAGATATATAAGAGACGAGTAACCGCCCTCGCTTTGCTGCGGTTTTCTTATTTTTTTACACCTTGGGTTACATTATTGGAGTTTTATTAAGGATCCCTAATTTTTTTGAAAATATAATATAGCCTATGTTACTCGGGGATAGTGTAGCTCCCCAACAGTGAAAGAATTTTTAAAATCGGTTCAGTAGTTTCGGAGCCTATTCAATGCAAACAAAAAATCAAATCTTTCCTCTTTATATATTAGTATAGATAACGCTTCCCGCCCACGTCAGACTTTTTGTAGGATAGATAATCGGGCAGATTTTTCCTGCCATATTATTTCTGACCGACTTTTTGTAGGACGTGTGCGTTGCACTATTGCTATCAGTACGTTCTATTGTCTTCTACAAAAAATCGGTCACCGAATATCGGACGTGGGCGGGAAGCGTAAGACACAGGGGCGTAGCTACCGCCGTATCAGCCGTATCAATTATACGGGGTCCCCAGCGTATAGGGGCCCCCACTAACACTTCCAAAAAAAAGCTCGCCAGCAGCCTACGACTGCTAATGGGTGAATATCAGAAACGTGCATTTTTTTTTCAATTTTGGTGGTGAATTTTTTTTCTTCAGTTTTTGTGAAAAATGAGAACCTGGTACCTATAAGAAAAGAAAAACTAATTGTTACACTTTCTTTTCTTATACCAGGTCCTCATTTTTCACGAAAACTGAAGAAAAAATATCACCACCAAAATTGAAAAAAATGCACGTTTCTGATATTCACCCATTAGCAGTCGTAGGCTGCTGGCGAGCTTTTTTTTGGAAGTGTTAGTGGGGGCCCCTATACGCTGGGGACCCCGTATAATTGATACGGCTGATACGGCGGTAGCTACGCCCCTGTGTCTTACGCTTCCCGCCCACGTCCGATATTCGGTGACCGATTTTTTGTAGAAGACAATAGAACGTACTGATAGCAATAGTGCAACGCACACGTCCTACAAAAAGTCGGTCAGAAATAATATGGCAGGAAAAATCTGCCCGATTATCTATCCTACAAAAAGTCTGACGTGGGCGGGAAGCGTTATCTATACTAATATATAAAGAGGAAAGATTTGATTTTTTGTTTGCATTGAATAGGCTCCGAAACTACTGAACCGATTTTAAAAATTCTTTCACTGTTGGGAAGCTACACTATCCCCGAGTAACATAGGCTATATTATATTTTCAAAAAAATTAGGGATCCTTAATAAAACTCCAATAATGTAACCCAAGGTGTAAAAAAATAAGAAAACCGCAGCAAAGCGAGGGCGGTTACTCGTCTCTTATATATCTTGTCGCTCGCTATCTAACAACTGTCTAGAATAGTCGCTTTTTAACGAAGTGTTTTGTTTGAGTTAAGGACAAGAGCTATATTATTGTGTATTGTACCATTCTACCGTAAGGCTAGCAAAGGAGAAGCCTATTCCATTTTCTATGACAATAGCTGACAAACTAGCCACGTGAACGTGAAGTGTCGTCAATCTACGAAGTCATCACCAATGTTAACGGCAAAGAAGATCTGGTACTTACTAGGCATTTAAGTATTATTACTAGCGTATAGAACAGACACCGCGAACACAATGTATGTTCCAATGAATTGGCGCCGCGCGGCTTCAATGTCCAATGGATTCGTTCGATTTTGAAAGGAGAACAGGGGCTCAATTTTGAAAATAGAACCTCCCGGCGGGGACACACATTTTGTTTGAGATGTCTTCTCTATGTCTACTTATACCTCAATGTTACTAGGCTATTTTTTTAACTTTTTTTTATTTTTGTATTTTATACCGATATTAAAACTTCTTGGCTTGGAGCCCAAGGGACAAACCATTCGAGTAAAAATCGATACATTTCAAAGTACCTACTATTAAGTAATCTGTGCAAATAGCAAGGTGCCTTGTGTATTTTCTTCAAACAGGGTATTTTATTTGCAAAGTTGGCCTTAAATACCTAAGCCAGAAAACCACCGACCAATGTTATTTACCTTTATCGATAACGTACTATCGACGAATACCGCCAATCCAGAGAGCTAGGAACGTTCCATAATTGCACAAATCTATCGATATTATTCTATCGGACACATTCTTATTGTTATTCTAAGTGCTTGTTTCACAATCTTCAAGTAAGTCCGAAGTAAGCTATTCGTTGGTTAAGTTGACATTTCGTGTATGTATAATGACACTTTAACGTCACTTTAACCGGCGAATAGCTTATTCAGGACTCTACTTGAAGATGGTGAAACAAGCCCTAAGATTGTTACTTTACTTTCTTTCTTTATATAATTGTATAAAACATTCTAAAATAAATAACATTTAGCTTTTATCGATCATTTTTCTTTAACCCAAAAGCGATTTAATACTTTATTTTAATAAAACCTGGAACGTGTAAAACGCTGCTCCAATAGGAATGGGGCAAAAGGTTACTCGTCAACCCAAGTATCAGAAGTTTATTGTTGCTCAAATACCGACACTGTTTTACGACTGGTTTATTAGGGCTTTGAGATCATGCTGTCATGATTGCAACTCAACTGACTCACATGCTCGGATTTTCTGTGACATAGAGGAGAAAAAAGCAAAAATATTTTACTACAAAATATGTTCATACGTCACGAAGTTCAGATTTTGATGCACTACGTCATGTTAAAATCGTGTAACATTACAATGACAACATTAATTAGTGATTGAAATCTACTATTATAATCTAAATTTTACTAACAAAAAATAACCGACTTCAAAGTCTCAAAAACTACTTTTCAGATCTCGTTCAAATTTATGTGGGACCACATGACAAGCACCTGCTTTCGATTAAAAAAAGAATCATCGAAATCGGTTGGCGTGATATTGAGTTATTCGTCAATTTGTCGCGCACAGCTTAACACAAATTTACGACTTATGTGGTTTTCTCATGGATGCCATTGTCAGATCTCAATAAAATTTATGTGGGACCACATGACAGCCACCAGCTTTCGATTGAAAAAACAATCATCAAAATCGGTTCGCCCAGTCCAAAGTTCTGAGGTAACAAACATAAAAAAAATACGGTCTAATTGAGAACCTCCTCCTTTTTTGAAGTCGGTTAAAAAGTATTAAATCTTTTAATACATACGTACAATGTGAGTTTAATATTGTATCTACAATTTTTGTGCTTACCGCTTTTTGTGCATTATAATATCATTGGTTAAAAGTTCACAATGCTGGACTAGTGCGGATTTACAAACTTCACATACCTTTGAGAACATTATGAAGAATTTTCATAACGGTTTTCTCACGATATGTCATATCTCACATACTGCGGGTGTGAAAACATCACCCTTCTTTCAGCTTCGTTGTAACTGGGTAAAAGCAGTTTACAAGCAAACTTATTTAAGTCACCGACAACTTTTTTATTTGTCACATCCCTAATCGGACTCAAGGGCTGTCATCTCGGTTTTCTGTTTAATTATTTTCGACTCCTTATAATTTCGAACCGTTCATTAGGAGTTCGGTAATCCGAGAATTTGTTCAAATAAAGCCTATTTTGTTCGCGCTTATTTAACTACTTGTTTTCATCCGGGGCGAGACTTGACTTTTATACAAAGTAATAGGTAATTACATAAATTTTAGGATAATTTGTTTGGTGGTAAAAGTACTTAACTTTTTGATTAGCTTCAAAATTGCATGGCTTCAACCCATTAATGGCCCACTACTGGGCACGGGTCTCTCCTCTTGAGGAGGCCTAGAGCATACTCCACCACGCTGCTCCAGTGCGGATTGGTGGAGGGGTTAGTGGCCAACCCGAGTGTCGGAAGTTTTCAAACCACCCGAGGGCCTCCGACATATCTTAACGACTGTTATCTAATGATAACAACCGGGACCGACGGCTTTACGTGCCCTCCGAAGCACGGAAACGCTCAAGAAATGTTTGCCACTAGCGGTCACCCATTCAACTACCGACCGCGCCCGCTGTTGCTTAACTTTGTCGATCGCTTAGGATCGACGCAAGCCGCCCGGCTATCAGCGCTTCCCCTGGGCTATGAGCAAAATTGCATACTTAATACAAAATATTCATTAATACGAGTTGTGAGTTGTGACACTTGTGACATTATTACGAGGACTTGTGATAAACGAAATTGTTAACAGAAATTACACTGTTTTGAGTGCCAGTAACAAACAAGCCCCGGCTTTTCTTGGTCGGCAATGCATCGGTGATGTGTTTAGTGCTACTATACTTAATACAAAATATTTATTAATACGAGTTGTGAGTTGTGACACTTGTGACATTATTACGAGGACTTGTGATAAACGAAATTGTTAACAGAAATTACACTGTTTTGAGTGCCAGTAACAAACAAGCCCCGGATTTCTTGGTCGGCAATGCATAGGTGATGTGTTCAGTGCTACTATACTTAATACAAAATATTTATTAATACGAGTTGTGAGTTGTGACACTTGTGACATTATTACGAGGACTTGTGATAAACGAAATTGTTAACAGAAATTACACTGTTTTGAGTGCCAGTAACAAACAAGCCCCGGCTTTTCTTGGTCGGCAATGCATCGGTGATGTGTTCAGTGCTACTATACTTAATACAAAATATTTATTAATACGAGTTGTGAGTTGTGACACTTGTGACATTATTACGAGGACTTGTGATAAACGAAATTGTTAACAGAAATTACACTGTTTTGAGTGCCAGTAACAAACAAGCCCCGAATCTCTTGGTCGGCAATGCATCGGTGATGTGTTCAGTGCTACTATACTTAATACAAAATATTTATTAATACGAGTTGTGAGTTGTGACACTTGTGACATTATTACGAGGACTTGTGATAAACGAAATTGTTAACAGAAATTACACTGTTTTGAGTGCCAGTAACAAACAAGCCCCGGCTTTTCTTGGTCGGCAATGCATCGGTGATGTGTTCAGTGCTACTATTGTACAAGGAAACGGCAGTCAATTACCTCACCAAGGCTCGACCAAGGGTCTTGTCTGTTTATTGGTAGTAATTTTTTAACCGACTTCAAAAAGGAGGAGGTATTCAATTCGACTGTATTTTTTTTGTTACCTCAGAAGTTTCGACTAAGTGAACCGATTTTGATGATTCTTCTTTTAATCAAAAGCTGGTGCTTGTCATGTGGTTCTATTTAAATTTGAGTTAGATCTGACAAGTAGTTTTTGAGTTATTTTGAAGTCGGTTATTTTTTTCTTGCTAAAATTCAGATTATCATAACCTAAAGGGCTGACAAAAAGCAGACGCTACCTCACGGACCTGAAAAAAGGCGGACGTAACCTCGTCTAATCGAGAGTGAAGCATAGCAATGGCCGCCCGCTTACCATGTGTGCATAATTTTTGATTCGCGATTGACGCAGTATGGTGTCAATGTGTGGGTGTGTGTACTTGTACGAATAGAGAGTTGGTATTACTATGGGTGCTTCACTGAATTTGTTCTTGGGATTACGTCCGACTTTTTTTAGTTCCGTGCGCTACCTTTAATTATTTTTCGCAAGTTGCACTTATTTATTTTCTCATAGAGTGTGATAAAAATACAGTATCTATCTCAGGACTCTCAGGAGCAACAGTATTTTAAGCTCGAGTATTTTGAATCCCTCGCTGCGATTGGTATTCCAAGAAACATTTTAGCCTTTTAAATAATGTTCGCTCAATAGGCAAACCATCTACTATTAATTCCAAAGCTCCCAAGGTAAAATATTGAGGTGTTTTTATTGAATTACTAGATTCCGTCCGTGGCTTCACCCGTGTAGTATTGGTTTCACAAACATTAAGTATTATGTATACGTCTAACGCCCCAACTCATAGTCACATGACGGTAACTTAAATCGCTCCTTAGTAAAGAATCACAAAAATTCATTCTCAAAGTCAGTTTACGGATAATTAAAGTGGGTATAAATGGGTGCCAAGTTCTTTGTAGAAAAGCCTAAAATTTTAGTCACAATAACATGTAACTCAAGCTCTACATTTGACTTGATTAGTTTTCACGTACCTACCTAGGCTATATTATAATTGTTAAGTCTGTATGTTTGATGTAATACTCGTACCTATGTTACTTTTCTAAAATTTAGTTTGTTGGTTGCTAACTAATGAAAACTAGCCAAGTCAAATGTAAAGTTTGAATTACATATTCTTGTGACTAAAATTGTAGGTTTTTCTACACAGAACTTTGCACCCATTTACATCAAAATTTTTTTTTTTAATTGGCTCTCATTTCACATTTATGTTTTTGATGAGATATCATTACTTTTTGTCTAGAAATTATAAGTGTTTATAGATAATGAATATACCTATTGTTATTTGTAAAATTACTCTATACAGTGGAACCACTAATTCACAAGTTTCAGTAATTATGAATAATTTTCAGTTTTTAGATTTTTCCTTTACATACGCCTAATAGTCTACCTTGATGCCAAATATCAAGTTTCTAGGTCATCTGGAACTGGATTAGAGTTTTGATCTATAGGTCAGTCAGTGATAAAAATGACGATTTTTGGACGTTAATATCTAAATAACCGTTTAAAATGTTTTGTTTAGAAATTTGGAGCACATGTGTATTTTGCAAGTCCCAGTAAATAAGCCAAATTTGATAGGTTTATGTGGAATAGTTTTTGAGATATGAGGGGGTCAAAAGAGGCTCCAAATAGTTCCACATGGTGCTTCTCGCCAGTTCTATTAGCTTGAAATTGGCTTGACACGCTACCGCGTATCTAGATCAGTAAAATCGTTGCTACTTCCGTTGCCCTGGAAACCGTTGCTACGGCAATTGCCACACGTTATAATCAACTGGAGTCGATGATATCACCTCATGTCTTCAAATAAATAAGACTCGAACACAATAGGGCTATTGTGTTCAGTAATGGGATTTGACGGAGAATGAGCGAAGCTGAAAGGTCGTCCCTACCCGCACGGGTTAACTGTCGTATAATGCTTAGGAAAATACACTGCAGGAAAACTTGAAACTTGATGTTTCCTTTACACAAAAAATTGTACTCTGTCACGGACGTAAGAAAAAGACGGACGTAATCCTAGGAACAAATTCAGTGAAGCACCCATAATAATACCAACTCTGTATTCGTATAAGTACACACACCCACACATTGACACCATCTTGATATGACATTGACACCATCGCGAATCAAAAATTACAAAATTACGCACACATGGTAAGCGAGCTGTCATTGCTTTGCTTCACTCTCGATTAGACAAGGTTACGTCCGTTCTTTTTTTACGTCCGTGTACTCTGGTTAGTGTCCATCAAAACATAATATCTACTTAATATTAGTTTAAGAAAAGTATCAAATGTGCTTAAGTTAATTAATAAATAATCAAATTAACTTAAAAAATTCACGTGTTCCGTCTTCAGACCTCTTCAAAGCTATATGTAGGATGTGTATGTATACTTCTTGGTTCCGGTTGTTTGACAAAGTGCGGCTTTGTGACGAAAGTACAGTCAGCAAAAAAATACGTATGCAGGGCATGTTCTAAGACCTTCTGTAATTTTTGATATTACAGAATGTTTGTTAATTATTTATTAATGGTAAAATATGTATGGTATGATTAACTTTGGTAATAACGTAATCAATGTAATATTAATATTACAGAAGGTTTTAGAATCACGCTTTGCATACCTAATTCTTTTGCTGACTGTACCTACATTCACACAAATATTCGATTTTGCTGCCGGGCTTTGTTTAGACATTGTGACCACGCCCTACATACCGATGGGACAAACGCTATTATAAACAGCCACAAAATAACAGTGCATTAAAATAATTAGAACCATTTGTTTCTAAAATTACGCATTGTCAACTTGGCAATTGCCCTAATTAATTAATGTTTCGGGTAAATTTGCCTTTTATATAAGTACTCTAGGGACCACCACTCATAGAGAAACAACAATAATGTAGCACTATCGCCCCAACTCAGAGTCACTAATGGTTACTTAAATCGCTCCTTAGTACAGAATTTATATGGTGATTCTTTACTAAAGAGCGATTAAAGTAACCGTTAGTGACCGAGTTGGGGCATAAGCAAGTTATCCATCCATCCATCCATCAGCCCTTGGAGGTCCACTGTTGGACATAGGCCTCCCATAACTTGCGCCACTCTGACCGGTCCTGAGCCTTCTGAATCCAGCGGTTATAGCAAGTTATAGTCCGGCCAAATTAGCTTAAAAATAGGGGCAGTCAATAATTAGCATTCACCTGAAAATTGGTCCGAATGTTGGGATTAAGTACCAATTTATTGAAATATTAGAAGTTCCCATCTATCCCACGTCTGCAAAAATATTTAAGGTAAGTTTGCAAATATATTATTCCAATTCCATTCTCCACATTTGTATGTAGTCGCCTGCAGAGAAAAGTAACCCATCTGTTTATAAATATACGAACAGCAATGTTTCCGTTGCCTGTTGCATTGTAAAGAGATGGGTTACTTTTCTCTGCAGGTGACTGTACCAATGTTCAGCTGTATGCGAATTATCTATACTAATATTATAAAAAGGAAAGATTTTGATTGTTTGTTTGCACTGAATAGGCTCCGAAACTACTGAACCGATTTGAAAAATTCTTTCACTGTTGGGAAGCTACACTATCCCCGGGTGACATAGGCTATTATTATATTTTCAAAAAAAATAGAGATCCTTAATACAACTCCAATAATGTAACCCAAGGTGTAAAGAAATAAGAAAACCAAAGCAAAGCGAGGGCGGTTACTCGTTATAATATAATAATTTGACTGGATTATTCAATACTAGCGCTCTACCCGCAGCTTTAAATACATTTTCCGGGATAATAAGTACCCTACATCTCATTCCAGACCATGATCTACCTATGTGCAAAATTTTATAAAAATTTGTTCAGTAGTTTTTGCGTGAAGAAGTAACAAACATCCATACATCCTGACAAACTTTCTAATTTTATAATATTAGTAGAAAGTAGGATTATCCTACTAGGTTTAGGAAAGACCCGTGCCCTGTAGGCGCCATACCTCGTTAAACCGCCGTATCAATGTCCGGACAGTAGCAGCCGGACGCGACGTCTGGGGTGCTGCCCGTCGTATCATATGACGGTCGCTGGCCACACTCAGCGCTCCTTCGCCACCCAAGTCCAGGGTCACTTGACGCAGGTAGTCTATCGGAGGCACCTAGGAACAAAGAAGTAGTCCTATTAATATTATAAACTAGCTGACCCGGCGAACTACGTATCGCCTAACAAACTATTTTTTTTTCTAAAATAAAAGTAGTCTAAGTTACTCCTTGTTTCATCAGCTATCTGCCAGTGAAAGTCCCGTCAAAATTGGTCCAGCCATTTCAGAGATTAGCCGGAACAAACAGACAGACAGACAGACAAAAATTGTAAAAAACGTTGTTTTGGTATATGTACTGTGTATAAATTCAAATGCACATAGTAAAAAGCGGTTATTTTAGTATTACAAACAGACACTCCAATTTCATTTATTTGTATAGATATAGATGTGAAAGTATGTGAAGATGTTTGTATGTTTGTTCCTCAATCACGCCACTACTGCTTAACCGATTTGGCTGAAATTTGAAATGGACATAGCCTATACCCTGAATTAACACATAGGCTACTTTTTATCCCGAAAAAGTTCAGCGCTCCCGCGGGATTTGTAAAAAATCGATATACTTGCGCGCGTAGGCACGGGCATATAAATTAATTTCATTAATTAAAAATTTCGTTCCGAAACCACTACAGCGAGCGAAACCGCGGGCAAAAACTAGTTTAAAATAAATGAAAGTTAGTTTGAAACCATTGAAACGCTCAAAACACGGCGGCTTGTGTTCATCCGAGTGATCGACCGTTCCGTGCCTCGGAGGGCACGTAAAGCCGTTGATACCGGTTGTTGTAAGGTAACAATCGTTAAGCCTCCTAAAGAGACCCGTGCTCAGTAGTAGACCATTGACTTAAATATTCATATGTAAGGAAAGTACCAACGTGCGGTTAAAATGTGGAACGAAAAGGATTGGTTTTATGGTAACCACCCTCCCTTTTTTTCGGTTTTTTATTTTGTTACACCTTGGGTTACATTATTGGGGTTTTATTAAGGATCCCTAATTTTTTTGAAATTAAAATATGACCTATGTCACTCGGGGATAGTGTACCTTTCCAACAGTGAAAGAATTTTTCAAATTGGTTCAGTATTTTCAGAGCCTATTCAATGCAACCAAACAATCAAATCTTTCCTCTTTATAATATCTAAATTATCCATTTAATGTTTGAACACTAAGGGCTTGTTTCACCATCTTCAAGTAGAGTCCTGAATAAGCTATTCGCCGGTTAAAGTGACGTTAAAGTGTCATTTTACATACACGAAATGTCAACTTAACCAACGAATAGCTTACTTCGGACTTACTTGAAGATTGTGAAACAAGCCCTAAAACTTTTGATATTGCGATACATATGTGAAGTTCTGTAAGCGTTGTATCGTAATTAAAAATGAACCTGTAATATATTTGAAACGTCAAACTTAATTCAATGAAATACCTTTGTGGAATTTCATTTGAATGCCCGCGTTAACACATGATGTGCTAAGTAGAAAAGTTTTATCAAATGTGTTTTATGTCTCGCGAAGCGTTAAAATTTATACGTAGTATTAAAATTTTGAAATTAATGACGACTCTATTGCGTCGTTACTCTTCTAAGGCCCTCCCGGGTTCGATTATTCTCGCGTCTTGCCAACCTCCCATGGCCAACGCGTCGCTATGCATTTAGTGGCACCTACTGTCATCCATGGACGTCTATGACTCCTAATCGGTGACGCGTTTTCTCATTGAATTAAAAGAAGAATTTTATAACAAGAGTATTTTTTTTTAACAAAAACCCATTACAGAATATTGTTTAAATTGTACCATTACTTCTTACGTTAACTTATTCAATTGCTTTCCATGAACGCTGAGCGCGGAAAACTCAGATATTACATAATCCAACCGAGAGATTATTATAATGACGAATGAATGTATATACGAAAGGATGCGTAAAAGGACGCATGGATGAATGACTTTATGAATGATTGAAAAATGATTGATTTCATCTCTTAATTTATATCAAAATAAAATTGCGTATTAACTGATTTATCAGTACAACGTTGTGTTAGGTTGTGATATGAAATCAATTTTTCATCGACTTTAATAATGGAAAAGGTTTTCAATTCGTTTTTTTTTTTACATTAAAACCTACCTAGTTAGGCACCTATCTCAGAACTCCGTCGTTTATTAATGTATCATTTTATATTAAGTTAAGAAAGAAAGAAAGAAAAACATTTATTTCTGGCTAACACACACATAATATTTATTCTAAACTACATAAGAAATGAAGTTATGTATTAGTCTACTTTGCAACAGTCCGCGGGTAACATGTAAGATGGTATATACTTTAAGACATGCGTGCAACATAAAGTGGCAGCATTCCGCTGCTATGTTAACAGATTAATGTGTGTTCCACAATGAATTAGTATATTCGTTCACTGGTGTTCCATTATCACCTAGAAACTACCAAAAAGAATTAAATACCATCTATCACATTGCTGTTGCCAATGGGTATGGTAGGGCGATGGTAGATTTTCTCATCCGTAATTGGAGAGGCTTAATGGTGCGTGATCTCTTGTACGCGGCTCCCAAAGATATAATTCCCTAAATATCGTTCTACTTTAACCTATCTCGGTCCAATTTCAGAGCGAATCGCAAAAACGCTCCGTCGTAACAACATCTTCGTTGCATTCAGAATAAACAATTCTTTGCAATCTACATATAACAAACTGTAAAGATAAAAGAGGTAGACATGAACAATCTGGTGTCTACAAAATTGTTTGTTCTGATTATAATGGCGTGTACGTGGGTCAAACTGGTAGAAATTTTGACACACGTTACCGGGAACATATGGCCGCGTATAGGAATGGTCACGCGGATAAGTCTAACTTCGCTAAACATCTAATATTATCAGGTCACGGATTAACTAGTAACCATACATATAAAATACGAGTAACCGCCCTCGCTTTGCTTCGGTTTTCTTATTTTTTTTACACCTTGGGTTACATTATTGGAGTTTCATTAAGGATCCCTAATCCCTAATTTTTTTTAAATATAATTATAGCCTATGTCACCCGGGGGTAGTGTAGCTTCCCAACAGTGAATTAAGTATACTAGAGCAGTTAGAAATTATAAAACATAATAATAACCCAAGTTTTACACTGCTGAATGACCAAATTAATGTATCCAACTCGCCTTTACTGAGGATTTTCAACAGTAAACATCCCCAGATTAGGTCAGACCCGGTTTCTGCCGGCGTGAATCACTAATTATCAACAATATCATTAGATAATCAGTGGGTGAGTTGGGTATAAATACGCCACGCTCAGTGAACGATGTTCACTTTGCGACTAACCATCGTAGAGTCAACTTACCCTGATGCTCCGTTTCGGGGTGAAACATGTGTTGGTGCTGGTATGTATGTTGGTATATACTTTTAATTATAGTAGTGCATGTTTGCGTTGTGGGAGGGAGGGAGGTGCCACGCATGTCTTAAAGTATATACCGTCACACATGTTACCCGCAGATTGTTGCAAAGTAGACTAATACTAACTTAATAACAATGGATTTCCGCAAAGTAACGCTTGATACTATTAACTATATCATTTTATAATATTCTAGACCCCTAATTCATAAAAACAAGCTTATAGAATTCTTCTAAAGTGTTTTGTTTCTTTCACTTTTACGAAAAACGATAAAGATAAAACATAATTATTATAACAGTGCAATAGCTAAAATAGGCTTTCAACGAATTTATGTATAAGGCCGTAGAACTAAACTAGGGCTTTTAAAATGGACCTGACGTTTCGCAACGAAACCCAATACGCCCCGTATCATTCTCATGCAATTAGGGGACGTTACAAAGAAAACAGGAAAAGTTTTAATTCCCTAATTCGGTCGCAGCCGGCGTGTTTTCGCCAAAAAAGCTTTGTTTTGTTTTCTATCTGTTTGGCACTTTGTTGATTGTATTTTTTGCGTACTTGTAACGAGTAACAATACTTCGTTTGATATTTAATGAAATAATGTCATTTTCGGTGGCTTAAAAAATGCCTGGCAGGCCTTCCATCTAAAGAGTGATTTGAATATGGCGGTTATTGTGTAATATTATCGTGGGATGTGCGATTTTTAACGTTTTCTCATGACTTATTCATACGGTTACTATGATTTCAATGTTATTTGATGATTTTTTTAATGGAAGTAGCCGGTAAATGAGCTGATGATCCACCAGTTGGTAAGTGGCTATTGTCGCCCATGGACATCAGCGACACCAAAAGCATCACTGATGCGTTGCCGGCCAAGAAAGAGAGAAAAAAACACGCCAGCGAGTGGCGAATAAATTAGCCCGGCTTTCTATTTTACTCGCAGCTGTTTTTACAAGCGGATAGTTAACTAGCAAATTGTAAAAAGCCGATGATACGGGGTGAGCTTACAAGCTGCTAGCAAATTCGCTGGCTTGTCGCTTTAGTCTTCAATTTGGCCAGCGTGATTGACTATGGCATTAACTCTCTATTCGTGCTATAATCGAGCCGAGTCCAACGGACAAATAGCTAGTTATCTGAAGTGATGACGATGAAATTAAAATGTAAGTTATTTCGTTCTTTTGTTCATTCATTCAAGGAAACATTAAATACTTCATTCATTCATTGTTTAGTCAATATTTTAAAGTTTTTTTATGTTAAGTGTTAAGTTTTGTCAAAATGGTTATATTGTTTTTGTATCCGAGATTTAGGTATAACGTATTCAGTCGATTAATAAATGATTTCCAATTTAAAAGCGGCACGCTGTTAAAATAAAAGTTCCTGGAAGGAGCTTTGAGGGGATTACAGTTAAAAATAAAGAAATCTCGTTTAAAAACAGATGCGACTACTGATTGTGCCGGATAAATCTGGAAGTTTTTTTCTGCTATTTTTATTATGTAGATAATTAATCGACGAACAAGCAGACGAATCTGATGGTTAGTTGTCAATCAGACCAATGAACATTTGTCTGTCATATTTATTATCTGTATTATGTTATACCTGTATACGAGCAATTTTTGTATATGCATACCTATATAATATTATATAATCTGAGTCTCGGAAATGGCTTCAACGATTTTCATGAAATTCAATATACAGGGGGTTAAAAATATAAAAAACAATTAATGTAAATAAAACTTTTTTCGGAACTGCTGTTTTAATTTAATAATTTCTAGGTGTAAAATTTCACAATATGTGTCGTCACACTAGGGGGGAGGTTTCACAAATATGACCAGCTGTGATAAGGACGGGGGTGGGGTCAAAAAGTCATGAAATTAGTATGACGTAATTTATGGATGGCCCCAAATACCGTGACACGAGATTTTTATATAAGAGATTTAAACCCAATTTCCTACTTTTTGTTTATAATCCGCGCACAACAACAGTACCGATATGTGATATATGACATTTTCTGATATATTGTTTGTTTTTAATTATAATTTGTATCCCATAGAAGGGTCTCGTGAAAATTATGTTTACCTTAGCATCTGGGTAAACAGATCATAAGCCAAAGAATGAATTACATAATATACAATATAAATTCAACTTCAGTGTACTCCGTCTACCTGTGGCTAAAAAGGTCTCTTAAAATTTTTATACAGGGTCAACCCGAAAGCAAGCAAGGTTCGAATTAACGAGAATACTGATTTTTTTTTTACTTGCAATAAGTAAATGCTTGACCACAATCCCACCTCATGGTAAGTGGAGATGTGGTCCAGGATGGTGAGCACACAAGCCTATTCACTCTTTTCTTGAAGACATCCACGTCATAGGTGGGCGGGAACGCAGACGCAGGCAAGCTATTCCAATCCTTCGCGGTGCGCATAATGAATGACGACGCAAACCGCGTCGTCCGTACCGGTAGGATGTTCATCACGAAAGGGTGGATACCCGCCGTGCGTCGTGTCATTCGATGGAGGAACGGGGAAGGGGAAATTAATTCAAATAATTCCTGAGCACACTCTCCAAAATGTGCCCTATACAAAACCGAGAGGCTGGCTGCTTTGCGCCTGTGCTCGAGACTTAGCAGATTGGTCTCAACCTAAATATTCTTATCAATATTGGGAAAATAATCTATTTATTGGAATATAATTTAAATAGAATTGAGTTATTAATGGAATAGCATATAAGTCCAGAACAGTCACAGTTCGACTTGCCTAATATTTGAACAAATATGCCATATTCCTGTTTTTTAACAAAAAAATAGAAATACTGTTTCACGATAGAAGTTAATGGTACGCCTCTATTTTAGTGGATTATATTATAAGAGTAGTTATGCAACTCATTTGAGGACTATTGATGAATAGAATATTGAGAATGGGCGTTGAGAGGCTGAATATAACTAACCTTAACTTAATCTCCGAACGGAAGAAACGTAGGTATTACAAAGGACGCTTAAATTTGTTTCACAATCATTTATTGTTTCATTTATGAGGACTGCGGGATAAGGTAACTATAGGAACAGAATAATAGTCAATATAGTACGACATTATCTATAGAAATAAATAAAATTGGAGTGTCTGTTTGTAATAAATAACCGCTTTTTAGGGTTCCGTAGCCAAATGGCAAAAAACGGAACCCTTATAAATTCGTCATGTCTGTCTGTCTGTCTGTCTGTCCGTCCGTATGTCACAGCCACTTTTCTCCGAAACTATAAGAACTATACTGTTGAAACTTGGTAAGGAGATGTATTCTGTAAACCGCGTTAAGATTTTTACACAAAAATAGAAAAAAAAATCAATAAATTTTGGGGTCCCCATACATAGAACTGAAACTCAAAAATTTTTTTTCATCAAACCCATACGTGTGGGGTATCTATGGATAGGTCTTTAAAAATGATATTGAGGTTTCTAATATCATTTTTTTCTAAACTGAATAGTTTGCGCGAGAGACACTTCCAAAGTGGTAAAATGTGTGTCCCCCCCCCTGTAACTTCTAAAATAAGAGAATGATAAAACTAAAAAAAATATATAATGTACATTACCATGCAAACTTCCAATGAAAATTGATTTGAACGAGATCTAATAAGTAGTTTTTTTTTAATACGTCATAAATCGTAAACCGCAAAAAACATCGATCAAAGTTACAACGTACTACGAGAACTTTTATATTATTTTACTTGCTGCTACGGAACCCTTCATGGGCGAGTCCGACTCGCACTTGGCCGCTTTTTTTACTAAGTGCATTTGGATGTATACACGATACATATACCAAAACAACATTTTTTACAATTTTTGTCCGTCTGTCTGTCTGTCTGTTTATTCCGGCTAATCTCTGAAACGGCTGGACCGATTTTGACGGGACTTTCACTGACAGATAGCTGATGTAACAAAGAGTAACTTGCGCTACTTTTATTTTAGGAAAAAATATTTTGTTAAGCGATACGAAGTTCGCCGTGTCAACTAGTTTGTTAAAAATGTATAAAACATTTTATTTGCTCTCACAATAGGTAAACGAGGGACTCATAACAAGTTATGAAGCGACCAATAAGCTTGCTGGACAAAGCCTGGTGTCTGATTTAAGTGCCTTTTTCAAGCCTTTTACAAAAACCAGTGCCTTTCCAAGGGCAGATTATAAGAACCCCTAGATTGTTTTACAGAGCATCTAAACTTATTTTCTTATTTTTAACAATGTTACTCAATCATTTCATAAGTATGTGGTGTAAAATTTTTGTATAGGGATCCTAAGGCGCTATTCGGTTGCAAATGAGACATCCCCTTTACAGATTGCCGACATATTACCAATCATCCTGTATATTAATACGTTTAATATCGACGGATATTGCGTCAATCCCTATCGAATTAAGATAAAGCTGTTGACGGCATTATTAGCCTAAGGTCCGAAAGTAATAAGGCCTCAGCTCTAATAAGATGTATTGTGATAGTCTGTTTACTATTCTCATTTATTGTGAATCAAAGTAAGTATTAATAAAGGAATCCTTTGAAGAATCAGCGTTAGGCACAGTGGCGTAGCTAGCCCTAAGGAGGCCCAATATCAGTATTTGTTGTAGGGCCCCCTTGACGTTACATAGCTGTCAAATATAAAAGGAGTGCCAACTAGCGGTTGTAGGCCACTGGCGAACTTTTTTTTGGGAGTGTTAGTAGGGGCCTCTATACGCTGGGGGCCCCGTATAATTGATACGGCTGATACGGCGTAGCTACGCCCCTGGTTAGGCACAAACAGTATTGCCATCTGCCATTCCACGTCTGAACGTTCTTGATTAGATTACGTCATTGGTTGCTTCTTCATTGGATACGAAAAGTTTTCGTATGATATTATTAACACCTAATAATGCCAAATCTACAAACTGACTACAATCCCTTCTACTATTCGAGGTTTATCACAGTATCGGGGATTCATAAATGTTTTTTTACGATTACGCATACACCCTCATATCCCCGTAGTAGGTTTTTACCTGTGTCGCTGGTGGCATGGACGACACATATAACATGTAGATTGATTGACACATATAACACATCACAATAACACCCATGACATGACCCGAGTATAAATATTTATCCGTCATATAAATATCTGCCCGGCGAGAATCGAACCCGGGACCCCTTGCTTCGTAGGCAGGGTCCTACCAACTAGGCTACAGGGTCCTCATGATGTCCATAATTATCAATAACCTCTATTGATCCATCCATCCATGTCCATGGGTGGTCATGCCTAGTTATCATTATTTAAATCGTCAGCTCAGTTGTTGACTATTGGTATACGCGAATATGGAACAAAAAATTAATTATAGTCATAGTAGCGCTTTGGCCTTGGCTCTTCCCGCGTTTCCCGGGATAATAAATACCCTACATGTTATTCCAGGTCATCTGATAGTCTATCTGTGTGCTAAATTTAATTTATTTATTTAACACTTTATTCTTTGCGCACATTGAAGTATTATTACTAGCATATAGAACCGACACCGCGAACACGATGTATGTTCCAATGAATTGGCGCCGATCGGCTTCAATTTTCAATGGATTCGTTCGATTTTGAAAGGAGAACGGGGGCTTAATTTTGAAAATAGAACCTACCGGCGGGACACACATTTAATTCGAAATGTCTGTTCTATTACATTATACTTCAATGTTTGCATACCGTAAAATAATATATATAAGAACACAAGAAAACAGTACAAAACAATGGGCGACCTTATCGTTTTTGAACGATTTCTTCCAGGCATGAAAATCCGTTCAGTAAGTTTTTGCGTGATTAAGTAAAAACATCCATTCATCCATACGTATATACATCCATACATACGAGTATGTACAGCCATACATCCTTACAAACAAACTTACGCATTTATAATATTTATTTATTTATTTATTTATTTCACTCTTTATTGTAAACCTAAAAAGCGGCCAAGTGCGAGTCGGACTCGCTCATGAAGGGTTCCGTAGCAGCAAGTAACACAATATAAAAGTTCTTGTAGTTCGTTGTAACTTTGATCAATGTTTTTTGCGGTTTACGATTTATGACGTATTAAAAAAAACTACTCACTAAATATCATTCAAACCAATTTTCGTTGAAAGTTTTCATGGTAATGTACATCATATATTTTTTTTAAGTTTTATCATTCTCTTATTTTAGAAGTTACAGGGGGGGGACACACATTTTACCACTTTGGAAGTGTCTCTCGCGCAAACTATTCAGTTTAGAAAAAAATGATATTAGAAACCTCAATATCATTTTTGAAGACCTATCCATAGATACCCCACACGTATGGGTTTGATGAAAAAAACATTTTTGAGTTTCAGTTCTAAGTATGGGGAACCCCCAAAATTTAGTGTTTTTTTTCTATTTTTGTGTGAAAATCTTAATGCGGTTCACAGAATACATCTACTCACCAAGTTTCAACAGTATAGCTCTTATAGTTTCGGAAAAAAGTGGCTGTGACATACGGACGGACAGACAGACAGACAGACAGACATGACGAATCTATAAGGGTTCCGTTTTTTGCCATTCGGCTACGGAACCCTAAAAACTAGATTACAATGGGCGGACTTAATGCCTGATATGGCATTCTCCACCAGTCAACCCTGGGTGATAGTTAAAGGTTGCGGTAGGTGCTAAAAGAAAAATATAGATACATAATTTTATAAATACATGCGTACAAATATATGTTACATATCTACTAATATTAATAAGATTGTGAGAGTTTTCAGCCTCATTTTGAATCGCAGAACAGTTTCGTATATTCTGGTAGCTCTGGAGGTAAACCTTTTAAATTTCCAAGAGCCTCGTATATCACAACGCCCAGGGAATACTTCAGAGGGAAACTCATTACATGATTTGCGTACTTACGCGGTAATAACTCTGAAAACCCGACTGCCGATGACGTCATAGACTTGTAATTCTTATGAGCACAAATTACTGTCTTGTTTTCGTTACAATTTACATACCCTACTTTAAGTTAATTTACTTTATGTGTCAGTAAGTTAACAATGTGAAACAATGTTTTCTTAAAATAAATTTATGCACTATGAAAATCACATGAAAATGGATTATTAATAATCTAAATTTTACTAACAAAAAATAACCGACTTCAAAGTCTCAAAAACTACTTTTCAAATCTCGTTCAAATTTATGTGGGACCACATGACAAGCACCTGCTTTCGATTAAAAAAAGAATCATCGAAATCGGTTGGCGTGATATTGAGTTATTCGTCAATTTGTCGCGCACATCTTAACACAAATTTACGACTTATGTGGTTTTTCTCATGGATGCCATTGTCAGATATCACCATTACCAGCTTTCGATTAAAAAAACAATCATCAAAATCGGTTCACCCAGTCCAAAGTTCTGAGGTAACAAACATAAAAAAAAATACAGTCGAATTGAGAACCTCCTCCTTTTTTTGAAGTCGGTTAAAAAAAATTAGTTTAAGTTGTTATATGTAACGTCATTCATTTATTCATTCATTCATCGGATTAAATAGTCGTTCATCTATTATCGTCCTACTATCCTACTCTCCTACTATCGTCCATTATTTCATTGATATAAAATTTATTTGCTGGGTATTTAAACTGTACCCATTGACAAGAATTCTCCGCTTTCTATTTGGCGAGTTAGGGTTGCTTCTAAGAAGTGCCTGAAGAGCAATCACGTGACACGGGATGAATATCTTTGCGCTATCATTGATCAAAGTTACACATCGACACTCTACAAGTGGGTACAAGTCTTAAGTCAACGTAGATCAGGCCTGTGATTGGTCGAAATTACTCATCCAATCTCACGTGATCCGTCTTCAGGTGTCTTCGAAGTGTTGCCTCCATTAGTACCTATTAGCTGCATGGTAACGCCAAAAACATCACCTATGCGTTGCTTGCCAAGAAAGAAAGAACTGGCTCTCAAATTCCCAGCCTGAACACGATGATTTTGATGGCTGTTTCAAACCAGATTAGTTGATAGGTAGGTTTCACAGAGAGATAATAAAATATTAAATTGACAGTCAAAGAAACAAAACAAAATAAATGAAATTTGAACTGGCAACATCAATGGGATACAATTATTTTTTTGCACGCTCGGTAGGGACGCTGCATTGATCGATATAGTGTAGTTATTAACAATATCGATGATTTGTCACGGTCATAACAAAGAAATGTCATTTCATTTTTCTATAAAAAAGAAATGAAAGAAAATTGGACGAAGCATGATGTGATATAACATTCTTGGCAGACTTGACAGGGATTACTGAAACGAGTGCTTGTCATTGCAATCCCAAAACAAGAAAACAACGTCGTATTGAAAAAATGCCATCGTGTGCAAAAAATGTTTTGCTACGTATAAAAAAGAAAGAAAGACTGAAAATTTAACTTGGGACATCGAATTTTACGTAATTTCTTAGCAAGCCTGATATGGCCTTGTCTATTGATTTATCACAGCAATTTAAATGGTATTTTTGACAAGCAGAAAAATAGGTTTTTAATATGGCAATGGAAATTTATTTAGTTGGATGGGTGACTGCCAGTGGTAAAAATTTCTTGAGCGTTTCCGTGCTTCGGAGGGCACGTAAAGCCTTCGGTCCGGGTTGTTATCATAAGATAACAGACATTAAGCCAAGTTGGAGGCCCTCGGGCGGTTTGAAAACATCCGACACTAGGGTTGGCCACTAACCCCTCCACCAATCCGCACTGGAGCAGCATGGTGGAGTATGCTCTAGGCCTCCTCAAGAGGAGAGACCCGTGCCCAGTAGTGGGCCATTAAAGGGTTGAAGCCAATGAAAATTTAAAACATATAATAATTGTCAAGTCAAAAAAAGAGTTATCGTCAATTAATCACTTATACACTGGACCAAAACTGATTTCACTGTAAATGTCAAATTGGCCCAGTGGTTTAGTGACATAAATTATAACATATAGTAAAACCAACTTATCTGTGAATTGAAGAGAGGCGCTGTCAGACGCATTGGACCAATCATTGGACACAATTCGAGAGGCAGTAACTGACAGATGAATGACCACCAAGTACTAAGTATGAAAGACTTTTAAACATGGCGGCATTAGTTCCAATTTTCGTTACTTCACAGATAAGTTAGTGGCACTGTAATGTCATATTGTGCCCCATCTCACTCTATTACACATAAGTGTTGCCCTATCTGATTTTTAAAATCTGAGTTTATTAAAATTTGTCGTGTCTTCACATTTATCCGAAGAACTATACCTAATTATCTCCGAAGTCTACTTTATCGATAGTTTGTGCGGCAATCTCTACAAAACAGAACAATGAATCTGTATTGAGCGACTTCAATTTATTGTAGGTAGAGTTATTGTTCAAACAGATTCATTGCCTTTTACTAGCAAGACAAAGAGGAAAAATCTTAATTACATTCAGTTTCGCAGTTTTTAAACAAGAGACAAAGCCAATCGTTTTTAAAAATTCCTCTGGAAGAAATAATTTATTGGCCTTATTCATAATAATTGCTAACGTCTTCACGACTAGCGCTTTCTCGAGGCTTTGCCCACGTTTTCCCGGATAATAAGTACCCTATGTCTTAATCCAGATAGTCTACCTGTGTGCAAAATTTCATGAAAATTTGTTCAGCAGTTTTTCAGTAGTGTAACAAATCACATTTATAATAGTAGAAGGAAGTGATGTAAATAAACACGAATTTTATGTGAGAAACCGGCTGACGCCATTTGATGGTGATTGGTAGGTACAGTCGGCCTCAGAAATAGCTTAACATTTTAGTACCTTGTCACATTACATTTCTTGAATTTGTCATAGATGTTGTTAGGAATCCGTCGAAACAGTTACTATTACAAAGTACTATAATGTTAAGCTGTCACTTATGGACTTAAGGTGAAACCAAAGGCATCACCAATACAACACCAGCCATGAAAAAAAAGAGAAGATAGAAAGAAAGAAAAAATACCTCATAAATCATGCTGTGCAGCAAGAGAACTGTCTCGGTTGGCTCTAAAGAAAGATATGCAGATCTTAGGATTTCTCAAATAAATGCACAAACGTTGCAGACATACTGCTCGATGTAAAATTTTCCTCATGCATTTTATGCTGAGCATCTGAGCGCACATGCTAACATCAGAATATTTTATTCGAGTCCAATAAATTATTACTCGACTAGCGAGTGGTTTCATTATGGAAAACTGCATGAATTTCCTTATGATTGCTATTGGTTTTGGCATATTCGTTGTTTTTTCGTTTTTATAACCTAATTTTATTTTTTTCTTTTTGTTGAAGTTTCAGATGAATTCTAGTTGGTAGGAAAATAAATGAATCAGACAACTGACTGCACATTAATATTCCACTTTTAAATGTATAAAAAATATTATAATTGACCAGTCTTGATAATATATTTTTACTGTTCAACCACAGAAGAAATAATAGTACTTATAATAAGTACAACCAAACCGTTAAATGTATTCAAACGTATTTTTTATTACTTTAATATTAACGTAAAATTTATACTTTCGTTATGAATCTATTGAAATAAAACAAACGATTGCGTTACCTCAAGGGTATGGGATATACAGAGTCACAGTTTTAACCCTTAGCCATCTCACGAGTTTTTCAGTCACACAACTACCTACCATCGGTCATGATGATCGCTTGCATAATTCTATTGATATATATAATGCCATCAAAAACAAAACTTGTAAAAAAAACCAAGTCTCGCAACTCAGTTCTTCTACCGTAAAAAGTTGTGAGATCCATGTAATACCAAGTCGGTTAATTTATTCAGTTCCTACTTAAGGGTCTGTCTTAAGTTATCACGTAATTAGCTAACCTAACAAGTAACAACATCTTATAGTGACCATATTATCAATATTAAAAATCTTTTATGTTTTAAATAAATAGATCGACTTGGCCATCGCATGAAAACACAATGTATTTCACAAGTAATACCTACATATTATATTAAATTTGATTGTTTAGTGCGATTGCCAAGTCAATCTATTTATTTAAAACATAAAAGTTTTTAATATTGATAATATGGTCAGTATAAGATGTTGTTACTTGTTAGGTTAGCTAATTACGTGATAACTTAAGACAGAAGGACCCTTAAGTAGGAACTGAATAAATTAACCGACTTGGTATTACATGGATCTCACAACTTTTTACGGTAGAATAACTGAGTTGCGAGACTTGGTTTTTTTTACAAGTTTTGTTTTTGATGGCATCTCATTTCTTTTTGTAGATAGTTCTACTTTTTTTCCTTTTACAAGTTACCTTTGAACATAATTATATCTAGGTACCTATCTACACCTATTATTCCATTATATTATATACAGGTACACTGATTCATTCACTGCAGATGTTACTTTGTTATACAGGTACAGTAATTCGTTAACTGCAAATGTAACTTTGTAATCCTATATATTTATATGGTATTACAAAGTTATTTATGCAGTTGATGTATCTAGAAAACTAGACCGAAATTGCAAAATGTTTTAGTTTTCCCTTGATCTATACACTAAACACTAATTGTGTTCCAAATTTGAAGCTTCTATGTCTGCTAGAAGTGCCTTAGAGTTTTGATGATCGGTCAGTCAGTCAGTGAGTGACGAAATTAAGAAACTTTGACTAGTTATAATTCTTAAACTACTGGTTCAAATCGAATGAAATTTGAAATATAACGTGTTTATACAATGCCTGCTTGGTTACTAAAAATTCAGGCTTCTAGCTTTATCCACAATGAAGTTATAGGGGGTCGAAAATGGCCTGAATTGCTTCGAGATAAGGATGGTACGGCCGTGCCGCTTTTTTGCTCGACTTGGCGGGGGCACTGCCGTGCCCCTAGATTATGAATTCTATAAAAATATGGTAAATTAAGGCACGACCATATTCTTCGGAATGTTTCGTTCATATTAGTTATAGAAAATCTCAAATAGAGCACTATTTTAATGTATAATTATTCGTTAACAATAATAATTGTGTTACAAAATCGTAACAAATTCTTGGTTTTTCTATAATATCAGATTGGTATAGTAATAATTATAGTAAAAAACTTTATTTTATTTTTAGAAACTTCAATACATTCTTAATATTAAAAAATATGACACAATTTTATGGAAATTATTACAAAATTACAACCAGATAAACTACTACTAGTGGCGAAAGTTCACTCATATTTTTGGGACTTTTACATAGTAAAGAGGTGTTAAAAGTTGTTATTTCTTGGTTGTTATTTTTTGGCTTGCAGAACAAGCAGTTTTACAGGTTTTTATAAATTTTTCATCATCATAAGATGGTGATGTACTTGACGTTTGATAATTTTAGATTTCTTAATAATTTCTCTATAATACGAGTATATGAAAACTGGCGACATTTAGGATGACTTTTATCTTCCGAGTTTGGAGTCAGACTCTTTAATCAATCTCATGATATTTTGATAGGATTTATTCATTATGAGCTTAGAAAATTGAAAATAAAGTATTTAAAAAAAGTAACTAACTACTAAGATACCATGACCGCACTGAAAATATTACCTGTAATTATTGAATGCGCTCTTGTATTGTTATACCACGCACAGAGCGTGTGCTGATTGGGAAGTACAAAAACTACATAGAATCACAGTTCAGAAGTTGGCATAAAAATGGAAATTTTAATATTTATAATCTAAATTTTACTAACAAAAAATAACCGACTTCAAAATTACTCAAAAACTGCTTGTCAGATCTCGCTCAAATTTATGTGGGACCACATGACAAGCACCTGCTTTCGATTTCGACCAACGGTAGGTGGTTAAGGGTTAATATTTTACATGTGTGCCACAAGGTAAGAATCAATGTCGTTTTAAATTTATACGGGTTTATCATTATTATGATATAGGAGATCTATGTATAAATCGTCTGCCACGCTAAATGTAGGTCACCTGGCTGCATCCACTAGGGCCTTGAAGATTTTATGAGAATCGTTTTCCGGTGCCAGGCGCGTTCATACTTCACGTAGCCACAAAATACATACACAGAAGTATAACTCCGTTTACAACTCGAGCAACGTACACTTAGATACATTTCACGGACACAAATATTTCTAATTTTACCAAAAAATTACATACTTCTAAGAAATTACCACCCATGACTACATCGCCACTTAACATCAGATGGGATTGACATCAAGCATTAACTTATAAGATATTAAAAAAAAATGTCTATTGTCGTTAAAAAAAGGACCAAAATTTAACGCTGAACATAAAAATATCTATATGAAGAGTTCCCTCGATTCTTCATAGACCATAACCTCAGAACCCAATTTTGATAATCTTAAATCAAAATTACATAACCCCTGACCATTTTACTTACACTAAACATAGCTAAGAACACTCTCGATTAAGTCACCTTTCAAATAAAGAAAAGATCAAAATCGGTTCATTTATTTGAGAGCTACGATGCCACGGACAGATATACAGATCCACAGATACAGAAACACACAAATACACAGACATGTCAAACTTATAACAACCCTCTGTTAAAAAACACGAATAAAAACAACCTAATTAAGGACCTCCTCATTTTTGAAGTCAGTTAATGATGAGAGACTGATCATATTTGATCCCATTTATTGTGTCGGTAAAACGCGGTGTGTAAGATTGATTAAAAGATAAAATAAATAAATAAGAATAATGTTTCATGAAATATTAAATAATTAATTTATAATAATAAATTATCAATAAAATTAATAATATTATATCTGTGCCACTAGCGAGAAGACGAAATTTTGTATTAATATTCTAAATTTTACTAGCAAAAAATAACCGACTTCAAAGTTACTCTAAAACTACTTGTCAGATCTCGTTCAAATTTATGTGGGATTACGTGATATGCACCTGCTTTCGATTAAAAAAAGAATCATCGAAATCTGTTGGCGTGATATTGAGTTATTCGTCCATTTGTCGCGCTTGCTTAATACAAATTTAAGACTTATATGGTTTTATCATGGATGCCATTATCAGATCTCAATAAAATTTATATGGAACCACATTACAGCCACCAGCTTTCGATTAAAAAAGAATTATCAAAATCGGTTCGCCCAGTCCAAAGTTCTAAGGTAACGAACATAAAAAAAAATACAGTGGAATTGAGAACCTCCTCCTTTTTTTGAAGTCGGTTAAAAATGTATCTAATTGTGTAAGAAAAGTTATTTTCAATCAAATTATGTTAAATCAAGTTATGTTAAATCAAGGAATTAATAAAGGATTTTGTATTTGTATAAACTGCAGTGTCTTTGTGTGTGTAGCCCGAGCGCGCTGTGTATAAAGTTAGTTTTACTTCTGTTGCCTCTCTATTTCGTGACGTAAGGTTGAGCCATCTGTTTCAGCCGTCTAACCGAATGGCTCAGACGATAGAAGATATGCTCTACTTTACTAGACAGTGTACTCAGAATGGAAAAATTCAGGTTAGATTAAAATTATGGTAAAATGAAACATAAAAGTGAAAAAATCATAAAAATCGCTTTAGAAATAGAAAAATTATGAGGCTTTGAAGTTGCTTTTTCAGAACCTCTTCCATGCAGAGCGTTTGTTATTTATTATTTATTTCAATAAAATAAATCCATCACATTGTCTATTATATAAATTTTAGGCAAATTAACACTTTATATTGTACGAGGCCCTTGCATGACTAGGGAAATAACACGTGCGACGATCTGGAATAGTACGATGAACTACAGTAGTCGGAGGTTACGTAAACTTTAATAATTTATAATATATCTCAGCCATATAAATGAATTTTCAAAAATGTTTCTATG
The DNA here is from genome assembly GCA_951805285.1 of Thymelicus acteon. Lineage (NCBI taxonomy): Eukaryota > Metazoa > Arthropoda > Insecta > Lepidoptera > Hesperiidae > Thymelicus > Thymelicus acteon. Next base: position 18,909,413 of record OX638214.1, on the reverse strand, counting down.
TTTTATTAGTTTTGTTTTATATTTTATTTAATTTTTATTGTGTAATAATTAAAATCGTCGTTCATAAGAATACGGCATTCAGTTTGATATCCAATCTATTGTAAAAAAAAAAATACTTTCATTTGTTTGCCGTCCCGAATTATTGGTACACTTACAGTTCTAAATGCTGTGACCTCTCAATCCTTCAATATTATTATACTATACTGTAAAAATATAAATAACGAGTAACCACCCTCGCTTTGCTTCGGTTTTCTTATTTTGTTACACCTTGGATTACATTATTCGAGTTTTATAAAGGATCCCTAATTTTTTTTTGAAAATATAATATAGCCTATTTTACTCGGGGTTAGTGTAGATTCCCAACAGTGAAAGAATTTTTCAAATCGGTTCAGTAGTTTCGGAGCCTATTCAATGCAAACAAACAATCAAATCTTTCCTCTTTATATATTAGTATAGATACATATTAATATGCATAAATAACGAAATAATGAAGTACTTATGTATTTTATGAACATGATAACATTTACTAAATATTGTGGCCGAAAATTATACCCTCGCTAAATTACCTCCACGTCACTATTGGAAGTACAATGGTGCCTTCATGTAAGTTTTTACGAAACTTTAGGGTCGGGCAAATGTCGAAACGGCCATTCTGTCCATAACACGTTTGTGCAATAAAATGGACCAAAACCTTAAAATTTTACAGTCTTCCAACAAAATACTCCCTCTCCTAATCTTATAAAACCCGCGCTCTCCAGGGAAAACAATTGCTGAACTAAACCCAGAAAGTTTGTTTTTATTTCTAGAGATGTCTTCGTAGTTTTAAAGTGATAGGAAACCCGCCGACGACGTAAAGTTCGGAGTTGGATTGAGTTATAAAAGTATTGTAGTCGCACTTGTGAACATAGTGTCACAACACTAATATGAAAATGAGTAGCGGGAAAATAATATAAATCCGCTCTAGCGTTTTTGCGCCGAAAACCTATTCTGTTAATATTACCAATCAAGGTAATAACTATTATTCCATTTGAGCACTCGTTTTAGACTTTTAACGTATCATAAAAGTGTATGTGTCATTGAAAAAAGAAAAACGAATTGTCAAAGATTCGGAATAATATTCGGAATTATATAATTATAATATCGATTCATCCAAGGGAATGAGCCCTTACCTCACCTTAAGTCGCATGTACACGCAACCCATTAATTCGTATGTGGGCCATACGAGTTTTCTGAAGGAGGAGAGAATACTCCACCACTTTGTTTCAGTGCGGTAAAGGGGTTTTGGCCAAAGTGTTAGAAAAATGTTTATGGAACCATCCATCGTGGCCTCAGTTTAAGGTCAACAGTGGGTACCCAATGCTTGTAAAAGAATAGCAACATGTAGCTCAGAGCTTTTAAAGTCCATTACCGCGTTTAATCGTTATGAATGGAAGTTCTTCCGAGCTTTAAAAGCTGCATGCGACAAAAAGAAGAATACGACACCGAAGAAGTAGCGAGAAGACAAATGCTTTAGACAGTATATTTGTGTAGCTAATGGCTGATGGTTAGATTCGATTATTATCTTACTACGAGGAACCGCCCTCGCTTTGCTTCGGTTTTTTTATTTTTTTACACCTTGGGTTACATTATTGGAGTTTTATTAAGGATCCCTAATTTTTTTGAAAATATAATATAAGTTATGTCACCCAGGGATAGTGTAGCTTCCCAACCACGGCCCAACAGTGAAAGAATTTTTCTAATCGGTTCATTAGTTTCGGAGCCTATTTAATGCAAACAAACAATCAAATCTTTCCTCTTTATATTATTAGTATAGATGTTATCTTACTAAATTATAAATGTGAAAGTTTGCAAGGGTGTATTTTTAGTACTCTTTCACTCAAAAACTACTGAACAGATTTTCATAAAATTTAGCATACAGATAGACCATGATCTGGAATAAAGGGTACTTATTAAGGGATTATTTTAAAGACAAGACTGCTTGGACATGAGTTTTATGGATATAGATTGTAGTAGATGATAAGTGATATCTGTAACTGTGAGCAGGAAAAAAACAAACCCGGTAGTTTCTTGCTGCTTCTTCTCCCGGGCCCTCTCACAGTAGGGCCTTGTCTGAAGCATTGGCGTAACTTGCATGACTTTCAAAAAGTGTTTGTAAACCAAACCAATTTTGAATAAAAACATTTGATTTGATTTGATTTGATTTGACTTATTACCCTGGAAAATGCGGGCAAAACTCTATTAACACATAAATCGTTCTTGAGTCTATGCTGTGTGTGATTTCTTAATTAATAACGCTTCACACTCATATCCCCACACTAGGATTCCCTGTGTCGTGGATGCCATGGACAACACAGTAGACAAGGACATTCACACCCAGACCGAGAACAGAAATTCCAACTCATCATTCAGATTTCCGCCTCGCTGAGAATCGAACCCAGGACCCTCGGTGCGGTGATCCGGCATGGTAACCATTGCGCCACACTGGTCGTCTAATTGTGTGTGTCAGTAATATCAGCGTCACTCAGACAGTTTTTTCTATCGCCCCAACTCAGAGTCACTAACGGTTACTTAAATCGCTCCTTAATACAGAATTTGTATGGTGATTCTTTACTAAGGAGCTATTAAAGTAACCGTTAGTGACTCTGAATTGGGTCGTTAATATGTTTAACATTACAATAAAGACACCGGTTCTTATCATTTTTACTGAAATGACAATAAGAGAACGTAAGAGAGATACGTACTGCTACACAGATTAAAAAAGACCCTACACACTCATATGATAGCCCCACACTGGATCTCCCATTACCGGACAACACACCCAGACCGAGAACAGAAATTCAAACTCATTAAAGTATTGAACAAATTGCAAAAGTTAAGTTCATACAATAAAAATACATATCGTAACTTGTCTCTTTGTGACAAGTTTTGTAATCAATTTTTAGGGTTCCGTAGCCGAATGGCAAAAAACGGAACCCTTATGGATTCGTCATGTCTGTCTGTCTGTCTGTCTGTCCGTCCGTATGTCACAGCCACTTTTTTCCGAAACTATAAGAGCTATACCATTGAAACTTGGTAGGTAGATGTATTCTGTGAACCGCATTAAGATTTTCACACAAAAATAGAAAAAAAGCAATAAATTTTGGGGGTTCCCCATACTTAGAACTGAAACTCAAAAATGTTTTTTTCATCAAACCCATACGTGTGGGGTATCTATGGATAGGTCTTCAAAAATGATATTGAGGTTTCTAATATCATTTTTTTCTAAACTGAATAGTTTGCGCGAGAGACACTTCCAAAATATAAAAATGTGTGTCCCCCCCCCCCCCGTAACTTCTAAAATAAGGGAATGATAAAACTAAAAAAAATATATGATGTACATTACTAAGCAAACTTCCAACGAAAATTGGTTTGAATGAGATTTAGTAAGTAGTTTTTTTTAATACGTCATAAATCGTAAACCGCAAAAACATTGATCAAAGTTACAACGAACTACAAGAACTTTTATATTATGTTACTTGCTGCTACGGAACCCTTCATGGGCGAGTCCGACTCGCACTTGGCCGCTTTTTTTAATACTTAGGGGCCATCCATAAATTACGTCACACTAATTTCGTGCTTTTTGGCCCTCCCCCCTCCTTGTCACAGCTGGTCACATTTGTGAGACCTCCAACCCTAATGTGACGTTACATGATTTTACATCTAGAAAATATTAAATTAAAACAGCAGTTCCGAAATAAGTTGTATTTCTATTCATTGTTTTTTAATATTTACCTAAACATACCAATTTAGGACCCCTTCTCACACCTTGTCACACAATGTCACACTAAATCGACCCCCCCTCCCCCCTAACGTGTGACGTAATTTATGGGTGGCCCCTTAGTTACAAGTGGCCAAATACTCGTAAATCTCTGCTAAGCGTCCTGTGATTAATAGCAGTTTGAGCTAATTCTGGCAATCGTTATATTACTGACTAGCTGTGCCCCGCGGTTTCACCTGCTTTAATTTGTGGAAAAAACTAACTACTAAAATATATGATGTTATATAGCCTTCCTCGTTAAATGGACTATGAAACACAAAAAGATTTTCCAATTCGAACCAGTAGTTCCTGAGACTAGCGCGTTCAACCAAACAAATTCTTCAGCTTTATAATATTAGTATAGATAGCGTGTAAATGGCAATATTCAGGAAACATATTATATTAAACAAATGTAAATAAACATTTCTACTTAATTTTTGTCTATACTAATATATAAAGAGGAAAGATTTGATTTTTTGTTTGCATTAAATAGGTTCCGAAACTACTGAACCGATTTCAAAAATTCTTTCACTTTTAGGAAACTACACTATACCCGAGTAACATAGGCTAATTATATATATTTTCAAAAAAAATAGGGATCCTTAATAAAACTCCAATAATGTAAACCAAGGTGTAAAAAAATAAGAAAACCGAAGTAAAGCGAGGGCGGTTACTCGTATTATATAAGTAGAAATATTTCAACTTATAGGTTTTAACAATAATTATTAGTGGGGATACGTTCATTTTTAAAGTAAACGGTTGCTAATCGTGATTTCGTGATCACAATAATCCTACTTACTAAACTCAGTCACGCTTTGCTATGCTCAGTTAGCGTAGCAACCGTTGCTACGTTGCTAAATTGCTACGAAAATAGTTACTATTTTCGAATAAAATAGCTACTGTAGCTATGTCAGACTGTAAGTCAGTAGCGCTTGTTTCCCACTTATTTTGGAACTTTGGAAGAAAAAGTATAAAACCATTTTCTATTAAAGTACTATCCTGTATTAAAAGTTTCTTTTTAACCGACTTCAAAAAAGGAGGAGGTATTCAATTCGACTGTTTTTTTTTCTTTTAGAACTTTCGACTGGGTGAATCGATTTTGATGATTCTTTTTTAATCGAAAGCTAGTGCTTGTTATGTAGTTCCACTTAAATTTGAGCTAGATCTGACGAGTAGTTTTTGAGTTATTTTGAAGTCGGTTATTTTTTCTTGGTAAAATTCAGATTATAAAGCGTCAACGTAATAAAATTACTGAGACAAAAAAGTTGTCAATGCGCTGTTAAAATATAAGGAGTTCCCTCGTCCAAACTGGAGAACCTATATTATTAGGTTATGCTTAGGGGAGATCCATAAATTACGTCACAATAATTTCATGCTTTTTGACCCCTCCCCCCCTCCTTGTCATAGCTGGTCACATTTGTGACACCTCCCCCCCTAGTGTGACGTCACATATAATGAAATTTTACACCTAGAAATTATTAAATTAATACAGCAGTTACGAAATAAGTTTTATTTCAATTTTTTTTTTAATATTTAATTATACCAATTAGGGCCTGATAGGGAACTTGGAGACAAAACAATATGTATTGTAACACCTGATCGGGTGGCAATAACGGAAACATTTTTTTTTATATTAGTTGGTGGTAGTTGACATTGCAAAACTAGCATCTTATTGACCAAACTTAGAGCCTGATGGTGTATCTTGAAGACCAAATAATTATGTAACTCCTGAACGAACGGAAATAACGGAATTGATTTGAAAGATATACGAGTATTTTATTTGTGTTTTTTACACCATTTTTAAAATTAAATTCAGTGGATGTTTCTTATTCTATCATGCGTAAACTGCTAAACGGATTTAGTTGAAAGGCTCACAGGTATTTAATATCCCGCATTAAAGGATGGGGTGCTATTCATACTGGGGATAGAAATGTTCCCTCAAGATAAGTGGTATAATTAAATAAGGAAATTTTGTTTACAGGCTTAGCTAGCATAAAATTTTTGTAACATTTTTTTTATTAATCACACTTCCTCTTTATGGACCAAATTCTGAAATCCACGCAGACGAAGTCGCGGGTAGAAGCTTGTTAAATAAATAAATATTAAAAAACATTTTTAAGACCAGCTTTAATTTAAATTCTCTAAAATAAATTTTATATCAAATCTATTCATCAATTTACTATCTTTTTTTATGAAAATAGCCGGCAAACGAGCTGACGATCCACCTGATGGTAAGTGGCTATCGTCGCCCATGGACATCAGCAACACCAAAAGCATCACTGATGCGTTGCCGGCCAAAAAAGAGGGAAGAAAAAGAAAGAAAGAACTGGCTCTCAAGCCCAAAATCTACACAAAAACTAACTAGTCTGCCATTTTGGGCCATCCGCCTTATTGGATTTAGACTGACGTTACTAAGCTGAAATATACCTATAACGCAAAATTTCATCCTAATCGAGGATTACCGTTGATTTGACACGAAAATACAACATACATATACATACATATCTAGCAAGTTAATAAAAGCTTGTACCTAATGTAAAATACTCGAAATGCAAATGCTTTAATCTACACAAAGTTCATCCTGTGTCCAAAAGGCTAACATTAAATAATTTATTTCTACGAGGGCCATTCATTATGGAATTAGCCTTTTAAAATTACAGCACCATTCCATACCACCTCCATAATAATGGATTATAATGTGCTGACGTAGATCAGAAACCAGATTAAACCAGTTTGAAGAAGATTATACCGGATTTAATACTAACTCGAGAGGATTTTTTAAGGAGCGATGGGATTATCTAAACTTTAACCGTCTTCCCTTCAGAATACTAACGCTTTTTATTTACGAACGAGTAACCGCCCTCGCTTTGCTTCGGTTTTCTTATTTTTTTACACCTTGGGTTACATTACTGGAGTTTTATTAAAGATCCTTAATTTTTTTTAAAATATAATATAGCCTACGTCACCCGGGGATAGTGTAGCTTCCCAACAGTGAAATAATTTTTCAAATCGGTTCAGTAGTTTCGGAGCCTATTCAATGCAAACAAACAATCAAATCTTTCCTCTTTATATATTAGTATAGAAAATAGATATCACCGAAATTAATTAATTGCTATAATTTTTACCAGGCATTCATGGTGATCAGTTTTTATGAAATAAACAAGTTCTTTTTTCTCTTTCTTCTTTTTTGGACGAAAACGTTTTAGACATGCCTTTGTCGGTAGTTAGCCTCTCCCCGTAGTGTGACGTCACATATTATGAAATTTTACACCTAGAAATTATTAAATTAAAACAGCAGTTCCCAAATAATTTATATTTCCATTAATTGTTTTTTTTTTAATATTTATCTACACATACCAATTATTCGATTTTGAAATGTGTCGTCACCAAATTTAGGACCCCCTCCCACCCCTTGTCACACAATGTCACACTACATCGACCCCCCCTCTCCTAACGTGTGACGTAATTTATGGATGGCCCCTTACATAAAAAATCACCGCAACCCGTAATGTCCGCTGAAAGTCTCAGATCTCCTCTCTCAATGTGAGGGATACAGGCCATAGTCTACCACTTTGAACAAGTGCTTTATGCACTATGACATACCTTTAAGATTCCGAAAAACTCTTCGATGCTCACGATAGTTTATTTCAAATATTGAAGAAAATTATGTTTATTTTATTGAGAGATAACATATTAGGACAATATCAGTACTAAAGTTCAACTGAAGAGCAATAAGTTGTCAAAGTTCAAATACCAGGGTAACATGAACCATCATGACAAGGGTGTCAAGGTCACAGAGATGTACTAGATTACTGAATTATGGATGAGGTTTCCAACAAAATCTTTTCTTTATTTACAGTGTAATTTCTTTTCTTATGGCACGCTTTATATTAGCTTCACCTTTATGTATGTATGTATGTATGTATGTATGTATGTATGTATGTATGTATGTATGTATGTATGTATGTATGTATGTATGTATGTATGTATGTATGTATGTATGTATGTATGTATGTTTGTTTGTTTGTTTGTTTGTTTGTTTGTTTGTTTGTTTGTTTGTTTGTTTGTTTGATTGTTTGTTTGTAACTTGTAACCGATTCCTTTCGACTTGATTTTGACCCACTTCAAACGGTCAAATTTCTTTCAAACTTCGTAGACTTATCGAGGACCGATGAATATTCAATATTTGAAGAAAAAAAGAAAGAAAGAAAAAAAAAAAACAAATTTTATATCAAAAAATCAAACAAAAAAATGATAAAATAAATAATAGTTGAAAAAAAAATTAAAAACACGCTTTTAGTTTTTTTTTTAACTAAATATTATTTATAGTTTTAATTTTTGATAAGTTATGTCATTGTGCCTATTTAATACATAGTAATATAGCAAAAAGAACTTATACCAACCCTGTGTACTATACAACCTCTCGTTTTCTCTCCCAAGTGTTCAGGAAAGATGCTTTATCATCGAGAAGAAAAAGGTCCGAAACAAACATATCTCACTTCACCCAAAAAAGGGTCGATCACAGAGCCCTATGACCAAATGGGGTCATTTTGACCTTTTTATTGTACTTGGAAGGATTCAAAGCATCACAACTTGAACGACGAAGTCATTATATCATACGAGTCACCTAAACGAACGTACCGTAGGTCAATGTGAGACGAAACCGCCCGCGGGCTTTCACCCTCAACCCTTAGGGTGACCACACTTACAATACACGAACAATATGAATTAGATGAATGAAAATACTTTATTTAACTGTTACTGAGTCACAACAGATGGACATAATGCTAACACAGTATTTTCTTCCAACCAAACAATGGCGATGAGGAGACATATGGAGACAAACTTTGGTTTTTTGTCTTGATGTTTTTTTAATTTTCTTTAAAATATTTTGGGAGTTTATTGGAGTTTACTCTTTAAGAATCGATTTTCATGTACAAGCCCAGAGTATGAAAATGTATGGGGAGGAAAATCAAACTTTCTTCGTTACGTTACGTTACGTTATGCGTTATGTTCGTGCGCAAGATATCTTGTTTGTAATGTATTTTGATGCATATAAATTATAAAATTAATATAAATAAATATGATACATTTATATTATAAAAAATCAGCTTTCAGTAATATAAAAAATCTACCCTTATTTACTAATCTTTATATTTTATAATCGTTCGTAAGGAGTAAACTGCAGTCGTGCATCGGAGCTGACACACAATTTTTTTTAGTTTTTAAATAATAATTAATTTACATTACATTTACATAATGCGTACACAACATTAGAACTTAAATAAGATCTGAAAAGGCCTGAAGTTTTGTATCTTATGTTAAAATCAATTATTAAATCAATAAGCCAAAAGCTTATTTATTTAGGAAAAGTCCTGTAAATTTTTTCAAGTTATGTGTCACCTAGTCGTGTCCCACACAGCGAGCTGGTTTAAAATTAGACAAAATCGATTCTTCTCCGCTTCTCTGCAGGCGCTATGTGAATAGCGTATTTTATTAAAGTTTTGAACTATCTGGCGTGTGTAAATTGCTAGAGATTACGTTGTAAATGTATTTTTACTGTTATTTTTATCCTCTTGTTTACTATTAGATATAAAACTGACAATGATTTTTTTTACCCAGCTTAATTTTACGAAAAATAATTTTCATTGGATTTATAATATAACTGTGACGGGGTCTTTGTTATCGATACAGTGGCCATGATATTTTTTGTAAAGAGGATAAAACATTATTTTATTATTAGTTCTAATTTTATCGCTCTAAACGAATCCGTTTCCACGTGATAGGAGAAACAAGTTTACAGAGGTAAATAAAAAAGGTAGATATAAACAACAAAACTTACAAAATAGTTTAACCAATTTTGGAAGTGAGTATGTGTGCGTCCTATAACACATACATATATATAGATTTGATTGTTTGTTTGCATTGAATAGGCTCCGAAACTACTGAACCGATTTGAAAAATTATTTCACTGTTGGGAAGCTACATTATCCCCGGGTGACATAGGCTATATTATATTTAAAAAAAATTAGGAATCCTTAATAAAACTCCAATGTAACCCAAGGTGTAACAAAAAAAGGAAAAAGAAGCAAAGCGAGGGCGGTTACTCGTATAAAATATTTATTGTGCAAGCTTACCTGATAAAATATTCTATACTCCGTGTCAGTGAGTCGCAGAGCCACTTCTTCCGGAAAGCGTAACAATGTTTTCAGAGACGCCAGCTCTTCATAGCTACTGTCTTCGAGGAGAGATGTACCTGAAAAAACATAGTTATAACATTGAAGTATTATTACTGGAATATAGAACTGACACCGCGAACACAATGTATGTCCCAACGAATTGGAGCCGATCGTCTTCAATTTTCAATGGATTCGTTCGATTTTGAAAGGAGAACGGGGACTAAATTTTGAAAATGGAACCTCCCGGCGGGACACACATTTTGTTCGAGATGTCTGTTCTATGACATTATACTTCAATGAGTTATAATAATAGTTTAAGTGTAGTAGAAACGCACTATAAAGGCCGCCTTTTTCACTTTCGTCCCTACACTCCCAGTGGGATTCAAGGGTTATTGAGTTACTTTAAAGGTTTGGTTGAATAAGTCCCGCTCGATAAGTAGGCAGTTCAGTAAATATTACTTTTTATTATGTTTCAGATAGTACAAAACTTACAGATTGCGCCCATTCTAGTGCATTCAACAGTTGAAATATTGATAAAGGAGTTTATTTTGAGAGTTCTCAGCTGTTTACAGTAGCTGTGTGTCAAGAGTGTTTTAACTCTTGTATTTTTTAAGTATTTAAGAACAATTTTTCACAAAAATTGGAATACCTACTTTCAGAAACTTCCATCATCGAATATCAGAAATTGGCAAAGTTCAAATATTATGTGAATACTAAAGAGGTTCTAATTTACAAATCTGCAATAATTCAGCTTACCGAAGGAGTTGAATTAATTAATAAATGATAGCCTAATTCCGCTACCATCTTCTTCGTACGTATATATATAATACGTAGGTATAATTTTCTGTAGATATCTTGCCTGATGGGTTGGGAATCAAAGTGGCGTGTTCGGGTACCGATTGGGAGTGATTTTGTCGCCAAAAATAGAAGCGGTTATGCTGGGTAAAGGCTGTGGTATCCATTTCGTCAGTCCTTCAGGCTATAAAAAAATGTTCCCAATGTGTCTGCCTAACTTGAACAGATGGATAGTATTCATGTATAGAGGCCATCCATAAATTACGTCACACTAATTTCATGACTTTTTGACCCTTGTCCTTGTCACAGCTGGTCACACTTGTGAGACCTCCCCCCAGTGTGACGTCATAAATTATGAAATTTTATACTTACAAATTATTAAATTAAAATAGCAGTTCCGAAATAAGTTTTATTTTCATTAATTAGTTTTTTTTTATATACCAATTATTCAGTTTTGAAATGTGACGACACGAAACGTAGAACCTCCTTCCCCCTTTGTCACACAATGTCACACTACATTGACCCCCCCTTCCCTCCTAACGTGTGACGTAATGGATGGCCCCATAGATCTAAATGTAGTCGTTAGTAGAATTAGTATGCATACTGAGCAGTTTCTAGGTTAACGCTAAGGTCAATAACTGTCCTCCCATCGGCACGTGACCTCAAATTATTCAATGCTAGTGGTTCACTCCACACTAGTTCAGGGTTTCTCAAAGTGTAGACAGCGTTATGTTCGGTTTACACGTAAGTTTAACTAAATTTTAACTAAATTTTAAGTAAATTAATACGTGTAAACGGACAATTTAGTAGTTTAGTAATTTAGTAATCAAGTAGACAAATAATTTAGATTTTTTTCTATTTTCTATTAAGTAGGTGGGCGGGGCTTATCACTTAACACGTTTGAACAGGCACTTTTTAGTTAAAATTTAGTAAAATGCTTAAGTAATTAAGTAGAATTGTATGAACTAAAGAGCTTTACTAAATTATTACGTGTGGACGGACGCTAAAAATTATTCACTTAAAATTTAGTTAACTACTTAACTTAATTACGTCTAAACTGGACTTTAAGGGATTTGATGCTTTAAGATTTTTCAAGTTCTTTGGGTAATGTACTAAAAATTTACATTGTGTGTAATAATAATAATAATAGTTTTTATTCATCTCCACAACATAAAATAAAAAGTTTGCAATTTGTGGCAGATCTGGTGCCTAAACTAAGCCGAAGCCTGTAACATAGTACACCAGGTCCCCCTCCCATTAAACTTGTAAGAGGATTATGTATGTTTACAAAAGTTTTTAAATTAAATTTAAAGTTACAATTTTTTTTTAATAAAAATAAAAATAGTCGTCTGTAAAGTCGGTTTACGGACGGTAGTTTAACGTGACAACGTCATGACAAAGCACCGCCCCGCTCCGCTCCGCTCCACTCAACTACGATCGCCTACGGCATCGGCTACGATACGCCGATCGTAGCCGATCGGGCCTCTCTCTCGCTTTTGCCTTTCTCTCACTCGCGGAACGCTACATTTTTTACAGCGTTCATCGTTTTAATAGACGTTATCACGTCAAAAAGTTACAAAATGTATGTTGGTGTAGTTTCACTTGGAGAGGTGAATTTTATAATATTTAAAACTATCACCTAATTCTATGAACTTGATCGTTGTAGTAGTAATTCATGCATTTGTAGCAACTCCTTGTCATTAAATTAAATATATTCACGCCAACGACCCATCTGTATTCTGTGCTTTATGAAACTTTCGAGTATCATGGGACCCCACCACTCGGGTTTACCCCGATACATCTTTACCTGTACGAGATACGGAGTTTATGTGCGTCAGAGAGACGTATTGTATGAGATACGGAGTTTACGTGCTTCAAAGAGACCATAAAATTTAGCGTGAGCATCTTAAACTTTACTTCTTTTTTCTCTCTCTTTCTTGGCCGGCAATGCATTAGTGATGCTTTTGGTGTTGCTGATGTCCATGGGTGATTGCCTCTTACCATTAGGTGGATCGTCAGCTCGTTTGTCGACTATTTCCATAAGAAAAACCTCATCATCATTGAAGTATTATTTACTTAAAAACTAGAAGAGACATCGCGAGTTTTGTGTCCCGTCGGGAAGTCCTATCTCCAAAATCGCACCCCCGTTCTCTTTTTAAAAACCGACTGAATTGACTGAAAACTGTAGCCAACATTTCATTGCGCAAACATCAGATTCGTGGTGACGGTTCTATATGTTAGTAATAATAGTTCAATGCTCACCATCTGTATCACTGTCCAGCGTTTGACCCGATGTGCCTCCACTCGGGCCAGGCTTGGCTCCGTCTCGCATCTCACTCGCACTTCTCTAAATCATTGAAAAAAACCACTTCACATCACTTCACTGAATGAACTACATAATTTATTGTTGTCTCTCTTACACTCACTGTAATTAGTTACACATTCATCTTGTGACGTACTTTAGCGCCATTTTGATTTTTTGAAATTCGAACACCGTTTTAATCTGGAACAAAGAAAAGTTGAGGTTAAAAAAAGTTGTAATGGTTCATAACTCTGGGTTCAATGTGATATACAGAACCACCCTCGCATAGTTATAGTATATATCTATACTTCTATATTAATATATAAAGAGGAAAGATTTGATTTTTTGTTTGCATTGAATAGGCTCCGAAACTAATGAACCGATTTGAAAAATTCTTTCACTGTTGGAAAGCTACACTAATCCCGAGTAACATAGGCTATATTATATTTTCAAAAAAATTAGGGATCCTTAATAAAACTCCAATAATGTAACCCAAGGTGTAAAATAATAAGAAAACCGAAGCAAAGCGAGGGCGGTTGCTCGTAATATATACATAAGTCAAAGTCAAAGTTATAGTTATAGTATATAAGATATAGCAGTACAAAGATATAGTTATAGTATATAAGTTATAATATAATAATTGTCCCACTGTTGGGCTCGGGTATCCTCTCACATTGTACGGTTACAGGCCATAGTCTACCACGCTGGCCAAGTGCGGATTGGACTTCACATACATTTGAGAACATTATGGAGAACTCTCTGGTGTGCAGGTTTCCTCACGATGGTTTCATTCACCGAAGCAAATAATACTAACATGTAATACGCAAATAATTAAAAAAAATTAGAGGTGCATGCCAGGGTTCGAACTCGGGCCCCTGAGTTTAGTGTAGGATATTTTTTTAGGGTAATAATAACTTGTGTGAGAGATGATTTTCATAGATACTTATAAACAAAATACACGAAATGATTGCACCCACGCTGTATCTGAATTAAGATTGAAATTGTTCAAAATTGTTCAAGCTCACGAATCGCATTAAATAACAAATGCTTTTTGTAACTTTCTTTCCTTCTGAATAAAAATACCTTACATTGTTCTATTTATATCCACTTTTAAAAATAAAAACAGAACAATATAAAGTTCTTTTATTTTTAAAAGTTTCACGCATTTTCATGGACTTAACACACAGTTAGTATCTGGAATAACATAAATCAAATGCTACTTATAAATAAAAAAGCGGCCAAGTGCGAGTCGGTCTCGCCCATGAAGGGTTCCGTAGCAGCAAGTAACATAATATAAAAGTTCTTGTAGTTCGTTGTAACTTTGAATAATGTTTTTTGCGGTTTACGATTTATGACGTATTAAAAAAAACTACTTACTAGATCTCATTCAAACCAATTTTCGTTGGAAGTTTGCTTGGTAATGTACATCATATATTTTTTTAAGTTTTATCATTCCCTTATTTTAGAAGTTACAGGGGGGGGGACACACATTTTACCACTTTGGAAGTGTCTCTCGCGCATACTATTCAGTTTAGAAAAAAATGATATTAAAAACCTCAATATCATTTTTGAAGACCTATCCATAGATACCCCACACGTATGGGTTTGATGATAAAAATATTTTTGAGTTTCAGTTCTAAGTATGGGGAACCCCCAAAATTTATTGTTTTTTTTCTATTTTGGTGTGAAAATCTTAATGCGGTTCACAGAATACATCTACTTACCAAGTTTTAATGGTATAGCTCTTATAGTTTCGGAAAAAAGTGGCTGTGACATACGGACGGACAGACAGACAGACAGACAGACAGACAGACAGACATGACGAATCCATAAGGGTTCCGTTTTTTGCCATTCGGCTACGGAACCCTAATAAATAAAAGCTTACACACTCATACCCCCGGAGTAGGTTTTCACCTGTATCGCCGGTGGCACGGACGACACATATAACACATCACAATAACACCCATGACCCGAGTACTAATATATTTTATCTGTCACATAAGTATCTGCCCCGGCCGGGAATCGAACCCGGGACCCCTCGCTTCGCAGGCACGGTCGTTACCAACTAGGCTACAGGGTCGTCATAATAAAAAGATAAGTTACTTTACAGAATCGTTGTAATAATAATTTATCCTCAAAGACATTGAAGACACCGCGAACACAATGTATGTCCCAGTGAATTGGCGCCGATCGGCTTCAATTTTCAATGGATTCGTTCAATTTTGAAAGGAGAATGGGGGCTCAATTTTGAAAATAGAACCTCCCGGCGGGACACATTTTGTTCCACATGTCTGTTCTATGACATTATACTTCAATGCTCAAAGACGATCCGAATGGTGCATGGTTACTATGCCGGATCGCCGTGACAAGGCCGGTTCGATTCCCAACGACGCGGAATAATAATAATTTTGAATTTCTGTTGTCGGTCTGAGTGCGTGTTCTTGTCTTTGTGTGTTGTCCACGTCACCCACGACACAGGGAATCCTAGTGTGTGGAGTGTATAGCGTTCTTTTATAACTAGCTTTTACCCGCGGCTTCGTCAATGGTAGAGATCGAATTTTTACAAATCTCGCGGGAACCCTATATCCGTTCCAAATTCCAGCCAAATCGGTTAAGTAGTTATGGCGTGACTGAGTAACAAACATACAAACATCTTCACAAACTTTCACATTTATCTATTTATAACGAGTAACCGCCCTCGCTTTGCTTCGGTTTTCTTATCTTTTTACACCTTGGGATACATTATTGGAGTTTTATTAAGGATCCCTAATTTTTTTGAAAATATAATATAGCCTATGTCACCTGGGGATAGTGTAGCTTCCCAACAGTGAAAGAATTTTTCAAATCAGTTCAGTAGTTTCGGAGCCTATTCAATGCAAACAAACAATCAAATCTTTCCTCTTTATTAGTATAGATTAATCGTAGGATTCCAATCGCACCCTATTCTCATCTCGTTAACAGGTTGTCCAACTTAAAATGACGAGTAAATCTCGCAAGCAACACTCTCGCTTCCTCCATATTCATAATCCTTCACTCAACTTCAGTCATCATTAGTGGAGTCAGCATTTCTGAGACGCTGAATATTTCTGCATCGAAAGCGGCGTTGTAGAACAATTTGTCCCTCTGTAATTGGAATTGATAGTCGAGGATTAGATAGAGTTAATGATGGCGTGGGTCTTAGACGGTACTTTGTTGCCTTCCGGCTTATTTGTTTCTCGGGGTTAAATAGGTTGGAGTCTGTCTGATTTATCATGGTTAATGCTTTACAATATTGCCGTGCGATTTTGGCCACTTTTTCATTGGACGATAAGCAGTTAATAAATGTTTTCATACCGGCAACGAAAGCGGTAAGGGCATGTATTGAATTTTGAAAATTCGTACATAATTATCGCATAATATCCGACTGCCAAGGAAGTTATGTTTTTCGCGCGTATCTCGTATGTGTGTAATATTCTTTATTACCTCATATCTTCCAAACTGCTGGACCAATTTATATAATTAAGATATCATTAGATGCGTCTTGACAGCCTAAATGTTCTTAGATAAGTGAAATTAAAAAAAACATATAATGGTGGTTGTGAGATGCCATTGTTCGAAGTATCAAACTTTACAGCTCAAAAACGAGGCAGAAAAATTCGCTGATTCCAAATATCTATGTATAAAAATCTATATCGCCCAGAGTGTCGCTTAATACAATTAGCCCGGAAGCTGTTGATATGTACTATACATACAGAGAAATTGATGGTGACAGGCAAAATTGAGGGCAAGAGACCTCGGGGCCGCAGTCCTAAGAGATGGTCGGATCAGGTGGCCAAACATCTGGATATACCAGTCAGCACGGCAGCGGCACTTCACCAAGCTGCCGATCGCCATAAGTGGTGACAAGTTATTGAAAAAAAGAACAGCTGTCATGGGACGGCTGACAGATGTGAAACATCGAAATGCGTCGCCACGATCGCCAAGTCTAAAATCAGGTTTACCCCTCGCGTAAAGATGTTTAACATCAAAAGCTTCGCGTTAGAATCACAATCCTCAGTAATGAGGCCTGACTGAAGAGAGCGAGAGTACTACATATGTATGTGGGTCACTATACGAAATAGATTAGTAGTAAAGTGAAGCTAAGCCGTGAGTTACTAAGTCTTAGCTTAGTTCATAGGTTCTCAATCTTAGTCACTTTATCTTTTTGCCTTAGATATTTTTTTAATCGACTTCAAAAAAAGGAGGAGGTTCTCAATTCGACTGTTTTTTTTATGTTTGTTACCTCAGAACTTTGGACTGGGTGAACCGATTTTGATGATTGATTTTTTAATCGAAAGCTGGTGCTTGTCATGTGGTGCCACATAAATTTGAACGAGATCTGAAAAGTAGTTTTTGAGACTTTGAAGTCGGTTATTTTTTGTTCGTAAAATTTAGATTATTAGCGCAACCAAATATCTTAATTGTATTGTGTGAAATGCTAACTTGCATCAAGCACCTATACAGTATACACTCTATGTAAAATTTTGGCTGAAACAGCTTTAATAATAAACAGTGTTGCCAATGCTACGACAATTACCGTGTTCTACGGCTTTCAGGCCAAAAAATCACAAAATCTACGGTCTACGGCCCGAACCCTAGGGCCGTAGCAAAATCTACGGCTTTTCCGGCTTTTCGCAAATTCTACGATCTTTTTGTAAATTATTATTTTTGCAGACATTTCACGAATGTTAAAAGCTTAAAACAGCGCCAAGAGGCTAATATGAAAAGTGTTCCTTGTTTTGTGGACATCAAATTCACTGCCAACGACCTTTTTTTTTTAGTCCGAGCGTGGTATATATTGGCTTAATTGGATAGCATAATATATTGGCAGCTGTGAACACGGCCCACAGTTGATCTTTTTCCAGACGACCCTGTAGCCTAGTTGGTAGCGACCCTGCCTGCGAAGCGAGGGGTCCCGGGTTCGATTCCCGGCCGGGGCAGATATTTATGTGACAGATGAATATTTGTACTCGGGTCATGGGTGTGATTGTGATGTTGTTATATGTGTCGTCCATGCCACCCGCGACACAGGTAATAACCTACTGCGGGGGTATGAGTGTGTTAGCGTTTATTAGTTTATTTATTATTCCATAGAAACACGGCTTTTTTGTCTAATGTACACGGCCTTCCAAAAATTTTCATTGGCAACACTGATAATAAATCGCGTCACTCGGGCGGTAACCTCTGCAATAATAAACCACTTTACGCACCGTATCTGAATGTGCTTTAATGATGTAGTGCGTCAAGTACGTGTTTACATTTCAGAGTGAAATATATAGGGAAACAGTAGTTTATATTTTTTCTGCAACCTAAAATCGCCGTTACTATATTTTGTATGCCTCAAGTGTGTGTAGGTTTCGAAGTATCAGCCTCTGGTATCGATACGGAGTACCCGTGCGATATCGATGGGTAGGGTATCGATACCCAAAAAGTATCGGCCCTGACGTATCGATACTACTCAGTATCGAGTACTTACGAGGATCACATTAGGAGCTAAAAAAAGGTCTTCGGCAGTGAATTTCTTGTCATTTTGTTGAGGCCCGATGACTTGTCTTTTTTAGTCCGAGCGCGATATATTCTATATTTAAACACGGCTTTTTTATCTTATACACAGACGTCTAAAAATTTGCATTGACAACACTGAAAAGTACTCAGTATTATAAAAGTACTCGATACCGACGTTTCATATGAGTAATTGCGACTAAATACCAGGTAAGAATATTCAGTATCGAGGATCGCGAATAAAACTATCGATACCTACTCAGTATCGAAAGTATCGTTCGATTCCTATGTGTGTGGCATTTACTTATATATGAGCTCTACACAATACAATACAAGCGACTGATATGTGGTATACATGTATGATATACAATAATTATTGTACCCCAAGTATAGTGTACAAAGGTGTACCCTTGGGGCACATTTTACACTGCTCAAAGTTCCCAACCTGTAAACGACACGAAGGCCTCCAGCGCTTTCAACTCTACAGCTGAATTTGAGAAACACTGGTCTGGATGTATTCATTTATTTCAACTAACGCAAATTGCAAAATCATGTAGTTGATCGTTCACTCTCTTCGGCCGTATACGAACACTTAGTTTAGTTGATTTCGGCTTTTTTTTACTATTAACACTCACGGGAGGGATTTAGTAAAGAGTAATTTTGACTTACGAAAAATTCCTGTAAAAACCAGCCTCGCATAAATTTTAATTGCAGTGCAGTAAAAAAATTAAGTCAGTGTGATGTGTGAGAGATAATTATAGAGTAATTATCCCTTTCGCCACAGACCTGTAATTTATTTACGTAAGAGGTTTACCTGATGAAATAAAATAGTTTATCATGGAAAAATATTTATTGAAATAACGTTTTTACGATATTGGCAAGGATCGAACAAATTTGAGAGAGAGAAAATCATAGAGTAACCAGTACCATAGAACATGACACAGATAATACAGAGTGCTCTAGTAGCACAGATTAGAAAAATGCGTTTTTGTTTATAGCTATAATATTACGATAAGTACCGCATCTTATGGACCATCGGAATGTGGAGCATAAATTGTCGAATTCTGGTATATACATAGGTATTACATACACATGGGGATAGGTTTACCAAAGTAATCGAAGGCTTCATCTATACTAATATATAAAGAGGAAAGATTTGATTTTTTGTTTGCATTGAATAGGCTCCGAAACTACTGAATCGATTTGTAAAATTCTTTCACTGTTGGAAAGCTACACTATCCCCGAGTAACATAGGCTATATAAAATTTTCAAAAAAATTAGGGAACCTTAATAAAACTCCAATAATATAACCCAAGGTGTAAAAAAATAATAAAACCGAAGCAAAGCGAGGGCGGTTACTCGTTGTTAAATATTTACAAATCACTAGGGGTCTTCCCACGGCCTTTTCCGGCGTTATCCAGGATAATAAATACTCTATATATCATTATACATCATGGTCTACCTATGCGCTTAATTTTATGAAAATTTGTTCGGCAGTTTTTGCCTGAAAGAGTGAGAAACATCCATATATCATTACAAGCTTACTTAAATGATATAAGTAGGTTATACGTAAGTTGAAGATACTCATGTAATTTCGCTTGACGTCAGTTATAATTAGAGTATCCAAAAGTGCCACTTCTAGAACTTAGGAACTCTGTACAACAGTCGAAACGAAGAGATATGAAGCGACCCCTGTCATAAACAATTTCTTTTGATGAAGGGTTAGTGGCTTGGTAGGGTTAGCAGAAAAGTAATTATTTCAACAAATGTGTGTGTCTTCACAACTCTTGACCTATTTTTGTCGACCGTCGAGCTAATGTATATGTGTTTTAATGATTTATGTAAAAAGATTTATGTAAAGTAGCATTTTAAATAAATGGAAATAAAATTAAGAATTGAACTATGAACTATTTTTGGGTTATTACTGTCCACTTCCAGACATCGCGCCACAGCGATAAGAACACTTTTTGCTACATTTTTTTTAAATTAAAATCTGTTTGGAGTGTATGGATACCATACTCTTTATTATTATGTTGACCTAGGTTTGATCTCTGAAATGGCTGGACCGATTTTAACGGGACTTTCACTGGCAGCTGATGTAACAAGGAGTAACTTAGGCTACTTTTATTTTAGAAAAAAAATATATTTGTTAGGTGATACGAAGTTCGCCGGGTCAGCTAGTTTAAAAATATAACTGGCTCTATCCATACGCAGTAATACATAAGTATTGATTTATGTGGTCATTGAACCACAGTAACGTTATTACCACACAACTTTCGCAACGCTACAATCACACTTTACAACATTGGTACAGTACTATATCATTAAACCACCATAGCACAGCTACACCATATCCATACACAACTACACTACATCCACACATACTGTGGTTCGAGAAGGCTTTTAGTTTTTACCTTTATATTCCACAACCATAAAAAGCATCAATAACGAATCATAAAGTTGATATAAGTCCAGCACGCTTAAAAAACATTGTTATTGCTGCCATATTTTTGCAAGTTAAATTGTGTGGGAGCGTCAGCAAAGACATGTTTATTCAAATTATTTTATGGATACGAAATAAATATCGTTGGAGAATTTAATAATAAGAATGTTGAGAAGAGTTTAATTGATTCAGTGAAAGAAGACATCGTGAAGAAGTTGCTGTGTGAAAGGTCCTGACTATCAACCTGATGGTAACTCATCATCAACTCATCATCGGAGATAAATACATTTTTTCACTTCCATTATTTTCTCAGACTGGTTTTCAAACGAGGAACGAAGTTGCTTGAACGTTGCTCGAAGGCACTATTAATTGGGCGAACTTTCGCCCCAACTGAGAGTCACATAATGGAAACTGAAATCGCTTCTTAGTACAGAATCACAAAAATTCACTCTCAAAGTCAGTTTATCAAAGTTAAGTATACAAATCACTTTATTCAATTATTTAATGGTTGATTAACATTGAAGTTTTTGAATGTCAGGTCAAATCAATCACTCATCAATGACACTGATGATTAGCAGTACTGCCATAAATAAAATGGCATAACCTCTTTATTTCATTTTAAAGAAAATAAATACTTTGCAATGTTTTTAAGTAAGAAAAAACAGTAAACGAATTTCTTGTTATTATATTAGCATAAATCATAGTTCTAAAAGCGTTTAAATAATTATTATCTTTTATTTAATATCAACGTATTTTACTCCAACGATATGATTATCGATAAGGTTATTTGACGTTGGTCCGATCTAGGGCCACTTAAAGTTGACAATATGACTCTGAGATGAACCGATACTTAACATATATAATGTCAATTAGTTATGGACGCCTTACGACGAACCTTTCTGAGTTGGGGCATCAATGTCACAAAAATTAGAGTTTTTTTACAATGCTTGTCGAACACTTGTAAAATAAAGCAAATAAATAAAATTTATTAATACAAAAAAGAGAACTTTTTTGCGAATGGTACAAAGTGCAAACTCTGACGGCTATTTATCATGACACATTTTGTTGCTGACTGTCCTTTGAAACATGTGCTGGTACTTTGTGTTTACCGTACTTCAGTACAAAAAGGTTTGACCGTGAAATTATTAGAACACTTTTCACATAAATTTCGTACGAGTCGCACCGTAACACGCTTTTATTACGAGTGATTGACCTGGTTTTGTTATTTTTGGTCGTTGGGTCAAGACTTGAGGGCTGTAAGCAATGTAATTCCGTGCTTTGGAGGGCACTGATAGCTGGTTAAGATCTGAAAGTATTCGGGCAGCATAAGAACTGCCGATGTTTAGTTTAGCCACAAATTCTTTCGTTAATCGATGCGAGAGCATCATAATGGTCTATGCTTTAGGCTGATAACGAGGAAAGATTATTGTGTCATTTTTAGGTTTGATAGTTGTTAAAATCTAGATGAAGTCAAGTTATCAAAAAAGATACATGACGTGATCAATTAAAATACACCAAAATACGTTTAAAAATCGAAAATGTAGAAAGTATTCAAATTCTTCTCCAAAAACAAGTAAATTCTAGAGGAAAGCAGGTAGAACTGGTTAAAACCGGATCAAAACAATACCAGTTGAGTCCGGTTGAAACCAGTACAGACGAGCTTTGCAAAGACTTGGCTGAATGTGGACAAAATCCATTTGCAATATGTGATACAAAATGGAATATAACAGGGCCAGTTACGTCTCTAAGAGAAACTTGTCGTAAAGTGCCTCGCTGGCACCTGGGTGAAGGGATGTGCCTCTTTATCGATAAAAGTAAGGATTTTTCGGACTCGTGGAATTAATTGTGAATATTTTTGTCGTATATTATTTAATATTTGGCTATATTACGATGAGTCTTATTATGATACGCTAAAAGGCTATCTAATCTATCCATAAAGCCTACATGGCTGCTACCATCCTCTTGTTATATCATAAAACTAGTATAAATTTAAAAAATAAATAAACTCGCTTACTGTCAAAAAACCTATCATAATATACTTTTTTGAAATCCTAATGGTGAGCTCTTTTATTTGACAGCCATATTTCATTATTCGATTTATTTTTGTTTTCTGATACTTCAAACAATGGCATCTCATAACCACCATATTTTTTTTTATTTTACTTATCTAAGAACACTTGAGTTATCAAGACGAATCTAACGATATCTTAATTATATAAATCCGTTCAGCGGTTTGGAAGATACGAGGTAATAAAGAATAATGCACACATACAAACATACATAAAAGATAAGCGCGAAAAACACAACCCTTTCTTGGCAGTCGGGTAATAAAAATAAATAAAGATAAAAAAGTAAAAAATGAATAAAGATAAGTGACCGATGTCGTTACCTATTCGATTTTTTCTATCGATAACATCTACACATCCCTACGTTAAGACCCTTATCGCTCCCCCAGCGTGTTTTCCTGATTTAGTGGCTCACTAATCTTTTACTCCACCTGTTTTTCGGGAACGATATATTTTAATATTATAAACCAAGGAACATTGAACGCTAAGATGAAATCTGCATTACTGAGTTTTTATATTCCCAAGTGCTTCAAAAATTCTATGCGGTGTTGCAAAATGTGTAATATATTTATTAAACCCGTAACCACTCTTAGTTCGCTTTGGAAAGCTTGTGCTTTAGAAGGCACACTTGAAAACTTTTTGGATGGCATTTTTTAAATTGACGTGTCTTTTAATATCGTTTAGTATCTTTCAATATCGATTTAAATATCACACATACTAAAATAATACTTAACAAATGCTTTTAAAATTTTATGTTTCTGCTGCTGGCCGCTGAGGAGTTCCCTCATCTGGAGCCAACCCTGAGCGTAGAATCAGGTTACCAATATCATAAAATGCATTGTCATCGGAACAAATCAATTTGTAAAACAACATCGTAGCATGACCGGAAATAGTTCTAATTCAGCTTGCAAGATTTGACCCAAGTTAAATAAAAAAACCTGTGTAGTATTTATGTACGCACGTAGATCGTAATCACAGCTTTGTAAAAGGAATCAGTTATAGGCTAACTCCATCATGTCGCTTTTTGGCTGTCGGTGTGTGCGCGCATCGTAAAAATTTTACTCATATTTTTTCCAAACACGCTAAAAGAAGTATAACTACAAAAACTTGTAAAAGTGAGCATGTCACAGCAATAATAATGAATGTAGGTGTGAAGAATCTACACAACTCAGTTGTTCTATTAATCTTTGAGAGCTATCTAAATTCTCATTCTCGACGCGACCTTGAACTAGTTTCCAAGCTGCTCCGTTGAGAAATTGTCCGAGTATATTGCGTTTCATGAACGTGTCTTCGTTGTTATTACGAGCTGGTGTCCGCGACTTTGTCCATGAAGATATTGTGCGCATATACTATTAAAAATAATCTGTAAAAAAAATTTATCGCGTACTCTTGTACGCGACTTCCCTATTTTAGCGCTTTTTTGTATGACACAGATGATTTTTTTGAAAATTCTGTATATTACTTTGTTTTTAACTGATTTAGATTTCAAGTAAAATCATACGAATTGGTTAAATGTGAAGACATGAAATTTTTCAATAAACTTCTAGAAATTGGAAACGGAAACACTTCTATTTGAAGTAGAGTAAAGCTGAAAACAAACTGTCGGACGCGGCCTTACGGACGCGGCTGAAGGATGTGACGTAATAGGTATCTAGATAATGAATGTACACTGAGCTGTGCAAACTATCGGAGGTAAGTCGCGGACGTGACCTTGAGGCACCTTGAGGCGTTCCGACATCCGAGAGCTATCTGGCGCGCTGGATGTTTTTGTCATGTGCACATTATCAGTCGCGGCTGTCAGCCGCGTCCGATCGGACGCGGCTTGTAGTATGTTTGCAGCTTAAGTCAGGGCAAAATATGACAGATAAGACACCTACTGCAAATGTCATGTATCTTCAGAATTTTTTAATGATTATGAGGATGTTAATGATTTATTAAACTTAATTAAAATTTGATACCGTTACATTTATAATAGGTATATTTATATATCGGGGCAGGGCTGGGTTGGAGTATATGCTTTCGTATGTTCAGATCATCTCTGTAAGCTATGTATCAAAGAGCACTCCAGTACTATGAACATAGATCTCTCTCTGTGGGCGTAGTTATATGTCAGGACTGCCAGGATACTAAATAAAACACAATTCGACAGGCACCAGGATCCATCCATCAGCCCTTAGAGGTCCACTGCTGGACATAGGCCTCCCCTAACTTGCGCCACTCTGACCGGTCCTGAGCCTTCTGAATCCAGCGGATGCCCGCTGTCTTCTTCAGGTCGTCAGTCCACCTGGTCGGGGGGCGTCCTATGCTCCTTTTTCCGAGACGTGGGCGCCATTCGAGGACCTTTCTTCCCCAACGGTTATCGGTCCTTCGCACTATGTGGCCAGCCCATTGCCACTTCAGCCGACTAATTCTTTGAGCTATGTCGGTTACCCTTGTTCGTCTACGGATCTCCTCATTTCTGATGCGATCACGTAGAGAAATACCGAGCATAGCCCTCTCCATAGCCCGCTGCGCAACTCTGAGCTTGTGGATCAGGCCAATAGTAAAGCACCACGTCTCGGATCCGTATGTCATCACTGGCAACACACACTGCTCGAACACCTTCGACTTCAGGCACTGAGGAAGTGTTTTGGACGACAAGATATGACGCAGTTTCCCGAACGCAGCCCATCCGAGTTGGATTCTACGAGTGACTTCTTTCTCGAAGTTGGACTTACCCATCTGGATCACTTGTCCCAGGTAATTGTATTCGTCTACAACTTCAAGAGCAGCGCCGTCAACAACAACCGGTACGGGTGTGACATGGACATTCGACATGATCTTCGTCTTGTCCATGTTCATCTTAAGACCCACCCGTTGTGAGGCGCTGTTCAAGTCCCCGAGCATTGTACCAAGTTCTTCCAGGGAACCCGCCAGGATGACTATATCGTCGGCATATCGCAAGTGTGTGATGTATTCGCCATTGATATTAATGCCACGTCGTTTCCACTCCATCAGCTTGAACACATCTTCCAACGCAGGCACCAGGATACACTACGTTTATTGCCTGATAACACCCGATTTCATCAATTCAATGTTATTTAGTTTTACTTTGATTCCGCGATCCTACAATCTGTCTACCGTAATGACAGTTCTTCTATTTCTTAATTTCATAGATTATACGAACTTATTTGAGACTGCGCCGACATATATTAGTTTTATACTCTAATTATATTTAATTAGAAAAAAAACCGGGCAAGTGCGTGTCAAGCCACGTGCAATGTAGGGTTCCGAAGTAGTAAGTTTATCGACTTTTACTCATTATCTACTTGTGCTAACATAGCCTAACAGTTTTCCTTGTAAATTCATCATATTATTATTATTATAACCTATTTTTGAAAATTTTTTCACTTGTCCAACTCCAACCGTTTCGGGACACTTGGCTCTAACCAAAATTAGCAATTTAAAGCCAAATATTTCGCAAATGGACCCCTAATTCCAAAAATGGTCTTCAAAGACCCGTAATATTTTTAAAAGACGTTTTCAAGGAAATCCCATTACTACTACCTACTATTAGAGTACGCGTCGAATAAAAAAATAATTCTCACGTACGGGAGGTACCCTGAAAAAAAACATTTTTCAACATTTTATACTACGATGCTGGAGTTTTAATAAATATGTAGGTATATCCATGCCAAATTACAGCCTTCTAGCACTAAGGGTCTCGCCACTTTGCATCGGACAGACGGACGGACAGACGGACGGACAGATGGACGGACAGACAGACGGACGGACATGACGAAACTAAAAATGGCGAATAGTTACTAATACTGCCTTGGATCAGCTGTCAACTTGTTCAGCAATATGTTTTGAATGCTGCTTTAAATATTGCGGTACAACCTATACAAATCCAAGAACAAGAGATTGTTGGAAGAATTTTATCTCAGCGAGAACGCAACGTAAGACAATATAAAGTTGTGTTATTTGTTCTGTTATGTGTTACAAACATAAAAAATAATACAGTTGAATTGAGAAACTCCTCCTTTTTTTAAAAATGTAACGTATAAAAATCTCGTGTCAAGGTGTTTGTGTCGAACTCCTCTGAAACGGCTCGATCGATTTTTATGAATTTTTTTGTATATATTTGGTCATAAAGTATATTTAATACCACTAGGTGATTAGGGTGTCCCTATTCAGAATTTTTTTTGGCAGAACATCGTTTGCCGAGTCAGCTAGTAGTATATATTAGTCTAATTTATATTACACTAGCGCTCTGCCCTGTGTTTTCCGGAATAATAAGTACAGTGCCACCAAGTTATCTGTGAAATGGCGAAAATTGGAACCAATGTCGCGCCATTCATAAGTCCTTTATGCTCATTCATTTCACATTTACTATGTCTCGAATTGCGTCCAATGATTGGTCCAATGCATATAACAGCGCCCTCCCTCAATTCACAGATAAGTTGGTGGCACTGTATCCCCTTTATGTTATTCTAAATCAGGTTCTACTTACGTGCTAAATTAAATGAAAATCCATTCAGTAGTTTTTGCGTGAAGAAATAACAAAGGTCATATCCTTACAAACAAACTCATTCATAATATTAGTAGGATTATTAATCCGATTGTTTCTGATAGTTTCGTTTTCTATATTAAAAGAGATTTTGTAGACATTTATGAAATAAGTAGTAAATCATTCTTGACAAAAAATAACCCACTTCAAATTAGCTCAAAAACCACCTGTCAGATCTCGCTCAAATTTAAATGGGACCACATGACAAGCACCAGTTTTTAATAAAAAAAGAATTATCAAAATCGGTTCACCCAGTCGAAAGTTCTTAGGTACCAAACATAAAAAAATAAAGTAGAATTGAATACCTCCTCCTTTTTTTAAACTCAGTTAAAAAGAAATACAAAATTATACCTACGATTTTTATGTTAGATCTTGTTGTTATAAAATATTATGCTAGCAGGTATACATGAAAACATCAGGATCGTAACATAAATCATAAATTAATCGATTTTTTTATCGGAATCGGTTACGGTTTCAGATAGTTTTGTTTCAATATCCGATACTTTCACTTACGGGTACGGCGCTCATTAACATGATTCCTGTGTATTGAATGTTAACGAAATCGATTATAATTAGTACAGAGTACGAATAGCTATTACTAAACGAATAATACATGCCAAGGCCAATTTCGTATAATTCCATCGTCTTATATAAAGTACTTGTTCTATTCACACGTTTAATAATATAACAATCTTATTTATGTTAACGTAGACCATAATCTTAAATTGAATATTAAAAAACCCCCGACTGTTTTATTTGCACTAAACTTAGCAAAGAACACTCTCGATTAAGTCACCTTTCAGAAAAAAAAACAAGATCGAAATCAGTTCATCCGTTTGGCAGCTACGATGCCAAAGACAGACATACAGATACACAGATACATTGACACATAGATACACAGACACGTCAAACTTATAACACCCTCTTATTTCGTCGGGGGTTAAAAATAACTATTGTAATGTGGTAATTCCATTCGACTATAAAGTGCGTGTCTTCAAGACAAGAGTGCGCCAAGTTAATATATTTTAGCACCTTGGGGGGCGTCCATTAATTACGTGAGATATTTTTGGGGGGGAGGGGGTAGAGCAGAATCTCATCTAATCTTAACTTGGGGAGAGGGGGGGTATAGACAAATCTCACATAATTTTAAATAAAATGCACAAAATGAAAAAAAAACATAATAAAAACACATTTTGATTTTTTTCATCCAGTCTGTCAAATGTAGACACTAGAAAGATATATTTTGAAAAATTACGTGAGATTAAAGGGATGGAGGAGGGGTTAAGCAAAATCTCACGATATCTCACCAGGAAGGAGGGGGGAGTCTGAAAATCGCTAAAAATGCCTCACGTAATTTATGGATGCCCCCTTTCGTCTTTTTGTCGGCAACACCATACGCATTGCAGCGAATTCAAATCTTATCTTAATATATTATATAAATTACGTGTCACGTTATTTGTCCGCGATGGACTCGTAAACTACTAAACCTATTTTAATTAAATTTGCACACCGTGTGCAGTTTGATCCAACTTGAAAGATAAAGTAGACGGAAGGTTTTAATAAAAAAAAAGAACAGCTGTCATGGGACGGCTGACAGATGTGAAACATCGAAATGCGTCGCCACGATCGCCAAGTCTAAAATCAGGTTTACCCCTCGTGTAAAGATATTTCACATCAAACAAAACTTTTGACAGAATGAAGTCTGTCCGGGTAGCTAGTGTTATATAATTTTTGGAACATCTTACTCATTTTAAATGCAACGAGTACTCAAGATTCGTATTTTATAACATCGATATTTCGACCCAGTTACTTAGATCGTGGTCACGGTGTAACTCCATTTATTCGTCATATAATCATCGTTATCGCTTATAGCTTATCGTACATCCCCTCGCAGTGAATCAAGTGGGTCAAAAGTCGAATGTATGTCACAATTTGGAGGTTCACTTATTGATTGAATTCTAAATGAAAGCCGGCGTGTGATGATATCTGTTTATACATATGTATGTATATACATATACTAGTAGACATCCATCGATTCGCTTCGTTAAATCCAACCTTTCCTTAGGTAATGAGTAGAAATATACGAATACCCGTTGTACATTCTTTTAAGTGACTTTAAAAAAAAACACTTGTATTTTTTTTTGTTAGCCAGCTTAATAGCCGGTATTATTTTAAAAAGGGCACGTATTTATTCCGAAGTAAAAGGAAAACGTGGAGAATAGAAGAATGTTGTGGGAACCTTGCTCATTACAATGACTAGTTTGCCAAAGGAATACAGGTTTTTTTATTTATTTATGTGAGAATAAAATTATTTGAGTTTGTATGTTAGGCCTTCAGGATTTAACCACTATTTGACGACCCTATAGCCTAGATGGTAGCGACCCTGCCTGCGAAGCGTGGGGTCCCGGGTTCGATTCCCGGCCGGGGCAGATATTTATGTGACAGATAAATATTTGTACTCGGGTCATGGATGTTATTATAATGTTATATGTGTCGTCCATGCCACCCACGACACAGGTAATAATCTACTGCAGGGGTATGAGTGTGTTAGCTTTTTTTTTACTATCCCGATCAATCAAAAATTTTACATACATATCGTCAAGAATACAGAGAAGGAAATAGTTAAAACCTTAAAATAAAAAATAAAGAAAAGTGCTAAACTTTCTAATAATACCGAAATATGGCATTTTCGCTTTTGCAACTTTACACGCGCGAAGACTAGGGTATGCTAGTTAACATGATGCGAAAATCTTCGTTTCTCATCCATAATTTACAGTAAAGCTTATACGAAAGCCTTAAATCCTTGTATTTCCTCAAGAAACGGAATTTATATCATCCGATTGGGCCTGGCTTTATTCGTAAAATGTGAGAAGTAAGACATATGATACCATCCTGAGTGTGTGTTGATTGCCGACTTCAGAAAAGTTTAAATGGAGCGTCCAGGATTTAAACTGGAACTCCTTTTTAGGGACCAACGTTCACCACTTAGTTATCATAGCTAGTTATTAAATTAACATTAGAAAAAGTCCGGATAATTAGTTCAGTATTTTATTTAATATATCCGGACACGGCTGACATGGCTAAAAAAGCGGCCAAGTGCGAGTCGGACTCGCCCATGAAGGGTTCCGTAGGAGCAAGTAACATAATATATAAGTTCTTGTAGTTCGTTGTAACTTTGATGAATGTTTTTTGGGGTTTACGATTTATGACGTTACTAGATCTCATTCAAACAAATTTTCGTTGAAAGTTTGCTTGGTAATGTACATTATATATTTTTTTTAGGTTTATCATCCCTTATTTTAAAAGTTACGGGGGGGGACACACATTTTACCACTTTGAAAGTGTCTCTCACGCAAACTGTTCAGTTTGTTAACTATTCAGTTTAGAAAAAAATGATATTAGAAACCTCAATATCATTTTTGAAGACCTATCCATAGATACCCCACACGTATGGGTTTGATGAAAAAAACATTTTTGAGTTTCAGTTCTAAGTATGGGAAACCCCCAAAATTTATTGTTTTTTTTCTATTTTTTGTGTGAAAATCTTAATGCGGTTCACAGAATATATCTACTTACCAAGTTTCAATGGTATAGCTCTTATAGTTTCGGAAAAAAGTGGCTGTGACATACGGACGGACAGACAGACAGACAGACAGACAGACAGACAGACATGACGAATCCATAAGGGTTCCGTTTTTTGCCATTCGGCTACAGAACCCTAAAAAAGACCAAAATGAATATACGATGTATTTCGTAACACCAAAAGAGAGAAAAGAAACGAGAACAGTTGTCGGCCTAGAGTAGGTTGGGTACACGCCAAGTATTGGTAGAAAACAGAAATTCAGCCTTGGATGAAGGCCCTACACCCCTAGCTGTTAGCGTTCTAACCTAACCTAACCTAACTTATACCAACACCAAGAGTGCGCGCAGGAATTATTTGAATTAATTCCCCCTTCCCCGTTCCTCCGTCGAACGTCACGACGCACGGCGGGTATCCACCCTTTCGTGGTGAACATCCCGCGGTACGGACGACGCGGTCTGCGTCGTCATACATTATGCGCACCGCGAAGGATTGAAATAGCTTTGCTGCGTCTGCGTTTCCGCCCACCTATAACGTGGATGTCTTCAAGATAAGAGTGAATAGGCTTTTATTAAGTTAGTGCGCTCACCATCCTGGACCACATCTCCACTTACCATCAGGTAAGATCGTGGTCAAGCATTAACTTATTGTAAGTAAAAAAAACTTAGATTTTGTATACCTAGAAAGCTGATTCTTCGCCAGTATTGGAGAATAGTTCTCTATCAACTGTATTTATACATCATCACAACAATAATAAATATTGTTTAGTCTAAATATGTCAGAGAAGGATTATCTTGTCATTCTTCCGCTAACACTGAATGATTGACGAGGCGCATTAGCATAATGCTGCTGTTTGAACACAAGCATTAGGAGATAAGCGATGAAATAATGATTAAAAAATGACGCGCATAAGTGTATCAGTGATACCTATATGAATAAAAGATTTTGATTTGATTTGATTTGATTTGCAATAATCTATATTCAATTCTACCTACAAAAGTGCTAACATTAAATTTTAAAATTAAGAAACGCCTGACGTAATACTTTATTTTTACCAAATACAGCTAAAACCATCCTCCTCGATAAGTCTACGAAGTTCGAAAGAAAGCTGACCGTTTGAAGTGGGTCAAAATCAAGTCCAAAGGAGTCGGTTACAAGTTATAAACAAACAAACAAACATACAGGTGAAGCTAATAATATAAAGCGTGTAAAAAATAATAAGTCAATCCAAACAGATGTAAATTCCCTTCTCTGGGAAAATTTCAGAATACAAATTCTATTAATATATAGTATTAAAAAAATCAAGTTACGGCCGGTCTCAATATTATACTATCAGTTGAGCTCTGGTACATAACAGAGATAAAAAGTAAAGATTGAACTCCCGGCAACTGCCGTCTCTCAAATCAAAAGTAAGCACACAAAAGTAAGATCATCGGTAGATAATATTTCAGTGACATTTCTGCCTCTGGTTTTTACGTCCCTCTCAAAATTTAGTTTTCGCATAACAATATATTTTTTTATACTTTTTTATACTTTTTATTATAAAAAGGAACTCAGTGTTTTTGATTATAAACTTATTTCATTTTAATATTAAAATGATAATTTGTTCCAAATGTATTATGAATTTCGCGGATGAAGTTAATAAAATAATGATAAATGTAACCTGGAACAATGCTTCAGTAATAACAAAACGCAGCATTTGACGTTTAGTACTGACAGGTTTCCTAGACAACGATGACATGTTATTGTCATTTGACATTCGTTTATGTCGTTTGGTTACACAAAATATAAACAACGTGTATGTTCTCATAATTTTAGCAATATTAATTAGTTTTATAAATAAATGAAACACAGTTCAACAATTACCGTGAGTATAGACTTTATTTGTTAATAAAATAAAATAAAATATATTATTATTATGTTTAGTAAACAAAAATTTGTAGTAATTGTAAATTGTTGTAATTGTAGCAGTGATAGCCTAGCGGTTAGAACGTCGGTCTCCCGAACGAAGCGTTTATTCCCACTTGTCCGGGGCCCGAGTTCAAATCCTGGCACGCACCTATAATTTTCAAATATTATGTGCGTATTAGAAGTTAATTATCACTAGCTTCGGTGAAGGAAAACAACAAACATCGTAAGGAAACCAGCACACCGGAGAGTTCTCCATAAAGTTCTTGAAGGTGGTTGAAGTCTACCAATCTGCACTTGGCCAGCGTGGTAGAATATGGCCTAACACCCCTCACATTGTGAGAAGAGACCCGGAACCCAGCTGTGGGACAGTTATGGGTTGTTGCTTTTTTTTGCTTTTAAACAAAAAAATTGTTGCCAAATGTACTAAAGGAAGTTTCTTTGCAGATGAAGTCCAGACCTTTCACAAAAGATGAAGTACATAAGGCCAATAGCTATTGATGTAGCAGGGATACACCATTATTTCTGAAAAGGCGAAATTTTTTTGTTATAATTTCAAAATATATCTAACTTAAAAAGCTTAGTGTTCTTGTTTTATTAAAATACCTACTTACCTAAAACTTTAAAGATAGGAATTGTCCTCAATTCTCATTCACTGCCGTTTTTAACCGACTTCAAAAAAAGGAGGAGGTTCTCAATTCGACTGCATTTTTTTTTATGTTTGTTACCTCAGAACTTTCGACTGGGTGAACCGATTTTGATGATTGTTTTTTTTTTAAACGAAAGCTGGTGCTTGTCATGTGGTCCCACTTAAATTTGAATGAGATCTGATATGTAGTTTTTGAGTAATTTTGAAGTCGGTTATTTTTTGTTAGTAAAATTTAGATTATGTTTAATCTGAATATAGGTATATAAACAAAATTGGATTCACACAATTCAGTCATATATTTTATACGAGGATAATTTCGACGATCTTGGTACCGTATTAAAAAAGGCGGAATCAAATACACAGGCTTCATAAAATTCATTATCACTCATCACTGATTAATAAATTCATGATTTTTTCATAAATTTTCTTTACAATATGAGAAATCTACCAATTATCCGTCGAAATCGAGCGACATGAAAAACTCCGATAATTGGTAACTTCTATTACCAACAGTTAGCGGTCAAAGCGTTATTGAGACGCAAGTATTTATTTTTGTATGGACCAACATACCTACGGTATGACTTGGCCCTCCGAACGGTAGATCAATGTCATCGGTAGATATTTTCTATCCAACGAAGGTTATTGAGACGCAAAAATTGACAAATATGACAGATAACATACTAATGGTAGCTTTATCTACAGTTTTTTAAATGTTAGTACATTATTGAGACCGGCCGTAATCGATACCGTTACTTGCTGCTATATTGCTGGTGGCCTGGTGCTAAGTAATAAATTCTTAGATTGATTATTTGGATATCGGGCTTAGGTTAATACGAGGCGTGAAAATGGCCGCAAATTACGAAATATTTCTGTAATAGATTGAAGAGTGTTCTTTGCCGTTTCTTCTCTTCTAAGTTAAAGCACTTTGTTGAAAGAAGAGAGAGAAAGAAAAAGAATTGTCTCACAATCCCCCAGCCGGGAGACAATGAGTCGTTTGGTAGCTGACTTAAGAGGAAGGTGGCTAGTCAAGCAGGCTTCACGGAATTATTATTTTTATTATATTAGCTTCCAATACACAAAATATTGTTTAATTATAGCTACGCTGTTCGCTGACAATCAAACGAGTCATTTAAACAGTTTTTCGGTATAAATAACCTTTACATTTGGAGAAATATTTACATTTCTACAGTGATTCCGCTCTGTTAGTCCCTTCGTCTGGAGATTCATAATAACAAGGGATTCATCATAATAGATATCAGAGCAAGAATATTATGATAACGAATAGTTGAATAATGTAAGGCTGCCTCGCGTCGATAGTTGATATTTGTGATATTTTTTGATAAAAACGGTGTAAATGTAAGACTGTGGACTAAATATGTGACAGTCACGGACCTAAAAAAAGACGGACGTAATCCCAAGAACAAATTCAGTGAAGCACCCATAGTAATACCAACTCTCGATTCGTACAAGTACACACACCCACACATTGACACTTCACTGCTTCAATCGCGAATCAAAAATTACGCAAACATGGTAAGCGGGCGGCTATTGCTATGCTTCACTCTCGATTAGTCAAGGTTACGTCCGTCTTTTTTTCAGGTCCGTGGTGACAGTATATGACTATAGTGTCAAGTAAATTGCTTACTCGAATACCTAAAAACACCTCTTATCATGATAACGACACAACAATGAACACAAAATCCTTTAAAATTGTACACTTTAATGTACCCAGCGAGTGCTCGAAACCTGAACCGGATCCCATTCCGGCTTTCCGCTCATCGGATATTCAGGGATCCGGTTACCGGAACCAGCCTTATTGCGTATAGCCAGCGTGGTATTCATACATTCTGATTTATATATATAAATACGTGAAGGGGAAACTTTGTACAGTTGGCCTCAGAAGTAGCTTAACATTATAGTACTTTGTAATAGTAACTGTTTCGACGGTTTCCTAGCAACATCTATGACAAATTCAAGAAATGTAATGTGACAAGGTACTAAAATGTTAAGCTACTTTTGAGGCCGACTGTACCTACCCTTTACTTAAACTTTTAATTGGCTTCAACCCAGTAATGCCCCACTACTGAGCACGGGTCTCTCCTCTTGAGGAGGCCTAGAGCATACTCCACCACGCTGCTCCAGTGCGGATTGGTGGAGGGGTTAGTTGCCAACCTAATTGTCGGAAGTTTTCACGCCGCCCGAGGGCCTTCGACATGGCTTAACGACTGTTATTTTACGACAACAACCGGGACCGACGGCTTTACGTGCCCTCCGAAGCACGGAAGCGTTCGAGAAATTTTTGCCACTAGCTGTCACCCATCCAAATACCGACCGCGCCCGCTGTTGCTTAACTTTGTCGATCGCTTAGAATCGATGCAAGCCGCCGGGCTATGAGCGGCATGAGCGCTTCACTTTTGATTGTCATTGGCTAAATACCATGGAACTCTAATGAAGAGAATTAGTTAAAACGATCGCTCTGCCCGCAGTTTTGCAGATGTGTTCCGGGACAATTAGTACCCCATGCCTTATTCTTATTATTATTATTATCCTTATTATTATTAGGTCATGGCCTACCTGTGTGCTAAGTTTCATGAAAATCCGTTCAGTACTTTTTACTTGAAAGAGTAGGAAACATCTATACAATCTTTTATATTTATAATTTTACTAGTTTTGTTTTTCTATCACGTAGTAACCGTTATACGGATACGGTTATACGGATAGACTATATCCAGGATTATTACATAGGGTAAATTTTATCTCGGACGTATTTCCCCTGGGATAGTTTGGAAATTTAAATACTTTTGATTTCATTTTGTGAAAACACTCTTCCTCGGGCGAAGATACAGGCAGTAACTAGTAAAGAATACTTTGTTCCGAAGCGCAGTGAGTGAGTTTAAAAATATATAATTCCATTAAAATTTCATTTAACTTTGATGTTTCCCTTTCTGAACAAAGCTGTCACTCACGGAACCAATTTATTTGCTCCATTTGCGTACAATAAAGAATTTTGATGTCACGGGAACTCTGCGCTGTTTAAATAACAGTCAGGCTTCACGATAACATTATAATACGATAATGATGTTACTTAATGATAAAAAAAGTTCTTCCAGTATCCTTCGTGTGATGATTTTCTTGACTATATACCGCACACCACTCGCACTACACGATAATTTGATGCTTTTAGCGTATTTTTTAAGAATAGGGATGTTGACACTATCAGTAAATTAAAATAAATTTATGTTTAAAGTATCAAGAAAAACATTTAAACAACTAAAAAATTATTCTTTTGTCGAAATCAGTCACAATAAATTAAAATATAATTATTTTAAAATGTTAAAAATAGTACTCATTGTCACGTGACCTCAAACGCCATTTTGAGCTTATGACGTCATTGTCCGTATTTTATATGCAAGTGCAACTAACTTCAGTCTACAGATAGTATTGAATATCGGCTAGTGACGTCACGTGACGTTTTTGGTGGGAAATTTGAAAATGATTTTTATTTATCAATTTTTGTCTTTAAATTGAAGATTATTATTTTTATAATATTTTTTTCATGAATCTTAAGGTTCTATAAAATCAAATTGAATCCTAAAATTAGTCAACATCCCTATTAGCAGAAGAATCGAAGGGAACACGTAGTTCGACCTGACTTACCGCTCGCGGTTGCTGAAGCCGACTTTCTTACTACTACCCCCAGGTAATGGGATATTGGATGGTGGATGTAGAAGGGGATAACCTATCACGTGTATAGTATCGCGTCATGCTTATCCACGGAACACATACTGCTTATCCCAATGATTCTTGACAAAAATGAACGACTTCAAAATTAGGGATAAATCAAAAACTACTCGCCAGATCTCGCTCTTTAAGTGTGACTACATGACAAGCACCAGCTTTTGATTAAAACAAGAATCATTAAAATCGGTTTACCCCGTCAAATGTTCTGAAGTAAAAAACATAAAAAATACAGTTGAATTGAATACCTCCTCCTTTTTTGACGTCGGTTAAAAATGCATTGTCATGAGAACTAAAGCAATACATAAAGTTTCAACTACGATACATAGTAAGTTGGGATAAGAGGAAGAAAATAAAATAAAATAAAGCAAAATAAAACGGTTTAATAATAGAAACCAATGAGCAAGCTTTGACTCCACACTAATATGGCACGAATCACGCAAGTGCCTCACGCGATATAAGCGGTATTTTTAACCGACTTCAAAGAAAGGAGGAGGTTCTTAGTTCGACTATATTTTTTATGTGTTACCTTATTACTTTTTACTGGTTGTACTGATTGTGATAAATCTTTTTATATTCGAAAGGTGGTGCTTGTCATGTGGTCCATTTAAATTTGAGCGAGACCTGTAGACGAGCGAGACGAGAAGTTTTTGAGTTATTCCAAATATAATTAATATATGTATTTATGCATATTTAATTAACTTCGACTACGTTGCTGACGTTCTCATTTTGAAGTTGGTTTTTTTTTTATAAGAATTATCAAAGCACCCGTCGGTAAAACTATTAACATTGATGCCATTGGACGACTTGCGTAACGTAATGGTTCCCATGCCTGACCACCGTGCCAAGGGTCCTGGGTTCGATTTCCAGCGAGGCGGAAATGAGTTTCTGTTCTCGGTCTGAGTGTTTGTCCATGTCTTTGTATATTGTCCATGGCACCCACGACGCAGGGAATTCTAGTGTGAGGCTATGAGTATAGCGTTATTAATTGAGCTACAAGCTTGACTTTATATGAATGTACCGGTTCGTATTTAAACTTCAAATTAATTTCCATATTAATAACACCTACCCATACTTGAGCGACGCAACAGGTGACTCGCAGTCACCTGTCACATCTCCAGCTATAAACTTATATAAGTTTAAAGTAGGTTAAGCGAGCCGAATTTCCGAATTGTTAAACAAAGGTCAGAATCTCCAAAACGGTGACAATTTTACTTAGGTAATTTTTGGATATCTGGTAGGTAAACCCTCGAGCTGTCTTCCTGAGTTGATCCACTACTCACTGGACACACTCTTTAAGATATCGTTGACTAATTTTGGAGGTTCGTTAGACGTTTGACCCAATTTTTACACGCTTTACATTAGCTTCACTTATATGTTTGTAACTTGTAACCGACTCCTTTGGACTTCATTTTGACCCACTTCAAACGGTCAGATTTATTTTAAACTTCGTAGACTTATCGAGTACCGACGAAATTTCAATATTTAAAGAAAAAGAAAGAAAGAAAGAAAAAACTTAATTTTATTTCAAAAAATTAAACTGAAAAAAAAATAAATAAATAATAGTTTAAAACAAAACTAAAAAACACGCTTTTATAGAAAACCCAACTAAAAAATAGAAAATAAATTTGAATTAAGAATCGTGTAATTGCAATAAAAGCGTGGGGTACATGGTGTCAATAAATAGAAGGTATCCCTTATATTTAATAAAAAGCACGCTTCTTAATTATTTATTTTCTATTTTTTAGTTGGATTTTCTATAAAAGCGTGTTTTTTACTTTTTTTTTTATTTAACTGTTATTTATTACAGTTATAGCAGTGATAGCCTAGCGGTTAGAACG
Source organism: Thymelicus acteon (assembly GCA_951805285.1). Classification (NCBI taxonomy): domain Eukaryota; kingdom Metazoa; phylum Arthropoda; class Insecta; order Lepidoptera; family Hesperiidae; genus Thymelicus; species Thymelicus acteon. The sequence goes on along the minus strand of OX638214.1, from coordinate 18,870,047 downwards.
TTGGTCTCTGGAACGAAGGTACCCGAGTTCAAAATCCTGGCACGCACCTCTAATTTTCAAATATTATGTGCGTATTAGAAGTTAATTATCACTTGCTTCGGTGAAGGAAAACATCGTGAGGAAACCTGCACACCGGAGAGTTCTCCATAAAGTTCTCAAAGGTGTGTGAAGTCTACCAATCCGCACTTGGCCAGCGTGGTAGACTATGGCCTGTACCCCTCACACTGTGAGAGGAGACCCCGAGTCCAGCAGTGGGACAATTATGGGTTGTTGCTTTGCTTTTTTATTACAGTTAGATAGCAGTTCAGTAATATCGGAGGCAAACAGTAAAACTTCCGACACAAAATTTAGGTTGGTACTTCGTTTAATTTGTACTAGATCAATGTTGATACAAAAGCCTAAATGGAAATAGAAAGATATCGCTTACTCTTTCCATCCTTGCAATCAGATAGGTATGTTGAAACGATTGAACTATTCAATAATTCAATTTCCCGTGGCCTGAATATTAATGAATTTTGAATTGTAAACATAATCGAATATCCGATTTGTAATGTTATCTTCGTCTCTCATTTTCTTGATGAGGGTTGACGGGTTCATATCATACTGGTAGCTTTCATGGACATAACTCAGGGTTTCACAAAATTATAGCTCCAGGTCACGGACCTAAAAAAAAGACGGACATAATCCCAAGAACAAATTCAGTGAAGCACCCATAGGAATACCAACTCTGTATTCGTACAAGTACACACACCCACACATTGACACCATACGGCTACTACATTGAAACCATCGCCAATCAAAAATTACAAAATTACGCACACATGGTAAGCGAGCTGTCAGCTGTCAGCTTCACTCTCGATTAGACAAGGTTACGTCTGTTCTTTTTTTATGTCTGTGCTCCAGGTATATCAGATTTTCAGTAAAAAATATCCTCACATACTTTCACATTTATACAATTAGTAGGGCTTGTACGCATATAAAATGGTAAATAATTTTTGACAAAAAACAACCGATTTCAAAATTTGAGATAACTCAAAAACTACTAGTCATATCTCGCTGTAATTTAAGTGGAACTACATGACAAGCACCAGCTTTCGACTAAAAAATAATCATCAAAATCGGATCACCCAGTCGAAAGTTCTGAGGTAACAAACATAAAAATACAGTCGAATTGAATACCTCCTTTTTTTTGAAGTCGGTTAAAAATATATTAGAATGTAACCCACGCTTTCATCGTAATAATTAACTCTTCATGATTCAATGCAAAACAGGTAAGTTTAATGTTCACTGATTTCTCCACTCTTCATTTAAAACAATTAAAAATGAAATATGGTTACAAGTCCGGTTTCCATCTGACGTATGTGAGTACGGAGAAAAGGGCTGACAAGGAATCGGTGTTTTTTTTTTAACAATTTCATAGAAGCAGCACAGGGTCTATACTTCTGACACTTGGACTGACCTCTCCAATTAATCAATCCGCATTGGAGCAGCGTGGTGGAGTAGGTATGCTCTAGGCCTCCTCATTCACTAATGAGCGGCCCACTGCCCGCTATTTATATTATTTATTTATTTATTTATTTAATAACTTACGCACATCCGTATTGGGGCGGCTTAGAATACTAACTCCAATTCCACGCCGATGGGTGTCGTAAGAGACGACTAAATCCGGCCCGCTAGTGGTGGGGCCCCTCGAGGGATTATATTGGCAATATTAATTGAAATTTCTTAATTAATACCATTATTACTATTATTATTTCTCCATGGGGTTCGCCTGGATAGCTGTGATAGCTCGTTTGCCGGGTATTTCCATAAAAAAAAATTAAAAACTTTTAAGACATTTGTACATTAATGGATTGAACCCAACGAAATCATTACAATATTATTATTATTATTATTATTTGATTATTTATAACAGAATTTCCAAAGAAACTTACCGAGTTTTAATTTTTATAAAAAATACACTTGTAATTTTAATTTTCATCGAAAAAATGAAATCGATAGCTTTTCCAGCAAATTTTAATCTCTCATCACTAATGCGAAATGTAGCCGATTTGCCTTCATTATAAGTTGCTTTTTCAACGTGTCTTTAAGGTGATATCAGACGAGTAATTTTTTGTTCATTTTCTTCTATCATTTTGCATATTTCACTCCATGTGACACATCTGAACACAAAATGAAACATTAGTGCCGAATTAATTCATCAGTGAATCGATCCAACAGTGTTGGATATTGGCATCTTTCATCTTTCACTCCCATCACTCCCACTCCGAATGAACGAGAAATGAACAGTCTGAACACTGAGAGAATGTTCATTCGCGTTCGGCCATTTTTACCGATTTCAAGAAAAGGAGGAGGGTCTCAATTCGACTGTATTTTTTATGTTTGTTACCTCAGAACTTTCGACTGCGTGAACCGATTTTGATGATTCTTTTTTTAATCGGTAGCGAGTGCTTGTCATGTGGTCCCACATAAATTTGAACGAGATCTGACAAGTAGTTTTTGAGTAATTTTGAAGTCGGTTATTTTTTGTTGTTAAAATTTAGATTATGTCTCGAGTAAACTTATTCCAAGAGGCACAACTTCATTCGATGACATTATTATGAAAAGAACAGTGAATGTTATTCTCTATAGCATTTCGTATTAGCCGTATCAACATAGAATGAAAGGAAAATAAAGCATTCACTCGAGTGAACCGTCTGATATCACCTTTATCGATAATGCTGGTTGACTGGTTTCATTAAAGAACATATTTTGTTGAATAACATTTTGTTGATAATAAAATTAATTTCAAGGATATTTTGAATACTTGTCTTTCAGTTTTCTGCTCATATTAAACGTAACGTGATAAGATGCAATTTCACTTAAAAATGGGGTAAGATTTTGTTGTATTTCAATCAATTCGCAGACAAAAAGAATTTTGTTGATAACAAATCTCGTCTAAAGAAACATTTTTTCGAATATAGGTACTAAATACATGTTTCTCGATGCGTAACGAAGGCGGTTACTTATTATTTATTTATTTAATTCAATAGAACTTATACGTAGGTATTACCGGTAGGTGCCCAAAAATTACGCAGGATTTCAACTTGCTACCATTCGCGTGGTAGTGTTGCCAACAAAAGAAGAATAAAAAATAAATAAATAAACGCTAACAATCTCATACCTCCGCAGTAGGTTTTTACCTGTGTCGCGGGTGGCATGGACGACACATATAATACACCACAATCACACCCATGACCCGAGCACAAATATTAAATATGTATCTATAGATATATCACATAAATATCTGCTCCGGCCGGGAATCGAACCCGGGACCTCTCGCTTCGCAGGCGGGATCGCTACCAACTACGCTACAAGGTCGACACACATTTTTCGAACAAAATATGGTAGGAATACTGTTTGTACCATCCTTTATCGAACATGAGACTCGCTGAATTGTGACTATTGTGGACGCCTTAAGCCTTTATGTGCTATTCCATTTATGACCTTTTAATTTCTATCGTAACGTAAGACATGACAAGTAGAGTGAAAAACGTGCCGAAAGGCACTCTAACATTTCTATCTCTTTCCCTCCTACACCAATTGACAGTGACAACTGACATGGGTTCGTCCTTGTCACTCTTAAGACTTTGAAGCAAGATGTTGTCAGTATGCTTTTTGAATTTAAATTCTGCTGTAATTGACACTGCAAAAGATTGGGAGAGGGATTTTATTGTAAATTGCCGCTTGTTTACTATGCTTGGAGTCTATGCATACTAATGGTGGATCTGAAGTGGCGTTTGTTTGTTTTCATAGTTATTAAGAAGACTGACTTACGCCCCAACTTAAGAGTCTCTACCGGTTACTTTAATCGCTCCTTAGTAAAGAATCACCATACAAATTCTGTACTAAGGAGCGATTTAAGTAATCGTTGGTGACTCTGACCCCCGTATTCAAGAACAATACTTGTTTAAGTAAAGAAGCAATACTATGCAAAGTAAGGCATTTCTCAGTGCGTTCGTCATGGCAACCCTTCTGTTTCACAGTCGACCCTTAAGTATCACTTGGCTGTGCGGACGCACAGGCTGTATACAGCCTTCTTATTGGTCCATTTGATGCGGCTAACTTCACTCTAGTCATTTGACACAAGCAAAAGACAAAGATAACAATACAAACAATCGATCCTTTCTTTCTATTTTGATAGAAGTCAAACCAACACTATGCGTTCAGTAAAGTAGCTCGGCAGCTACTTTATCGATTTTGACAAACGCACAGCGAAGGACTTCAATCAAGTATTGTTTACGAAATGATTTTAATGCCACTATGCACTCGCAAACACTGTGAGACCACACAGTGTTGTTCTTGAATACGGGGGTCAGTCTGCTATAACTTCGATTATATTAATTTTCACTTTATATTTTTCAATATATTTATCGTGAATATTGATTTTAGAATTATATCACTATAAACCGATTTTTTTAAATACTGATTAGGGTACACTTTTTTTTAGTTCATGTATACATATCAGTTTACACAAAGACAATTTATAGGTGCAACATAATTTAACTCTACTTGTATCATTTATCACGTAATGTTAGCACACATGTATACTTCTATACTTTATCTATACTAATATATAAAGAGGATAGATTTGATTTTTTGTTTGCATTGAATAGGCTCCGAAACTACTGAACCGATTTGAAAAATTCTTTCACTGTTGGGAAGCTACACTATTCCCGAGTAACATAGGCTATATTATATGTATTTAAAAAAAATAGGAATCCTTAATAAAACTCCAATAATGTAACCAGAGGTGTAAAAAAATAAGAAAACCGAAGCAAAGCGAGGGCGGTTACTCGTCTATACTAATATATAAAGAGGAAAGATTTGATTTTTTGTTTGCATTGAATAGGCTCCGAAACTACTGAACCGATTTCAAAAATTCTTTCACTGTTGGGAAGCTACACTATCCCCGAGTAACATAGGCTGTATTATATTTTCAAAAAATTAGGGATCCTTAATAAAACTCCAATAAAGTGTAAAAAAATAAGAAAACCGAAGCAAAGCGAGGGCGGTTGCTCGTGTTATATAAAGAGGAAAGATTTGATTTTTTGTTTGCATTGAATAGGCTCCGAAACTACTGAACCGATTTCAAAAATTCTTTCACTGTTGGGAAGCTACACTATCCCCGAGTAACATAGGCTATATTATATGTATTAAAAAAAATAGGAATCCTTAATAAAACTCCAATAATGTAACCAGAGGTGTAAAAAAATAAGAAAACCGAAGCAAAGCGAGGGCGGTTACTCGTGTTATATAAAGAGGAAAGATTTGATTTTTTGTTTGCATTGAATAGGCTCCGAAACTACTGAACCGATTTCAAAAATTCTTTCACTGTTGGGAAGCTACACTATCCCAGAGTAACATAGGCTATATTATATGTATTTAAAAAAAATATGAATCCTTAATAAAACTCCAATAATGTAACCAGAGGTGTAAAAAAATAAGAAAACCGAAGCAAAGCGAGGGCGGTTACTCGTGTTATATAAAGAGGAAAGATTTGATTTTTTGTTTGCATTGAATAGGCTCCGAAACTACTGAACCGATTTCAAAAATTCTTTCACTGTTGGGAAGCTACACTATCCCCGAGTAACATAGGCTATATTATATTTTCAAAAAAATAGGGATCCTTAATAAAACTCCAATAATGTAACCCAAGGTGTAAAAAAATAAGAAAACCGAAGCAAAGCGACGGCGGTTACTCGTTTGAAATAAAAAAGGTACAACTCACAGGTTTTTGATGAATTACTTTAATATTATAATATTTACGACAAAAACCTAAATGTACGGTGACAGTAAATGTTTTTATCTACAAAAGAAGGTGCTCATGTTACCTAGCTCACTTAGTTTATGAACTACAATTTTTTTGAACTTATTTTCGTCCTCCTGTAAAGTGTTGATTTTTCACTTGTATTACATATCTTTTTTTTTATGGAAATAGCCGGCAAACGAGCTGACGATCCACCTGATGGTAAGTGGCTATCGTCGCCCATGGACATCAGCAACACCAAAGGCATCACCGATGCGTTGCCGGCCAAGAAAGAGAGAAGAAAAAGAAAGAAAGAACTGGCTCTCAAGCCCCCAGCCAGAACACGACGAGTCGTTTGGCGGCTGACTCATGCTCAAGGGTGGTAGCTATCCAGGCGAACCCCATGGAGAAATAATAATAGTAATAATGGTATTAATTAATAATTAAAATCAATATTACTAATATAATCCCTCGAGGGGTCCTACCACCAGCGGGCCGGATTTAGTCGCCTTTTACGACACCTATTCGGCGTGGGATTGGGGTTAGTATTCTAAGCCGCCCCAATACGGCGAATCACAGAAGGCACAGAATTTTAAACCATAAACGCATTTTTTGTCTATGAAGATTCAATACTAAATATTCTGAATACTACTACTTACACCTACTACTAAACCTACTTCACAAGAGAACAAGCGCCAAAACAGCTGTCACAGATTACAAAAGTATATATTATTATTTAACTTTTGTATTTACTTAAATATAATCTTGGATGAAAAACATTTTCGTTTGTCATGTTCAAAACATTGGCATGTAAAAAATGTTTAAAAACCTCAGTGGCTTCTTTAGTAGCGAATGAACTTGGCCTATTAAAATTTTACTTTGCCTCAAAAAGGCTTTGTAGTCGCGTCGGATAACGACACGAGGAAATTCTCTGATATCGTGTGCTCTATAGAAACAAAACACTTGTTTTTATTACACGTATTTGTTTTTATAGCACATAAACATGGACCTAAAAAAAAGTCGGACGTAATCCCAACAACAAATTCAGTGAAGCACTCATAGTAATACCAACTCTCTATTCGTACAAGTACACATACCCACACATTGACACTTCACTGCTTCAATCGCGAATCAAAAATTACGCACACATGGTAAGCGAGCGGCCATTGCTATGCTTCACTCTCGATTAGACGAGGTTACGTCCGTCTTTTTTTCAGGTCCGTGCACATAAGAATTTATTTCAATTTTTATCCCTATGATCGAAATCCGATCACGACCATTAAAAAATTTGAAACGAAACGATTTTTTTTGTTTCATTGATTATTTTTTGATTGTATGTCTCGCCTTTTTATCGTATATAAAACATTTGAGTTTCAGTACGTCCCAATCATTCTAGAGGAATATAGGTACCACCGGATACAATCTATTCTATAACCAAATCCTGGCCAAGGTCTGGCTGTGTTAGTTTCAACTTAATTCTGGCTGCGTGATAGAAGTACAAACATCTACACTACCTTTCAAATTTTAATTGTAAAGGATAATAGGGAAAAAGATTTAGTAATCTGTGGTTAACGGTATTGGTTCACAACCTAATATTAAGTTAGAACTACACGTATTACTTAAGATATGTTGTGTTACTGTTACTTCACCTAAATAAACCTAAATACTAACCCATATTCGAGCAAATAAATTGATTTGATTTGATTTAATTTGAAATGAAAAAAAAGATAGGAAATCAATATGACCAATGATATTTAAAAAATATAGATACGTTATACTCTTACAAATCAACCAAAAAATCTATTCAAAAAAGAGCTACAACACACACATGTTTATCTTTTGTTTCACTACACCAATCACTTTAGTATAATACACGAAGGCATTATAACGCTGTATGTCAAATGTCAAACACTCCTGACATAACAAAAGCGTGCGTATCGTCTTGTATTGACAGAGCGACTACGAGCAGAACGGTCAATTGCCTGTTCTTACGCTCTTCATCGTCGAAGCGCTAGTGACATATCTACCTCTTTTTTACATTATAACATCATTGCAATTAGGGATTGCAATCCGGTGTCATTTTCAATCCGGCCGGATTTTACCGGATTTTCACCAGTCCGGCCGGATCCGGCCGGATCCGACCGGATTGATCACGTGATCAGAATTTTTCCTTATCGTTCCAATATAGACTGTTTTTGAGGTAATTTTTTTTGGATTATAAAGGAAAGCAAATGCGAGCCGTAATAAAGCCGTAGCACCTAATAATAATGATACCTACTCAAAAACTATTGTAGTAATTTCAAAAAATTTTGCACCAATAAAATGATAAATTATTCCTTAGTGACATAGGCTATATTTTACTGTGATTAATAATATGTTTTTTTTTACTTCATCAGAAGTAAAAATGTTTGACGCCCAGCGAAGTGGCTACGGTTCAGCTAGATTGTCATACAGGAAGGCGCAAAAGTTGCCACCCGATGTTCTTTGATTGTATTTTTTTTAATAAATGAAAAACTTTAGTTATGCTATTGGATTGTGTTTATTTCATGTCTAAATATTTGTTTTCATTTAGTAGAAAAATGTTATCAGCCAAGTGGCTGCCGCTAGAATCGGGCCTGTAAGGTCCCGATTTATGGCATTTTCCATCACTCCTGCCAGAACTTTTGGCGTAAGGTTTCCGCATTTATGACAGATATTCTCTTTGAGGGCTTCAAGAATCTGAGGCTTGTTGACATAAACTCGTGACTTCAAGAAACCCCACCAAGAACCTAAAATAAGTCTAAAGCGGTTAAAACGGGCGATCTTGCCGGCTAGTGCAAATGACGAAAAACGAGAGATTATTATGAATACTCCGCGTTTTTGAGGAGCATAGCGATTCATGTCTTATTGATGTGTATTTTGTATCTGTTTTCTACACAAATGTTACAGCAAAACTGATATTTACCGCCATTTGAAAAAAATATCGCATCTTCCGATAGGGTAATGACGACTCTTGCGCCACCCTAAACGTATATTATACCTGCATCTGGATGTAAACAGACTGACAACTGTAATTTTAGTTAGAAGTAAAACAGATTGTCAATACAACTTTTCTTCTAAAAAATACGTATATATCGATTGCTGTATTTGTTTCTCTTTATTTTCTTTAAGAAGGGAGCCAATAACAAGTGTACATGTGTACTACTACACTTCTTCATAATTAATATGTTTAAGGGCGTTGTTCTGTTCTTGTGTTATTGCGCATCAATTGAAATACATCTACAGCTTACAGCTACATCCATTTAGGGCAAAAATTAAAAATTATAAATAAGAAATAATATTATCGAGAACATAATTTCACACTTTTGTAACTTACAATTTATGAATTCAGTAATTTGTGTTGTACATAACATCCTTATTGAACGTTAGGAATACCGGAATGCCATACTAGATTAATTACAACATCTATACCAGGCATTTACAGCATCTACACTAGCAACAGGATGGTTATTTTGTAAAAAAATTTCGTGACCGGATCCGGTCGCCGGATCCGGGAAATTCGACCGGATCCGGTATGCGCAAAAAACGCCGGATCCGGCCGGATTACCGGATCCGGTTTTCCGGATTGCAATCCCTAATTGCAATATGACTTTTAATCTCTGCATAATGTTGTATATAAATACTATATTAGTGATCCGTTAATAGTATAATGTAAACGAAATAATCATTATAATAATTTTATGGTACAGAAATAACTAAGGTAAGGAATTTATTCGTAAGCCACCACATAACAGAAATTCCCATCGAATGCGTTGATAGTAATTGGGAAATTCCTGAAATATATGTTATAATGGATGCAAAAGCGATAATCACAATCTAAAATCTTATAATTGTTGATCGTCTTAACTGTATGAATGTATGTATATAAAACCGATGAATAATTATGTTTGTGCCCTATGGACTCCAAAACGGCTGGATTAATTTTGAAGAAATTTTCACGCAATTATTTATTAGACACCGACGAATGAGTGGCTAAACATTATTTTATTTCTTTATTTGCTTGTAAATACCCCATTCCAAGAATTTCAGGGTCATTTGTCGGACGGTAATTTTCGTACACTTTTTCAGCTTACCCCTCGTAACATGCGATAAAGAATCTTGATTCAATAAATGCGATGTAGGAACGGAGTGATTTACTGGCGTAGCATTCGTAGCACTCGTAGCAATCGTAGCACTCGTAGACTTTACGTAGGCGCGTAGATGTTAGGCGCTACACACATCGCCTCTTTGCTTCATAATGTGTTATCTTCAAAATCACAATTTTACAGGAGCCTTTTTTTAATAAAATTTTTTTTTTAAAAAGCTTATTGACTAATATATCTTATTATTTTTAAAACTTAAAATACGCATTAGTTTTGACGCAAATATTTTTTTGCCATATTTTTTTTAAATATTTTTTATAGTTAATAGTATCAGGCATTACTTTGAGGAAATCCATTGTTATTAAGTTAGTATTAGTCTACTTCGCAACAATCCGCGGGTAACATGTATGATGGTATATACTTTAAGACATGCGTGGCACCTCCCTCCCTCCCACATGCCACGCATGTCTGAGGGATGTGGGAGAGAGGGAGGTGCCACGCATGTCTTAAAGTACCATGTTTTAAATACGATCATACATGTTACCCGAATGTAAATGTGAATTAAAATATACGATTCTTAATTCAAATTTATTTTCTACTTTTTTAGTTGGATTTTGTTTAAAAGCGTGTTTTTAGTGTTTTTTTAACTATTATTTGAAGTCGGTTAAAAACTTACATTTAATAAGCTGCATTTCCCCGGTTTTGTAATAGGCCGTATTTCTTTGTAATTGTATAGGACTTTGCCACCCTCTTGATCGTTTAAACTTCGCAAAGTTACGCAATTCCTTTGTGTTCTCATTATTACTTCCCGCTTACGTTAAAGTCCGAAACAGTTGGTAAAAAAGGTTTTGGAATTTATAGAAAGTTACCGGGGAAAATGTATTGCTGTTCACTTTGACTTATAAATTACTGCGTACAAGAGTTGCTTGCGTAAAAAAATCTAAGTCACTACCATTGAAGTATAATGTCACACAACAGACATCTTGAACAAAATGTGTGTCCCGCCGGGAGGTTCTATTTTCAAAATTGAGCCCTCGTTCTCCTTTCAAAATCGAACGAATCCGTTGAAAATTGAAGCCGATCGGCGCCAATTCATTGGGACATACATTGTGTTCGCGGTGTCGGTTCTATATGCTAGTAATAATACTTCAATGGTCACTACCCATAATTGTCCCATTGGCTCGGGGTCTCCTCTCACGATGTGAGATGTACAAGCCATAGTTTACCACGCTGGCCGAGTGCGGATTGGTGAACTTGACACACCTCTGTAAAACGTGACACTTAAATTTAATTGGTCCTAGCAGGACCAATGTTAAGCGACTCTATGTATGTATATTCAAAGCGGCTTCATCGGACGACATATCAACTTCCTTTAAAATTCAAGTATGCTCCCACACTGGAGAAATAAAATCAAAATTTTTCTAACAAAAAATAACCGACTTCAAAGTCTCAAAAACTACTTTTCAGATCTCGTTAAAATTTATGTGGGACCACATGACAAGCACCTGCTTTCGATTAAAAAAAGAATCATCGAAATCGGTTAGCGTGATATTGAGTTATTCGTCAATTTGTCGCGCACATCTTAACACAAATTTACGACTTATGTGGTTTTCTCATGGATGCCATTGTCAGATCTTAATAAAATTTATGTGGGACCACATGACAGCCACCAGCTTTCGATTAAAAAAACAATCATCAAAATCGGTTCGCCCAGTCCAAAGTTCTGAGGTAACAAACATAAAAAAAAATACAGTCGAATTGAGAACCTCCTCCTTTTTTGAAGTCGGTTAAAAATGTTTTAAAACATTACTTACTACAGCATTTACTGCTTTTAAACTTCGTTTTAAGGGAAAACCCTTGTAACTCTTTTGAAGACTAATGTGTGCAACATTAGGAGTCTGTCGTTTGGTATAATTAAAGTGTATACGGAGAAGAAGTGTAGAAAGCTAAATTTTATACAATGCATATGTTACAAACACACTAAAACTATGAAAGTGAATTCACCCTTTGAGACAAAGAGGGATAGAGGGTATCTAGTGCTAATAAAAATATTAATAATAGAATTTACGGAAATGCCACATTATAAATTTTAAACTCATGTCGATAGCATTTTTAACAAGGACATGAGTTTAAGGAGTAGTAAGGTAGTAAGGTATTTTTATGTATTTGTAGAAAAAATCTTGGGAGTTTCTTGCTGCGTCTCCTTCCGAGATCAGTCACAGAAGGTTGGACCGATGAATCTATGTCTAAAAAGTGAGTTTTTCAAAGTGTATAAGTGAGTTTGCCAGGCAATAAATTTTTTGGGTCACTCATAAAAGGGATCCCTAAAAATCAAGGCTCATAAGCCATTTATTTGATAGTATTCTGTATCAAAAACTTAAATAAATTTTTCATTCAAAGATAATTTTAGTATTATTACAATTTTATTCAGAAACCGAGCAATTTGGGTGAGCCATGTTTTTCCTCGGGCGAAACATTTGTGAATGCTAAAATATACGCAGATGCCCTGTAAGGGCCTGAGGTTAAGTAGGCTAGGGGCTTGCTACAGGATATTCTAATAACAAATATTGAAATGCGGAAAATATCACAAGGAAACGCTCGGAATTTTTATACGACGATTTACCTTTGTGTTCAATTTTTTTGTTACTTTTGTACAACTTACAAAGAAACATACTTGAGTTTAAATTTTGTTATGTACATTGAACTAATAATCTGATTAAGTTAGTATTAATTAATTATTGTAGCGCATGTTTCCATTGTGGGAGGGAGGGAAGCGCCACGCATATCTTAAAGTATATACCATCATACATGTTAACCGCGGATTGTTACAAAGTAGACTAATTAATACTAATTTAATAAGAATGGATTTCCGCAAAGTAACGCCAGATACTATAAATTAATAATCTGACTTTCTGTTGACAATCGTGACTAGGATTTAATTTATTTTATGGAAATAGCCGGTAAACGAGCTGACGATCTACCTGATGGTAAGTGGCTGTCGTCACCCATGGACATCAGCGACACCAACGGCATCACTGATGCGTTGTCGGTCAAGAAAGAAGGAAGAAAAAGAAAGAAATGTACTAATATACATGTAAATACATGTAAATAAATACATTAATATTCATGTAAATAAATGAAAAGTCCTGATGGACTCATATATAATGGCTTAGGCCAAACCCTTCAAGCCATAAAAGTTCAAAAAGCTGGTTCCTTTTATAATGAAGATTTAGTCATTTTGCGAAATTTTCAAGGGATAGGAAATGAACTGGATTAATATTTTTAGGGACTTAACATTTGTTGATTCCGTTTTATATTACTAAAAAAATTACCCGTTTTTTTTTTTAATTCTTCCTGGAATGAAGAGTATTTATTTTCGCTTTAAATAAGACTTGTTGTGACAGTCAACCGGTACTTAAAATAACTAATAACAATTTTCAAGTGATATGGAATAAATAAAACCTTAAAATTAACATCAACTAAATATTGTATGGCTAATACTTAAGTAGGTATGTTGTAAATGAAGTTAAAAAGTTGAAATGACACTATAAATAAATAATAAATAAATAAACGCTAACACACTCATACCTATACTTCATCCTTAGCATCTTTGGCTTATTTCTTTCTTTATAACATCAGTGATGCCTTAATAAATTACGTCACTCGTTAGGAGAGGAAGGGGGGGTCGATTTAGTGTGACATTGTGTGACAAAGGGTGGGAGGGGGTCTTAAACGTGACGTCACATTTCAAAATCGAATAATTGGTATGTATAGGTCAATGTTAAAAAACAATTAATGGAAATAAAACTTATTTCGGAACTGCTGTTTTAATTTAATAATTTCTAGGTGTAAAATTTCATAATATGTGACGTTACGCTGGAGGAGGGAGTCTCACAAATGTGACCAGCTGTAACAAGGGGGGGAGGGGTCAGAAAGTCATGAAATTAGTGTGACGTAATTTATGGATGGCCCCTTACCTATGTCATGGACGAAGATAAAATTACTGACCACCAGGTGGTTCGTGTACTTGTTTGACGGTAACTTAGGTACTTGAAGTTTCGTCGTCAGTAAAGTGCTACCAACATTAATTATGTTAGCACTGAAATATAATGTATGCTAGCTTTCTCACCTGACAAGCCAGGCCATGCGATTGTTATAGGAAATTGCAGAATGATAGAGCGAGACGCAACATTTTTTCTGTGTAGACTAAAACGCACACACTTTTTTTGATAATAAAATCGAATAATATGTATAATGTAATTGTAAGTTTACAACAAGTCCCTAGTTTAGGAACGGGTCTCTGTAGCGTTGTATATTCCACGGACGGACTATTGTTAGATTGTTCTTGGAGTCCAGCCATGTTGCATGGATTACAGCGTAGAAGGTTTTATCATAAAATAGGGATAAGGATAATGGAGATGTATAACAAAATACACAGTTCGAGCAACATATACACAGACACTTCGCTGACATGATATAAATAAATAAATAAATAAAAATAAGCCTAACATTTCTTACTTGAAAAACATTTTACTTATAAATATACTTTCAGATAGAAATATTAAACTACGAAACAATAAAATATTTTATTAAATAATTCAACATTAATATACATTTTTTATGTAATATTTTAAGTAAAGTTTTGTATATTATAGTTCTATATTGAAACTCTTAAATAAATATTGTATACGCCAACACGTTAAGGGACCTTAAAAAACAAATTTATTGATTTCTTTAATTTTTCTATTTTTTTTTACACCTATTGAGTGGGGGGGGGGGTATCTAATTTTAACTCGATTATAAAAGTACAACTTACATGTTTAGAAAAAGTAATAAATATTTTACGAAACAAAATAACCAACTTTAACAAAATGGCGTTCGATGAGGACTACTAAAATTCTCCTTAAGAACTCTAGAAGGGTCAAGAAACTATTAAAAGTTATTAGCAGAACTCTTGCATGTTGATGGGTTTTAACCGGCTAGCCACCACCGTAATAAAAAGCTAATCGATAAAAAAAGTGTGCGCTTATTAAAGAACGCGTGTAACATAGGTTTAGAACCAGTAGATTTTCCCATATATTTGATAGAGCGAGATCGCCAGTTGTAAAATCTACGTGAAAGACAGAGAAAAAAATATTATTTTTTGTCCCCGTCACCGTGGCCAATTATATTATACATCTATACTATAACAAAACTCAACGGGCAAATTTTCTGTACATTGATATTTTTAAAAAATTTCGATTAGGGGGCACTTCAATAACGTGTTAGAGCACAAAAATACTTTTTTTAGAATTATTGTCTGTCTGTCTGTCCGGGCATCAAATGAAAACCCTTGAACGGATTTCGATGAAAATTGTTAAAGTTGTTACTAATACTTTGGGTCATATTTTAGGATACTTTTTATCCCGGAAAATTAAAAGGTTTCCCCGGGAAACGGGATGAAATTTTGTATGGAAATTTTAAAAACATCAACCGATTTGCTTCAAATTTGCAACAAATGTTCCTTGATTAAATTGATAAAACACGTACTTTTCAGTTTTTCAAAATTTTGCAAATAAAAGGAAAAAAAATAAAAATTAATGTGAATATTGCTTATTTTTCAAAACTCGCTCCTGGATGAATCCTTTGTGATTTTATCGTGGATTTCAGATATAAATTACTAAATATAAGTACTTAAAAATAAATTCACCGTTTTTTTAATTTTCTTCTGCAAGAGTTACAAATAAGGTATAAAACATAATTTCCGTATGCGAAGCTGCGGGCAACAGCTAGTTATATACAGCATTATTCTTTGTATATGCGAAACCTGAAAGTAGTTTGTTCAGAATCAGTGACTGAATCGATCGCAATAATTTTTACACCATGTTATATTTTGTCCTAAACATATTTAAAAAATGTTACAAGTTGGACACCAAATCAAAACATCGTTATTACCGGCCATCTTGTCTTCGTGGATAGTTTCAACTTTGTTGGGTTATAATAACAATAAAATAAGATTTCACATAAGCGTATGGAATGGAAGAACTATTACTAACAATCTTAATTTTGTTAACTTATACATAAGCTGTTACTTGGTTGTCAATGTTAAGATTGTCAAGCCTGGCGTTTTGCTTCAAGCGTCTCTCATAATAAAATTATTGTGCCGTAAAAAAATTGGATAATGAGTTTTGGATACAGTAATGTGCATACACAGAAAGCTGCGAAGGTTAGCGGTGTGTGGTGATAATGTGTCCATGGCAGTGCGACGGTACGATGAGCAATTTGGTGTAAGAGTGTCGTGGAGCACCATGCTTTCCGCCACACAACGCTTAAGGGACTAAGGGCAGTTCCAGCCTCCGACCGCCTTTAATCGAGGTGTGAATCGCATTCCAACGGTAAAAAATGATTAAACTCATTGTTATAAATAATAGTAATTAATATTTTTAAACACGCCAAGTCGGTTGACAGTTAACCGCGGCGAGCGCGTTGCATTGACGCGTGCCGTACGCACGGTGACCATGTTTACGCGGGGACAACGGAGCAACTCAGCAAGCTTGTAACTTTTTGAGTTTTCAAGATACACCTTTGAAAATTTTTATGTAGATTCTTTAGACGAAAATATTTGACACGTGTATCGGTTTTTGTATCAAGAAAGAATAACCTTGTATATTGTTTGTCACAAGTGCAAACAATATGTGAGTTGTGACAAATAATGAAGACTGAGTTGGCTATTTGGAAATTTAAAGTTTCAGTTTGTTTTTTAAACATAAAACCGTAGTAAGTTTAAGTATATAAGTTTAAGTACGATGGTGGGTAGCAGTATTCTGGGTTGCTTGTTCAATTTTGTTACATTTCTTTTAAAATAACCTCAAAGAAACGTAAATTCTCTGTCTCATGTGCGGCCACACCGTTGGTGTGGTCTATAGGTACTACATCTGTGGCATGTAGTGTATTAAAATAGTTTCAATATCTCATTGCACGCGGAGAAATAAAAAATGCGAGCAGAGAGAAGCATATGGCGCGCTCACTCGCACCTATGTTTCTTATAGTGCGTGTACGTACACACATAGGAAGAAGACTTCTTTATAACATAGTTTTTCGGGATATTTAGGGAATTTTTAGTTTTTTTTCAGTCACTTTTATACCTGGTATTTTTGTTGTAGTACACTTATGCAATGCATGAAGTTTCACTAAAAACGTTTAACATTTATTCATCTATCAATCCTATAACGCCTTATAACGCCGATACAAGAGTTTCACTTCATTATAATATACCAATGTATAATTCCCTATGATAATTCATCAGCTTTCCATTTCGTTAAACATAAATTAAAACCAAAACAAAACCGGACAACCGGTGGCGTTAAATCACGTCTCATTTTCACAGTATTAAAGAGGTTAACCAATTACCGGGTTAAATAAAAAGCCGGATATTTATTTAACGCCCGTTCCCAAATCACCGTTTAATAAAGCTCGAATGATTTTTTAATGTTTAACCGGGCTTGACGAGGCGGAGGCGCCGGTGGAAAATCAATACCGTGATTTACACCCGGTTTTCAGATAACTGACATAATTTAGTTTTTAACGTAAACGTTACTATGATTCTACAAAATTATTGAATGAAAATGGAATTTATTTCAGGTTGAGTTTTAGTTAATAAACAAATAAAATTGGAGTGTCTGTTTGTAATATTAAAATAATCGCTTTTTACTAAGTGCATTTGGATGTATACACGGTACATATACCAAAATAACATTTTTTACAGTTTTTGTCTGTCTGTCTGTCTGTCAACCTCAACCTGTTATCCTCACATGGACTTCTACCATCACACACATTTCCCACGCGCGATAACTCTTGCATAGATCATGTAATGGTTAAATCTCATTTGAAAACAGTTTCGCTAATATTTGATACATAAATTACCGACCATAAGCCGACATTCATAAATTTTTTATTAGCTGTGGTCATCCGGTACCCAATCTTTCTCATATTGTTATAGACTATTCGTCGGTATACAGCAGATATCTTATCCATGAATTTTAGTATAACAATGATGATATTTGATACCAATATAGCAGCTGAAGTTTTATTTTCTTCTAGCTGACCCGGCTTACTTCGTATAGCCTAACAAAGTATATTTTTTTTCACTTTTACTTCACTTACTAACTTCAATTCACTTAGTAAAAAGCGGTTATTTTAATATTACAAACAGACACTCCAATTTTATTTATTTGTATAGATGTAATAATTATAGATTCACCATTATGTACAATTGTCTACAACAAAGCATCTTTGAGTTTGAGTTTGAGTACTGAGTTTCTTAAATAAAAGTATAAATAACCCTAAACCTATCTGGAAAACAATTAGAAATGTAACTGCCATATTACTAGCATGATATCACTACTACTATATAATATTAATACCTTTTTTGCAAACGGCCATAAAAATTTAGCCGAAAAGCTTACTCCAAATCAAACATAGCGACTTCCCATTTAATTCCCTGGGACCATCTAACTCACATATACTGTTACCAACTGACGAGGCCGAAGCTAAGAAGTTATTATCGACCTCCGTATCGATGCTGCGGCTGGATGGGGCAATATAGATATACCCCGAAACTTTTGAAATCTTGTATACAAACACTTGCACCAGTCATCTATACAAATCTATACCTATACTCTGTACAATACATACATACATATATACATACAAATAAATAAAATTGAAGTGTCTGTTTGTAATATTAAAATAACCGCTTTTTGCTAAGTGCATTTGGATGTATATACGGTACATATACCAAAACTACATTTTTTAAAATTTTTGTTTGTCTGTCTGTTTGTTTCGGCTAATCTCTGAAATAGCTGGAGCGATCTTGACGGGACTTTCACTGGCAGATAACTGCTGTAACAAGGAGTAACTTAGGCTACTTTTATTTCAGAAATAGAAATACAAATAAATAAAATTGGAGTCTCTGTTTATAACATTAAAATAACCGCTTTTTGCTAAGTGTATTTGGATGTATATACGGTACATATACCAAAACTATTTTTTTTACAATTTTTGTCTGTCTGTCTCTCTGTTTGTTTCGGCTAATCTCTGAAATGGCTGGAGCGATCTTGACGGGACTTTCACTGGCAGATAACTACTGTAACAAGGAGTAACTTAGGCTACTTTTATTTCAGAAATAGAAATACAAATAAATAAAATTGGAGTCTCTGTTTATAATATTAAAATAACCGCTTTTTGCTAAGTGCATTTGGATGTATATACGGTACATATACCAAAACTACATTTTTTACAATTTTTGTCTGTCTGTCTGTCTCTCTGTCTATCTGTTTGTTCCGGCTAATCTCTGAAATAGCTGGACCGATTTTGACGGGACTTTCACTGGCAGATAGCTGCTGTAACAAGGAATAACTTAGGCTACTTTTATTTTAAAAAACAAATAGTTTGTTAGGCGACACGAAGTTCGCTGGGTCAGCTAGTTACACATATAATATGTAATGTATCATGACGCCAGGTTGTTTTTCTATAATTTTCAATAAAGCCATTGTTCACCCTGGCCTATTTCGGTTTTACCGGTTACGTCTAAGGTGTTGGTAAACCGTTGTTAATGTCTAAATCAGCTATTTAGTAACACAACACACTTCCATAACTTCGTACCTAAATATAATTATAATATTATACGCACTAAAATAATAGCCATCTCGAATAATATCGACGTCGGAGCATAAATATTTAATAGTATTGATTATTTCACATTGTCCCCGATGAAGTACAAGGCTACCTGTAGTTTCTACTTACGCTAAGGTGACTGACAGACAGACATCGCACATAATGTACATTGTACTAGCTGACCCGGTGAACTTCGTATCGGCTAACTAACTTTTTTTCTAAAATAAAAGTAGCCTAAGTTACTCCTTGTTACATAAGCTATCTGCCA
Organism: Thymelicus acteon; assembly: GCA_951805285.1. Lineage (NCBI taxonomy): Eukaryota > Metazoa > Arthropoda > Insecta > Lepidoptera > Hesperiidae > Thymelicus > Thymelicus acteon. The sequence goes on along the minus strand of OX638214.1, from coordinate 18,850,216 downwards.
GTGAAAGTCCCGTCAAAATCGTTCCAGCCATTTCAGAGATCAGCCGGAACAAACAGACAGACAGACAGACAGACAGACAGACAAAAATTGTAAAAATTGTTGTTTTGGTATATGTACCGTGTATACGTCCAAATGCACTTAGTAAAAAGCGGTTATTTTAATATGGGTGGTAATTAAACTGACTTCTATTTAATAGCATTATTGTCCTCTAAAAATTTACACTGTCCCCTAAATTACTAAGTCAGCCACCATCAATGCGCGTCTAAAAAATACTCTTTTAGCCACTATAAATTTTCAATGTAAGCTACTGTAAATACGACTTAGCATAGTAGTTATTTTTTAGCATCTATATTTTTAACATACATTCAACTAGTAAACTTCTAAAATATTTAAATATGACACCAATAAAGTAATTTTATCTACATCTAGTTTTATAACTCAGCATCTTTTATTTTTTTTCAAACATAAATAATTTATAACTCGTCCTATATTTTTGATCATCAAAATACCTAAAATTATCATCAAATATATTGAATTGTCATCAAAACGTACCTAAAATTATGGTGTGTAATAGTTAGTATAATAACATTTAGTATAATATAACTTGAAATAATGTTCACATGTCTATAATTTTCACATGTTATAAAAACAAATAACAAAATTTCATGTGATCTTATGTTTATTTCATATTATAATGTTATAATTCATTAATTTGCTCGAATAACATTTACTTTAACGTTTACTTCAGATGAATTATATAGCGTAATGCTCTTTTTATATAACGTTCATTTGACTTAATTTTCATTTAATATAATTTTCAAATACATAATCTAATCTTCAAACGTTACACACCCTTAAAAGGTCTACGGCATGCGACAAACAGCAAGAGGCATTCCGCATGCAGCAAGCAAGCAGCAGACATGGCTTCTGTCACGGCTCCGGCGCTGCGGGGCTCTGGCGGTCCCACGCGATCTTATCGTCGCAGATGCTATTAACGCTCACCACCGCAGCTTCGGCTTGCTGGCCGGCTTCGCCGGCCAGCCTCAGCCGCTGCGGCGAGCGTTAAAACCACCTGCTCCTCAGCTCGCGGGCCGCCTCGCCCCTCCGCGCCTACGCGGGTTTACATTACACTCTAGGGGTAGGGCAGACAAGACTACGTGGAGTCGGATTTGCAGCGATTTGTTTCTGTCACTTATTTAACAACGAGCGCACCAACAATAGAATGAAAATAAACAAATACACGCGATAACTCACAATAAACAAATACACGTGACAACTCATACCCACATGAATCGAATCGCACTCGCTGATTGGTGCAAATGGCCAGTAGCGCCCGTCTGACTGGCGTCAAACAGATCATGCAGTTTCTCTTTCCATGATAAAAGAATACGATTTATTATTTCACATTCTAAATTATAAAATATGATGTTTTCTAGTTCAAGCTTGAACTATCTTTTTTGAGGAAAATATGTTCAGGCTGTAAAACGAAAAATGTTGGTTAGTTGTAAAATCCGTGGCTGAGTTAGTAAATTAGAAGGTGATGTATAAATCAGTGGGACAAGTAAAAATAATAGTTGTTCTTTATTTGACGCTTTCTTTGGAATATTCAGGTGGCATTTAAAAAAAGGCGAATTAGTTTATTAGAAGCCTTCTCATTTTCCCATGGCTTAGTTATTAAATCAGAGGTTGGTTTCCGTGGCCTAAAAAAAAATCTGCGGCTTGACTTATTATTCCCCTTTTAATATTATATTACAAACAGACACTCCAATTTTATTTATTTGTATAGAAGATGTATAGATATCCATAATAAATTACAGCTTTCTAACATCAAAAGTCTGAGCTATGTTGTGAACGGATGAACGGACGGACATGACGAAACTATAAGTGTTCTGTTTTGATTACGGAATCCTAAAAAGCTTACTTGACCCGTTTGCGTAACGGACCGAGCTGGAGCTGTTCAAAGGGTCCTGGGTGCGAATCCCAGCGAGGCAAAAAATTTAATGCTGAGTTTGAATTTCTGTTCTTGGTCTGGTTATGCGTGTTGTATGACACAGGAAAAACAAGTGTGCCGCTATAAGCGTGTAGAGTCTATTTATTACTATTATACTATTATTATTACTGACTGAATCAGCTAACCTGGAAGTATGAAACTTTACACATAAGTCGCTTAATTGAGGTGGAATACAGAGAAAGGATTTTTATAAGTCCACTAAGTTACCACCTGTCACGATAAATTGATGGACATATGAACAATGTCGTTACGATATTTTTGACGCCACATTATCACATCCACAAAAACACGAATTCACAATGATCGTGTCGCTACGAAGTCGCAAACTTGTGCAAAATATCGCACGTGCAAACGAAACTATACAATATCATACTTTGTGTCCCCTAACGTCGTTGCGCGATTTACTGTTGCGCGCTGTCGCACGTGTGAACAGAGCATAAAAGCTAATGCAATATAGGTGAATTTAGGTTAGGAAACGAGCCGTATCGCAATTATGTAGTGAGTTAGTGACCCTTCGCGGCAAATGAAGGGTCATGGGTGTCATTTCCGGTCAGGGGATAATGTGTGTGAGCGACAAATATTTATTCTCAAGTCACGTCCAAACTTGAATCAAATCAGTAAGTAGGATAAGAAATTATGTGTCTTCAAGTGTAAGTTAACTTCACCTGGATGTAAATTCCGCTGAGTAACGAATACTCTGTCGTCAGCTTCCACTTTTGAAGATTGCCAGACCACCAGGTTTAAGGATGGTGACGCATAAAATTTTTGACATTTTTGAATTTTAACTTTGAGTTATGCTTTATTTGTGGTTGTTGTGGTACAAGTACATTAAGTGGCCGTTACGTAATGTATCACAAAAATCCCTTTTCGGCAGAGAATTTAGAACATTAATTTTCTGTGGATAATATGTACAAAGATCTTCCGTCAACATTTTAAATTGTTTATAACTAAATAATTATAATAATTAATAATAATATAAGTAATTATAATAGGTATTACGCGTTATTATAAACATTCATATAGAAAATAATTTTGCTTTGAGATACGGCACCTCAAAATCCACTGGTACCTGTATTATTATGTATTCTGTGCCACTAGCGAGAAGACGAAATTTTGTATTAATATTCTAAATTTTACTAACAAAAAATAACCGACTTCAAAGTTACTCTAAAACTACTTGTCAGATCTCGTTCTAATTTACTTGGGATTACGTGACAAGCACCTGCTTTCGATTAAAAAAAGAATCATCGAAATCGGTTGGCGTGATATTGAGTTATTCATCCATTTGTCGCGCTTACTTAATACAAATTTAAGACTTATATGGTCTTATCATGGATGCCATTGTCAGATCTCAAAAAAATTTATATGGGACCACATGACAGCCACCAGCTTTCGATTAAAAAAAGAATCATCAAAATCGGTTCGCCCAGTCCAAAGTTCTGAGGTAACGACCATGAAAAAAAAATACAGTCGAATTGAGAACCTCCTCCTTTTTTTGATGTAGGTTAAAAATAATTTTGCTTTGAGGAACGGCACTTCAAAAACCATTGGTACCTGTCCTATTATATATTCTGTGCCACTAGCGAGAATACGAAATTTTGTATTAAAAAGCAAATAACATAACTAGAACTTCATCATAGTTTAAAGATATATAAATAACAAGTACTTTACACAGTGTTTCATTGTGGTTTTATTCTGCAACACAATCTACGTTACTCTGTAGCATATACTTCTCCGCAAATATATGGCTAGCCCACGTCGCCGGCAAGAGGGAAATTAACTGGCTGACAAAGTTAGCTCGCCTAGCAGCGTGAAAGCATCTATATTAAGCCACTCAGGACATAACAATACTCTGTGATGTCAACTTTACCATTAACCTAGTTCATTGTATGGAATTTTATGGCTAACGACTTTATTTTATATTGATTGATGATTGATTAAAATAATAACTCTTGACAAAAATAACCGATTTCAAAATTAGGCATAACTCAAAAACTAATAATCAGATCTCGCTCAAAATTAAGTGGGACCACGTGACAAGCACCAGCTTTCGATTAAAAAGAATCATCAAAATCGGTTCACCAAGTCGAAAGTTCTGAGGTGACAAACATAAAAAAATACAGTCGAATTGAATACCTCCTTCTTTTTTGAAGTCGGTTAAAAATAGGTTGTGTTACGCACCTGTGAAGTTATATTTTTTGACATTTTTTTTTACATTTATAGAAAGTAATCATTTACAGACAAAGTAATCATGGATTTACATGATTGCGCTAATGTATAACCATATTATCTGTTAAGTAATCATAACGAATGCGAAATCTTTTGAAAAAGTTTTCGGAATATGTATTTAAAACAAATATCAGGTATGTAGTGAAAGTAAATAAACTCGTTTAATAAAACTCAATTACTTTAACGAACTGAAGCAATAAACACATTTTTATAATAAAGAAAACAAAAAGCGAAACAATCAAGTTATTTTCCAGCAATAAATGTTATAGCCGTTTCTGAAGAGATTAAGGTGTCTGCCCACACTACACATATCGCACTGTGCTCATGTATGACATTCCCATGAGCTAGACCGTTTTGTCATCGACGAACATTGTGGCGTACCATACTCGGAGAGGAGATTCATGATTATGAAAATACTATATTTAACATGATAAAATTTAAATATAAATCAATCCTAATTTATCAATGAAAACATTTTGAAATTCCATCAATAAATGGCAGAGATATAAAATTTATACCGCAGCAATTTATTGGAGATCCAAAATTTATATCTCAGCCATTTATTTGACATATAAATATCTCAGCCATTTATTGGAGATATAAAAGTTATATCTCAGCCGTTTATTGTTTAAATTTTATGTATTCTGCGACTAGTTAGTATGTGATGTCATCACAACTATTCTGTTATAGATCGTCGCACGTATTATTTTTTTCCTTATTTATGTGAGGGCCTCATAAAATATAATGTAAATTTGCCTGGAATCGATATACTTAAAAATATACTTAATACACTGTGACGGATTCATTTTATTCAAATCGAACTTTAATACAAAAGGTGTTATATTACGAACCGCGACAAACGTCATAAATTAAATTATTATTCTTGAAAAACGCAATTTCAAAACCCCATAACTTTCCATTTCTAAAGATATTTTGATGATTTTTTCACATTTATGTTTCTTTTATTACCTTAATTTTTATCGTCATTCGAATAAAAAATGCTAAAGTTCTTCATTTCTCAACTGATTGTTAGTTACCAAATAACAATATGTTACTCCCATTTTACCACCAGTGGTGTAAATTGTCCCATTTCATGATCCCACATGATTCCCATGATCCACCAAACACCACTGGTTGTCAGTAGCTTCTCAAATGACTACCAGTGACCAAATAACACAATGGTACTCATATCACCTACCTGGTTACAAAAGGGAAAAAAAAATCGACGCTTCGATTCGATTCAGTGTGCATAGCGTTTCGTATTGCTTTCCGTACCTGATACGCTCATAGCACGGTCATGTCATGATACGGTACATTGGGCAAACACCTTTAATGATAAATATTTTACGTAATATTTAACATTTTATGTTAACTTTTGTTGTTTCCACTAGGTAAGTGTACTTAAATAAAGTTTCGAGGCTTAGCGGACTGTCGAGTGGTCATCAGCACAAAAAACTTCTTAATTCAGCGAGTTCAGTAACGGAGGAAAATTTGTAACTTTAAGGACACTGAGAGATGAATGATGAAAAGTATTTATATTTTTTAAACAAAGAATAATTAGATTATTTTGATTATTTGTATTATTTTTCATTCACATTTCAACCCAAGTTAATGATGGTCACTGTGAGACCAAAAATGGTGAATATTTTTTGATGCAAGAAAATATAATTAATGTAATATTTATTTCAATAAGGTTGTGGATGTCTTTATTAACGTATTATTTATTAATGCAATAGATCCCAAAACAGTTATTTTTAGAACTTTTTCTGTTTCGTGACTTTGTTTCCATTATCTTTGTGTAAAACAATTACAATGATTTTCATAGGTATTACTACCTAAAATTTTTCATACTTTTAATTAAAATTAACAAATAAAAGTATGAAAACTTTTCTTAAAATATGAGTTTAACATTTAACCTACAATTTCACTTTAGATTGATTACTATAAAACACATTGTATGTGCCATGTCTGAATGAAATTACGAGTGATTGAATTTGACTGACTAAAATTTTACACTCACTTGCCATATATACCACATATAGGTCTGTGTACACGCTGTATTCATGTGGTTTGTGACGTAATAACTGTAACCGCAGCCTGTGTGTTATCGATTTTCTTATGTTGAGAGCTCCTAGGCATTGTTCACATTAGGCCACGTCATTTTTCTACTTATTAACACCCCATTACAATAAATTAACATCAAAATTCACAGCAAACGACCCTCGATCCATTATTCAACTTTTTCAACAGTTTTATTTAGCTTAGCCTGTTTATATTAATGGATCTCATCATCAGATTTATTTTATGGAAATAGCCGGCAAACGAGCTGATGATCTACCTGATGGTAAGTGGCTATCGTCGCCCATGGACAACAGCGACACCAAAGGCATTATTGATGCGTTGCCGGCCAAGAAATCGAGAAGAAAATGAATTTTACCAAGAAAAAAATTACCGACTTCTAAATAACTCTAAAACTACTCGTCAAATCTAGTACAAATTTAAATGGGACCACATGACAAGCTTCCAGCTGTCGATTAAAAAAAGAATCATCAAAATCGGTTTACCCAGTCGAAAGGTCTGAGGTAACAAATATAAAAAAATACAGTCGAATTAAATACCTCCTCCTTTTTTGAAGTCGGTTAAAAAACAAAGAACTGTCTCACAAGCTGTGATAAATTTTAGATTAATTTAAAAAGAATACCCTTTGAAAGGGTATAAAGGAATAATTTTCCAAATCAGTTGATACATGATGGAGTTTTGAGAACCTCCTCGTTTTTGGAATCGGGTTAAACATCTTTTCGCTCGGGTCAGGTGCTTTCCCGTAATTCCTAGATCTTCAACTAAATAATTACTCAGAAACACTTTAAACATATTTAGTCAGTAATTAAAGCGAACAGTCTACGTCGAAGCAGTTGGAATCTAAAGTAATAAATTATTTCTCTCATAGGTTTTACTTATATCTCTTATAGACAAGATCTCTATTAGACTAACACTCTAATTTCCGGGATAATAGGAATCCTGTATGTAGGAGATCCGATGTATATTTATATAATCATAGTTTCACTGGCTCGACAATGCCCACGTATTTTATTATGGCACCTCACTACCACAGAGTACGTAACCACTTCGTAAGTGAGAGTGACGTTTGACATATAATACAGAGACATACGAGACAGTGTGTGTATGTTATCGCACATAGACTACATCGTATGTTATTCATCATGGCCTAAATTTCATGAAAATCCGTTCAGTAGTTTGTGCGTGAGAGTTGCAAACATCCTTCACAAACTGTCACATTTACCATATTGTATTGAGTGGATTAAATCTACTTGTGCCAAATTTTGGTATAATTATTAAAGTATCGTTATAGTCTATACGAAAAAATTGCAGGTCAGTTTTCCATTATCCTTTTTTCATTCCTGACAGGACACTGGATTATGTTACAAAATCTTTTATTAAAAAATGGTTGTCTGTAAAGTCGGTTTACGGACGGTAGTTTAACGTGACAACGTCATGACAAAGCTCCGATCCGCTCCGCTCCGCCCCACCCCGCTCCGCTCCACTCAACTACGATCGCCTACGGCATCGGCTACGATACGCCGATCGTAGCCGATCGTGCCTCTCTCTCGCTTTTGCCGCTCTCTCGCTCGCGGAACGCTACATTTTTTCGGCCGTGCGCCCGACGTTCATCATTTTAATAGACGTTGTCACGTCAAAAAAAATTAGCGTCATTTTGAGGTAACTTTTTGGGCAAAATGAATTACGGTTCAATTTCAAACACTCAGGGATTCACAATTAGAAAAACTTGTAAAATCGTCTTGTTGTTATAACAAAGGTCGCATTCACAGACGACTCTTTGATCATTAATACCAGCTTTTATTATATTATTAACTATCATTGAATCAACTCACAAACCTTTGAAAGGCATACTTAAATTTTGTTTTATTTGATTCTATAATAAAAGTACTGGGCTGTAAGTCCCTGTCATCACGCAAAAACTACGGATCAGATTCAAATGAAACGGAATACCCCACTTGTAACTTATATCACGTGTTAGGGTATAAGTCTTTTTATCCCCGAAACGGAACAGTTCTTGCGGGATAACAAATACAAGTTAGTATGAAAGGAAATGTCAAGAGCTTTGTAATATAATATGTAACACCAAATATTCCCCAAGTGAATAAAATGACAATGTTAACATAAACTTATATAACGTCTGAGAATAATGAGAGAACAATTGTTTCCTATGCGAATATTAAGGCAAAGATTTATTGAAGCGAGAGCCTAATCCCGTTTGAAAAAAATACACTGTAAAATATTTCCGAAAGGTATTTAGGAAGAAAATGAAAAATGTATTAAACGCTTGTTAAAATAAGTAACAATGTTTCTTAGGTGTTATTATTCTTACTATTTGGAATCGTATCATGAAGTAATTCAGGACATTTATGTATAAAACAATTTGGCTTGAGAACCAGTTCTTTCTTTCTTCTTCTCTTTTTAATTCTTCTTTTTTTCTTGGCCGGCAACGCGTCAGTTATGCCTTTGGTGTTGCTGATGTTCATGGGTTCTTACCAGGTCTTCAGTTCGTTTGTCGGTTAATTCCATAAAAAAAGTTAGTTAAAAAATTAAATACACAGTTTTATAGTGTTAATGTTTTATAACGGTTTTATGGTACCTACAAAAGAATAGTCTTGACAAAATATAACCGATATAATAAGATATAATTAGGGATAACTCAAACCCTACTTGTCGAATCTCGCTCAAATTTATGTGGGACCACATGACAAAAACCAGCTTTTGAATAAAAAAGAATGATCAAAATCGATTCACCCAGTCGAAAGTTCTGAGGTAACAAACATAAAAAAACAGTCGAATTGAATACCTCCTCCTTTTTTGAAGTCGGTTAAAAAATTGTGACTTGCTGTCAACCGTTAAAGAGTTCCGTCACCTAAAACCAAACCTGTGTGTGGTATTAGGTCATGCTCATTGCAAAAATGCGTTATTACTATAAATATAGCAATACATAAAATTCCAACTCTTTAAGAAGAGGAAATAGGTCTAATTAGTCTTGTAAGATTTGACCCTCACAAACAGAGCAAACTAAATACAACCGTTTAATAAACATAAAAATATATGTTTATATATTTAAAAATATATCTTAATATATATAAATTACGTGTCACATTGTTTGTCCGAGATGGACTCCTAAACTACTTAACCGATTTTAATCAAATTTGCACACCGTGAGCAGTTTGATCCAACTTGAAAGATAGGATAGCTTACATCTCCCTTAAGGCACACGAAAGGCTTTAATAAAAAAAAAATTTAACAGTACGAAGTCTGTCCTGGCAGCTATATTAAATAATTCTATTCTTTTTCTTTGATTTCTATTCACACAATTTGATTTACATTTCCAGAGCACAACTCCTACATATAACAAAAACAAAACACAACACTAAACACGTCGCCATAAGGTTCAAATTCAAACAAAAACTCTTAGATGGAAGTACTAAAATTATTTGAGAGTTTCTCACTCCATGTAACAATCGCTTTAGGGCTTTCAAGGCAGTTATGGATGTATGTTGGCGAAGTTATTAGTTACTTTAGCGGGGACAAAAAGGGCTACTCGTCGGGACAAGCTAAGTAATACTACATTACAAATTTTGTTGTGTGAATTCATTAGACGCTGTGACAAGGGACGTGATGAAAAGGGAATAAATAAGTGACTGGTTTTTAGTATGTAGCAGTATAAGTTACTACTACATACTGTCTCTGTTTTAATATTGTTATTCAAATTTGTAATCTATACAAATAAATAAAATTGGAGTGTCTGTTTGTAATATTAAAATAACCGCTTTTTACTAAGTGCATTTGGATGTATACACGGTACATATACTAAAACAACATTTTTCACAATTTTTTTCTGTCTGTCTGTCTGTTTGTTCCGGCTAATCTCTGAAATGGCTGAACCGATTTTGACGGGACTTTCACTGGCAGATGGCTGATGTAACAAGGAGTAACTTAGGCTACTTTACTTTAGAAAAAAATAGTTTGTTAGGCGATACAAAGTTCACTGGGTCAGCTAGTATTTTATTAAGTTTGTTTTGTTTAAGTGTCACTACATATTATAAAACAAAGTCCCTCGCCTCGTCTGTCTATCTGTCTGTTCGCGATAAACTCAAAAAACTGAACGGATTTTCATGTGGTTTTCACGAGTGGATAGAGCGATTCTTTAGGAAGGTTTTCGTGTATAATTTATTAAGATTTTGTGTAAATTGGTTGAAATATGACGATTAATGTTGAAGAAGTCGGAAAAAATCAAGGCGTCTGAGAGCTTTCATCGAAAACGCTGCCAAATCCTTTTGAAATATCACAAAACAATTGATGACGGGATTTTTCCTCTTTAATAGATCTACAGTTCAGTCAAGTTGTTTGTTGTTGAAAGTTTGTGGCTGTTCATTTTTTTATGAAATAATAAATCAGTTATTTGAACGTTTCTGGAAAATCAATCCATATTGAGGTTAAAAAGGGGTAAAAAGTTTGTTTGAAAATCAGTCAATTTTTAAGCTAAGTGTAAAAGATCAAGCGCTACGAGAACTGATAACAATTTCATTGGCTAGAAATAATTAAATACCTAAGTATTTTAACGTTTTTGGAGGCGGTTATCTCTTGAAAATATATAGAACGAGTAACCGCCCTCGCCTTGCTTCGGTTTTCTTATTTTTTTACACCTTGGGTTACATTATTGTAGTTTTATTAAGTATCCCTAATGTTTTTGAAAATATAATATAGCCTATGCCATCCGGGAATAGTGTAGCTTCCCAACAGTGAAAGAATTGTTTAAATCGGTTCAGTAGTTTCGGAGCCTATTCAATGGAAACAAACAATCAAATCTTTCCTCTTTATAATATTAGTATAGATTAAAGTACTTTCGCGAGGGCAGATCCATGACCAACATAGTGATGTTATAAGTGTAGATTTTTAAAGTAGAGTGAACCGGCAAGTGTTGTATAAATTGTATACGTATAATCTCGATTGGAGAGAAGTTCTCTCCCCAAAGAGACCTTGAAGTTAGAAAGTCGTTAACAATTCGGGAATTCTAAACAAGAACGGGGCTTCATTTATCAATTACATAACCCTTGAGTAAAGTTTATGGTTATTTGATTGGATATTAAGTAAAAAGTACTTAATCTGTTAGCATAGCTTTCTTACACAGTGGTTAAATAAATGTTTACGTCTTTTAACCTATGTATTTCAAATAATTCTTGACAAAAAATAACCGACTTCAAAATTAGGGATAACTTAAAAACTACTTGTCAGATCTAGCTTCAATTTAAGTCGGACTACATGAGAAGTGTCTCGTCAGAGCGACAGTGAAGGATTTATTCTATCCCTGTCGCTTTTCCGCATATTAACTGGCATGACAAATGAAATAGCAATAATAACTAAATGTGCATGATCGTAATATAGATATCCCTGTTGTACCTATGCTAAATACCGAAGAGTAAATAAGACAGCCACATACTATGATTGTACTGTCGCACCCTCGAACACTTCTGGTCGCCTAGTAACTCGCTTTAATTAATAAACGACGGCAAAAAGTGTCGTTACAACTTTTCGTCCCAATTTTTTCCGCCTAGCCCCCTTTCGCAATGCACGATAAGGATCTTCGTTCCAAAAAGAATCATTAAAATCGGTTCACCCAGTAGAAAGTTCTGAGGTAACAAACATTAAAAAAATACAGTCGAATTGAATTCCTTCTTCTTTTTAGGGTTCCGTAGCCAAATGGAAAAAAAACGGAACCATTATAAATTCGTCATGTCTGTCTGTCTGTCTGTCTGTCTGTCTGTCTGTCTGTCTGTCCGTCCGTATGTCACAGCCACTTTTCTCCGAAACTATAAGAACTATACTGTTGAAACTTGGTCAGTAGATGTATACCGTAAACCGCGTTAAGATTTTTACACAAAAACAGAAAGAAAACAATAAATTTTGGGGGTTCCCCATACATAGAACTGTAACTCAAAAAATTTTTTTTCATCAAACCCATACGTGTGGGGTATCTATGGACAGGTTTTCAAAAATGATATTGAGGTTTCTTATATCATTTTTTTCTAAATTGTATATTTTGCGCGAGAGACACTTCTAAAGTGGTAAAATGTGTGTCCCGCCCCCCCCCCCCCCTGTAACTTCTAAAATAAGAGAATGATAAAACTAAAAAAAATATATGATGTACATTACCGTGCAAACTTCCAACGAAAATTGATTTGAAGGAGATCTAGTAAGTAGTTTTTTTTAATACGTCATAAATCGTAAACCGCAAAAACATCGATCAAAGTTACAATGAAGTATAAGAACTTTTATATTATGTTACTTGCTGCTACGGAACCCTTCATGGGCGAGTCCGACTCGCACTTGGCCGCTTTTTTAAAGTGGGTTAAAAAGTAGGAGGTATTTTTAAATTCGTTATCTGATAAGTTCGTTATTTGGATTTATGGATTTTTTACCAGAACCTATAATAAAATACTTACCAGACTTTATAAAGTTTGAGACACCCTATATTAATTGACAAAATAAAAATCAGTTGCGTATATCTTGCTACTCCTACAGCGAGACTTTTTGTAAACGTTACCAATACCAAGGATATGTTAAAAATATCTAATGTTGTATTTAAAAAGAACTACGGTTGTTCTTTTAAATGAAGTTACATAAAGCCCTTTAATAACAGTACAGGTGTGTGTACAAAAAATACACCTTTTAAAAGGTGCTACGATGCTACATTAGCTACGAAATACGGCGTAGCACGTCTACGGACGCTACGAACATTTTAAGTAAAGAATTTTCTAGAAAGTTGAAAATATCTAAGGGTTTTACCTAGTTAATGGCAATGGTATTGTATGCTATGAGATTTAATTTTATTAGAAATGATTATTGTTATTGTGCCGATAAGCTTAAATGTTATAAGTGATATTGGTACTTTTTATTTTTATGTAGCTGACCCGGCGAACTTCGTATCGCCTAACAAACTTTTTTTTCTAAAATAAAAGTAGCCTGAGTTACTTCTTGTTACATTAGCTATCTGCCAGTGAAAGTCCCGTCAAAATCGGTCCAGCCATTTAAGAGATTACTCGTAGCTGGAACAAACAGACAGACAGACAAAAATTATAAAAAAACTAGCGGACCCTATTCTTTTTAAACAAAAGTAGCCTAAGTTACTCCTTGTTACATCAGCTATCTGCTTGTGAAAGTCCCGTCGCAATCGGTCCAGCCATTTCAGAGATTAGCCGGAACAAACAGACGACAGACAGGCAGACAAAAATTGTAAAAAATATTGTTTTGGTATACGTACCGTGTATACATTCAAATGTACTTGGTAAAAAAGCGGCCAAGTGCGAGTCGGACTCGCCCATGAAGGGTTCCGTAGCAGCAAGTAACATAATATAAAAGTTCTTGTAGTTCGTTGTAACTTTGATCAATGTTTTTTGCGGTTTACGATTTATGACGTATTAAAAAAAAAACTACTTACTAAATCTCATTCAAACCAATTTTCGTTGGAAGTTTGCTTAGTTATGTACATCATATAATTTTTTTAATTTTATCATTCCCTTATTTTAGAAGTTACAGGGGGGGGGACACACATTTTACCACTTTGGAAGTGTCTCTCGCGCAAACTATTCAGTTTAGAAAAAAATGATATTAGAAACCTCAGTATCATTTTTGAAGACCTATCCATAGATACCCCACACGTATGGGTTTGATGAAAAAAACATTTTTGAGTTTCAGTTCTAAGTATGGGGAACCCCCAAAATTTATTGCTTTTTTTCTATTTTTGTGTGAAAATCTTAATGCGGTTCACAGAATACATCTACCTACCAAGTTTTAATTGTATAGCTCTTATAGTTTCGGAAAAAAGTGGCTGTGACATACGGACGGACAGACAGACAGACAGACAGACAGACAGACAGACAGACATGACGAATCCATAAGGGTTCCGTTTTTTGCCGTTCGGCTACGGAACCCTAAAAAGCGGTTATTTTAATATTACAAACAGACACTCCAATTTTATTTATTTGTATAGAGTATAGATGTATAGATGTATAGATGTATAGAAAATATCTCCGAAAAGTTGACGTTATACTGCGTAAGAACAGGACCAACGGGCTCTCAAAATGTAAAACTTACATTGGTAATATCTGGATGACCGAACTTTGTTTGGTATTTTAATATTGCTTAACAGCGCCATCTACTGAAGTAAGTCTGTATTATTAAAGCTGTTAGTTGCTCCCAATAATAAAATAGTATTAAATAATAAAATAGTAGTAAATAGACCTGTTCCTGTGGGATAAGGTAAAATTTTGTTATATGTAGTTGATAGATTAGTTATTTATACAGATATAAAATAAAGCTCGGGGTTGGATATAGGATACTTTTTATCCCGGAAAAAATACCTGTTCCTGCGGGATAAGGTAACATAAGGGAGCGGGAGCGGGAGCGGGAGCGAGAGCGGGAGCGGGAGCGGGAACGGGAGCGGGAGCGGGAGCGGGAGCGGGAAGGAGAGCGGGAGCGTGAGAGGGAGCGTGAGAGGGAGAGGGAGAGGGAGAGGGAGAGGGAGAGGGAGAGGGAGAGGGAGAGGGAGAGGGAGAGGGAGAGGGAGAGGGAGAGGGAGAGGGAGAGGGAGAGGGAGAGGGAGAGGGAGAGGGAGAGGGAGAGGGAGAGGGAGAGGGAGAGGGAGAGGGAGAGGGAGAGGGAGAGGGAGAGGGAGAGGGAGAGGGAGAGGGAGAGGGAGAGGGAGAGGGAGAGGGAGAGGGAGAGGGAGAGGGAGAGGGAGAGGGAGAGGGAGAGGGAGAGGGAGAGGGAGAGGGAGAGGGAGAGGGAGAGGGAGAGGGAGAGGGAGAGGGAGAGGGAGAGGGAGAGGGAGAGGGAGAGGGAGAGGGAGAGGGAGAGGGAGAGGGAGAGGGAGAGGGAGAGGGAGAGGGAGAGGGAGAGGGAGAGGGAGAGGGAGAGGGAGAGGGAGAGGGAGAGGGAGAGGGAGAGGGAGAGGGAGAGGGAGAGGGAGAGGGAGAGGGAGAGGGAGAGGGAGAGGGAGAGGGAGAGGGAGAGGGAGGAACACACAGAAACTGTAACGGCTAAGAACGGCTGTACCGATTTTAATGATTTCTGACTTGTTACATTCTTAGGCGATACGAAGTTCGCCGGGTCAGCTAGTAGAGATATAAAGAGGAAAGTTTTGAATTTTTGTTTGCTTGTAATGAATAAACTCAAAAGCTACTGTACTGATTTCAAAAATTCTTTCACCAATTGCTTTATTGTTTCTGAGTAACATAGGCTATATTTTATTAAAAAAAATACGGGATCAAAATGAAAAAAGAAGCAAAGGAAAACCGAAGGCGGTTACTAGTGTCGTAATATACTAGCTACTACTACATATTATACTGCTACAAACAAGACTCACTTTTAATGGCACAGTACTAACTTTTAAACATACATACATATACACTTATACAGTATACCCGTAGAATACACTCCAAACCCTTCAAAACCTCAACCGTAAGGGGGCGTGAGTGGACCGGACGAAAATAGCGTTGATTTACTTGACTCTAGAGCCCTGAAGTACATTTATTTTACCCCTACGAGGTAATAAAATGCATTATTTCACACCTGCGACGTCAACAAACTTTACTTAAAGTAATTTAACACCATTGAAGTATAATATCATAGAACAGACATCTCGAACAAAATGTGTCCCGCCGGGAGGTTCTTTTTTGAAAATTGAGCCCCCGTTCTCCTTTCAAAATCGAACGAATCCATTGAAAATTGAAGCCGATCGACACCAATTCATTGGGACATACATCATGTTCGCGGTGTCGGTTCTATATGCTAGTAATAAAACTTCAATGTTTAACGCCCACAAACACCCGCATAAAATTATCTATATCAAAAGTGATTATATAGACACTAACTAGCGCTTTGACCCGCGTTTTCCAGAATTATACGTACCTTACGTCCACGGACCTAAAAAAAAGACGGACGTAATCCCAACAACACATTCAGTGAAGCACCCATAGTAATACCAACTCTCTATTCGTACAAGTACACACACCCACACATTGACTCTTCACTGCTTTAATCGCGAATCAAAAATTACGCACAAATGGTAAACGGGCGGCCATTGCTATGCTTCACTCTCGATTAGACGAGGTTACGTCCGTCTTTTCTTCAGGTCCGTGCTTACGTCCTATTCTAGATCATGGTCTACCTGTGCGCTAAATTTCATGAAAATCTGTTCAGTAGTTTTTGCGTAAAAGAGAAACAACGAGAAACAAATACATCTTCACTAACAAACTTTCACATCATACTAATATTATAAACTAGCTGACCCGGTGAACTTCTAATCCCCTAACAAACTATTATTTTTTCTAAAATAAAAGTAGCCTAAGTTACTCCTTGCTACATCAGCTATCTGCCAGTGAAAGTCCTGTCAAAATCGGTCCAGCCATTTCAGAGATTAGCCGGAACAAACAGACAGACAGACAGACAGACAAAAATTGTAAAAATGTTGTTTTGGTATATGTACCGTGTATACATCCAAATGCACTTAGTAAAAAGCGGTTATTTTAATATTACATACAGACACTCCAATTTTATTTATTTGTATAGATGTATAGATGTATAGATGTAAATGTAAGTTTGTTTGTTACGCTTTCACGCGAATACTACTTAACCGATTTGGCTGAAATTTGGAATGGAGATAGCCTATACCCTGGATTAAAACATAGGCTACTTTTTATCCCGGAAAAGTTCAGGGTTCCCGTGGGATTTGTAAAAATCGATCTCTACCGCGGGCTTATTTATAATATTAGTAGGATGCATTTAACGTGGACAGATTTGACAACTACTATGAACTCAAAATGTTGATATCAGTTATTTTAAGTTATTTTTTGTATTATTAGTATTTTGTCATGTAACTGTTTCACTACGTAAAAATTTATTTCTAGAAGTATCACGTGCGTATATGTTTAACGACCCTGTAGCCTAGTTGGTAGTAATCCCGCCTGCGAAGCGAGGGGTCCCGGGTTCGATTCCCGGTCGGGGCAGATATTTGTGACAGATAAATATTTAGTACTCGGGTCATGGGTGTTATTGTGATGCGTTATATGTATCGTCCATGCCACCCGCGACACAGGTAAAATTATGAGTATATAAGCATTTATTATTATTATTAATTCAATGGGGTGTAGCAGATAATCAGCGTCTATCCCATGCCAGCTGGCTTACCTTCTGTAAGCGGCAAGGATTTGTTAAATTCGTTGATTAACTGCTAACTCTCTCCAGTGGCTCCAAAAAGCTGTAGTGCACGCAGCGGCCACACCCCGGCAAACCGCGTCAGCTCGCGGGCTAAACCTGGAAGAGGGGGCTTGACACTTTGGTGAAGGGCTTAGCATGGTCACCTCCCATGTAGTGCATAAAGTCTGTCTCGGTGAGGATGGCAACCCAACGCAGATATGCATGGGGTTTGGCGGACTCAGCGGGACAGCAAGGCAATGTGGAAGGCCCAGGGCGACGGTAGAGGGCATTAGAGACCGTCGGCCAGAAACAACATCGGATCTTCTCTCCAGTCGTAGCGGTTTCCGTTCCACTGGACCCAGAGAAGTGAAGACGAGTGTGTGCATCTGTGTTTTGCGCGAACGCTTATGCACCTTAATATCTCCTGCGTACCTGACTGCTTCCGAATTTTGGACTCCGATAATGCAAGCCCTGTGGCGATGGGATGAGGTAGAGAGGCTCGGTATGATGTGTGCTGGGTTTTGTCTGATTCTTGCACACAGGCGACCCTGGGGGTGTGGTAGAAACACCGTGGTCGCTTTCACACTGCATTTGGGGTGACAGTGTGAGCTCGGCAGCACCCAGGGTGACAAAGCAGCCCTGTTCAGGGAGGCACTGCTTTCCCCGCTCCGCCGGGGAGGGAGCTAGAAAAGGTGCTCTAAACAAATGCTCACCCCCTCATTTAAAAGGAAGGTAGTAACCGCGGCTGCCTCCACATCTATCAAATCGCGGTCGACGCTATCAACGAAAGCACAGATTGGTAACATCTGCTATGACTTTTGGCGCGTGGAACGTGCGTACACTAATTGATAGTGAAAATAACACCTGTCCGGAACGAAAGACAGCCATCGTGGCCCGAGAGCTCTATCGCTATAACATTGATGTGGCCGCTCTTAGCGAAACGCATCTTGCCGATGAAGGGGAGCTTGTGGAGCGTGGAGGTGGCTACACATTCTTTTGGAAAGGTACTCCCTCATCTGAACCTAGAAGGTCAGGCGTAGGATTCGCTATCAAAAACTCCATATTAAAGTGTCTGCGGGAGTATCCCATACATATATCCGATCGCATGACTACACTGCGCCTTCATTTGGCTAACGACAACTACCTGAATGTCATCAGCGTATACGCCCTGACACTTGACAAGTCTGACGACATCAAAGACAAGTTTTATGAGGACCTGACACGTTGCGTTGGAAACATCCACCCCAGAGAACAAATATTAATACTGGGGGACTTTAATGCTAGAGTAGGTCGGGACCATATAGCCTGGCCTAAGATCCTGGGTATGCATGGCCTCGGTAATATGAACAGTAACGGGCAGCTGTTACTCAGTTTTTGTGCGCAATTCGACCTATCTGTAACCAATACTATGTTTCGATTGGCAGCTAAGCACAAAACGACTTGGATGCATCCGAGGTCAAAACACTGGCATCTAATAGATTATGCTATCGTTAGGCAACGTGACATCTCACAGGTTCAAGTGACGCGTGTCATGCGTGGCGCAGACTGCTGGAGTGACCATCGCCTTGTTATCACTAAACTGAAACTCCGCCTCCACCCCCCTCGACGATCACGTAATGTCAAGCCTGCATATTTAAATATAGACAAACTAAAAGATAACGAAGTGAGGGAAAAATTCGAACACGCCCTTGAGTTGTCGCCCCCGGGCTTTGAGACAGGTAACATACGTAATGATTGGCAAACGCTCTCAAGTCATCTTTTAGTTACCGCTGTAGATACCTTAGGTAAGAAAGTCTATAAGCACGATGACTGGTTCGATGACAACGATGAAATTCTGTCTGCTGCCATTAAGAAGCATCGTTCACTTTTACGTCAACAAAAGGGCAGACAGCAGAGAGCAGTGACTTCAGAAATCAAGGCGAATGGTGCAGAACTCCGAAAGCTTTGCCGGGAAACTAAGGATAGGTGGTGGCAGGACAAGGCTCGGTATATGCAGTGGCTCTCCGACACAAATCAACTTGGGGAATTCTACTATAATGTTCGCAAACTGATAGGTCCTACCTCTCATGTTAAAATACCACTAAAAGCAAGTAATGGTGACCTTCTTACAGACAAAAACGAGGTACTAAAGAGATGGGCTGAGCACTTTAGCGCCCTTCTTAATGTTGACCGTGGAGTAGATATGCAACATATCATCTTGCTGCCTGATCTACCAGCATTTTCCAAGTTGGATGAGCCGCTGACATTGACTGAGGTCGTCACTGCTATCAATCAACAGAAGAACAACCGAGCGGTTGGTGTGGATTTTATATCAGGTGAGCTCCTTAAGTGCTGCGGTGTTGAGCTGCAGAAGTCTATTTGGAAATTATTTGTTCGTATGTGGGAAGAAGAACAGGTTCCTGCTGAATTTGAGACATCACAGATCATTCCGCTCTATAAGAACAAAGGAGATCGCTCAAACTGCAACTCATATCGCGGCATTTCACTCTTGTCAGCTCCTGGAAAAATCTTTGCCAGAGTACTATTGAACCGCCTAAAGCCTCTGTCTGAGAACTTGCTACCAGAAACGCAATTTGGCTTCCGGCCCGACCGTGGTACATGTGAAGCGATTTTCTCCATTCGACAATTGCAGGAAAAGAGCAGAGAGCAAGGCCACCTAATATATCTCTGCTTCGTGGACCTTGAAAAGGCCTTTGACAGCGTACCTAGGGCAGCTCTATGGTTGGTGTTGGAAAAGCTGGGTTGCACACGGAAGTTTGTGAGACTATTGAACCTCCTGCATGACAACATGAAGTGTTGTATTGCAGTTGACGGAGAACAATCAGACTTCTTTTCCGTTACATGTGGAGTAAAGCAAGGATGTGTGCTGGCACCTACAATGTTCGCTTTGTATTTCGCAGTAGTAGTACGCGAAGTTTTACAAACTGTGAATGAGGGTGTCAGTATTCGTTTTCGGACAGACGGAAAACTTTTTAATTTGGCCAGGCTCAAGGCGCGTACAAAGGTGTCGTACGCAATGATAACAGACATCATGTACGCAGATGATTTGTGTTTCATAGCAGATTCCCCAGATGGCTTGCAGCGTCTTGTTTCTGTCCTTAGCACTTTCTGTTGCAAGTACGGCTTAAAAGTAAGCGTTGAAAAGACAGAAGTAATGTCCATGGACACATCAGACCACAAAGATCTGGTCATAAAACTTGGTGACAACACGCTGAAGCAAGTTGGTAGCTTTCGATATCTGGGGAGCACTATAAATTCTAAGTGCGACCTTGACTCTGAGATAAATAGCAGAATCAGTGCTGCTGCTGCAGCATTCGGTAAGCTTAATGCCAAGGTCTTCTGCTCTCATGACTTGAAGCTGGCTACGAAAATATCGGTGTATACGTCTATTGTATTACCAAGCCTCCTATATTCAGCTGAAACGTGGTGTCTGCATCGTCGTCACATCCGCACGCTGGACCGATTCCATCTTAGATGCTTGAGAAACATCATGAAGATCAGATGGTCTGATAAAGTGCGTAATACTGAAGTGCTACGAAGAGCTCATATCGATGGCATTGAGGCGTACCTCATTAAGCGGCAATTGCGGTGGTGCGGGCATGTGCTGCGGATGTCAGAAGAACGGTTGGCTAAGCGGATCTTTTACTCTGAGCTTCAGTATGGCAAGCGTAAGTCCGGTGGCCAGTTCTTAAGATATAAGGATGTGCTTAAGAGACACCTTAAACGATCCAGCATAGACCACACGCAATGGGAGGACATGGCGGTTCAACGCACAGAATGGAGGAGCCTCGTTCATGATAAAGTCCGCGATTTTGAAGAAGATCGTAGATCTGATTTAGATAGGAAGCGGGACGAACGTAAGCTCCGTCCACCTGCTGCTATTCCTTATAATTATGACAATGGTGTGCTCACGTGTACCTATTGCAATCGTACATTCATGGCCAAAATAGGATACATAAGTCACTGGAGAGCCCACCAGAGAGCTGACCATCTGAGCCCGGTCACTCAGACTTAGAGAGAGTCCCGAAGCATCGCTGTAGCCGAAATCGGCTCTGATGTATCATATTAATTCAAGGTGACACTCAAGGTTTTTCATGAAAAGCAATATTTTTTACGTCATAATAATACCGACTATCAATACGAGATGTGTCACAGACGAGATTAGATTGGCTTCAACCCATTAATGGCCCATTACTGGGCACGGGTCTCTTGAGGAGGCCTAGAGCATACTCCACCACGCTGCTCCAGTGCGGGTTGGTGGAGGGGTTAGTGGCCAACCCTAGTGTCGGAAGTTTTCAAACCACCCGAGGGCCTCCGACATATCTTAACGACTGTTATCTTATGATAACAACTGGGACCGACGGCTTTACGTGCCCTCCGAAGCACAGAAAACAGAAACAGAAACGCTCAAGAAATTTTTGCCACTAGCGGTCACTCATCCAACTACCGACCGTGCCCGCTGTTGCTTAACTTTGTCGATCACATAGAATCGACGCAAGCCGTAGGGCTATGAGCGCTTCGTATCTCTTCGAGAGAGATTAGATTACCCTTTGCGTATTTCGATCCATTTATCAGTCGGCTTATCTGGACATTCTGATAGGTTGTGAAACACCTTTGTTAGATGTTAATGAATTTATGTATTTGATAACTAGCGCTCTGCTCGGGCTTAGCCAGTTTTCCGGCATAATCTATACAAATAAATAAAAGTGGAGTGTCTGTTTTTATACTAAAATATACTAAAAAACCACTTTTTACTAAGTGCATTTGGATGTATACACGGTACATATACCAAAACAACATTTTTACAATTTTTGTCTGTCTGTCTGTTTGTTTCGGCTAATCTCTGAAATGGCTGGACCGATTTTGATGGGATTTTCACTGGCAGATAGCTGATGTAACAAGGAGTAACTTAGGCTACTTTAATTTTAGAAAAAAATATAGTTTGTTAGGCGATACGAAGTTCGCCGGGTCAGCTAGTTACTATTTAAAAATGCACTCCGGGACTGCCAACAGAAGTGAAAACTTGAACAATTACGTGTGTATTTTTTTAATCGTAAAGTATTTTATCGTGCAGACAATACTTTTGAATGAAGTATTTTTTTTCATTACGTTTTGGTGAATGGCTGCCAATGCCTCGTAAAGAATATATAGACTACAATCATGATATTAATACGAGGTGTAAATTAAGTAACTAGTTCTGCACTTCTTTCAGAGATGGCGCTACAGATAGGTGTCGATTAAAATGATTACGGTGTCGCGAGCTGATTGGTATTATCCCATCTCAAAATTGCTCAACGCGCCTAAAGATGTTTTCACTTCAAAAATATTCTTCACAACAAGCGCCAAAATTAATTTCTATGCTATTGACCGCTGAAGAGATATCTAGTATCACTAAATCACTAGAATTATGTATTTATTTAATGAAACCCTATTAATGGATTACAAAACACGCATTTATCATATTATTATGAGCGAGATTAACAATATTTTTGATAAAATAAAACTACAAAATACGGCAAGCCGCCATGATATCTTAAACGCCAATCAGTCTCAATCAGCGCGAATTACGTCACACTTCTTTAAACAAACGAATATCACCATACTGATAATGACATCTTGTCTATTATTTTCCTGAAAAGTGACGTCACAAGAGACGCCATGACACTTTGAAGCGTTTTGGTGCGAATTTTAAACTTAAAAATTAAAATGTATTTATTTTATACTAAACCCTATTTTAGCGGAAATATGATATACGTTGTAATTATAATATTTTTTCCAGCAATATAGAACAGTATTTCAAAATCTGTCATCATGCCCATTTTTGGTTATGCACTTAGTAAAATCCAATAAATTTACTTTAGACCCAAACACACCAACATTGTAAACGGGAACGTTGACCTCAATATACCTATATCACTTGGTAGTTATTGATAATAACAGTTAAAAGCTCCATCAATTTTAATTACTTCTTCATCGTAGTTAAATGATCAGATTAAAATGCTATACCGAAGCCTGAAGGCTCGCTTCTAAGCATATTATGCGAGGGAAGTGATCGTTAGTGGGGCTTTCAGGATATCCGGTCGCTTTTAAGCGACGTGCAGAGTAAGGTATTGGATTTATATGTCAAAGGGCCGATACCTTGTAGTTATTATGTTTGAGTGTTTGAAAATGAAAATGAATGAATGAAAAAATATTATGTTTGTTAGTTAGGGCCCCGTATAATTGATACGGCTGATACAGCGGTCTACGCCCCTGGTTATTAGCTATTTATATGGGTTCCGGTAAAATTACTGTATTTAATTTAACTACCTATTCTAGCTTAACACGTATACGTATATAAGATTTCAGATAGTGTTAGAATCTATTACTACAACGTAGGTAAGGAGTTACGTGTTCGCGTGAGAAGTTGCTGTTAGGTCATGTATTTTGTCCGTTCGTGTTGTGAAAACCGGAACGACATTACACGAAGCGTCATATCGGAAGGTTCGAAGTGCGCTGTAGCTTTTCGTATGTGATCGTGTTTTTAAGATAAAAATAAGTTTAATAGAAGTAAAGTTTCGTGGTAGTCATGCGAAGGATACATTGTAACATATCAATAAAATTGAAGTGTTCGTCTGTGATTTGTAAATAACTGTGTTTTACGTATAAAGTGCTTATAAACAAACTTTATTAATTTTTCTGTCTGTCTGTCTTTCTGTCTTTCTGTTTTTGCACGTTTGTTGACTATTTAGAGAAAAGAAGAACAGATTTGCAAAAGGACAGATTGTCAAAAGTACGAAGTGTGGTAAACTCTTCTAATTATATTACTTACTAACTGACCCGGCGAACTTCGTATCGCCTAACAAACTATTTTTTTTTCTAAAATAAAAATAGCCTAAGTTACTCCTTGTTATATCAGCTATCTGCCAGTGAAAGTCCCATCAAAATCGGTCCAGCCATTTCAGAGATTAGCTGGAACAAACAGACAGACAGACAAAAATTGTGAAAAATGTTGTTTTGGTATATGTACCGTGTATATTATATCTAAATGCACTTAGCAAAAAGCGGTTATTTTAATATTACAAAAAGACACTCCAATTTTATTTATTTGTATAGATTAATAACCTCGTTTAATCCCAAATTCGTCAACAAATTTTGCATTCTATTTCAATTACTTTTTATATTCCACTCACAGGGAATTAAATAAGTCATATATTAAAATTAACCTACATCTTAATAAGAAACTTCGGGCAGAATAAAAACTTTTGATACTTTGATTGGGCTAAGCCCCCCTCTAACTGGAGCTGCGTGGTGGAGTTAGCTCTAGGTCTCAGCTAAAAAGTAGTTTTTATTCGATGCTTTTGTTATAACTACTTCTAACAAGCCAATACCAGTTTTAGCAAACCAAATGGCTGAAACTGTTCAAACTAAGGTCAATGTTCTTTAAGCTAGGTGACTTATGAGATTTGAGGGTCAGTCTATCTTGAATCCAAGCCAAAGTTATTCTACGGTTCTCAATATTATATAACTATCCACAAACCTTAGTAAGATATTTATGAATTGTCAAAACGTCAACATTTTAATTTTAGCTGTTACTTTACCTACTCACATACTCTGAAAATATGATTAGAAGATAGATTTATTACTGAAAATTTGACTTGATGTTAGTTCTGGACTACTCCATAAAAGAGGTTCAGTTTTAGTCGTATTTTAATACCAACAATGTACATATTATTAAAGAACTTTAAGTCTGCCTATTGTTTTAACGAATCGTTGTGGTTGATGTATTAAAATAAAACGAAAAAGAAATGGAGGCGAAGAATTGCAGTCACAGAGTATGAAGCTATCCAGAGATTTAATGTTTACAACAACCTTGTATGAAACAAATGAGGGTTGTATATCTTCTTGATGAAGTCATTCAATATGCTTCTTAAGCTTAACTGCAGGCATTGTTTGGAGTATAAATATGATTCTTGCAATAGGCATGATGACAGTAAGTAAGAATCACTAAAATTACGTATTTATTTAATGAAACCCTGTAAATGGATTACAAAACACGCATTTATTGTATTATTATGCGCGAGATTAACAATATACTTGATAAAATAAAACTACAAAATACGGCAAGCCGCCATTAAATAATATCTTGAACGTCAATCAGTCTCAATCAGCGCGAATTACGTCACGCCTGAGGAAATAAACGAATATGACAATACTGACAATGACATCTTGTCTATTATTTTCCTGAGACGTGACGTCACAAGCGACGCCAAGACACTTTGAAGTTTTTGGTGCGAATTTAAAACTTAATAAATTGAAGTGTATTTAGTTTATACTAAATCTTATTTTTGCGGAAATATGATAAACATTGTAATTATAACAATGATGTTTTAGTATAGATACGTTATGCCCTTACAAATCAACCGAAAAATTTGTTCCGAAACACACACACGTTTACCTTTTGTTTCCCTACACCAATCAGGCAATCACTACATTGGTAAATTATGTAAAAAGGATAGCTTTACTAAAACCATAATAGTGAAAAAGACAGCTAGTGTTTGTCGTTCGCGTCACCAAACGTTGACCAGTGTTGCCAACAAATAAAATTGTGCAAAACAACTTAATATTACGTTAAGAAAATTATACTTATATTCGTAAATCAACTTTAAATCTTAACAATTTCTACTAAAACTGACTGGTTTTCAATCTGCACATCCTCTTGATTTTCAGTTTAAACTAGATTTAATTTTGGTGGTCTAAAGTAAAAACTGTGAAGATATCAAAAAAAATTTAGAGTTGGCAACTCTGCCCATTTCCACAATATCTGGGGGCACGGCAGTGCCCCCGCCAAGTCGAGCAAAAAAGCGGCACGGCTGTACCATCCTTTTCTCGAAGCAATTCATGCCATTTTTGACCCCCTATAACTTCGTTGTGGATAAAGCTAGAAGCCTGAATTTTTAGTACCCAAGCAGGCATTGTATAAACATTAATTTGTTCAAAAGTTGCTGAATGAACAAATTTATGTATCCAACTCGCCTTTACTGAGGATTTCCAACAGTAATAATCACCAGATTACGTCAGACCCGGTTTCTGCCGGCGTGAATCACTAATTATCAACAACGTCATTAGATAACCAGTGGGCGAGTAGGGTATAAATACGCCACGCTCAGTGAACGATGTTCACTTTGCGACTAACCATCGTAGAGTCAACTTACCCTGATGATGCTCCGTTTCGGGGCGAAACACGTGTTGGTGCTAGTATGTATGTTGGTATATACTATTAATTATTGTAGTGCATGTTTCCGTTGTGGGAGGGAGGGAGGTGCCACGCATGTCTTAAAGTATATACCACCATACATGTTATCCGCGGATTGTTGCAAAGTAGACTAATACTAACTTAATAACAATGGATTTTCGCAAAGTAACGCCTGATACTATTAACTATACCTTCTGTCTTAAGTTATTACGTACTTAGCTAACCTAACAAGTAACAACATCTTATAGTGACCATATTATCAATATTAAAAATCTTTTATGTTTTAAATAAATAGATTGACTTGGCAATCGCACTAAACAATCAAATTTAATATAATATGTAGGTATTACTTGTGAGATACATTGTGTTTTCATGCGATGGTCAAGTCGATCTATTTATTTAAAACAGAAAAGATTTTTAATATTGATAATATGGTCACTATAAGATGTTGTTTCTTGTTAGGTTAGCTAATTACGTAATAACTTAAGATAGAAGGACCCTTAAGTAGGAACTACATGTATTATGGAATTACATGTATGTAAGTTGGTATTACATGGATCTCACAACTTTTTACGGTAGAAGAACTGAGTTGCGAGACTTGGTTTTTTTACAAGTTTTGTTTTTGATGCCATTTTAATTTTATTATCGTGCAGATGATTTGATTGGTTGGCTTCGGCAAAGACTAACAAATTCAGTACAGTCAGTAGATTGATAAACTTAAGGAAGGAAGTTGTAATTTCAAAACTATTTTAAGCAATATTTTGGGATTTCGGTGATGAAATATTAAATATGGTGACACATTTACGAATAAAGTAAATACGCTTACTTACAGGGACCACGACCTTTTTCATGTAATGTCAGCTTATGCAGTAGGTATGGCGTGTTATTCATTAACTTATTACATAGCATCTTATTTATTCTGTAGGTAGATAATAAAACGCATTTCTTTAAAACATTAATTTATTATATTGGCAACGCAGTTGAACCACAGTATAAATATATTAGATTCCTTTACTGTGGTTGAACCGTAGTCGCGTATGGTGAAAGACGTACTCAATACGAATACGATTAATTTATGAAACCACAATTTATTGCATGTAAACAACTCATCAATACATACTTCACATCTAATATATATTTACACTAAGGGTTACTATATTATATATATTTTATACAAATGTTTTTACAATAAGGGTTAAATTTTTCTATTTGCTTATCGACGGATACAAAAAAGTTTTAAGTATTATATACTTTTTAATTTATAATACGAGTAACCGCCCTCGCTTTGCTTCGGTTTTCTTATTTTTTTACACCTTGGGTTACATTATTGGAGTTTTATTAAGAATCCCTAATTTTTTTGAAAATATAATATAGCCTATGTTACTCGGGGATAGTGTAGCTTCCCAACAGTGAAAGGATTTTTCAAATCGGTTCAGTAGTTTCGGAGCCTATTCAATATAAACAAAAAATCAAATCTTTTCTCTTTATATATTAGTATAGATTATTCATGAATTTCTTTTTGTTAGGCTCTATTACAATACTCGATACTAATACGGTACGGCTTTATTACAATACGGGTACTCGTGAGAAAATTATCTCTGTATTTAACAATAAACATACAAATGGGGACAGCATCGACATATCGTCACTTCTGTATGTTAATCTATGTCCGCCCTATCTGCCGTCCTAACGAAGAGTCCAGTTTTTGGGCAAATTGATTTAAGACCTTATGGAGTTACAGATATGGTCTAAAGTCAATTTGCCCAAAAACTGGACTTATTGCACTCTTCGTTAGGACGGCAGCTATGTTCGGCCGGCGTTGTCATGCCGCCATATTTATTTTGTTAGAGAAATATTGAAATTATATAAAATGCAATAAATCATGATAACTGACGTGTGGTATGTTACTCCATGAATTTTAATTCTTTTACTTGTGTAATTAGTGCATTTACGCATAATACACGAGGGCATTTTAACGCTGTATGTCAAATCTCAAGGATTTCTGGCAACAATAAAAGCGTGCGTATCGACAGAGTATTGATAGAGCGACTGCGAGCAGTTGGGCTAATTAGCCCAAGTTACGCTCTTCATCTTCGGCGCGCTAGTGACATATCTACCTCTATAATATCATTGAATTATAACATATTTCCCAACATTATAGAACAGTATTTCAAAATCTGTCATCATGCCCATTATAAATTTTGCATTTAATTAGTTTGCTAGCAACTTGTAAGGTTTAAAATGCTTTATTACCAGTCGTTTATCTGGGTATTTTTAAGTTTTTATTTAATTTTGTTTGTTAGTTTGTTATTTATAACCACCAAAAACATAAATATAAAAAAGGAGAGCCAAGTTCAATACAAAAATTATGCTTACCTGTGGGCTTCGCCGCAAAAAGAATGGAGATATAAATGAGTGCCAAGTTCTATGCAAAATCGAAATATGTATTTATAGGAACAAAATAACATTATGAACAAGTATTAAACTCTATTTCTTTGCTTTATTGGATACCTATAACAACTGATGTTATTTAAAAATGTGAGATCTTAAAGTAGGTTAGGGAACGTTCCCAAACCACGTGACACATTTTTAACCATTTTTTACCCCCCTCCCCCCCCTCGGTGACCAACCGTGGTATATGAGAAGACCCCCCCCCTCCCCCCTAGTTTTCACGTGACAATTTTTTTTGCAGACAGTTAAAAGAATATAAATTAGTATCTATTGCAGAACTATAATAAAATAAACGTGACAAGAGGGTTTCGTACCTTGATTATGTATTTACCGTTATTTTCCTATTTTAATTATTTTTGCCGTTTTTTTAAGACCATTGACTTATTTTTCCTGTAATATTTAAGTAAAGAACTCTGTATTTTTTTTTAATTCAAGCGTCAGTAGTTTCGGAGATAGGGGGGGATGGTCAATTTTTGGCTTTAATTTTCATTCCTTCTTGAATAATTATTTTAAAACTTTCCATTGTAGAACTATAACTAAAATATATTATTTGAGATCCTGACAACAAGCCCTTTTTACAGTTCTTGTTTAATTTTGATCTCGTTAATTTTTTTTCAAAATTCAGTTGTTTACTTTATAATATACCTTCGCCTTTGAGTAACAAAAAAGTATCACTCATTTGGACCAGTAGTTTCGAAGTAAATTGGCTGTGAACGGCGGCTGCCCAGACGCACAAGTGATCCTTTAAGGGTTCCGTTTTTCGTACGGAACCCTAAAAATAATAATTTCTTGACGACGTGAGTGATCCTATAACGGTTCGGTTTTTGATTTTTTCCGTGTCGGAACCCTAAAAACAAGCTACTCCGAAACTACTGGACTAAAATGAGTTTAAATTTGGTGCTCAAGTTCTTTTTTTGGGACCCAAAGACGAAGGTATTTATTTAAAAAAAAATCATGAAATCATAATTTAAAAAAAAACTATTTTGTAAACTGTACCTATCATGTCGTGTCACATGTCAAATGAAAGGGCTTGTTGTAAGGATCGCAAATATATTTTATTATTTGATAATTTTAAAATTATTCAAGAAATAATGAAAATTAAAAGCGAAAGTTGACCATTCCCCCATCTCCGAAACTACTGACTGAGATTAGAATTTTCAAAGTCAGTTTTCAATCAGCACTATATTGTACCTAACGTAAACGGTCGTATATAAATAAGTAATGTACAGGAAGTTGGCACCGCACTTTTATAAGGTATCGCGATTCTGGTGGTTGTTCTAGGTTCGTTCTATATTGTTCCAAAATATCGCGTTCGAAAAAAAATATTCTCACAAATTTCGTAAAAATAAATTAGGAAGTTCTGGCGGTTGGTCTGGATTGTTATAGATTTGTCCTGCTTATATTGATGCAAAATATCGCATTCGAAGAAACTTTATTTGTAAGGTGGCATCATGTGGATGAAGTTGGCCCAGTCTTTGCCGTGGAGGCGCAATTTGTTTCTCCTCAGCTGATCCCGACGCTTATGCGCTTTTCATAGCTGATGTGGTACTCCAGGGCATGGAATGTTACATTCCAAGCTCTGTGGTACCCGTTGGGGTAAAATCCAAGCCTGGTTTGACTGAAACTGCATTAATTAGCGAGAAGCAATCCTCTTATCAGGATTGGGTAGCGGTACGTGAGCTCGGAGGCACCATTGTGAGTCAGCTGAATAAGAAATTTAATGCTGCTTCGTGGTCTTCAAAGAAGCAAATCACCAAGGCAAAGTTCAAGCACATACACAGAACCGGCAAGAGAGTGCTGAGCTATCCGTGTGGTAGCCGAGCGTTATGGTCTCTGACCAAAGCCATTCAAGGCAATTTCTGTGCATCGTCATCGTTGCCAGAATCGCGATACCTTGAAAGGGCGGTGCTAGCTCGCGTTTTTTGGATTTTCTCTGAAAGTTTCATTCTCAGCCCTATGGCGTTTTGGAACAATGTAGAACAAACCTAGAACAACCTTCAAAATGTTTGTAACTTCAAAGTGTGGCGCCAACTTCCTGTAGGTGAGTAAGTATAGCTCGTGAAAGCGGGAGATTCCCTTAGTGGATACTGACCACGTGACAAAAACCTAACCCCCCTCCCTCCCCCCTGTGACCAAGCGTGGTGTTTTGCAGACCCCCCTCCCCCCCCTAAATGTGTCACGTGGTTTGGGAACGTTCCCTTAGATTTGACTTGGCCAGTTTTATCAGAATTAAAATGTTGAATAACTTTATAAAATGACTGATGTAATGAAAACTGGATAATGTACATTGAGATACATACATAGAGGAGATATCTCAAACAAAATGTGTGTTCCACCGCCGGCTTGCTCTCCGTTCTCTTTTCAAATTAGAAGCCTCGTTTGCTCACTTGCCATAGAGTAACTTTATATATGACACTTGCCGAACCAAGACGGCAACCTAAGCAAGTTTATTTAGTCCATTAACACGCTAGTGGCTTGCCAAGTTCAAACGCTCCTTATGATTTTTTCATTCAAAATGGCGGGAACATTGCACAATAATTTAATTAAATTCGTTTTAGTTGATTTAACTTAATATTTTGTTTTCTTATCGATGATAAAGTGATACCATTATCTTTTTTGTTTTTTGTCGTGCAATTGTGATACGTTCTTATTATGCACGACGGCATTTTTTCAGTTTTTTCATAAACAATTTTGGCATGCGGCCGCCATGAGCGCAGCCGAGTGACAGAATGAAATGCAGCCGGCCGGCTGCAATGCACACCCCCGAACCCAATGTTCGCGGTGTCTGTTCTATACGCTAGTAATACTAGTTCAATGATAATGTACTATCTATTTGTATCTAGTCTTCTGCACCGGCGGCAGGCAATTTAAGTTTCGTGAACAATATCTCTACACCCCCGAGGGAAACTCTCTGCAACGCTTTATTCAGAAGTACTTACATGAGGGTGCATTCAATGGTTTGGAAAGATTTTTGAAACAGTAGAAGTTATATTTCTTTGAGTTTTAGTTAGAGTCTATGTATGCATGAGATGTAAAAACCGTTAGGCTTTGCACAGATTTAAAATTATTGACATAATATAATTTTATTTACTTTATTTTTATTTTACAAATTATTCTTTTACCTTTCAGTTAGCTCTCTTACCTTTAAAATAAAATATTGATAAAGTGCGAGTCGGACTCGCTCATGAAGGGTTCCGTAGCAGCACGTAACATAATATAAAAGTTCTTGTAGTTCGTTGTAACTTTGATCAATGTTTTTTGCGGTTTACGATTTATGACGTATTAAAAAAAACTACTTTACTAGATCTCATTCAAACCAATTTTCGTTAGAAGTTTTCATGGTAATGTAGATCATATATTTTTTTTAGTTTTATCATTCTCTTATTTTAGAAGTTACAGGGGGGGGGGGGGGGACACACATTTTACCACTTTGGAAGTGTCTCTCGCGCAAACTATTCAGTTGAGAAAAAAATGATATTAGAAACCTCAATATCATTTTTGAAGACCTATCCATAGATACCATACACGAATGGGTTTGATGAAAAAAATATTTTTGAGTTTCAGTTCAAAGTATGGAGAGCCCCCAAAATTTACTGTCTTTTTTCTATTTTTGTGTGAAAATCTTGATGCGGTTCACAGAATACATCTACTTACCAAGTTTCAACAGTATAGCTCTTATAGTTTCGGAAAAAAGTGGCTGTGACATACGGACGGACAGACAGACAGACAGACAGACAGACAGACAGACAGACAGACAGACAGACAGACAGACAGACAGACAGACAGACATGACGAATCCATAAGGGTTCCGTTTTTTGCCATTCGGCTACGGAACCCTAAAAAGCGGCCAAGTGCGAGTCGGACTCGCCCATGAAGGGTTCCGTAGCAGCATGTAATATAATATAAAAGTTCTTGTAGTTTTTGCGGTTTACGATTTATGACGTATTAAAAAAACTACTTACTAGATCTCGTTCAAATCAATTTTCGTTGGAAGTTTGCATGGTAATGTACATCATATATTTTTTTAGTTTTATCATTCTCTTATTTTAGAAGTTACGGGGGGGGGACACACATTTTACCACTTTGGAAGTGTCTCTCGCGCAAACTATTCAGTTTAGAAAAAAATGATATTAGAAACCTCAATATCATTTTTGAAGACCTATCCATAGGTATCCCACACGTATGGATTTGATGAAAAAAAAAATTTGAGTTTCAGTTCTATGTATGGGGAACCCCAAAATTTATTGTTTTTTTTTTCTATTTTTGTGTAAAAATCATAACGCGGTTTACAGAATACATCTACTTACCAAGTTTCAACAGTATAGTTCTTATAGTTTCGGAGAAAAGT
Organism: Thymelicus acteon; assembly: GCA_951805285.1. Classification (NCBI taxonomy): domain Eukaryota; kingdom Metazoa; phylum Arthropoda; class Insecta; order Lepidoptera; family Hesperiidae; genus Thymelicus; species Thymelicus acteon. The sequence continues at coordinate 18,816,661 of OX638214.1, read as the reverse complement.
GGCTGTGACATACGGACGGACAGACTTCAGAAATGACGAATTTATAAGGGTTCCTTTTTTTGCCATTTGGCTACGGAACCCTAAAAATGCCCGAGATCATAAAAACACGTCTAACCTTAGCGGCTGCTATTTAAAAAATACACAATAAATACAGCTGAAAATCTATACAAATAAATAAAATTGGAGTGCCTGTTTGTAATATTGAAATAACCGCTTATTACTTAGTGCATTTGGATGTATATACGGTACATATACCAAAACAACATTTTTTCTGTTTTTGTCTGTCTGTCTGTCTATCTGTTTGTTCCGGCTAATCTCTGAAATGACTGGACCGATTTTGACGGGACTTTCACTGGCAGATAGCTAATGTAACAAGGAGTAACTTAGGCTACTTTATTTTAGAAAAAAAATTGTTTGTTAGGCGATACGAAGTTCGCTGGGTCAGCTAGTTTTATCATACAATCGGACTCTCCAAATCCGCAAAATTTAAAAAATCCCGTTACTTTTTGAACACAGTACTTAGTAGATCTCACCCTTGGTTTTCGTTCACAGCATTCGATACGATCGTTATCCCGTTAATTAATGCTAATGTAAACTTAAGCGAAGTCGTTCTCTCCATTATCGAGGACTTCTGCGTTAATTCTTACTTATTTGAGCGAAACGAAATTGCCTTTGTACCAATCGTATCAGCTTAGAATGTCTTTCCGCTAGATTGGAGTTCTGTCGATATTATTAAACTGATGACAAAGGTTTTGTTATTGACGAACTGACCCGGCAGACGTGTTTCTAATATAATTATAATAACATACTTACATTATTCTTGAGAAAAAATAACCGACTTCAAAATAACTCAAAAACTACTTGTCAGATCTCGCTTAAATTTAAATGGGACCACATGACAAGCACCAACTTTCGATTTAAAAAAAAACATCAAAATCGGTTCACCCAGTCGAAAGTTCTGAGGTAACAAACATAAAAAAATACAGTCGAATTGAATACCTCCTCCTTTTTTGAAGTCGGTTAAAAATCTCGTGGTATTTGTGGCCGAACTCTTCCGAAACGGCTCGACCGATTTTTATGATTTTTTTTTTTGTGAATATGTGAGAATAGGTCGTAAAGTATATTTCATACCGCTAGGAGATGAGGGTGTCTCGTCCCTATCCCGAAAAATTTTGGCAGAACAACGTTTGTCGAGTCAGCTAGTATTTATATAAAAAAAATGTTACTAATCATAATCCGATATTAGCAGCCTGTCACTCAAAAATAATGTAGCTTTCTACTGATGAAAGATTTTTCAAAATCAGTTCAGTAGTTTTTAACTTTATCCATTACAAAATATTAGTTTAGCAGACGCCCGTTACTTTGTCTGAGAACAGTAACAGTGTATATTATAACCAGCTAAGTCCGCTAAAGTTGTAGCAATGATTACCACAGAAACAAGAGCAACTATGAAAAGTTACAAGATAATCCCTTGAAATTTCAAACAAATTTTAAACCCTTAATGGCGTATTACTGAGCGCGGATCCTTAACATCCTTCTCCAGACTCACGGCGAGAAGCTTCGAGAACACCCGAGAAGCGTGAATGTGATTAGTTTATTGCGTTTTTGTTGTCGGGCTCGCCTGTTCTCGGATCGCTGGCGGTATTTTTACCCGAATCAACATTGAAGTATTATTACTAGCATTTAGAAACGACACCGTGAACCCAATGAATTGGCACCGATCGGCTTCAATTTTCAATGGATTCGTTCGATTTCAAAAGGAGAACGGGGGCTCAATTTTGAAAATATAACCTCCCGGTGGGACATACATTTTGTTTGAGATGTCTGTTCTATGACATTATACTTCATTGCGAATCAAAGGGTTTTTCGAGCGAGAAAGAGAACGCTATTACATTCATTCATTGTATAAATGGTAATTTTCCCGTTTCAAGTTGTAAAAATTTCTCTGTTGGAAGAGCGGGGTACCCCGTAACACAGGTTACATCAACCCAGGACAGGGGCCCTTGCCACTTGTTTGTATTGCCTTTTTGAAATGAAATAAACGATTTTTGATTTTGATTTTTTGATTCTTGCGGTGTCAGAACGGAGTAAAGGTAGGAGCATATTTAATTACTTTAATCTATGGGTAGGAGTAATAATTATGTGTTAATGAGAACTGAAGAATCCTGGACGTGTGTTACTAAGTAATATTTTTTATTATTAAATTTAATTTTGATATTGACAAGATAATAGTATACTAATGCACACAATACTAAAGCCGCTGCGCTTTCAAAGTCGTCCATATCGGACGAGAACGAGAACTGTAGTGAGACTATACTCTAGTCGTTTTGCAGCCGATACAAATGTAAACAAACCATTAAAATAGTTTTGTAGGGTTTTCACCAACTGACATGAATTTGTACACCAAATGCGTTTATTTAGACAAACTACTCATTAAGGCAAAATAGTACATTGTGTTAAACGTTTCAAATCTCTTCTTGGAAATAAGATTGTCATTGCGAAGTGTTTGAATGATGACGGTGTTATTTAATTTTGTTTATTTTTACATTTACTCGGAGTTTATAATTGTTATCGATCAGTATGTATTTATTGAAGAATTCACAAATACCTTAATGAGAGTTTGTCTAAATAAAACGCATTTGGTGTACAAATTCATGTCAGTTGGTGAAAAACCATAGAAAACGATTTCAATGGTTTGTTTACATTTGTTTCGGTTGCAAATCGATCCTAGTATAGATGAGAGTCTGAACAGTATCATGTGTTCGCGAGAATTCTCGGCGAGCTTCCTCGCAGAGAATACTCGCCGTGAGTCTAGAGCCCGTATAAGACTTAGAGCATAGGACAGTTCATGGAATATTTATTTATTTATTTTATTTAAACTTTAGTGAATTCATACATTGAATTACAATGGGCGGACTTAATGCGTAGTGGCATTTTCTACCAGTCAACCCTGGTGATGATGAAAAATTGTGGTAGGTGCAACAAACAAAAATTTAATCACGATGCTTTATTACTACTATTTATTAATACCCGAATGACGCAAGTTTTCAAACCCGCCTTGAGGCCTCTGACATAGTTGAACGACTACTTACGATATCAACCAGGATGGCTTTATTGTTTACTGTTACACTAGCGGTTATCCATCCAACTACCGACCACGCACGCTGTTGCTTAACTCGGTCGATCACTTACGCCCCAACTCAGAGTCACTAACGGTTAGTATAGAATTTGTATGGTGATTTTACTATTTACTAACACCATACAAATTCTATGCTAAGGAGCGATTTAAATAACCGTTAGTGACTCTGAGTTGGGGCGTTATGATCAAAATAAGCCACCGGACTATGTGTGGTTCATATAATTTAAATATGTAAATTAAAAAGAATCAAATGTAATCATAAATTAATAAAATAAATGAATATCGTTACATGGACAACACACAAAGATACACACACACCCACACCAAGAACATAATTGAAACTTATCATTAAAATTTCCGCCTCGCTGGGAATAGAACCCAGGACCCTTGGCACGGCGATCCGGCAAGTAACCATTGCGCCACACGGGTCGCCATCATGTATAATTAAACTGTATTACGCCATAGAATATGTATTACCTAATAAGGGAACTAAATGTCCCTTCGTTAAGGAAGTATCCATAAAAATATCACTGCCTGATCTAGCGAAAGTGATAAAACTCTCATAAAAATGCGATGAAAGTCACAATTACGGCACGAAACGTGTTGAAGATAAAATGTCCCTCTCTACCACTGAAAAAGAAGAAATTTTGTTTGTGTTTCGAGGTTAGGGGCAATGATAAAGCGAGAAAGAGCATTGTCTGATTCTTTCTTTCGTTAGCAATCCATATTTTGTCGCCGATGCCCTCTACTTAGAAGAAATGGCTCGGTAAATATTTGGCAAGATTGAAATAATAAACTTGATCATAAACTGTTTAACTACTGAAATAAAAACCTTTCTTATAATTTGGCTATGGTATTACTTTTGTCCGGGTAGACCATTGATTCACCTACTTTAAGCACAGAAGAAATAATAGTACTTTTAAGTAAGAAATAATTTTAAATTAAAATTAAAAAAAACACCGACAGTTTTATTTACATTAAACATAGCTAAGAACACTATCACCTTTCATACAAAAAAAAGATCAAAATCGGTTCATCCGTTTGACGGTTCCCGCCCATGTCTGATAATCGGTGGCCGATTTTTTGTAGGAGAAAAATAGAACGTACTGATAGCAATAGTGCAACGCATACGTCCTACAAAAAGTCGGTCAGAAATAATATGGCAGAAAAAATCGGCCCGATTATCGGTCGGTCGGATTACAAAAAGACTGATGTGGGCGGGAAGCCTGAGAGCTACGATGCCATAGACAGACATACATATACACAGATACACAGACATGTCAAACTTATAACACTCCTGTTTTTTTGATGGGGGTTAAAAAGTTTATTAAAATTTTATACAAAGAAACAATTGCCGTACTTATTGCAAATCACTTTTGACAATAAATATCGACAATTCTTTCTTCTAACGGATTTGTAATTTTTAATACCTCGTTCACGGACCTGAAAAAAAGAAGGACGTAACTTCGTCTAATCGAGAGTGAAGCATAGCAATGGCCGCCCGCTTATCATGTGTGCGTAATTTTTGATTCGCGATTGAAGCAGTGAAGTGTCAATGTGTGGGTGTGTGTACTTGTACGAATAGAGAGTTGGTATTACTATGGGTGCTTCACTGAATTTGTTCTTGGGATTACGTCCGTCTTTTTTTAGGTCCGTGACCTTAAATTTGTAAAAATATGACGTATACATAGGTATATGTCACGAATGTACTATTGCCGGAGTTTTATGACAAAATCAGCAGATTCCATTCTCTTATCAGACAGGAGTTGAAGCTCACACAAGTCGTCATAAAAAACTTAATGAAAAGGAAAATTGTATAAAAGTTTTGCTCCGTCTACTTATTGTAAGAGTTCCAAAGTTTGTTTACAACTTTTTAACAACCTCACCAGAATACAACGTTCAAAATACTTCAGAAGAAAAGTCAAGTAATGAAAATCATTTTCAAAAAATAAATTTACGGTAACTGTATATTAAATATTTTATGAACATTTTTATATGAATAAACTTAAAATTCTTTAGCGTAGTTGATTTTCGAAAAGTGTTCGAAAACCAACTTTATATCTTAATATAATACGAGTATATACGAGTAAATTAAGTGTCACGTTGTTTGTCCGCGATGGACTCCTAAACTACTAAACCGATTTTAATCAAATTTGCACACCGAGTGCTGTTTGATCCAACTTGTGAGATAGGATAGCTTACATCTCCCTTAAGGCACACGGAAGGTTTTAATAAAAAAAAACTTTTGACAGAACGAAGTCTGTCCGGGCAGCTAGTAAATTATAATTTCTTTTAGTTTTGTTTATATCTTGTTTTTACCCGACTGCCAGGAACTAAACAGGAACAGTGTTTTTCGCGCGTATCATGTATGTATGCATGTAATATTCATTATTACCTCATATTATTCAAACCGCTGGACCGTTTTACATGATTAAGATATCGTTAGATGCGTATAACAGATCAAGTGTTCTTAGATAACTGAAATCAGAAGAAGCAAATATCGTGGCTGTGAGATGTTATTGTTTGTATCAAAAAATTAAAATTAATCGAATACTGCAATAAGGGTATCAAATTAAACAGCTCATCAGAAGGATTTCAAAGAGGTATATCATGTTTTTTTGCAGTCAGGTTTTTGATTTTTTTTATTTATACTAGTTATTAGAATTTATATCTGTTTGTTAAGCCTCGTGAACCTTTATGGACCTTTTTATACTTAGTTTTTTTTACACTTTCGAATCTCGAATCTAGAATACCTAGCTTATTATTAATTTAGATTAAAAATATTAAAATCTTGCTATGCCACAACGATGCATGAGTAGGTAGAGGTCTCCTACTTTAAAATAAGCGTCTATCCTACCTTTCAAGTTGGATCAAACTGCACACGGTGTGCAAATTTGATTAAAATCGGTTAAGTAGTTTAGGAGTCCATCATGGACAAACAACGTGACACGTAATTTATATAATATATTAAGATTAAAGTTTTTTTTCTTACTGAAAATCTTTATTACACTACACACCCTACCAGCATCTCTTTTAAATTTCCTTAGCCCTTTTCCCAAAGGTTATCTGGAAGAGATATTTAGCGATAAGATCGCCTTTTGTACACAAATATCGTTAATTCTATTAACGTGTCTGTTGACTGTTGATTGTTTACAATAAAGTGTAATAAATAAATAAAGTGGAAATATTTTAGTATTTAATATAAAATGTTTCCTAAATATTACTATTTACGCGTTATAACAATAATAAAGTACCCTCACGTTCATTTTAAAAGTACAGATGTGTACTACGGATTAAACTAATTAGTAAAATTAATTGTACCCAAACCTCTCCGATCGCTGTAGCGAACTAATAACAACCAAACAATGACTAATGAGTGTGCACTGCACTATTAGTAATCAATTCAATTAATATATCGGATAATAACATTTGATTAATTCTTTTTGTTTTGTAGTTCTATCAGATATTTATTGGTTTATTCGCCTGAGGGCAATTGTGTTAAAAAATATAGATACATTATGCCCTTACAAATCAACCAAAAAACACACACGTTTATCTTTTGTTTGACTACACCAATCACATTGTTATAATACACGAAGGTATTTTAATGCTGTACGTCAAATGTCAAGTACTTCTGACAACAACAAAAGCGTGCGTATCGTCTTAGTAACCGACGGGTTAACAGAGCGACTACGAGCAGAACGGTCAATTGCCTGTTCTTACGGTCTTCATCGTCGGCGCGGTAATGACATATCTACCTCTTTTTACATTATAATATAATTGTAATCATCATCATTATAATATCATGACGACCCTGTAGCCTAGTTGGTAGTGACCCTGCCTGCGAAGCGAAGGGTCCCGGGTTCGATTCCCGACCGGGGCAGACATGTATGTGACAGATAAATATTTGTACTCGGGTCATGGGTGTTATTGTGATGTGTTATGTGTCGTCCATGCCACCCGCGACACAGGTAAATAACCTACTGCGGGGGTATGAGGGTGTAAGCGTTTATTATTATTATTTATTTATTTATTGCCTGAGGGTAGATCTTTACATAGACAAGCTCTCATAAGAAAAGATCCTAAAATGAACGAAAACCTAATTCTCATGTACATTATTGTTATTAAAATATTACTATTTTACGTAATTTTATGCAATACATACAAAATACGTATCTATTCATTTATACAATACGTAGAGAAAACAACTCTGTTAATGTACCTCTTAACAGAATGTCAATGTTATGTTTTATTTCCAATTCGGCGGAAATGGGCCCATTTCCTGGGTTGAAAGGCATCCTAGATAACCTGTATTATAAGTTACAATGCCAAGTAAAATAAAGTAACACTCACACACTTTCCCAAATACCATAGATTTAGAACCAATAGATACATTTGACTGAGCGAGATCGCCAGTTACTAAAGCTACGTGAAAGACAGAGACAAAAATGTTATTTTTTGTCCCCGTCACCGTGGTCGATTACATTATACATTTGTACATTTGTCACAAGTGCAAACAATGGTGAGTTGTGACAAACAATAAAGAGTGAGTTGGCTATTTAGAGATTTAAAGTTACACTATTTTAAGCAGAAAATCGTAGTAAGTTTACGTATGTAAGTTTAAGTAAGATGATGGGTAGCAGTATTATGGGCTGCTTGTTAAATTTTATTACATTTCTTTTCAAATAACCTCAAAGAAACGCAAATTCTCTGTCTCATGTGTAGCCACGCCGTGGCTGAATCTATAGGTAATACATCTATGCCAAGTACCGACAACCAAATATCACAGCTTATAAACTAGCGGCCATATTCATAAACGCTTAACAAACTTATTGTATCTTTTGCATCGTCATAATATGTTTTATTTATCTCTGTCGTTTTTCATAAGAATCAAAGAAACAATTGAAATACTTAACAAGCCTTCTTTAAACACTTAATAAGGCTTGTTTTTATGAATAAGGGGGTAGATCGATAATTCACTTTCGGTCCTTATGTTCGGTTTACACGTATTAAGTAGTTAAGTGGTTAACTAAATTTTAAGTAAATTAATACGTGTACACGGACAATTTAGTAGTTAAGTAATTTAGTAGTTAAGTAATCAAGTAGGTAAGTAATTTAGAATTTTTTCTATTTTCTGTTAAGTAGGTGGGCGGGGCTTATCACTTAACACGTGTGGACAGGCACTTTTAAGTTAAAATTTAGTAAAATGCTTAAGTAGTTAAATAGAATTGTATGAACTAAAGACCTTTACTAAATTATTACGAGTGGACGGACACTAAAAATTATTCACTTAAAATTTAGTTAAAATTTACTTATCTACTTAACTACTTAATACGTGTAAACCGGACTTTAGGCACAATATGCTTTCTACTATAAGTCCTATGACATAATTTTTTAAAGTGAAACTTTTATTCTATCGCCCCAAAATTTCTCGTCTATCTATCGCATGTCGCATTACAGGCGGCCCTGGAATAAGAATAATAATGGAGATTCAATGATTTAAATAAATATTGCTCTTAGTTTTTAATATGCGTCTATAATCTAAATGATTGTATTAATTATGTATTCCGTACTGTAATGTGCAAACTGAAATTATTATTAATTTTATAATTGAATATTTTGTCTTGAAGGTTCAAAAAATTTTAGTTAAATGCCTACAAATCGAAAAAAGTTTCACTTGCATCGTGGTTTCATAAAACCACACTTATATGTTTTTTATTTATACCACCGACATTTTAGTAGAAGGTATATAAACGACATTTTGGTATTAATATATAAATATTTTATTTAAATTTAAGTTACAAAAGCATGGGCACTGGTGCGTTGAAAATTTCAGTGTCTCCAATGATATTCATTTAAAATCATATGTCAGAAACAATAATTTTCGTATTAACTTTGAACCGAAGCACAAAGATATTTGAAGCGACTTGTTTCACGGCTGAATGAACTCGTGCCGTTGTCTCAGAACTTTAAAAATAATCAAGAAAAATTATATGCGCCCATGGGGGATAGATTAAACTCTATGCTCCATGTTTGCGCCTTAAAAAGTCCTGAGGAAACAAATCATTTACCACCCTCAGTTATCACCTATTACATAATCAATCTATACAAATAAATAAAATTGGAGTGTCTGTTTGTAATATTAAAATAACCGCTTTTTACTAAGTGCATTAGGATGTATACACGGTACATATACCAAAACAACATTTTTTACAATTTTTGTCTGTCTGTCTGTTTGTTCCGGCTAATCTCTGAAATGGCTGGACCGATTTTGACGGGACTTTCACTGGCAGATAGCTGATGTAACAAGGAGTAACTTAGGCTACTTTTATTTTAGAAAAAAAAATAGTTTGTTAGGCGATACTAAGTTCGCCGGGTCAGCTAGTTTAAAAATATAAATTACGGGAGAAACTAAAATGAAATGTGAAAAACGAATAAAAAGTAAGCATGTACGTACAGTAGAGTTCTCCATTTGCTTTTACCGTAGTAGAATACATCGGTTGATCAGAGATATGTAGTAAAGTTTTTAGTGCTTCTTTGAAAGCACTCATATAAAATTCTACGCCCCGTGTCTATAGTAAACATTCCATCGAGATAGAAAATCGAAACTAAAGTTAAATCAGTGAGAGCTTGTAACAATTTCACAAGAACTTTTATGTTGGGAAGGTTGGTTGAAGTACCTATGTTGAAAATTGATATAGGCTGTATAGAGTATAGATTGTACAGATTGTACAGTCGACAAAAGAATTAAGTATGCAAGGCATGATTCTAAAACCCTCTGTAATGTTCAATATTACATATTGTTTAAGTTATTATCGGTGTTAACTCACGTATACAGGTATCATTTAACATTGATACTAACACAATCTGGAATATCAATAATTACAGAACGTTTTAGAATCGTATGCATACCTAATTCTTATGCCGACTATACCTAAACCATTTTTTTCGACGAGTTCTATTTGGTAGCCATACAATCTTACAGTGTCTTTTTATCATATTTTAATTTAACGACTAACACAAAATGAAAAACAATAATGAAAATTATTATTTAATACAAAGGATACGCAATAAATATTTTTTAATTTAAACTTTTCAAAAATGAATACGAATTTCTGCTTACTATTTTTAATTTCATTTCATTTGATTGAATTGTTTTCTTAACTACTTAAAATTAATTAATAAATGTTAATATAAAGTTGTGCCGAGATTTTTTAGCAAATAACACTAGTCTCCCCCCGACCAGGTGGACTGATGACCTGAAGAAGACGGCGGGAAGCCGCTGGATTCAGAGGGCCCAGGACCGGTCGGAGTGGCGCCAATTAGGGGATGCCTATGTCCAGCAGTGGACTTTAAAAGGCTGTTAGATAGATAGATAGAACACTAGTCTAAAAACCGGGCAAGTGCGTGTCAGGCCACGCGCAATGTAGGGTTCCGAAGCAGTAAGTTTATCGACTAATACTCATTAACTACTCACGATAACATAGCCGTGATATTTTTCCGTGTAAATTCATCATATAAACTATTTTTGAGAATTTTTTCACTTGTCCAACTCCAACCATTTAGCTCACAGGGGAACACTTGACTCTAACCAAAATTAGCACTTTAAAGCCAAATACGAGTATTTCGCAAACAGACCCCTAATTTCAAAAATCTTCTTAGAAGACCCTTTATTTTTCTATTCTGGAGTTTTAATAAATATGTATATCCGTACCAAAAAGCTTCCAAGCACTAAGGGTCTCGCCGCTTTGCTTCAGACAGACGGACGGATGGACATGACGAAACTATAAAGTCCGGTTTAGAGTGAATAATTTTTAGTGCGTGTCCACACGTAATAATTTTGTAAAGCTCTTTAGTTCATATAATTCTACTTAATTACTTAAGCATTTTACTAAATTTTAACTTAAAAGTGCCTGTCCAAATGTGTTAAGTGATAAGCCCCGCCCACCTACTTAACAGAAAATAGAAAAATTTCTAAATTACTTGTCTACTTAATTACTAAATTTTATCTATTAAATTTCCGTTTAATCATATTAATTTACTTAAAATTTAGTTAACTACAACTAATTAATACGTGTAAACCAAACATAATGGTTTCGCCGCTTTGCTTCTGACAGACGGACGGACGGACATGACGAAACTATAAGGGTTCCAATTTTACTTCGGAATCCTAACAAATGGAAGTTAGACTCTAGGGTGGATAGTATTCTAAGCTACCGTAGCCCGGTTAATAATGACCCTGCGAAGCGAGGATTACTGGGTTTTTTGCTTGGCAGATATTTATTTAACTTTATGTTTTTATTTCGTTCTTGGTGTGATGTCCGATTTGTGAAGCCCATGCCCCCACGACACATTGACTCCTAGTACAGGGGTATGAATGAAGCGTTTATTTTTAATGTCATTAAATTGTAACCGTACTATTAAACCTTAAATGTGACTTTGAGTAAGTAATTTAAATTAATTGGGTAAGCTAACTACACAGATTCACACCAGAATATCTTGATGGTTTAGTCTAGGCCTTCTCATTATAGGGCGTGTGTTCTAGAGGCCGTGCCAAAATAACTTCTAAAGCAATTAAAGTGATGTTTAAGCTTTAAAATTTTGTTTTCGTATAACGCTATGAAAGGAATATTTTATCTCTTCGTTTTTCCAATCTTTTCTTCATTAAATGCTTTTTTCGTCACAAATTTATAAAAATGTAAGATTAAAAGCCGAGAACTTGGATTTCGTACGATTTTTGAAAATCCGCTCAATCTCTTTGAAGATTTTTATTATATCTCGGTTTATAAAAGTTAAAATATCCAAGTAAAATCATCCTGAGATGAATCGGATTTGAACGAATATGTGTGTTTCTGTCATCAAATACCTGAAAGGAATGAATGAATATTGTAAGATATTTTTTGTGTATGTAATTCAATTGTTTGTATATTATGTTTTGTCTTGGAATCTTGTCATAAATTCCAAATCAGAAAGGGTAGCAATGTTATCTACAATTAAACAAATGATTGAATCAAATAATAACCCATTAATTGATTTTTAAGTTTTTTCGGTCGAGTAAAGAAACTACTATAGAAAAGGTATCTTATTTGGTTATAAGCACGGACCTAAAAAAAGAACGGACGTAACCTTGTCTAATCGAGAGTGAAGCATAGCAATACAGCTCGCTTACCATGTGTGCGTAATTTTGTGATTTTTGTTTCGCGATGGTGTCAATGTCGTAGCCGTATGGTGTCAATGTGTGGGTGTGTGTACCTGTACGAATACAGAGTTGGTATTACTATGGGTATTTCAATGAATTTGTTCTTGGGATTACGTCCGTCTTTTTTTTACGTCCGTGGTTAAGTAAGTTCATCTGTTTCCTAAAACCTTTTCGTCGATAACAAGTTAATCACCTTTAAAATTTTACATCTAGACTCTTTATGAAGTTAAGCTTTTCGAGTCATTCGAATAAAAGTTTGGTCTTTCTCATCGTAAATCGACGTCGACTTTGCGATAACTTATAGTATGAAAAGCTGTCACTTCTGTAATGCGCAATAAGATGGGTTGCCCTGAAAACCAGCAATTACTGTCAAATTATGTTTTTTAAGGAAACCTAACTACTGTAATACCTGCTAGTTTTGTGCTCGGTATGTCCTTTTGAATATTTTAGTTCTACTGAATTCAGTTACAAAATACCTTGTAAATCTTGATACAATTATAAAGTGATTTAAAATTTAAAATTTTAAGTGATTTTAAATTTATGGTTTTAAAATTTTTGTAGCGTAAAATGTAATATCTTACGTTTTTAAAATTTTACTATATTTAAATTTAAATACGTATAGTGTTAAATTGAACACAATAAAAGTTCTTGTTAAATTTTATTTCATCAAATCTTTAGTAGTAAGTTTGACTAATTACTAAGCTCTTGGAATTAAAAAATATGTATTAACCGTATGTAAGAAGAGGTTACCTAAGCTTAAATCCCTTAAAAAGTAAATAAATCGTGTAACACTTTCAAAATTAAATACATTTCATCAATTAAAAAACACTGCCTTAAAAACTCTCTTTGCAATGTCAACAGAAAGCGAACGTAACCGTTAAAATCTCCTGTAAATTTCAATGTCAAAATCTTCCGAACACACAAAAATTATATAACAAAAAAGTGATCACAGTCTTTAATACAATACCACACTTACCTTATAACTATGTCTGTAAGCCACAAGTTTTACAAAACACTTCACGATAGTATTATTTCACGTTGTCATGTAATTAAGACGCGCGGCACGCGGAGGACTGCTCGTCTCGGCTGTCAGCGATCGACTGAAGAAGTGAAGAGAGGGGCTGCTATATAAAGGTACAAGGTGGAGCATGCATACCAGGCCACTTGTTGTACACTAAGCTAGGTAATGTTAGACTTAGCCTACACTACAACTATACTTTAGAGAGAACTTTGATCATATTATAATGTAAAAAAGAGGTAGATATGTCACTAGCGCCGACGATGAAGAGCGTAAGAACAGGCAATTGACCGTTTTGCTCGTAGTCGCTCTGTCAATACAAGACGATACGAACGCTTTTGTCGTTGTCAGAAGTGCTTGTGTATTTTGTGTATTTTGTAAGTGTATTTTGTAGTGAATCAAAAGATAAACGGAAGTGTATTGTAGCTCTTTTCGAAACAGATTTTTTGGTTGATTTGTAAGGGTATAACTTATAGATCTATATTTTTTTTAATATCATTTGACTGAAAGCTTTTTCAGCATAAAGCAATCCAAATTCCTGGGATAACGCTTATCGTTTGTTTAAGATAAACGTATACAACCAGGAGGGATGGCTTAATCTTGACCTTGAATATTAATTAAATATAATTGAATAATTTTTAAACGGTTTTATTTACCTTGCCTTGTTTATTTGAGTCAAATCTTGCAAGCTACTTTCTTTCAGCCTACGAAATTGAAAGCAAATTGCTATGGTTCCGATGACAGTATTTTTTTATGATAAGCATGACCTGATAATACTTTTAGGGTTGGCTCCAGACGAGAGAATTCCTTAGCGGTTAACTGCACGGTCACCATGTTTTTTCTATAGTTCCTACAATGAGACTACACAACCGGTTATTTAGTTTTTTAACCGCCTTCAAAAAAAGGAGAAGGTTCTCAATTCGACTGTATTTTTTTATGTTTTTTTACCTCAGAACTTTGGACTGGGTGAACCGATTTTTCTTCTTTTATTCGAAATTTAAATTCTTTTTTTAATCGAAAGCAGGTGCTTGTCATGTGGTTCCACATCAATTTGAACGAGATCTGAAAAGTACTTTTTGAGTAATATTGAAGTCGGGTATTTTTTGTTAGTAAAATTGAGATTATTAAACTGTCAACTTGTTGTAGATGCTCAAGAAGTCGCAATCAAAATCTGTAGCCCCTACGTCCTGCTCCAAGCTCGTTCCTTTATCCACGTGTAAAAAGCGGCCAAGTGCGAGTCGGACTCGCCCATGAAGGGTTCCGTAGCAACAAGTAACATAATATAAAAGTTCTTGTACTTCATTGTAACTTTGATCGATGTTTTTTGCGGTTTACGATTTATGACGTATTAAAAAAAACTACTTACTAGATCTCGTTCAAATCAATTTTCGTTGGAAGTTTGCACGGTAATGTACATCATATATTTTTTTTTAGTTTTATCATTCTCTTATTTTAGAAGTTATAAGGGGGGGACACACATTTTACCACTTTGGAAGTGTCTCTCGCGCAAACTATTCAATTTAGAAAAAAATGATATTAGAAACCTCAATATCGTTTTTGAAGACCTATCCATAGATACCCCACACGTATGGGTTTGATGAAAAAAAAATGTTTGAGTTTCAGTTCTATGTATGAGGAACCCCCAAAATTTATTGTATCTTTTCTATTTTTGTGTGAAAATCTTAACGCGGTTTACGGTATACATCTACTGACCAAGTTTCAACAGTATAGTTCTTATAGTTTCGGAGAAAAGTGGCTGTGACATACGGACGGACAGACAGACAGACAGACATGACGAATTTATAAGGGTTCCGTTTTTTGCCATTTGGCTACGGAACCCTAAAAACCGCTAGAAGTAACAGCAACTGTCCAAAAAAATTTTTGTGGTTGAAATATTGTGTCGCTGTCGCAAACAGACAAAAAATCTCTTGAACACGGACAAAAAAAAAGGACGGACGTAACCTTGTCTAATCCAGAGTGAAGCTGACAGCTGACAGCTTGCTTACCATGTGTGCGTAATTCTGTAATTTTTGATTCGCGATGGTGTCAATGTCGTAGCCGTATGGTGTCAATGTGTGGGTGTGTGTACTTGTACGAATACAGAGTTGGTATTCCTATGGGTGCTTCACTGAATTTGTTCTTGGGAATACGTCAACAAAGAATCATCAAAATCGGTTTGCCCAGTCCAAAGTTCTGAGGTAACGAACATAAAAAAAAAATCCGGTCGAATTGAGAACCTCCTCCTTTTTTTGAATTCGGTTAAAAATACACACAAAAATTATGAGTACCCTCAAAGTTTGAGTTGAGTTGAGTTTCTCAAAATTTCATTAGTGTGAAAAAACTCTTTTACTGTGAGACCATGGCTTATCGTCGTTTTTTTAAGAAAGCGATTTGTGTTTTTACTTGAGGTTGAATTGTTTCGCTTTTAGGGCAAAAGCTATTTTTCATCTTTCTTAAAGGTATTTGGTTACTAGGAATCTTGGCTTCGAGAATTCCGGTAAAGGGAATAATAATATCAGATGACTTGTTAATTATAAGCATATTTATTTGGATGATGATAGGAATTTTCTGTTGAACTTGACGGGGTAGAAGCTACTTATCAAAATTTGCAGTTGTTATGAAGTCATAATTAAAAACTCAAGAATTTTTATATTTTTTATGGATAAAGCCGGCAAACGAGCTGACAATCCACCTGATGGTAAGCGGCTATCGTCGCCTATGAACATCAGCAACACCAAAGGCATCACTGATGCGTTGCCGACCAAAAACGAAAGAACAAGGAGAAAAAAAAAGAAAAAGAAAATTTGGATGTATGGATCTTATACATATAATATTTGAATCAAAATTCAGTTCTGATGATGAAATGAGTCATAAATAATCTGTAATAATGGAAATCTAAGAGACGAATAGATCAAAATACCTCAGGCTATGTTTTAAGCAACAACCTATAATTGTCCCACTGCTGGCCTCGGGGTCTTCTCTCACAATGTGAGAGGTACAGGCCATAGTCTACCACGCTGACCAAGTGTGGATTGGTAGACTTCACACACCTTTAAGAACTTTATGGAGAACTCTCAGGTGTGCATTTAAAATCAAAGATGCGTTCCAGGATTTGAACTCGGGCCCCTGCGTTCGGGAGACCAACGTTCTGACCGCTAGGCTATCACTGCTATCAAGCTATGTTTACAATACATCAAGTCTATGAACTGTAGCATAGTTGCCAATGGTGTAGACATAGACAGGTCATGCTGTCTACCTCATCATGATGTCCCAGCTATCACAACTTTATATTAAAGTCGTATAATGGAAAACTTTGGATTTTATAACGAGGTGAGCTGTGGAGAATAACAGGCTGCGTTCATACTGTAATGTTATTTTTATGTAGCTCGCCGATAAATGAACTGACGATCCACCTGATGGTCAATGATCATCGTCGCCTATAGACATCAATAACGCCAAAAATCCGTTACTATTGGAATCGAACCTGGGATTCTTCGCTAGCAATTGGGTTGTAGTTTTCAATAAATGTCACCGATAAGTTAGTTCTCTTTGTGTGTCCACGCGACTTGCGTGTATTGATACAAAGACACGCAGAAAAATGGGTATAGCTATACACAGAAAATGAAGTGTATGTAGGTTTTTGAAGGTTTTATTTAGATACTAACTTTTAGTGCTCCTTCCTATAATTATAATGACCTTCTGTACAAAGTTTCATGCTTCTGGGCCCACTGGCTTAGACTGTGTAATAACGTTTTTTTAAAGAATGACAAATGATTATAAAATAATCACCATAGCGAAATAAGGCAATGTCAATTTTTCTTCTTTCATTACCTGGACGAAAAATCCTTTCATTATTATATGTAGTACGGTGTAGACTCAGCCTAATGGTACGTTGAAAGAATAATAATTTAAAAAGGTATCATCACATCATCTTTTATTTAAAAGTTTAGAAACTGTTTTTGCAGTAGATATTATGTATAAGTAAAGACATTGTAAAGCATTGTCCTAATATAATAACTTAATCCTAACTAAACGATACGGTATAATTAAGAGTTCAGTACGTCCCTAATTTCTCAAATTATATGTATACTAGCGGTCTGCCTACGGTTTTATCCGCAATCTTTAGGATAATAAGTATCCTATACGTTATTCCAAATCATAATTTATCTTTATGCTAAAGGGATTTGAACATCCGGAACTAAATATCTAGCAACTAACAAAATATCGATCTTCCCATGGGGATGTTTAACCGCGGTAAAAAGTAGCCTACGTTACTCTCTACCCTCCTCACTGTCTCCATACACAAAAACCATAACAAATAACAGCTTCATTGCGACGTAAAAGACGGACAAACAAACAAACAAACAGACTTTCACATTTATAATATTAGTGTGGATATGGATTACAAGTTAATTAACACTTGCTCTGGTAAAGAACAACATCGTGAAACCAGGGTACCTTGTCTTTGATCTCACTTATCAAGCATGTGAAGCGCGACTTTGCATTTACCGCAGCGAAGCAGGTTAAACAATATCTTTTGTGAGAAACCAGGGCCCAGCACAAGACAATTTTAGTGTTTTTTATGGAAATAGCCAGCAAATGAGCTGACGATCCACCTGATGGTAAGTGGCAATCGCCCATCGACACTAGAGACACCGAAGGCATCACTGATGCGTTGCCGGCCAAGAAAGAAAGAAGAAAAAGAAAGAAAGAACTGGCTCTCAAGCCCCCAGCCGGAACAGATGAGTTATGTTACATAACGAAAAACTAAATTATTAAACAAAGTTGACCTTCAAAGTTTTTACTACAGAATCGGCCTCAGCTAATAATCGATCTTCAATTGATTTATTTTTTACTAGCTGACCCAGTGAACTTCGTATCGCCATACAATCTATTTTTTTTTCTAAAATAAAAGTGGCCTATGTTACTCCTTGTTAAATTAGCTATCTGCCAATGAAAGTCCCGTCAAAATCGGTCTAGCCATTTCAGAGATTAGCTGGAACAAACAGATAGACAGACAGACAGACAAAAATTGTAAAAAATGTTGTTTTGGTATATGTACCGTGTATACATCCAAATGCACTTAGTAAAAGCGGTTATTTTAATATTACAGACACTCCAATTTTATTTATTTGTATAGATCTACGAGTCACTTGGTAACTCGTCATCAAGTAGTGTTACAGGTAAACAGACGTAGAGGAAGCATTAAGTAATCTCTTATCACTAACTATTGTTTAAATAAATACTAAAAGTGCCACTAATAAAATTTAACATTAAGAAAATTACAATTTTGTAATAAAACATATGAGTTGTTTTCTTATTTTGCCCGTAGTGAAAAATTCAATTATGTGACTTATCTCTTTTTTCCTTGACACCACAGATTTGGTCCAACCACCTTTATTACAACTACTATTCGGAAATAACCGAACTCCTCTACAGTGTCTACGCCGTGCTACGAAATTGTAGCAGTGCTACGAAATCTAGAATTCTACGCTACAACTTTTAAACGGTTTTATTTTAGTGTGTTTGTTTGGTGAAATCTTACAAGCCTAATTAAACCTACTTCCTCTAACTCCAAGGAGTTAAAATTTTGCATATTGCTTTAGTTCTGATGACAATCAAATGCATGATTGAACACAATGTTAGATTATCATTCATCGGCTACAAAAAAACATTCTATGATTGCAATCTATTCACAACTTGGCTTTCAAAATTAACGAATAGCAAAATGTACTTTCAGTGAGTAAACAATAGTTAAATAATTCGCAATAACCCGTTTCGATACTTTAGTTTTTGTTACATCTATGCGCTGTTAGGGTGCGGTTACATTGCAGCGCAGTTTAAAGATAACACTAATGCGGTCGAAACGAATCGTACCCGCGAGAATTCTTCACGTGTAACGTTAGGTACTGTAAATGCATTCAAGAATGATTGTTTTCTATGGTTAGCTTAGTTCTTTGCACATACCGCCTTCAACTATTCTTTGCACATCCTGAAGGTTGAATGTTAGATAATGCTACTTAGCTTTAAGGCTTCCCGCCCACGTCCGATAGTCGGTGACCGATTTTTTTGTAGGAGAAAAATAGAACGTACTGATAGCAATAGTGCAACGCACACGTCCTACAAAAAGTCGGTCAGAAATAATATGGCAGGAAAAATCGGCCCGATTATCTGTCCTACAAAAAGACTGACGTGGGCGGGAAGCGTAAGTCCGCCAATTGTACCACTTTTTTGGTTCAATAGAGATTAAATAAATAAATATTATACGTTTCTGTTTAAAAATGGTATAGAATTATCCTATAGGTTTTTCTATAAGGTAGAGAGAAGTAATCTTTATTTTAGTTTTATCTGTGAGGATTTTAATTTTACATGCACTAAGTAAACCGTACAGTACATTATTTTTGACTATCAAAGATCCTTATGATACACTAGCTGACCCGGCGAACTTCGTATCGCCTAACAAACTTTTTTTTTCTAAAATAAAAGTAGCCTGAGTTACTCCTTGTTACATCAGCTATATACCAGTGCAAGTCCCGTCAAAATCGGTTCAGTCATTTCAGAGATTAGCCGAAACAAACAGACAGACAAAAATTGTAAAAAATGTTGTTTTGGTATATGTACCGTGTATACATCCAAATGCACTTAGTAAAAAGCGGTTATTTTAATATTACAGACACTCCAATTTTATTTATTCGTATAGATGTATAGATATAATTGATGATGATAAAGCGCTACCCCAGTCTTTCTGTGCACTTTCGCACCAGAATAATTATGTAAATAGTCATTACCTGTACAGAATAGAATAATTAAAGAAACTTGTGTCAGAATATTACTATAGCGTCTGCCATTAAAACAATGTCGGACAATTCTAACACCATCGCAATGCTTGGTAATTAAGGCTAGGCAATCCAGCAGAGGCCGCCTTTTTGAGTTTTTTAAATAACATCTGAGACATAGCAAATAGGTTTATTAAAATCTGAAAGAAGACATGTATTAGTTATAAATAATAAATGCTTACACATACACCCCCGCAATAGGTTACGGATTACGGATCTAGTCTAGGCAAAGTCGCTTTCAGTTACAAAATCTTATTTTCCAAGTAAAAGTACACCTTTTTTAATATTTTTTTTCAATATTATGACTAAACTACCGACATTTTTCATTTAATTTTTAAACTCAACTAAAGACACTAAATATTTCTAGGTACATAAATACGCTGAGTTTAATTTGATACAATGATTGTCTTAATTACTATGTTAAATACTATGTTTTAATATTAATTTGCAAGCGCGGTGACTCAGCAGGCCCGATCAGTTGCGCGCTGGCGCTTAGGGATAACGGGTAATTTGGTTGAATCCTCCCTAAGAGTAGGGACCCTAACTGGACTCGGCATACAGGAATACACAAAATAAATGTGTTTGCGTGTTCGTACACAGCAATGTACACACCCTAACATTTCATTCTCTGAATATTAGTTCATATGCGATGGAGCTTTGTTTGTCTTCCAAGTAGACTTGCTGATAGTCCTTGTAGTTGGATGGGATAGTAGGACGATATTTAGTAAAGACTATTAGTGCGGTACCTCAACGGAATGAGAAGGCGACGTCGCCGGCCACGTATCCAAACAGTTTATATTAAATTGTGGCTATTGGCTACATTGCCACACCGTCGCCAAGTGAGGTAGCCGCCATACATTTCAATATAACAATATAAACTGTTTGGATACGTGGCCGGCGACGTCGCCTTGGCGTCCCGGTGATGTACCGCACTTAGAAGCTATTTATATTCAAATAAATTCAGTTTTTTTCATTTTGTAAAGGGTACTCTTTTACATTAATATAATACCGCTGATTCTTCTTTATCACAGAAAAAAATCATCAAAATCGGACCACCTTGTGCCGATTGCTGCGTGATCATACATTAAAAAAATAGACGTGTCGAATTGAGAACCTCCTCCTTTTATTTCGTTGGTTATAAATAATTACTTACTGCCTTTGAATAAAGCTTTGTGCGTTTTTACCAATTGTAGCTTATTAAGTAAACACATTCTAGTACTAGTGAGTTTAGTGACTCGCTCCATTACTCTCCTACCACTAAACAAGCGTTAACGCCTCATTCGGTTTTTGGGTCAACATGGAGGCTTTAGTACTCCATGAATTTTTGACATCCCCATCACTCGGCTTCGGCTACTCCAAGTTTATTCTCTTAATTGCCTTGCGAATCGAATTCTCTGTTACTTGAATTTTAATTAATTAGAAATCGATTTTTAGTAATTTCTCACCCTCAGTTTTCACCTTTGGAATTACTTTTGCCTCGTACCCACGACAAGAACTGTTCTTTATGTGAATTATTTTTTGCAGGATCTGCTTTTTTAAGATATATAGACTCTATATAAGTATATAGATACATAATATATGAACATATAGTTTTATTATAATTCTATATCTCAGACACAGTTTTAAGTACGCATTCAATATATGTTCCAAAAATTTTCTCACATCAGATAGCTGGAAGAGATTACTAAGATTAGTGCTTTTGTACTAATTCTCCTATTGTAACTTTATGTAATACCTGTGTACAATAAAGCATTAAATAAATAAACTTCTACGTGTTCAGCCCTAAGCAGAGTTAACTGTCGTTGAAATTGCTCAATCTAGCATGTAGTTTAGTATTCGCTACTTAGCTATGAACGAGTACCCAACGAGGGCTTCGCTAAACCACTCAGGGGGAGGCCTGCCTTCGGATGCACAGCCTTTGAAGAGCCTCTTTGATCAGTTTACGCCGTGAGTCGTGGGTTAACCCTGTGTTGTATGTCGCGCGATTTAATACCTAATATCTTTATGATGTAACTGTACCTAATGTAAAATTCAGGGGCGTAGCTACCACCGTATCAGCCGTATCACTTATACGGGGTCCCCAGCGTATAGGGGCCCCCACTAACACTCCCAAAAAAAGCTCGCCAGCGGCCTACGACCGCTAATAGTTGGCATTCCTTTTATATTTGACAGCTGACGTTGAGGGGGCCTCATAACAAATATTGATATGGGGCCTCCTTAGGGCTAGTAGCTACGCCACTGGTAAAGTTAATTGTATTTTTAAGTTATCGATATGCATGATTAAATATTTATCTATAGTAGTTCTATAGTAGGGGAATGTGGGGGGAAACCGGACAGGGGGTAAAAACAGATAGCTGCTATTTTACTAGTAGGCATATAGCTATCTCGTTTTAAATAGTCAAACGTTATTTGGGAACACTCGGGCAGTTTGCTTGCAAAAGGCGGACACGATAGAATTTCATCGCGTGCTTGTACTCTACAAAATAGAAAAAATTGGTAAGTTATCTAATATTTTGTAATTTTTGACGTATTCTCATTTGTTTTGGCCATGTACAATCATAATTTAACATTATTTTCATAATATCTTGGTTATTTAAGTTAAAAAAACAGCATTAATTGTTGCTGTGAGTCTAAGAATAAAATTTTTGCAAGTAGTATTTTGAAAGTGGCACCTGTGGGGTACGACCGGACGGGGTGATATCGGGTATCCGGTGTCACCCCCAATCATTGAATAGGTTATGTCTGTTTATTTACCTAAAATCTTAAACCTTTACTTTATTTATTTTTTCATAAGTATGTTTACAGGACCTCAGTATCAGTTGAGTTGAAGAGAAACGTAGGCTCCCTATGGGTATTCTATAGTCTGTACAACGGGGAATATTCTGAAGAACTGTTCGGTTTAATACCTGCGATTGATTTCCGTCATCACGCATCACGGTGTACCAGGTTTCATCAACACCACCTTAATACTTGGCGTTATTCCACAGTTCGCTTTTCACGTAATTTGGAACGCACGTGTGGAACGAACTTCCTGCATCGGTGTTCCCACTAAGCTTTGACATGGAGTCCTTCAAGAAGCAGGTCTATTGTTTTCTTCGAGGCCGGCAACGCATTGGTGACGCCCCCGGTATTACTAATATCCATGAGCGGCTGTGATCACTTACCATCAGGTGACTCATCAGCTCGTTTGCCTGCATAAAAACATATCCGTATTCACCCCGATGACTAAAAATGCGTATCCGGTTTTACCCATAGGTATGGGGTGAATCCGGATTTATGTTTTTTATTAAAATATATTTCTACTTCTTTTTATCTTTATTGATTTCGGATATTTTTTGCCAAAGTAATGTCTTACTTATGTTCTTTGAGAAATGTTGTTAATTTTTTAAATATATAACATTTTAACGAATTTATGGTGTTTTTTTCTTAACTATCCGGTGTCACCCCACTCTCCCCTACTTAAATCAGGAATTTCGGAATCCACTAAATACATCGATTGAGATGAGTCTTCCTCAACACAGTCACTAACGGTTACTTTAATCGCTCCTTAGTAATTAATCACCATACAAATTCTGTATTAAGGAGCGATTTAAGTAACCGAGTGACTATGAGTTGAGGCGTTAGATGTACTTAGAGACAGTCTGATTTAAAAATTAACGTGGGTGCTACATGTTGAATTATTGTTTAATAGTGACAATACTACGAGTATATAATAATAATTATGATATACTATAATCTTAATAATTAGGACATTTGATAATAAATAAATATTAATGAACGTTTCTTTTTCAATGTTGTCTATACTAATATATAAAGAGGAAAGATTTGATTTTTTGTTTGCATTGAATAGGCTCCGAAACTACTGAACCGATTTCAAAAATTCTTTCACTGTTGGGAAGCTACACTATCCCCGGATAACATAGGCTATATTATATTTTCAAAAAAATTAGAGATCCTTAATAAAACTCCAATAATGTACCCCAAGGTGTAAAAAAATAAGAAATCCGAAGCAAAGCGAGGGTGGTTACTCGTCTATACTAATATATAAAGAGGAAAGATTTGATTTTTTGTTTGCATTGAATAGGCTCCGAAACTACTGAACCGATTTTAAAAATTCTTTCACTGTTGAGAAGCTACACTATCCCCGAGTAACATAGGCTATATTATATTTTCAAAAAAATTAGGGATCCTTAATAAAACTCCAATAATGTAACCCAAGGTGTAAAAAAATAAGAAAACCGAAGCAAAGCGAGGGCGGTTACTCGTATTAAATAAATAGAAATTAATGTTTCCATATAATTCACATAACTAATAACGCTATAAACGCTAACACACTCATACCCCCGCAGTAGGTTTTTACCTGTGTCGCGGGTGGCATGGACGACACATAATTTATAACACATCATAATCACACCCATGACCGGAGTGCAAATATTTATCTGTCACACAAATATCTGCTCCGGCCGGGAATCGAACCTGGGACCCCTCGCTTCGCAGGCAGGGTCGCTACCAACTAGGCTACAGGGTCGTAATCTATTAATACTTAATACCTACTCACTGTCTGTTCTACTCAATCCCAAGCTGAGATTAATCCCCTGAAAGAATAACTAATAGGTAAAGCTGAACTTCAGTGATAGTTATAGTTCGGCAGTTTGATAGGTACAATCGTTCGATTTGATCAAATCGTCCAGTTGATCAAATCGAGATCATAATAAAATTTTCACTGATTCTCGTAATTCGTTTGTAGTACGACAATGATTGTTCTGCCTTACACGTGGGAAATTTTATTGACACAGTATTGAATTTGTATAGATATTAAATTATGCGTCAGTGTTGTAGATCTATGCCTAGCATGTATACTATAGGATATTATGATCAAAATGTAACGTCAATGTATGTACATGGAAGATATTTCAGAAAAATTGTTAATAATGAGGGATTCATCATCTCTTTCGTTACGCTCTTGTCAGAGCGGTCGTGGTCATCATTTCTCAGTCACACGTTTGACGATCCGTCTCCATTCTTCCCGGACAGCTGCTTTTCGGGAGCATACATGTAATGGGACGTCCACTGCAGCCTATACTTGGTCCGTCCATCTCATAGGCGATAGGCATAATGAGGGATTAACTGATAGGGATTCTCAACTTGAGGAGGTCTAAACATACTCCACCACGCTGCTCCAGTGCGGATTATCGCGAAAACTGTTATTTGGGGGTATACAGATAAGTCTCTTTCTTTGTCTACTATTTCAGCTAATCTCAGCTTAAATTAAAAATATTTTTGATCTTTTTTTTGTTAATGAACTTGAAGATAGTCGTCACCGTCGTTCACGGTCATAAGAAACGCAGACATCAATATGCGATAAATAAATTTTTAAGCAAATTTTTTCACACCTTGGTTCACGTTACTGATGTTTTAGCAAGGATCCCTAATTTTTTCTAGAAATAAATATAGCCTATGTTACTCAGGGATAATGTAGCATTCTAATGGTGAAAGAATTTTTAAAATCGGTTCAGTAGTTTTTGAGTTTATTCGTTTATTCTCTTTATATATTAGTATAGATTTACTTCAAATATTTCCACGCGATATAATGTCTACGTACCTTCGCGGTAACGCTTTTTAGTGACAAAAATCGCCTAAGACCCCCTCTATATAGAAGTTTCACTTCAATAATGATTTACCGGTCAAAAAAAACTTGAACTAAATTGAACTTTGCAACTAGCGCCTTTCCCGCGGATTTGTCCGCTTTTGGCCTTTTTCCGGGATAATAAGTATCCCATGTCCTGTTCCACATCATGGTCTAGTAGTGTACTACTTTTTAAAAATCCCGTCCAGTAGTTTTTGCGTGAAAGAATAACAAAAATTCCCCATTTTTTAAGTAGGAATGTCATCTCATTTACATGTGTACAAAATTTCAGCTCAATCGAACACTGGAAAGTAGGTCTTTAGCTTACAAGATTTGATTCAGTTTACTCACTACAGTTGAAACTCAATAAATAATTTATATTATTTATATTACTTACTACAGTTGAAACTAAATAAAAGCACTGAAATAATTTATGGGGAATGCAAACGTAACATCGTTGCTGCTGCCATCTTGTGGTGGGTTGAGGACACTCAAAAGCAAACTGTGCACGATGAAAAATTACAAATGAATTAGCCGTACTGAAGCGGCTTGCTAGTGTCGTATGAGGCGACAGAAGCCGGCCCGTTTTTTATTATTACTAAGACATTAATACTACAACTAGTATAATTATCCTTCCGGCGGGAAATCGAACCCCCGTCTCCCGCGTGACAGGCGGGAATACTGACGATACTACCGAAGAGGCTTCCGTGCTTCGGAGGGCACGTAAAGCCATCGATTCCGGTTGATATCGTAAGGTAACAGTCTTTAAGCCATGTCGGAGGCCCTCGGGCGGCATGAAAACTTCCGGCAATTGGGTTGGCCACTAACCCCTCCACCAATCTGCACTGGAGCAGCGTGGTGGAGTATGCTCTAGGCCTCCTCAAGAGGAGAGACCCGTGCTCAGTAGTGGGCCGTTAATGGGTTGAAGCCAGTTATCCTTCCCGGGGGCCTGAATCTATCTACCACTCTCTTTATAATGGTCCTTATTGGCCTTAAAATAAAGATGATTTTATTTTTTAAAACAGGGAACCCAAAATAACTTCTAAGAGTGCATCGCTCAAAGGCGTTATGTTCAACGAACTAGAAAATTTACCCTCGATCTACAAACCTATAATCTTAAAAATAAAATAAAATCAACAAAAAACAATTAGACCGGAAACTAGCCGTTAAACAAAGGCTTTAGCTCCACAGTTCAAATTGCTTCACTGATCAAACGTGCTGCGCGGACGACAGTCCACACTCGACTGACCAGCTAACGTCATAATTTAAATAAAGAACGCAGCGAGCGCGTCTAATGATTGGTCAGGGCTAATCCCGCTGAGGGTAATCGGGTGTTCTGATTGGTCCTTTGATCGTTCAACGCTTCGATAGTTCTTACCCACAAAGGTCCTACAGGACTTGTGTTGTTTATAGGTTATTTTAATATTTTCTTTTGATTTTCAGAGCGAAAGCGCATCGGGGGTTGAGACGTGAGGTGCAGTGTACTTGAAAATTTTTTGCATGATTTCCTTTTTACTAGGATAATTTTATCTTGCATGAGAGAAATAACCAATGACCAAGTAATCTCGTTGGAAACTTATGAATTGTTCTAACGAGTGTAAAAAGCAAGCAAATAAAAGTGCTCTAAGAGGCTCAGAGATTGATGAACGCAAAACTAAAAAAGTAGTTAGTGCGTATAGATCAAACATTTTTTACCAGATATTATTTTAATACTTAGAACAGTAGTTGCATATACCTAATTTAACCAAAATAGGAAATATTAAGCGTTTAGGATCAACTTTTAATTTGGCATAGTTGCTACTCACGTTACCGTGTGAACCGTTTTATGCTATTATGTATTCTGTGCTGTTACTTCATACTTTTGAGCCCACAAAAAGGAAGTCAGAAAAATAACAAAAATAATTAATGTACTATTAATTCCATTCAATAATTTCACCGCTGGTAGTGCAGCGTGTATACAGCTCACCTATGAACTTGCGTACGGTTAAATTATTTCATCAGACTCATTTTCTTCAATATATTCATAATTACAATACAGTTTACAGTTATTACACAACAGTATCAACAAGAACGGTATTCGTACTGCCCCGCGCATTCGCTGCAAGCCACAGGTAGGAGTGGGGGATGAGGACCACGGTCTCGTTGTACCGCTTGTAGATCAACACGTCGGTCTGTGTCGATATTATCTTGATACCGTCATTATCTTTTATATTAAGAAATAAAACCTGTTCTTTACACAATGATGTAATTACAGTACAGTTTACAATAATTACAAATAATTACAGTAATTACACAACAGTGTCAACACGCACGGTAGTCATACTGTCCCGCGCACTCTCCACAGGCTACATCCAGGTAGGAGTGGGGGATGAGGACCACAGTCTTGTTAGGGTTCCGTAGCCAAATGGCAAAAAACGGAACCCTTATAAATTCGTCATGTCTGTCTGTCTGTCTGTCTGTCTGTCTGTCTGTCTGTCTGTCTGTCTGTCCGTCCGTATGTCACAGCCACTTTTCTCCGAAACTATAAGAACTATACTGTTGAAACTTGGTAAGTAGATGTATTCTGTGAACCGCATTAAGATTTTCACACAAAAACAGAAAGAAAACAATAAATTTTGGGGGTTCCCCATACTTAGAACTGAAACTCAAAAATGTTTTTTTCATCAAACCCATACGTGTGGGGTATCTATGGATAGGTCTTCAAAAATGATATTGAGGTTTCTAATATAATTTTTTTCTAAACTGAATAGTTTGCGCGAGAGACACTTCCAAAGTGGTAAAATGTGTGTCCCCCCCCCCCTGTAACTTCTAAAATAAGAGAATAATAAAACTAAAAAAAATATATGATGTACATTACCATGCAAACTTCCAACGAAAATTGGTTTGAACGAGATCTAGTAAGTAGTTTTTTTTTAATACGTCGTAAATCGTAAACCACAAAAAACATCGATCAAAGTTACAACGAACTAAAAGAACTTTTATATTATGTTACTTGCTGCTACGGAACCCTTCATGGGTGAGTCCGACTCGCACTTGGCCGCTTTTTTGTACCGCTTGTAGATCAACACGTCGATCTGTGTCCATACTATCTTGATAACGTCGTTATCTCTTATAGTAAGAAATAAAACCTGTTCTTTACACAACGATATAATTACAATACAGTTTACTATAATTACAAATAATTACAGAAATTACACAACAGTATCAACACGCACGGTAGTCATACTGTCCCGCGCACTCTCCACAGGCTACATCCAGGTAGGAGTGGGGGATGAGGACCACGGTCTCGTTGTACCGCTTGTAGATCAACACGTCGGTCTGTGTCGATATTATCTTGATACCGTCATTATCTTTTATATTAAGAAATAAAACCTGTTCTTTACACAATGATGTAATTACAGTACAGTTTACAATAATTACAAATAATTACAGTAATTACACAACAGTGTCAATACGCACGGTAGTCATACTGTCCCGCGCACTCTCCACAGGCTACATCCAGGTAGGAGTGGGGGATGAGGACCACAGTCTTGTTGTACCGCTTGTAGATCAACACGTCGATCTGTGTCTATACTATCTTGATAACGTCGTTATCTCTTATAGTAAGAAATAAAACCTGTTCTTTACACAACGATATAATTACAATACAGTTTACTATAATTACAAATAATTACAGAAATTACACAACAGTATCAACACGCACGGTAGTCATACTGTCCCGCGCACTCTCCACAGGCTACATCCAGGTAGGAGTGGGGGATGAGGACCACGGTCTCGTTGTACCGCTTGTAGATCAACACGTCGGTCTGTGTCGATACTATCTTGATACCGTCGCCGGTTGGGAAGAGGCTGGAAGCAAATTATACCTTAAAATTTACCTGTAGTTTATAAGAAAGAAAGAAAGAAACATTTATTCCGACACAGGCATTGAAACAATGATTAAAATCGGTGGTACATTATTACATAAGCAATAATTATTAATTGCATTTGGAGTTGCAGCTACCAGCATGCCGGAAAAGGGTCGCACTCAGAAAACGGCGTAGGAAGCACCAGGTACTTTCTACGTCTTCTGATTTTTCAGTGCGCCCGTTAGTCGCGTGTAGATCGGCAAGCGGCACAGCACGTGCATTTCTAGTGATTAATCGGACTGCAATTTCGAAACCAATTACGATAATACTTAATAATACTTAATACCCAGCTTTTTATTAATGAAATGAAACTTAAAACAAAATAGAACATGAAATTGCGGTAAAATTCAATTACAACTATATTATTAGTGGATATTAAACTAATAACAGACAAAGTAACGGAAATATGCATAAAAAATGGAGATTACTACCCAATATTGGCGGGACATCTGTTTGAGGTTATTATAAAGAAAGAATTTGCTACATCGGCCGGCTATACCTTACAGGTAAGTTATTTCATTTATTACAATTATTGCCTATCCTATTAACATAGTAAATGAGGTAAATCTTACTAGTACACTAAAATGTATTTTGCGTGCTAAGGCACTGTGTGTTAATCTTATGTAATTTTTGTAAAGTGTGTGTGTGTGTGTGTGCGTGTGAGTGTGTGTTCGAGTGTGTGTTCATGTGTGTGTGTGTGTGTGTGTGTGTGTGTGTTTCCGTGTGTACACTAAATCGTTTTCTGTAAGTTTAAAAGGTGTATTTTGTATTTGTGTTTAAAACTTGTTATTGTTTTCAGGCTGCGAAGAGGTGGAGGCAAATTGTTCCAGCTAGCCAGAGCCAGAGCTATGGATTCTGTTAATGACGCATGAATTAACGGGCTAGGATGCAGATGGAGCAGGAAAATTGCACTCACGTGAAACTGTTTATAGTCTTCGGACCATCTGGAAGTTCATCGCATTTGCCTATAACGATGCTGTCTTCGGCAACCACTATCTTGATTCCGCCATCTTCTAACCGTAGAATGGCGAAACTAAAATTTGACAAATTATTAAATTTATATTTTTAGCTGTATTCGGTGTGATAAATAGAGTATAATCTTTTAAGTATATTGGCTGAAAGTAGATTAGACAAAGTCATTAAAAAAACCGTCAGATGACTTTATTGTATAAATTGTTTAGGGCTTGTTTCACAATCTTCAAGTAGAGTCCTGAATAAGCTATTCGCCGGTTAAAGTGACGTTAAAGTGTCATTTTACATACACGAAATGTCAACTTAACCAACGAATAGCTTACTTCGGACTTACTTGAAGATTGTGAAACAAGCCCTTTTTTTTTAATTTATTTAATAAGGACTTTGTCGCAGAGCGACTACATCGTCCCATAAAAAACCTCATACAATACCACACAACAATGCAAATTAGATAAAAAAAGTTAATAATTATTTACTTAAACCTAATTCCGCTAATTTAAGAAGCACAAGCCCTTAAAGTTATAATTATGTAGTAGTTAATATTATGGCGCCGTCGACTTTATTCACCTGGGTTAGTTCACCCAGATGTCTAATTCTACTGTGCTGTTCAACCAGGTGAATCAAGTCTACCTACCAACGTGAATTACTCTATACAATACAAAAACATTCGCATTTCGCAAACTTTCGCATTAATAATTTTAGTATTAAATAGGATAAGATAGGATTATTAAAGCAGTTATAATACCTAGGTTTCTCAGAACAGTCAGCCAGAGCTAAAGTTTCTTTGCAACGTGAACGCGGTGGCAAGTTGCCCACTGCGCCGGATAGAGTCTGGACCGTGAATTCCTGAAGACGGCACTCTCCTGTTAACAAAATATTAAATAAAAAACGCTCTCATAGCCCCACACTAATATTCCCTGTGTCGTGGGTGACATGGACAAAAGACAAGAAAATACACCCAGATCGAGGCAGGTTACAGGTTAGGCAATGTTATAATTACGCCCCACGGGTCGTCGGGTATGATAACGCGTGGGTAGCTACCACCCTTTTAAAATTGATCGTTAACTTTAGTTAAGTTCTTTCTTTATTTTTCCTCTCTCTTTCTAGGCCGGCAACGCATCAATATTAAAGTGTTTCAAGAATGCGATTCCACCTCTCACTTTCTCGCCAAAAACACGTCCATGAGGAGCTCGTCTACTCATTTGGTAAAACTTGAAAAACCCTCACAGTTTTATTTCCACCAAACATAGCTAACGCCATGTCGAATCATCAGCCTTCGAGCCATCAGCTTTCAAAGAAATATACATTATTTTTTGTAGAGGATTCCCCTAGAGTCCAATACTCACGGTACAAGCCGAACTTCTTCATGAGCTGCATGTTAGCGAGGTTGTCCAGCAGCCAGGCGAAGTTGTCCGACTTGAAGGTAATGTCCGCGCCGCTGTTGATGCTGATGGACGCCATACCGTTCTTCTCCTAAACCAGAGGAGTAGACAGTTTAAGTGGATAGAGAAGTAGGAAAGTGTTCCATAAGCCGGGTTGGAGCAAGTCAGAGACCTTCGTTTGACATATAATTCTTCTAGAAAAATAAATCAAAAAAATAACCGACATCAAAATTAGGGATAACTTAAAAACTACTCGTCAGATCTTAATCAAATTTAAATGGGACTATATGGCAAGCACCAGCTTTCAGATATAAGAAAAATCATCAAAATCGGTGGCCCTCAGTAAAAAGTTATAAGTTAATACACATAAAAAATAGAGTAGATTTGAGAACCTCCTCCTTTTTTTGAAGTCGGTTAACCTTAACCTTCTGACATATGAGTTGTAGTAATGTCTTCTCCTGTCAACCAGAGAACTCAAAATTTTATTTTAGAGAATAGAAGATAGAGATGTAGGAGGAAAGTGTTCCATAAGCTATAAACTTTTTCACCAATCTGCAATGGAACACCAATGGAGAATACTCTATTGGGCTAATAATGAGTCAAATTCCTTACCTTGATCAAAGCTGAGGAATTAATAGTGTCCTTGTCTAAGTGTTGTACTATCTGACCGAGCGTGGTGTCTCGCCCAAACCCAACTTTAGGGAGAATGTCGAATTCGTGGAGCTGAAACAAAAAGCGGCCAAGTGCGAGTCGGACTCACCCATGAAGGGTTCCGTAGCAGCAAGTAACATAATATAAAAGTTCTTGTAGTTCGTTGTAACTTTGATCAATGTTTTTTGCGGTTTACGATTTATGACGTATTAAAAAAAAACTACTTACTAGATCTCATTCAAACCAATTTTCGTTGGAAGTTTGCTTGGTAATGTACATCATATAATTTTTTTAGTTTTATCATTTCCTTATTTTAGAAGTTACGGGGGGGGGACACACATTTTACCACTTTGGAAGTGTCTCTCGCGCAAACTATTCAGTTTAGAAAAAAATTATATTAGAAACCTCAATATCATTTTTGAAGACCTATCCATAGATACCCCACACGTATGGGTTTGATGAAAAAAGCATTTTTGAGTTTCAGTTCTAAGTATGGGGAACCCCCAAAATTTATTGCTTTTTTTCTATTTTTGTGTGAAAATCTTAATGCGGTTCACAGAATACATCTACCTACCAAGTTTCAATGGTATAGCTCTTATAGTTTCGGAAAAAAGTGGCTGTGACATACGGACGGACAGACAGACAGACAGACAGACATGACGAATCCATAAGGGTTCCGTTTTTTGCCATTCTGCTACGGAACCCTAAAAAGCGAACACAAACGAATCAAAAAAAAATTATGGCCACCGTTTTTAAAACCTAAATTTTACCGAAAAATAGTCGACTTCAAGAAAAGTCTTTTGTCTGTATACCTACCTATAAAAATCCATGAATAAACGTCCCATTGTATTTCATTTGTTATTTATCACAGTCAGTTTCAATTTATTACTTCCCTAGGAGTAGGTACGTAAAACACATATTTTTATTTACTCCGTTGATCCACTTACGTAAGACTGAATAAAAAAGATAGGTCCTATAAAATTTATTAACACCATACAGGATCTACAGGATGATAAATTATAATACAAAAATGTGAAGGCGATAAAATGCAAATACTTTATCGCTGAGGCTGGTTTAATTGGTGTTAAGGCAGCTCGCCGCTGGAAAACGTCAGCGTCAGGGTGCATTGTTATTCAAATCGAATTAAACGATAAATTAATTATTCATGGCTTAGACGTAATTCTTTTGAGTCAGTAAACTTTTTTACGCTTCCCGCCCACGTCAGACTTTTTTTGGGACAGATAATCGGGCCGATTTTTCCTGCCATGTTATTTCTGACCGATTTTTTTGTAGGACGTGTGCGTTGCACTATTGCTATCAGTACGTTCTATTTTTCTCCTACAAAAAATCGGTCACCGATTATTGCACGTGGGCGGGAAGCGTGAGGCTTCCCGCCCACGTCAGTCTTTTTGTAGGCCCGATAATCGGGCCGATTTTTCGTGCCATATTATTTCTGACCGACTTTTTGTAGGACGTGTGCGTTGCACTATTGCTATCAGTACGTTCTATTTTTCTCCTACAAAAAACCAGTCACCGACTATCGGACGTGGGCGGAAGCCTTATACTGTAAAACTTGGCTCGGTCTTTTTATTCCAGTAAATGCGGGTCGTGTACTTTGGTCGTCAAAATAAGAATTTATTTGGTGTCACTTTTGGTCAACCATTTTACCATGAGGTGAACGTCAGCTCGTTTTGCGGTAGTACACAAAAAATGATACTGGGAGTTGAAAGACAGCTTTAACTTTACTGTCCTGGCTAGCAATTCTCTTGTTAGAGAAACTTAATAGTTGTATATAACACGTACTATAATAACCATTTCTCTATAAAAAATATGAAAAAATCAAAGATATGTTTATAGGTATCCTGATAGATCCGGAGGGCACTTTACACGATTCGGACTGGTAACAATAACAGTAGCGCAACTTAGACGGAAGCAGGCAAAATAAGATCGACTGACTTGCATAAGTCTGTGACTGATTTAAGCACAAGTAAGCTCTAAACCTCCACTTTTATAAAGTCCGGTTTACACATATTAAGTAGTTAAGTAGATAAGTAAATTTTAACTAAATTTTAAGCGAATAATTTTTAGTGTCCGTCCACACGTAATAATTTAGTAAAGCTCTTTAGTTCATACAATTCTACTTAACTACTTAAGCATTTTACTAAATTTTAACTTAAAAGTGCCTGTCCACACATGTTAAGTGATAAGCCCCGCCCACCTACTTAACAGAAAATAGAAAAATTTCTAAATTACTTATCTACTTGATTACTTAACTACTAAATTACTTAACTACTAAATTGTCCGTTTACACGTATTAATTTACTTAAAATTTAGTTAACTACTTAACTACTTAATACGTGTAAACCGAACATAAGAAAACACACATTAAGGGGCCTATAAATGATCTGAAGCCTCTCACACAGCTTACTTTCCACCTGTATAATTCTTGACAAAAAATAACCGACTTTAGAATTAGGGATAACTGAAAAACTACTCGTCAGATCTTGCCCTTTAAATATGGTCCCACTACGAGACAAACACCAGCTTTCGAGTATAAAAAGAATCATTATAATCTGAATTTTATCAAAAAAAATAACCAACTTCAAAATAACTCAAAATCTACACGTCAGATCTAGCTCAAATTTAAGTGGGACTACATGACAAGCACCAGCTTTCGATTGAAAAAAGAATCATGAAAATCGTTTCTTCCAGTCGAAAGTTTTGGATAACAAACTTAAAAAAAAATACAGTCGAATTTAATACCTCCTCTTTTTTTGAAGTCGATTAAAAGTAGCCACCGCTTCTTAGTACCTAAACCTCGTATGTCCCTTACCTTTTCCCCTGATATCTTAACATCCACGACTCTCTCCAGCTCTCCGTGGACGTTCCTCGGTCTGCCCTTGTAGTCGATCACCAGCCTGCTGACTCCATCATCTGATGCGCAACTTTGATACCTGATACAAGTATAGTGTTATTTAGTACGAGTAACCGCCCTCGCTTTGCTACGGCTTTCTTATTTTTTTACACCTGAGCTTATATTTTTGGAGTTTTATTAAGGATCCCTAATTTTTTTGAAAATTTAATATAGCCTATGTCAGCCGGGGATAGTGTAGCTTCCCAACAGTGAAATAATTTTTCAAATCGGTTCAGTAGTTTCGGAGCCTATTCAATGCAAACAAACAATCAAATCTTTAGTTTTAGAAGTATGGAAGGTATTCATAAAAAAATACAATACATCAGTGAAAACTGCATATAAATCTGTTAAGCCGTTCCTGAGATTAACCGGAACAAACACAAAGACAAACAGACAAAAAAACTTAAACTCATTTATATGGAATCTATTGCGTTAATTAATACCGCTCTGGCCATACACTTGCCAACGTTGCATCGTTGCCAAGTTTGCAGCGGACTTGATGCGCCGTCCAGTAAACATGACGGTGTATGGCTATCTGGCTTTATCGCCATCAAGTCAAACTGGAAACTTGACAAGTATACTTGACTTAACTGCTGGCCATACATGATATACTTGATCATGGCCAGCAGTTAAAAGTTATCTGTACTACGCGTTCACTCTAAGTTTGCCCTCGTCGACCGTTACGATTTAACAGCTAACGGTACTGTAGACAAAAAAGTAATCAAATAATTTCACTAACTTAAATAACAAATTACGTTTGCCACTGTGCAAAACATTTTCTATTTTAGTCATTGTAGCGACAAAAATCAACGAACGTAAAATAAATCGATAGAAAAATAATTTAACGAAAGTAACATAAAAATCAACAACGAACTCAAGAACGCACGCGCCGCACGGGACCTCAAAAATACGCGACTAGCGTTGCTGTCCGTACTAAATGAGCTGCGGTATGAGGAAGCGAGGTAAGGGCAAACTTACAGTGAACGCGTAGTACATCTATACATCTATCCTATATCTATACAAATAAATAAAATTGGAGTTACTGTTTGTAAAATTAAAATAACCGCTTTTTACTAAGTGCATTTGGATGTATACATTGTACATATACCAAAACAACATTATTCACAATTTTTGTCTGCCTGTCTGTCTGTTTGTTCCGGCTAATCTCCGAAACGGCTGGACCAATTTTGACGGGACTTTCACTGGCAGATAGCTGATGTAACGTTTGATTACCAGGTAGTTGGTACCTACCGTATCGAACAATACTATCACATAGAAATAGCACGCATTTCTACTAACTATAAGACTTCTAAAGTATCTTAAACTGTTAGCCTTTACCCAGTGGCTTTTATTGATTTATCCGCTATCCTTCTCGCTTACTATGGTGCGATTCTAGTTAGGCTATTATAAGTACAAATGTGCAATGGCAATACATACTGGTCACCAGATCGATAAGTGACCAAGATGCTTCCCTCGTAGCTCGCAGGATGCGTGATGACGTCCAGATCAGCGGCGGCATGGCTCACATCTTCTTTCAAATAGCAGAGCTGAAAAGAAGAAACACTGTTACGAAGAAGAATTGGCTTTCTGTAAAGAGGAACTAGACCGAAAATTGAAATTAAGAGATTTAAAGAAACTTTCCTAATGCCCCAACTCAGAGTCACTAACGGTTACTTAAATCGCTCCTTAGTGTGTAATTTGTATGGTGATTCTTTACTAAGGAGCGATTTAAGTAACCATTAGTGACTCTGAGTTGGGGCATAAGAGATCTAAATGAACAATTACTTAAAAGCTGATATGCTTCGCAGGTTATTTTAAGTCAATATTCCTGGTTGATAACAGTAGATTACAATCATTAAGTCATGTCGG
Source organism: Thymelicus acteon (assembly GCA_951805285.1). Taxonomy (NCBI): domain Eukaryota; kingdom Metazoa; phylum Arthropoda; class Insecta; order Lepidoptera; family Hesperiidae; genus Thymelicus; species Thymelicus acteon. The sequence goes on along the minus strand of OX638214.1, from coordinate 18,779,147 downwards.
AGGCTTTCGACAAACCGACAGCAGGGCCACTAACCCCACTAGCCAACTAAACTAAATAGCATGATGGAGGCATCCCGTGTACTGTAGGATTATTATTGGTTTAATCCAATCCCCAGGGATTTTGGTAACACATTTCCGTAACTTTAATACGAGACTTGCGATTAAGTATGCGCAGACTAATAAATTAGATTTGAAGGGAACTTATACCCATGGAGGATAGAGTAGGAGGGTCATCTCTATGTATGGAAAGTGTCCGTAAAAACGCGTCTAATTACGGGTGGCGCTGCGGTACGGTCTACAACAGCCATGTTCATATATCTATTTCTCAAACACTAGCGCCATTCTGGAATGGCCATTATTGGAACCTTTATTTTCAGTAAACAGCTGAACACTTTTTCAACTTTCACCTCATATGAGATGGCCCTCCTTCTACCTTCTATAGTCCATGCTTATACCAAAGTTTCAGATAGATAAACACAAAATCAAATTAACCCATCCACATTCCTACCCACAAATACTTCAATTCTATTTCCCAGTCATCTTTACTGTAATTGGTTTTGACCAATGTTTTGACACATTCCTGTACGGAATTAGAATGGAGGATCGATTTTTTTTTAAATAGCCGACAAACAATAAAGAGGATCATATTATATATACTCATCAGTGTCTGTAGACGATGGTAAGTGGTCACCATCGCCTACAGACACTGATCAGTTGCCAACCTATCCCACAAAACACATTATTTCAGATTCTTCGAAAGACTTTGACGAGAAGTTTTGTTACTACCCTCATTGCTATGACAACCGTTGTTACGGTAATTTTGCGCCACAAAATCATACAATTACATATTTTTCCCAATTCCTATCCTAGTTTGTCAAACTATGTCCATTCCAAGTGTAGGAATATTGAGGGTAATCTTACTTAGGGGTTAAACCTTTGTTGCGTAAACCTTACCTTCCAGAACGTCTTGTTTGGGTTCCCGGCGTACGGCTGCTTCACATACAGCGACCACTCGACGGTCATGTTGCCGTTGGACGCCTTGAGCTTGGTGCTGGAGTCCACCGTCAGGTAGCCACCGTCGGTCTGGTCTTCTGGGCTGATTATAAACATATTGGCAAGTCTTTATTGGATCAATGTGATGAACGACGCAGTTTTCTACTTAAGTATGTTAGAATTGTGCATATTATAATAAGCCAGAAATATTTTTTTCTTTTCTTTTCTTTTCTTTTCTTTCTTTCTTTCTTTCTTTCTTTCTTTCTTTCTTTCTTTCTTTCTTTCTTTCTTTAGAAGTCAATGCTGCTACACTACTGTTAGTCTTTAAACATAACTTGACTTTGCAACATCTGATTTTAGCCGTTTTGGGGCGACTTAAATATTAACCCTAATTCCACACCGGATGGGTGTCGTAAGGGGCGACTAAATCCAACCCACTGTTGGTAGGGCCCCTCGGGGAGATTATATTAGTAATACTCATTTTAATAGTTCATTGGTACCATTATTACTATTATTATTTCTCTCGTCGTGTTCTGGAAGGGGGCTTGAGATTCAGTTCTCTCTTTCTTTTTCTTGTCCTTCTTGGAGTTGCATATGGACATCGGTCCATATGCGACGGTGGTCACTTATCATCAGGTGGATCGTCAGCTCGTTTCTCGACTATTTCCATTAAAAAACACAATTTTTCGTTCCCGTGAACGATGTCCATGTATGCAGTGCTCATGCGAGTTGTATTATTATAATTCCATTATGTCCGTAATTTGTGCTAGAGGCAAACAAATTTCAATGTACAATCAGCAAAAGAGTTTAAAAATTCTGTAGTATCAAACATTATTGAAGGTTTTGTATCACGCCCTGCATGCCTCTTTTGCTGACTTTACTTCGTCAAACCTGTAATAAGATATCAGGACTCCAGCATTAGTCTCCCAGCGGTCGATCCTCTCGAACTTGGAGTCCTTGAGGCTGAACACCACCTTCACGACCTCATCGCTGCCTTGCTCCTGGCGGCTCGGCGGGATGATGATGCCGCACGACCCTGATGATGGAGTGGTCAGCAGCAGGATGCTATTCAGCATTTGTATTGGCTTTGGGGTTGGGAGGATGCTGGAAGAAGATAGTGAAATTAGTGAAAGGGAAAATACAACAACCCTTTCGATATAGCAAAGTTTTTGTGAAATGTGTTATATTTTGATACTAGTGAAACTATGAAACTATTTGGAGTTAGTACTATTGCAGTGGCAAAATATAATATTAAAGTAATATCTAGTAATCTATACTTTACATATAAACAGACACTAATGAGTGTCTATACATAGAAAATATTTGATTAAAACTGTTATTGGGGTATTTTTAAAATACCCTTGGGGTATTTATAAAAACAAAAATCACTGTTTTGTTTTTCTATCTTACTTACTCGTAGTTGATAATTTTGGACATCAAAATCTTCTCCAGGACTTCGGTACCAGTTGTCTTTTGCTCGCAATCAAAGAATATGCCTTCATTTTCCTATAACCAATAATTTTGTACACACATAAAAAAAAACTTTAAAATTTATTTTGAAGCTTTAAATACAATTTCACCTCTTAATACAATTACTTCATGTTTATCCCCGGTTTTCCCAATTTTCCCCTTCTCTCTCATACTACCTCCTCATTCTCTCTCACACTTCTCCATTTTCTTTCAGTCTCCCGTATTCTCATATTCCCGTATTTTCACTTACTCTCCCCAATTTACTTCTTTCATATGAGCACTCCATTTCCTCGATACAATATCCCTTTTCCCATCTTTCCCACGCTGCCCATTCATTTCGGCTTCCATTTATTATCCTTTATTTATTTTCTTTTACGCCCCTTATTTGCTCTTTAAACAAGTTTTTCTTCAAAACACTTTTTTATCAGCATAAATTGTTATAATAGTCAGATAAAGGTTCTTTTATTTATAAACAGCTTAAAGTAAGACGCTAACTTTGATACTTCTCAAGAAGTTAAAGCGATTTTACGCTGCTTCTTGTGAAGTTTGTGATGACATTCAAACTCAAACTATCAAAGTAGAAATTCTCGCGGCTTTTGACGTTGTGATAATAATATCAGTTTCAGAAATCCGTAAGACGGGGATTCCTTCATTATATGATGAGATTTCAGAATATAGATTTCAGACCGATTCAATCACTTGACGGCTATCATGATTCTACTTATCTTCTATCTTTGCAATGGAGGAGTGGGTTTAAAAAATAACTTAAACATTATTACCTTTGATATTTTTTTATGAGTTTTATGAGTAACATAAATATATATATCGTCGTGTTCAGGCTAGGAGTTAAGAGCCAGTTCTTTCTTTCTTTTCTTCTCTCTTTCTTGACCGGCAACGCATCAGTGATGCCTTTGGTGTTGTTGATGTCCATGGGCGACGATAGCCACTTACCACCAGGTCGATCGTCAGCTCCTTTGCCGGCTATTTAGATAAAATTTTTTTTTTGTTCCTTGATATTGTCACAAATATTCGTAAACCCGACCTAATAATGTCCTGTGTAATTTTCTGCTAATTAGTTATCTGGAATAAATTGCTGCTTAGCAATAAGGCCGCCGATTGTTTTCTTATTTTTATATCTTTTTATTTTATTGAAATTTGCGAACAATAAAGATTATATTTTTTACATTGTACTATATTGTATTGTACTGTTGGTTCCACTTACTCCATTTGGATTCTTAGGTCCTGAGATAGTGTAGGAGTCCACCCCGTATGGAGTCTTCATGGCAATCTGGACCCTGGAATGCATCGCCGCTCCCGCTCTCTGGGCGAACGGGTTCAGCCAGGTTAGCCTGGGCAGGTGGAAAACATAGTTATAACTAACGCTTTGACCACGACTTTGTCGACGTTTTCCGAGGTAATAAGTATCCTGTGTCCTAGTCCAAATCATGATCTACCTGTGTGCTAAATTTCATCAAAATCAGTTTAGTTGTTTTTGCGTGGAAGAGTAAGAAACATAGATACAAACTTTAACATTTAGTAGGATTAGTAGGATATTATCCTACTAACGTATGGTAGAAAATATACTATGTTATATTTAAAGTTATGTTCGTTTGATTTTCTATTCCATCCATCGCAATCGATGACTTTTCCTGTAAGACTTCTCTCATAACGTGAAAGCTTAAGCCATAATCCAACAGGCTGCCTACGGGAGATTAAAACGGAAGAAGTAATCAAACATTACCAGTACCATTTTAGTAGGATTATATTAATTGAACTTTTAATTCATGTTACAGATGGAACCTTCCGTTGAGTTTTCAACAGGACAATTTGAAGTTTTATTTTTTTAAGTTACTTCCAATACGATTGACATTAAAAAAGTCCATAAACAAGTTGGTTCAAAAAACCTACTTCTGATCCTATCTGCCCTATTGAATATTTGTCAAACCTAGAAATAACAGAATATAATACAGACGCAATACTGTCCTATTTAATTATTTGTGAAACCTAGTAATAACTTAACAATTCATACTTACGCAATACTCTTAGTAGGATTCTGACAACTGACGTTGAACTTGATGGGAAGATGAGCAACTAATGAATGCTGGGCTCTGGCCTCGTGCTCCGATAGTAATAGTGGCGCAGCAGTGGACAACGATGTCAACGATGTACCATGATACCTGGACGTGATGAAATAAGGAATACCGTACTTTAAGGTCGACCAATAACTCGTAAGGACATGGCTAACGCTCAAAACCTGGCCTTTAAATTGGTCAAATGGGAGCAATGACGACCCCTGTGGCGCAATGATTACCATGCTGGATCGCCGCACCGAGGGTCCTGGATTCGATTCCCAGCGAGGCGGAAATTTGAATAATGAGTTTGAATTTCTGTTCTCGGTCTGGGTGTCCATGGTACCCACGACACAGGGAATCCTAGTGTGGGGCTATGAGTGTGAAGCGTTATTTATTATTATTATTATTATTATTATATTAATGCTCAGTATACAGGATGACTTTTTTCAATTGCACGTAGATAGCTAAATTAGAAACTAGAATAGCGAAACATGCTCACAGGACTCTCGGGCCCAAATTTTGATAAAAACTAAAACTGCATTAATGGATTTATTAAATCAATATTCCGAACCAAGAACCAAACCCGTTGATTTTGTAAAAAAAAGGTTCAATTGCAACACAATTTATTATGCCCAACTAACGCAATTGTTTACGAACTATCGCCCCAACTCAGAGTCACTAACGGTTACTTTAATCGCTCCATAGTAAAGAATCACAATACAAATTCTGTACTAAGGAGCGTTTTAGTTTAGTTACCTGTTTTTATGTTAAAAAGTCTTTAAATAATCGTTATAGATGCCATCACTTTAAAAAAAAATTCCTTGTCTACGTTTAGTACGTAAATTTATAATTTAGGTCAGTATCAAAATTACTTTTATCTCGATAAATGGATCTATTCCCGCGAGATAAGAAATAAAGTTAGTAACAAGATCGTAGTACTTAATTAATATTCCCCAAGCGATTCTCATTTAGGTCAGAATTTGAACCCGTTTTCTGAAAAGTTACCTAAAGTAGTTACCTAATATGCAAATCATTCTCCCAAGTCAGTTCATCTTCGGGCTGCTCTGATGATGCGGTCAGGTTTCCTCTGACTGACAAAAAGGTTACTATAGAAGACTGCAGGCGTATTGGAGTACCTGAAATGTGGGATAGCTAAATCAGCCATTGTTTTACCATCCATTGGATATCTTACCATAGCTGTATGTATGCGACATTGTAGGTAGGAAGGTCACATAATATTTATATTAATTCTTGACAAAAATAACCGACTTCAAAATTAGGGATAACTCAAAAACTGCTCGTAAGATTTCGTTCAAATTTAAGTGGAACCACATGAAAAGCACCAGCTTTTGATTAAAAAAAGAATCATCAAAATCGGTTCACTCATACGAAAGTTCTGAGGTACCAAACATAAAAAACCAGTCGAGTTGAATACCTCCTTTTTTGAAGTCGGTTAAAAATTGGCGCCAAATGCTAATGTGTGCGTGTGTGTATGTGTGTGTGTGTGTATTTTTATGAAAATATCCAACAAACAAGCTGACTATCCACCTGCTGGTATGTGGCTATCGTCGTCCATGGACATCAGCGTCAGAAAGAGAGATGATAATCTAAATTTTACTAACAAAAAATAACCGACTTCAAAGTCTCAAAAACTACTATTCAGATCTCGTTCAAATTTATGTGGGACCACATGAAAAGCACCTGCTTTCGATTAAAAAAAGAATCATCGAAATCGGTTGGCGTGATATAGAGTTATTCGTCAATTTGTCGCGCACATCTTAACACAAATTTACGACTTATGTGGTTTTCTCATGGATGCCATTGTCAGATCTCAATAGAATTTATGTGGGACCACATGACAGCCACCAGCTTTCGATTAAAAAAACAATCATCAAAATCGGTTCGCCCAGTCCAAAGTTCTGCGGTAACAAACATAAAAAAAAACAGTCGAATTGAGAACCTCCTCCTTTTTTTGAAGTCGGTTAAAAAAGAACATAAGAACAGGCTCTCAAGCTCCCAGCCGGAACTCGAGTCGTGTGTGTGAGTGAGTGAGTTAGTGAGGGAGAGACAGAGTAAGAGAGAGTATACACCTACCTAATTCACTAGGAACGTTGACATCCATTTGAACTGGATAATACACGAGCTGCTGGTTGATGTGGCTTCCGAGTCGCAGGAAATCTATTATAGATTTTGTTCCTGAAATTAACAGTTTTATCAATCAGACATCTTCTAGTCAAAATTTTCTACTAACTTAGTTCATTACCACCACAGACATGTATAAATAAATAAATAAATAAATAAACGCTAACACACTCACACCCCCGCAGTAGGTCATCACAATCACACCCATGACCCGAGCACAAATATTTATCTGTCACATAAATATCTGCCCCGGCCGGGAATCGAACCCGGGACCCCTCGCTTCGCAGGCAGGGTCGCTACCAACTAGGCTACAGGGTCGATATGTCTGTGATTACCACACACTACATCGACACTTGTTATCAGCAAGGCTATTCTGTTTTGTAACTCGACAGCGGAATCCGCGATGAGTTTCAAAATTGAAGTTCCAGTTCGAGACTCACTTCACTTCGCAAGTGCGTACTAGATGATTAGAGAATGACATATATGTATTCGGTAAGAATACCATACCGAGGCCATCTTTAGTCGTTTGAAGTTCGAGTTCGAGAGTCACGTCACTTTGCAAGTGCGTACTAGATGATTAGAGAATGACATATCAAGATGATGCAAGTTCGCTTTCGAGTCTCACTTGAGTGAGCTTCGATTTCGAGTTTGTATTTTAGAGAATAGCCCTCCAGGTGGTGTTTTATGACTTGGGCACATATCGAGATGGGTGGTGACGATGACGGTGGAGTGACGCGATCAGTCTAGTTGAAATGTACGCTGTCTCCAGTGTTGCGTCAAGTGCGACGACAATACACACAGCAAAATAATTAAGTATACAGGGCGTGATACAAAAATATTCCGTAATATTTTACACTAGCTGTGCCCCGCGGTTTCACCCGCGTTAATTTGTGACAAAAACTAACTACTAAAATATATGATGTTATAGCCTATAGCCTTCCTCGATAAATGGACTATCAAACACAAAAAGAATTTTCCAATTCGGTAGCTCCTGAGATTAGCGCGTTCAACCAAACAAACAAACTCTTCAGCTTTATAATATTAGTATAGATTACATGATGCTTGTATTATTAACTTATCATCAATATTAAATGCTCTATACATATATACGTATATACGTAAGGTATAACACAAAAATTTTGTAAAATTAAACTTTATTAAACGTTTTTATATCACGCTCTACACACCTAACTCTTTTGCTCACTGTACTTTACAATCAGATCGCGTCCCACCCGCGCTACACCATTAGTGAAGCATTAAACAACTTTTTCTATTTTTGGAAGTAAAAAAGGAAAGTTAGGTACTGTCGTCGTCCGCCCAGCTCTCGAAGTTGGTTTGATTGATATGCGTCGCATACACCGTCTTGTCGTGTATCTTGATCACGATGTCGATGTGAATCTGCGAACAAACAGACGACTATTCAAATAATAAATGGCAATACGCTTCTGGAACTTTACAGCCGGTCTCTCAGCGCTCAAAGAGAGACAAGTTTATTTTTAACAGACTTCAAAAAGGAAGAGGTATTCAATTTGACTGTATTGTTTCTGTTTGTTACCTCAGAACTCTCGACTGGGTGAACCGATTTTGATGATTCTTTTTTTATTCGAAAGTTGGTGCTTGTCATGTAGTCCCACTTAAATTTGAGCGAGATCTAACGAGTAGTTTTTGAGTTATCTCTAATTTTGAAATCAGTTCTTTTTTGTCAAGAATTATTTAGGAAGTGTTATCAATACTTTTTTAAATACCTATATTAGAATACTTGCGTTCTGCCTGCAGCTTTGTTCTTGTTATCCGGGATAATAAGTATGTTATTCCACATAATGGTCTATCTGTGTGCTAAATTTCATGAAAATCTATTTAGTCGTTTTTAAACCATGATCTGCAATACTTTATTAACATTAGTTAAACTATATTTCTCTTACCGTATTTGGATGTAGTAAGAAACGCGGTATCGTCGCTTTCCACCCTTTCCCATGAAACATGGTCTCTGAAGTCTTCAAGTTCCAGACTTTTAACTTCTGTAGCAGCTGGATAAGGGGTTGCGAGGTCATTCCCTTATGGTTCTGGTTTTGCAGGTTCTTGTATATGTTTGACGATACGCCTTCTGCTATTATGTATATCTGAGCGAAAAAGTAAAACTGATGAATGTTTGTCCTCTGATGATGTTCCGAATTAATAACAATGATATTTTAAAAATATAGATAGGTTATACCCTTACAAATCAACCAAAAAATGTGTTCCGAAAAGAGCTACAACACATACACGTTTATCTTTTGTTTCACTACACCAATCATTGGTATAACACATGCAGGTATTTTGACGCTGTATGTTAAATTTCAAGCACGTCTGACAACAACAAAAGCGTGCGTATCGTCTTATATTGACAGAGCGACTACGAGCAGATCGGTTAATTGCCTGTTATTACGCTTTTCATCGTCGGCGCGCTAGTGACATATCTACCTCTTTTTTACAGTATAATGTCATTGACTGCGAGAATCTTTTTCAGCATAGTATCCTTGATTAATAAATAAAATAATTACTTATATATTAAAATGAAAAAAAAAACCCGACAGTTTTGTTTTTACCAAACATAACTAAAAACCATCTCGACCATTCAGCTTTCAAGGACAAATACATCCAATTATGACTAAACTCACAGCTGCCTGGTAAGGCCTCTTCCCCCCAGTGGAGAGCTTCACCGCCGCCATGGCAGGCATGGGTCCACTGGCCTCCCCCACGCTGAGGAACTGGAGTGACGCCGCTCCGACCTCCTCCCCTGACGTCAGGATGTAGTTGTTGGTGGCCCAGTAGCTGGAACCGGCGTCTTTTACTTGGTTCGCCACGAACGGAACGTAGTATGAGCTGGAATTATTTACTAAAATTAGGTACTGCTGCGAATACTTTGACGCTAGTAAAACTAATTTATTTATCCACACTCTAGATTCCGAAAAGCTCAGGATTGGTTATTATCTTAAATTAGGGAAACCTATATTTTATTCAGCACCCTAATAACAAAAAAATATGTGTACATTCGAAAATTAAAAAAAAACAATCCGATACATTAATTTTAGACCTACTCTGTTTGTTTTCTGCCGTTTGTGATGAAAGCGCAATTAGTAATTAGCAATTACTAATCAAATTTGATGTAGTTTTAAATATTAAAAAGTTTATGCCATCACACCAATAAAAAAATTGATGAACAATTCTTTCGGCTACCTACATTTTGTTATCATAAAGAATCAAATCTCTTCTTATCTTTATAGGTTGATAGGTTACCAGATAGTAAGAATAAAGCCTTACACAGTCCTATATCCAGCATAAAACTTGTTGATCTCCAGGCTCTTGATGGTGCTGTACCAGAACCTCCTGAGCTGGTTGCTGGAGGAACTCTTGATGAAGTTGTGAATGAAGAGGAAGTCGGTCGCGCGGATGTCGGAACTGAGCAGAGCGTGCAGTGCCGCGATCCGTAGCTGAATGTGTTCTGACTCGTCGGTGAGAATAGGAAGTGATGTTTCTAGGATCTGTATATCAAATCAAATCAAATCTATTTTAGATAGACACAAAATATTTTTTAATTTTATAAATTTTATATTAAAGGTATATTATTGGAATACTGTTTTTATTTGCTCGTAATTAGCTGACTAACGAGCCATTTGGTGGAGTGATTATTGTCGTCCATGGCTATCGACATGAAGTAAATGCAGAACCACATTATTTCTGTCTTTCTGATGCTATTTTTATTTTAAATTTTAGTAGAAAAGACATATTTATAAAACCCTACCACTTTGGATGAGTCCATTGTTCAGGAGTGACACTGCGAGTAGAGGAAGTGGACTAACAACCCAAAACAGATTGAACCCTTTACAGGACAACTAGTCCGTAAACTCATTTGACGGATATTGTCATTAAAAAGCTTCCCTACTTACGCTGTACCCTCTCAAATTATATCCGCAGGCCAGCAAAGCCCACAGCCTTTCATGCCTGTTTCTAGACACGTCTGAATATATGGTCCGTATGTAAGACTCGGGTATGTAGCCCAGACTGCAGAAGCCTTGGAGCCAGACCATCCTGTCCAGATACTGAGGGCAATCTGAAATAAAGCATTTTAAAAAGTTGACAGATTTTGTTATAGAACCTTATGATGATCGCAGAAGTTGACAGAATTGATTGTAATATAATCTAAATTTTACTAACAAAAAATAACCGACTTCAAAGTCTCAAAAACTACTTTTCAGATCTCATGCAAATTTATGTGGGACCACATGACAAGCACCTGCTTTCGATTAAAAAAAGAATCATATCGGTTGGCGTGATATTGAGTTATTCGTCAATTTGTCTCGCACATCTTAACACAAATTTACAACTTATGTGGTTTTCTCATGGATGCCATTGTCGGATCACAATAAAATTTATGTGGGACCACGTGACAGCCACCAGCTTTCGATTAAAAAAACAATCATCAAAATCGGTTCGCCCAGTCCAAAGTTCTGAGGTAACAGTCAAATTGAGAACCTCCTCCTTTTTTTGAAGTCGGTTAAAAGTAAATATAGAAGTACTGACCATTATACATCCTGAAATACTTCACAACGATATTATCGAAGTAGTCCAGTTTGACCCTAGACAATTCCATGGTCTTCGAAGCCAGGGTCGCAAAGGTTAGAATGCCGGCGTGTCTGATCTCCGCGGGGAAGTCCAGACCCAGCTTGTTGAAGACCTCCAGATCCTCAAGTAGGCTCTGGCTGTGATTCGCTACATTGAATGGTAGCTTCCTTATCAAGGAGAGAATTGTGGCATCTTCCATTTTCTCCTGAAAATATAAGCTGTATTTACCACACTCCTATGCTTTGTATTTGAAATCATGAAAGAGAAGATAATAAGAGCTAAAAGAATCTAAAACTAACGGATCATACTCGTAATGCAGCAATACTGTGGAATATTCTAATAAGTCAAATAACTCAGTCTCCAGATTAAGCAGGTGGCTTGAATACTCAACAATTCTATTCCGATGTTAGGTGGAGCAGTAATTCGTAAGGCGTATCCATCAGATCGACGGATTTATTTAAAAACAAGAAAGTAAAGTCACGCTGATTTGAAAAAGTAAGTAAAAAATGTCTTACCTTCTCTTCTACCACAAGATACTTGATGAACCTGGGGCAAGCATCACTTCTGCCGTGAGGAAGAACTTCCAAGAAGATGTTCCTAGCTGTCTCCTGGTCGTAACTGGTTCCTAGAGCTAGGTCTGCAAACAGTTGCCTTAGGGAGTCATAGCTGAGCTGCGATATTGTGCTGAAACCCAAACGATACGACATCAGGTATTTGTTCATCAATAAATGGTGTGTAACTAGTCCCGTGGTGTTCAACGTGCTTTGTAGATCACGTAGAGTTGTCTTTATCGCTAGATAACATTTATTGGCTACTGACTTCCAGCTTATTAGAGCTAGCTTTGGCTAGAGATCTCTAGAGCATTATGTAATAGTGCTTAGGCCTCCTCAGTAATTAGTATACTCATGCCCTGTAGCAGTCCATTAATGAGTTGAAACCAAAATAAATATAATAATAAAGAATTTCAAAGTAACTGCCGATGGGTTTCTGTAACAGATAACATCTTTATTAGGAGCATTAAAAAGTAATTTAATTTAATAGTACCTACTTACTTTAACAAATTAACAAAATCCAAGCTGTGAATGAGTGACTCATTCCTCACGATATTGTCTGCGTCTATTCCTTTCCTTGCAATTTTTAAAAGAATCTGCAACGTTAAATTTATTAGTAGGTTTTACTTCAGTAAATGAGTCTACAAAATTTTATGTGGCTTTCAAAGTCCTTTATTGTTATTTGTCATTATTTAGCCATTCGGCAGACACTGTATAGGCTATAAACGCAACAGGTCGCCATCATAAATTTATTGTTTTTAGGGTTCCGTACGAAAAAACGAAAATCGGAATCCTTATAAGATCACTCGTGCGTCTGGTCGATCGCCTTTCACAGCCAATTTGCTCTGAAAGTACGGGACTAAATTAATTAATGTATTAGTATGTCTAAACTCTAAGGTACCTCGTAAGTTTGATTCGCTAAAACCGCCTGAGGGACTGTACGAATGCCGTTAGTCGGGTCGGTGTAATCACTAGCAGAATACTGGATACTGGTTTCTTTCAGGTCCAGCTTGTCGACGCTTCCTGATGGAGTGTCAGCGTCGTGGTATAATGATAGTCTGAAAATATGAAAATTTTGAATGAAGAGGGTTGGAACATTGAAGTATTATTACTAGCATATAGAACCGACACCTTGAACACAATGTATGTCCTAATGAATTGGCGCCGATCGGCTTCAATTTTCAATGGATTCGTTCGATTTTGAATGGAGAACGGGGGCTCAATTCTGAAAATAGAACTTCCCGGCGGACACACATTTTGCTCGAGATGTCTGTTCTATGACATTATACTTCAATGGGTTGGAAGGGTATATTTTATGTGTACCAGAAAACTTAGTATTTTTGTATATGTATATGACGTAATCGAATCGTATTAGACGAGTCACTCATTAGGGGCTATATCTATACTCAAGGCTACCTGACCCGGCGAACTTCGTATCGCCTAACAAACTTTATTTTTCTAATATAAAAGTAGACTAAGTTACTCCTTGTTACATCAGAGATTAGCCGGAACAGACAGACAGACAGACAAAAATTGTAAAAATATAGTTTTGATATATGTACCTGTATACAACCAAAGGGAACCTCCATTACAGATGGACATTGTTAATGGACGGATTAACGGACAAAACTATGGCATCAGGTCCTGATGTAAATTCTGTGCACCAACCAGTTATACCCAGTTCAATCATGAGGGTACGTAATCATGTTTACAGGATGTTTTGGGATTTTTACCTGCCGAGCTAGTAAATACAATCTATTTCTCCTTTCTCATTCTAGAATGAACTGTGAAATACTTTGACGGCTTCTACTGGCTAATGGATTTGGCTAGCTGGATTGCTATGATAGATGTATATGACGTTTTCTCTTATAGGGCTCTTTTCAATGTGTCATTTGTATGTCGTCGCAACAAACATGTCCCTAATACAATCAATCAATCAATCAATCAATCAATCAATCATCTTTATTGTGGAATACAGGTACAATTGAGTCAGGTGTAAGTCAAATAAGTGGATCTCTGTATTCCCGCCACAAACGGGCATACAATATTATATAAAATTATAACAAATAATAAACAATTCATAAAATAATATAAACAAAAACTAAACATCCAAAACAATTATTATTACATTTCATGTCAAATTTTATTAAATGTCAAATTATTAAATTAATCAATTAATTGTCAGTCATAGAGAAAAATAATAGTGATAATATTGATAATAATAATGAAAATGATATTCAGTTACGTGCTATGTAATTACTTAATTAAATTATCCGTTAGGTACTCATTTATTGTGTAATAGCATTTTTCTATCAAGAGACTTTGTAACTTTTTTTTAAATACTTGAACATCAATAGTGGAACGAATTGATAAAGGTAGTTTATTATATATGAGTGGTGCTTTAGCAAAAATACTCTGTCTGTACAAATTGGTTTTACATTGGACTGCACATAGTTTCTGTCTATGTCTTTCTCGTTCGCGAAATGTAAATAGGTTTGAGTTTGCTTTCACAAATAAACAACACTCCAATATATAAAGGCACGGAACTGTTAAAATTTTTAAGCTCAAGAAATGCGGTTTACATGAATCTCTTTGTTTGAGGTTACAAATTGATCTTATACATTGTTTTTGTGCTTTAAATGCAAGATCCTTATCAACAGAGTTTCCCCAGAAAATAATGCCATATCTAAGCGTTGAGGAAACACAACCGTGATATGCCGTCAGAAGCGCGTCTTTGTTTACAGTCTTTCTTAGCATACGCAGAGCATAAGAAAGTTTGCTAAGTTTTTTGCAAACAGAATTAATATGCGATTTCCATTTCATGTTAAAGTCGACATGTATTCCTAAAAACTTAATAGTATCAGCCGCATTAATTTTATTACTTTGATAACTTACGTTAGGCTTTCCATTGTCAATTTTACGCTGCGAAAAATTCATAATTTTTGTTTTTTCAAGATTTACATTTAAATTATTTGATTTAAGCCATTCAATAATACATGTCAGAGAGCAGTTAATGTCAGTTTCTAAAATGTCTAAGTTTTTATTGTCAAATAGAATAGTTGTGTCATCTGCAAATAATGTCATATTAAATTTTTTTACTACTTTGGGTAGGTCATTTATATATATAATAAATAATAAAGGGCCTAGTACACTACCTTGAGGGACTCCATATTTAATTATTTTATGTTTGGAAGTATATGTCATATTACATTTAGTTTCTGTACACAACTTATTTACTTCAGTATATTGATTCCTATTTGTTAAATAAGATTTTAAAAGGTCATAAGCATTGCCTCTTATACCATACCTATATAATTTGTAGAGTAATATATTGTGATCTACGTAATCAAAAGCTTTAGTGAGATCCATATATAAAGCAGTTATCGGGATTTTTTTATCCATTTTTGTCATAACTTTTTCAAGGAAGTTATAAACTGCCATATTTATTGTATATTTTTTTCTGAAACCAAATTGTTCTGGTGCCAGTATTGCATTTGCTTCAAAGAAGGAATATAGAGCCTTATGAATAAATTTTTCAAATATTTTAGAAAATATTGGGAGCAATGCTATTGGCCTATAGTTTTTTATATCAGATTGTTCACCTTTTTTAAACAACGGTTTGATAATTGCTGTTTTTAGTTTATCTGGAAAAACACCCTTATGTATGCATAGATTAATAATGTGGGCTAGCATTGGTGAAATAATTTGAGAGGAGTCCTTTACTATTTTTGTAATGATCCCATCATAACCTGGACTTTCAGTATTTTTTAATGAAATAATTATTTTATGAATGTCATTTGGTATTGCAGGAGGAATGAAAATTGTATTTTTATTGTCAAATGTCAGATAATTTGTATATGATTTCGTTACATTTATAGATTGGGACTGTGCCACGTCAATGAAAAAGTCATTAAAAGCATTCGCAACCTCCTGAGGTTCTTTTATAACTGCTCCGGCAACATTTATTACAGGAGGATCTTTGCCTGGATGTTTTTGTTTTGTATTGTTAATAACAGCCCATGTAGCCTTAGATTTATTCTGGGAACTTTTTATGTAATAGTTGTTTTGTGATTTCTGCGTAAGTTTTATTATTTGTCGATATCGTTTACAATAATTTTCAAAAGTACTTTTATTGATAGCATTTGGGCATGTTCTACATTTCCATAGTAGTTGGCGTTTACGTTGACTACAGATTCTAATGCCACGTGATACCCATTTAGGTCTACATTCACTCTTTATTTTTATTTTCTTACGAGGGAAGCAAAGGTCGTATATAAGCTTATACCAATCATGAAAAATGTTGAACGCCTCATTTGGATCTATTGCATCATACAAATCTTGAAATGTCAACTGTTTGATATATTTCAAAAACTTTTGTCTATTTTCCAGTGAATAGTCGCGCTTAAATACGTACCAAAACTTTAAACTGTAAAATGTTTTTACCGGACAAGATAAAATCTGAGCAGTGTGATCGGATAACGCTAAATCAATAACTTCACCTTTGCATCTGTTTAAATTATGTATGAAATTATCGATGCATGTGTTACTTACTTTGCGAGTGGGTTTTCTTATTTCAACTTTTAGATTGTATGAAGACAGCAACATTTCGAATTCTCTCGTAATTTTGTCTTCATTTAAAATGTTGATATTAAAATCGCCACAAAGAATAATTTTTTTGTTTTTGTTGTTGCGTGTAAGTTGTGACAAGATATTATTCATTTTCTCCAATGCAATATTATATGAATAAGAATCGTTTTTTGGTGCTCTATACACGCAAATTATATAAATTTTTTGTTCTGTGAGTTCGATAGCGCAGAATTCTATAACGCCCAAAACTGATGAAATAAAATCCTCATTTATTTTTTTAAACTTATACGTATTTTTTACAAGTATACAGCAACCTCCATGTCTGTTTTCTCTCATGCATGATGTAGCCAAAATGTAATTGGGTATTATCAAACATTGTTCATCCCCACTTACCATATTGTGCTCTGTGATACACAACACGTCAATTCGTGTACCACTATTGTGTAATTCATCGATACATATTGTTAGTTGATCGGATTTGTTAATAAGTCCATTGATGTTTTGATGTAAGATATTAATGTCATTATGTACGAAATAAATTATTCTTTTGATTATTGTCAGAGTGAGTTACAAAATTAATTTCATTATCATTAATTAAATCAGTATTATCATTATTATTACAGGAGGGAATGTCTATATTTTCATTAGAGATTATGACTGAATTATTCATGGTCAAATTACAATTACAGACTAGTCCTACATCAGTTTGAGTACTCACACTAACTGATGTTTTACAGAGTTGGATGTTATGTTGTAAATAATTTTCATAATTTTCCTTTCGCATTTTATAAAATAAACGCAAAATTTCTTTTAAGAATGATCGAGCTAAATAACTTACAAAACTTCCATAGCGAGGTATAAAGTTTCTAAAATTTAGGTCAACATATATTGCGTTGTTGTATTTGCTGCATAAGAATTTTAATAGATAATTTAATTTTTTTACATTTAAGTATTTATTATATGGAATTTCTCCTATTATTACATTCGTATTTGTTACAGATGATAACCATAAATTGAACTTAAAATTAAATTCATGAGGGTTGTTGTCATTGCTTCCACCCAACAAAATAACATAATCATTTTTATTTAGTTTTAAAATATCATTTTTCATAGAATCAACAACATTAACTAGAGGCGCGTAAGGTTTCACGAAGCTGCTTACGTGATACTGAGAACCTAACAATTCTTGCAGGTGTTTTCTTATCCCGAGGCCTTGATTGTCGGCGATGATAACTACTTGGAATTTATTTTTTTGAGATATACTGTTTGATTGAAGCTTTTTGTCCGCTAATTCAGTTTTCGTTGAAACAGTTCTAGTAGTTTGTTGAGCGGCATTCTGCGTAGATTCATGAGTTTGTTCACTACTAGTTATGGATTCCGATTGCTTGTTAATAGTAGGCGAAGTTAAAAGACGTTGCGTATTTATTTTACACAATGTTTTTATTGGCGTGTTCCCGAGACTTAAGCATACAGTTTTTTCATGGTGAAGAGGAGATGTCCTGGGTATGCTCATTCTGATTTTTGACAACTTTTTCGATAAAGGTGTTGGGGTTACTGTCGAATATCTGCTTGACGTGTTTTCTTGTGTAACTTTTTTCAATAGTTCTATTTGGATTTTTTGTTCTTGAACGGTATGTGATAGTTGTCTATTTTCAAGTAATAAATTTTCTATTTCCTGATCTGCACTTTTTAACTTTTGTTTTACATTTTGAAGTTCTTCTTTTAATTCAAAGTAAAATGAATGTTCACTATGGTGCGGTACACTTTGCATACTAGACGTAGAAGCATCTAAAAGCGTTGAATTGTGTATGTCAAGTTGCGAGTTACTACTATAACTAGCTAGTAAAGAAACATTTGCCTCTGATATAGAACGACGTAACTTTTTTCTCAATGTAACGTTCTCCATTTTGATATCTCGTATAAAAATTTGTTGAAATAAATATGGAGAAAAATTATGCGGGCGCTGGGATTCGATCCGACGTTCACTTCACAGTAAGTAATTTTAGTCCCAAGTTACTGCCACCACACTACGAAGAGCATTAATGCATCTTATGAAATTTGTCATTCAGTGATTGTTTATATAAACAGCTGATTCACAGCTGATTTATGTCGGTATTGTAAATAATTTTTTTGTCACTGCACCCTCTTTTATACAAAGCACTAGTGTTGAATATTGTTTGGTGTTATTTAAATTTATTTTCTAGTTATGTTTTATGCACTTTAAATAATTGATTAGATGTCATGTAATTTATATTTTAAGTATGTTTTAAAAACTTTCATTTGCACTTCGTACTGTAGTTTTATGATCTTTATCGAAATTGCTACACACTATAATACTGTTTTAATTATTATTGTTTCTAGTAATAGTTAAAACTAGATAACACCGTCACTTAGTTTTTGGGTCACTACAAACTAAACTGAATTGTTTTTAGAAAATTTCTACACTTATAACTTATTTACAACATTATTTTATACGGAGTTAGTGTTTACCATACAGCGATCGTGGCGCCACTGTCAATACCTACATTAGTGTAATGTTTAAGTGAAAATTTTATTCTATCTCCCCAAAATTTTTCGTCCATCTAGCGCATGTCGCATTACAACCGGCCCTGGAGTAAGAATAATAATGGAGATTCAATGATTTAAATTAATTTTGCTCTTAGTTTTTAATATGCGTTTATCATCTAAATGATTGTATTAATTATGTATTCCGTACTCTTACGCAAATTGAAATTATGAATATTTTATCTACTATTGATTTCCCATTATCATTTCGATTTTCAATAATTATGTTTAAAAACACAATTTTAATACCCTAAATCGAATAATTTTCTAAAAATTTTTAGTTAAAAGTTTCACTTGAATAATGGTTTCATAAAACCACAATTTTATTTTATTTATTTATTGATACGAACTCAGAAGACACAGTGAGGATGTGATCGTTGACTTTGTACTGGAAGTTCCCGTTGAGGTTGAGGCTGGAGAGGCCGTTGTCATCCAGCTCATACACACGCTCTGCTGTGGCGATGGCATCGGGCTAGACGAGGAAAAGTAAGAGCATTAATGGTAAAATATTTTTTACAACAATTTATTGTACACCATGATAATTCTATCGGAAAATCGCATACTTATTTATGTATGTCGTATGAGCACATTAGGCAATCTTATCGCTAAATAGTTAGCGATTTCTTCCAGGTATTAAACGTTTGGAAAGTTATATTAGCCGCTGAGAAGCCACTCAAGCATCTAGAAGTTAAATATCCAAAACCCAAAGCATACATGATATTTTGTTTTGTATTTGTCTATTAAATTACTTCTATAAAAAAATACAGAAAGTGGATTTCAATACTATAATTATGATTTTATAAAAAAAATTCCCTTGTATTTTTAATTATCTTGAATATTAGTTCAAAATACAAATTAATCGAAAAATATTTTAAAAAATACGAAAAAATATGCAAAATACGAAAGATAGACCTACCACTCCCCGCCCGAAGTCAGCCGCCCAGGGTACGGAGCTCCAACTGTGCTCGGTGTTAGAAGAGGACAGCTGCAACGTGCTGTACTTCTTTATCGTGCTGCCGTTAGCCGTGTACACCATCACACAGCTGGCGTAGAGACATGGCTGGAAGAAGAAGGCTCACTGAGAAGAGAAGATAGAAGATTACCAGCGAGAGTGATTAACGCTTCTGTAGCCTAGGTCATTGTTAGTTTTTCTGGTTTCCTCATAGATTTTTACAGATACTCGTATATAAAAACTGGTTTAAAATAAATAATATAAAAAAAAAACTAACAAACACGCTTTTATAGAAAATCCAACTAAAAAAAAATAGAAAATATATTTGAATTAAAAATCGTGTAATTGTAAAAAAAGCGCTGAGAATCGCGAGGTGAACGCCCCCCTGAAATATTTAATTCACTGTATAAAGCGTGTAAAAATGTGTGCGTCAGCTCCGACGCATGACTGGGATTTACTCCTTACGAACGTTTATAAAATATATGTATAGATTAGTAAATGATTTTATATTACTGAAAACATGCTTGATACATTTATTTATATTAATTATTTAGTTCATGACGTTATCGTCAAATCAGTAGCAACGCCATCTAGATTTTTTGTTGGTAGTTTGCGCACGAACATAACGCACAACGTAACGGAGAAAGTTTGATTTTACTCCCCATAAATTTTCATACCCCGGGCTTATAAATAAAAATAGATTCTTAAGGAATAAACTCCAAAAAAATAAGAAAAAACTAAAGACAATTTTCCAAAATATGTAATTCATAGTTTCATAAAATATTTTTACAGTATACCTATAAGATAGGTAGGATAGATAGGATATGAAATTGTAAAAATAGGTAGTTATCTTTTTACTAAAACGTAATTTTAACTGTATCACACTTTTCGCTGCACTTTGACGCTTACAATACAAATGATGCATATGAGCGAATATATTATTTCATTCAACTCTATACGGTACGGGAAGAACTTCAAGCTTAGTTTGTTACTAAAACCTAGTTCATAAAAAGAAGCAAAATTATAGATTTTGTTTCTTTCACTCTTATGAAAAACGATAAAGATGACATTTAATATACTTAATATTGCAATAACTAAAATAGGTTCATTAAGTGTTTATGAAAAAGGCCGTAGCGCCCCAACTCAGGGTCACTAATAGCTACTTAAATCGCTACTTAGTACAGAATTTGTATGGTTGGTGTATTGAGTTTATAGCAATTGAATTAAAACAGAACTTTACTCGGGTCGCGCAGGAGTCCCGGAAATAATCTCAAAATACGAAAAGCGCGCGCAACTCGCATTTGCGCCCGTACGTCACACCACAGATTACTCTGTAGGATTAGGGATGTGCTGTCACTCTAGTGCTGCGAACGTTGTACTAATCTAGTAAACGAGCGGGGACACGATGTACCCTTGAGGTACGATTAAACGGCTCAACCACTGTGGGTGCTATATCAAGGAGCGCTTAAAGTAATCGTTAGTGACTCTGAGTTGGGGCGTAAGTCTTTATTTTTACCTCAGTCGTAGTGTAAGAGCCGCTTTCTTTCTTGAGCTGAAAGTTGATGGAAAGTGCTCTTTTGACGTTGGTTGACCAAGTCGGCTCGGTACCAACATACAAAGCACTAATGTGCCCGTTTTCCTGAAAAATAGAACAAACTTAACTTAATAACTACTTAATTCTTGTGCTTGTATTATGTCAATTTATCATACACACTTATTCCTGAAACCTTATTCGATTACTTTAATCACACATTCTAAACTTTTGCGACCACTTGTTGCCAATTTGTTGTTGCTCAACGCGTCTACATACAGCAACATGCGAGATTTAAAACACGTATAAAACCTACAGAACGAAAACATGTCATGTTATACTATTGTTAAAACAATTGTTAATTTATTTTTAACCGACTTCAAAAAAAGGAGGAGGTTCTCAATTCGTCTGTATATTTTTTATGGTTGATTAAAAAAATGACGTGCATAAGTGTATCAATGATACCTACATGAATAAATGATTTTGAATTTTGAATTTTGAATTTTAGATTAAAAGAAAAATCAATTAAATCGGTTCACCCAGTCAAAAGTTCTGAGGTAACAAACATAAAAATAAAAAAAATAAAAATAAAAATACAGTCGAATTGAATACCTCCTCCTTTTTTGAAGTCGGTTAACAAATTTAACTGCCATTACCTGATAATCCACTTCCCAAGGCTGCGTCAAGTGGACTGTGGCGTCATTCGACTGGACTGATGAATACCCATAGTTCTTGCTGAATACTGATGCCTGTAACATTGAACTATTATTACCAGCGTTCCATACGACATCGACACCGCGAACCCGATGTTTCGCGATGAACTGTTGCTAATTTTATTGGCAACATCTTTCGATGGCTTTAGTAGATTTTGAAAAGAGAATGGATGGGAGTTACGTCCCCCAAACACAAAAGTATTGTTCACGCTGTCTGTTCTTAGTACGTTAGTACAATAAACTTCAATGGCCTGGAGCTAGTTTATCGTCGCTCACCCGGGGCCCGTGTTTCCTTGGAGGGGCCATCCATAAATTACGTCACACTAATTTCATGACTTTTTGATCCTCCCCCTCCTTGTCACAGCTGGTCACATTTGTGGGACCTCCCCCCCTAGTGTGAAGTCACGCATTATGAAATTTTACACCTAAAAAAATATTAAATTAAAACAGCAGTTCCGAAATAAGTTTTATTTCCATTAATTGTTTTATAATATTTACCTATACATACCAATTATTCGATTTTGAAATGTGTCACGAAATTTAGGATCCCCTCCCACCCCTTGTCCCACAATGTCACACTACATTGACCCCCCCCCCCCCCCACTAACGTGTGACGTAATTTATGGATGGCCCCGGATGAGAAGTATCTTTAGTGTTAAATTTCATCAAAACCCATTTTATAGCTTTTAGTAACAAACATTCGTATATCCTTCAAAACGTTCTTTATATAAAGTAGGATTCAAACAACATTGGTAGTAAGTTTGTAGCTAGCTTTTGTTCTTTTTCGTATTTTTATCTAACATACTCTAATCGCAATTTTGATGGCATCAACGTGTGGCTTACATTAATTTATCCGTCTTTTATTAAAAATATAGTAAAACACTTCTGGAAAAAGGTTCTCAAGAAGTTCGTAGTTAAAACGTAACAAACATACAAACTTACGAATCAATAATATTAGTGAAACAAGTTCTTACGTTCAAATTTTCGAGCTTGAATCTAACTCGCGTGAAGTTATCATACACCAGGACGAGTAACCTTCCTTCCAGGGTCCAGTAGGACTCACTCTCTTTTGGGGCCAGAAGGCCAGTGGAAATGTTCGTCTTCAAGAAGTAGCTATACTGCTTCAGCTCCGGAAAGAGGACCTGAAGACCTGATGAACTGGCGAGCGTGAGGCCTGGAAATTAAAAAAAAATTAAACGCAGGATTATAAGAATGCTTTCAGCGTCCTTACGCGACAACTATGTTATCATTGTAAAAAGTGAATTAAAGTCCACACTGGCGTCGGTACTAAAGTTTTGTAATGAAAATACTCGCAATAGTCTATACTAATATTATGAGGAGGAAAGATTTGATTGTTTGTTTGCATTGAATAGGCTCCGAAACTACTGAACCGATTTGAAAAATTCTTTCACTGTTGGGAAGCTACACTATACCCGGGTGACATAGGCTATATTAAATTTTCAAAAAAATAGGGATCCTTAGTAAAACTCCAATAATGTAACCCAAGGTGTAAAAAAATAAGAAAACCGAAGCAAAGCGAGGGCGGTTACTCGTATCTATTTTATAAATTTGGTGTAAAAAAAGATGATTTTATTATAGGGTTTAAGTATAACTAACATAAAATTTCAGTCCGGCTAATAGGGTCCAAACGGACAGAAATTTTATTTTATACCATTAAATGGTATTTAATAAGATAAAATTTTATAAATATTATTTTTTTATTAATCTATATTTTATCCGAATTTATCTGGAGGCATGCTAGTGACTCTTGTCACAAAATAAAAGGCCAAGCTTTACTTTTTGACTTAGGGTTTATAGAGTCAAAGTTTACAGAGTCTCTTGGACTTGCCTTTTCATCAGATTTTGCATGCTTGTGGTCGCAAAAATCGTAAGGTGGTACACTGACTTGAAATTTTAAAATGATACAGGTTAATATTTCAAATATAGGCAGCTGTTTCTATAATATTGTCTGGAGCCACGGCGAAGCATGAACGAGTTTTAGCTACTGAAATAAAATGACGATCCTGTAGCCTAGTTGGTAGCGACTCTGCCTGCGAAGCGAGGGGTCCTGGGTTCGAGTTCCGGTCGGGGCAGATATTTATGTGACAGATAAATATTTGTACTGGGGTTATGGGTGTTATTGTGATGTATTATACGTGTGGTCCATGCCACCCGCGACACAGGTATAAACCTACTGCGGGGGTATGAGTGTGTAAGCGTTTATTTATTTATTTATCTAAGTTATTTGGGTCCAACTTACCAGCAAGCAAAAACGCGCAGTACGCAATCATTATGAATTTTATTATCTGAAACACAAAAATTATAATTAAAATATTTTGTCCAAGACATCCCGCCTATCTATAATCACCTGTGTCCGATTGTCGCACAAAAACCGCTGAACCGATTTAGATAAAATTTGGCACACAGGCGGTTTATAATCTGTATGAATATTTTGAAAGAAAGAAAGAAAGAAAGAAAGAAAACATTTATTTCTGGCTAAACACATACACAACATATTTTTTTTAAACTGAAGATAAGTTAAGGATACTTCTTAATGAATACTTTGGATTCTGGTATGTAAATCTGTTTACGCAGAATATTAGGTATTATCACGGTGAAGTATATTACTTTACAGTGGTATTATTTTATATGGACGTAATTATTTATTTATGAAATTCCAATCTAAATACTTTATAAGGCGCAGACATAAAGCTTCATTTCTTTTTATCTTTAATTTTGTTATTTCTCTTCTAAAAAGATAATTAATTATATGTTTACATTATAAATGAGATTCCGAACAACGTTGATACTTTGTTACTGAAATTAATTTAGTATTATAATAAATTAGTACACATAATAATATTATTATAATAATATTATTTTACTCATTGTTTTATTCTTTGTTGATCTTTAAAACAGTAATAGCCTAATATGACTATGACTAATAGCAGTGGTAGCCTAGGGGCTAGAACGTTGGTCTCCCGAACGCAGGGGCCCGAGTTCAAATCCTGGCGGACACCTCTAATTTTCAAATATTATGTGCATTTTACAAGTTAATTATAAACGATAATTAACTGCTTCGGTCAAAGAAAACATCGTGAGGAAACCTGCACACCGGAGATTTCTCCATAATGTTCTCAAATGTGTGTGAAGTCCAATCCGCACTTGGCCAGCGTAGTAGACTATGGCCTGTACCCTCACATTGTGAGAGGATACCCGAGCTCAGCAGTGGGACAATTATTATGGGTTGGTGCTTGCTTGCTTTTGCTTGATCTTTTAAACAAGTGGTAAATAAACAATTAGCTTCAAAAATTTAAACATAGTTGACTTAAGACGAAGCTTTAGTGCTCGCAACATTTCTAATGTACTAAGTAGTATAAATTTATAAAATACGAGTAACCGCCCACGCTTTGCTTATGTTTTCTTATTTTTTTACACCTTGGATTACATTATTGGAGTTTTATTAAGGATCCCTAAATTTTTTGAAAATATAATATAGCCTATATTACTCGGGGATAGTGTAGCTTCCCAACAGTGAAAGAATTTCTCAAATCGGTTCAGTAGTTTCGGAGCCTATTCAATGCAAACAAAAAATCAAATCTTTCGTCTTTATATAATTAGTATAGAAAAGACCCGCTTGCTATCAAAAAAGCTATCATGATTGTATTTTTTTAAAATCCTTATGGTGAGCTCTTTAATTTGATACCCATATTGTGTTATTCAATTTATTTTTATTTTTTGACACTTAAAACAATGACATCTCACAGCCACCATATTTCTTTTTTTTAATTTAATTTATCTAAGAACACTTGGGTTATCAAGACGATTATAACGATATCTATACTAATATATAAAGAGGAAAGATTTGATTTTTTGTTTGCATTGAATAGGCTCCGAAACTACTGAACCGATTTCAAAAATTCTTTCACTATTGGGAAGCTACACTATCCCCGAGTAACATAGGCTATATTATATTTTCAAAAAAATTAGGGATCCTTCATAAAACTCCAATAATGTAACCCAAGGTGTAAAAAAATAAGAAAACCGAAGCAAAGCGAGGGCGGTTACTCGTGTTAGATAAGTATAGAACGGAAAACGTGTAAGTATAGTATTTCATATCTCTACAGTTCTCGCATCTGGAAACAACGCTCATTATAGAATCACTAGCATCATGTCATTCTTATCAAATATATTGTCATTGGAATTAAATTCATTATGTAAAATTTCAACTTCGTAGAAAAGAAGAAGCACCTTGATCTAATTCATGTTGTTAAAAGCTTGTAAAAGATGGGCTGGTTGACTTGAACTCATTAACCCACTACCCGCTACTGAGCATGGGTCTTTCCTCTTGAGGAAGCCTAGAGCCAGGGGCGTAGCTACTGCCGTATCAGCCGTATCAATTATACGGGCCTAATACTCCCAAAATAAGCTCCCTAGCGGCCTACGACCGCAACAGTTAGCACTCCTTTTATATTTGACAGCTAACTTCGATAGGGCCCCACAACAAATATTGATATGGGGCCTCCTTAAGGCTAGATACGCCACTGCCTAGAGCATACTCCACCACAGTTTGGTGAAGGGTTAGTGGCCAACCCAACACAACTCAAAACTAGTCAAACTTAGGACCGAACCATAGCGAAGAACGAACAGGTTACAATAAATGCTTATAGAAGATAAATCTATGAACCTACATCTTTGTATGCCGTTGTAAGATTAATACACTGTAAGAGTCTAAGATTTCGCATAGTACAAGGAAAAGAAATACAGAATGATGAATTTTATAAATAAAATGTATTTAAGATTAATTTACTACAGAAAATAAATAGTGTCAATGTGAAGTAATCCTTCGAAAAAATATGGTCGAATTTCGATCGCAGACCTTTAGTTAAGAATAAATAAACAATTTATTCAATACTTACATTATTTACTTAGCAATACTAACTACTAACTAAAATTAGTTTTTAATTAACACATCAAATCACTTATTATCTGTATCAGTATTAGTTATTTAACTAAGTACTGAATTATTTATTGTTACTTTACGTATGGCTTCTCATACTACTCTTGTTTGAATGATGCGATTATAGGTTGCCGCGTGCGTGATAAAAGGTTGTAACTTACAAATTATACTTTAATTATAAATTAAATACTATTGAAAAAAAATCTGATGTTTAATTACGAAATTTAATAACGAATGTTAATTACGAAAGGTAATAATTATAGTTCTCTAAATAGTTATCTTATCTGCTTGGGTTATCTAATTGCCGCTTCTTATAAAATCACATAAGGCAGGAATCTGTTGGACTTTGAAAAAGCATTAGTCAAGTCTCTGTGCGGGGTAGAGCTAACCATTCATGCAACAAAATTAAAAATTTTGAGTTATTGTTGACTGTATTATATATACTCAGTAGTATAGATAGTATAGATACTCAGCTGTCATAGTTTTTCTTTTTCATTGCAAATACTACTGCTGTGATTTTACATGTCAAACACCAACCATTCTGTGGCATGGAGGAGCACTTGACTAAGCAAAATTATCACTTTAAAGCATAATATTAAATAATGAAAACTGATTATATGATAGTAAGAGTTTCTGAGCTAAACCGTGGACAGACGAAATACATCGACGGACATTACGAAACTAAAAGTATTCTTAAATAAATAATAATAAAAAAAACTAAAAACACGCTTTTATAGAAAAAAAATCCAACTAAAAAATAGAAAATAAATTCGAATTAAGAATCGTGTAATTGTAATAAAAGCGTAGGGTGCATGGTGTCAATGACTAGAAGGATTATCATTTTGATAATATCTTAAAAAGCACCCCACGATTTTATTACAAAATTTACACGATTCTTAGTTCAAACTTATTTTCTATTTTTTAGTTTGATTTTCTATAAAAGTGTGTTTTTTAGGTTTTGAAACTATTATTTATTTTTTCATTTTTTACTTTGATTTTTTAAAATGTTTAGGTTTTTTTCTTTCTTTCTTTTTCAAATATTGAATTATCATCGGTCCTCGATAACTCTACGAAGTTTAAATGAAATCTGACCGTTTGAAGTGGGTCAAAATCAAGTCCAAAGGAGTCGGTTACAAACATACATATACAGGTGAAGCTAATATAAAGCATGTAAAAATATTACGTTTCATTTAATGAAATCAACATATTTTGATGAATTATAAAAATAATAAATTATAGAGTTGCAACCTTATTATCAGTACACCTTATCATGAAGCGATGACAACTGTTTGAACTCTTGACCTCTTGAATTAAAGACTCATTATTAAGTCACCATTTTATCTGAGCTGCGGTCTGGGACGAGCATCCCCTGTGTTACGTAAAACACTATACCCAAGGAGGGGTGGGTAGGTCTGTTTAAAATGGATACGTCAGCACTTAATTTATAACCAAGGCCAAAATAGTTCTTATTTGTTACTTGATGCAATTCGGTTTCAAAAGCATTTATTTTATAATAATTTAACAAGTTGTGAATTAACATAAACAGTGTTAGTGCAAAGAAGTACCTACACTCAGCATGGCGTAGTGGTTTGAATTTTGGACAGGAGGTTCTGAGTTCGATTCCTGCGCCAATTTTCAAAGCTATGTGCATATTAGAAATTAACTACCGCTTCATTCGGTGGAGGAAATCGTCGTGGCGAAACCTATACAAGAGTTTCTGTGATGTTCTTAAACGTATGTAAAACCTATAAAATTCACAAAAAACCCCCGATAGTTTCATCAAACATGATTGGCATAATCTATCTTGCATCGCATTAAAATTGGTCCATTCGTTCAGAATCTAAAGTTACAAGCTACAGACACACTGAAACACTCACACACACACACACACACACACACACACACACACACACACACACGCACACACACACACACACACGCACACACACACAGAGAGAGAGAGAGAGAGAGAGAGAGATACATACACACATAGACAAATACATGAAACTTTCACACAAAACAAAGCGTCGGGAGTTAAAAACTCAAACCCGAACCTGTACAAAAGACTGACATCAAACCTCAACCTATCACTATAAGTACCAACTCATGTTATCATGGCAAAACAACAATACTATCATATCAATTTTAGGTAAACTGTCATGCGGGTAAACAAAATGAGTACAATATTTTTAAGTTATAATGCCAATTCATGCGACAAAATATGTTTACTGTGTAAATATCTGGCATTAAATATGAAGTTATCGCATTTATTTTTGGTATAAGCGCTTCCGTCCTATTATGTGGGTAAGGCCATCAAATTGGCCTCATATTATAACATAAAAGTTTATATTACCATAATTATGTAGAGAAAGTAATACAAAAGAAATATCAAAGTAACGTAAATGTAAAAAAAAAATTCAATTAACGACGCTCCTATATATTTAATTAGCAAGATTCGTAATATAAAGCTCCGATTAAAATATTATATTTACTTAATAATAATTAGGGTAAAGTCTAGTAATATTGGCACTCCCCCAACGATTGACACCTTTTTCGTATTATGTCCTAAACTAAGCATAAATTATTATTTTTAAGTATGGTAACTTTACTTTTAATTAGTAAAATTTTCATTTCATAAAATGGCAACATTTTCGTAGTTGATTTTCCCGCCATTTTGTATCTGTCGATTTTTTAAAAGTAGCGGGACACGTGGGTTGCAGTAGACTGATGAAAATTAATAAAAACAGAAGGCGGGACTAACATTGTGTGACGATTTTTATCGCCCCTGGTAAGTAAATATATAAGTTTGGTGTTGTTTCTGTTAAATTATATCGTAAATAGATGTGGTTTTCACGATTTTACTAACTTTGCCTTAGGAAACATTACGTTTTGCTAGTGCCAATCATTACATTTTTATTTGTACTAGGCTGTAACGATTGACACCCCGTACGGATCAAAATATTTTTACGTAGAAATTAGAAACTGTTGAAATACACAGTTATTTATCAGTAGGGAGCAATTGCCTTCGCTTCGCTTCAGGTATCCTATGCCTTAGTACCCACACTACCCAACTCAAAAAAAATTTTACACGCGATTTTTTAAATTGGTGACTTTATTTGTAAACCGATTGAAACAGAATTAAGATCTAAGTGTTACTCTTTAGAGTACGTTGTTGATTGATTGTTAGGTTGTCCGAAATTTGCCATTCATCATCATCATCACCATTCATCATCATCATCATCACCACCATCCATCATCATCATCATCACCAACATTCATCATTATCACCATCATCGTCATTATCACCATCATCATCATTCATCATTATCATCATTCATCATCATCATCATTCATCATCATCATCATCCTCCATCATCTCCAGTCATCATTATCATAATCATCATTCGTCATCATTATCGTACATCATCATTCATCATCATCACCATTCATCATCATCATCACCGCCATTCATCATTATCACCATCATAATGAGCATCGTCATTCATCATCATAATTTTTCATCATCATCACCATCATCTCCAGTCATCATTATCATCATAACCATTCATCATCATCATTGATATCCATTCTTTTGGGATGAAAAGCAGGATACTGTAATTTTAATTCACAAACATCCAAACATCTAAACCTAACATCTAAATTTTAATAGAATCTGGATCTAATTTTAAATTCTCGCGGACGAAGTCGCGGGTAGAAGCTAGTGTACTCATAAATAAATAAAAAGTAACAAAAAATAATCATTTCATTTACATAAACTCTAAAACTCCCTATAGGTACGTAGCTTTTCAATGCGAATTAATGTACCCACTAGGTGTCAATCGTTACAGTCTCGCAGGGTGTCAATCGTTACATCAGGGTGTCAATCGATATAGTTTTGCGCCCTTTCAGTTTGAAACATTATTTTTCCTTGATTAAATTATTTAAACTGCACTAAAATTCATATTAATCTTGTCCTTGATAATTAAACATTATATTTAAAACAAAAAAATATTGGATTTTTAAAGCAAACAATATTAAAATGACAAAAAATGTTGAGAAAACGCTTAGGGCGACAATCGTTGGGTATTTTACCCTATGTTGACGAAAGCAAAAGTAATCAGTTGCTTAAAAATACATTAAGCTTTTTTGAATTTGAAAGAGACTGTCGTTCATCAAAATAAGCACCTACATGAAATAAACAAGGCAATACAATAATAAATGCGTATATATTAATAAAACAATAATTATGTAAGTATTTCATTGTTACACTTTAACGCGTCAACCATTGATTTTATCAGCCTGAATTGTCAAGAATACAAAAGTGAGTATTTTTATCCAGAAAACATATTTAATGTAATGCGAGCGATTCCTTAATAAAGTAGTTTTGACATAGTAGGCATGATGACAGATTTTGACGTATATCATATTTCCGCAAAAAATAAGGTTTGGTATAAAATAAATACACTTCAATTTATAACTTTAAAATTTGTACCAAAACACTTCAAAGTGTCATGGCGTCGCTTGTGACGTCACGCCTCAGTAAAGTACAATAATAGTCAAGATGTCATTGTCAGTATTGTCATATTCGTTTGTTTACTGAGGCGTGACGTAATTCGCGCTGATTGAGACTGATTGGCGTTCAAGATAATTATCATGGCGGCTTGCCGTAGTTTTATTTTTTCAAAAAATTGTTAATCTCGCTCACAATAATACAATAAATGCGTGTTTTGTAATTCATTAATAGGGTTTCATTAAATAAATACATAATTTAAGGGATTTTTACGTACTGCCATTATGCCAACTTTAATAACACAAACATAATATTATTCCACGGACCTTAAAAAAATACGTCCGTGTATTATTCCAACACGCTGTATGTGTAAATTACTTTGGCCATGAGTTGGAACCGCGCTGGTATATAAATGGTTAAAGTTTAAAACTTGAAATGAAATATCTTCTCGTTTCTAACATGTATTACAAATGGTGGTTTATTGCTGTTCTTATTTTATTATTTTTTAAAGGTAAGAATATAAAACTCCCTAGTACTTAATATTATAAATGTAAAAGTTTGTAAATGTTTGTAACTTTTTTTATGGAAATAGCCGGCAAACGAGCTGACGATTTTTCAAATTTTCAAATCGGTTCAGTAGTTTCGGAGCCTATTCAATACCAACAACACGGACATAAAAAAAGAACGGACGTAACCTTGTCTAATCGAGAGTGAAGCTGACAGCTGACAGCTCGCTTACCATGTGTGCGTAATTTTGTAATTTGTGATTCGCGATGGTGTCAATGTCGTAGCCGTATGGTGTCAATGTGTGGGTGTGTGTACTTGTACGAATACAGAGTTGGTATTCCTATGGGTGCTTCACTGAATTTGTTCTTGGGATTACGTCCGTCTTTTTTTTACGTCCGTGACCAACAAACAATCAAATCTTTCCTTTTTATAATATTGACTAGATATAATATAGATAATTAAAATACAATGTTTAAAATGAAAAAGTAATTTCTGGTGATACTATAATTAAATTATTTCCTCCTTCATGTACTCCAAATATTTAATTAAGTTTCGTCATTATAATATTTTTTTCAGACAATACTGCTTACGCCAATGGTGCATCAAGACAAAAACGGTAAGATTAAACAGAATTTAATATTTTGCTTCAGCATTAAGTAACTACATCGTTGAAGCGATGGCGTAAATTCTGAATTCACCCACACCTCACGAACCAACATTCACCATCATCTGAAGTCTCCGGTCACTCAAATATCCGCCTCGGATAAACTTCCACATGAGATTAGGTCACTATAGTTACATAGTGTATTAGGTGAAAGGATTGCATTAAAAGCTGTGATAGCATAGCGATTAGAACGTTGGTCTCTCGAGACCTCCGATTTCAAATCCTGGCACGCACCTCTAATTTTCAAATATTAGGTGCGTATTAGAAGGTAAATTATCACTTGCTTCGGTGAAGCAAAACATCGTGAGGAAACCTGTACACCGGAGAGTTCTCCATAAAGTTCTCAAAGGTGTGTGAATTCTACCGATCCGCACTTGGCCAGCGTGGTAGACTACCCCTCACATTGGGAGAGGAGACCCCGAGCCCAGCAGTGGGACAATTGTGGGTTGTTGATTTTTTAGTATTACATATCTAGTCTGTTTTATCAGTTTAAAATCAATATATTTTTCTTTAGATGCATAGTCGTTCAGAAGCAGTCAGGTACCCATGGGGACAGTAATGAAGGTGAAGGTGAAGACAGGAGACCAGACATCAAGGATCGGAAGCCAGACAAAAGATGGGGGATTGACGCAGATCTCAAGAGACCAGATGTTGAGGTAGTAAATCCTACATACATGAATTCTTAAGTATTCTTAAGGTCGATGCATACGTAACGTGGACGGGACGAAGACGGGACGTGACCGGACATAAATATACGTGCGTGCCCCGTTCCCGCCCTTGCGTGCCTTCGTAGCGTATGCGTGATCGTTTACATTCTATGAAACGATGTTTCCAAAACTTCACGTCCCGTCCCGTCCCCGACCCATCCACGTTACGTATATATGCATCGACCTATATCCTATTGAGCTAGAGATAAATTCATTCTGATTCCCCGAGCGCTATGACATGAGATTCTTCAAAAAAAGGTGTAAAAAGAGTTCTCCTTCAGGGCTGGTGTTGCTTTGGCGATTCCTCTGGTATTGCTCATGGCCATAGGCGACGGTGACCACTTACCATTAGGTGACCGCTCTACTCCTACTTACTCATTAACTACTACTGGAGCCTAGTTGGTAGCGACCCTGCCTGCGAAGTGAGGGCTCCCGGGTTCGATTCCCGGCCGGGACAGATATTTATGTGAAAGATAAATATTTGTATTCGGGTCATGGGTGTGATTGTGATGTGTTATATGTGTCGTCCATGCCACCCGCGACACAGGGAATAACCTACTGCGGGGATATGAGTGTGTTAGCGTGAGTGTGTTAACTACTTATGTTAAGATAGCCGTGATAGTTTTTCTTATAAATTCATTATGTAACCTATTTTTGAAAAATTTTTCACTTGTCCAACTCCAACCATTCAGCCAGCAGGGGGGGGGACAATTAACTCTAACCAAAATTAGCATTTTAAAGCCAAATATTTCGCAATAGACCCCTAATTCCAAAAATGGTCTTAGAAGACCCATAACATTTTTGAATGACCTTTTTAACGACACCCCACACTATGTGTTATATATAGGGACAAATATAAAATTCATCCTCACGTTACCTGTAGGGGTAAAAAATCATTTTCAATATTTTATTCTACGTTTCTGGAGTTTTAATAAATATGTATATCCATGCCAAATTACAGCTTCTAGCAGGGTCTCGGCGCTTTGCTTCGGACAGACGGACGGACGGACATGACGAAACTATAAGGGTTCCGATTTTACTTCGGAACTCTAAAAACTACATCTTTGGGTCCAAAGTACTCTACCACCACCAGCACACCTTTAAACTAGACAACTGAGAACCCAGCAACCTTCAACAAAAGGTAGCTGGTGCCATAATTTCAGCAGAGCACCACAATCAAGGACGTTAGATTGGTTTGGGGCACACAATGTCCCACTTCATCGACCCCCCCCCCCTCCCCCCTAACGTGTGACGTAATTTATGGATGGCACCTTTCGAGGAAAGTCTCGTACATTACAAACTAAACGCTTCTTTCCTATTGGTTAACCAACAATTTTACCTTTCAGGAGCTACAGCCAGAATTACTGAAATACAAAATTCTACCCGCAAAACAAATCAACAGGTTACTTCGACATCGGGGACAATTATACAGACGTCGGTACCAATAATCTCCTCTCCTATCCTCTCCTCACCTATCCATTGTCTGTTCTTCTATGTTATTATTAGTTTGAGAAATTCCTTCGATACATATTATTATTTTTTTAAATTGTCGACGCTCAGGTTATATAAATAAAGTAATACATTTTCCTTTAACACGTTTTATTAAACAAATCATGTCAATCTTACAACCATTGATCTAACATCAAACCATTATAACACAAGTATAGATACATTATATCGCTCTATTCTTCTATTGAATAATCAGTTATTTGGAACGATTATATTTAATGCAAATATGGGTTAGAAATTAGTAAAAAATGCAAATTAAAACCGCTTATGTTATAATTTATCGCTTTAAGCTCTATGAGAAATTTTATGGTGATAATGGTTTTATGGTGGTATTCATGAGTGACGCTCCAACGTAAAAATATGTAAAACGCACTTTACGTTCGATTTTAAGGTAGCTAGCCAGCTATTTAAAATCTTTATCATCGCGCATGAGTCAGTCTGAGTTTTAGTAGTACGGCACTTTAAGTTTCCATAATTATAAACAAGTTTAAAAACCAAATACAAGGTTTTATTGTGTCAAGGTAGGAACTAAAGAAAAAATACTGTGACTGTCCTGTTAATCGTTAAGGAATTCTCTCGTCTGGAGCCAAACCTGGATGCAGTATCGGGTCATGTTTATCACAAAAATACATTCTCATCAGCACTACAGCAATATGTTAAATTTTAACTCCTTATCCAACGGGAAATAGGTCGAGCAAGATTTGACCCACACAAACTTAATAAAACCGTTTAAAAACAGCAGAAGATGTTTAATAACAAAATCTATAAAGGAAATTAAAAAAAAATATTTCTAACCCACACTTCCATTAAATATAAAAACCGGTAAATTTTCATTCATCCCCTTTTTAAATTCAGCTAAAAAGAGGATTCATGCGTAGTGTACAGTCAAAACTCAGTTAAATAGAATTTATATTTATACATATAAATAAATTAACTATTAATATACTAATATATAAACATTCACGGGTATAATAATATTCATATTGTTATAATCAAATAATTTATATACAATAAGACATTGAATATACAATCTGGTGATTAAATATTTAATAACAGTATTCGACATTAGTTCTGGCCATATTTAGAAGTTTATTAGAGGAACAAACTTGTAGTCCAGTCATTACGTCGGAAAAAACGGTTTAGAAATGGAAGTGAACCGAGAAGGCTGAATTTTGGATATTACATGAGTAGAGTCTAAAAAAGCTTAACATCAAATTGTTGACCAAGATATATTTATGTGCATTTTCCGTCATCTGGAAAAAAAGGGTTAAATTCAGTTTTTTCACAATAAAGCTTCCCGCCCACGTCAGTTTGTAGGACCGATAATCGGGCCGATTTTTTCTTCCATATTATTTCTGACCGACTTTTTGACCGATTATTGCTATCAGTAGGTACGTTCTATTTTTCTCCTACAAAAAAGCGGTCACCGATTATCGGACGTGGGCGGGAAGCGTAACTCAGTTCTCCGATGAGATACAAAAATTTTAATACAATACTTTTTTTTCCTTTCTTACGATCTACATTTAAAGTCCTTTATATTTTTTACCTATCTTTCATCGTTATTGAGATATCAATCGAAAAACGAATATAGGTAGTGAAATTTATTTTTTGTTATTTCTTTCTTTTCGTGATAGATATCGAAAAAATGTCTAGTATTAAACTTTTCAGCGTGTTTAGACCTACAATTTACTTTTTATTTTATTTTATAACATTTATTTTTATATGTTTATATTGTTCGCTTAAGCTTGACTTTGTGACAAAAGTTTGTTCCCACCTAACAAACATGTTATGATAAAATTAATGACGAGAAAATGAAATTATTGCAAACTTCAAACACCTGCCAAGCCCCTTTACATCTTTAATTCCTTTTTAGATATATTTATAAGAAAATGTCAAAATTCCTTCTTTACATATACCTACTCTATAATTATAATTTACGCACTATTTTATAACAAGACAAAAACACACATATAATAAATTGTAAACATCAAAAAGATTTGGCACGCAAACTACAGGTCAATTAGGTGATAATCATTGAGCATACCAGTACCAACATAATGGCAATCTGATACCAAGTTCAAACTTAAACTTATGAATTGTAAAATTAATCTTTTCTTTACGGCATTTCTTTTCCACAATGACAAAACACCTTTGCAAAATGATGGTAGATTAAATAATGATGTGGTTATGAGTATTAGCGATACCTACATGAATAACTTATTTTGAATTTTGAAAAAACGATCGAATCGTCAGACCAAAATAAAGATAAGATCCTGGAATAACTCAGTACTGGTATACGTTTCTCATATCTTAATAGATTAAGAGCGTGTATGACAGTGGTGCCACCTGTACTCGGTTTTATCAAACGAGTCCTATTTAATAAACAAACGAACATTGTCTTTTTATTGTTACTTCTAATTTAATCACCGAGAAAAAATAACCGACTTCAAAATAACTCAAAAACTACTCGTCAGATCACTCTTTAAGTGGGACCACATGATAAGCACCAGCTTTCGATTAAAAAGAATCATCAAAATCGGTTGCCCAGTCAAAAGTTCTGAGGTAACAAACATAAAGCAGTCAAATTGAATACCTCTTCCATTTTTGAAGTCGGTTTAAAATAAGGCAGACATAAAATTAAAATAATTAAAGATTAATAATTATTTAACGCCAACAGTAATTTCTCAGTTCTCAATTTCTGTTTACCATTAATATTTTTATAAACTAATTTAAATTAATATTAAATATTATAAAAAGTAAAGCTAATATTATTTACCAAATAAGTCTCGCCTGAAAAACGGAGTATAATGACCGTAGTTATTGGGAAGTCATAAATTTTTGGCGACTAGTTTTGTTTGGCTCGTGGTTTGATTAAAAATTATAATTAACTTTAAAAAATATCAGATAAAACTTTGGCACTTGTTTTCGTTTAATGACTGTCAATTCTCTGAAAGTCGATGTGATATTAATTTGGAACAATTTAATTCTAGCGCTTATTCAACCAACAATTACAGTATAAAATGTGTTTACAAATCTACAGTACAATGTCTAGCGTATTTATAATCTTTAATAATAATAAATAAACATAGTATATATAATATATTATCTATATTTATAAAGATCACTCACTATAACATGTTAGCTTCGACGCCTTCTACACCATGTGATATTATTATACACGACATATAGAATGATTTAATGTTTTTACATGTATATTAAATCTGACAGATTATGTCTAAAAATTAATATTGACTTTATAAACTTGACATCCCAATTCCAGTGGCTTTAGTCATTAGAGATCTAGGGATTTTCTAGTCATTATGACAAATTATAACATCAAAACTAAAAATTTTGAAAAAACCCACGCCGGATGTAAATAAAAAAAAGGATGAATACCACTTCCGCGTCTAAGATAACTACCGTAGCCAACAATTATCAGCCTACTGCAGCGCCCCCTGGTGATAAAACATTTTGAATGCAAAAAACCGC
Source organism: Thymelicus acteon (assembly GCA_951805285.1). NCBI lineage: Eukaryota > Metazoa > Arthropoda > Insecta > Lepidoptera > Hesperiidae > Thymelicus > Thymelicus acteon. The sequence goes on along the minus strand of OX638214.1, from coordinate 18,740,623 downwards.
AATGGAATCGGCCCAGTAGATTTCATAAAAAACGGTAACAGACATACAAACAAACAACCTGTAATCCCAAACGCACATACCGCCACCGTTCCGTACCGTCCGTCGTAAAAATCACATTATTCAGAAGACTGCGGCATAAAAAAATAAGAGTATGCATATTGCATTGCATGTTTGAGAACCATGTTATTATTAATTTGTTACATTACAATTAGGGCTTGTTCCACAATCTTCAAGTAGAGTCCTGAATAAGCTATTCGCCGGTTAAAGTGACGTTAAAGTGTCATTTTACATACACGAAATGTCAACTTAACCAACGAATAGCTTACTTCGGAGATTCGAAGATTGTGAAACAAGCCCTTACAGTAATAATTTCTTAGTAAGATGATACAAAACCGTCGATCTTCTTACAAATAAAGTGAGGCATGACCTTTAAAAACAAATTAAAACTAAAAAAAATGCAAATCGCATAATAAATACGATATAATAAATATATTTTACATGAAACATTTTATTGTTATATTATTTACATCCACATACTATTCTAGCAGAACACATGGTTGATTTATACTCAACGAACAAACAAACTTACAAACTCTTCTAACACTTGATTAGGTACATATTTTTAACAGAAAAATATAATTTCTTTAATGACAAATTAAAACAATTAATAATGAAATGAAATTCGTAGACGTAGATTAATTACTGTAGTTTAATGAAGTTGTCTGAAAAGGGAACAGATTTTAATATCAACACGACGTTTTATTACCAAATTAGGCATGATAAAGATTTATGCCAACATTTGTAACGATTTTTCAGTAAATTTTGAGACAATATTTTATTTTTTTACTAAATAATGTTACTAATTTTTTTTTTGTTAGGTACATCTCAGAATAGAATAAAGGAACGCTAACATCCGTTAATAATAACACATAATTATTTTTCGTGAGTTAATAATAATAATATTATCTCACTATCGATTTGCCAATATCAACGCAAGTAATAATATAAATAGTAACATTAATATTTTTTGAACTTCGTAGCGTTTAAACCGTAAAAAAGACCAATGACATTATTTTCTAAACTTACAGACATAGACTTAAATAAGGTTAAAGACGGGCTGTTCCGAACAAAATCCGTGTCACATTTTTCACGCATTTTTCATACTCTGTGACAGCTTCGTTCGATCAAGTTCGGTTCAAGATCAAGTATCAAGTATTTTGCACTAATAAATTTTTAATAATGTAAATTAAAATTAATGTATTTATTTACCAATTTTAATTATAAATAAACTCAAATAAAGTTCAAACGTAAATAATGAAAACATTTTAACTGAGAACAATAAACAATATACGTTACTGTGTCCTTGAACGGTCGGAGTTTTTCAAAAATGATCTACTTGTCTCACTTGCTCTCAGCCGACTAAAATGCGTTGGCACCATTTGGTGTCAATACTGGTTTTCAAAGTACTGAATAGCCTGTCTAGTATATTTTATATGTTCATATAGGTCTATGCTTACAGGTAGTATTTCTACTATACCTTGTAACTATACATAAACTTTAATTATCAAGTTTTTGAATGTATGGGAAGTGACCATTGTTCTTTACAATATTAGGTAAATATTCCTATTCCATAAAATTTGCTTCGCTTGGCTCTGCTTCGCTTAGACTAGACTTAAGCTGCAAACATACTATAAGCCGCGTCCGACCGGACGCGGCTGACAGCCGCGACTGATAATATGCACAGTCTCTTCGGACGTGGCTTGCGGACGCGTTCAACGCCTATTCCACAGAGTACGAGTAAGAGTATTCCACAGACCACAGATACGTACAGCCGGATTTAAATTTGTCTGACGTGTCGTGTTGTGATGGGCTCTGATGAAATGGGTAGCGTTCACATCTATATGTCGCGGAACTGATGCCTACTGACACAGTACTTTCATAGCTCTCGGGGAGATTACACATTTTGCAATGTTTTTCGATAAATCCTCAGTTTCTGATTCAGATTTTGAAGAAGGTATTCAGTTTTTAGTGCTGGCAAATCTGCTAAAAAAAGAAAGAAAGAATTCTTTACATTTACATTTTACATTTTGTATCTTAGATCACTTTAAATTGTCGTACTATTTTGATCAGGTCGGCCATACTTTCAAATTTAAATTTCAATAACAACAACACGTCACAACAGTGAGGCTCGTGCACACTGCTCTGACGCCGCCACTTTCCCACCTACCTCGCCTCTCCCACCCCGGCACTCTGTCGCGATCGGGATTGCTTCTGATGCGACACAACACAAGCCATCACAACATATCGCGTCACGCTAATTTTTATCTCACCTTTAAATATATGAAACCCATACCATTCTGACGCATCACAATACGACACGTCAGACAAATATAAATCCAGCTTACGTTATTCCTTCAGACACAGAGTACTAATGCCTTCTGACGCATGGACGCGTCCCGCACCCCGTGCATACTATGAAATACCGTCCGCGGACGTTTTCGGCTGACGAAAATATCCAGCGCGCCAGATAGCTCTCGGATGTCCGAACGCCTCAAGGTGCCTCAAGGTCACGTCCGCGACTTACCTCCGATAGTTTGCACAGCTCAGTGTATATTCATTATCTAGATACCGTTACGTCACATCCTTCAGCCGCGTCCGGCCGGACGCGTCCGACAGTTTGTTTGCAGCTTTACTCTCAATTAATGAAGATGTCTACAGATTCCATTTCATTGATTAATGTAGGTAATAAAATAATTTCAAATTCAACAGTATCATAATCATAAATATAATAATACTCAATGGTGGTAGTCTGTGGTAGAACTTTAGTCTTTAGTAAAAAACATTATTCCAGCCACAAAACACGGAACACGACAACAAGCCACAGATTAAACAGTTCAGTACACTTGACAGTTCGACAGCACAGATAACACAATATTTATATACTACGCAATGATCTGCACGTGTTTCTTTTCCCGTGGCTCCTTCAGGACATAGGAAGTTGTCCTGCGAAGAGAACCAACTGAATCTGAAAATAAATTTCTAGAATTAAAGATAATTCTATGGTGACGTGAATTTTAAGTCTTTGAGGGTATTTCACATTTAAATGGAAATTCTTGTAAAGCGACATGCAAAGAAATTTACACAAAAACGCATTGAAGATGACAATTAAAAAATCATCCATAGGTCATAAATATCCATTAACGATAAGGACGACGGTACTGAAATTGTATCACAACTGTTTTGTGAGTATATCGCTACAGTCATACTACAAAATGTTAACATGGACGACCTTCCTTTACATTCACTTAATAGCCTTGAACAAATTGACGTTATTCCTAACCACTCTATATCCCTCTCTCTGTCTCCGTCTCTTTCTCTCTCTGTCCTTCTCTCTCCCTCTCCTCTCCTCTCTTCTCTCCCACTCTCTCTCCGTCTCTCCTTCTCACTCTCTCTATCTCTTTCTGCCCCCCCCCCCTCCCTACGCCCATTACGTGAGTGTACCGCTACTATCGTACTACAGAAATTCACCATGGGCTTATCATTGAGCCTTAAAGCCTAAAACAAACGACGAACCTAAATCATATCTATCTCTTTCACTCTCATTCTATCGTATCTCGTTACTCACTATAATGCCGGCACCGTCGGAAAGAGTGGTGCGTGCAGTGCGCGCGCGGCGCGGGCGAGGCAGCGGGCGAGGCGGCGGGCGAGGCGGGGGCCGAGGCGCCGCGCCGCGCCCCGCGCTACGACCACCGGAGCTCCTTTAGCTCCACCGTGCTTGATGCGTCCGCCTGGAGAACAAGTTCTTTTTATCAGCATTTTTTTATCAGCCGTGTATTGACTGAATGAGCTTCCTCATGAGGCTGCATCGGTCGGTCAGTTTGCGGTCAGTGATCACACACACTTCCATAGGGCAACGTGTATAACGTTTAGGGAAAGTCCATGGACGGTGGAGAACAGTTTCAACAACATGGCCTGTAGACTTCGGGATCCTTCTTAAAAACTTCTATTACACATTATTTCTTCTTTCTTCTTTTTTACGGCAACGCCTGGTGACTGATCTGCTCATTTCTCGGTTACTCACTTAATGAGCTAATGATCCACCTAATGGTAAGTGGATATCGTCTGCCATGGACATTAGTGACGCCTCTGGTGTTGTTGGCGTGGCGTTTCCAGCCAAGAAAGAGAAAAAAAAGAAAAAAGTCCTACCTCGTATCTGGAAGGTGCCGGCGGGACATGGGTAGCGGGTGAACACCTCGAGCAGCCAGGCCTCAGCACGGTCCGGGAGGCCCCGCCAGTGATAGCTGTCCTCAGCTCCTGAAAGATTCATCATCATCAGTAATAATTGTCCATTGCTCAAAATATGAGGGTCATAGATCACACGGTACTTTCACAAGTTTAGTACGGTTTGGCACAATTAAAAGAAAATTATAAAGAAGACTTGGGTGGGCAGGTTTCATTACATTTTCTGTCACCGAAGCAAGTGACAATAAATTTCAAGTAGGCCAATAACTTTGAAAATAAGAGGTGTGTTCAGGATTTGAATCCATTATCATTTTAATTATTTTTTTATGGAAATACCCGGCAAACGAGCTGACGATTCACTTGATGGTAAGTGGCTTTCGTCGCCCATGAACATCAGCGACACCAAAGGCATCACTGATGCCTTGTCGACCAAGAAAGAGATAGGAAAAAGAAAGAAAGAACTGGCTCTCAAGCCCCCAGCCGGAACACCACGAGTCGTTTGGCAGCTTACTGATGCTCAGTGGTAGTAGATCCAGGTGAACCCCATGGAGAAATAATAATAGTACTAATGGTATTAATTAGCAATTAAAATCAATATTATCAATGCCTCTTACGACACCCATCTGGCGTGGGATTGGGGTTAGTATTCTAAGCCGCCCCAATATGGCAAAATTTCGATTTTGCGCAGAGAATGTCTTGTTTTACAGAAGTGGTGTTGTCCTTCAGACAAACTCTGCTTTCATTCCAAACCGATATGGTTTATTATTTCAACAGATGCCTAAATTTTTTAAATATGAGACATTTAAATGAATGAGCATATTTTTGCGATGATTTAAGTACCTGTCCCATCTCACTACATAGCGACTGCCGACCATGTGACGCGTTCTTCTTCGTGTTCCAGCAGAACTCCAGAATGGCTACAACAATGGCCAACGCCAAACCACATAAAAGAGTTACGAATACTCCACCTGAAAAAACATACCACCTATTAAGATCTGACAAGGTCTAAACTTTTACACTTTTACAAATTCTTGACGTGATTTTTGTTGACTCATTAAGGAATGAAAATTGAAATTATTGCTAAATGATGGTTTATTGTGTAATACAATTTCGGATTTTTTCCATGTCTTTTATTATTATAATAAAAATCCAACACTTTAATGTGTAGACTAAATCTACTTTCTCATGTATTACCCATTCTTAAATCTTCTTCTTTATAATCTTAATAATTTCTTAGTCATCTTACTCCATCTCTCTCTATCTCTTTGTCTCTTACTCTTTCACACCTACATCCAGACTTACCAATATTCTGCACTCCAAGAGGGTTAGCTTTGCTGTCTTTGCCGTCCCTATTGCAAACGTCGCCAGTATTCTTCCACCACTTGTCGTACAGGATCTGAATCACACCCTTCTCCTGCAACTCTAGAATAGCGAGAGAGATCTTGTCTCTCCAGGGGCTGCCCTTCCAAGTAGCTATGCCGTAACCCTGAAATAATAGAAGGACATTTTCTGCTGCTGAAGTATGGACAAGTCGGTTGGCTCCGTGCTACTCAGTTGAATCCCAATAACTTTATGGTTAATGGAGGATCCTTTACCTTCCGGGCTAGATAATATATTTCTCCTCCATTGGTAATATTGGTATTATGGGCATCCTTGAACGGGATTAATTTAATGTGCCGCATCAGCTCAGTTTCTAACTTTGTTGCCAACTTTTCTTACGACTCTACCTCAGATTTATTATTTTAGGCCTATTCATTGACCATAAATGCCCGTTCTCAATATTATTACTATCCATAATCCTCAAGTTACCTACATCTCATAATCCTGAGTAAGTTACCTAGCAATTATCAAAACTTTACATCCACTATAATGATAGTTCTTCTTACTTTATCCACTAACTTTACCAGAAATTTTGGATATCCATATCTTATACCTCAATCATACCTTAGAATCCAGCAGTCCCCCTATCTGCGTGAGGTTGCAGTCCCTCTGCACCCGATGGTCCAGCATGGTGGACTCCATCAGGAACGCGTAGTTACCGCTCAGCACCCGCTTGACCCCCTCCTCGTAGGACGAGACCAGCGCGGGAGGCGTGGCCGTCGACATGTACTGCCACATCCGCTGGTAGATATCTATGTTGGAATCCTGTTGACAAAAAAATTGTTATCTACGAAGAACGTTACCGGAAGATATAGGCTTTATCTAAGAGATGTCATTGAGAACAGTCTCAATAACATGTCGAAATATAAAATCTCAAAATCGAAAGGCTGTCTAATATTTCCACGTAGTAATTAAGTACTCTGTGATATTTCTAAATCACATTTTTTAACATACGTCACCTCTGCATCGGAAAGTTATCAGACCATATGGTCTCATCTGAATGATTGCCATCACCAGCTTAGCGACTAGCTTACCTCAATACTTTGCTGACCCCTTTTTGACAGTGACCGTTACAGAGATTTGTCAATATCATTTCTTTCTGTCGCTAAATTGCCATAAGTTCTCCAAATGACCTATTTAAAAACCTTCCTTGACCGTAAGCACAGCATACATAATAGCACGTATCATAACACAGATTTTTCAGTATAATTTCAGTATCATTTCAGTATCATTGACGACCCTGTAGCCTAGTAGGTAGTGACCCTGCCTGCGAAGCGAGGGATCCCGGGTTCGATTCCTGACCGGGGCAGATATTTATGTGGCAGATAAATATTTGTACTGGGGTCATGGGTGTTATTGTGATGTGTTATGTGTAGTCCATGCCACCCGCGACACAGGTAATAACCTACTGCGGGGGTATGAGTGTATTAGCGTTTATTTATTATTATTATTATTATTATTATTATTATTATTATTATTATTATTATTATTATTATTATTTGTTACTATCGTAACCATAGTTCTCCAAATTCCTGCAGCAATCTTACCCTGAAGAACGTCATAGTAGATCCTCCATTGAGCGTGCCATACTGTATGCTGGTCTGCGCAGCCAGGTCCGCCGCGCTCTGGATGGGCAGCACCGTGCGCTCTACTGTGAGGAAGGCTGCGAGGTTCGCCGTGTACGACGACAAGATGATCAGCGTGAAGAACCACCAGATGCCACCCACTATCCTTGTAGAGGTGGCCTGTGGAACAGGTAATAACTGGTAATAACCGGCAAACGAGCTGACGATCCACCTGATGGTAAGCTATCGTCGCCCATGGATATTAGCAACACCAAAGGCTTCTGATGCGTTGCCGGCCAAGAAAGAGGGAAGAAAAGAAGGAACTGATTTATGTGTACATCTCAGATTAACGACACCTCTCTCTGCTCTGCGCTTGACACATTTTGGGAGGGCAGGCAGTAAAAGGTCTAGAAAAATTGAGAGGCATATACTTCCACCACAATAGGTGGTCTAAAGTTGGTGATGTATAAAAAAGTGGCAGTACTAATAAAACATTTGGATTAACTTTTATTTCTTCACACTTTCACGTCATACCACACATCTTATCTAGAAATTTGCTTTTGTACGTCCGCGGTGTCAGATTTTTTTAATTACGTATTAGTATTAAGTGGCAAATTATAATTTCTAAAGTTACCTTGGGGTTAAGGCCAGACCCTTGTCTCAGGAAGGTGCCAGTGATGAACCAAAAAGAGTTGCAGACGCTGAACTGATTCGTCAGGAGCTTGGTCTCATGACCACAAACGTGAGAACTGGACGACCTAGAAAAAATATAGATTACACTGCATACGCAACACGTAAATTCTATCTATCTCGCTGACCATCAGGCAAGTTTATGAGCAAAGCACAGCTTGCTATAGTTTTGTTAATATTTTTACTATTACGAAATATACCTCTAGTGCGAAATTCATAGCGAACAGTAAAAACGTACCAAACGACATAGACGCAAACGCTCTCTCAAATGACCTGGAGCATAGCATCGCCTGGTTGCACTTCAACACTTACCACTCATAAGGCGAGAACCTGGCCATGACAAAGAGGGTAAAAGACACGAGGATGTAGGCCGCGAGGACGTACAGCCAGATCTCGATGGCCAGCGGGTTGAGGAAGCTGAATAGTCTCGTCGGCTGTGATGTTGGTACCTGAAACATGTTATCAACGTTTTGAAGGAATATGGAAAAATATGACCTTCACTCATTCATTCAAGACGACTAAATTAGATATCGCAAACACCCATGAACTCATATTATGACCTCATTTATCTGTCACATAAATGTCTATTCCGGGAAACGAACCCAGGACCCCTCTTTGCAAGCAAGTTCACTAGACTACGGGGTCGTAAAACGGTAAAATCGGATATACATGAAAGTAGCCTGATGTAAAAGAGTAGCAACGGTTTCAGCCGCAGGTACTAAAACATAATAACAGCTAACGATTTATTTACCCAAAACAAACTTCTTTCTCATGTTTTTGGCTACAAATGTGAAAAAGTTTTATCTTCTACATCATCTATTTTATCTAGAATCTTACTCGGAACAGGATCCCTATCCCAAGGTTCATGAAAGGCTTTGTGAAGTCGATCACCGCTTCTCTCGCGTAGTTTATCGTCATGGACGCGACTGCGATGTCTGCTTTCTGAAACAGTAGTTAATTTCTTTCTTGAATCTTTTTGTTTGTATTTCTAATATTTTTTGTCACTCTAACTAAAACAGTCTGGTTATAATATACTCAATTGTCTTAACGTTAAGTATATCTTTCTTAAGAATTAGGATTCTGAGTTGTTTTGCACACTAAAGACATTGGTTAGTAATAATCTAATATTATAAAATTCTCGTGTCACGGTGTTAGCTCCATCGAAACGGCTCGACCAATTTTCGTGAATCTTTGCGCTCATATCGGATAGGGTTGAGAATCGGACAACATCTATTTTTCATCCCCCTACCCGTAAAAAATGTTTGGCAGAACAACGTTTGCCCGGTCAGCTAGTCTTATAATATATAAAATTCTTGTGTCACGGTGTCAGAAGCTGAACTCCTCCGAAACGGCTCGACCGATTTTCGTGAATCTTTGCGTGCATATCGGCTAGGGTTGAGAATCGGACATCTATTTTTAATCCCCCTACCCCTAAAAAATTTTTGGCAGAACGTTTTCCCGGTCAGCTAGTAATATTATAAATGTGAAAGTTTGTGAAGATGTTTGGATGTTACTCAATCACGCTACAACTACTTAACCGATTTGGCTAAAAGGAATGGAAATTAGATTAACACACAGGCTACTTTTTATCCCGGAAGACCCTGAGTTCCCGCGGGATTTGTTAAAAATAGAGATCTACCGCAGGCGAAGCCGCGGGCAAAAGCTAGTTGGTTAATAATTTTTTAGTTTATACTACTACCTGTAAGCGGGACCCCCGCTTTTTTTGTCGAACAACGCACAGGTCTTTAGATTTACTGTTCTCCATGGTCAATGGTGACCACCAGATGGCTTGTCAACATCAACGGCTAGTTAATTAAAGGAAATAATTGTAAATTTTAAAACTTTTAAATCCCCCGATACTTTTATTTTCACCAAACAAACTGATGGCCTTGAAATGCTTGAACAGATTTTCATAAATTGTGACTATTATAGGCTGGTAGCTATTAGCTACGTTTCGATCATGTCAAAAAAAACCCGCATCAAATTCAGTCAATTCGTTTAGGAGCTACGATGCTACTCAAACACACTCTTATAACACCCCCCTTTTTGCGTTAGGGGTTAAAAAGGAAAGAAGATCCCCACTCACCCTATCCATCAGCTCCCGAACAATCCCATTCCACTGTCCAGTATCCGGGTCTCTCGCACCATACATGTTATCCGGCACCAGCCGCAGCCGGTAGTGGAAGCCGGCGCGGGCCGCCACCCTGGCCAGCAGGTCGATGCAGAACCCCTCGAACCTCGCGTTGCCCTGCAGGTTCCAGCCTTCCTTCACCATGACGTAGGGCTTCTCCTGAAACAGGTCTCGGTTATTTTTTTCCTTTCTTCTTCTCTCTGATTCTTGGCCGGTAAAGCATCGGTTATACGTTTGGAATTGCTAACGTCCATGGGCGACGGTAGCCACTTATCAGGTGGATCGTTTCGTTATTGGTCGGCTATTTACATTTCCAAAAACATTAATACGGATATCGCGGTATGTTTCGTTGATTGTTAACGGCTTATATCTAGTGTTAACTTACGGTGGTTCTCTATATTTTGTCTATCTATTATCTCTGGTAATAGGTAAGTAAATAACAATTAACAATAATTAAACTTTTTTACAATCGCTAGGTAACTTAATGAAGATCGTGGTTATAATAAAATATGGAACGTCATACTGAAGTTTAAAGCAGGTTAGGGTACTTTAATAATTACCTATTTGCTTGATAGATAGTATTGATATCATTATTTATGTCAATAAAACAAATACAATTATAACGTATTTGGATATTTATCTTCGATTATTGACACAGGTTTTTTCTGACGTTCTGATGCCTTTGGTATCACTGATGTCTATTAGCGACGATGACTTACCTGGAGGTTTTTACTCTTAAGATAAAACGATAGCTAGAGATGGGCCGTTAACGGCATACCTCGACCGTAACTACGGTGAGCGTCACATTCGGTGGGGGGTCGCGGCTGTACGCCGCGGGGTCCGTGATGACGAGCCCCTCAGTGGGGTTCCAGTGGCCAGTGAGCACCGGGCCGCCCTGCTCTCCTCCCACTATCCTCATTAGCTGCAGGTTGAAGGTCGTTCGGAGACCGTTGGTGAACTCTATCGGTCCTGTCAGACCGTAGGATTGGACCTGAAATCAAATGCCTTGTTTATTGTTTAACTTTTTGTGTGCAGGGTACTAGACTGGTTAGGTGTCTTTCTAGAGTCAACCGTATTTTTGAAGTTATACTTCTTTAGGCGCGTAAAAATAAATGGGAAAAAGGATGAGAGTGAAATTTTAAGATTTGTAACACGGACGGTGACACAAAAACGACGGTGACGAAAAACGTCACGCGCGTTTTTAAAAACGCGCGTTATGAAAAAATTATTATTATTTATATTTAATATACTGTCTTTTTTAATATTGTTTTTTAATATTGTTTTTTTTTTGTTTTTTGAATATTGTTTTTTGAATAATATTTTTTATATTTTTTTATATTGATTTTTCGAAAAAAGAAATTGTAATTTCTTTTATAGAATATTGTTCTTCTGAATTTTTTGAACTGGTTTTTTTCATGCCAAAGAAGTATAACTTCTCACGCGCGTACATAAGTACACGTTTATGTTTTTTAAACGGTTTTATTTAGAGACCATACATAGGCATGACCTGATTCTACACTCAGGTCTGGCTCCAGACGAGGGAACTCCTTAACGGTTAACAGGACAGTAAAAAAATTTTTTCTTTAGTATCTGGCACGGACATAAAAAAGAACGGACGTAAGCTTGTCTAATCGAGAGTGAAGCTGACAGCTGACAGCTCGCTTACCATGTGTGCGTAATTTTGTAATTTTTGATTCGCGATGGTGTCAATGTCGTAGCCGTTGTACGAATACAGAGTTGGTATTCCTATGGGTGCTTCACTGAATTTGTTCTTGGGATTACGTCCGTCTTTTTTTTACGTCCGTGGTATCTGGATATTACATTGACACTGTAAAATCGTATAACTATTAAGTTTTTAAACTATTAAGTTTTTAAACTATTAACTTGTTTCTCATCTATTCGAAATTATCGAATGAGCTAGTTTATTCGTCACAAATCTTAATTAATAATATATTAATATTATATGAATTACGTGTCACGTTATTTGTACGCGATGGACTCCTAAACAACTTTAATAAATAACCGATTTTAATCTTTGCACACCGTGTGCAGTTTGATCCAACTTGAAAGATAGGATAGACGGAAAGTTTTAATAAAAATAAAAATAAAACTTTTGACAGAACGAATCTATTAATGAATGAAACAGCGAATATAACGGATTAGGATACATATTATATTGTCTGTAACATTGTCATTGACCATGGCATAACTTGTAATTTACTCACCTCATTAAAATAAGATAGATAACGTAAGTAAATAACATTAGTCACCTTATTCAGATTATCAATTAACGTCTTCCCATAAGCCCAGGCTGTCTCGTTCTCGCACGAGGCGTTCCCGGAATGGACTTCCTTAGTGGCGGCCAGCGCTAGCGCCAGCACTTGCACTGCGTCGTAGAACAGGGCTGGTTCTGTCTGCAATCATTATTATTTTTTTACACAAATAAGTTACTGCTTGACCACAATCCCATCTGATGGTAAGTGGAGATGTGGTCCAGGATGGTGAGCACATTAACTTTCTTCTTCTTTCTTTTCTTGAAGACATCCACGTCATAGGCTGGCGGGAACGCCGACGCAGGCAAGTTATTCCAGTCCTTCACGGTGCGTATAACGAATGACGAGGCAAACCGCGTCGTCCGTACCGCCGGGATGGTCACGACAAAAGGATGGATGCCGCCGTGCGTCGTATTATCTCCTTAATTGACATCCATAGGTGTTAATAAATACAATAAATTCTGTTACTATTATTTTTAGACTTTTCGTCTTTATTTATATAATCTTTATTGACCGCAATACAACTAAGGTACAAATGGCGAATTTAATGATTAATGCATTCTCTACCAGCGGTAGCTGGTTTGTCGGTTTTTATGCTTATCACGTTAATCTTAACAGCAGATAACCCGTTTGTTGAACTGGACTGGAGGCGTATTGTGCTCCTTTTCCGAGGCGTAGTCTTCATTCAAGGAACTTTATCCCCCGACGGTTATCGGCCCTTCGAACTATGTGACCACTACAGTCACTTCAGCCAGTTAATTCTAATTCAGTTACTGCTAATTAAATTAAATTAACCTGTACCCAGACCCCTCTTTCCCACTGGGCACTCTGGGCAAGTGCCCAGGGCCCCGTGATCGATAGGGACCCCCTAATTCCTGTCAGATTACTAAACGATAGCTGATATTTATTTATTATTTATTTATTTCATAAACAATAATTAAAAAATTAGGACACATTAATAGGGTGTAAACATAAACTCTTTAGAGTTTTACCGTACACCCTGCGCCGCCGATATGTATTATTAAGAATTCTTAATTATAGGTAAATATTACGCGCTAACATTTCAATGAGAAGAAACAATCTTAAGATAGCTACACATTTTATAAACACGAGGGTAGGTCACAAAATAATGTTGTGTAAAAACCTTTTATGGACGTTCCTGTGCACTGTCTTCATTTTTTTGCTCACTTTATTACTACATACAGGATGATTTTAAGAACAAAGTTACAGTTTGAACAGGTAAGGTATAGTTTGAATGTGCTTACGTATTTTATGTGTAGTACTATGTGACTATATGTGATTATTAATATTTAAATGTAGATTATTTTGTTTTCATATAGATATATTAAATAGATAATATAATATATATAAAACATATATGTATATATATATTTAAATTTTTTAATATTTAAGAGTTAATTTGTGTAAATGCTTACGTGAATTTATTAATGCCATCAAAAACAAAACTTGTAAAAAAAAACCAAGTCTCGCAACTCAGTTCTTCTACCGTAAAAAGTTGTGAGATCCATGTAATACCAAGTCGGTTAATTTATTCAGTTCCTACTTAAGGGTCCTTCTGTCTTAAGTTATCACGTAATTAGCTAACCTAACAAGTAACAACATCTCATAGTGACCATATTATCAATATTAAAAACTTTTATGTTTTAAATAAATAGATTGACTTGGCCATCGCATGAAAACACAATATATCTCACAAGTAATACCTACATATTATATTAAATTTGATTGTTTAGTGCGATTGCCAAGTCAATCTATTTATTTAAAACATAAAAGTTTTTAATATTGATAATATGGTCACTATAAGATGTTGTTACTTGTTAGGTTAGCTAATTACGTGATAACTTAAGACAGAAGGACCCTTAAGTAGGAACTGAATAAATTAACCGACTTGGTATTACATGGATCTCACAACTTTTTACGGTAGAAGAACTGAGTTGCGAGACTTGGTTTTTTTTTACAAGTTTTGTTTTTGATGGCATCTCATTTCTTTTTGTAGATAGTTCTACTTTTTTTCCTTTTACAAGTTACCTTTGAACATAATTATATCTAGGTACCTATCTACACCTATTATTCCATTATATTATATACAGGTACACTGATTCATTCACTGCAGATGTTACTTTGTTATACAGGTACAGTAATTCATTAACTGCAAATGTAACTTTGTAATCCTATATATTTATATGGGATTACAAAGTTATTTATGCAGTTGATGTATCTAGAAAACTAGACCGAAATTGCAAAATGTTTTAGTTTTTCCTTGATCTATACACTAAACACTAATTGTGTTCCAAATTTGAAGCTTCTATGTCTGCTAGAAGTGTCTTAGAGTTTTGATGATCGGTCAGTCAGTCAGTGAGTGACGAAATTAAGAAACTTTGACTAGTTATAATTCTTAAACTACTGGTTCAAATTGAATGAAATTTGAAATATAACGTGTTTATACAATGCTTGCTTGGTTACTAAAAATTCAGGCTTCTAGCTTTATCCACAACGAAGTTATAGGGGGTCGAAAATGGCCTGAATTGCTTCGAGAAAAGGATGGTACGGCCGTGCCGCTTTTTTGCTCGACTTGGCGGGGGCACTGCCGTGCCCCCAGATTGCTATTATGTAGATAGATATTGATGTTTAAATGTTTGTGGTAATGTGTAGATATTGTTTAAAATTATAATTTATGTTAAGTGTATTTATTGAATATTATTTGTAGGAAATACTGTTTCAAAATATTTTTTATGTTTTTATGTGTTATTTTTTGTCTAATAGTATTAGGTATATGGTTAATTAGGTAAGGTATTATGTAATTTAAGCGTCTTTTACCATATAGGTTATTATAAGAAGGCAGTTGGAGTCTATGCTTGTCTTGTCTACGGGTTGAATAGTTTTTGTGCAGTTTTTGTAGATTTTCAGTAAAATAATGTTGTGATAAAAGAGTTAATTCTAGTTTTTCATGAATTGGTATAATTTTACAAAAGACAAAGAGCTTACGATAATCTTTAAAAGTAGTTTTTATTTTTGTAGGAACTATTCTTTTTAGTATGCGTAACTGAAGTGAAAAAATGTTGTCTAGGTGTGTTTTAGAGGTTCTTCCGTAACTGGACAATCCATAGGATATTATAGACTCCGCCAGGGATTTATAAAGTAGTAGGAGTGTTTTATAAGGTATTTTATGTTTAATGATTGAGAATTTGGCTAATATTATCCTAAGTTTGTCACACACATGGTTAATATGCTCCTTCCAGTTTAGCCGATCGTCGATTACGAGTCCAAGGTATGTGTATTTACTTACTTGATGTATGGCGTCACAGTTACATGGCAAGGTATTATTTGAGTGGTTTTGATGTAGGCATTGATGGTTGTGTGCTATAAGTTTTAATCTAAAGGTGCTTCTGTTTTTACTAGAGCTGATGTACATTAGTTTTGTTTTAGTGGAATTAAGTACAAGTCCAACATCGTGAGACCATTTCACTAATATGTCAAAATCACTTTGTAGTCGAGTAAGGGCATCTTCGATATTTTTTCCTGAGGCAACTAAGCAAGTGTCGTCCGCAAATTGGTAAAGCTCACACTTTTTTATTGCGTTAGAGAGGTTATTTACGTAGGTGAGGTAGTGTAAGGGTCCTAAAACGGAGCCCTGGGCAGTACCTTCGGTTGCTAAAACTGGAAAACTATCTGCATTACTAACCCTAACTCGATAGCTTCTATCATGTAAATAGTTTTCACACCAGGTTAGTAGTTTACCTCTGACCCCACTGTCATTCAAGCTTTGTACAAGCCTTTCGTGTCTGAGAGTATCAAATGCCCTACTATAGTCTACGAAGACGACCAATATATGGTCTTTCCTGTCTAAGTGATTATAAATACTGTCAGTGAAAGTGGACAGAAGTTGAGTCGTGCTTTTATGTGGTTGAAATCCGTATTGGTTGCAGGTTAATATGCTATTATTATCATAAAAGTGCTGTATTTGAGTTCCTACATATTTTTCTACTACTTTATTGATCGTAGGCAATATGGTTATTGGTCTATAGTTGAGGTAGTCCGCCTGGCTGCCTTTTTTATGAATTGGTCTCACAATGCCGATTTTTAATAATTTTGGGTATTTGCCAGTCAGAATGCTTGCGTTTATAAGTTTGGCAATGGCTATTGAAATTTTGTCACATATCTTTTTTATGTCGATAGCTCTTATCCTATCTACTCCGGGAGCTTTGTTACTATTAAGAGATTTCAATATTTTCGTTATTGATTTGGGTTCTGCAGACCTAAATCTCATAGTTACATTTGCTGATACTGCATAGGTTTTTTTGTCAAGCAATTGTTCGGGACATTTTGATATTATTTGTTTGACACTGTTATTAAATGTTATGGCAAATTTATTTGCAATATCACTGGGCGAGTTGTTATTGCTGCCAAAAGAGCGTTCTAAGCCTTCATCTATAGACGATTTTATTCTACCTGTTAATCTGTTTAAGATATGCCACAGATTTTTAGTATTGTTTTTATTGGATATTATTTCTGACTTAGTATTTTTATTTTTAGTTTTTTGAATCAGTGTATTGGCATGGTTCCTAGCTTTATTGTATTTTAGTTTTAAAATCATATTATTAGTATTTTTTATCCATTGAAGAAATAGACTGTCCATATACTCGCAGGCTTTGATGATTTTATTATTTATCCAGTCGTTATTAATTCGCGTAAGTTTATTATTAATTTTAATTGAATATTCTGATTTTTTATAGCATTCTGTGAATTTTGTGTAAATATAGTTGTAAATATTTAAAGGGCAGGTCATGTCGTAAGTGGGCGTCCAGTCTATCTGTTCTAACAATGAATTTAATTTTTTATTATTTAAACATGTTTTATATGTTGGGACACCCTGTGTTCGCGGTCCGACACAAGCCATGATAACCGCCCGATGGTCGGCCAGTGACGTACCGATTGCCGCTGTGTATAGGTCTTGTGTACGGGATCGTGCGTAAATGTGATCTATGCAAGATTTACTTAGCATTCCGTTACGAGTATTTAGTTCGATCCTATAAACTAGTTATATCCTATAGTATGTGCAGTGATCCCGCACAGAAGGCCTTGGCTGTGTAACATGTTGTTGTATTTATGTTTTGCAGGATTGTCTGATTTCAGATTAATGTTTGTATCGCCTAGTAAGTATAAATCTGTATCAAAAGAGTACTTGTCGATTAGGTTTAGGAGTTCGTCAATAAAAAGGTTTTTACTGGAGCTGGGAGGGCGGTATACGGCACATATCGCTGCTTCAATTCATAACTACCACAAATCAAAATTAATCTTTTTTGCAGGAGAGATAAACAAAGAAAAAAAACTATTTTTTGTCTTATGCTTTCTTATTTTATATCAAATATATGCAAATTATATATTATTAGAAGCATATTTTTAAACAGCATTAAATGTTTTAAGTAGTTTTATAATAAACCGAATGCTAGAGGAGATATAAGTATATAAGTTACTTTTGAATATAAAAAATGTTTATGAAATATTCTAAATATGGGATAAAACAACCATAAGTCAATAAAATAATTGTATTAATCATGTTTGATCATAAAACTTTTAGGAACTCAATAAAAATCGCCATGCAGTTTAATAAAATAACTAAAATGCTATCTAAAACATAATACAAATCAAAGTTTCCCTCAAAATAACAAATAGAAATCTTGAAAACTGTTGCAAAATAATCATCAATTATTTTTTAAATTCTACTCAAACAATGAAAACATGAAAATAAAATAACAAAATTCGGGACCACTTGGTTAGTAAGTCCAAACTAGCTGCAAAGGAATTGGGAGTGCTCAATAGAGCTAAGCAGTACTTCACGCCTAAGCACAGGTTGATGCTCTATAAATCGCAAATTCGACCACACATGGAGTACTGCTCCCACCTTTGGGCTGGAGCCCCAGTTAGCCAAGTGGATCCGCTCAATCGAATTCAACGGCGAGCTATTCGTCTTGTCGACGATCCCAAGCTTACAGACGGACTAGAATCACTCGAGTTGAGGAGAGATGTAGGCTCTCTCTGCGGATTCTACCGTCTGTACAATGGGGAATGTTCTAAAGAACTGTTTGGCTTAATACCTGCAGTTGGTTTTCGTCACCGCACATCACGGTGTACCAGGTTCCACCAACATCACCTGGATACCTGGCATTCGTCCACAGTTCGGTTCTCACGTAATTTTCTACCTCGTACGTGTAAACTGTTGAACTTCCTGCATCAGTGTTCCCTCTAAGCTATGACATGGGGTCCTTCAAGAAGTCAGAATCAAGAAGTCAAATGTGGAGCTTGAGTTACATGTTCTTGTGACTAAAATTTTAGGGTTTTCTACACAGAACTTGGCACCCATTTAGATCTCAATTCTTTTTTTTTAAATTGGCCTTCACTTTACATTAATGTTTTTGATGGGATATCATTACTTTTTGCACAGAAATTATTAGCAGGTACTTATTCATAACGTTACTGATTAATTTTGTTACCTTATACATGAACTGCTATAGTGCTCTTTAACTAAATCTGTCGTTAGTGCGCCGTGGTCCGAAATACCTATTATTTCATTATTTATAAGTAATGATCTTCCACTATCGATGTCCGCTAAATATTGAAATAATAATTAATACTAAATTCCAGTTATAATATCGTAATAATAATAAATACGATAGTCGACTAAACTCTTATTAGTTACGAGTAACCGCCCTCGCTTTGCTTCGGTTTTCTTATTTTTTTACGCTTTGGGTTACATTATTGGATAATTTTTTTAAAAATATAGCCTATGCTACTTGGGGATAGTGTAGCTTCCCAACAGTGAAAGAATTTTTCAAATCGGTTCAGTAGTTTCGGAGCCTATTCAATGCAAACAAAAAATCAAATCTTTCCTCTTTATATATTAGTATAGATATAGATAAGTAGTTTGTGTTCGATGACATAACGTGCCACAATATATTTTGAAACAATACTTCGAATCACTTGAAATTGGTATAATTTTGTGATGTACACGCCGTGTAAGATTAGAGAAAAATAATTTTTCACACATTAAAAATGAAACAACGTAATACACTGGAAATAACGTCTACTAACGAATCACTAATCTGCACGTAAATAATACGTACGTGCTATGCACTTTCCCACAGGTACTTGGGACACTGAACATCTTCCCCCCGTTGAAAGCTTCACAAATTACTAAAACTGATATGTTTCGATTAAGAAAAAATCACGGTGGTATTCCACTCGTTATAATATATCACCTTGGAATCCACATAATGACCACCTTTCATCGCAACATACCTACAATATAGAAACATCCCTACAATTTTATAATTACAATGATTACAATGCTTTGCACAAAAAATGCTAAATTAACGTATCTCAAAAAATTTGACCTTACCAATTAACCTATGTATTAAAACAACTCCGTTTAAATAAAAGCAAAACTAGTGTATTCCTGAACAAGGTCCTTTTAATTTTTAAATGATAATAATAGAAAGTAGTTTTTTAAATTCAAAATAAACTATTTTTAAATACCGTACTTCATATTAAATAACTTAAATGCAAAACGAACACAATGCCTCATAAGTTTATTTTGATCAAAATAAATTATGTTAATTTAGGCATATTTTTTGCGCAAAACAACCCGTTTTGAAATATGGTTCTTTTGATTTAAAAATAGTGTCTTACTTACTTGAATCCTCCATTGAAAAACTAAAGTATTCCGAAATATGGTCGTCTTCTGTATAAAATTAATGAATAACACAGGATACATTTCGAGATATGACACTTTTGCACAAAAGAAACGTGCTTTCAATGAGGATCCGTAACGTTTTTAGTTGAGAATGCAGATTTATAGAGCTAAGAAATCCTTAACATACAGTGTAAAAATTTTTGTTCTACGACAAAAATTGACGAAGTTATGACCAAATTACTTACAAAGTTCACTGCGTGGCTGTGACGTCACGATTCCCGTCGCCGCCAGTTAGCCGCTGGCAGCGATACGGCGCGCAATGTTTTGTTTGGATAATTGTGACTTTGAAACAAATGAAGTGCCCCATTTGTGCCTAATTCACCTTTTAACTATGTATCAGTATTGTATAGTGCTTAAACGTTCAAACACTTCTATGAAAACGCCAAAAAAAACTATTTTTTAACGTGCCGAAAAACTCAAAACTTCGTAGAAAATGCTATTCCGTTGTAAAAAGACAATATATGATTTATCTTCAATAGTAACTGAGCTGGGAACCATATCTTTAACTTATATAAATTTCGTAGTTGTATCTACCTATATAGCCAGTTGTGGTTGGGCTCCGTAACATTTTTTTTCAGTGGCAGATGGCTCCTCGCTGCATCTATGGAGCCACATCAAAAATGCTACGCTATGTTTGCAGCCTCCCTTTTGAGCAGCACAGTCATGGAAATCCACCTTCTCTACCGTTCAGCAGCAATACGCTTTACTTTTTAGGGTTCCGAAGTAAAATCGGAAGTATCGGAACCCTTGAAGTTTCTTCATGTCCGTCCGTCCGTCTGTAATTCTGCATGGATATACATATGTACACATTTATTAAAACTCGTGGAACCAGAATCGTGGAATAAAATACTGAAAAACTTTTGTTCAGGGTACCTCCCCTACAGGTGTGAGGATGAAATTTTTTATTCGTCGCGTACCCCGTAGTGTGGGATATCGTTGAAAAATGAAAGGGTCTTCGAAAAATATTATGGGTCTTCTAGGACCATGTTTGGATTTAGGGGTGCGTTTGCGAAATATTTGCCTTTATAGTGCTAATTTTGGTCGAGCCCCTACTACTACTCAAAGGATGATTTGTAACGATGAGTGAGAGGGAAATAAAAGCGGCCAAGTGCGAGTCGGACTCGCCCATGAAGGGTTCCGTAGCAGCAAGTAACATAATGAAAGGTAATTTGCGGTTTACGATTTATGACGTATTAAAAAAACTACTTACTAGATCTCGTTCAAACCAATTTTCGGTAGAAGTTTGCATGGTAATGTACATCATACATTTTTTTAAAGTTTAGAATTTACATCGGGGACACACATTTTACCACTTTGGAAGTGTCTCTCACGCAAACTATTCAGTTTAGAAAAAAATTATATTAGAAACCTCAATATCATTTTTGAAGACCTATCCATAGACCCCACACATATGGGTTTGATGAAATAAAAATTTTGAGTTTCAGTCCTAAGTAGGTATGGGGAACCCCAAAATTTATTGTTTTTTTTTCTATTTTTGTATGAAAATTTTAATGCGGTTCAGAGAATACATCTACTTACCAAGTTTCAACAGTATAGTTCTTATATGTAGTTTCGGAAAAAAGTGGCTGTGACATACGGGCAGACAGACAGACAGACATGACGAATCCATAAGGGTTCTGTTTTTTGCCATTTGGCTACCGAACCCTAAAAAACAGCCATTGACAACCAATATTAAGGTTTCTGTCATAGATCATCAGCGTAGGGAACTATGCACTATAAAGCGCAAGTAGGTTAAAAAGCCATCCGCGAAATGATCTACATAATACCGAAAACAACATTCGTTTATCAATAAACTATAAACACTTCATTCATATTATGTTCTGAATATATCCCTGTACGTATACTTTACATTCATTCTTTCTTACCCCTACCTACTACTCACAGCTTAGAAGTTAGACCTAAAGATTCCTAATAAGTACCTACGTACCAACAGTCAGCCTCAGAAACAGCTTAACATTTCCCCATACCTACTTAGGACTGAAACTCAAAATTTTTATTTCATCAAACCCATATATATGTGTGGGGTCTATGGATAGGTCTTCAAAAATGATATTGAGGTTTCTAATATAATTTTTTTCTAAACTGAATAGTTTGCGTGAGAGACACTTCCAAAGTGGTAAAATGTGTGTCCCCGATGTAACTTCTAAACTTTAAAAAAATGTATGATGTACATTACCATGCAAACTTCTACCGAAAATTGGTTTGAACGAGATCTAGTAAGTAGTTTTTTTAATACGTCATAAATCGTAAACCGCAAATTACCTTTCATTATGTTACTTGCTGCTACGGAACCCTTCATGGGCGAGTCCGACTCGCACTTGGCCGCTTTTATTTCCCTCTCACTCATCGTTACAAATCATCCTTTGAGTAGTAGTAGGGGCTCGACCAAAATTAGCACTATAAAGGCAAATATTTCGCAAACGCACCCCTAAATCCAAACATGGTCCTAGAAGACCCATAATATTTTTCGAAGACCCTTTCATTTTTCAACGATATCCCACACTACGGGGTACGCGACGAATAAAAAATTTCATCCTCACACCTGTAGGGGAGGTACCCTGAACAAAAGTTTTTCAGTATTTTATTCCACGATTCTGGTTCCACGAGTTTTAATAAATGTGTACATATGTATATCCATGCAGAATTACAGACGGACGGACGGACATGAAGAAACTTCAAGGGTTCCGATACTTCCGTTTTTACTTCGGAACCCTAAAAAGTAAAGCGTATTGCTGCTGAACGGTAGAGAAGGTGGATTTCCATGACTGTGCTGCTCAAAAGGGAGGCTGCAAACATAGCGTAGCATTTTTGATGTGGCTCCATAGATGCAGCGAGGAGCCATCTGCCACTGAAAAAAAATGTTACGGAGCCCAACCACAGCTGGCTATATAGATACAACTACGAAATTTATATAAGTTAAAGATATGGTTCCCAGCTCAGTTACTATTGAAGATAAATCATATAATTATTGTCTTTTTACAACGGAATACCATTTTCTACGAAGTTTTGAGTTTTTCGGCACGTTAAAAAATAGTTTTTTTTGGCGTTTTCATAGAAGTGTTTGAACGTTTAAGCACTATACAATACTGATACATAGTTAAAAGGTGAATTAGGCACAAATGGGACACTTAATTTGTTTCAAAGTCACAATTATCCAAACAAAACATTGCGCGCCGTATCGCTGCCAGCGGCTAACTGGCGGCGACGGGAATCGTGACGTCACACGCGCCCGCGTAGTTTGAATTTTAGCGGCCGGAACGGCAATGTTTATTACTTAATATTTTCGTAAGTAATGGTCCGATTTGGATGATTCAAAAAGATATATCATTCATATGCCATAAAGAATCGCGTGGATACTAGTTCTATAGAATTTGCTATAACTTTACTGATCCTCATTAGGTTGTTGACGCATAACTCAAAATATGGCGGTTTAGACCATATTTCGCGCGTTCAAAACGAAAATTCAAAAGTAACGGTTGCGTTGTTTTTGTAACTTTAAATGTGAAATCAATGGGTGTCTTTTTTAAATATAAAAATATGAAGGATTACGGTTGTATTTTTGGAATAAAAACATTTTTGCAATTTTCTTATTTGTGGTACTTTTGAATTTAAGCAGCGATATCCCTTCTTAAACCATACATACTTATAATTCTGGTTATTTTTTAACTCCTGCTTCGCCTGCCACAATATAGTTTTATTATTTTTTGTCATTGCTTCTCTGATGTAGACGACACTATTGTTTTTCATTTCTGTAGGGTAGATATCTGCTACGGTAGTCTTAGTGGATTTTGCTGCTGATATCCATTTCTCTTGTGATGACTCGTCTTGAAGTTCCACCTTTATGTTCGCTGGTTGATCTTTTTTTCCAGGAAGTCTTCGTGCACTTTTTATTCCTTCGAGGGGCTGTTTGAGTTTAAGAGCGACGCTTTCCACCAATTTTTTGACATTTTCTGTGGGCTGGCAGGGAACATTAGATATTTCTATGCAGTTTGTAAGGTTTTCTTGCTCAATTTCTTGCAGTTGTTGTTCAAGGGCACCTACCCGCGTTTCGAGGTTGTTGTTCTTATTGGTAAGCTCTAAATTTTTTCGTTCTAGAAGTTTAATGGTTTGTTTAAATGCATCAATACACTCGACCACCTCTTCTAGCTTAGCATTATGAAACTGTAGAGATTCGTTCAATTCCCGCATTTCACTTTTTATTGCTTTTTCAACTTCCTTACTTATTTTACTCAGCAAGTTTTTGGAATTTATTTGGACGCGAGTATCATCTTCTTCGTCGTCTTCTTCCGGGATTACAATAGATGAATTTCGTCTCGGTGATTCCTGCTGGCAATCGAGGCAAGTCCACTCCAGGCTAGGGGCCGCTTTCAGTGCTGCGATTTGTTTGTTTGTCAGGCCACTGCATTTCGTGTTAAGGTGTACAATTTTTTCACACTTACTACACTCTAATCCGGGAAAAGATTTTGTTACTGATTTTTTGCAAATATCACATTTGGACATTGTGGGTACTTTGAAATAATCCGATTTACTCATTACGAAAGCGTGTAGCACTTACGACTAGTTGTCGACGACTCAATTTATTACCGAAAAACTTTTTTAATTCAAATAAATCGAACATAAATTACTGACTACAATACCAATTTGCTTATTAGTTTTTGCATAAATCTAGAGGCTTGCTTATCTACTTTCTTTCTTTATTCTAACAATATAGTGTTCTGACAAAGTCATAAGGGCCCCATTATCCTAATATGACCAGGGCCTCCAGTAGATTAAAGACGGCCTTGCATGTACCTTACCTTAATGTGTCCTCCGCTGAGTATGGAGGCGCCGATGGGATGGAACTTCTCCATCACCTGCAACGCCTCCTTCACCTTGTCGGAGTCGTGGTTCACGACCCGCCACCCGCTCATATTCACCCGGTTATAATAAAAATCTTCTAGGTCGAAAAGTTCCATATCCTGGAAATCCAAAGTTTTATTTCAAACTAGCTGACCCGGCGAACTTCGTATCGCCTAACAAACTATTTTTTGCCTAAAATAAAAGTAGCCCAGGTAACTCCTTGTTATATCAGCTATCTGCCAGTGAAAGTCCCGTCAAAATTGGTCCAGCCATTTCAGAGATTAGCCGGAACAAACAGACAGACAAAAATTGTAAAAAATATTGTTTTGGTATATGTACCGTGTATACATCCAAATGCACTTAGTAAAAAGCGGCACTCCAATTTTATTTATTTGTATAGATGTATAGACTAGCACGCTGTCCGTGACTTTGCTCGCGTTTTCCTTGATATTAAGTACTCTATATCATATTCTAGATCATGGATCTACCTGTGTGCTAAATTTCATGAAAATCCCTTCAGTAGTTTTTGCGTGAAAGAGTAACAAGCATACATACAAACTTTCGCTTTATAATATTAAAGAATGATTGTTTATAAAATTATATTTAATTATAAAACTTTCACATCCATAATATTAAATATAAGTAAGACTCTTTATAAAATAGTAATTAAAAAATACAGGATAATAGATATTATATATAATTGCGACATATATAACAAACGCTAAAATACTCACAAAAGACGTAAAAATATAGTGATAGTTTTCATTATTCATTTGTAACTGTAGGATCTGAAACAAAATTTTAACTCATTCATAAAAATATTACTTACTTGAAACAAGAATTTCAAAGAAATCTTTAAAGTACCTAGTTAATTTAATTATTTACAGACGTTGTTGTCTATAATTATTATGGATAGGAGTCAGATACACACAGATTACCCCCAATAGATACCGCATACAGTTGCCTTAACTGACGCGTGCCAACACGTACGTGCATTTGCATGTTCATGACACTTATAGTGTCAACCAATACTGACCCGTCAAGTCCAAGTATGAATTAGAAATAGCCAATCACAGCGCATTTTTTTGTCCCCTTTTTTTGTCCCTTTGTCTGCCTTCAGCCAAATTTTGTAAGTTCAAACTCTAAGAAAATTTCACCTATGCGGTATCTTTTGGGGGTAATCTGTGGATACACAACACTACTGGTATAGTCTTGGACCAAGGTTGGGTGATTTAAAAGACTATTTTCACAAAAATTGGTGTATTCAGTATAGGAAGCAATTGAATTACAAAACAGAACTTTGCTCGGGTCGCGCAGGAGTCCCGGAATTACTGTAAAAACATGGAAAGCGCGCGCAACTCGCATTTGCGCGGCGTTCATCATACACACTCGAAATCAACTGCTTAGGATTAGGGATGTGCTGTCACTTTAGTGTTGCGAACGTTGTACTACTGAAGTAAACGAGCGGGGATACGACGTACCCTTGAGGTACAATGAGACGGCTCAACTACTGTGGGTGCTATACTGGAACCATTTTGTCGCGTGTACTACCCTCAAATCTGGACAATACTCACAGCTCTCGCCAGCTGCTTCAGATGCTTGGGGTCGGTATCGACGATGATGCGTTCGATCCTCTGCGCCTTGATCTGTGACAGTGCGCGGCGATACTCATGAGGCTCATTGCACCTCACAGCGTACATGTCGCGACCGTCGCCCGCTAGCTTCACAAGGTTTAGCTCCCCTGGAAATGTAGAAAAATTAAGTGTTATGCATTGAAGTATAATGTCATAGAACAGACACCTCGAACAAAATGTGTGTCCCGCCGGGAGGTTATATTTTCAAAATTGAGCCCCCGTTCTCCTTCAAAATCGAACGAATTGAAAATTGAAGCCGATCGGCGCCAATTCATTGGGACATACATTGTGTTCGCGGTGTCTGTTCTATACGCTAGTAATAGTACTACAATGTTGTTATGCGATATAGACGCTATTGCAGCATGACATACATTTTCGTATACCTAGAGCCGGAGACCTTTTCACGCTTGTATGACGGTCCATCATGTAGCATGATCATGCACGTAAATGGATCGTCCAGGGATGTAGTGACCGCTTTACGTAAAGCGCGCATGATCGTGCTGCACTACATGGTGAACCGTCTCGCAAGCGGCTTACCTCGCAAGTCCGGTTTAGACGTATTAAGTAGTTAAGTAGATAACTAAATTTTAACTACATTTTAAGTGAATAATTTTTAGTGCGCGTCCAAACGTAATAATTTAGCAATGCTCTTTAGTTCATACAATTCTTCACAACCTACTTAATTAGTTAAGCATTTTACTAAATTTTAACTAAAAAGTGCCTGTCCAAACGTATTAAGTGATAAGACCCTATTTAACAGAAAATATAAAAATTTCTAAATTATTTCTTTACTTGCGTACTAAATTTAAACTACTAAATTATTCGTTTACACGTATTAATTATCTTCAAGTAAGTCCGAAATAAGCTATTCGTTGGTTAACTTGACATTTCGTGTATGTAAAATGACACTTTAACGTCACTTTAACCGGCGAATAGCTTATTCAGGACTCTACTTGAAGATTGTGAAACAAGCCCTAAGTCGAACATTAGAGGCAAACTCAGACATGGTTGTAGACGGTGTAGTATAATTATTACCTAACCTTCCAAATCGGATTTGGCCGCCAACGCAATAAACCTTTTGTGTTTCTAATGTCAATGTGCGACGATGTTAACTTACCATCAGGCAACTTCCCTATTTTGTTGACTATTAAAATAAACTGCCTGAAAATATCTATACTAATATTATAAAGAGGAAAGATTCGATTGTTTGTTTGCATTGAATAGGCTCCGAAACTGCTGAACTGATTTGAACAATTCTTTCACTGTTGGGAAGCTACACTATCCCCGGGTGACATAGGCTATATTATATTTACAAAAAAATTAGGGATCCTTAATAGAACTCCAATAATGTAACTCAAGGTGTAAAATAATAAGAAAACCGAAGCAAAGCGAGGGCGGTTACTCGTCTGGAAATAAAATGCAAGTATCGGTTTCTCTCGTAATTGGGGCCTAAGAACTCTATCAAGCTCTATTGCTGATTGATGAAGGACCTTACCATATCCATAATCTTCATAGATGATGCCCATCCTGGTCCAGTTGAGGTAGGCAGTGAGGTCACCGAAGGCCTTGTCCATCAACTCCCGGGATGGATACAGGTTGATCGTGTAAGACTGCGAATTGTTAGGGGCTGGAACAAGAAGTACCCGCATAATATTATTAAAAGACAATAATTCTAAATAAAATGTTTTTGCGTTCTGACTCGTTTAATTCACTAGTCGAAAAAACTCGAAATTTTGAAAAACTTGTTTCAGTACCGTTGCAGATGTAATAAGTACCTAATTCTGATATTCTAACATGAAGTAAAAAAAACTAAAAGTAAAAAAAAAAACTAAAAGAGTAGTTATTCATAATAAAAAAGTTTTTAATTATTTTGTACAATCATTCCTATGAAAATTCACTGTGTCGTGGGTGGCATGGATAACTTACAACCACACACGAACAACATACATATTTTTCCCAGAATCTGAGCCTTGTCAGCGACGCTATCGAATGGTGGAGTAATATATAGTGATAGTGTTTTATTTTTCTAAATCAACGGCTTCGATTCCTGACTAGGAATATTGATTTTTCAAAAATGTAATAATGCAGTTTTAGTTTTTATTAAAATCGGCCCCGAGACTCCTTTGAGCATTTTTAGCTACTCCTCATACTTTCGGATTTGGCCATCCATGCCCACTTAAAAAAATTCACCCTGTACTGTACTTGCTCTATGCATTCCACACAACAACGTGCTGAACACCACCACCTCGCCCGCTTTCATTTGGTAACATGCTTGACAAGGCGCTATGGCTAACCTAACCTAATCTAACCTAACCTATTGTGATGTTCGCCAAACCACGCGTATTATTAATTATTATTTATAATAAATCAATATTATAAGTATTATAATATTCATTGTAAGTACGCACAACACTGTAGGGACACAACCGTCCGCCCAGAGATCCCAATGTAGACTGACTGACTGACCGAGTTAGGTCGTGTATAGATAATCGAGTAATCGTATAATACAATAATCGAATAGATGATCGAATGAGCTAGTTCATTCGATCATCGAGCCAAGCGCCATCTAGCGACACCAGCGCACAACTCTATCCGCTCATTTACACGCGCGTGTCACGGACCGTCTCGTGGCGCGTCCGTAAGCCACGCCCCCTACGCGCGTGTGAACACCACGCGAGCGCTCGCGCGAGCCCCTTTGGCGCGCGCATACAAAACCGCTCCCGACGCGAGCCCTGCGAGCGCGAGACGCGCCGCGGTCTGGTCCGCGAGCGCCCTGTTCACACGCGCGCGTATGCGCGCGTCTCGCGGATTGTCTCGTGGCTCGCGCGCGCGTGTAAATGGGGTATATACATCACACCTATACTCACCGAGCAAGAGATGCGGCGCCACAGTGAGGTACGGCGCGTGCAGCGAGCGACACATCGCACCCAGCGTCGCGCCGAGCAGCGGGCCGGACGCGCTGAACACCGCCACCGCGCCCGCTTTCATCTGGGAGCACGCTGGGAAACAATATACAACTTTGATTAATAAAAAAAAAGAATAAAAAGAAATTGCCGACTTCAAACAAATAGCCTTTGGTACGGACGACGCGCTTTGCTTCGTCTTTCATTATGCGTACCGCGAAGGACTGGAATATATTGCCCGCGTCAGAGTTCCCGGTTGATTATGATGTGGGTGTCTTCAAGTCAAGAGTGAGAAGGCTCTTACTAAGTTAGTGCGCTTTACCATCCATGACTTCATTGCCGCTTACCATCAGGTGCTTTTGTTGTCAAGCATGAGCTTAGTAAATATAAAAAACACAAATATCAAAATCGCCGCGTATGCCAATAATATTCACACAATAACTAATGAATCCTGTTATAGAAAAAAATTTGAAAAAATGGTTTACGGACGATAGTTTAACATGACAACGTCATGACAAGCTTTGCTCCGCTCCGCCCCGCCCCACCCCGCTCCGCTCCGCTCCACTCAACTACGATCGCCTACGGCATCGACTACGATACGCCGATCGTAGCCGATCGTGCCTCTCTCTCGCTTTTGCCGCACTCTCGCTCGCGGAACGCTACATTTTTTCGTGCGTGCGCCCGGCATTCATCGTTTTAATAGACGTTATCACGTCAAAAATAAAGATCAAGCATACACTTTCAAGTGAAAAAAGAATATTCCAAAGTTGATAATTATCTACTAGTTCTGAGGTAACAAAATTAAAAAAATACAACTGGATTGTCAACCTCCTCCCTTTTTGGAGTCGATTAATAAAATTAAACAACGTAGGCTTAGATGAAACAAATCGTTCTTTCTTAAAGTGTAGTGCGAATCTGCCACTAGACCATAAAAAATGTATTTAGCTTCAGCACCAAGAGAATAACAGATAAATAAATAACACTTTGTTTTATTGTGATATTCACATTTTTTGTTATTGATATAAGTTTGCCCTATTACTTCCCAGAATTTGATCCATGTTAGCAACACTATCGAACGATGTAATAATACAGGCTGCGTTTTTTAAATCAACAGGCCAGGAATATTGCTTTTTCAAAATGTAATGCTGCATTTTTTGTTTTCACCAAAATCGGTCCCGAGACTCCTTTGGCTACTATTCGCTTTAACTCATAGTTTCAAAGGACATCCTTGCCCACTTGAAAAATTCACCCTGTATATGTATACTACTCTATTATATACACTATAGATACTATATATCTATATATACTATATACCCTGTATGTACTACTCATAAAAGGCGCGCAGATAAAAGTAATACAAAATTGTGATTTTAAATCAGCTTTAATACTTTAAAATAACTACATAAGGATAATCACTATGCTTCTTACAGAAGCAGGTTGACGAAACTGAATATCGCCTCAATTTAAAGACCCTATGCCCTACCCGCCAATCTAATTAATGAAGATATCACCGAAGCATCAAAAAACGATGAAGCGAGACTAGCGGAAACAGCAACAGCAACGGAAGCGATACGGAACATGGCTACCGGAAGTGGCGTATTCGAGAGCACTTCATCTCACGCTGTATTAAAAAAAACTGAACGACTTTTAAAGCCACTAGAAATATAGGCCTGATGGAGATCCCGATATTCCAAGGACTTTAAGGACCCTTTGCATCTTTATAATATAGTATTTGGGCGTACTCGTTTTGCAGAAGGGCCTTGGAGAGGTCGGGCATTTATTTAGATCGAGATAAAATTTCGTCCCAATTTCTATATTGGATTATCTTTTTGGACGGGGATTATAATTATATTTATCTTTGGATGTAAGGGACTACATCTTAAGTCAAAACTTCTTCTCCATGTACATTGCTGAACAAGGGACTGTTACATACCGAAAAATCTAGATATGACACAGAATTATTGCCGACTATGAAAAATTTTTCCTCAGTAAACAAACATGGGCCCAATTATAAATCGCTACCATTAATGGTCGTCTGTAACAACATTATGTATTTATTTATTTTACTAGTATTAAAGTTTAGGTCTACAAAAGCCGAACTTTATGCCAAGTGTAGGTGAGAATTTAGGGCAACAATAGGTGGACAGAACGCCCATCTGCAATACTCGTATTAGGTACAATCGGCCCCAAAAGTAGCTTAACATTTTAGTACCTTGTCACATTACATTTCTTGAATTTGTCATAGATGTTGCTAGGAAACCATCGAAACAGTTACTATTACAAAGTACTAAAATGTTAAGCTACTTCTACGGCCGACTGTACTACAAAAAGGCCGCCCTTAATATCTCTCCTAATCTCCGTAAAAAGGCCGCCTTTCGTACTCTACGAAAAGTCAATCAAAACCGGGAAGATTATTAACGCGTATAGACGCTCATGAAGTGTTGGAGTCAGGCCGATTCAAGTGTCCTCGCGCTTAAAGGCGAGCAGCGATTGGACACGCTCCTTTAAAACTGCTGATTTTCCCTCCAAAGCTCTTACAAGTATCGCTTGGTAAACTTCAAAACTTCATTGTGGTTAACATCACTCGAAGTAAGACTACTTACTTGTTCTATTCCGTACGATACGTAGTGCGACGCTAACTTTGCCTTCTATCTGTCGAGATTCTGGTACACAGGAAATATGTAATATACCTATATAAAAATCTCGTGCCACTGTGGTCGCACTCTTTAAAGACGGCGCGACCGATTTTTGTGATTTTTAGGGTTCCGTAGCCAAATGGCAAAAACGGAACCCTTATAGATTCGTCATGTCTGTCTGTCTGTCTGTCTGTCAGTCCGTATGTCACAGCCACTTCTTTCCGAAACTATAAGAACTATACTGTTGAAACTTGGTAAGTACTTAGATGTATTCTGTGAACCGCATTAAGATTTTCACACAAAAATAGAAAAAAAAACAATAAATTTTGGGGGTTCCCCATACTTAGAACTGAAACTCAAAAATTTTTTTTTCATCAAACCCATACGTGTGGGGTATCACTATGGATACGTCTTCAAAAATGATATTAAGGTTTCTAATATCATTTTTATTTAAACTGAATAGTTTGCGCGAGACACACTTCCAAAGTGGTAAAATGTGCGGGGGACACACATTGTAACACCCTGTAACTTCTAATATAAGAGACTAATAAAACTAAAAAAAATATATGATATACATTACTATGCAAACTATAAGAACTTTTATATTATGTTACTTGCTGCTACGGAACCCTTCATGGGCGAGTCCGACTCGCACTTGGCCGCTTTTTTGGGATGATTACTGTTCATACATAACCTATGTGTAGTATATGTATGTAAAAACATTGTCTGTCTTCACGTTTCAAAGTTATAAAAATTCATCGCCAACCCACCAATTTTCAAATCCACTCAAGCAATTGCTAGTTATGAATACATTGTATTAAAAGATCCAATTACAAAAATAACAAAATGAAATTAACGTAAACTTTAAAACACAGTTTGTGAAAGGGGATATCTAACATTATTAACAGCAACATCTTGTTTCTGATCTCCTTTAAAATCTAAACGATAAAAGCCATAGTTAGTGCAAAAGCATTAACTTATTCACACTCATTAAAACTTTGAGTAGAAACCGCTTAAACCCATAATAAGCGAAAACTCATTAATCAACTAGAGCATTAATTAAAGAATTCGTGCATTTCAGTTTTGTGTGCTATCAGCTGAGTTTATGTCATCGCTTAGATGAAGGAATGAAAGGCAGATAACGTCGTTCGATTATGACGTAAGCCTACCAAGAATAATACAAAATAAAAAACTAATACAATCTCGTGTCACTACTAAAGAAAGCGTCAAATTGCATGAACATCGCAATTGTCAAAATTTATTAAATAATTTTATCAGTTATAATGCCGTCTTGCATTTTTAAACAATTTAAAAGTAGTTCGCAAAATCAAAGAAAAGAAGATGGAATATCTTTTCACAGGTATCTGTTCATTATTTTATTATTTATTTATAATAATATTTTTGCGGTTTGCTCGGAACACAAAACCTCGACAATTATTCATTTGTATACCAGCTTTATGTGAAAATCGGTTACCCTAAATTTGGGGAAATATGCATGAGCTATTTGAGCACTGGTCGATTTATAAATGTATGTCGAAATAAATATATTTAAAAAGTAAATATTTGTATATATTTAAACCTTAAAAATCAAGAAATACAGCCAATGCATAAACACCTATCGCTGGGATATTATAACCGGGTTAATTGAAAATTTCACGTTTGCCCACGATAAAATGCATGATTGAAAGAGAATATTATATTATATTTTAGTTTCTGATTTTAGTTTAGCCTACTCACTAAAATGATTTCAATTATAATTTTGCAGATTGCCGACAGCTGCTATTACAAGAGAAAAAAAAATGCACTTTGCCTCGTCTTTTATTATGCGTACCACAAAGGACTGGAATTAATTGTCCGCGTGGGTGTTCCCGTCAGATTATAATGTGGGTGTCTTCAAGTCAAGAGTGAATAGGTTTCTACTAAGTTAGTGTGATTTACCATCCACGACTTCATTACCGCTTACCATCTCAGGTGGTTCTGTGGTCAAACACTAACTTATTCTGCATAAAAAAGTCCATAGGTTAATTAAGACAATTAAATATATTTAAGTATTATTTTATATTAAAAGAACATTTACATATATTTTGATAAGTGTACTTTTTGATAACTAGTGATGAAATTAAAATCAATTATGATTATCACATTAATTTATTACAACGTAAATTTTTGTCTGGTTTTCTATGCATTTGTTCCTCCTATCTCAGGAACGGCTTAATAAAAGATTCGGTTTTCACTGACGTATTGTATTGTATCGTAATGAGTTTGGGTTAACATTTAGTGTTTGTTTTATTTGAATCGGTTTACAAATAAAAAAATCACGACAATTTAAAGAATACCATCCCTACTTTTATCGACTGTGGGCTTACCGAAGCGAAGCAAGGGCGTTCACTAGACTAGTAATAAATAATTTGCCAATTTAATTGTGCATAATGTGTTAAGTTGGAAATATGTCAAACAACATTTACAAAATTGCGGGAGTTTGTGACTTTTCATTTGGCATCCTCACACACACAAAGAATTACGTGTCCATACGGTGCCACTGCTAGTTGACATTAAGGTTGTCACGCACACATAGCGAAAAAGTGACTTCACGTCATTCGTTACATTTCTTTGCGAATGTTCCATCTGCCTTTTATTTCCTTCATCTGAGTGTCATCGCTATATCGTTATTAAATAATTAGAAAACCACATATCTTAAATAATATTATCAATGTTTAATCGTACCTTGCGTGTATAGGTAGCTTAGGTTTTTCGATGTAGTGTGACATTGTGTGACATGGGGTGTGAGGGGTCAAAAAGTCATGAAATTAGTGTCACGTAATTTATGGATGGCCCCTAATCAATGATATTGTATGGTAAAATATCTTTGCCCCTAATTATAAAATGAAACCCGGCCGCGTCTGTCTGTCTATGTGAACGCGATAAACTCAAAAACTACCGAACGGATTTTTGTACGATTTTCACCAATAGACATTTGATTCCTGAGGAAGATTTAGGTGTATAATTCATTATGATTTTATGTAAATTGACCGAAATCCACGTGGGCGGAAGCTAGTAAAGAGTAATTTAATTGTATTGTTATCGTATTGTGTTATGTCGTCACACTGCAACCAGATCATCACCAATTCAATTTTCACCAACACCTCGGATCGGATCAATATCGTATCGAATTATGTATCGTAATTTTATTATGCTTCGCGCTGCACTACATTGTATCGCTTTATACTCTCTTATATTACTCGTACTAGCGGACCCCTGCGTGCTAGTACGCTCAAAATATTAATGCGCCTAATGCATTGTTTTTTTTTTTATGGAAATAGCCGGCAAACGAGCTGACGATCCATCTGTACAACCACCAGTACAACCAGTAAAACTAGCATAACGCTGAGCGAGACCCGTTTCAGATTAAATAATTATTTACGTTAGCTGAACTAAATTAGATGTAAGTCCTTAATTGTGTATTTAATCCGAATAAAAACGTTTTCTTTCTTTCTTTCTGATGTTAAGTGGCTATCGTCGCCCATGGACATCAGCAACAAAGGCATCACTGATGCGTTGCCGGCCAAGAAAGAGAGAAGAAAAAGAAAGAACTGTCTCTCAAGCCCCCAGCCGGAACATGACGAGTCGTTTGGCGGCTGACTCATGCTCAAGGGTGGTAGCTATCCAGGTGAACCCCATGGAAAAATAATAAAAATAATAATAATGGTATTAATTAAAATATAATCCCTCGAGAGGCCTCTTCTGACACCCATCCGGCGTGAGATTGGGTTTAGTATTCAAAGCCAATACGGATAATTTTATTGGTTATTAATTAAATTTTATTGTTTTAGTGATCTATAACCATCTTCGCATTATTGTCTTTCAAATGAAACCAGTTTGGGTTATATCGGTTGGATGGTTTCAAAGCTATAACGTACATAGGCTGAAACATTTTTTGTGTTTATCTAGGTACTAGCTGACCGGACAAACGTTATTCTACCATATAAATTATATTATATATGTACGAGTAACCGCCCTCGCTTTGCTTCGGTTTTCTTATTTTTTTACACCTTGGGTTACATTATTGGAGTTTTATTAAGGATCCCTAATTTTTTTGAAAATTAATATAGCCTACGTTACTCTAGGATAGTGTAGCTTCCCGACAGTGAAAGAATTTTTGAAATCGGTTCAGTAGTTTCGGAGCCTATTCAATGCAAACAAAAAATCAAATCTTTCCTCTTTATATATTAAGTATAGATGATACGGTATGAAATATACTTTACGACCTATTTTCATGTCTAGCAAATATATCTATACATTTATACATGTATACAAATAAATAAAATTGGAGTGTCTGTTTGTAATATTAAAATAAACGCTTTTTACTAAGTGCATTTGGATGTATACACGGTATATAAACCAAAACAATATTTTTTACAATTTTTGTCTGTCTGTCTGTTTGTTCCGACTAATCTCTGAAATGGCTGAAACGATTTTGACGGGACTTTCACTGGCAGATAACTGATATAACAAGGAGTAACTTAGGCTACTTTTTTTTAGAAAAAAAATAGTTCGTTAGGCGATCCGAAGTTCGCCGGGTCAGCTAGTTAGTTATATGTATAGATGCGACAGTATTCCTCACCCTTCTTATAAGTCCTGAAGGTGTCCCTGCTGGTAGAGTACTGGATGTCGTACACCAGCGTCGTGTCTGGCAGCAGACTGCGTTCCTTGTTGATCCTGTACACCGCGTACTTGAATGCCAGCTCTGCGCTGCCTCCGCGGGCTTCTTCTGTGAAAATAGCTCCTGGAAGGAGAATATGATAGAATAATTTACTATTGCTACGTAAGGCATCGCCCAAGCCAACGCGTGCTCTCACCGTAGCAGTCAAACTGTATACGACGCGGCGGTAGCCGTAATTAGGTATAATATGTTGGATAAATGTGAAGACACGTAGTCTTTAATATACTTTTAGAAACTGGATATGGCATCACTCTTATATTTGAAGTTTTTAACCGACTTCAAAAAAAGGAGGAGGTTCTCAATTCGACTGTATTTTTTTATGTTTGTTACCTCAGAACTTTGAAGCAGGTGCTTGTCATGTGGTCCCACATAAATCTGAACGAAATCTGACAAGTAGTTTTTGAGTAACTTTGAAGTCGGTTATTTTTTGTTAGTAAAATTTAAATTATACTCTGAGTCTTCGAACGAAACCAATAGTAAGAGACCACGTCATAGACCTTTAATAATCAATTTTATGATCAAAAACTAAACATAAAAGCTCTATCAAAGACGGCAATGTGTCGCTTCTAGAAAAATCTAAGGATTTTTTATCGAAGTTTCAGCAAACCGACATATTACATATACGCTTATAAAAACATGAAAAATATCAGCTTGATGGTGTTGGTAATTTATAAAACATATTTTACGTAGATGTGTCGCCACCTAAGCATTGCCATTAGAGGCGGCCTTAGAAATTGTGAAATCGTGAGCGACATTTGCGAGAATTCAGACAAATTTTGTAAAGTATATATTCAGTTAACTCCCAATTTGACTACCAGTAGTCACAGAGTTAAAAATCGACTATAAGTCATGCATTTTTTATTTCAGCGTTATTATATTCTTTAGCAAACCATTCTTAATTTTTTATTCTATGTTTCATTTATTTAACACTCACCAATTTTAACGACAGGGGACAAAGCGGCAACCGCGTTCAGAGCGACCACGAACCATCGCCAACCGCGCCACATGTTGCTTCTTCATCACCGCGGCTAGCTGCCCGCAACACCTGACGGAGAAAATATGATGAAAGTCAGTCATAAACAGCGGTAACTCAACAGAGACGAATTGAAATTCAACTCACAGTTAATGTGACAAGCAAGGCCGTCTTTAACCTACTGGAGACCCTGGGCATATTAGGATAATGGGGTCCTAATGATTTTGTCAGAACACTATTTTCTAAGAATAAACATAGAAAATAGATAAGCAAGGCTCTAGATTTATGAAAAAACTAATAAGTAAATTGGTATTGTAGTCAGTAATTTAGGTTCGATTTATTCGAATTAAAAAAGTTTTTCGGTAATAAATATCGGTTATCGTTTAGTGATATAGCTGGAACTAGGGGGCCCCTATCGATCACGAGGCCCTGGGCACGTGCCCAGAGTACCCAGGAAAGAGGGGTCTGCTGACAAGACCTATCAGCTCAATGTTTATTTTGCCTGCTTCCGCTTTTAGAAGCTAAAATATGTCTGATCGGTTTATTAATACGGGCCTTAGATATTGGTAACCTAAGATAAGCAGGTAAGATGCAGTTCAGCTCACGGTTCACTATTGTGAGAAGAGCTAAATGAACCATTAATTAAAAGAGCGAAAAGAGTTAAACTCGGTTCGTAGCTGTAACGGTCTATAGATATTTACATAACTCGAAATCTAGAATCAGAAAATGAAATTACTCTGAGTACCACGTATTTCAAATTATTTATTCCCTAAGGCAACAACCAAATTAATGTTAATGAGAATTTTATCAGATTATCACATCTATCTGGGTTCAGTAAATCAGATGGTAAAACGTACATATATTAATTTAATTCGTGACCGAGTTAAAGTCAGTAATATTGAAGTACTCGTCATTATTATCACAGAGTACTTAAACACTGATCATCATCTCATCGTCATCATCCTGAAAACTCAAAAACATAGATAAGCAAAAGATACACTCATACAGGCAAAGGCATTTCACCATTCGGACAACACCAATGTAATCAATATAAATGTACCATATAAAATATCCTCTCCTTATTAAATTATTATAATGAATCGTTGTATTCTTAGAGAACAAATTCCACTCAAGTTTGTTTCGCGACGCCACGATGGTTTAATATAAGAACAAGTATTGCGCCGTTGGCTTTTATTTCCAATTCCAAAAACTTCGTCAAAAGTTTCCGTTGATACGGACGGAACTGACTTGTTTGACCTTTTGCCCTCTTGCGTTCATCTTCTCTCATTCTATACAATAAAATGACATAATTCTTTAAACAAAAGAATCTGCACGCCAAGGATTGAAACTTTAAAAAGTTTATGTTGTAAAATAGCCGGAAAACCTTTTCCTTGGTACCCACACGAAACAATTGCTATTCATTCTTATTAGGCGTTAATAATATGTATACTAATAATAGCTGACCGGGCAAACATTGTTTTGTCATAAAATTATATCTAGATAAAGGGAGACCCTTATCACCTAGCGGTATGAAATATACCTACTTTACAACCTATTCTCATATCTACCAAATATACGCAAAAAAATTATAAATATCGATCAAGCAGAGTAGTTCGACCATAGACACCGTGACGCGAGATTTTTATATTATACTAGCTGCCCGGAGAGACTTCGTTCTGTCAAAAGTTTTTTTTTATTAAAACCTTCTGTGTGCCTTACGGCCGGTCTCAATATTATACTATCAGTTGAGCTCTGGTACATAACAGAGATAAAAAGTAAAGATTGATCTCCCGGCAACTGCCGTCTCTCAAATCAAAAGTAGCAAACAAAAGTAAGATCATCGGTAGATAATATTTCAGTGACATTTCTGCCTCTGGTTTTTACGTCCCTCTCAAAATTTAGTTTTCGCATAACAATATATTTTTTTATACTTTTATACTTTTTTATACTTTTTATTATAAAAAGGAACTCAGTGTTTTTGATTATAAACTTATTTCATTTTAATATTGAAATGATAATTTGTTCCAAATGTATTGTGAATTTCGCGGATGAAGTTAATAAAATAATGATAAATGTAACCTGGAACAATGCTTCATTAATAACAAAACGCAGCATTTGACGTTTAGTACTGACAGGTTTCCTAGACAACGATGACCTGTTATTGTCATTTGACATTCGTTTATGTCGTTTGGTTACCCAAAATATAAACAACGTGTATGTTCTCATAATTTTAGCAATATTAATTAGTTTTATAAATAAATGAAACACAGTTCAACAATTACCGTGAGTATAGACTTTATTTGTTAATAAAATAAAATAAAATATATTATTATTATGTTTAGTACCTAAACAAAAATTTGTAGTAATTGTAAATTGTTGTACCTAATTGTAGCAGTGATAGCCTAGCGGTTAGAACGTTGGTCTCCCGAACGAAGCGTTTATTCCCACTTGTCCGGGGCCCGAGTTCAAATCCTGGCACGCACCTATAATTTTCAAATATTATCTACGTATTAGAAGTTAATTATCACTAACTTCGGTGAAGGAAAACAACAAACATCGTAAGGAAACCAGCACACCGGAGAGTTCTCCATAAAGTTCTTAAAGGTGGTTGAAGTCTACCAATCTGCACTTGGCCAGCGTGGTAGAATATGGCCTAACACCCCTCACATGGTGAGAAGAGACCCGGAACCCAGCAGTGGGACAGTTATGGGTTTTTGCTTTTTTTTTGCTTTTAAACAAAAAAAATGTTGCCAAATGTACTAAAGGAAGTTTCTTTGCAGATGAAGTCCAGACCTTTCACAAAAGATGAAGTACATAAGGCCAAAGCTATTGATGTAGCAGGGATACACCATTATTTCTGAAAAGGCGAAATGTTTTTGTTATAATTTCAAAATATATCTAACTTAAAAAGCTTAGTGTTCTTGTTTTATTAAAATACCTACTTACCTTAAACTTTAAAGATAGGAATTGTCCTCAATTCTCATTCACTGCCGTTTTTAACCGACTTAAAAAAAAGGAGGAGGTTCTCAATTCGACTGTATATTTTTTTATGTTTGTTACCTCAGAACTTTCGACTGGGTGAACCGATTTTGATGATTGTTTTTTTTAAACGAAAGCTGGTGCTTGTCATGTGGTCCCACTTAAATTTGAATGAGATCTGATAAGTAGTTTTTGAGTAATTTTGAAGTCTGTTATTTTTTGTTAGTAAAATTTAGATTATGTTTAATCTGAATATGGGTATATAAACAAAATTGGATTCACACAATTCAGTCATATATTTTATACGAGGATAATTTCGACGATCTTGGTACCGTATTAAAAAAGGCGCAATCAAATACACAGGCTTCATAAAATTCATTATCACTCATCACTGATTAATAAATTCATGATTTTTTCATAAATTTTCTTTACAATACGAGAAATCTACCAATTATCCGTCGAAA
The DNA here is from genome assembly GCA_951805285.1 of Thymelicus acteon. Taxonomy (NCBI): domain Eukaryota; kingdom Metazoa; phylum Arthropoda; class Insecta; order Lepidoptera; family Hesperiidae; genus Thymelicus; species Thymelicus acteon. The sequence continues at coordinate 18,699,402 of OX638214.1, read as the reverse complement.
TCGAGCGACATGAAAAACTCCGATAATTGGTAACTTCTATTACCAACAGTTAGCTGTCAAAGCGTTATTGAGACGCAAGTATTTATTTTTGTATGGACCAACATACCTACGGTATGACTTGGCCCTCCGAACGGTAGATCAATGTCATCGGTAGATATTTTCTATCCACCGAAGGTTATTGAGACGCAAAAATTGACAAATATGACAGATAACATACTAATGGTAGCTTTATCTACAGTTTTTTAAATGTTAGTACATTATTGAGACCGGCCGTTAAAGGATGTAAGCTATCCTATCTTTCAAGTTGGATCAAACTGCACACGGTGTGCAAATTTGATCAAATCGGTTGAGTAGTTTAGGAGTCCACCGCGGACAAACAACGTGACACGTAATTTATATATAATTAAGATTAGATATTAAAGCTGAATCTGAGGTTTTTGTTTGTTTGTTTGGACGCGCTAATCTCTAATGGACTCTAATGGACAGTCGGACTCGCACACACAGGCAGAAAAATATTCCAAAAAAATATTCCAAAAATCCAAAAAAAGCCTACATGCAGTAAAATTCTCACAAAATATTTAATTGACATATTATTATTGAACACATACAGTTTTAGATTTATTTTAAAATCTCGGAGTTATTTATACTAATATTATAAAGAGGAAAGATTTGATTGTTTGTTTGCATTGAATAGGCTCCGAAACTACTGAACTGATTTGAACAATTCTTTCACTGTTGGGAAGCTACACTATCCCCGGCTGACAAAGGCTATATTACATTTTCAAAAAATCAGGGATCCTTAATAAAACTCTAATAATGTAACCTAAGGTGTAAAAAAATAAGAAAACCGAAGCAAAGCGAGGGCGTTTACTTCGTTAGGTATAAAACTCTAAAATTAATTATTAGTTTGTTTCTTTTTCTTCCTGCTAACTATTGTACGCAGTAAACTTGGTAATATTTGTTGTTATTTTAATAAGCTCAGAAATTTTAAAAATATTTTATGTGAATTAAATACAGAAATTAAAAGAAACCTGCCTCTCCATTTTTTGTGTGTACCGACCCTACTAAGAAAGGATTCCCGAATCAATGCGAGCAGCTTATAATCTGTAACTCACGGACCTAAAAAAAGACGGACGTAATCCCAACAACAAATTCAGTGAAGCACCCATAGTAATACCAACTCTCTGTTCGTACAAGTACACACACCCACACATTGACACTTCACTGCTTCAATCGCGAAGCAAAAATTACGCACACATGGTAAGCGGGCGGCCATTTCTATGCTTCACTCTCGATTAGACAAGGTTACGTCCGTCTTTTTCAGGTCCGTGTGTAACTGTAACAAGACTAACAAATCTGCATTTAAAAAATCATTTCTAGAAATTCATAAAGATTTCTAAAGAATGAAATTTTTTAAACAATATCAACGGTATCAACATTTAAACTATAGATTCCTTTTACCGATTTACAAATTAAACAACACAGCTTTTTGAACAACTAACAAAGGTACTTAGATTTCTTATTATACAATCCCAAGAATCCCAATATGCAGGACATCTCTTATCACTCTCTTTGAAAATCTATACAAAAACATTCCGAGTTAATGGCATTTACAGACAGTCTCTACTAGCAGTTATTCACATCAGCGAGTTGGCGCCTTTTTGTACGGACGATATTATTGAAATAACATACTTATTTCTACAAAAGTATTGCGAGAATCCCAACCCTTTGCTCTGAAGACCCATTAAATCACAATGCCCAATAAATGGAACCAATGAACCGAGTGGTAGAAAGTCTTTTAACAAAATGAAGAAATGAACTTCAGCTCAACGGCTTGTAAAAGTAAACGACCGAGTGAAGAAAGTTTGGGCTCCTGGGTATATCGTAGTGGCTATTTCGAACACTTCCGTGCTCTATAGGGTACGTGAGGTCGTTGACCGTTTTTATCGTGAGATAGCCACAAGAACTTTATTATATATCTGGATGGCAAGCTTCGAAGGGATACCTGAAGACGAATTACCACGCACCATTTCTTTTGTAAGCAAAAACATTATACTTATGTAGTAATGAATCTATTACTTATGTTTACCATTAATGTGTAAAACCACAGAAGAAATACACAGAAGAAATTTGACGACCCGTGTGGCGCAATGGTTACCATGCCGAATCACGCACCAATGATCCTGGGTTCGATTCCCAGCGAAGCGGAAGTTTGAATTTCTGTTCTCGGTCTAGGTGTGAATGTCCTTGTCTAGTGTGTTGTCCATGGCACCCACGACACAAGGAATCCTAATGTGGGGCTATGAGTGTGAAGCGTTATTTATTTATTATTTTATAAGGTAAAACATAGAATAGAGCGATTAAGTAAAAATATTGAGACATTTATTAGTCCTCTCGCGGCATCCCACGTTCGATTACCGGATGAAAGCAACATTTGTGTGACAATCAATGTCTAACTGTTAATTCTGTATACTCGTAGAAATGATTGATCCATTTAAAACTAAAATTACCTCATTTAATTTGTATTACAAGCCCTTAAACCCGAGGAATATAGAACCCGAGACCAAACGCTCAGAAATGGACCCCAACTAGTCTATAAAAACATCTCCTTTCCTTCTCGTAATATATTAACCCCTTAATAAAATAAACATCGTCGGTCGAAGATGCGATTAAACTTTATAGTGTTTTTTACCTGCAAAACTTTTACCACGTCTATCTCAAAGGGATTCCCAACTTCACGAAGCTACAGATTTACCCTTGTCATTGCGAACTAGTTTTATAAAGGGAGCAACGAAAACATTCTATTTTAAAAGGATATAGACAATAGACAAGGAATACGGATTTGTAGAACCGTTAGGTCTTCTGTCCACGTCATAGATGTAGGACCTTTAGATTCAGCCATGGCGTGGCCGCACATGAGACAGAAAAGGGCAATGTCCATTTTCGGCTATTCGTGGACAGCATGCTCAAAAATAAATAATTGCACGAAAAAATATATTTTGTTTTTTAACTTATACACCCGATTTATTTTTGTATCAATTTACTTTTTTAAAATAATATGTTTAATTTATCATTCTACTGATTTAACTCTTCCTATTGTCACATACACGGAGTAGTTAGCAACATTATTCCTATAACGATAATAAAAACGATATATCGATGTTATTTCGAAGTTTTAATTCTCACGACAAAAAGTTAAGTTTGGTAAGGTACACGTATAAAAAGCAATAAACTATAAATAAGGTATTATTTTTACTAGTTTAACATATTATTTTATGTACGTTGCTTTTATAATAATTCACGATAGTGAACAATATATCGATGTTTTGCAAACATGCTTGAATCGATGCATTGTTTGCATCCCCAACTGACAGTTGGCAACTGTCAATCGTTGGACATATCACATAGTAATCAAACTAATCAACGTACAACTTTCAAGTCGCATTTAAAACGTAGTGATTAAGTACTCTGTGGTCGCATTCGCTTTGTTTTTTGCATAGTGGATACTTTCGTCTGTGTTTTTCATCATTAATATTATTACGACCTTTGGCTTACGAAAATGGATTTGAACCCTGGTGTATTATTTATAATATATTGTATGAAAATGAAATACATGGCAGAGATGCTATAAAACAATATTGTTGCAACTGCATTGTGGGCCGCAGAACAGTAGGTTGGTCATTGGTGTGCTAAGTGCTCATGTAATGACTGTTATTTGGTTTCTGAGCTGGGCAAGGTAAAGAGATGATATAAATGCACCAGCTCAGTTCTTGGACAATATATTAATAACATACGAGTCAGATTAATAAACAAAAATGTCAAGGAGATTGTGCGTTTTCTTTAAAATACCTACAAAATATTTATTCAAATAACCAGTATAATAAACATCTGGCTACAAAACAATTATTATTTTCTTTTTTAAACTGAGTAAAGGTATTAAGCCTATATAATATTTATGTTGAAATGTGGTGTTCACTGATAGCCAAATGTCCATACAAAGTGGACATTGTCCTTTACGTTTCTTTGAAGGTTATTTTAAAAGAAACGTACCAAAATTTAACAAGCAGTCCCGAATACTGCAACTCACCATCGCACTTAAACTTACTCACGCCCCAACTTAGAGTCACTAACGTTTACTTAGTAAAGAATCACCATATATATTCTGTACTAAGGCGTGATCTAAATAACCGTTAGTGACTCTGAGTTGGGGCGTCAGATTTTCTGCTTAAAAACAAACTGAAACTTAAAATCTCCAAATAGCCAACTCACTCTTCATTGTTTGTCACAACTCACTCATTGTTTACACTTGTGACAAACAATATATATGTATAATATAAACGGCCACGGTGACGGGGACAAAAAATAATATTTTTGGGTTTTGTCTTTCACATACGTTTTGTAATTGGCGATCACGCTCTGACAAATGTATGGGAGAATCTACTGGTTTTAAATCTATGGTCCACGTCAGGGGCGTAGCTACCGCCATATCAACCGTATCAATTATAAGGGGCTCCCAGCGTATAGGAGCCCCCACTAACACTCCCAAAAAAAAGCTCGCCAGCAACAACCGCTATAGTTGGCACTCCTTTTATAAATTGACACATATATAGCTGACGTTGAGGGGGCCCCGCAACAAAAATTGATATGGGGCCTCCTAGCTACGCCACTGGTCCACGTAGACGCATGACGCACGCTATCGTCAGTTATTGCTTGCTTGCAGCTTGTCCACGGTGCGGCATCGTCGCGTCAATTGCCAATGTTTCATTATACAGCTTGCATGCAATCGTCAATTAAAGCGCCGTGGACTGTATAAGGCCTACTGATCTGGGTAACTTAATTAATCTGCATTATTCCTATGTTTGATTGTATCGTATGTTGTGGGCACAGATTGTAGGTAAAGGTTACTATAGTATCAAAACTTATAAGTATAATTGATAAGAACACCTGGAAATAGAAATTCCAGTCCCGTGTAGGTTAGAAGACTTCTTTGTAGTTATGTACCTCTGTTTTATTTCAAAAGATGTGCTGAGGAATTTCTTTACGTCTTTTCTTCTCCTCACAACACAACAAAGAATACAGTCGAATTGAGAACCTACTCCTTCTTTTGAAGTCGGCTAAAAATATGACTCAAATTTTATTACAAGGCGTCTTGTTCTAAAATACATACAAGCACTAGCTTTCGAATATAAAAAGAATCATCAAAATACACCCAGTAAAAAGTTACGTATCAACACAAAAAATACAGTCGAATTGAGAACCTACTCCTTCTTTTGAAGTCGGTTAAAATATGATTCAAATTTTATTACAAGGCGCCTTGTTTTAACATACACTGTTTTACAAGTGTGATAAGCCGGTTGAATGCAAAACCAGTCCCTTTTGACGGATGTAATCGCCGACGCTATCACAGAGCACATCACAAAGCTTTTATATTCTCAGTTCTCAGAGCCTTCTGACGGCTTGATGGCTTTCATGTATCAAAATATCAGAAAAATAGGTTGCGTATATTATTCACATTGCTACAACTGCAAAAAGAGAGCACATTTAGCACAAAAGAAATAAATAAACATCGTACGATCCTACTAAAAATATCATTAATTTAAAAGTTTTTTTTTATGCTTTTAGCAGGCAAACGAGCAGATAGGTCGCCTGATGGTAAGTGATCACCACCGCCCATAAACATTAGCAACACCGGGGGCGTCACCAACGCGTTGCCGGCCAAGAAGATGACGATAGACCCGCTTCTTGAATCAAGTTTGTAGAATTGTTTAAGAAACATGTAAAATCTCTTTTATACAAAGGTTACTGTGCTGTATATGAGTAATTAAATAAATAAATAAATAAATAACGCCACACACTCATAGCCCCACACTAGGATTCCCTGTGTCGTGGGTGCCATGGACAACACACTAGACAAGGACATTCACACCCAGACCGTGAACAGAATTAAATGACAAAGACGCATGGAAATGATCAGCTCTGCAACCAGTTCCGTTCAAGTTAGTCATATATATTTTTTTTGTAATAAATATAATATACCAAAGTATTTTTATTTTTAAAAGATGTGCTGTGGAGTTTCTTTACGGTTTTTCTTCTCCTCCTTTGCAAAAAACTTTTTTTACGAAAAACTGGTTGATTAAAATTATAATAATATTTATTTCAAAACGAGCGTTTTTAAAAACGCACGTGTGGTTTTTCGTGACCAGCGTTTTTGTGTCACCGTCCGTGTTACAAATCTTAAAATTTCACTCTCATCATTTTTTCGCCTAAAACTACTGAAAGGATCTTCATAAAATTAAGCATACAGGTAGACTCATGGCCTATAATGGAATACAGGATATATATTATCAACGAAAACACGAGCGAAACCACGAGCGAAGCGCTAGTTGTAAAATAAACTGTCAAAAATATGAAACTAAGGGCACTTCACTTTCACAATCTTCAAGTAGAGTCCTGAATAAGCTATTCGCCGGTTAAAGTGACGTTAAAGTGTCATTTTACATACACGAAATGTCAACTTAACCAACGAATAGCTTACTTCGGACTTACTTGAAGATTGTGAAACAAGCCCTTAGTATTAACACAATTTGTCGTTTACAAACGATGCACATAAGAAACTTCGATACGAAGGTTGAGAAAATTATATGTCAACATAATCGTTAAAAATTTATCTAGAGCAATAACTGAGTTCAAGAAAACAGTCTTGAAAAGATATCTATCAATTCATGCAAGCTGTTTTTTTTTATTTCAACATTTTCAAACCTTGAGTAATTTTATTATATCGATATCAATTTTTTTTATGGAAGTAGCCGGCAAACGAGCTGACGATCCACCTGATGGTAAGTGGCTATCGTCGCCCATGGACATTAGCAACACCAAAGGCATCACTGATGCGTTGCTGGCCAAAAAAGAGAGAAGAAAAAGAAAGAAAGAACTGGCTCTCAAGCCCCCAGCCGGAACACGACGAGTCGTTTAGCGGCTGACTCATGCTCAAGGGTGGTAGTTATCCAGGCGAACCCCATGGAGAAATAATAATAGTAATAATGGTATTAATTAACAATTACAATCAATATTACAAACATAATCCTCGAGGGGTCCTACCACCAGCGGGCCGGATTTAGACGCCTCTTACGACACCCATCCGGCGTGAGATTGGGGTTAGTATTCTAAGCCGCCCCAACAGCAAAAACTCACATTAAAATTTCCATGTTTATTATTAGGTACTTGTAGATTTGCTTTATGTTATTCACAAAGACTTGTCCCAAATAATACCACGAGTGTATTCCTACAAAGAATCTTTGTTTCACACTCTGAAATCAGTATTTGCTTCCAAACAATTTTTTCCTGATATTAAAATACTGTTTGCCAAAAATATTAAACATGTTATCAGGTATAAAAATATGGTTTTGCATGTATTTAAAAAGAATCGTACCTCGGGCAATGTAAATTCTGTACTACGGAGCGATTTAAATAACTCTGAGTTGGGGCGTTCGTCTTACTGTTACTGGCAATGATATTAAAAAATATATAGATACGTTATACTCTTACAAATTAACAAGTTAATCTGTTCCGAAAAGAGCTACAACACACACACGTTTATCTTTTGTTACACTACACCAATCACATTGTTATAATACTCGAAGGCATTTTAACGCTGTATGTCAAATATCAAGCACTACTGACAGCAACAAAGCGTGCGTATCGTCTTGTATTGACAGAGCCATTGCCTGTTCTTACGCTCTTCATCGTCGGCGCGCTAGTGACATATCTACCTCTCTTTTTACATTATAATATCATTGGTTACTGATCGTATATCTTACTAATCCTTCTTCCTACGTATTTTATTAATGTGAAAGTTTGTGAAGTTGTTTGTTTGTTTGTCTTTTCGTGCCGTGCTAGCCGTGGTGCAGATTATGATGAAACTTGGCACAAAAACAGATCATGTGCAGGATTAAAAAACAGAATAGATTTTATCCCGCATGTGTTCCCTTGACATTATTTGGACGTTTAAATGTTTCTGATATCGTTATCAAACTAGACTAGGTGAAAGTTTATGTTCCCAAGCGAATTGTTGAAGTTACTAGTCTATACTAATATTATAAAGAGGAAAGATTTGATTGTTTGTTTGCATTGAATAGGCTCCGAAATTACTGAACCGATTTGAAAAATTATTTCACTGTTGGGAAGCTGGGAAGCTACACTGTTCCCGGGTGATATAGGCTATATTATATTTTCAAAGAAATCAGGGATCCTTAATAAAACTCCAATAATGTAACCTAAGTGTAAAAAAAAGAAAACCGAAGCAAAGCGAGGGTGGTTACTCGTGCATTATAAATATCCTACAATGTCGTATTTCAGCTGCCAAAATGAGCTATAAGCGGTGCAATTCTCCACTGAACAATGCATCCGATAAATCGAATATGAGCTGAAGTGCTGATTCATAATCCCCAGGACTCTGCGAACTTCTCACATAGAACACATCGGAAAACCTCATGCATTCTAGGAATGAGGTCTATTTGCGAATGCAGTGGCTCTTGAAAAATGTAATAGCGACCGGGAATGGTAGAACGCACTTTTTTAACTTGTTATATTTAAAGGACGGAGTCATACCCTATGCCACTATGCTACTAATATTATAAAGGTAATAGTTTGTGAAGATATACTCGTATGGACGTTTATACTCCATGCGATTTCCAGGCGAAACAAATGTAAACAAACCATTAACATCGTTTTATACTTAGGATTTTTACCAACTGACATGAATTTGTACACTAAATGCGTTTTATTTAGACAAACTACTCATTAAGGTATTTGTGAATTCTTAAATAAATACATATTGATCAATAACAATTATAAATTCCGAGTAAATGTGGAAACAAACAAAATTAAATAACACTGTCATCATTCAAACACTTTGCAATGACAATCTTATTTCCAAGAAGCGATCTGAAACTTTTAACATAATGTAAAGTCAGCCGCAGAAGTAGCTTAACATTTTAGTACCTTGTCACATTACATTTCTTGAATTTGTCATAGATGTTGTTAGGAAACCGTCAAAACAGTTACTATTACAAAGTACTAAAATGTTAAGCTACTTCTACGGCCGACTGTACTATTTTGTTTTAGCGAGTAGTTTGTCTAAATAAAACGCATTTGGTGTACAAATTCAAGTCAGTTGGTGAAAATACTAGAAAACGATTTTATTCGTTTGTTTACATTTGTTTCGGCTGCAAATCGCATGGAGTATAGATGTTTGTCTTTTCTAATTTTTACTATAATACGGGTACTCACAATGTATATTGTGTACGCCGATGTACGATGTAGTTTATTTGTATAGATGTGTTCAGTCCACGATGAGTTAAGTTTGTCTTTTCGTCACGTCCTAACCTAACCATTTTACGGAGTAAGAGTAAACTTGACACACAAACAAACCATGACCAGGAACACAAAACAGGATAGATTTCATCCCGATTGTGTGTACCTTGGGATGACTTGGACGTCTATGTTTAGGATAACAATTTGTCAAGCCACTCCTTCGCGGGTGGTATATTGGAGATCAAAATTGCAATGTTGAGGAACCGATAAATAATAAATAAACGCTTACGCATTCATACCCCCGTAGTAGGTTTTAAAAGGGTGGCATAGACGACACATATAACACATCACAATAACTCCCATGACCCGAGTACAAATACTTATCTGTCACATAAATATCTGCTCCGGCCGGGAATCGAACCCGGGACCCCTCGCTTCGCAGGCAGGGTCGCTACCAACTAGGCTACAGTGTGGTCGATCCATCTATCCCACTTTCTTCTTAGCCGTCCACGTTGATAACTCCCTGTAAGTCAACTGATTGGGGAAGAACGGTCCTGAAATGGAGACCATGCTTCAGTAAAAAGAGCACATGACGTTCCTGACCAGGTGGACTTATGACCCGAAGAAGACAGCAGGTATCCGCTGGATTCAGAAGGCTCAGAACCGGTCAGAGCAGCTCTTTAGGAGAGGCCTATATCCAACAATGGACCTCCCAAGGCTAATGAATGCATGAATAGCTGGAAGACGACTGATATTATACAACTAAATGCTACTTATCTGAATATTTCGGCTTTTGACCTGAAAAAAGCTTAAAAGTAGCTTCAAAAGCGCAATGTAAAGCTTCCTGCAGCGTAATAGACGTAAGCTCTCCGGCTAACCGACTGTAATAGACAAAGGCTGTTTGACAAACCGCCGCCGCCGTTGACGAATCCCTCGAGGTATCCTCTTTCAGTCATAAGAGGCTTTGTAAATTGCTTTCAGGCTGCCACTGTGTGTTATGACTAAAATCGTCCGAAAAAATCATACGAAATATACAGTCATACGTTTCATATGTTTGATTGAATGTATAACAGATGCCTGGCGTGTTTCACTACGCTAAAAACTTTTCTGATGTGAATGACAGATTAATGTTTTTGTGTTATTATTTTCTGACTTAGGTGTTATCTTAAAATTTTTGTATGAGAAAAGCGGAAAATCGACTTTATCAATGGATGGAATATGCCTAATGCATTGTTTTAGTGGTCTCAAACCACCTTCGGATTATTGCCTTTCAAATTAAACCATTTTGAGGCTTATCGGTTGGATGGTTTCACCCCCGTATTCAAGAACAACACTGTGAGGTCTCACAGTGCTTGCGAGTGCATAGTGGCATTAAAATCATTTCGTAAACAATACTTGATTGAAGTCCTTCGCTGTGCGTTTGTCAAAATCGATAAAGTAGCTGCCGAGCTACTTTACCGAACGCATAGTGTTGGTTTGACTTCTATCAAAATAGAAAGAAAGAATCGATTGTTTGTATTGTTATCTTTGTCTTTTGCTTGTGTCAAATGACTAGAGTGAAGTTAGCCGCATCAAATGGACCAATAAAAGGGCTGTATACAGCCTGTGCGTCCACACAGCCAAGTGATACTTAAGGGTCGACTGTGAAACATAAGGGTTGCCATGACGAACGCACTGAGAAATGCCTTACATCACATAGTATTGCTTCTTTACTTAAACAACTATTGTTCTTGAATACGGGGGTCAGAGTCTATAAAGGACATCGGTACAAACATTTTTTGTGTTTTACATATAGACTGAGGGCAACAAATGAAAACGCCTATGTAGAAGACATAATATTATACACATTTCGTCACCTGTATTAATAAGCCAACCACGGCTCAAGAGAGTAATTTACATACGATTAGACATAATATTCAGCATCTCAAACCAAATCTTGAGATAGTAGATTTTTGTAGGTACTTACCTGCCAATTAAAACTTCAAAACAAAATAATTTCCTCAGGACATACCTAAATTTTCTTTAAAATGTTGCGTTGATAAGTTAATGTACGAAAAATTTCGTAATTCGACATATTTCATTCCCTATTTCATTCCCTCACTGGTCGATAGCGACAAATGATAAATGGTGCAAAAATAAAGAAGTGTTACCAACAAGAATGACAATTCCTGTTTATCACACTGCTGTGACAATCTGGTGTGACCACGAGTCGGGCCGGGATTATTAATACCGGCCTTTAAGTCCGGTTTACACGTATTAAGTAGTTAAGTAGATAAGTAAATTTTAACTAAATTTTAAGTGAATAATTTTTAGTGTGCGTCCACACGTAATAATTTAGTAAAGCTCTTTAGTTCATACAATTCTACTTAACTACTTAAGCATTTTACTAAATTTTAACTTAAAAGTGCCTGTCCACACGTGTTAAGTGATAAGCCCCGCCCACCTACTTAACAGAAAATAGAAAATTTTCTAAATTACTTATCTACTTGATTACTTAACTACTAAATTACTTAACTACTAAATTGTCCGTTTACACGTATTAATTTACTTAAAATTTAGTTAAAATTTAGTTAACTACTTAACTACTTAATACGTGTAAACCGAACATAAGCCCCCACTCACATTTCAATTATTATCGACGACCTCATAGACATCTCCCGTGGACACTAGAAGCACCAATAATAATAATTTCATTAACCGACTTCAAAAAAGGAAAGAGGTTCTCAATTCGACTGTATTTTTTATTAGTGTTACCTCATAACTTTTTACTGGCTGTACCAATTTTGATGATTCTTTTATATTCGAAAGTTGATGCTTGTCATGTGCTGCCATTTAAATTTGAGCGAAATGACGTGTGACTTTTGAGTTATCCCTAATTTTGAAGTCGGTTGTTTTTTGTCAAAAATTATTGTCACTTTGCGTTCGTGTATTATGGTTGTGACGTGTCTCATTTGCGTCGCTGTTTCAGAATAGACACAACCATTGATTTTAATCGTTTCACACCACCTTACTTCAAAGTACAAAATACCTGCTTCGAAACAATGAGTTCTTGAGTTACTTCGGCCATTTTGCCGATTCCATTCCGTGACAAGTTACCAGCGTTTACAGCCATTGTAGCAATGATTACTCGCTTTTGTTTTGCAACAGTCATTTCATTTGCGAAAGGCTGTAATAGGGTTTTTGTTTAAGTACCTGGCAGTTATTGTACTTAATGCAATATTTTCTTCTATCTCCTACGCCCCAACTCAGAGTCACTAATGGTTACTTAAATCGCTCTTTAGTACAGAATTTGTATGGTAATTCTTTACTAAGGAGCGATTTAAGTAATCATTAGTGATTCTGAGTTGGGGCGCTTGTCTATTAAGAGATATTAAATGTCTTTCCGGGCATCACATGAAAAAACGTGAATGGATATTTTAAGAAAACTTTTATAAATTTTTGTATAGATTTACCTCAAATTTAAAACTGCTGCTGATATGGAATGGAATATGTATTTCTATTATTATTATTTTTTCAATATTTACAAGCAAAAAGAAAAAAAGTAAAAAAAATTTTTTTGATATTTTTAATTTTTCGAAGACCGCTTTTCCCGAAGTGAAGCGATGGCGGGTTTACTAGTTTGTATAAAAAAAATCCCGCCCTTACTTCTTCTAACTACGTACTAACTACAATATCTGTATGGAAGTTTACACTCGAAAGTCGTCAGTCGACACAAAAAAATGCGATCAGAACAAAAAGCGCGCGTATAGTTTGCTAGTTACATATTATTTTAGACTGCTGCCACACCCTGAGCCCATGGCTGGCTACGCCCATGGGAGTAAGTACAAGGATGGTATGCAGGCTTTACCATGATGCCTATGGTGCTAATGATTGATTAAAAAAGGTACTCGTTTAAAGCAGTGGTTCTACATATATTGTATTTTAGCAGTTTAAAAATTTTTATAGCAGTTTAAAAATTCAAAAATGCATGTTTGTTAATCAGTTCAACGGTAAAAACTGGGCAGTAAAATATTTAAACGGGTAAGATAATAAAAATTAGGCAGTAAAATAAATGAGTCTGGCAGTTCCGTGTGGGCAGTAAATAAATCAAAACTAGTTGGTAACAAATCTTTACAAGCAGTTCTATAAATAATAGGTCCTATGAAATTGGTGTTTTTATAACCAGCATTTTCTTATTTAATTATCTGTGGATGGGCGCGCAATTCGAAATTCAAATAAATTTTATTCGAGAGCCGTGTTCCTTCAATTTAAAATTCAGTCATTTATTTTTAGATAGTGATTTGTTTTTGTGAAAGGTGGTAGTTTTTGGCGCCAAGGATAAACTGAAAATTCGTACAATTTTCGAATATGAGCGCTCTTTCAACGCTCATCACCGCAGCTTCAGCTTGCTAGCCCTGTGCACTGTGGCGAGCTTCAAATCCACCTGCTCCTCAGCTCGCGTGCCGCTTCGCCCCTCCGTGCCTACAGGAGCTAGACTTACATTATACCCTATGGGTAGGGCAGACGAGACTACGTGGAATCAGTTTGGCAGCAATTCGTTTCTATCACTAACGTTAACGATACCGCGCATTGTAAACTGCCAAATTAATTATCGAACCGCAAATTCCATCGTTTTTACCGCCGATTCAATTATTACAGAGCCAGAGTGATTTTTGAACAGATTAAAGTAACTGACCGATTTTTCTATTTATTACTGTTCGTGCGTTACTGACACATTGATTTATATGAACTGCCAAAAAATTAAACAACTGCCCGTTTATATTTACAACTGAATATCTTCTACTTCTTCAGAGTAACTCAAATATTTTAAGAACAGTTGTAAATATATTCCCATAAAAAAATCCGTGCATAAGTGTATCAGTGATACGTACATGATTAAATGAATTTGAATTTTGAATGTCCATGGGCGAAGGCTTCCACTTTCCATCAGGTAGCTCATCTGTTCGTTTATCCGCAACTTTGATTAAATAACAGAAGTTTAAACACAATTATACATTTTAACTCAAACGAGCCAGCAAAGCGGCCACCGGACGATTTGAATTTGCAATGTCGACACAAATTCATTTCTTACTCACAAATTGGAAAGCGCTTCGTAATCTAATAAAAAAGTTTTACAATTGGACCTCGAGCGGACTCTGAAGGATTTGCATTATCTTTTGGTATCGTATGTTTTTTATTTTATCTGTAAACTGTACAGTATTGTTGTAAATGGTTGAAGTGCCAATGAAAAATGATTATGGAGTCTTCAAGAAGACAATGGCTGACAAGTCTTGTCAATCAACATTGCAATGAGTATTGGTAAACGGACATAAAAAAAGAACGGACGTAACCTTGTCTAATCGAGAGTGAAGCTGACAGCTGACAGCTCGCTTACCATGTGTGCGTAATTTTGTAATTTTTGATTCGCGATGGTGTCAATGTCGTAGCCGTATGGTGTCAATGTGTGGGTGTGTGTACTTGTACGAATACAGAGTTGGTATTCCTATGGGTGCTTCACTGAATTTGTTCTTCGGATTACGTCCGTCTTTTTTTACGTCCGTGATCGACACTGATAACTTTGAGCACATGAAAGTTGGAAAAGATATTTGTTATTTAACGCAAAAACTATTAAATGGATTTTGATGAAATTATGCGCACATGTATACTTTTTGTCCCGGAAAACTTGAGCAAAACGCAGGCAGAGCGTTCGTATTAAGCTGAAAACAAATCGCCTACGTTTGAAACTCAATAAGGCATCCAATCTTAGCCTCAGGAAGCCTGGATGAGCTACTATTCTGCTGTAACCCAACACCTAACCAAGTTACAACGCGACACGCATTCGGCCAGCCATTAAAAGCCTCATAAACCTGAACATTGCACTTGATATAGCCCTTCGCTAAGAACCCGTACAAGTGTAGTGTAGGATTACGTGAAGAAATTGAGGTAAAGGTTTTTATATGCTCATTCTAGTGTTATAAAAATGTTGCTGTATTTACCTGTGTCACGGGTGGCATGGTCGACACATATAATACATCACAATCACACCCATGACCTGAGTAGAAATACCTATTTATTTGTCACATAAATATTTGCCCCGGCCGGGAACCGAACCCGGGACCCCTCGCTTCGCAGGCAGATTCGCTACCAACTAGGCTATAGGGTCGTCAATAACATGACACAATGTATTAAATAGCAAATCAATCAAAATTTATACGTACCTAACTATAAAGTAACTCGATACATACACAGCCAGCAACCTAAATGCTGTTATAAGATTGGGTTTGTTGAAGGTCTCACTAAGGCTACGTCCGCACAGAGAGGCGGCTTGCTTAGCGCCTAGAGCCTAGTGGTTTACATTGTGGCTACTTGCTAGGATACACGGTAGCCGCACTGAGAGGTGGTTTGCGTGGTGGGTCGCTTGGATCTGGATCTGGATGACCGAGATTTGCTCGATATTTTTTTTTAGTATTTCGTGTGTTGCTTAACAACGCCATCTACTGACGTAGCTTTAGTTTGCTTAACAACGCCATCTACTGAAGTTTAGTGTTGCTAATCGCCAATAGATGTCAGGAATAGTCTATTGTAGCAGTTTTTCATTGCCTGAAAACACGGATAAAATATTTTCTAAAATTTCTTCATAAACGCTTAGCTATTAGCATCTTAGCTATTGCACTAATATTCAATTGTTATACCACAGAAGACATTACAGTACAGAAGGCGCACTCCGCAAAATCATTTAAATAAATAGCGATTCTTGCTCCAACGCAATAAAGTGTAATTCAGGTCGCACAGCGGTTATACTTAATACTAGCTGACGCGGCAAACTTCGTATCGCCTAAAATACAATTTTTAAAATACAATTTTCACAAAATAAAAGTAGCCTAAGTTACTCCTTCTTACATCAGCTATCTGCCAGTGAAAGTCCCGTCAAAATCGGTCCAACCATTTCAAAGATTAGCCGGAGCAAACAGACAGACAGATAGACAGACAGACAAAAATTGTAAAAAATGTTGTTTTGGTATATGTACCGTGTATACATCCAAATGCACTTAGTAAAAAGCGGTTATTTTAATATTACAAACAGACACTCTAATTTTATTTATTTGTATAGATAGATGTATAGATGTTTTATCTTCAAATAAAACACTTTATAAGCCTTTTATATTTTACTTGTTTTTAGGAATTAGGAGTATAATTTTAAAAGGCTTTAGCTCATTTTGAAGCGTAACGCTCCTTCCTTCCTAGAGTCCAAGTCTTAATTGCCTTGCTAGTTAGTACTCTTCTAGTATCAACCATAAAATATTTTAACAAGTTTCGGTTGCAATACTGAAAAGCTTGTTATAAACATAGACTTAAATATATAGACGGGCTGTTGCGAACAAAATCCGTGTCATATTTTCAAGTATTTTTCATACTCTGTGACAGCGCTTCGTTCGGTCAAGTTCGGTTCAAGATGGCGGACATCAAATATTTTGCTCTGAATAATTTTTTTAATGTAAGTAAAAATATAGTTATTTACCAATTATAATTTAAATAAACTCAAATAAAGTTCAAACGTAAATAATGAAGACGTTTTAACTGTGCACAATAAACAATTATGTGTTCTTGAACGGTCGGGGTTTTTCAAAAATAACATCTACTTGTCGCGCTTGCTCGCAGCCGACTAAAATGCGTTGGCACCATGTGGTGTCAACGTAGGTGTCGAAACTTTTAGTACTGAACAGCCTGTCTAGTAGTATATACATATAGGTCTATGGTCATAAAGCGGATTTTACTATCCTTTTTAGGGTTTCTCAGTCCAATCTCTTATAATTTCGTCATAATTATGCTTACGTCCGTTCATCTGTCCGTAGGTTATGCCATAGTGTGGATTGTTGGATAGGTTTCTCAAGAATGTTGCAGATTTGCCTAAACATTTTAACCGACTTCAAAAAAGGAGGAGGTATTCAATGTATTAAAAATGTAAAACTGTATTTTTTATTTATTTTTTTATGTTTGTTACCTCGGAATTTTCGACTGGATGAACCGATTTTGATGATTCTTTATTTAATCGAAAGCTGGTGCTTTTGATATCGTCAATTTAACTTTGACTTGTTTTTGTTTTAGGAATCCGTTAGTTATACGCCACAGACCTAAAAAAAGACAGACGTAATCCCAACAACAAATTCAGTGAAGCACCCATAGTAATACCAACTCTCTATTCGTACAAGTACACACACCCACACATTGACACCATACTGCGTCAATCGTGAATCAAAAATTACGCACACATGGTAAGCGGGCGGCCATTGCTATGCTTCACTCTCGATTAGACGAGGTTACGTTCGTCTTTTTTTCAGGTCCGTGAAATACACCGATAAAATGACTAAATACTGTGTTACGTTTACATAGTATATTGGGAGACCGAACTGACAATAGTGATTTATACAAATGTCCAGGGGTAACGTAATAATTAACTACCCCTGAAGGCACAAGCTTTGGGACGGTTTAACCGTATGCCAGTTGCTAGATCTTTTTATATTTACACTGTGTGATACATCAGCTAGACAACTAACTAAGGTTGTTAGTATCGATTTTACTCATGATAGAGATTAGCACCAAGGTTACCTAGGTATCTGATTTTAATACTATGCTCGTGTCACGTTTTACCCCTCACATTTTTTTATGTTAAAGGTTAAAATGTGTACCTACTATATACAACACGGTGGTTAGCCGTAACGGTAATAACTGATAAGTTAAAAACATTTATCGTTTATAAGATAATCTGAATTTTACCAAGAAAAATAAAAGCCAAAGCAACGCAACAACCCATAATTGTCCCACTGCTGGGCTCAGGGTCTCCTCTCACAATGTGAAGGGTATTAGGCCATAGTCTACCAAGCTGGCCAAGTGCGGATTGGTAGACTTCACACACCTTTGAGAACTTTATGGAGAACTCTCCGGTGTGCAGGTTTCCTATACCGAAGCAAGTGATAATTAACTTCTAATACGCACATAATATTTCAAATTAGAGGTGCGTGCCAGGATTTGAACTCGGGCCCCTTCGTTCGGGAGACCAACGTTCTAACCGCTAGGCTATCACTGCTCAAGAAAAAATAACCGACTTCAATATAACTCAAAAACTACTCGTCAGATCTAGCTCAAAGTTTAAGTGGGACCACATGACAAGCACCAGCTTTCGATTAAAAAAAGAATCATAAAAATCGGTTCACACAATCGAAAGTTCTGAGGTAACAAACATAAAAAATACAGTCGAATACCTCCTCCTTTTTGAAGTCGGTTAGTGCCAGCTTCGACCTCAGAAATAAGAAGTAAATTTTCATAAGAGAGTAAACAAAATGTTTTTAAACGTTTTATAAAAAAATTTGAGCAACAATAATTTGTTTATTGTGCTTATCATTGGTCGAAGCTACGAATGGCTACGAGTCTAATTGACGTCTATCAGGTGTATGCTTGGCACGGACCTATAAAAAGACGGACGTAATCCCAAGAACAAATTCAGTGAAGCGCCCATAGTAATACCAAATCTCTATTCGTACAAGTACACACACCCACACATAGACACTTCACTGCTTCAAATGCGAAAAAAAAATTACGCACACATGGTAAGCGGGCGGCCAATGCTATGCTTCACTCTCGATTAGACGAGGTTATGTCCTTCTTTTTTTCAGGTTCGTGATGCTTGGTTAGAAATATTTATCTAATGTCACGTGATCTGTCATCAGGTACCTTCAAATCGTCGCGGCGTCGCCTCCAGATGTAAATATTATAAGCTTCTTGGGGATACGCCTTCTGGGGAGGCTTGGAGCCCACTTTACCACCACTGGGGGTGGGGATGCGGATCGGTAGAGGCGTCAGCTACCAACTAGTGTCGGGAGCTTTTATGTCGCCCGTAACACAACTTAAATACTTAATGATAACAACTGATACGATTCACTAAAAGTTTGCCACTAGCGGGCACCCATTCACCTACCGACCGCAGCCCAATGATATTTAAAAAAATATAGATACTTTATGCCCTTATAAATCAACCAAAAAATTTGTTACGAAAAGAACACGGACCTGAAAAAAAGACGGACATAATCTCGTCTAATCGAGAGTGTGTATCCCGCTTACCATGTGTGCGTAATTTTTGATTCGCGATTGAAGCAGTGAAGTGTCAATGTGTGGGTGTGTGTACTTATACGAATAGAGAGTTGGTATTACTATGGGTGCTTCACTGAATTTGTTCTTGGGATTACATCCGTCTTTTTTTTAGGTCCGTGGAAAAGAGCTACAACACACACGTTTATCTTTTGTTTCACCAATCACCAATCATATTGGTATAATACACGAAGGCATTTTAACGCTGTATGTCAAATGTCTAGCACTTCTGGCAACTGTCAATTGCCTGTTCTTACGCTGTTCATCTTCAGCGCGCTAGTGACATATCTACCTCTTTTTACATTATAATATCATTGCCGCACCCGCAATTGCTTAACACAATCTATCACTTAAAATCGAAACAAGCTGCCACGCGGGTTAAATATAACTGAAATTTATGGTAAAATAATCCAATATTGTCTTTAAGGTAAACCGAAAAAATATTCTATCATTACTTATTATGTAATAATATGTAAATAAATATATTTAATTTCGAATATATAAAATACGAGTAACCGCACTCGCTTTGCTTCGGTTTTCTTATTTTTTACACCTTCACCATCTCTGAAATGGCTGGACCGATTTTGACGGGTCTTTCACTGACAGATAGCTGATGTGACAAGGAGTGACTTAGGCTACTTTTATTTTAGAAAAAAAAATTGTTAGGCGATACGAAGTTTGCCGGGTCAGGTAGTATACCATAAAACATTTATAAATTGTCTCATATTACCATGATACGGGTACACAAGATTTTATTATATTTTGTCCGCCGGTATTTCGACCGAGTCACATGGATCGTGGTCGCTAATGAAATGGAAACACGATTATTACATTCATCCACATCTTTGTTTTCTTATAATTTGTTCCATATTTTATTAATATACAGTTCAAAATACACCATCTTTATCTTACATTGTCGTCTCGTCTCCGCCTCTGCAATTGGGCATACATCCAACTTCAGGGATGGGAAATAAAAGAAGAACTTGTTAATAAATAAAATTAGTTTCATTAAATTTGACTCATTACCCAGCTACTTGTATAATCATTGATTGACAAGCAACAGCGGGCGCGGTCAGTCGTTGCATTAAACCTTTTTTTTTTCTCTTTTTTTTGAATGGACTTCTTTTCTTCTTTTTTATGCGACGTCGTAAGGGCACCCACCCCCTGAGGGACTCGGACCTTGGCTTAGGACGTCGCCTGTTGGGTGACATCGAGGCCGGACGGCTTTTGGTAGCCGTACAGAAAACTGTGCGTGTAGTGTGTCCGTGTGATGTGTTTGTGAGTGGGGATCTTGATCTCAGGGAACGTTTGCGATCGTGATCGTCACCGGGGTCTTCTAGCACATTTCGAGGGCACCTGAACAATAATGAAGCATTCTTGTTGGGCGCATACGTGGCCGCTTGAACAACCAAGGGATTGGGATGGACTTCAGCGGACTTGAATTAGTTCGTGTAGAGCCACTTCATGAGCTATGCTGGGAAGTTCGAGATCGCGATGGAGATCTACATTACGTACGAACCATGGGCAGCCCGTTGAGTCCGCTGCAGCGAGATGGTTTGCCTCTGTGCTTAGACCACGCTGGCGTAGGTCAACGGTAGCGGGTCTGACGCAAGTCATTTAAGTGTCGTCTTGTTACAAAGCGTCATTTTTCTCATCTTGCCTATCATCGGATACAGTCGCCCTAGTATGAAGGCGGCCCTGTTTGTAATCTGTTTGAAATGCGCGTGGAAGGTCATATTTTCGTCAAGAGTGACGCCCAGATATTTGACTTGTCTTTCCCATGGGATGGGACGATCGAACACTGACACGGGGCGTGTCATTTTCCTTTCACTAAAGCATTTCGGAGGCCTTTATGTGGCGTAAAATCTTCCGACTTTGTTGGATATTATTCCCTCCACCAATAAGCGTTGGAGCAGCGTGATAGAGTATATCATGGACTTTAGCTTTTAGGCCTCTTCAATTATATTATAATTGAACTGGTCCTAGAGAGCCGTCAATAGGCTGAAAACAAAATTAATTTCAAACTAAATTAACTATTAACTCGTATGAAAAATATTATATCTTCGTGTGTAGTTTTGCTGATGTTTATTTTTCTTTTTCAATCCTTTATGAGGTTATTATAAAGAGCTTTTGCGTCGAATTTTATGTTGGATGCCTAAAATAATATTTTTGGCATATATCTTTTGGTGCGTTTGTGAAAACAGATTAGAGAATATTTTTAGAGTCAGGAAATTGCGCCGCATTTCGTTTTCTGATTATTGCTGAATCCGTAATTACGACATAATAATATTAAATCAAGAATTAGCTCAAATATGTAAACATCATATCTAATATTTGCTAATATTTGACGACCCTGTAGCCTAGTTGGTAGCGACCCTGCCTGCGAAGCGAGGGGTCCCGGGTTCAATTCCCGGCCGGGGCAGATATTTATGTGACAGATAAATATTTGTACTCGGGTCATGGGTGTGATTGTGCTGGTGAATACCTTCTACCTACTATTCCTTTTTGAAGTCGGTTAAAAAGAAAACGTAAACAGTGTTAGGTGCTAGCACTTAATATGTGTAAATCAATAACTATGCTTTTAGTCGATAAATAAATAAATATATAGCACTGGTGCCGTGCTTAGCGGTTCTTCTACTATTTGGTGATTTAGAAAAAAAATGTTTTAATTTTACTTCAAAATTAACAAAGTTTTGCAATGGTACTTAATGGCGGAGTAATACCATATTATTAATTTCTTAGATATAGTCACGATATAACATACATTATCCTTAGATAAAACTAGCATCAAGCAGACAGCCGACATCTGTCCCGTATTACGACACCTGGTCTACCAGCTTGGGATTGGGGTCAATTTCAATATCAAGATTTCTTATTAAACGACTTCAAAAAAGGAGGAGGTATTCAATTAGACTCTATGTTTTTATGTTTGTTACCTCAGAACTTTCGACTGGGTGAACCGATTTTGATGCTTCTTTTTTTAATCGAAAGCTGGTGCTTGTCATGTAAAAATCGCTAGCTCAAAACCTAATCAAACTAAGCAGCTCTAAGCACTTTACAGCAGTTTCGCCTGACCCTTACAATATATTATTTATTTTATAGCATCGTTGACAACCCTAGGCCTGTAGAAGCCAACCTTGTAGAGCATTATCTCTAGCATTGCATGGTAATCGATATTCCAGAGATTAAGGTCATTACCTACACTGCCTATTGGAGCCAACTGTACCATATTTAGAACTACATTTAATTAACGAAGACTGTGATTTTTACATATGGCGGTCTAGCTCATCATTTAGCGTCATCTTGGGGCCAAGCCAACCTACCCTGGGCAAGGCCATCTGTAACCTACTGGAGGCCCTGGTCAGATTAGGATAATGGGGCTCCAATGACTTTGTCAAAACTATTTTGTTAGAATAAACAAAGAAAGTAGATCGCAAGCGTCTAGATTTATGCAAAAGCTAATAAGCAAATTGGTATTGTAGTAAGTAATTTAGGTTCGATTTCTTCGAAATAATTTTTTTTTCGGTAATAAATATCGTTTAGTAATCTGGCAGTAACTAGGAGGCCCCTATCGATCACGGGGCCCTGGGCACGTGCCCAGAGTGCCCGGTGGGAAAGAAAGGTCTGACCCTGGTCATGGAGGACCCTGACAACGGAACAGGTTATGGTGAACGGACCCTTATAAAGGTTGCTGGTCTATGTATAAAAAGTATAATCCAATACTCGTTCTTGGTGTTACGGTTTTTTAACCTCGTAGCTATGATCCTAATGAGCGTGTCGCAAGAAAAATCATTCCCACTTTACCTATAGGGAAGGTACGCTGAAAAAAATACTTTTCAAGATTTTACGCTACCACCACGGACCTGAAAAAAAGACGGATGTAACCTCGTCTAATCGAGAGTAAAGCATAGCAATGGCCGCCCGCTTACTATGTGTGCGTAATTTTTGATTCGCGATTGAAGCAGTGAAGTGTCAATGTGTGGGTGTGTGTACTTGTACGAATAGAGATTTGGTATTACTATGGGTGCTTCACTGAATTTGTTGTTGGGATTACGTTTGTCTTTTTTTTAGGTCCGTGGCTACCACTTTGTAGTTTATTAATCTATGTATATATCGACGGACGGACATGACAAAACTATAAGGGTTCCATTTTGAATACGCAACCCTAAAAACAAACAGAGGTCTCTACGATCATTATGAATGTTGGTAACTAATTAGGAAACAATTTAAGGGCCATCCATAAATTACGTCACACATAGGGGGGAGGGGGGGGGGGGGGTCGATGTACTGTGACATTGTGTGACAAGGGATGGGAGAGGGGGTCTTAAATTTCGTGATGTCACATTTCAAAATCAAATAATTGGTATGTATAAGTAAATAATGAAAAACAATTAGTGGAAATAAAATTTATTTCGGAACTGCTGTTTTAATTTAATAATTTTTAGGTGTAAAATTTCGTAATATGTTACGTCACACTGGTCTCACAAAAGTGACCAGCTGTGACAAGGAGGGGGGGAGGGGTCAAAAAGTCATGAAATTAGTGTGACCTAATTTATGACCCCATAAGACAAAAATGTTTCTGCAAAGTTGTTTTACATGAGATCTCACAGCTCTGCGGTAGACCGCGTTGCATTGTTTTACATTTAATTTTATATCTTTGACCGAATCTCATTTGTTTTCGTATAGTTTGTATACTCTGTTCGTTTGTTTTTCAGACGAAACTTATTTAGTAACAAACTTAGCACTACTTTATATATGTATACTAACTGCCCGGACAGACTTCGTTCTGTCAAAAGTTTTTTTTATTCAAACCTTCCGTCTATCCTATCTTTAAAGATGGATCAAACTGCACACGGTGTGCAAGTTTGATTGAAATCGGTTAAGCAGTTTAGGAGTCCATCAGGAACAAACAACGTGACACGTAATTTATATATATTAAGATATTATATTTATGTACTATCATGTTTTCTGTGATCTATACTAATATATAAAGAGGAAAGATTTGATTTTTTGTTTGCATTGAATAGGCTCCGAAACTACTGAACCGATTTCAAAAATTCTTTCAGTGTTGGGAAGCTACACTATCCCCGAGTAACATAGGCTAGATTATATTTTCAAAAAAATTAGGAATCCTTAATAAAACTCCAATAATGTAACCCAAGGTGTAAAAAACTAAGAAAACCGAAGCAAAGCGAGGGTGGTTACTCGTATTATATAAAAATGAATCCATATTTCCCTTAGTCATGATATCACGCGTGAACGGCTGGACCGATTTCATTAATTCTTTTTTATTGTGTTCGTTATTATCAGCAAAAAGTTCTTATGTTATGTTAAATAAATTGTTAATTTGGGAATATTGCATTCTCATATATATCCTCAGTGTTTAAAAATTAAAGTTTGTATCTTTATCATCAATTAAGTTACAAGGGGGTTGAAAGTTCTCGGAATAGCTTTGAGTTGTAGTATACCCTGATATAATTTATATTTCCTCAAAAAGAAAAAAAATCTGCTGCGACCACGATCCATGCAACTTGAAATACGTAATAGCAAAATGTGTTCAGTCAGGTATGAGTTAAGTTTAAAATTTATATAATGCTGAAAAATAAACTTGACAAATGCGAATTAAATTCGCTTGGAGAGGGTTCCGTACGTTGATTATTATTTAACGTTATTTTTCTATTTTATTTATTTTTGCCGTTTTTTTTAAGACCATAGACCATTGACGATCCTGTAGCCTAGTTGGTAGCGACCCTGCCTGCGAAGCGAGGAGTCCCGGGTTCAATTCCCGGCTGGGGCAGATATTATGTGACGAATAACTATTTGTACTCGGGTCATGGGTGTGATTGCGGTGTCCATGCCAACCGCGACACAGGGAAACTTACTGCAGGGGTATGACTGTGTTAGCGTTTATTATAATATTATTATTATTGTTATAGACTTCTTACAGGTTTTTCTGTAATATTTAAGTAAAGAACTATTCTCTTTGTTTTTTTCGAAATTCTAGAGTCAGTAGTTTCGGAGAAAAGGGGGAAGGGTGTAGTTTTGGCTTTAATTTTCGTTTTTTCTTGAATAATTTTAAAACAATCCATTGTAGAACTATAACAAAAATATATTTGAGATCCTTACAATAAGTTCTTTCATTTGACATACCACACGATACAGTTTGCAAAACAATTTTTGTTTTATTTTGATTTCGTAAATGTTTTTTTTTTCAAAATTCAGTCGTTTACTTTATACTTTCGACTTTGGTTCACAAAAAAAGTACATGAGTACCAAATTTCAACTCATTTTGTCCAGTAGTTTCGGAGTAAATTGGCTGTGAAGAGCGGTCGCCCAGACGCACGAGTGATCCTATAAGGCTTCCGTTTTTCGTTTTTTCGTACGAAACCCTAAAAACTAGTATCAATTGCTTCCTGTTGGAGTACTACTTATATAAAGAAAGATGAGGTTTCCAGGAACGAAGAGAAGACCTAGTAAGGAAAGGTTTACTGTTTTATATTTATATCATGATGCATGAAGAAATAAATTTAAAACGCTCCATGTAACAACGTGAATAATCTTTTAAAGACATTTCGCTGTTGACCTGAAATATTATGTTCCATTAATAAAGACCTGATTTCTCCGAGTTGGTAGTTATATGACTGAATGCTTTACGACGCACAGACCTCAGGAGTTGAAATTTAACAAATTACTTTAATTCTGATGGGAATGCAATATTGATTTTAACCCACTTCAAACGGTCAGATTTAAACTACGTGTTACGTTATTTGTGCGCGATGGACTCCTAAACTACTTAAGCGATTTTAATCAAACTTGCACACCGTGTGCAGTTTGATTCAACTTGAAAGATAGGATAGGCGGAAGGTTTTAATTTAAATAAAACGTGGGGCACTCGGGGACTGCCGCGGTAAAGATATTGCATAG
This sequence comes from Thymelicus acteon, assembly GCA_951805285.1. Classification (NCBI taxonomy): domain Eukaryota; kingdom Metazoa; phylum Arthropoda; class Insecta; order Lepidoptera; family Hesperiidae; genus Thymelicus; species Thymelicus acteon. The sequence goes on along the minus strand of OX638214.1, from coordinate 18,673,044 downwards.
CATTATTTATCAACTTAAGCAATTATAATTATTTATTTATTTTTGTATTTATTTTTTATTCATTTCCTTTCACTATTTTTTCATCACTTTCTTCATTAATAAATGCACTTTGGTTATTCATATTTAAAACATTTTATACACGCGTACAGCTATTCACCAGCAACTGCTATTCACTGTTGTACATAGGTACCCCTATGTATATTTATCCTTCAGACTTGATGGTCTTATTTTTGCAGTCATTGTGGCCGATATCGGCTAAGTGGATCATCATCATCATCATCATCAGTCAACACATATTTTTTGGTATTTTTAGTCTGTAACTCAGTCTGTATGTGCGTCGATCACTCATCAAATCATTGCTTCGATTAAAAAATATGAAGACATATATCATTAGTAAAGAAATTAAGTATATTTTTTTTTTGATAAATAAGACACTAATAGTTATGTTACCGGATATCTGTATAATGCTGGTATTCAACACAATTCCTAGGAAATGTGTATAATACCTGGGTCGTTTTGGCAATGTATTAAATTACATGAATATTATCACCATTACATAGTTTGCCTAGGTAATGTATACGTTTCCCAACTACTGTACAGAATACCTGCAGGTCCACCGGCAATGAATAAAGTTAGATTTGGGTATGTATAGTCAACTTGGATGGAGGTTGGAATTAAGAATTTACTTAAAAACACACTCAAAACAAATTATAACCTGCATGAATAAATATTTTTTTATACATTTTAAATTAATGCTTGACCGAAATCACACTTGAGGGTAAGGAGAGATGCAGTCTAATGGCTCCTACACTACACTGCTCGCCTACGCAGCTTCGGATTTTTCAAAATTGGTGACAGAACCGACTTAGTCAACCCCGACCCCACGTGGTACTAGTCTGCCCTACCCCTAGAGTGAATGTAAACCCCGGAGGCGCGGAGGAAGAGCAGCCCCCGCCCGCTGTAACAAACTGCAGGCACCATGTGAGCCGAAGCGGCTGAGGCTGGTCGCCGCAGGCGACCAAAAAGCCGAAGCTGCGTAGGCGAGCATGGAGTGCCTGCAGTTTGTTACGCAAGGGCGGAGGGGCTGCACTTCCCGCAGCGCCGGAGATGTTTGGAAGCCTTTTTATGTATCAAAAACCCCTAAATTCTCCCTAAAAGTGCATATGTCACCGGAAGATGACTATTTGCAAAGCATGCTGTGGTTACCTGTAATTGTAGGAACAGTAAGATTTAATATGATAAGTAACAACTTGTATTGCAAATGATGAAACTGTATCTTATGTTGGTAATCCTATAATAAATAAATAAATAAATAAATAAAGATAACAAGAACCGCAAATTTACAAACCTAGATTTATAAACAATATACAACCAAATGAATATTACTCTAACTGAAACATTCGCTACTTGAAAGTTGGCCTTTTGAAAAGTGTCATTATAAAAGGCAGACCAAACGTACAGTTGGCAACTGTTAGGTTGGGAAATTAAAAAAAAAATTTGATAAGTTGGCAAATGATTATTCGGCGAAATAAAATTCTGCGAAACGTTAGTTGGCAAGTGATAATCGGCCAAACAATTTTCGGCGAAAAGGCAGCTTAGAGAACCGTCTTTTACACACATTACCAACTACGCATGGAGTATTGTATAGAATGCCTGGGCTAAGTAAGAAATAAATAATATTCAAAACGTTACCTGAACGTTTTAGATATTCTATACATTGCCTAGGTATTGTATAGAATGCTGAATTATACAGATATCCGGTAACAGTTACATAACAGAGGTATCAAATAGAAGAGCTTCATTCACTGGAGAAAAAGTTATGTTATAATTCTTGACAAAAAATAACCTACTTCAAAATTAAGGATAACTCAAAAACTACTCGTCAGATCTGGCTCAAATTTAAGTGAGACACATGACAAGCACCAGCTTTGGATAAAAGAATAATTATCAAAATCGGTTCACCCAGTCGAAAGTTCTGAGGTAACAAACATAAAAAAAAAACAGTCGAATTGAATACCACCTCCTAGGTATTTTAAAGTCGATTAAAAATAAAATACAATTATTTTTTTTATTTTTGTAGGATAACAATAAACAGCACATACGCCATCACTGCCATCGTTTCATGGGTTAATTAACGGGGTATTATCGCCGTACAATGGTTAAATATACCAGCATAATTGAAACGAATGGTATGTCTACGCACTTTGCTACGGTTCTACGTGGGCTCTACGCGCTACGTGTTGCTACGCGGGATTGGGGTGCTGTAGCATTTGGATTTTTAGGGTTTCGTAGTCAAAAGGGAACCCTTACAGTTTCGTCATGTCTGTCCATCGGTCTGTTCATCAATCCGTTCGCAACATAGTGCAGAGACCGTTATGTTCGGTTTACACGTATTAAGTAGTTAAGTAGTTAACTAAATTTTAACAAAATGTTGAGTAAATTAATACGTGTAAACGGACAGTTTAGTAGTTTAGTAATTTAGTAGTTTAGTAATCAAGTAGACAAGTAATTTAAAATTTTTTCTATTTTCTGTTAAGTAGGTGGGGGGCTTATCACTTAACACGTTTGGACAGGCACTTTTTAGTTAAAATTTAGTAAAATGCTTAAGTGATTAAGGGCTTGTTTCACAATCTTCAAGTAAGTCCGAAGTAAACTATTCGTTGGTTAAGTTGACATTTCGTGTATGTAAAATGACACTTTAACGTCACTTTAACCGGCGAATAGCTTATTTAGGACTCTACTTGAAGATTGTGAAACAAGCTCTAAGTAGAATTGTATGAACTAAAGAGCTTTATTAAATTATTACGTGTGGACGCCCACTAAAAATTATTCACTTAAAATTTAGTTAACTACTTAACTACTTAATACGTGTAAGCCGAATATTAGTGCTAGAAAGCTGTAATTTGGCCTGGATATACATATTTAACCTTACTGATGATGCTCCGTTTCGGGGCGAAACACGTGTTGGTGCTGGTATGTATGTTAGTGTATACTTTTAATTATTGTAGTGCATGTTTCCGTTGAGGGAGGGAGGGAGGTGCCACGCATGTCTTAATGTATATACCATCACACATGTTAAACGCGGATTGCTGCAAAGTAGATACTATTGATAATGGTACTTAACAAACACTAGAAATTCCCAACTTTCCATTCATAATATTAGTAGGAAGTGGAAGTATTAAGTAGGATAATCAATAATAATTACAACGTAAAAAAAGAGGTGTCACTAGCGCGCCGACGATGAAGAGCGTAAGAACAGGCAATTGACCGTTCTGCTCGTAGTCGCTCTGTCAATATAAGACGATACGCATGCTTTTGTTGTTGTTAGAAGTGCCTGACATTTGACATACAGCTTTAAAATTTAATGCATACGTGTATTATATGTATACCAATGTGATTGGTGTAGTGAAACAAAAGATAATCGTGTGTGTGTAATTTTTTGGTTGATTTGTAAGGGTATAACGTATCTATATTTTTTAAATATCATCGAGGATATTAGGATAAGATAATCAGCATTGTACCCAGTGTATCAGCGATGAACTTAACAGTGAGTGGTTATTTTATTTATGATTTAGCTTTTTAATCGAATCAGGAACAACAGAAAAAAAAACAATATTTTCAAAAGCTATTAATAAAGTAGATTGGAAGTTGGATTTTTAGTAATTTTTTTTCAATTACGATAAGCCAATTTTGATGATTTATTTTTTAATCGAAAGCTGATGCTTGTCATGTAGTCCCACTTAAATTTGAGCTACATCTGACGAGTAGTTTTTGAGTTATCCTTAATTTTGAAGTCAGTTATTTTTGTCAAGAATTATGTGTAATTATAATAATAATGATAGTGTTTAACGTACTTTTTATAAAAACGTTATAACGTAAAGTAAAGCAATTTACCAGTTAATTTACTAAAAACTTCATAGGTTTAGTAATTTCGCGCGTGAAACGAAACAATGTCAATAAAATAAAAATCGAGATTTATACTGCGGGTCAGTAATCTCAATTCTCCTCAAAAATACATATAAAAATAGAGACGTCTCTGTTTCTAACGATGTCAGGTACAAAAGACCTGACGTAGAGATGTTTTCCACACAATTTCCCAAAACAATACAGGCTAACTTCATAATTATATTCGAAGTTGAGGCTACTCAATGCCTAAATCTAATTACCGGTAACGTAAAACGTTAAACGAGTAACATATCAGTTCTATTTTAAAACTAAGCATTATAATACTAGACAGACATACATACCAGCAATATCTTGTCTTTTAATATCACGAACATGAAGTCATTATTATTTCCTCACATCAACGAATGCTTTCCGCGATTAATACGAAAAACGTCATTTTTATAACAAATCACATCACAATACACACAGTTAAATTATCATATACATTAAGACAAATATACATGTGAATACAAATACAATTATAGTAAAGAAACCCGTAATTTAATGCCTAAAACGTACAAGCGTGAAAAACGCGTGATGCATATCAAAACGCGAATCCTACTGATTATTTCATGAGAAAACATAGATATAGTTATGTAAAATAACATAAATTCTACTTCATCAAAGTAAAATGGTCCTTAAATGTAAGAGGGAAGAGTAAATTTTACTCTGTATTAACATAGGGTGGCCACCCCTAACCCTCGTCTGGAATTTTAGAGTTGCGCGCTAGTGTAGTAACAATCGTTGCCAGTAACCTGTTATGCGTTATTTGCTGAGTTAAATACATTCGTTATTACCGTATTTATCAGGAACTGTATTCAACATTAAAAAGATGCTTTATTATAAAAGTGACAAGCATTTGACATACATACTTAAAACTCGTCGAGTGGGTAGGTTCAACATAATTCCTTACAGCAATATAAAAGTAAGTTAACATACGTATAGCTTTTGATGCCATTAACATTATTTTTTTGTAGTCGGCACCTAATTTATATTGTTAAATTTTTTATTTCCCTAAAATATGAACTTTAAATATAAGTATTTTAATATTTAAATAATTGTTTAAATGTAGTTACATTAAATAAAAAGTTCTGTACTTTTAACAACACGAAAATGTATCAATGATTTGAACAAAATTGCATTTTATTGCATTTTAAAAGTGTAAACGTTTAACGTTGACAAATATGTATAGCTACTTACCAGAAATTTAGATCACATCCCTATTATCTTCCAGTGTTGCCAAAAATAAAATAATATTTAATTAAGTGGGTGGCATTGTCTTATTTCTGTCTAATTGTAATGTACCTTCCTATAGTACGCATGTAATTGTAGGTATGTAATATTTAGTATAATTAGGCCAAATTCCAAGCGTCCGACTTTATTACTCATACTTGACGAGGGTTCTATTCAGGCTGTTTATATTAGTTCTGCTCTAAATATCTTTATTGTTTTCTTATTCAGAATTATTTCATGCGGAAATGAGATGGAAATGGTGGCTTTTAACCTCATTCCGACAGATGGCGATTGTCAAAGTATGTATGAAAAATGATATTAAAATATAAGGAACAGTCTTTTTACGAATGAACCTTGTTATTATTTTTATAATTCGTAATAAATATAATTTGTTGGAAGAACAACATAAAGGACAAATCCTATTTCCGGCGCCAATAAAATGGCTTTGTTCCCACTATTTTTACTTGTTGGTCCGATCGTGGAACTAGTGGGAATTTTTTTTCTCATATAAAAAGATATCTTAACGAATAAATAATAGTTAAAAAAAAAACTAAAAAACACGCTTTTATAGAAAATCCAAGTAAAAAATAGAAAATAAATTTGAATTAAGAATCGTGTAATTGTAAAAAAACGTAGGGTAGATATTATCCCTTCTACTCGTTGACACCATGCACCCCACGCTTTTATTATAATTGCACGATTTTTTATTCAAATTTATTTTCTATTTTTTATTTGGTTTTTCTATAAAAGCGTGTTTTTTTATTTTTTTAACTATTATTTCAAATCAAATCATAATCTTTTATTCATATAGGTATCACTGATGCACGTCATTTTTTAATCTACCAGCTTTTCGTACGTAAGTACTCACTGCGGTGGCGCAGGAATACAAAATCATCCAATTCCGATGTCATGTATATTAGTAAAAGTACAAAGCAGATTATCAAGAAATTTTATGGAGGCTTCCATTAAAGGTTTTCAGCCATAATTGTGAAATAAAAGTTAACCTGTGAATAACGGTGTTCTTTAAAATTAAAGTTTTGACTCTAATTCTAAGTCCGGTGGCCTAATCTCGGTGGCTCCGGTGGTAAATCAAAGAGCATAGGGACGTGTATAGACCAGTGCCGATAATTTTTGAAACGAAAAAAATAATCGCAAAAGGAAGACAATATAACGAAAATTTAAGGAAAAATAATTTACGGGCGTTCTGAGGTCGGGAAGTGGGGCGGGGGGGGGGGGGGGGTTCAAGGGTAAAAAATAGTTTATCTCAATTTCAAAAGTAAGTAATAAAAACATCTACAACTTTTTTATTTACACTTTTTTACATTACCTCAAAATTTATGTGAAAAATTCAAATAACCAAGTTTTTGGTTTTTTATTTTTATCTTTTACAAAAAAAATTTCACGAAATTTGGTAAAAATGAAACGACAACTATTTTCGCAAAAAAATTTCGGATTAGAGTTTTTAATTTTTTTTGTCAATCATTGTGTACAATTTTGAGCTATTTATATTTATTAATATTTACACTTTAATTAATCGAAAAACGTAAGATTCCATGTTACTTTGTTAGACAAAAAAATTACAAATCCATAAAAAATAAAGATTGCAAAAAACATGCGAAAATAGTTGGCGTTTCACTGCATTTTCGGAGAACATTTACCATAGTAGTTTATAGTTAGTAGTTAGTAGTAGTAGTAGTAGTAGTAGTTAGTAGTTTATAGTTTTTTATATACCATTAGAAAGTAGAGATTCCAAGGAACAAAAATCTCACCAATTTTTTTAAAAAGTTGATATTTTGACGTGAGAATTTTCGATTGAAAATTAGGTTGCTTTCAAAATAAGGTGAAAAAATAAATATTTTAAATCAAAAAAATTACAGTATGTTAAGGATATATAAAGGTAAGTTTTCACTAAATTTCGTGATTTTTTTTTATAAAAGATAAAAATAAAAAAACCAAAAACTTGGTTATTTGAATTTTTCACATAAATTTTCAGGTTATGTAGAAAAGTGTAAATACAAAAGTTGTAGATCTTTTTATTACCTAAAACTTTGCCATTTAACTTTTTCCATAGGACTTGTAGTGTTGCTGGAAATCGAGATAAACCGTTTTTTACCCTTAAATCCCCCCTCCCCCATCCCGACCTCAGATGGCCCGTATGAATGAATGAATGAATGAATGAATGAATGAATGAATGAATGCATTTATTTGTAATAGTATAGGTACATTAAGGTCTTAGGTTCCATTGGTGCTACTACTATACTATGCCGTTAGCACGGCGTACAAATATTATTTCATACTGTATTTAATTATTTCCACTTTTACAGACTTATAACATTATAATTTTTTTATTGCACTTAACCTACGATTTATACATATCATGTTCATATTTATTATAGTCATTAACAAATAAGCTATGGTACCTAACTAACTTTAAAGGATACAATGTCAAAATTGGATAATTGAATGTAAAATCGATATAAATTATTAAATTAAATACAAATGTCAATAACATTAAATCTAAATAAATAAATAACAAATTCACTATACCATTAATAAATTATTATATTTTCAAAATTAAAAAGTCTTATCATTCAAATATTCTTTAATACTATAGTATTGTTTGTTATGTAATAATTGTATCAGTTCTAATTTAAATTCTTTTAACCTCAGCTTTAAATACTTATCAGGTAAATGATTAAATATACTAATTGCCATACAGTACGCGTTTCTTTTAAACTGATTTAATCTTTGTTTTTGTACCCATAGTTTAAATTTGTGACGGCATCTGTTTTGGCCCATATCGCTGTAGGTTTTAAAGAGATGCTTATTTTTGAAAACAAATACACACATCTCATATATATACATGCAAGGTAATGTTAGAATTTGAAAGTATCCAAAGTACGGCTTGCAGCTCTCTCGAGGTCCTATCCCACATATGGATCTTATACATCTCTTTTGGAACTTGAATGCTTTTTCGGCATTCACTGCGTTTCCCCAAATAATGAGACCGTATCTTAAGACGCTTGCTATGTAGCCATGATATGCCGCCAAAGCTGCTTGTTTACTGACAGTTTGTCGCAAACGCTTTATTACGTAGATAAATTTGTCTAATTTACTAATGATTTTATCAATATGTGTGTCCCATTTTAGGTATTTATCTATTGTTATACCTAGAAATGCACAAGAATCAACATTTTCAATATGATCATTTTTATACTTTACATTAATGTCAGGTTTTGAGCTATTTTGATATTGGAATTGAATTAATTTAGTTTTATCGATGTTTATTTTTAAATGATTATCACTAAGCCAATTTAAAATATTATTTAAAGCCATATTTATTTTGTCACTGTATGTTTTTTCGTCATTGCATTTTATTATTAGAGTCGTGTCATCAGCAAATAAGATACATTTTTCACTAACTGAGTCTATAAGGTCATTAATATAGATAACAAATAAAAGAGGTCCAAGTATACTTCCCTGTGGTACCCCATTTTTGTTGTCTAGATGTTGTGACTGGTATTTGATTTTATGGTTATTCAATATTCTTGTTATTTCGACTGTTTGTTTTCGATTTGTTAAATAAATTTTAATCCAATCCCAAGTGTTTCCTCGCACTCCGTAACGATATAGCTTATCCAGCAATATTTCATGACATACTAGATCAAAAGCCTTGCTCATATCGAGAAATACAGCAGATTAGTGCACCTTCATTTAGACTTTCTGTAACATCTTTGATTAATGAAAAACATGCAAGTGTAGTTGAGCTGTTTTTTATGAAACCAAATTGTTCCTTTTTTAATATGTTTGAACTTGTCACGAAATTGTACAACCGTTTATGCATGGCTTTTTCTATAATTTTTGATATGACTGGTATAAGTGTTATTGGTCTATAATTACTGACATCATCACGGTTACCTTTTTTGTAAAGAGGTTTTACTATAGATATCTTGAGTTTATCTGGAAATGTCCCTTGCGTAAACGATTGATTAATAATATGACTAAGAGGTCGACTAATACTAGCTGCTACTATTTTTAATATTTTTGTGTTTACTAAATCATACCCTGTTGAGTCTGTATTGTTTAGTGACATAATTGTATTGAATAATTCCTTTTCATCTGTTGGAGTCAAAAATATAGTTTTATTATTATTTGGTATAATTATTTTATGTTTTCCCGTAATTGCATTTGTCTTATTTCCTACATTTATAAAATATTCATTAATTATATTACTAATTTGTTGTGGTGTGCTATAAGTTTTATTTCCTACATTAATTTTAATTATTTCATCGTTAATATTGTTATTACTATGAGTATCTTTAATTATTGTCCATGCTGCTTTACATGTATTTTTAGCTTTAGTGATGTACTTCTTGTTTGCTAATTGTTGCGCCTTAAATATGCAATTTTTTAAGATTTTTGCGTACCTCATATATCGTCTTTTATGTTTATCTTTTTTATTTGCCTTAGAAAAATGGTATTTGAAATATAATTGTCTTTTTTTATGCAACACCTTTTGAGGCCTCTCGTAATCCACCTTCTCTTCATAGGTTTCTTTGTTAATTTTATAGTAACCTTTGGGAAGCATAGGTTATAAAATAGGCAAAAGTCGTCATGGAAGATGCTAAATGACTTTTTTGCATTGTTTTCAACGATTACATTTTCAAAACTTAAACTTTTAATAGCCTCTTTGAATTTAGAAATGTTTTCCTTACTGAAATCCAGTTTTGTTTCAAACCAATATTTAGGTTTTAAGTCTCTTGATTTCTTTACCACTAATGTAAGAGTTTGAGCTGTTTCATGATCTGAAAGACCTAGATGATGTATGTTTGAGGTAGCTTATAAAGAATTACTCACTATCAAATCCAAACACGACTTTTTTCTGGTAGGCGTCCTAATATGATTTTTTAAATTGTGATTTGATAAAATCGTTTGTGGTTCTTTAGCGTAGTTATTATCTTTTAAAGGATCAATGTTCCAGTCTCCACAAAAGACAATGGTTTTTTTATGTTTTCTACAAAGTTTATCAACTATTTTTTGTAATTCTTTCAAAAATATTTCTGGTTTAGTTAGAGGACTACGATAAATACAAACTACAATCATATTATAATTTAATATCTCTAGAGCACAACACTCAAAATCCATTTTAATCGGTTTATCTATTAATAGTGTCTTATACTGAAGCCCCTTTTTTAAAAGAATACACGTGCCTCCCCGTGATTCGTCAATTCGTGAGTAATACGCACTTAAACTATAGTTTTTAAATTTTAACAGTGGCTCCCTTCCAGCTTTTATAAACGTCTCTGACAGACATATAATATCTACTTTTCCAACCTTCGTTGTTAAATCTTCTAGTGTTATTTCAAAGATATCCAACTTTGACAAAATCCCTGCAATATTTTGATGTAGTAATGTTACCTTATTGCGTTTTGTTACTTTGTTCAAGAAAAAACTGCTCCTTTTGTCCTATATCTGTTTTTGTGTGGTCAATTTTTTTAAAATAATATGGTATTGTTCCTGGCTTGATTATTTTTTGTCCCTGATTTGTTGGTTTTGGAGGTATTGCCGCTGGTTTTTTTAAATGGTTTTTTATTGTATCATAATTTGGCGTGATAAATTGTTTTTTATATTGCATGTAATCGATTTCCGTATTTATTTTGCGAATAATTTCTGACTGTGTATGTATAAAATTTAAATTTGAAAAGTTATCAGATTGAATATAGTGACAGTTTGAGTAATTAGCTAAAAATAATTTTAAGTATTTATTCAGTAAATAAACATTAAGATAGGGATTATTTATAATATTAATTACAAAAATTTTATATTGACTTAATTTTTGAATAAAATTACATACTTCTGATATAAAGTTATAAGGATTGGTTTCATTACACCCTACTCCTATTACAATTATATCATTTTTATTTAAATTATTCAGTAACGTATCACAGTTAGTTAATATATCACTACAAGTCGCATTTGGTTTCACGAAAGATTCTATGGTATATATATCATTCCATTGGTGATTTCTAGTTTTTCTCATTTTATTTGACAGTCCTTTTACTAGTTGATCGCCCTGTATAAAAATTTTGGGTTTCTTGGTGATAACGACATTTTTATTTTGCATTTCATTCTCATTCGAACAAACAATCTGGTCACACTCATGCTGCATTGGTAAAGTTATTTTATTTTGACTTGGTGAAACAGAAGTGGTCGCAGCATTTTTGTCGGATTCCGGAGAACGTGGGATCGATGGATATATTTCTGTCTCCTGTAATGCATTCTTCGAGGTAGGGTCCGTACCTCCAGTGGAGGGAGTGGGCGGTATCTCCTCGTTATCCGTCTTCTGTGTGATACAAGTAGAAATTAACTGCTCTTCTTGTAGAACGTAGCTTGGTGGAGATCGGGTGTCCGATTTTGTAGGTGTCGAGAAATATTTATGTTTTCTTTTAGAGCTCGAAGATGGAGTATTAATTGGTCTTTTATCTATTTGTACTTTTTTATAGTTACTTATTATTTTTTGGCATCGTTCTAATTCCAATTTTAATTTCGTATTGTCACTATTTAATTTTTCAATTTCTTGATGAGCACTTTGTAACTCCAAATTAATTTTTTGTAAATTCTCAGTTAATTCTAATTATTTTTCCTTTAATTTTTGTTATATGTTTGTCCTCTTCCTTTTGCAATGGGTTTCATCCTACTATATATTTTTTTCACTTTTTACCGTTTTTGAAGCTATCGGCACTGGTCTAATAGGCCACAGAAACACAAGCGTGTCTAATCACCGCTTAAAGGAGTCCGTTCATCTGGACTCCCACTCTTCAAATTGTATCTTTAAAGTATTAAAATATGATCTTGCCTTTATTATTTCTCATTGGCACAATCAATTTCGGTGGATCAGATTCTAATTCCAGTGGTCCTGATTTTGGTGGCATTTGATAATGTAATTTCAAAATATCTCCGGAACTAATAATTTTTTTTTCGATCTCTACTATGTGACTAATTATTACTACTATTTACATATTATTTATGCCAAATAAAATGTACTAGAAACAGCAGGTTTAAATTTAATCAATTTCGGTGGCTCGGATTTTAATTCCGGTGGTCCTTTAATAATTTCGGTGGCATTTGATAATTTCAAATGGAAATATCTCATGAACTAACAAAAATTTTTTGATCTCTAGTATATGATTAACTAGTACTAAAATTTACCTATTATTTAAGCCAAAAAATTTTATCAGAAACAGCAAATTTAAATTCGCCACTGTAATTAGGCAAAATTCGTGTTTGTTGAAATTGACCCATAAGAACGTTGTACCCTACTTAGGCGAATAGATGACGTAACCAAATTATGTCTGTTTCTAGTTAGATGATTATACGTATCACTATTCTGCTTGAACATGCCTAAGTTGTTTTCTACGAATATAATATGCCTGTAAATAAATTGGGAGGCTACTGTTAATATGCCTATTTCTTTAAATTTCTCACGCAGAGAATCGCGTGATTTTAATGTATAAATGGCTCTGATTGCCCTTTTCTGCAAAACAAATATAGCTTCAATGTTAGCCGCTGAACCCCACATTAATATGTAATACCATAGGACATGAGGCTATGAAAGTATGCAAAATAAACAAGTTTAGCAAATTCTACATCAGTACACTGTCTTATCTTTCTAATGGCATAAACTGACCTACATAGCTTACTCGCGAGAGCCGTTAGTATGGGTGCCCCATTGTAATTTAGAATCTAAGGTAACACCCAAAAAGAACCATGGATTTTTCCATAGTTAGAATTTCATTATTTATTGGAACGAAGTTCCTTATCATGCGTTGCGAAAGGGGGCTAGGCGGAAAAAATTGGGACGAAAAGTTGTAACGACACTTTTTGCCGTCGTTTATTAATTAAAGCGAGTTACTAGGCGACCAGAAGTCTTCGAGGGTGCGACAGTACAATCATAGTATGTGGCTGTCTTATTCACTCTTCGGTATTTACTAGTATTTAGCATAGGCACAACAGGGATATCTATATTACGATCATGCACATGCATGATCGTGATATGGACGTCCCGTTGTGCCTATGCTAAATACCGAAGAGTGAATAAGACAGCCACATACTATGATTGTACTGTCACACCCTCGAAGACTTCTGGTCGCTTAGTATTAATCGAAAGGAACTTCGTTCCATCCGGGTGTCCCTTGACACCTCTCATTTTTTTTCATTATTTATTTGAGGCTTTTACTAACATTACGTACATTACATAGTGAAAATTCAACACACTTAGTTTTCTAGCATTAAGCAGTAAATTATTTGTAGTAAACCAGTGTGATAAACGAGACAGAGCACTGTTTACATCGTCATAATTAATTTTATTTTTATTCGTCTTTAATATAAGATAATATAATAAATTTTTTATTAAATTCACTATTTATAGTAACGAAAAGGGCCCTAAAATTATCGGGATCAGTCTGTTTCAACGATAAGAGATTGTGGATTCTGGCGGCGACTCCTACTTTAAAGCGTGTCATTTTGCTTTTAGTTATAGGATAACATTGTCAGCCAGAATTTGAAGTTTTAACGTTGGTATCCTGAACGCAGGGGCCAGGATTCGAATCCTGCACGCACCACAAGTTACTACCTCAAAGGATCATTACCTCAAAGGAACCCTTTTGATCACTTTGTTGTTCGTCTGTCTGTCCGACTGTCTGTCTGTCAGTCCGTTGGTCTATCTTTCTGTCAAGCCTCTTTTTCTCAGGAACGCATGGAATTCTCAAGCTCAAATTAATGTCCAATAATCTAATCTGAATATTGGATTATTGGACATTAATATGAACTCGATACTTCCACGCGTTCCAAACCCTTGGAGATGCGAAAAAATCTAGCTTCTAAGTTAACTCAATCAAAAGATTCGGCCGTTTGTTATATTTTTTCAGTTATTTTGGCACTCGCAAGGGAATCAAAAGGAAAAAAGGGCACTCACCGTTGACCTAGAATCATGGAATTTGGCCAGAAGTAATGTCTTATAGCGCAAGTAAAGAAAAAATTCGAAAACTGAAAATTTGTAGTTCAAAAATGTTTTTATTTATTTACAGTTGATAACTTACTGAAAACGCTGAACATACCTAATTAATGGTTTTACCTAATACTAGTAACCGCCCTCGCTTTGCTTCGGTTTTCTTATTTTTTACACCTTGGGTTACATTATTGGAGTTTTATTAAGGAACCCAATTTTTTTTGAAAATATAATATAGCCTATGTTACTCGGGGATAGTGTAGCTTCCGGACAGTGAAAGAATTTTTGAAATCGCTTCAGTAGTTTCAGAGCCTATTCAATGCAAACAAACAATCAAATCTTTCCTCTTTATATATTAGTATAGATTATGTCATATTTATATTATTTATTTATAATCATTATTTCTAGTATAATTATAATCATCAATAACATTATTATTAAGTAATGTATATTCATAGTCTTTTTCTTATTTTTATTACTTGTTTATTTTGTATGTTGAAATCCAAATGTTCTTTACGTACATTTTGTTACATTACATTTGTTACATACATTTGTTTTTTTCTTACTTGCACCGCTTTCATTGTTCTGTGCACATTCAAAAGGTTGACTGGTAGAGAATGCTGTTTAGCATTAAGTCCGCCTTTTGTACCACTTTTTTTTAAGGGTCATTAAAGCATAAATAAATAAATAAATAAACTTCATCGTAACCTAAATCAATGTATGGGGACGTGGCAAAGTTAAATTTATTATTCAATACAGTTTATTTATACTTTAGCAAAGGTAGATCTCCCGCCAGGCCAGGTATGTTGCCTGGGGGGCGGCCGAGCTCCGACTGATGTTGTCGGAGCATTTGCATATATGCAACTGATCGTAAAAACTTCGATAGCGTGATTCAGGTCGGCGTGACGCGTGCGCGCGTCAGTGTGGCGTGTGCGCGTCCACACCAGCACCAACACATGTTTCGCCCCGAAACGGAGGAATATCAGGGTAAGTTGACTCTACGATGATTAGTCGCAAACCATGGTTGGATGGTTGGATGGTTAGTTGTGGGAAGAAAAAAGGGATGTTCTTACAGTATACGAGTATACCATCATACATGTTACCCTCGGATTGTTGCAAAGTTGACTTATAGTAACTTAATACCAATGAATTTCCGCAAAGTAACGCCTGATACTATTAACTTATTAAGCAGTTAAGTAGATAACTAAATTTTAACTAAATTTTAAGTGAATAATTTTTAGTGCGCGTCCAAACGTAATAATTTAATAAAGCTCTTTAGTTCATACAATTCTTCACCACCTACTTAATTACTTAAGCATTTTACTAAATTTTAACTAAAAAGTGCTACGTGTTAAGTGATAAGCCCCGCCCACCTACTTAACAGAAAATAGAAATATTTCTAAATTACTTGTTTACTGGCGTACTAAATTTTAACTACTAAGTTGTCCGTTTACACGTCGTATTAATTTACTTAAAATTAAGTTAACTACTTAATACGTGTAAACCGAACATCAGATAAATACGCTCGTTTGACCTCACCTAACCTAACCTAACCTAACCATCCGTTGAACTTGCTAATGTTTTTGAAAAAAAGGTTCTTTCGTTAATTTGTTACAATTAGGAATTAATTAATACGTAATTTTAATTTTATTAGTTTTTCATCAACCTATGATTACGAGATCGCTCGTTCTGTTCTGTATACATTCCTGAACTTACATAGCAATTTTAAAGTAATTATATTACTTACTCCAGCACAGGAGAATTTATCTTGAAACCTCACATACTATATTATGATGTTTTTCAAAAACAAACTAAGTAAGTAAGTACCTACTTTTAAATTCTTAGGATTTTATTAAAAAGCGTAATTATAATACATTGAAGTTTATTATAGTAATCTAAAGTACCAGAACAGACATTGCGAACAAATGATTTGTCTTCTTCAAAGTATGTATTGTACTCTAGACTACAATAAATTATAATAAATGCGATAGCCGTCCGTCCGGTCCGTCAAGTAAAATCCAATGTGCGTGAAGGGTGCACCTGCGTTGGTGTTTTGAACATAGATAATCATAACATAGATAATAGGTTGGTTTTGAGAGCGACTGGTCTGGCAGAGTCAAGGAACATATGGCAGACTCCGGCAGGTGCCGGCCGTGGGGTCAACGCTCCGTCGCGCGCGGTCAATGACCGCCTCCTCCCGCCTAAGGTGTGCCTAGGTGCTCGGACAGATTTGTATCGCGCCGAAAGATTATATTTTCAAAATCAAGCCCCTGTTCTCTTTTTAAAATCAAGAATCCACTGAAAACTGTAGCTAATTGGCAACAGTTCATTGCGCAAACGTCTGGTTCGTGGTGTCGGTTCTATAGGCTAGTGGCTAGAATAGTGCCAGCAGGGGCGTAGCTACCGCCGTTTTAACCGTGCCAACGATACGGGGCCCCCGTATCGTTATCCGTATCGTTACAAAAGCCCCCAATTGTAGTTTTTTTTAAGTTTTAGAGGGGTGTGCTTCGGCGGCAAGTTGTGAAGACTACGCTTACGAAAGTTTAAGTTAATGATTTCTTAATTTCCTATAAAGATCATCTTGCTTTCTGTGATCAAAGGCTAAAAGCTAGTAAGCATATTCGTTGTTGGAACATTTTATTAGGTGTATTGAGGCGAGGGCTCCTCTACAAATTTTAATACAGTGTACCCCTACAGAATTTTACTTGACGATCTCAGTTGACGATGATATTCGCTTTTTGTCGAAACAGTCTATTTGATTATTTAAAAACAAAACAATATTCAGCTTATTAATGGTACGTATACATTTTATAAAAAGTTTAATATAATGACGTTTTATCGCATGTTTAACTTGGTGATAAGTTCTGTTAAGCCATAACGATAAGGTCTGAGGTGAAGTCTTGAAAAAAAAATATTTTGGCATTTGTCAAACTTGTTAATTTGACATTGTCAATTTGTCATACAAGTGTCAAATGAAATGAAGATAACCTTAAAAGAAGTGAGCGAATGAGCGAATCGAATCTGTCTGAATTTTTCTTTGAATAATTATGTGTTTGTGTACATAAATGTAACTACAGCTGTGTACTAAAAAGTATCAATTTATTTAGTTTTCAGCATAATAACAACTTTTACACAATGAATATAGCACGCAAAATCTGTACACTTCGTTACCAAAATGTCCGGAAGAACTTCAGCAGAAAACTTAGAATATCAACCTCTAATTACGATTCTGCACCTTCAATGCAGCCTCAAGTTCAGGAAGAGAAATTCGACTTCGAGGATCTCAAAGTTATCGAACGCGAAGACAGAAAAAAGGAGAAAATACCACCGTTCATGAAGGATGTTTTTGTATCTATTTTCAATAGGGATTTGTTGGAATTTCCGGAGATTTTAAATAAGGAAGAAAGCGAAGCCCTCGATAACCGAGTTGCTGCATTACAAAAGGTGTTCTTAGACCCAGAAAAAACAAGACAAGATCGGCGGAACGCGTTAAAATACACTAAAATGTACGCGGCACCTATAGAGCTTACTAACAATGGTTTGGCAATGAATAATACAGAAAGCCTGAGGTATTTAGAGGTGATATCGAATGATTTACAATTGGGCCAGGAGATAAGCGACCATTGGGTTTGTCTGAAGGCATTACAAGTAGGTTTGAATCGAGAAATGTACCTGAACATCATCAGCGATGTAACATCTGGTGACAAGTCTATTGCTTTTTGTGTCAAAGAGAAAATAGCTGAGAGACCTACACAGGCAGATTTTCGGACTACAGCTGTGTTGGATGGGAATGGTAAGACATAAAAATGAAATACAACAAGTTAACACTTTAAAACTAAATATGTACTCTGTTTTATACTCAATGCAATGATATTAAAATGTATGCATGCATGGTTAGAACTACAACATACCAAAAATTCAGAATCATTCCGCTGAAATCAAATAAATAGACTATGGGGGGGGGGGGGCTTAGCACCCCCTGAAGGAGAACACACGCATTATGGTGGGTCGCGCCCATTGGGACTCTTGTTTGGCATGATTAGGACTACAATATACTAAAAATTCATAATGGAAAAAAATACGCATTTGGGGGGGGGGGGTCGTGCCTATTAGGGCTTTTGATCAGTACGGTTAGGGCTACAACATACCAAAAATTCAGACCAATCCGCTGAAAACCAATTTCCATAAGATTAGTGCCTTTCATAATATGTGACATCACACTAGGGAGGGATGTCTCACAAGTGTGACCAGCTGTGACAAGGACAGGGGGAGGGGTCAAAAATCATTAAATTAGTGTGACGTAATTTATGGATGGCCCCTTACAGTTACTTAAATTGCTCCTTAGTACAGAATCACAATACAAATTTTGTACTAATTCAAGTAACCATTAACTCGTTAGAATCCGCGTGGCGGCGGTACCTTTGAGTTCGAACGTGCATCCACGTTCCCGGTAACCGACGCATTAAGTGACTCTGAGTGTGGTAGTTCTATTATCACACTTGAGTCATTCCCTCCTCCTGCCATTAATTTTTATTTCATTATTAATTATTTCCACAGAAATATGGCACATCACGGGAGAGAAGGTATGCCTCAATGCATCAGGATATCTTCTTGTGCTTTGCTTGGTCGAGCCGTCAAATCTGAGAGCGTTCCTTGTCCACCCTAATTCTCCTGGGGTCAGTTATAAGGATAACCTGATTATGTTTAGAAACACTCCAGGTATGTATATAGATATCAATGATATTATAATGTAAAAAAGAGATAGATATGTCACTAGCGTGCCGACAATGAAGAAGAAGCTCGTAGTCGCTCTGTCAATGCAAGACGATACGCATGCTTTTGTTGTTGTCAGAAGTGCTTGACGTTTGACATACAGCGTTAAAATGCCTTCGTGTATTATACCAATGTGATTGGTGTAGTGAAACAAAAGATAAATGTGTGTGTGTTGTAGTTCTTTTTGGAACAGGTTTTTTGGTTGCTTTGTAAGAGCGTAATGTATCTATATTTTAAATATCATTGATAGATATGCCATAAATTATTGTATACAGGCACAGTACCTGGGAGCCAATTCTTTCTTTTTTTCTCTTATTTCTTTCTTGGTTGGCAAAGCATCAGTGATGCCTTTGGTGTTATTGATGTCCATGGGTCCGTCATCCATGGACATCGACTATTTGCTATAACCCATGGCCACTTACTATCAGGTGGATTGTCTGTCTGTTTATTGACTAATTTGTATAACAAAACATACCTAACCCTGAGGCCTTCTTGGTAAGTTTACCCCATAGACCTTGTTGGTTGGTTGACATTTTATTAACTAAGTTGCACCCATGCCACAAGCGTGTGACTCTTCTAAGCCCACCTCTTGTACAGTCAGCATCAGAAGTAGCTTAACATTTTAGTACTTTGTCACATTAGATTTCTTGAATTTGTCATAGATGTTGTTAGGAAACCGTCGAAACAGTTATTATTACAAAGTACTAAAATGCTAAACTACTTCTGATGCTGACTGTACCAGCTTTAGAGATATAATAAACTTATGAATAAACAGATGTAACAAATCTGTCGGTCTCTAACAGCAACACCATTAGACATGGCGACAGAGGAATCCTTGGGGAAGGTGCTGGGTATGTCTCGGCTGCACATGGCTACATTGTACAGGTCCAACTTAATGCATGTCATGAGAGAATGTGCTGACTACACCAAGCCCCGATACTTTGCTGGTAAGTCTTGGTATGTTAAGTTCAGTTAAGTTCTTCTAAGTTTAAGGATCCATCCTTGAATTGCCGAATGGTCCCTCCTATTGGAGATCTTTGGGCCTTGGAGTTTTATACTAACACACAAACTGACTAACAGACTAACTTCTATAAAAATAATTGTTATGGGATCTATTGCTTAAATAAATACAGATCCCCTTCCCTCACCAAATCATAGTTTTTCTCACATATTTTATATCACACTAGCTGACCCGGCGAACTTCATATCACCTAACAAACTATTTTTTTTTCTAAAATAAAAGTAGCTTAAGTTACTCCTTGTTACATCAGATATCTGCCAGTGAAATCCTGTCAAAATCGGTCCAGCTATTTCAGAGATTAGCCGGAACAAATAAGACAGACAGACAAAAATTGTAAAAAAAATTGTTTTGGTATATGTAGCGTGTATACATCCAAATGCACTTAGTAAAAAGCGGTTATTTTAATATTACAAACAGACACTCCAATTTTATTTATTTGTATAGATTATTTAGTGTAGTGATCAGTAACTATAAAATGTTTATAATGTGTCATTTGATTTTCGCTAAGTGTCGTTCCTGTGACATATAGATTTTCATGTTTTGCTTTTAACTGTAAAGGTAAGCCCTTGTCGGAACTGTCAACAATCCGAAGCACAATTGGTGAAGCGTTACTGAAGGTCTATGCCAGTGAAAGTGCGGAATACTTCACTGCTGGACTCCTGGATGGATACGAAGACGCTGATGCAGACCTGGAAGTCGCCATGTGCAGGTGAGCTGTAAGTGGCATGTCTACATGCCAAGGTCACTTTTCTAACTCTCCGTTACTGACGATGAGACTGATGGAGACTATAGTAGCCAGTAGCGTAGCTAGCCCTAAGGGGGCCCCATATCAATATTTGTTATGAGGCCCCCTCAACTTCAGCTGTCAAATATAATAGGAGTGCCAACTGTAGCGGTTGTATGTCGCTGGCGAGCTTTTTTTGGGAGTGTTAGTAGGGGCCCCCATACGCTGGGGGCCCCGTATAATTGATACGGTAACTACGCCCTTGATAGTAGCTGTAACATTTGTGTCTCAGTAAACAATAATAAGAAATGAAATGAAATAATTTTTTATTCATGTAGGTATCACTGATACACTTATGCACGTCATTTTTTAATCTACCAGTTTTTCGCAAATGTCCTTTGTCATGGAGGAGAAGAAAAGTCGTAAAGAAACTCCTCAGCACATCTTTTAAAAAATAAAACTTTTATTTGTTACAAAAATAGGTATTCTCTAACCTGAGAAGAACTGGTTACTTAGCTGGTCATTTCCTTGCATCCTTAACATTTAAGTATTCATCTATGTCAATGTTTCCCAAAGTGGGCGATAACGCCCCCTTGTGGGCGCTAGAGGCATAGAAGGTGGCGATAAGGGGCCCAGAAAAAATTGGGGGGCACTGATATGATTTAAGGGGGCAATGGGTGATTTGTAAGTTGAGCCACTTCATATTTTAAAATTCACTGAAATTAAAATCCTCCTATTACACAACATCCATTTATTAGTTCACTAGCTGTTGCCCGCAGCTTCGCATACGGAAATTAGGTTTTACCTTATTTGTACCTCTTGCAGAAAAAAATTACAAAAACGGTGAATTTACATTGAAGTACTTATATTTAGTAATTTATATACTGAAACCCACGATAAAACCACAAAGGATTCCTCCAGGAGCGGGTTTTGAAAAATAAGCAATATTCACATTAATTTGTATTTTTTTCTCCTTTTTTTGCAAAATTTTGAAAAACTGAAAAATATGTGTTCCATCAATTTAAGCAAAAAACATTTGTTGTAATTTTGAAGCAAATCGGTTGATGTTTTAAAAATATTCCATACAAATATTCATCCCGTTTCCCGGGAAAACCTTTTTATTTTCCGGGATAAAAAGTATCCTAAAATATGACGCGGACTATTAGTAACAACTTTACCAATTTTCATCGAAATCCGTTCAAGGGTTTTCATGTGATTCCCGGACAGACAAACAGACAGACAGACGGACAGACAGAGAGACAGACAATAATTCAAAAAAAAAAATTTTTGTGCTCTAACACGTTAGGGGCCGTCCATTAATCACGTGAACTTTTTTTAGCATTTTTTAACCCCTCCCTCCCCCTTGGTGATATGTAGTGAGGTTTAAGACTACACCCCCCCCCTCCCCCAACATCACGTGTATTTTTAGTACCTACAAAGAATCTTAAAATTTTTAGAATATTATCTTTAAATACAGGTATAAACTATAATTTTATTTTATTCTGAAATTAAGGACCATGATAAAAATGTCTACACTAGGTTGCAAGTTGTTTTTGATTGCCATAAAAATAATGATAAATGAAGGGTGTAATCATGCGAAAATCATGTATTGTATTATTACAAGAACATATTGTACTAGTACATGAACATATTTATTGTGTATTGTCCTCGGACTACGGATTAGCAAGACATTCTTCAATACTAATAACTGGATAAGCATATTGCAGTACTTTTAAAATACTGAGTACTTCTATTTCTCAAGAAAGTGATATAAAATTGAGTGCCGATGACCTTTGTTTAGCTCGTAATGTGATCCTCGTAAGTACTCGATACTGAGTAGTATCGATACTTTAGGGCCGATACTTTTTGGGTATCGATACCTTACCCTCGATACCGCACGAGTACTCGGTATCGATACCAGAGGCCGATACTTCGAACCCTAGCGAAGTGGCAACTGCATGTCGAGCCGGGCAGTCGGTGGCGGCGCGTGAGGCCTTCGTTCGTTGCCTGGCAACGGCAAGTTAAAGTCACACTACACGCTTTTCTATTTCAAAATCGCGCGTTTGACGAAAAAATAAATACACGTGATATCTTACTACACCCCCCCTCCCCCTTTGTGCTATTTTCGTGATTTTTGTCAAACCCCTCCCCCCCCTTTCAAGCCTCACGTGATTAATGGACGGCCCCTTATTGAAGTGCCCCCTAATCTTTTAAAAAATGTTCAATGTACAGAAAATTTGCCCTTTGAGTTTTATTATAGTATAGATGTTTATATGGCAACACACATTGCTCGAAGATTTTCGACTTCACGCACTGAGGAACTTTGGATGAAAAGATATGTCGTAATTTCCCGAACAGAGCGAGCAGAGCGGCCCGAGCCGAGTTGGATTCTGCCAGTATCCTCTTTCTCGAAGTTAGACTTACCCATTTGGATCACTTGCCCCAGGTATATGTACTCGTCGACAACTTCGAGAGCAGTGCCGTCAACAATATTACCGGTACGGGCGTGATGTGGACATTAGACATGATTTTTGTCTTGTCCATGTTCATCTTAAGACCCACCCGTTGTGAGGCACTGTTTAGGTCCCTTAGCATAGTACTGAGGTCCTCCAGCGATTCCACCAGGATCAAACAACTCCTGGAGCACTAGCAATATAGGCTTTCCTCCAGCTTTTAACAGCTCAGTTGTGATTCCGTCATCGCCCGGCGCCGTGTTGTTCTTTAGCTGCTTCAGGACCCCCTAATTTCATACAGACTGACGTCCGGGATATCTTCGGTATAGGGTCGGGTCAATTTAGCTCGCTTGTCATTTGCCTGTCTGGGGACAGGAGTGCACGAGGAGGTAAACAAACGGCTGTAGCAGGTCTCAACTTCTCCCAGAACTTCGGGTTTTGACGAAACTACGGTGCCGGACTCGGTTTTCAACCTCGTCAGTTGGTTTCCCTAATCCGCAGATCTTTAGCGAACACTTGAGCCGTGATTTTTCTCTATTGTGCATTTTACACGCCTTTTGTTATGAGAACGCAAGTCGCGTCGCCTGTCCTGCGAGATCTGCTTATTGAGCCGCCTGTGCTCTGCCATGGAGGCTGAAGCCTGCATACATAGTTCTCGTCTATCCCTCATAAGTCCGAGTGTATGTACTGAGAGAATTTGAGACCCACCACGGGGGAGGGTTTGAAAGAACTTTAACCCTACCTCGCGGACTGTTGCTACCATGCTGTTGATGTACTCGTCTACTGTATCACAAGAATCTAAGCACGCGAAAAGATTCTGCAATTCCAAATGATAGCTCTCGGAGCCTTGGATCTGAACAGGTCTTGGGTTGAGAGTAGATTTCATTAGGCAGGACTGCTCGAGCTTGATGTTGATATTTAATGTGCCTCGTACCATTCAGTATGAGGAAACTAAAAATATATTAAATATTTATTATTTTAATGCCTTCACAACGTTACTTATATCGTAAGATATTTAGTAATAGGTATCAAACACTGAAAAATATTCGTGTCTTCAAGTGTCCCAGGTGAGGTCCCCACCTCCGAAGACACGTATTAAAAATAGGTATATCTATTGTTGCGGTCTATCTGAGCACTGGTAAGAGAAGTCTCGTTTAGAATATAGGTTTAATTAAACTCTAGGAGAGACTAATATGTTATTGAGGTTTTTAAGGTGAAAAAAAAATGGGGGGCGCTACAAAATAACTGATTTTCAAAGTGGGCGTTAGACAAAATAAGTTTGGGAACCTCTGATCTATGTTATAATAATCCATCCTTGCCTACGAGTTGATACACATTTATACTTTTCTGATAAAATAACCGACTTCAAAGAAATAATCTTCGAAAATTTATCACACAAAATTATCGCTGAACAATTATGTAATTATTATATCAAAATAGCCACTTGTATATTTGGGGAGTTCCCATCATCGGAACTAAATTTTAAATAATCAAGGAATTTTCCAAAACTTTTAATAAAAGACGGAATTTTGAGCATATAAAAATGACATCCAAATTGAGAATCTCCTATTCTCGAAATCGGTTAAAGTTCATAATTTTTCCAGAAACTTCATAGCGCACCACGGCCACCAGGTGCTGATGGCCCTGCTGGACATCCAGGGAGTGGAGCGGCACCAGGAGTGCCTGCAGCAGCTGCAGGAGATGAGGTCGCTGGCGGTGAGGGGAGAGACCAATGAGAATGTCAATATGTTTATCGGTTAGTGTTGATTTGAAGCAATGTCATTTGAAATCTATCTTATACAGGGTGAATTGGTGTGAATGACCAATTTCGAAACTATGAATGATAGCGAAAAGTGGTCAGAGTTTTCAGGCCGATTTAGATGAAAACTAAAACTGCATAATTACATTTTTTGAAAAATACATATTCCTGGCCAGGAATCGAGCAACTTGTACAACTTGTAGATAATGGTTAATATAGATAGTTTAAATAAAAAAAATAAAATGTGTGCAATTCACTCGTGGTAGAAGTGAAACCTTCAAAAATAAAGGTATTAATTTAATAACGTGTATCAGTTTTAATTATCTTTAAAAAACTATTTTGTATTAAACATAAACGCGCGTGAGAAGTTATACTTCTTTGGCATGATTAAATAAATATTTAACACTAGCTGTCTTAGCGAACTTCGTATCGCCTAATAATCAGTGATTCATGTACTTTGTTGTTACTTTTAATTTTTATAGTTTTGGTAGGTTTAACAAATCAGAGACCATTAAATTCCCTCCCCCTCTCTCCCCCTGCCCCTCGCCTCCACTCCCCCTCCCCTCCCCGTCCCCTTCTCCTCCCCTCCACCTCCTATCCCCCTCCCCCTCCCCTGTACAATGCTTCCTATCTCATTTTCTCCCACGTTAAATGTTATGAATTTATGTGTCTATCTCTTTTTACTATCCCTTTTTCGTTTCATCGACTTTCGAATAAAAACGATGCCAAAGAAGTTTTCCCTTCAAAAAATTACAATAATTCATTAGATCGCATGAAATGATCACTTATTTACAAAGAATATGTTAAAAAAAGTGCTGAAGATGTATGAAGAACATAAAATACTTAATACTTTAATATATTTCTAGCCCTCAATGGAATTCATCACACTGGCAAGAGATTGTCTGAAGAAATCAAGCAAATACGGAATCCCTTGTTCAGTCCCAAGTTTATCTTCAAAAAGATCATGCAGGACCGACATCAGGTGATTTATTCTTTCTTCATTTTTTTTCTCTCTTTCCTGGCCGGCGACGATACTTTTGGAGTGATACTTTTGGTGTCGCTGATGTCCATGGGTGGATAGCCACATATCAGGTGAATCATCAGCTCGTTTCTCGGCTATTTCTATTAAAAAACATTAATATGATATTGTGCTGGCATGTATGATCTCACATATTGTACAGTCAGCGTCAAATAGATGTAAGCGGTTAGGGCAGTCAAATTGATCTCACATACATAAATTCATAAAGATGTACGCAGTCAGAGTATTCATATAGTTGTCAACATCTAAAGTGATCATTAGAACTAAGCAACATAGTTTCCAAATTCTTGTAAGCCTTCAGGATGGTCAATTTTATGTTTGCGAACAAAACGGTCAATAGTATCTAGGCACTGATAGTCATACAATTTTCCTTCAGAATTTTCAATGAACAGAGAACTACATATTTCTATAAGTAATAATGATGTATGTCAACTTTTACAAGCGTGCACTGTAACACCTTACGATACGGTCGATTTTGCAACAAAAACGCAAAGGCTATTTTGTTTTTGTCGACAGCATGTAAAAGACAGTTGTAAAATCTGAAAATTGCGGCTCTTCGTAAATAGCTTTTGCAAACGATAGTGTCCCTTGCAGCGGTGACGCCATTTTTGACAATATGGAAATGGCAAAGGGGATAAAATATCACCTTAAGAAAAAAATCGGTACCTTTATTTATTATCGGGTATCTTTATTTATTATTATTAATCAGTGCTAATCATTTATATCATTTAATCATTTATTTGATAAAAATCAGTAAATTAATTTCAATTAAAATCTGGATTGTTCTTGAATAATCAACAAGTTTGCACATCTGAAAGACAGCAGCCTGTACCTAAATGTTATCAATTATATATGGCGATATGTAATTAATTAACTAATATACGTAAATGGTTTATGAATCGCAATATGGTAGTCACTTCCAATGTTCTAAGTGGCGTCTCTTATAACGTAGTGATTAAGTACTCTGTGGTCACGTAGTGATTAAGTAATCTGTGGTCACTTCTGTAATAAAGAAATAATTATAAAGATGACACTGACAGTCGTCATTAGTATGTACTTATCTTGTCAATGTTTCAAATGAGTAATCACTTTGATGAAATGTAATAAAATGTATTTTGATTAGGTACGTATTTTGACAACTATCGGTCGCGATGCCTGGATACCATTGACCGTTTTGTTCGCAAACATAAAATTGACCATCCTGAAGGCTTACAAGAATTTGGAAACTATGTTGCTTAGTTCTAATGATCACTTTAGATGTTGACAACTATATGAATACTCTGACTGCGTACATCTTTATGAATTTATGTATGTGAGATCAATTTGACTGCCCTAACCGCTTACATCTATTTGACGCTGACTGTACTTGGGTGAATAAGTGACGTCGCACTGCATACTCATGATGAATAATCGATCTGTTTCTCGATAGAGATAATTGTGTTGTTTTTTTTAAAGCATGACCATTCGATAGAACTAGGCAATCAAATTCAACAGCCAAATACTGTACTTTAATAAAATTGCATTGTTGCGACTACTTTGAAAATGACAGCTTTAGTTAACCGTCTTATGGCCGGTTTCTGAGGTCCTTTTGACGGAAGTTTATCTATTCAATAACGCTAACGGGTCGATAACTTCCGAAAAAGCGTTTCTGAGCACTGCGATAATACATAAACTCAGCTTAAACTAAGATCAACTTATCTAACCCAAGATGGCCGTTTATAGGTTCCATAAATTTATTTGACGCTCAGATGAAGATTTGACATTTCATTTTAACATTTGGGACATGAAAAAGCATACGGGCCACCTGATAGTAAGTGGTTACGGTCGCCTGTGGACATGAGCAATACCAGAGGAATCGCCAATGCAACGTATTAAATTAAATATTTATAAAATTAATGAAATAAATCCAACAATTTTTAATTTTTGCCATTGTCATTCATCAATAATATTGTATCCATGACAACCCGACCGTCAATCTCACAATTTATTCTTTAGGTACTTCTATCCAAAAAGTATTGTTATGGCAAAGGCTACACTATAATACAATTGATGTATTCCCTTCACCATCTGGCTGCGTCGGCTTGGCTGGCCTGGCTGTAGCTGAAGGGAATCGTCAATATAACGGGCTAGATATAATAAAAATGAATATGAAAATGATAATATATCCCTTTGAAACTTATCATTTTGAAGAGAGCCATCTAGTGGCAGTTTTAGGTACTCGTTATTGAATTCATAGTTATTGAAAGGCCGCTCGCGTGTTCAGAAACCCAGTGACAGTTATCGAATACGTAACTTAAGTTTAACTTTATTGATTCAATAGCTATTGATCATTTAACTGGAGACTTCAGAAACCGGCCATTAATAAAGTGAATTAAATATCCTTTATCCCTTATTAAGACACCCTTGAAGTTTTTGCCTTTTATCAGCTGATTAAAATAGTGATTTTACTAAGATGATGTAAAGCTGATTTACAATTATATTTCAGTGAATATTATTTTGAAAATAGTTCTTTTAAGCTGGATTCACTTATTTTTATCATTTCATCAGACATTATTGAATAAGTGTGTCCTCGGGGCATCCAGAACTTAAAGTAAAATTTTGGTCCTTCGAGCCGGATACTAAATTTTTTTGTAGGAGAAAGACGATCCGAAGCTAAACTTATATTTGGCGGAGCATCTGCACCCGTCGCTGAAGCAGCCGTCGGACAACCTGGAGTACTGCGTGCTGAGGATGCGGTACGCGTGCGAGACGCTCATGGCCAGGCACGGGAAGAGTGTGGGAGAGGCTTATACGTGAGTTGATTGTATTATTATTGTATGTATCCTAGGGGTATTTTTTTACGGAAATAGCCGGCAAACGAGCTGACAACCCACCTGATGGTAAGTGGCTATCGTCGCCCATGGACATTAGCAACACCAAAGGCAGAACCGATGCGTTGCCGGCCAAGAAAGGGATAAGAAAAACAAAGAAAAATAAAAAGATGCAAATCAAATGGTCTCGCTTGGTAATGTGGACATGAAAAATATCAGAGCGAATTTTATGAGAAATTAATAACGAGTGAACAACGTTACGTCAATAGGTTTAGATTGCGTTGTTTGTCTGCCAGTCACTGTTTATTGAGTAGGTATTTTATAACGGTTTCAATATGTATATTTTTGTTTCAGAGAACTAACCAGGCTAGCAGAAGCTGCTACAGAGATATTGGTAATGTCGGCAGTACTCGCTAGAGCTTCGAGGTAATGTAATATTACTTTTACAAGGATTCTTGCGAATCCATCCTTATCAAGTCAACCCTTAGGGGCCACCCATAAATAACGTCACACGTTAGGGGGAGGGGGAGGGTCGATATGGTGTGAAAAGGGATGGAAGGGGTTCTAAATTTCGTGACATCATATTTCAAAATCGAATAGATGGTATGTATAGGTAAATATTTAAAAAAAAAATGGAAATAAAACTTATTTCGGAGCTGCTGTTTTAATTTAATAATTTCCAGGTGTAAAATTTCATAATATGTAACGTCACACTAGGGGAGGGGGAGGTCTCACGAATGTGACCAGCTGTGACAAGGAGGGGGGAAGGGGTCCAAAAGTCATGAAATTAGTGTGACGTAATTTATGGATGGCCCCTTAGTAAATGACGGAATAAGTTATAACGCCATCAGAGGTCACTAGGATCGATAGTACACAGATAATAATACTCAAGTCCTAAAGTTTTAATCTAGCTACCATAATCTCCTTTAAAACGGACGTCTTACGAGTTACGGCAAGGTAGCTCATGTCTTCGTTTGCCGGCTAATAAAAAAGTATACACATGCAGCCGTGACGGTAAAACGTTACAAGAAAACGTTGCATTTTTGTAATTTCGTCTCCATTAGGTGGCTTCTCTCACTTAAAAAACAAATTTCAGGTCCTACTGCATAGGACTGAGAAACGGCGAGGTTGAAATGAAGCTAGCAGCGTGTTTCGTGGAGAGGTCCAAGGATAGAGTGAGGAAATTGATTCTGGAGATTGAAGATGGAGAGTTTCTTAACCTGGACCACTTCAGGATACAGTTTGGCAAAAAGGTTCTCGAGTCCAATAGTATGGTTGTTGAGAAACCTACTGCGGTAACGTTTTGGTAGGAGTATACCAAGGTCAGGTTCACTACGAAAGCTTCTGAAACTTACTTTAAGTCGAGCACAATACGGTTCAAAATGCCAGACTGGGACTACTAGCGCCATCTTGTAGATGTAACAGTGAACTTTTCATTTGATTTTATGGAGTTATAACTTATCATCGCATATTTAATTCAGAGTCCAACAGTTCCAACAGTTTGCCATAATTACTAATTATTTTACATAGCATAAGATTGTAAATGAACTTTAATTGAATCAGCTATAAAAATGGACTTTTATTCTAAAATCAAATTTAACCTAGATGTTCTAAGTACAACACTCAACTTACTTTATCAATGGACAACACTATCCATCAGTTATCAAGTCGTGAGTGCCGTGACTTATGTAATCCTTTGTCTAAATTGTGATAGTCCTAATAAAAAATGTAGAAAGGTACTACCTACATTAAATTGTAGTATTAACGCCCCAACTCAGAGTCACTAACGGTTACTTAAATCGCTCCTTAGTTACTAATCACCATACAAATTCTGTACTAAGGAGCTATTTAAGAAACCGTTAGTGACTTTGAGTTGGGGCGTAAGTTTTAGTTATTGTTATGTAAAATACAATAAAACTATTAAAATATTATATTGTGATTTTTATTGAGGCTCTCAATGAGTGTTATTTAGTGCTCAGCAGTGATTCCACGTGATTCTTACATACAACACTTTAATTTGATTCTACTTTATTTATGCATTATATTGAGTAGTAACTTGATTATTTACTACACAAATTGAATTATAATATTATTACGAAACCCCCTAAAGTCTGAATATCCTCTAAAGAATAAATTATCTAAGATTAAAACTTGCCTAAGGATCTCAATTCTTATAGGCTTACCCAACTAAAAAATCCTTTTAGGGTACAAACGCCTTAGAATCGTAACCTTTAGGGTACACACTTATAAAAGAAACACCCTTCTCCGAAACAGGTTTGAATTTATCCCCAATTGTAACAGGTTTTGGAGCCTTCTTGCCCCGTCTTCTGAGCTTGGTGACGCTGTCAGCTACTTTCTGGAGAGGCAACTTGGGTTTTGACTTCTCGATGGTCTCATCGAATGATTTCACCTTGTTCTTCTCTTTCCGCTTGTAATAGAACACTTCCCAGGCCAATGTGATCATGGCTAGACCAAGGCCGAATAACGTTGCGATGAAAACGCCACCTGCAATCATATTTTTTATGGAAATAGCCAGCAAACGAGCTGACGATCCACCTGATGGTAAAGTGGCTATCGTTGCCCATGAACATCAGCGACACCAAAGGCATCAGTGTTGCGTTGACGGCATAGAGCATAGAATGGTAGAAGGAGGGCCATCTCATATCTCTCAACGACCCTGTAGCCTAGTTGGTAGCGACCCTGCCTGCGAGCGAGGGGTCCCGGGTTCGATTCTCGGCCGGGGCAGATAACTTTATGTGACAGAAAAATATTTGTACTCGGGTCATGGGTGTGATGTGTTATATGTATGTGTCGTCCATGCCACCCGCGACACGGAAACCTACTGCGGTGGTATGAGTGTGAAAGCGTTTTTATATGAGAAGAAAGTTGCAAAAGTGTCCAGCTGTTTACTGAAGATAGAGGTTCCAATAATGGCCATTTCAGAATGGCGTTAGTGTGTGAAAAATAGATATATGAACATGGCTGTTGTAGACGGAGTGGAGTTTGCCGAGTTATGCCGTGAGTTATCTATACTAATATATAAAGAGGAAAGATTTGATTTTTTGTTTGCATTGAATATGCTTCGAAACTACTGAACCGATTTGAAAAATTATTTCACTGTTGGGAAGCTACACTATCCCCGAGTAACGCTATATTATATTTTCAAAAAAATTAGGGATCCTTTATAAAACTCCAATAAGGTGTAAAAAAATAAGAAAACCGAAGCAAAGCGAGGGCGGTTACTCGTGTTTGATAAATAGATGTTGGAACATAGCTGTTGTAGACCGCACCGCAGCGTCACCCGTAATTGGACGCGTTTTTACGGACACTTTTCATACACAGAGATGGCCCTTCTTCTACTCTATTCTCCATGGTTGCTGGCCAAGAAAAAAAATAGGTATTAAGTGAGCAGACGAGACACCTGATAAGTTTATCCTTGTGGTCTATTAGGTATATAAGAAACGAGTAACCGCCCTCGCTTTGCTTCGGTTTTCTTAGTTTTTCACACCTTATTGGAGTTATATTATTGGAGTTATATAAATTATCCCTAATTTTTTTGAAAATATAATATAGCCTATGTTACTCGGGGATAGTGTAGCTTCCCAACAGTGAAAGAATTTTTGAAATCGGTTCAGTAGTTTCGGAGCCTATTCAATGCAAACAAAAAATCAAATCTTTCCTCTTTATATATTAGTATAGATAAAGCACACAGCCTCACCTAAACTCTCAAGGGTGATTCCCTCTGATTCATCAGCATCCGGACATGACTGTCGGGCGGTTTCGTTCCAGTACCTGGTGACGTGAAAAATCGACATTATCGAACTTAATGATTAATGAAAACAAATTCATCAACAACTAATCCACCACAATTTTCAAAAACATAAACGTGTACTTATGTACGCGCGTGAGAAGTTATACTTCTTTGGCATCATTAAATAAATATTTAACATTAATAATTTCATAATATTTAGTATTAATTATATTAAATAATAATATTTTAATTTATATCAATAAACTTAATACATGACTAATGGAGGTTCTATTTTGTTGGTAGCGCTTTGCGGGCAACTTCACAGTGATGCGCGCGCATCTTTTTGCGAGCAACTTCATCCTGTTACTTTTGTGTTACAAATCTTAAAATTTCACTCTCATCATTTTTTCATAACGCGCCTAAAGAAGTATAATTTCAATAAAAAAGTATGTTGTAGATTTGGTTGACTATATCTCGTTTAAAACATACCTACTCGTATGAAAATATACTCTTAAGGGAAGGTACCGACCCCAAAAAAACATCTGGAGTTAAAAACTTGTGGGTTGTCTTCAATAACATTATCATAGGTAAAAAGGCGGTTGTCTTTCGCTGCCGTCTGCCATAGCCTGCAGAATTGCACCTTTATCCACATAAAGACGGGCAATCAGGCATACGGCCCACCTGATGGTAAGTGGTCACCGTCACCTATAGAGACGTGCAACATCAAGGGAGCTGCAAGTGCATTGCCGGCCTTGAATGATACGATGGATACCCTTTAAAGAACACCATATCGTAGCACACAGGGAATGCCTCACAATCTCACATGGAAGCTTATTACCAAGCTTGCAGGTTTATGGCAGGAAGGAACGAAAGAAACGAGCTTACTTAGAAGCGAGCTGCTCGAGGAACCTCTCCTTCTGCAAGTCTAGCAACGCTCGCGACAGGTCCTCCTGCAGCCGCGAGCCCTGCGCCACCGCCAGCGCGTACGGCTGCTCCGCGAACACCTCGCCCACCTCCGTCAGGTTGCAGTTGCGGGTTAACTCGTATCTACAAGTAATGTTCGTTTACACGTATTAGGTAGGTACAGTCGGCCGCAGAAGTAGCTTAACATATTAGTACCTTGTCACATTACATTTCTTGAATTTGTCATAGATGTTGCTAGGAAACCGTCGAAACAGTTACTATTACAAAGTACTAAAATGTCAAGCTACTTCTACGGCCTACTGTACCTAGTTAAGTAGTTAACTAAATTTTAAGTAAATTAATACGTGTAAACAGACAATTTAGTAGTTAAAATTTAGTTATCAAGTAGACAAGTAGTTTAGAAATTATTCTGTTTTTTAAGTAGGTGGGCAGGGCTTATCACTTAACACGTTTGGACAGGCACTTTTTAGTTAAAATTTAGTAAAATGCTTAAGTAATTAAGTAGAATTGTATGAACTAAAGAGCTTTACTAAATTATTACGTGTGGACGCGCACTAAAATTATTCACTTAAAATTTAGTTATCTACTTAACTACCTAATACGTCTAAACCGGACTTAAGAGATAAGAGAGAAACCAAGTATCGTTTGGTGGCTGACTTAAGCAAGGGTTCATAGTATACTACGCGTTCACTTCAAGTTTGCCCTCGTCGACCAATATGATGTCACAGCTCACGGTACCTACTCTAGACAAAAAGTAATCAAATAATTTCATTAACTTATTTAGCAAAGTAGCTGTGCACCGCGGTTTCAACCGCGTTAATTTGTGGATAAAACTAACTACTAAAATATATGATGTTATATAGCCTATAACCTTCCTTGATAAATGGACTATCAAACACAAAAATATTTTTTCAATTCGAACCAGTAGTTCCTGAGATTAGCGCGTTCAACCAAACAAACTCTTCAGCTTTATAATATCTATTAGTATAGATTACGTTTGTCACTGCGTGGGATATGGGACGAAAGCGTTGAAGCTAAAACTTATTTGTATGTCTTGTTCACTTTTACTACTTAATGCAAACCTGAGTGTAGTAGGAACTAAGCCTTGTTTATAAATATAAAATCAAAAGACAAAAAACTGTTGAGTAGTGTAATCTGTAACCCGATAGATACAGCAAAAATTTGGTCGTCTATTTACATAAAAAACACTTACTTAATTTCAGCAGAGTCATGTATAAAGGCAAAGTCTGCCTCCGTGTGTTCGTTGACCTGGCGAAACCCTGTCTTGGCGTCCGGGACTGGGCCTAAAAGAGAAGGGAAGTTGGTTTACTGGCTTTACGATCGCTTTAAGTCGATGATTTGCGGTAGTACCTAATGTTGAGAGAAGTAGTGATGGGTTTAGTGCGTGGTGGTCGAGCATGAGAAGTTTTGGTAGGTGATGGTAGAAGGTAAACCATTACCCGAAGCATTAATAGCGAGTAGGATGTGGCCGTACTGCTCCCGGATGGGGTAGTCCCACACGCGGTACTGAGCCTGGTCTGAAGTGGCATTTAGGGTGATTTCCTTCCAAACCCTAAAACATATCACCAATCTATACATCTATACTCCATACAAATAAATAAAATTGAAGTGTCTGTTTGTAATATTAAAATAACCGCTTTTTAGTAAGTGCATTTAGATGTATATACGATACATATTATAGCAAAAAACATTTTTTACAATTTTTGTCTGTCTGTCTGTGGGTCTATCTGTCTGTCTGTTTGTTCCGACTAATCTCTGAAATGATTGGACCGATTTTGACAGGACTTTCACTAGCAGATAGCTGATGTAACAAGTAGTAACTTAGGCTACTTTTATTTTAGAAAAAAGATTGTTTGTTAGGTGATACGAAGTTCGGCGGGTCAGCTAGTTTTTTATAAATATTTCTATATCTTCAAAGCAATCCCACATGACCCGGAAATCCTGTATCCTTAATATATTTCATGTGGGGTGTACCGAATAGGAAGGGGGCAGGATTTGGTATGTTTATAGGTAATTTTGTCCATAAAATTTCTTATTTTTTATGCGTTAAGAGTTCGAGAAGTTTTACACGCTCTTGGCTACAAAATTCTGATTTGCCTCCTTAAAAAAAAGAACAATGAGACAAAAACAGAAAAGCGTCGAATCACAATTCGTACGATATCATACGTGACGAACAATATAATAATAACATTGTACAAATCACGGACCTGAAAAAAAGACGGACGTAACCTCGTCTAATCGAGAGTGAAGCATAGCAATGGCTGCCCGCTTATCACGTGTGCGTAATTTTTGATTCGCGATTGAAGCAGTGAAGTGTCAATGTGTGGGTGTGTGTACTTGTACGAATAGAGAGTTGGTATTACTACGGGTGCTTCACTGAATTTGTTCTTGGGATTACGTCCGTTTTTTTTAGGTCCGTGGTACAAATACATTAAGATTGCACTATGTCAAAATAACACCTCGACCATTGTCCGCGTAGTATCGTAACATAACATGATTCGAACTTCTTCTCTATCTCTCCTCTCCCCTAACGCTCATGACATACCTACCTACCATGACAAATGATGTTTGTTCTGCAGTGGCGTAGCGTGGGTTCCCGCCGCCTGGGGCCGACTGAAAATTTGCCGCCCCCCCCCAATGATCTTTGCCGCCCCCATGTTATTTAAAATATTTTTTTTTATTCATTAAAAAAATCACTTTTCTTGTTTTTTCCATAGCAGAATTTACATTAAAATTTTAATAAAAAATAATTCATTTTAATGTATATTTTTTTTATTTAAAAATCGAGTGGCTTGCCGCCCCCTCTTCATGTGCCGCCCGGGGCCATGGCCCCCCGGCCCGCCCCACGCTACGCCACTGTTGTGTCTGTTGTTCTGTTACTCCAGAAAAAGCAAGTTTTAAAACATACCTGTAAAGAGTATCTTCAGCAAACTTCATGTTAATGAAGTACTGGTGGATTGTGGAACCTTCTACCACTGTGTAGTTTATCCTGGATTGTCTTGCAAGCTGCTCCAATGACGATACTGGAGTCTATTGGAAATTAAAGGTACCTACATTTTTTTGATTACATTGCTCGTGATATTTAAATAGCGGTGTGTGGTACCAACGACAAGGCTCTAATGTCGTCAGGACAATGGAAGCTTACAGATTACGGAAATGCCATAATTATGCAATAAAAATGGTTGTCTGTAAAGTCGGTTTACGGACGGTAGTTTAACGTAACAACGTCATGACAAAGCTCCGCTCCGCTCCGCCCCGCTCCGCTCCACACAACTACGATCGCCTACGGCATCGGCTACGATACGCCGATCGTGCCTCTCTCTTTCGCTTTTGCCGCTCTCTCGCTCGCGGAACGCGACATTTTTTCATATATTCGCCCGGCGCTCATCGTTTTAATAGACGTTATCACGTCAATAATTTCAAATTTTTTTATTGTTGACACGGAAACTCAAAAAATAAAGAATAAAGAAAGAAGCTATTTTCTCGTATTGTAAAAACAATATCAAATAAAATCTTTATTAGATAAAATATGACAACAATGCATCATTGCATAGGTACCTTCTATTATTTGAATGACTTTAGGGTGAATATCAGAAACGTGCATTTTTTTTTCAATTTTGGTGGTGAAATTTTTCTTCAGTTTTCGTAAAAAATGAGGACCTGTTATAAGAAAAGTAAGTATAACAATTAGTCTTTCTTTTCTTATACAAAGTTCTCATTTTTCACGAAAACTGAAGAAAAAATTTCACCACCAAAATTGAAAAAAAAAATGCACGTTTCTGATATTCACCCTTTAGAACTTTTAACATAAATAATTTTAACATAATCACCTGCATCCTCTCAACAGTAAGGAACGCTGCCAGGTTGGCGGTGAAGGTGGCCAGCATGAGAACCACGAACAGCCAGTAGGCTGCCACCAGGGTGCGCCCGGACAGGGCCTTGGGCGCTTCGCCCCCGCCTTGCGGTGTGAACGATGTTAGCGCGAACCAAAAGCTCTCTTTGAGAGTGAAGTTCCTGCAGAGATTATTAAATTTAGTGAAGACGTCATTTGCGGATCCATGGGGATAGGAGACTCCCCCTCCCCCCCCGCCCCAAAAAAAATAATGTGGGTACGTCCATCCTTGATAACAATTTTTAAGCTGGTTCAAGTCCCAAAATTTTAGTGTACAATTTTATATAATAAATTGACTAAAAAAACACGCTGGATGGGATCTTAGGTACAAAAATTTCGGTAACGTGCTACGTTATATAAGTGTTATTCATAGCTGACATTTTTTGTATGTTTATTATATGAACCGTCGTATCTATCCGTTTACCTACCAGTTTCATCGTGTCTTAAACTTTAAAAGATAACCAAACCGGAGGGGAAAAATTGATCCCCTTATTCCCTTATTCGTGAAGAAATGTCTAGCAAGCTTACAGTCACATACCTGCAAGGATACGGATACGCTTCAGGGTTGTTCCTCGCAGAATACGGAGAATACTTCTCCAGCAGCCAGATCATGAAGCCGGTGAGCAGCAGCGCGCCCACGATGCTCAGCCACACCTCCGTGCGCAGCACCGTCATGAACTTGAAGAGAGAGGTCTTGCGGATTGGTCTTCGGATCACTGGATAGATGACAAAGACGAATCGTTTATTTTATAGATACGTTATGCCCTTACAAATCAACCAAAAAGTCTGTTTCGAAAAGAGCTACCACACACGCGTTTATATTTTGTTTCACTGCAATCACATTGGTATAATACACGAAGGCATTTTAACGCTGTAAGTCAAATGTCAAGCACTTCTGATAACAACTAAAGCGTGCGTATCGTCTTTTACTGACAGCGCGACTACGAGCAGAACGGTCAATTGCCTGTTCTTACGCTCCTCATCGTCGGCGCGCTGGTGAGATATCTACCTCTTTTTACATTATAATATCATTGTTTTATGATACATTTTTACATGCTTGCCAAGCCTCAGCAAGCCATCACAAGCGGCAAGCAAAGTAATTGGTCGTTTGCCTTGGCTTGCGTTGGGTTGCCGACGCTTGTGACCAATAAAATGTGGTGTCGCAACCAACTGCAGCAAGGCTTGCCGAGACTTTGCAAGCATGTAAATGCAGCTTTATATAGACCAGCTCTCGCAGTATGTAGTCAAATAATTGTGTTATTGTTTGTTTTAACGCGTTAATCTATGTAACGGGCAGTGGGATTCGAAAAAAATTGTGTATGACAGCAACATTCTTATGAAAGGCTATACAAAAAAGATTAGTTCGGGGGTTAGAAGATATTCAAAGCGAAGTGAGGGCGACATACTAGTATCTATAAATTTACATAAAGAAAAATGTACTTGGGTGAATTTCCCAAGTGCATTTTTGAGACGGCGAGGTTGAAAATTAATGTGTGGAGGTAAACTACAATTATGCATAATTTTATATAGGTAGTTTAAATAGTGATCTACACGATAGTAAAGTATTCAGAGGTATTTAATACATAGATTCTTAATAAAAAAATATCTAAGACCTAAAATCTAATTCCGGTGTACTGTCCGAACTCCATTTAGTTACATATTTTATTAATTTAATTTTTTTTGGTAAATAAATTTAATTGAAAAGGAATGTTTTTTAGAAATACATTAGATAACACAACTAATATATATTTACGGAGCAATTTAAGATAGTACAACAGCTCTTAAAACATCTCTTAAAAATGTCCTACAAAAAAAAGCAATACCGGTGGCGCATTTTGTATACTTCATAACTTGTTACAACACGATTTAGAAGACACCTTACTGGCTCTCCCCGCGCCGTTCAGTTGTGCTCTTGCAAACTGCGTGTTTGGATAACCGATTTGCTGCGTAATTTTCCTGTCAAACACGTAAGTACTCACTGCGGTGGCGCAGGAATACAAAATCATCCAATTCCGATGTCATGTATATTAGTAAAAGTACAAAGC
The DNA here is from genome assembly GCA_951805285.1 of Thymelicus acteon. Classification (NCBI taxonomy): domain Eukaryota; kingdom Metazoa; phylum Arthropoda; class Insecta; order Lepidoptera; family Hesperiidae; genus Thymelicus; species Thymelicus acteon. The sequence continues at coordinate 18,633,647 of OX638214.1, read as the reverse complement.
AGATTATCAAGAAATTTTATGGAGGCTTCCATTAAAGGTTTTCAGCCATAACTGTGAAATAAAAGTTAACCTGTGAGTAACGGTTTTTTTTAAAATTCAAGTTTTGACTCTAATTCTAAGTCCGGTGGCCTAATCTCGGTGGCTCCGGTGGCAAACCAAAGCGCATAAGGACGTGTATAGACCAGTGCCGATAATTTTTGAAACGAAAAGAAATAATCGTAGGATGAAACCCATTGCAAAAGGAAGAGAATATAACGAAAATTAAAGAAAAAATAATTTACGGGCGATCTGAGATCGGGAGGTGAGGGAGGGGGGGTTCAAGGGTAAAAAATAGTTTATCTCAATTTCCGGCAAAACTACAAGTCCTATAGAAAAAAGTTAAATAGCAATGTTGTAAGTAATAAAAAGATCTACAGCTTTTTTATTTACCCTTTTTATACATTACGTCAAAATTAATGTGAAAAATTCAAATAACCAAGTTTTTGGTTTTTATTTCTATCTTTTACAAAAAAAAATTTTTTTCACGAAATTTGGTGAAAATGAAATGACAACTATTTTCGAAAAAAAATTTCGGATTTCAGTTTTTAATTTTTTTTGTCAATCATTGTGTACAATTTTGAGTTATTTATTAATATTTACACTTTAATTAATCGAAAAACGTAAGATTCCATGTTAAAATAACTTTTTGTAAACGTAAGATTCCATGTTATTTTAACATGGAATCTTACGTTTACAAAAAGTTAGACAAAAAAAATTACAAATCCATAAAACATAAAGATTGCAAAAAACATGCGAAAATAGTTGTCGTTTCATTGCATTTTCGGAGAACATTTACTATAGTAGTTTATAGTTAGTAGTAGTGGTAGTTAGTAGTTTATAGTTTTTTATATACCATTAGAAAGTAGAGATTACAACGAACAAAAATCTCACCGATTTTTTAAAAAAGTAGATATTTTGACGTGAGAATTTTCGATTGAAAATTAGGTACCAAAAACTTGGTTATTTGAATTTTTCACATAAATTTTGAGGTTATGTAAAAAAGTGTAAATACAAAAGTTGTAGATCTTTTTATTACCTACGACTTTGCCATTTAACTTTTTCCATAGGGCTTGTAGTGTTGCTGGAAATCGAGATAAACCATTTTTTACCCTTAAACCCCCCTCCCCCCTCCCAACCTTAGATCGCCCGTAAATTATTTTTCCTTTAATTTTTGTTTTATCCTCTTCCTTTTGCAATGGGTTTCATCCTACTATAATTTTTTTTTTCACTTTTTACCGTTTTTGAAGCTATCGGCACTGGTCTAATAGGCCACAGAAACACAAGCGTGTCTAATCACCGCTTAAAGGAGTCCGTTCATCTAGACTCCTACTCTTCAAAATGTATCTTTAAAGTATTAAAATATCGCTCACCTAATAATATAATGGCACATCTGCAAAAAATGCGAAATTGAGTTTATATGATATACGTGTTTAAAAGTGCATAATCTACATAGTGATAAATATTTATTAATGTCTATACTAGTAACCAAACCCATACAATCTGTAAAAAACGTAAGAAGAACCCATAAATTAATTTTAAACATTTTTATATAATTTGTGAAATTCGCTTCTGTAAAATATGACAAATTTAGATGTGCCGTTGTATTACTAGGTGAGCTATATGATCTTGCCTTTATTATTTCTCATTGGCATAATCAATTTCGGTGGATCAGATTCTAATTCCAGTGGTCCTAATTTTGGTGGCATTTGATAGTGTAATTTCAAAATATCTCCGGAACTAATAATTTTTTTTTCGATCTCTACTATTTGACTAATTATTACTACTATTTACAAATTATTTATGCCAAATAAAATGTATTAGAAACAGCAGGTTTAAATTTAATCAATTTCGGTGGCTCGGATTTTAATTCCGGTGGTCCTTTAATAATTTCGGTGGCATTTGATAATTTCAAATGGAAATATCTCATGAACTAACAAAAATTTTTCGATCTCTAGTATATGATTAAGTAGTACTAATATTTACCTATTATTTAAGCCAAAAATTTTTATCAGAAACAGCAAATTTAAATTCGCCACTGTAATTAGGCAAAATTCGTGTTTGTTGAAATTGACCCACTTGCCTATCTGGCTAATCACTCCTAGATTGATTAATGCATTCATTCATCCACTCTTCCATTAGTCACTCATTCATTAACATTTGCGATTGACGACCCTGTAGCCTAGTTGGTAGCGACCCGAAGCGAGGGGTCCCGTGTTCGATTCCCGGCCATGGCGGATATTTATGTGACAGATAAATATTTGTACTCGGGTCATGGGTGTGATTGTGATATGTTATATGTGTCGTCCATGCCACCCGCGACACAGGTAATAACCTACTGCGGGGGTATGAGTGTGTTAGCGTTATTATTTTATTCATCACTTTAAAGGGATTGTCTACTAACCTTAAGGTCCATAAGTATAGGTAAACCTTACCAGACCAGTCTTTCCCACTGGGCACTCTGGGCACGTGCCCAGGGCCCCGTGGTCGACAGGGGCCCCCTAGTTCCTGCCAGATCACTAAACGATAAACGATATTTATAACCGAAAAACTTTTTTAATTCGAATAAATCGAACCTAAATTTCTGACTACAGTACATTTACTTATTAGCTTTTGCATAAATCTAGAGGCTTGCTTATCTACTTTCTTTGTTTATTCTAACAAAATAGTGTTCTGACAAAGTCATTGGGGCCCCATTATCCTAATATGCCCAGGGCCTCTAGTAAGTTAAAGACGGCCTTGGTCCTTACCAATCAATATCCCAGTCTGCTCGAAGTACGGCGCTACGAAGTCTATCACTTCCTCTCTCTCAGCTGTCATGGTCAGCGCAGCCACTGATATGTCTGTTTCCTAGCACAAAAAAGAAGAATTTACTTTGTGGATATTTCTTGTTGAAGTTATTAAAGTTATACTTCTTAATCTTCTTATACGACTTGCAAACAGGTTGCGTTAAACGTTTGCGATACCATGGAAGGGGTATGAAAGCACTGGATAGATGGCCTTAGCTTCTTATTATCTTTACCTCTTTTAAAATTTAATGTTATTATGCAAATCTCACAGAGTCTCAACAGCGTGATTCAGGTTCGTGAACAACGCCATCTAGTTTGTACTTGTGAAAACATACGTAGTACTCAAATAATATTTTATTATATTAGTGACTTGAATATTTTGATAACTGATATTATATGACGGTGGAAGTTCAATCGATCGTCGAGAATGACGAATTTATGATTAATGTTTCTTTTTTTTATTTTTATTTAGTACAAAAATAGTTTTTGAAAGTTAATTAAAAGTGATACACGTTATTTAATTAAATAAAATATTTATTTAATTATGTCAAAGAAGTATAACTTCTCACGCGCGTACAAAAGTACACGCACCCTTTTTTATTTATTATAGCGCCTCCAGACTCACGGCGAGTATTCTCTGGGAGAAAGCTCACCGAGACTTCTCGCGAACACATGATACTGCTCAGAATCTCATTGTAGTCTCTTTTTTCAGTTTTCTTTTTTCAGTCTCTTTAGTCAGTTCTCGCCGTTATACGATATGGACGATTTGACTTTGAGAGCGCAGCGGCTTTAAATGTATGCATTATCATCTTGGAAAGGTTTTTGTATGTTTATGATAACTATATGATAGCTATGTAAATAAACATTTAGTAAACGTATAATTAAGATGTTTTTGCTTTGCTTTGTTTTATTAACGCCACACACGCAGGATTCTGCAGTTTTCATTTCATACTGACACCGAATGACCGAACAAGAATGTGATAGCAATGGCCGCCCGCTTACCATGTGTGCGTAATTTCTGATTCGCGATTGAAGCAGTGAAGTGTCAATGTGTGGGTGTGTGTACTTGTACGAATAGAGAGTTGGTATTACTGTGGGTGCTTCACTGAATTTGTTGTTGGGATTACGTCCGTCTTTTTTTAGGTCCATGATATAAACATACTCCTCTCATGAGGTCATCGATGATTCCATCCCAAGAGCCATTGGGTAATCTTCTCCCGAAGGTTCCAGATTTGGGTGTAATAATCTCGTAGTCGAAGTTCATCACCTAAAACCGTATAAATTATTCACCGTTGTAGTGTACGAGTATGTACCTACCTATTAAATTGCACACGAGTTACACGAGTAGAGAGGGTAGTCCTTTATCCATTCATCAGTCTTGGGACAGATACAGACCTGTAAGGCTATTCTGTTTTGTAACTCGACAGCGGAATCCGCGATGAGTGTCAAACTTCAAACGACTAAAGATAGGATTTTGACACTCATCGTAGATTCCGCTGTCGAGTTACAAAACAGAATAGCCTTTCTGAACGGACGTGCGCTCGTGTAGACAATAATAATATAATTATGAACTTTGGGCACTACAAGCGTTGTAATTCTAATTGACTTATTCCTTAGAAACGATGCTTGAAATATCGTCAACTGCTCGAGTATCAGAATGTCAAACAAAGTAGTTTAAAACACGAAAAAAACAAACAAAAAATCACTTCTTTCACAATCTCATTACTGGTCCTCCTCAAAACTTAACAGTCATAAAAATGATAGTGTGGAAAAGATTTTTTTTAAACAATACAAAGTCGATTAGATCCGAGCATTGACGGAATTCACGCAATAAAGGGTTACGTTGATTCCCTTTCTGATCGAACTACCGCTGATGATGATGATAAGACTTCTTCAATTCGCATAGCACCAGATGAATTTCTTATGATATACCTAACCGAAACATAAAAGCCTTTTTAAGTTGAAAGAATAACCCATTACCACGTTCATTGGAGCCAGCCTTCTTTAGAGTCACCATGAACAGTGATACATAACTGAGACTCTAACGCAAGGATTATATAAGTATTATTATATAGATTATATAAGATTATACACCGTGTTCCTGAGGTTGTGCACGAACTTCGGCCTGTTATTCAGATCATTAAATTGGTCATCTTTCGTTATGGATTCATTATTGAATTATTTTTTTTTTTCATTTTCATACAAACTAAATACTTGAACGTAAATTGCCTAATTTGTAATCTCTTTACGCAAGCTGGCAACGTCGCATTATGATTGATATGAAACTTTGACATTAGTAAACTTTTATTGACGTTAACAATTATTTCTCATCGATTTTGCTGTCTGTGCGACCAGTGACATTAATAAAACCAAATAGGTAATAATACTAGTTCGAAAAGTTTTACGATGTTTGTTTACTTTAAGGCCCATTTAGACGGAGAGTTTCTAGTATCTATCGTACACTACTATCACTGGTAATAATCAACATAACATTATCGTATCAAACGTGTTTACATACAGGAAAGAACTAAATTCTCACCTACGATTATCTCATATGACATTCGTAACTTATCGATCAAGGCGATAATTTCCTACGTCTATTTAGGTACAAATTGTACGTAAGATTACTTACGACAATCTCGACTTGTATTCGACTCACATTTTTCAAATTCATACGTGTATCATACAAGACGGTTGAAAACGTTTTGAGTGCGAAATTTGTCATTGGAGTTAAGTTTACAATCAATATTCCATTGCGAGGAAATTTTCGTCAAATAGCGAGGGGTGTAAATGTAAGAACGATTTTTTTATTAATTCGATCGTGGCTTCTTCGAGACGAGAAGCTCTCCGTCTAAATGGGCCTTTATTGACAAGTCAAGCCAATAATGACATGACATTTAAAATGAAACAAGTATAATTTGAATGATTATGACCGTACTAAGCGGCAACATAGCACAAATAAAGACCCTTTTACAATGTACACCCAGATTAAATGGAATTACCAATAACTTAAAAACTAAGCTTTATAATGCACTAGTACCTGTATAAGATATGTTTAGTAAATGCTATAGAATCATTTGGTAAAGTTTTTGCACAACCTCAAAAACACCCGGTATAACCCCTGAGTGATAATATAAGCAATCATTAGATGCACTTACTTCTGCAAGTTTGGCGATCAAATCAATGCAATATCCTTGGTATACTGGGTTCCCATTCTCATCCACCATTTGGACTCTTGTGTCCGGGTCTAACTTAGGCATAGTCCATGGTATTGCCTGTAAAAAATAATATTGTGGTTAGAATAGACGTTTCTACTCATAACTTAAGGTCGATGCATACGTAACGTAGACGGGACGGGGACGGGACGGGACGTGAAGTTTTGGAAACATCGCGGCATGTTTCATAGAAAGTGTAAACGATAGCGCATACGCCACGGAGGCACGTACGGGACGGGAACGGGGCACGCACGTATATTTATGCCCCGTCCACGTCCCGTCCACGTTACGTATGCAGCGACCTTTAAAATATAATGTTAATAATCCTGTAATTCTTAGTAGTAAGGAGGTCATCAATCAACGCTTGTAAAGAATTGCCATTGCAGCCTCAATTAAAAAATGTCAGCGTTAAAAAGTAGAAATGCGCCGATAATGAGTTGATTCGTTAAAATGTAAGTTGCCAACACTTGACTATAACTATCCATCCACTAGTGATGAAATAAGTCGTTAAATCCTGACATTCTTTTTTCCTTAAAACCACTTTGACATAGAGGAATCAAGCCCAAATAAACAGTAAGTATATTGTATTACGAATTTTACCGATGAAGTTCCAATTCTAAAGAAGTTTTTCAACGGTTCGAGGACAGCACCCGGCAGTAACTTCAGGTCTTCGTTGGCAGTCCACTTGGCAATAACCTCCAGACCTTCGCCTGGTTTATATGCTGATAAGACTAATTTAGAGCGCAGGAATAGGCTGTTTCTGTGGAAATTAAAATTATCAGTTTCCTTAACAAGTATATCTTTAATTTGTTACCATTTTTCTCTCTAAAACCTTTGCTCGTCTTTCCTAGCTAAAGCTTTAGCTACTTAGTTATGATTCCATCTTCAGTTTTCTAGCCTTTCTCGTACATTTTGCCTTTATCTATTACAGCAAATGGTCCTTCGAGCCGATTTTTTTATTACTCTTAGCAGTCAGCTCTCTGATATATTAAAATATAAATTACATTTGGATGTTCAGATGTTTTACCAAAAACTTTACCTGTTTTCATCCCAAAAGAAAACTGTTTCATTATTAAGGTCAGTATCTTCAGTCAGCTGCTTGTACAGCCGATCCCTGGTCACGTTCAGACCTTCACCCAGCTCTTCACAGTTCACTTTTGTTGTGAATTGAAGGTCTACATCCAGCTTTGTATATACTTCCGTCATATATTGTATTAGAAAGTTCACGACATTTTGTTTCCTCTAAAAGGAAATAAATACTCTTTAAAAGGTTACAAAAAATCGCCGATATAGTTTATTCTGGTGACTCGTGCATCCAAATGGAAATTCTGGATTTATTTCTATATTATGCCAAATATTTGAAATAGAATAAGTTTTTAACTAAAAACATAGCCATAGGACTTAGGTCATTCGATTTGGAAAATTGCCACATAAAATAGCACTAAGTTAACATTCTGTTATTATCGTTAGTTATATTTATAATTATTGAATTTATTTATATTTATAATGTTACAGCAACAACATTACCTAAATGTCACGTGAACCAATACTAATCATTTCGTCCCAGTCATTTTGTGTACTGTAATTCCAATAATTGCTTAAATCTACCTTAAAATCCCGTGGACAACCACATTCTTCCCGTATGCTAGCCAACTTGCAGCATTCAATGGCATCAGCCTGCAAAATCATAGTAGGCAACACCAGCTTCGAAACATCTAGGGTATCATAATCTGTCAGAACCAAATTCCACCTGAAGTCTCGACGCACCAACTTTTCTCTTACTGCCTGTGGAAGAAGTATCAATTATCCAATCCTTTTTGAGTTATAACCATTGTTGCCCCAACAGAGACTTTTCGCTCGATATTCACATGCTGATTTTAGTTAAACGATGAATGGCTTCAACCCATTAATGGCCCACTACTGAGCACGGGTCTCTCCTCTTGAGGAGGCCTAGAGTATACTCCACCACGCTGCTCCAGTGCGGATTGGTGGAGGGGTTAGTGGCCAACCCGAGTGTCGAAAGTTTTCAAACCGCCCGAGGGCCTCCGACATGGCTTAACGACTGTTATCTTATGATAACAACCGGGACCGACGGCTTTACGTGCCCTCCGAAGCACGGAAACGCTCAAGAAATTTTTGCCACTAGCGGTCACCCATCCAACTACCGACCGCGCCCGCTGTTGCTTAACTTTGACGATCACATAGGATCGACGCAAGCCGCCGGGCTATGAGCGCTTCACGAAACGATGAATGATATTTATTATTCAAAAGTAGCTACAATTGAGACTACAGTTACACTTAAATAAGTATTCTGGTACTGATACTGATAAAAGCCATTGCAGTTGACTTTTAACGAAAGAAGCGAAAGGTTCACCTTTTTTACTAACCACCATTGACAAGATCAAACCAAATGTCTGGACGTCAGCTAAATAATGGACATACCCGCACATAGGTTTTCATCACAAAACTACTGCGTCCTACGATGACGTAGAAGCTTGGATCGGGTCGCATGGCTCTCAACGAGTTGGCAGACTCCCTGGTCAGGCCGGCATTCACCCACACACGAGTGTTTGATTGCCCCAACAGCACGTACAGAGTTTGGTCGACATCTGCCGAGAAAAACGTTAAAATATTTTTTCGGAAGAAGAAAGATTTACCTTCTTCAAAAGAATAAATTTTCATAGAACAGTTTCAGTTCTCAATTAAACGCAAAGCAAACTCGATAAAAGCGGAACTTTAGCGATAGAAACATAAACTAAAAGAAGATCAGCAAAAACAATGTCTGAGCTGCTTATCTTTCAGATTAATTTTTGCTACATTACAAGTTCCTTCAACTTGGTTGGACAAGGTATGTCTTGAGTACGTTGGGTAAGCATGAAGAACATAACTTACCAGCTTCGCTTTCCAATATAAACACGGCATCAGTAGCATTCCTCAAAGCTAGATACTTGTCCAAAGCTGTCACTAGCTGCTGAGATCCTAGTGCAGTTCTCAGCAATGGTATGCCCCCCTCTGTGGCGAGGTCCTCCAGCAAGGTCCAAGGAGCCCAGGAAAGATCGATTATAGCTGATACTCCTTTTGAAATAGCTGAACATACTGAAAAGGGGAAAGTAGCTTGAAATATTCATGGTTACCAGCAACGTTAATAATGTGTTCACCATCGAGGCTAATGGTAAACTAGAAGAAACGTAATTGAAGAAGCCTCCACGCTGCTTCAGTGTGGATTTGTGAAGGTGCAAATGGCCAATCCAATTTTCGGAATTTTCCCTCCCGCAGAATGTCTCTGACATTAAATTAAAGACTGCTAGCTGTTACCAACCGAGATTGACGGCATAATGTGTAGGTACTCCGAGGAAGCAGGGAATCGCTCTAGGAAGCGCTATAGGAATTCTGCAACTAGTGGTCTGGGTGACTTCTTCTGGGTTCTTCTTTTTATGCTACTAGTCGACAGACGAGCTGATGATCCTCTTGATGGTAAGTGGCCGTCGCCTATGGACATCAGTAACACCAAAGGCATCACTGATACGTGGGCAACGTACCAAGAAAAAGAGACAATGAAAAAAAGAGTTTATTACACAACATTCAACTACAAACCGCGCAGTTTTCTTTCTTTTTCTTCTCTCTTTCTTGGCCGGCAACGCATCAGTGATGCCTTTGGTGTTGCTGATATTGATGGGCGACGATAGCCACTTACCATCAGGTGGATCGTCAGCTCGTTTGACGTTTATATTGACGACAATGACCACTTAACGTTAGGTTCTTCTCGCTTAAGACAATAAAATAAGACCTTTGGTTTAACATACACTGTCGATAACTCTCCTTTTCATTTTCTCTCTCCAGCTGAATGACATTATCAGATATCCTGACCCCTGGGTTCGATTCCTCAGTAAACTTGATAGCTTCTCCTAGTTTTTGCGGAAGATCGCCTTCGCTGTGTTCCGTTAAAAAGACTGGAATAATATCGTCATTTTAATAATTTATTGTAAATCTACGATTATTAATAGGTATGTAATATGTAGAGTTCGATGTATCTATCGTCCATTCAACTGTATTTTTCCCTACTAGGTACCGTGGACCCAAATCTATGCCTTACGCTTCAATGATATTGATAATTCGCAAGTGCTGCCATCTTACGCTTTTAAATGCAAATAATACACTTAGGAACTCACCAAACCTCAAACTCAGCTCAGCAAAAACGCAGCTAAAATTGACGATCAAAAACACTATTTGTAACTCCATTGTAGCTTACAAATTGTTACACATCGCGCAATTCGGGCACCTTCGTACTTTACTGATGAGTATCGCTGAAATGTACTCTTGTAACAAATAAGGTATTAGAAGACATAGAAACAAGTAAAAGAGGATTCGGAGTTTATCAAACATTAACTCTGCCTTATGTCTACTAAATCGTGAAGCTTCCACCGTTGATTGTTTCTGCGGGTAATCTGATGGAAAAATTAAGTAAAAATGAAGAAATCGAGATAAAATTAAAATTTTGTACCTTAATTTATTACGTTTAAAATCATGATAATTATCACCAGCTATGACTTGTGATAGCGATGCATGGCCGATTACGTATATCACCAATGTGCATTTTAACTTTACAAAATATAAAAAAAATAAACCCACCTTCACGGTAATATTACAGGGTCCTATTAACTTAGTTTTGAGCAAACAAAATGATGGAAACTAAGGCTGTTGATATTGTAAGCTATTCAAGACGTAGCAGTTATAAGGTAGTGTATCAAGAATTTGGCTGAGCGGGAATACTCAGGTTTATTTTAATAACAGACTACCCTCCCTTACCTAACTAGCCCTCGAAAAAAATATTAATTATTTAAACTAAAATAATTTTCTTCATTTAATTATATTCAAAACAATTAATCCGTACTGGACACAGACTGACTGATGTACTTAAATAAGTTTGAGGTAACATTTAGTATTCAATTTTATTTTATTTGTATAAAGAAACATGTTTATGTGATTATTATGTAGTTTTCCGAAGTCAAATGAAAGCGGTAGTTGTAGCCTACAATATACATGATTCTTAATAACATTATGTCTTACAAGTTGCATCTTCCTTCTAGAAACTATGCAAATACAAGCAAAACTGTCTTCCGCATCCATCGCTGCCGCTACCGCTTATGAACAAGTCCGCACCGCTAAATCCAAGTCCATTCAACTGAATTATTAAGACGACAGGCTAACATGTTTAAACAATGCTCCGCCGTCGCAACACAGGCCATCATTTGTTTGCTAATGGACAGCTAGGTGCTCAAATGGTACAAAAGACTTTGGCAAGTTCTTCCGGTTGAAATAAGGAAAGTTTGTAGCAGGTTGTCCTTTAAAAAGAGTGTTGCATCCCATTTTCTTAGTCAATACCTGGATAGTTAGACAAATGTTGTGTTCATGCTTTAATCCATAGCCATTATTATACTATAACATAATACTATTAAAATTTGTGCTTATTTTTATAATAATTTTATGGATTATATATATTTGTAAATATATATATATATATATTTGTATATTATATATATTTGTATATATATATATATTTCCCTCGGTTTGTATTTATTTATTTAATATGAATTGACTGCTTTGTTTACAATCGTATACTTTATATAGATTCTTTTTCAGTAAATATCCAGACATATATATCTACATATATATAATATATAATATAATTATAAAACTCATAGTCAAGTACTTAGTATTTAATACCGCCATCGCTGTTTTTTGCTTTGCCCAAAGGTTGGCTGGTAGAGAATGCTCTTAGCATTAAGCTCGCCTTTTATACCAATTGTATTAGGTACAATAAAGTTTAAATAAATAAAAAATAAAGATATTTACTACACTTTGTAGTACCTAAAATCCTTTAAATGTTTCCTAAAGTAACGAACCAAAACCAAAAACCGGGCAAGTGCGTGTCAGGCCACGCGCAATGTGGGGTTCCAAAGAAGTATGTTTATCGACTATTACTCATTAACTACTTATGCTAACATAGCCGTGATAGTTTTCCTTATTGTATCATATAATTTCTGAGAATTTTTTCACTTGTCCGACCCCAACCGTTTAGCCGGAAGAGGGGGGACACTTCTCCAACCAAAATTAGCACTTTAAAGCCAAATATTTCGCAAACGAACCCCTAAATCCAAAAATGGTCTTACGAGTCCCGTAATATTTTTGAAAGACCTTTTTAACGATACCTCACATTACTGAGTACGTAATGAAAAAAAATTCATCCTCACGTTACCTGAAAAAAATATTTTTCAAATTAGTATTATTCAATATTTTATTCTACGATTTTGGAGTTTTAATAAAATTGTACTTATATCCATGCCAAATTACCGCTTTCTAGAAATAAGGGTCTCAGCGCTATGCCTCATACAAACAGACGGCCGGACAGACGGACGGCCAGACGGACAGACATGAAGAAATTTGATTTGATTTGATTTGATTAAGATTTTATGTAAACGTTTAATCCAGACTGTTGATTACGGAACATTTTATATTAATTACAGATTTTACAGTAACTCTCAACTGACTATCGGGCAGCAGATAGCTTTTTCCGTTGACTGTACACATTATTAATAAAACATTTATAACAACGAGTTAAATCACGTAAGGAGGTTAGATATGATTTTCTAGCGAAGGGTTCGTGGGAGCCAACCATCTGTCACGTGCATAATATAAAGATTCTAAAGGGTAACATAAACCACGTAGGTGTAACTACAGTAAAGACAAAAGAATAGTTAAGTTTGAACGTTTTATTATGTAGATATATCTAATTCATTTTTAGACGATTCCTATTAGTATCTAAACAATCTTAATATTTTTATTTATGTTTATTTGACGTGATAACGTCTATTAAAACGATGAACGCCGGGCGCACGCACAAAAAAATGTAGCGTTCCGCGAGCGAGAGAGCGGCAAAAGCGAGAGAGAGGAACAATCGGCTACGATCGGCGTATCGTAGCCGATGCCGTAGGCGATCGTAGTTGAGTGGAGCGGAGCGGGGCGGAGCGGAGCGGAGCTTTGTCATGACGTTGTCATGTTAAACTACCGTCCGTAAACCGACTTTACAGACAACCATTTTTTTATATAAAAATAAAACAGATCAAAATTAAAAATTAAAAATGACACAAAACTAATTTCTGTTTACTATTAATTATTTTTTAAACTCATTAAAATTAATATTTCATTAAAAGTAACCCTCGTCTAAAAAAACGATTACAATTCTCGAATTGTAGAGATAATGTCTCAGGTAGACATAATCTCTAATCTTATATCTCTACGAGTAATATAAGTAATCTCTACGAGAAATATGTTTTTGACGACCCTGTAGCCTAGTTGGTAGCGACCCTGCCTGCGAGGCGAGGGGTCCCGGGTTCGATTCCCGGCCGGGGCAGATATTTATGTGACAGATAAATATTTGTGCTCGGGTCATGGATGTTATTGTGATGTATATGTGTCGTCCATGCCACCCGCGACACAGGTAAAAGCCTACTGCGGGGGTATGAGTGTGTAAGCGTTTATTATTAATATAAGTAAAATACGAGTTTAAGTAGACTTTACATGCCTCATTTACCGAATTACTCATCGTAATGGTCAGGAGCGGGTTGTTGAGTTTTTTTCGAAAGGACGGTTGCTACTGGCCCTACATCTTCACGCGGACTGAGAAGCGAGCTTGAAATAATTATTGCAAAGATTTTATAAGGATTGATTTACTCTCTTCTAAAAGGTGGTAAGCATTCATAGGGCATCCACTGTGGAGTTCGAACCTCAGTATAAGACGTCAATTGAGTAGGTACATCGAAAAGCGTATAATCCTCCACTGTAATTAAACGATGTTGTGTGAATTGTGACGTCACACTAAATTCAATATGGCGCCCTTTAGAAGACAAAAGTCAAATAAATCATTTATCAATGTCGCATAGCAGTTTTTGTCACATATTGATTGATGAAGATAAACTCATTAATTATTCACGCAACTACTGAACGGATTTTCATGAAATTTAGGACCATGATCTGGAAAGATGGGTACATAATTATTATCCGGGGCAGAGCGCTAGTAGCTACACAGAAAAATTGGACACACTTAACACTTTATTTTAAAAGATGTGTAGGGGAGTTTCTTTCGCCATTTCTTCTCCTCTTGAATAAGACACCTTTGCGAAATGGCGATTTAAGTACAAAATAAATAAATAAATGAAAACGCCAAAGTGCTTTTATTCTACAACACGAGTCGTCTTTATATCTCAGAAGTGGGATAAAGTAACTAGGGGGCTATTTCGATATTTTCGGTACACGGCAACAGGACAACCAAAACACTACGTAAAACTGAAATACCCACGACTCTGTAACATAGTTGGTGGTTCGTGGTGGCCTCGGATTCAATTCCCGACAGGTCTTCCCTGATTTTGTGACAAATTAATGTTTCTCGAATCGTGTCGGTTGTTACTAATTTCCATGTGCCTAACCTAACCATTAGGGCATCAAGTAATAAATGCGTAGCGAGCAAGTTATAGTTACGGGTACTGTACGTCGCCGATTTTATAATATTATTATGTACGAGTAACCACCCTCGCTTTGCTTCGGTTTTCTTATTTTTTTACACCTAGGATTACATTATTCGAGTTTTATAAAGGATCCCTAATTTTTTTTGAAAATATAATATAGCCTATGATATTCGGGGATAGTGTAGCTTCCCAACAGTGAAAGAATTTTTCAAATCGGTTCAGTAGTTTCGGAGCCTATTCAATGCAAACAAACAATCAAATCTTTCCTCTTTATATATTAGTATAGAAGTATAGATAAGCGGACCACTCCATGAGTCTTCCGCCGACATCTATGACGTCATCATGTTATTTACTTTTCTAGTGTACAGACAAAAAACCCAATGAACTAATTTGCCAGCTCCAAAGAGATATTTTGTCGTTCCTTATTGTCTGAAATTAATGCTAACATTTTACTCCATATTATTTAAATCAATCATTTGTTCACCCCTACCCATCTCCTTCATTTGCAACTCTTTCTTTTGATATTTACATATTAAGGTTATCTGGAAGAGATCGCTAGTGATAAGACTTTCTGTTGTACTTATTTTATATTATTATATTTATAATTAGTATTTCTGAAAAATGTTGTTGTACAATAAACAGGATTTATAATGTGTATTATATTTAATTTTTATTATTTTACTAACGCTGCGGGATTTGACCAAACCAGGAATATGAGTTAAAGAAACCAATCAATATTTTTTATAATTTTTTTTTATTACAACAAATTATTATTCATTCTCCTGGCTGCGGAGGCGCGCTGCCGCGTTGGTGACCCTGATGCTGAGCTGCTGCGCGCGCTCCACGATGCTCTTCCTGCTCTTGGAGGAGACGCCGTGCGCGATCTCCGCGCAGTACTTCCTGTTCTGCATCATCAGGATCTCTAGCTCACGGACGTTGTGGACGAGGACCTGATGATATAATATAGGTTTTGTTATTAAAAAATATAAAACAACGCTTGCAAATTGCTTGTGTCGCGGGTGGCGTAGACAAGACAAATAAAACTCAATAACATTCGTTACCTGAGAACAAATCTTTATCTGTCACAAATATCTGTTCCAGTCAGAAATCAAACCCGGAACCCCTCAGGATCAAAATTACAACTATGCCATTGGCATTTTATAAGTTACAAACAGAAATATGCCAGAATCTATGTAGATTGTTTCATTTCCCTTTTTTTTAAATTATAATGCAAAAATTTGTAAATGAAAAAATCAACCTCATTTCGATATCCCGAAACTCTTATGAAATGAAATAAAAATATGCTCTCCTCTTTAAGCCAGTCTGTATGAACGGACACTTGATGTGACATTCAGAGTGGTACAGTGACAAATAATTCGTGACAAAAAATAACAGACTCCAAAATTACTCAACTGGGACCACATGACAAGCACCAGCTTTCAAATTAAAAAAGAAACATAAAATCAGCTCACCCAGTCGAAAGTTCAACGGTAACAATTAAAAAAAAAATTGAAGTTGGTTAAAAAAAATCACATTTCTGTCACATTATTTAGACAGATTGGATCTTAGGTATATAAAGTGTATCTACCAAAATGACCAGATAGCGACAGCCAGCTATATGGAATAGGGTGGTAGAATATACTATTGCAAGGTAACAAATTGTGACTAACATATTGATAATGTGTAACACAGAGTGCCCTTGCTTCCTGTAGATTTAGGATTCAACACAAACATAAGTTAGTGCACTCACCACTTACCATCAGGTGGGATTGTGGTAAAAAAAACACTTGTTATGTCCATATCCTTAAGTAATGGATAACCATTCTATTCATAGCGTGAAGTATGATCTAATGCTAGTCAGTAATGTAAACGAGTGACTGATGCCCCAACTTAGAGTCAGTAACAGTTACTTAAATCGCTCCTTTGTACAGAATTTGTATAGTGATTCTTTACTAAAGAGCGATTAAAGTAACTGTTATGTTTGGTTTACATGTATTAAGTAGTTATCTAAATAGTTACTAAATTGTTTGTTTACACATATAAATGAATTACTTAAAATTTAGTTATCTACTTAACTACTTAATACATGTAAACCAGACTTTAGTGACCCTGAGTTGGAGTGTTAAGATACTCACTTTACGGAAACCATTTGGCAGCATGTGACGTGTCTTCTTGTTGGATCCATAACCTATGCTTGGCATAAGGTACTGGCCCTTGAAACGCCTACGCACCCTGTTGTCGATACCTACAAAATACAATTAAATATACTGGAAAATATACTAAAAAGGATAGGGTATCTATTCTTTTCTATACACTTTCATTTCATATTATATGTAAATTGTGTCTACCTCTATGACCAAATAGTTACAAAAACTACTTGGAATAGGATTAGATAGAATTCAATATAGCAAGGTAACAAATTGTGAATTACGCATTGAGGTCGTATGACACAGAGTGCCCTTGCAGGTATAAACCTATCAGCAGTATCATCATTCATGCATCTATTCCATTAGTGCTTTGGCGTTAACAACTTCAAAATACTTATAATCCTGTTTAGAGTTACAAATAGTCAGAAGCTGCAATGCTACTGGTCTAAATTCCTCATATTCTGAGTCCTAAGCATCAACCCCGGCTTCTGGATGGATGGATAATGGATATAGGTTATGAAGGATTCATATAAAGTTTTAATATTTTAAATGCCAGTGACAATGGTCTTAAGGCGCCTTTTGACCCAGATCCTTAGCGCGACTTAACCACTCCATTGTCTCCATTCAGAGGAATTTAAATCATCATGACTCGAAAATGTGATCGTGGTTTTCAATGTCGTCCTACATTGCTGTAAATCAAGAGGTCTCAGAATCGTTTTCACTCATTATATGACCTTGTTTATCATAAAAATATATTATATTTTCTAATGATACTAAACAAAAATAAAGGTTAGTTTACGAACATAATATTGAATGCAATCTCCATACCTCTGGGTTTACGCCAGTTGCGTTTAAGTTTGTCATAGCGATCTGACTGGTGTCTGATGAATCTTTTCGTCCTCTTTTTGACGATTTGCGGCCTGTATACAGGTCTGATAGCCATTTTGATTGTGTTTCTTAGCGAAAATGCCGCGATGAACCACGCGGTGACACGGCCACACGGAAAGGAAAGAGCTAAAGACAAACACGGACATGTCTAGAGTCTAGACTCTAGAGTATAGTGTGCTTTCTTTGACAATTAAAAAAATTGTCTATGTTTTAACCAAGAAGTGGAAGTTATCACATGGAGCACAGGCTTCGAAGAGATACATGAAGACCATTTTCAAACAAATCAAGGCCAGATTGAGGTTGTCCTTCTTAACTGTAGGGTGTCCATACTTAGAGCAATTATGTCCTAGTTTGATAAGGTTTTTCAAAATGTTTTCTATTGATAAATATATTTTTTTCTGGTGGAAAAGAAGTATAATATTGAATGTGTTTTAACACATTTTATTGTAAGTTCTTCAAAATTATCTTTATTTAATGATTATTTTTGTATGAGTTCTTAATGAAATGAAACAACGTTACTTGGGTCACAGACTTGATTACGGTACATTTATTTTATTTTAAGTACACTGCACTTACAAAAAAAATTGAATACAATCGAATGATATATTCTGGGACTATAGATAAAATGGATACCGTAGAATCCAAAGTTACGTCATCCATTTTCAGGTACCATGAAGATTGGTATCCAGTTATACTATAATATCCTTGCGTACGAAGTACATCACTATAATTTTAAATAATGTTTTTTATTCTGTGCATGATATCGTGTCATAGACAGAAATTAATGACAGCTCGACGATGCGCTCTACACGAAATTGAGAACTATTCGATTACTCTATGCCACAGACGCCAAATGTCGCCATCGATCAATGACATTTTGTGAAGTTGAATTTATTGATATCAAGCGTTAATGTAAATAATAAACAATTCCAACATAAACGTCGGCTTCCAGTCGATATGTATGCCAAGGGCAAAGGCTCAACGGTGCCTTCGGACGCTCAAGCTCGTGAGAAGTTGGCGCTCTATGTGTACGAGTACTTACTACACGTTGGTGCCCAGAAAGCGGCGCAAACATTTCTCTCGGAGATCCGATGGGAGAAGAATATAACGCTGGGCGAACCCCCTGGGTTCCTGCACTCGTGGTGGTGTGTATTCTGGGACCTGTACTGCGCAGCGCCCGAGAGACGGGACACCTGCGAACATTCGTCAGAGGCTAAGGCTTTCCACGACTATGGATTCGTCAATTCGGGCTACGGGGTTAACGGGATCGGTCACAACGCTGGCCCGGCGCCTCCAAACGACGGTACGTGCTCTAATTACGTTCTATTTTTAAAGAAACGCAGTTAAAATTCGAACGCAGTTTTGGTTTTAAGGCCACCTCGAATCCTTATCTCGTAGTGCAAATAAAGTTGTTTTAAGCGAACGAAACCGTAATGGAATTGTGTAATCTTGCTTAATCAGAGCTTATAATGTAGGTGTGTATTTTGAGAGGCACTGAAAAATATACAGTTTTATAGCAACAAAATATTACATTAGAGACTATCACAGTACAGTCACTGCTGTAAGTGAATGTGTTCACTGAATCAAATCAGTATCAATATTCTTTCAGTTTCATGAAGAAAATGCTAAATGTATTTCAGATAGACTTCAACAAATTAAAGTAATTATTAACAGAAAATGAAATATGCACCTCATTAAAGGTGGTTTATGTTTGTATAATATTATTTTTCACATTATTTTAGATAGGTATTGTTTTTTAAAATCTTTAGAATCCAAATTAATGACGTAAAATTTAAGATTTTAAGGTTATCTGTAATAATATGACAGTTTTTTGTAAGTTCAAATAGAGCAAATATAGTTAGGATCTGTGAAAAAATCATCTATACTAATATATAAAGAGGAAAGATTTGATTTTTTGTTTGCATTGAATAGGCTCCGAAACTACTGAACCAATTTCAAAAATTCTTTCACTGTTGGGAAGTTACACTATCTCCGAGTAACATAGGCTATATTATATTTTCAAAAAAATTAGGGATCCTTAATAAAACTCCAATAATGTAACCCAAGGTGTAAAAAAATAAGAAAACCGAAGCAAAGCGAGGGCGGTTACTCGTATGCATATATACATAGTAACTGTTGATATTACTTTACCTATTAACTTATCCAGATACTACAAATATAATATTGGGAATACCGTTCAATAAAATATTTCATGGCTGTCCCTCATAGGCCATAGATAACATAAAATTGGACTACAACATGAAATTCAAAATGGATGTAGATACTCTGATAACAGAAATGCTCAGATAATTAGGTCTAGGTTCCTTAACTGGTGACATTGACATAAATAATTCTTAACAAAAATTACCGACTTCAAAATTAGGGATAACTCCAAAACTACTCATCAGATCTCGCTCAAATTTAAGTGGGACCACATGACAAGCACCAGCTTTCGATTTAAAAAATGTCATCAAAATCTGTTCACCCAGTCGAAAGTTCTGAGGTAACAAACATAAAAAAATACAGTAGTTTTTACCCGTAGTAGTTGACGACCCGTGCGCCGCACCAAGGGTCCTGGGTTCGATTCCCAGTGAGGCGGAAATTTGAATGATGAATTTGAATTTCTGTTCTCGGTCTGGGTGTGAATGTCCTTGTCTAGTGTGTTGTCCATGGCGCCCACGACACAGGGAATCCTAGTGTGGGGCTATGAGTGTGAAGCGTTATTTATTTATTGTATACAGTCGAATTGAATACCTCCTTCTTTTTTGAAGTCTGTTAAAAATAATAATAATCAGACTAAAAACTAAAAAAAACACACTTATATGACAAATATTTATGCTTGTCTGACTGACAACAAAACCTAGAAGCCCTAGGGCCGGGCACTTTGATTAGTTTGCATGTTCTTAGCTAAATAAGCCTAGGGTTGTCAATGTAAAGTATACCATACATAGTGTATGTATTATAAGTGTTACTGACAACACATCCATTCTTATCTATAGTACAATAGTGCTGTGGCTTTGACTGGATCATGGTCAACTTATTTGCTAAATTTCATTTTAATCCAGGGTCCAAAGCGATAATTTTATCGAATAATTACCTGATAGTTATCACAATAATTATCAAGAAGCATATTTATCTTGATAATTTCAAACGCTGTTTTAATCCATTCAAGTATTTTTTGCGTGAATGAAGAACAAATATCCATACAAACTTCCACATTTATAATTTTTTTTTATATGTCAGTTAATAAACTTATTAAAAACAATTACCCATATTATAATTTAGTCACTCAACCAGCTGTTTTGAGTTTCCTAGTGTCACTGTGATGACAAACCTCAAAACTGTTTTCCTATTACTATAAATTTTACTCCTTCTCCCTCAGGAACATATCAATATCTTGGGGATAAAAGGTATCCTATACTTTTTTCTAGGTATTAAACTATATGTGTGCCAAATTTCATCTATATCCGATCAGCCGTTTTTGCGTAATTGCATGACAAACATCCAAATTCACAAACTTTCACATTTATAATATTAGTCTATACATCTATACCCTATACAAATAAATAAAATTGGAGTGTCCGTTTGTAATATTAAATTAACCGGTTTTTACTTAGTGCATTTTGATTTGATTTGATTTTGATTTTGACGACCCGTGTGGCGCAATGGTTACCATGCCAGAACACCGCACCAAGGGTCCTGGGTTTGATTCCCAGCGAGGCGGAAATTTAAATGATGAGTTTGAATTTCTGTTCTCGGTCTGGGTGTGAATGTCCTTGTCTAGTGTGTTGTCCATGGCACCCACGACACAGGGAATCCTAGTGTGGGGCTATGAGTGTGAAGCGTTATTATTATTATTATTATTTATATATGGTACATATATACGAAAACAACATTTTTTACAATTTTTGTCTGTCTGTCTGTCTGTCTGTCTGTCTGTTTGTTCCGGCTAATCTCTGAAATGGCTGGACCGATTTTGACGGAACTTTCACTGGCAGATAGCTGATGTAACAAGGAGTAACTTAGGCACTTTTATTAAAAAAAATAGGCGATACGAAGTTCGCCGGGTCAGCTAGTAGTATATATATTACGTTCTAATCTGAGAATTCCCTTCGCTGTCATACTGATAGTGGAACTATTACCTGAAACACAATATTTCTGACTTCTCTACAGTTCTCATGTGTCACTTCATACTAACTGTCACTGTCACTTTACCTAAAGCTGGCCATACACTATCAAGTTCTCATGTCAAGTTTGTAGCGGACTTGATGCAGCATCCAGTAAACTTGACAGTATATGGCTAGGAGCCATCTATAAATTACGTCACACTAATTTCATGACTTTTTGACCCCTCCCCCCGTCTTTGTCACAGCTGGTCACATTTGTCAGACCTCCCCCTAGTGTGACGTCACATATTATGAAATTTTACACCTAGTATTTATTAAATTAAAAAAGCAGTTCCGAAAAAAGTTTTATTTCCATTAATTGTCTTTTAATATTTACTTATAGATACCAATTATTCGATTTTGAAATGTGACGTCACGAAATTTAGGACCCCCTCCCACCCCTTGTCACACAATGTCACACTACATCGCCCCCCCCCCCCTCCCCCCTAACGTGTGACGTACTTTATGGATGGCCCCCTACCTGGCTATATAACTATCTCATGCAAGCTAGATGCCCTATCAAGTCCGCTGCAAACTTTACAAGTAAACTTGATCATATATGGTTAACTTAAAGATACTACATACCCATTCATAGATACAGTAGTTCTACCAATAATGAAACAAATTGTACCCAGAAAATTATCATATTTTACACCAAAACTGTCCCACTAGTAAGCTGGATCTTCTCTCCAAATGGGAGTTAGTTAAGAGCACCAATGTATTTTATGACATTTTAGAGGTCAAGTATGATTTTTTGCAAGAAGTTGACAAATAAATTTACAGGCTTCAACCTGCTAACGGACCACTATTGAGGACAGCTCTTTCCTCATGTGGAGGCCAAGAGTATACTCCACCGTGCTGCTCCAGTTCAAATTGGTGGAGGGAATAAAATTATTCAATTGTTAAACATTACATGAACGGTTTCCAGCGATGGGCGGCGGTGGCATGCCGCCGGGGTTCTTCCCGAACTCGCCGCTGCGGCCGTCGCCGCCGGCGCCGCACCCCGGGTCTCAGCCGTCACCTCACGGGCCCCAGCCGCAGCTGATGGGGGCCGGCCAGCCGTTCATGGGGCCCTGGTACTCGAGCGGCCCCCGGACGGCTGTCAGGATGGGGATGGGCAATGATTTCAACGGACCACCAGGTGAGTGGTGTTGATTGTCTGTTTTATGTTGGCTCGTTGTGGAGATGAGACTTCGTCCGTTACCCGTGACTCAAATATTATAGGTAAACATATTATTAAGTCAGTTCCGGGACCAATTTGGAAGTATCTTCATAGATACTTATAGAAAATGATCGGAAATAATTTTCCGATAACTAAAAAAATCCAAATTGGTTGATACATGACAGACTTCTGAGGTAATAAACATAAAAATATACAACTTTCTCCTATTTTAAGTCTGTTAAAAACCCCGCAAGATAACGATTATTCCTTAACCTTTCCAGGTCAGGGCATGATGGGCAATTCTCTGGAGCGGGGCGGCGGCGCGGGCGCGGGGATGTTGGGCGGGCCGCGCATGACGCCGCCCCGGCCGGGCATGGGGCCCATGAGCCCGGGGGCCTACGCCGCCGGCATGCGCGGCCCTCCGCCGCAGGGACCAGGTGAGGCCTCTCGATTGGGAAGGTCCCAAACTTGATAAATAAAAACGATCACTTGTAGATTACTACTACCGCAATAGGCAGTAATTCTCTGTGTGACGTAAACGTGCAGTGCAAGGGGTGGAGAGGATGAAGTTGCACCCCCGTGCCTGGAAAAAGAATTCGTAGAAAATATTATTTTATTATTATTAAGTGACTGTTTGAATAAAAATTTTAGGTCTATGTTACTCTCCAGTCTATAGGTAGATGCAGAAGCATAAATCTGAAGATTATTTTAGCCGCCGCCCTATGTGACCATCACAAATATAATTATAACTCATTCACCAGAATAGAAGTTTAAAATTTATCACCGTTCAAATCTGCCTCGCTGGGAATCGAACGTAACGGAAACATTTCGCACGGGCCGTCATAATATAAAACATACTTTTGAATATACCACCTCCATGGTAAGTGGTAAAGCCCATGGATATAAGTAACACTTTAGGCGTCGCGTTGCCAGATAAAAGAAGAGGCCATCCATAAACTACGTCACATTAATTTCATGACTTTTTGACCCCTCCCCCCCTCCTTGTCACAGCTGGTCACATTTGTGAGACCTCCCCCCCCCTAGTGTGACGTCACATATTATGAAGTTTTACACCTAGAAATTATAAAATTAAAACAGCTGTTCCGAAATAAATATTTCCATTAATTGTTTTTTTTTTAATATTTACCTATACATACCAATTATTCGGTTTTGAAGTGTGACGTCACGAAATTTAGGACCCCTTCCCACCCCTTGTCACACAATGTCACACTACATCGATCCCCCCCCCCTCCCCCCTAACGCGAGGGAGGGAGGTCTCACAAATGTGACCAACTGTGACAAGGAGGGGGGGAGGGGTCAAAAAGTCATGAAATTAGTGTGTCGTAATTTATGGATGGCCCCTTACCAACGTGGAACATATTTAAGTGGAACATATTTATTTAATTTATTTATCTAATATATAAAATTCTCATGTCACGGTGTTAGAAGTTGAACTCCTCCGAAACGACTCGACCGATTTTCGTGAATCTTAGCGTGCATATCAGCTAGGGTGGAGAATCGGACAACATCTATTTTTCTTCCCCCTAAATGTTAAGGGTGGTCCACCCCTAATTTTTTTTTCAGAACGAAGTCTGTCCGGACAGCTAGTATGACTATATAATGTAGACTTAAAGAACACATTTAATCATTCCTAAAATAGTTTTGAGTTAGTGTGCGTGAGTGAGTATGTTCGTCAAACAGGCATATGTCCTCCATTTACTCTTGCAAACCATCGGTGACTCGTTCAATCACCAAACATCATGGTGTTAGTGGTCATAAGATATTCATCCTGTCGATTGCCTGAATTGAAAAAACTGACATTAAACCAGGTGGACCGAAGACCTGAAGATGAGTGGATATCTGGTGGATTTAGAAGGCTCGAGACCGGTCTGAGTGGCGTTTATTGAGACCTATGTCCAGCAGTGGACCTCTAAAGGCTGATGGATGGACATTAAACTGCCTACGAAATTGGCAATTTTTGCTTCAAGTTAAGCCATGAAGCCGTCGGTCGCGGTTTTTACCGTAAGATGACAGATGTTAATCCATGTTAGAAGCCTTTGGGCAGAACGTAAACCTTCCGACATTTTTTTTTTAATCTTATAAGTTAATGCTTGACACCTGATGGTAAGTGGTGATGTAGTCATGGGTGGGAAAACGCATATGGGTTCAAATCAAATCAAATCAAATCAAAATCTTTTATTCATATAGGTATCACTGATACACTTATGCACGTCATTTTTTAATCTACCAGTTTTTCGGAAAGGTGCTTTGTCATAGAGGAGAAGAAAAACCGAAAGAAACTCCTCGCACATCTTTTAAAATCATGAAAAGTTACATAATATCTTCTAACCTACGCGGAACTGGATGCGGCACTAACTTCCAGGCGTCTTTGTCATTAATATATTCATTTATGCTATAGTATCCTTTGCCTAGTAGCTGAGATTTCACATATCTCTTAAACATTTGGATAGGTAAATCACGTATTGACTTGGGTAATTTATTGAAAAAACGTACACCGAGCCCCATATAAGAGCGTTGTACCCTACTTAAGCGAAAAGATGACGTCACCAAATTATGTCTGTTTCTAGTTAGATGATTATGCGTATCACTATTCTGCTTGAACATACCTAAGTTGTTTTTTACAAATATAATATTGCTGTAAATAAATTGAGAGGCTACTGTTAATATGCCTATATCTTTAAATTTCTCACGCAGAGAATCACGTGATTTCAATTTATAAATGGCTCTGATTGCCCTTTTCTGCAAAACAAATATAGAACCAATGTTAGCCGCTGAACCCCACATCAATATACCATAGGACATGAGGCTATGAAAGTATGCAAAATAAACAAGTTTCGCAGTTTCTACATCGGTAAACTGTCTTATCTTTCTAATCGCATAAACTGACCTACTTAGCTTACTCGCGAGAGCCGTTATATGGGTGCCCCATTGTAGTTTAGAATCTAAGGTGACACCCAAGAAAACTGTGGATTTTTCCATAGTTAGAATTTCATTATTTAATTTCAGGCTTTTACTAATATTCCGTACATTAGGTAGTGTAAATTCAACACACTTAGTTTTTTTAGCATTAAGTAGCAAATTGTTTGTTGTAAACCAGTGTGATAAACGAGATAGAGCACTGTTTACGTCGTCAAAATTAATTTTATTTCTATTCGTCTTAAATATAAGGGAAGTGTCATCAGCAAACAGGACAATCTCTGCATGTTTCTTAATATAATACGGCAGATCATTTATGTATACTAGAAAAAGGAAGGGGCCCAAAATCGAGCCCTGAGGTACACCCATAACAGATTGAGATCCCGATGACTTGGTATCATTTATGCTAACACATTGGATTCTACCCTTTAAGTACGACGCAATCAAGTTAAGTGAGTTATTCTTGATACCGTAGTGGTTGAGCTTAAGTAGAAGTGTTTCGTGTTCAACACAGTCAAATGCTTTAGACAGGTCACAGAATACCCCTATGGCATTTTGTGAATTCTCCCAGGCCTCAAAGATGTGTTTGAGAAGCCTAGCACCAGCATCTGTTGTACTACGGCCTTTGGTAAAGCCGTATTGATCAGGGTGGAGTAAATTACAAGTGTTGAAGTGCATCAGCATTTGATTTAATATATTTTTTTCGAATACTTTACTGAGAGTTGGTAAAATAGAAATAGGTCTGAAATTATTAATGTCTGTTGACCACTAACCCCTCCACAAATCCGAATTGGAGCAGCGTGGAGTACACTGTACCCCTCAAGAGGAGAGACCCGTACTTGGTAGTGAGCCGTTAATTTATTGAAGCCAAAGAAAGTAATTCTTGACAAAAAATAACCGACTTCAAAATTAGGGATAACTCAAAAAGTACTCGTCAGATCTCGCTCAAATTTAAGTGGGACCACGTGACAAGTAAGAGCTTTCGGTTAGAAAAAGAATCTTACAACAACATCAGCATAATGAACTCTTACTGCCGCACTCAGAGTCACTTTTTTATGGAAATAGATGGCAAACGAACTGACGATCCACCTGATGGTAAGTGGATATCGTCGCCCATGGACATCAGCAATACCAAAGGCATCACTGATGCGTTGCCGGTCAAGAAAGAGAGAAGAAAAAGAAAAAAAAAGACTCAAGTGGTAAGCCGCTGGTGGTAGGACCCCTCGAGGGATTATATTAGTAATATTGATTTTAATTATTAATTAATACCATTATTGCTACTGTTATTTCTCCATGGGGTTCGCCTGGATAGCTACCACCCTTGAGCATGAGTCAGCCGCCAAACGACTCGTCGTGTTCCGGCTGGGGGCTTGAGAGCTCGTTCTTTCTTTCTTTTTCTTATCTCTTTCTTGGCCGGCAACGCATCGGTGATGCCTTTGGTGTTGCTGATGTCCATGGGCGACGATAGCCACTTACCATCAGGTAGATCGTCAGGTCGTTTGCCGGCTATTTCCATAAAAAAAAAAACGCCCGAGGGCCTCCGACATGGCTTAACGACTGTTATCTAATGATAACAACCGGGACCGACGGCTTTACGTGCCCTCCGAAGCACGGAAACGCTCAAGAAATTTTTGCCACTAGCGGTCACCCATCCAACTACCGACCGCGCCCGCTGTTGCTTAACTTTGTCAATCACATAGGATGGACGCAAGCCGCCGGGCAATGAGCGCTTATTATGTCTTACATAAGACTTAATTTAGATTTACAGCTATTATTAAGTTTGGCTCGCCTGACACCTAGATTCTTTAGCTTAGAGGTAAACAACATCTACTATTTCTGAATCATGCAATGGAGATAGAAGTCTTCAATCGATATCATACAAGATTGGGCTCAGTTGCTTGCTTTTTTCGTATATTTATATTTGAATATTATTCAGTTAGATTCCCTATAAGTCATAGTTTTAAAAGATAAATAAACAATTCATGCTTGAGGTTAATAATGATTGGCAAATTTCACAACATTTAGAATGCTATGAAGAACTGTCAGATGTGCTGGTTCCCTAATAATAACCTTCGAAGCAAGTCATAATTTATTTCTAATACGCACATACCCGTAACTTAGTTCTTGTAATACAAATATGATGTTTTTATGCGCCTAGTCTAAGAAGAAATTATCTGTGCTAAACAACATGTAAACATAGGTATGCCAGCATTGGGAATGGGCCCGCGTGGCGCCTGGCCGGGCGGCAGTGGCGGCGGCGGAGGCGGGGGCTCCGCCCCTCTCAACTACAGCGGGGGCTCGCCCGGCGCGTACGGCGCCCCGCCAGGCTCCAACGGACCCCCCGGACCCCCCACGCCGATCATGCCAAGCCCCCAGGACTCGTCGAACTCCGGTAAGTGCCCCCCGGGTATATAGGTGGCGGTGCTGGGTTTCGGATACTGGTGTATTGGTACGATACCGAATGGTGGCAGATTTCTGTTAATTTGCGCTCGAATATATTATAGGTTCTTGGTTTCGGATACCGGGTTCTTGCTTTCAAATACCAGGTTCTTGGTTTTGGATAGGTTTTACTTTAGGTATTTTTCGCTTTCCTGTCACCTGCTATGTGGTATCGGTGTCAGTATGTCAAGTATCGGTTATTTAGTGGCTGATACCGGGTTCTTGGTTTGCGTTGCAGGGCAGGTTCTTGACGGTGGTCTCTGCCTGCAGGAATGTCTGATCGCGAATGCTCGTTTTCCAATAACATTTGTTTGTCGAAATTATATAATTATTAAAACTCCGAAAATTTTATTAATCTATTTATTCAGTATAAATTTTACCTTTTAAAAAACTGGAAACTACGGTTGTTGATACCGGAAACCGAGCGTTTGCGGCTGGGTTTTGTTTCTGGGTGTCGGATAACCTGGTTCTTGGTTTCTTGATCGCTTAAGACAACATTTTGTCTGTATCTCTTCTTGAATTAATGTTTGCCGAAGAAGTCCGATTTGTTTCTTCAGTATATCTGCTGCTGTTTTTATGTTTTTGTAAGTAGCAAACGGGCATATAGTCCACCTGATATTAAGTGCAGCTGCACTAAACAATTTTATATATTTTTTTTTTCATAAATGTATATATTTAGTGATATTGATACCGAATCTGATTTCTGTTATTTTCAGAATCGGTATCATTTAGGAATATATGAGTGAGTTGGATATATGTGTATTTATTCCGTTTTTTGGTAACAACTATTATTGACATGTTCTTTCTTTTAAGTTTTGTGTTCGTCTTTGCATACGCGACTGCCTTGCCTAAACTACAACAAAATAAGTGTGCCTTCTGCCTCTACATTGACGTTGACACTGCTATTTAGAATTTCACAGGTTTTTCTTTACGCAATATCACAATTGATAACAGGTATTTACATGTAGTAGATACTTAAGGCTGAAATCCTATCCTTAGCCTAAGAACTCACGGAGCGATTTTCTCCCGCGCCCGGCGCGGTAGCTGGCCCGCAGCTCCTGTAGAATGCAGATATGTATGTAAAAACGAGCGGCATATTTCACGACGCGGTTTACGCCCGCGGCGGGCGCGGGTTACTCGCGGCGCCCGCTGCACCGGCGGGCAACTTCTAGAATCGCGCGGGTCGCGGTCAGCCGCAGCCTCGGCGGGTTGCTCCCGCACGCTCTGCGGTCGGTTGGCGGGCGACCGCGGTGGGCACCGGGGAGGAGGGGGGGTAGAGATCGTAAATACCGCCCGTCTTGCGATATTCGCCCGCCAGGTTTGCGGGCGATAATCGCAACCGCGGCGGCTGCGCTACCGCACAAAACTTCGGTCTCGTGAGTTTTGAAACTTTTTAAAATTTCCGCCACCGCAGCGGGCGCGGGTGAAAATCGCTCCGTGAGTTCTTAGCCTTACCCTTCCACGCGCGTCTTACTTGTTACAAAATTATATAATATCTTAAAAATTGTTGACGGTACGGTTAAATTCTTATTTTGTTTTAATTTACATCAATAAATGTGAATAAAAAACCGCTTTTACACTACGTTGCAAAGATTTATTTTCGTTTGAAATATTTGATTTATTTATGTCTATATTGTTTATCTATGTAGTATCTGTACCTATTCATATGTGAATCATTTATTGCAATTGGCAAAATGGTATGGTTAATGGTACACTAACCTTCGAGCAGCAACATTTGTATGGAACTAGCTTAAAAGAAAATCAATACTATAGCGCTTTTGATTGATTTCTAGTGTAAACAAAAGATACTCAGTTATAAAGTTATACAGACATAAAGTTATACAGATATACAGTTTCTAAGGGTGAAATGTATAAACCGTACTTAGACTTTGCTCAGACTTAAAATTTAAAAAAAGGCCTTTTATTTCTTGCATTAACATTTTCACGTACACAATTATCATGCAACATTAAATTATAAATTACTTAACTATTATAGTTCTTATTGTATGATAATTCATTTATATAATTAATATATTTTCATTATTAATAGCGTGTCATGTATTTTTAACATTTATTGGTTATGTATTGAAAAATGATTCATTATACTTTTAGATTAATAACTTTATTAAAGACTTAAAATCAAAATAAAATTAAAGAACAAAAATAATGGTCTTAAATCCACTGTTAGACATTAACCGTTTTGTGACTTTTTAATTTTATGTTAAAATGTTAAATATCCGGACAGAAATGTTGATCCCAAATCAATCTTACGTTAGACGTTTTATATAACTTTAATTTTTTCGTATTAAAAAAGTATCACTCATCTAGTACTGTTGTGTGAGCAAAGTCCATTCCAAGTGCGGTTTATTTTATAGATAAATCCATAATGAACTTAATAGTTCGTAACAGATCGAATTGCGTTTATTTACTTAGGTATATGATATAACACTTTGTAAACGCGGTAAAGATCATAAAAATTAACTTTAATTTAAATTAATTACGTAGTATAAAATTGAGAGCAAAAAAATCGCACACCGCCGACATTTTAACCAAAAGTTTTGTTGCAATTATCGCTATTGTTTGAAATTTCAGAATTATGACAAGGGTTGATTACCCATTTGAAAGCCTAAAATGCATACTATAATATAAATAAGGATAAATTTTTGGTAAATAAATTTATTAAAAATAATTTGCTTAAAATGTAGTTGGTGTGCGATTTATTGTTCTCGAGTGTAATATTCGTGGAAGACACGCTTTATATACTGTTCCTTTTTTCTCTTAGCCGTAACGTACTTTAAAAGACTAGTTTTTACTTTCCGTTCTGCTTGCTTCATCCTCGCTTATAGTTCAATACGCTTTGGGTCACTTCTGTATAACGCTTTTCTCGTTATTACATCCGTGTCACACATAAATTCTCGATTTGTAACACAATAATCTAAGGGAGTTTGCCAACTAGAAAATATTACTTGTGGTGCAATCTATGTTTTAAATTGTAATCTTTGCGTCAGTTTTTCAGTGTGAAAAAATAAATCAGTTTCTAAAAATAATTTAGAAATGAATTATATAAAATTTAAAACCTTCTAAGTATCTTCAATTTGTGACCCAAATGTATTTTGATCTTTTTCCAATTTGTAAGTTTACTCTTTTGATATCCTTATTTTGTCGCGTAGAAGTTCTTGCCCCAATTTGCATAATTATAATACACAACAAACGATGCCTTCGACTACAGAAACCAAACGAATAAAATACAAAATTAATTTATGAAACTTGCTTTTTGGGTTTTTTTATGAATATAACATATCTAGTTGGAATCCTCCTTAAATAGTTTGTTCCCCAGTTGGAAGTCATAAAACATAATTGAGGCGGGATTGACAAATTTTAACATTTTTAAAACTACAGTTAATTTTTTTACTGAGGGACGTCTGTCGCGTTTAGCAGTTTGTACCGAAGTGATTGTGTTACGTGTTTTTGTTTTTTTTTTATGTCGGAGTAGCAAACGAGCGTAGTGTATGTAAGTAGTATGCTGCCAATGACATAAGACTATGACTTTACTCGTAGTATTCAAACATGACTGCAGTTTGAGATATATCCGTGACGCGTTGCTGAATTTAAGAATATTCTTTGTAAATATTAAAAAAAAATTGGCGCTATTTGTTTTGTAAATAACTTAGTTTTATTATTACCTAGGTG
Source organism: Thymelicus acteon (assembly GCA_951805285.1). NCBI lineage: Eukaryota > Metazoa > Arthropoda > Insecta > Lepidoptera > Hesperiidae > Thymelicus > Thymelicus acteon. Next base: position 18,601,656 of record OX638214.1, on the reverse strand, counting down.
TATAATAATAAAATTTATGAATAACAACTGTTTAAATATAATTATTATTCTGAATAAATATAATGACTACGTAGATGCTCTTTCAACTATATTATAAAATAGTAATAATAGAAAATAATAGTATTGAATTTGAATTAGTTTTATGACTTCTAATTGTGGTCTAAAGGCGTGTTGTAGTTCAAAATATAATTAACAAATTAAATTTATTACATACAATTAACGACTATATCGATGTTTCGTTTAACTGTGTTTTTTACATAATATATAAATTTGATACTTATAAAAAGTTTTACAATTGAAAAATTGTTTCTTGAAGATAATACAAATGAGTATTTCTAAAGTAACTTAAATACCGGTTTCATTAAGATTATAAATACTGGTTAAAACAACGACATACATACCGGTAGAAATTAACTAAAATTATTTTCTGTTTCATTGAAATATTGAGAAAAATATCGAAATTTTCTGTTGTTAGAAATTACTATTATTTTTAATGATAAATACAAAGGAAGTAGAATGACGCGTTGTTGCGCGGCAGGCGGTGACAACATGTACACGATGATGAAGCCAGTCGGCGCCGGGACTATCGGCGCCGACTTCCCGCTCGCCGGCGAACACCCTCCCCCTCCGCACCTCACTCAGCCCCCCGCAAGCGAAGGTGGGACCCGCAAGGCTTAGGGCCTGCACCCACTGGCGGCACGGCACGACACAGCCGGCGTTTTCATGTCATGTCAAGTTTTAATAAAGTTTTAAAATCGGATCAGGCAGCAGTCTACATGATATGACATATGGTATATGACATTTGCAGAATATATTTGAATTTATGTTACCTGCCTTATTTTGACTCGACTTACCTTACTTCAGAAGAGTGTTGGCATAACTGATTTTTAATGTTTATTAAAATTTGACATGTATCCACATTTATCGGACGCACTATAATTATATGATGATAAGGTTGAAATTTCAATCGTAGCTCCAAATCGTTTCTGACTGCATTTAAATCTTAACGCCCTACTATTAAGGTGTATTTCTTTTCGTCGCATAAAAATGCCGAGCCGTGCCACCAGTGAGCGCAGGCCTTAAATATTAAGTTTCGATAAGTACGCACTTTACCTTAAGACCACTTCACGAAGTTTAAAGTAATGTTATTTTAAGTAAAAAAAAAATAGGAGAAAATTTAATTTTATGTTATAAGAACGCTGAGCATCTACGTAGTTGTTGTATAACTATATACATATTTTTTATGTATTTGTAAAGATATTTTTAATATTCGCTAGGGACGATCCGCGCGTCATACTCTTAAAATATTGTATATGTATTAAATATTAATAACTAAGATCAAATTGTTGTTGCGTATGTGTAATTTTTAAGAAATATATCAGTATTAAGGAAGCATACAAAATATGTCGTTAAAACTTTGAATTGGCTTTGAAAATATATTTATTTTATATATTGGAACTATTGTGAGTAAATGGTAAATGAAGGGGCGTGAGATTTGAAGTTATTTTTTTTATTATTATTGTTTTTATAACATACCTTAATAATAATGCATAAAAAGAATAAAAACCTCCTTTTGACTTCAGTTTTTAAATTTTAATAATAAAATAAGTTTTAATAAGTAAATCTATCAGATTTTTTGGCTGCGACATAGTTTATTAAACTTTTTATAACGCGATATATTTACTACAATATCGCTTACAACAATTGAGACAATATAAAAATTAGTATTTTCATTTTTTCAATATTTTAAAACTTATAATTCTGGTCATTAAGTTTGCCAGTTGAAAATAACCTCTCCGTCAATGAAACCATGATATTCGAGCAATATTTGTGATTTTAATTTTTATTCTCAAGAATATTAAGGTTGAGATCTGCCTACCTAGTCTTTACTCAGAATTCAAATTATCCTAACAAAAATAAGGAACTAAATCAAGCTTAACGTTTAGTCGTTTTATATGACTTTCTTTTTTTTCTCATTAAATTTCTTATCAAGTACCCTAACAAAAGTTATGGTTCTAAATCAGCCTTTACTTTAGACGTTTTATTTAAACTAGTTTTATTTTAAACTTTTTCTTGTTAACATATAACTGTTACATTGTTGTCTGAGCAAAGTCTAAGTACGGTTTATAGATTTGACCCAAATGTTTATTACAGATATATTATTCTTACACATTTTCAAATTTCAATAAAGGATGAAGCAATTGGAATATGATTGTAACGAAATGACAAAACGATAAATAAATATATGTATAGGTGGTAGATTCAGCTAACTACTCGTATTTTATCTTTAGTAAGTAAGCTTTATGTATATATATATATACATATATTATAAATAGGTTGAACGTTGCATAACTTCCAGAAAATACGAACCAAGTATGAAAATAATGAAGTTATAAATTTAATTAGAACATAATAGTAGGCAATCGGCATTACAAACGGCATTTCCCTGCGACATTCAGCATTGATTTAGCCCCGGTGCCCAGTAAGGTTCGCTGCATCGTAACGTGGACGGGACGGGGACCAGTGTTGCCAATGCTACGGCAATTACCGTGTTCTACGGCTTTCAGGCCAAAAAATCACAAAATCTACGGTGTACGGCCCGAACCCTAGGGCCGTAGCAAAATCTACGGCTTTTCGCAAATTCTACGATCTTTTTGTTATTTATTATTTTTGCAGACATTTAACAAATGTTAAAACCCTTAAAACAGCGCCAATAGGCTAATATGAAGAGTGTTCCTTGTTTTGTGGACATCAAATTCACTGCCAACGACCTTTTTTTTTATAATTGGATAGCATAATATATTGGCAGCTGTGGACACGGCCCACATTTGATCTTTTTCCATAGAAACACGGCTTTTTTATGTAATGTACACGGCCTTCCAAAAATTTTCATTGACAACACTGACGGGGACGTGAACGGGGTATAAATATACATGCGTGTCTCCGTGGCGTATGTTGTTACGATGTTTCCAAAACTTAACGTCCCGTCCCGTCCACGTTACGATGCATCGACCTTATGTAACACAGACACGTGTCTTATGTGTCACTTATGTGGCACAAGTCGCGTCATGTCATGTCACGACGCGCGAAAGGGCGTTATTCAATAATTACATTGAATGTTGATACTTGATACCAAAAACCTTTTACAATTGGACGGCTTCTGGACGGCAAGCTTCGAAGAGTTTTCTGAAGATGGATAACGTGACAGTAGATGAACCGATCAATCGTAGGCCTGATTGACCTTGACACTTTATTATACCCTCAAAGCTTACAAAAGGTGGACTTAATGCAATAAGCATTATCTGCCAGTCGACCTTTAGTTTAAACAAAGAACAGCGAAGGTATAAAATGGAATGTAAAAGTAGAAATAAAAGTGAGTGGTGTCAAGGGACACCCGGATGGAACGAAGTTCCTTTCGATTAATACTACGCGACCAGAAGTCTTCGACGGTGCGACATCAGTGATACTGTACAATCATAGTATGTGGCTGTCTTATTCACTCTTCGGTATTTAGCATAGGCACAACAGGGACGTCCATATCACGATCATGCACATTAAGCTATTATTGCCATTTCTCTTGTCATGCCAATTAATATGCGGAAGAGCGACAGGGATAGAATAAATCTATCACTGTCGCTCTGAATTAACTGATTAATGAACTTAATGTGCATGATCGTAATATAGATATCCCTGTTGTGCCTATGCTAAATACCGAAGAGTAAATAAGACAGCCACATACTATGATTGTACAGTATCACTGATATCGCACCCTCGAACACTTCTGGTCGCCTAGTAACTCGCTTTAATTAATAAACGACGGCAAAAAGTGTCGTTACAACTTTTCCTCTTAATTTTTTCCGTCTAGCCCCCAATAATTTGAATTTTACCAAGAAAAAAATAACCGACTTCAAAATTACTCAAAAACCACTTGTCACATCTAGCTCAAATTTAAGTGGGAGCACATGACAAGCACCAGCTTTCGATTAAAAAATGAATAATTAAAATCGTTTCTCCCAGTCGAAAGTTCTGAGGTAACAAACATGAAAAAAAACATAAACGTGTTTGGCATCAAAAAAAAAACAATTTCAAAAAAAGAAATTTTAAAAAACAATATTCAAAAAAAAACAATATTTAAAAAAACAATATTCAAAAAGCTATTCAAAAAAACAATATAATAATAATCGTTTTTTCAAAACGAGTGTTAAATAACAACGCGCGTGACGTTTTTCGTCACCGTCGTTTTTGTGTCACCGTCCGTGTTACAAATCTTATCTCTCATCATTTTTTCCATTTATTTCATAACGCGCCTAAAGAATTATAACTTCAAAAAATATAGTCGAATTGAATACCTCCTCCTTTTTTGAAGTCGGTTAAAAAGAAGGATATATTGATCATAATGAAATACATATAATGTAAGTAACTTTGACCAATGATGGAGCGTAGATATTCATCCAATGTTACGTGATCTTCAGGGTCCTCTTCGAAGCTTGTCGTTCAGTTGTACTAAACGTTCTTGGTTGATGCTAGTGACAAACTACAGGCAGATAAAATGTCAACTCACGTATCATGTTGCTTATATGGGCACCGGGCCTCATAGAAAGTCACCAAGATATCAATATTATCATAGTACTGTGTACTATGACGTAGCTATGCTTGTTGGTTCAGGTTTAGGGGGTGTGGACGGGATGAAGTCGTCTCCGGGTGGGGTCGGGGGAGGGGGCCCCGGGACTCCGCGGGAGGATTCCGGTTCAGGAATGGGCGATTACAACTTAAGTGAGTATTGTGAAGAGTTAATGCCGTTGATGCGTCAATTAAATTATATTCAATTAAAAAAAAATCAATATCATTTATTCATGTATCATATACGAGTAGTATAATATGACATACATAAGTGTATCGTATAGTATACATTTAAGCACATCATTTTTTTATCTCCCAGCATTTCGGAAAGATGCTTTGTCATGGAGGAGAAGAAATGCCGTAAAGCAACTCCTCAGCACAACTATTTATTGAATTATATTAAATTATTAATAGTCCTTTCCTGCTCTTTTGTAAGAGACGTTGTCAGCTTAAATATATTTTTAATTGACGTTTCTACGGTTCGATTGTAACTATGCCGCTCTGAACGTAAGTTGAAAGTCTTTGTAGGTGAAGTCTAATCTAAGGGTCAGATCTATAAACCGTACTTAGTCATTGCTCAGATTTAAAATTATCCGAAAAAAATAATGGTCCTAAAGAAACCTTAACAGTTAGCTGTTTTATATGATTTTAATTTTTTTTTGTTATTAACAAATATCAATATATATTTTCAATCAAATTTTTTCAGAGCGTCATAGTAACATGAGTTCAGTTGCTTCTCGGTTGATACATATATAATTATAAAGTTTAACGTTACATAGTTACATAGTTTACACATTAATATAATTATTTATTTAATAGAATGTACATATTATTTACACAGTAGATAATTGTTACTTAAGTTTTAACAAACGATATTATCCTTAAATTGAATGATAGCTCTATGAGAGACCGTCCTATATTTTTACTTATGTACACATCAATCTTATTTCTATTTATCTTATTTTATTTATTTACTCATATTCATTATCATAACTGACGCATCTTATACACAAAGAGGAACAATTAATATTACATACACTGATTTATATTCACAAAAAAAATAGGAATAAAAATAGGTGGACCCAAATTGTAATAACAGTAGGTACATTACCGTACCAAGCAATTGTATAAGAAATCCCAATGGAGGCCATACACGGTCAACTGTACTTGATCAAGTCTGCAGTTTGACTTGACGCGGCATCCAGTGTGCATGAGACAGCTATATGGCCAGTAACTATACCGTGGTATACACGATCAAGTAAGTATACTGGATGCCGCGTCAAGTCCGCTTAACGCTTGATCGAGTACACTTGATCGCGTATGGCCACATGATAAAATTGCTTTAAAAATATGACACAATTAAACTTATTTATAAATTATAGACTAGATATTTCTGTGCTTCCTTGGGTCTGCCTGTGACAGGTTTAAATTGTTCCAATTTCAGGTATGAATGGGGAAACTGATCTGTTTCAAGCTTTCTAAGCTGTTCTAAGCTGTACTAAGCTGTTGTAAGCTTGACGAAGTAGATTAACGTCACTGTAATGTGTGATGGCTGATAATTGTTGTTTGTGTAAGGTTTCGGCGGGCCGGGCGGCGATCAGAACGATCAGACGGAGTCGGCAGCCATTCTCAAAATCAAAGAAAGCATGCAGGAGGAGGCGAAACGATTCGAAAAGGACCCCGATCATCCGGACTATTTCATGCAGTGAATCAAATAACAAGCCGCCAACTTGCCAAAACAAATTCTAAAAAAAAAAAGAAAACAAGATAAGGATGAAAATATTTTTTCGGTATCAAATTCGGTTTCGGTATTTTTTCTAATAAAGGTATTTTTGTGATCTCAGATTGGATTTTGGTGGGTTGGTGGTATTCGTTATTGCGTTACGATCTGATAAAGAGAATTTTATGATGTTCTGTCGTATTGATTGATATAGGCTCCGGTCGTTTATTTATTAGTTTTAATTCGCACTACCGTTTTTTGTGTACAAACATACACACGTTTGCTAATTGTTTTTAGTGACTTTGTTTACAGTTGTCATTTTTTTTTCGTGCACCCATTCAACACTTAATTTAATGTAGTTGTAAATTTTACGATGGATATTATCCGTTTATTGCTACATAGAAGGAATTGTTATAAGACTCACTTGGTCTGATTCACAGTCGCTTTTTAAGGAGAGTTTTAAATGTGATGGCTATTGATGTGCAACCAAAATATTAATAAAAAATTACAAGATCAGACATAATAAAATTAAAAATATAAAAGTACCCCCTACATACAATGCGATACTTCAAGCATAAGGCCAGATCCTCACTATAATGCCATTCACAGTTCGTTCTCGGTTTGATAAAATATTATGAAATATAAAATATATGTGTGCATTCATACTATCCGTGACAATCCAGTTTCGCTCCAATTGTATAATTTGTACGTGATACGAATTTACCAGACCGAGATCGGATCGAGAACGGACTGTGAGCGGCATTATAGTGAGGATCTGGCCTAAAGCATAAACTTTTTAAACTGTGTATGTGTCACATAAAGATTTCCTTATACAAGTACAATTAAACAGTTTATTAAGGGCGTATAACGTATTAATAAATGTAGACAAAAAAATAATTATTTGCTTTTTTTTATGGCTGTCATTTATAAAATACTTCTTCAATGGCGGACATAGTTTTTCGGATACGTGTGAAGACATTTCATATTTTAATAAAATCTACAAAGTTGGATAGGGCAACACTCTTATCTAATAGAGTAAGGTGGGGCACAATGTGACATAATGTTAAATGACATTTGCAGTAGGTACTATTTGTCCTAACTGTCACATTTTGCCCCTACTTACCCTGCTTCAGATAAGAATGTTGCCCTATTTGATGTTTAAATGTTTATTAAAATTTGACATGTAATCACATTTATCCAACGCACTATAGTTAAAGATTGAACTGTGGAGATAGTTGCGTCGCGCAGGAGACAGGGCACCATCGAGCATGTACCCAATAGAGAGGAATTGTCATTTATTTTGTTTGACAATAATTTCGCCATATCGCGAAATATAAGTAATTTAATTTTTAAATGACTTATTATAAAAGTATTTTTTTTTTGAGTATTTGTGTGTTCATCAGGAATATATTTCGTAATGATACTGAGAAGTACACAGGTCGACTGTTGGCGCTGTACTGTTGTAGCGCGAGCGAGACTTGATATATATTAGTGACAAAACACTGATCAGTTTCGGAATTGAATGGACCATATTGCCACTCTATTGGTTTTGTGCTCGGTGCAGTGCACAGACATAGCAACGTGCGCTTCTGATATTCATTGAAAAGTATTTTTTTACTAATTTATCTAATCTAACACTAAATGTATTGTATTTATGGTTTAAGAATTACAATTATATATTTCAGTGGGTTATGTGACTTCTGTTTATTCGTGCAATGATATTTGTGTCAGATCAATTAGTTTGGTTTTAATTGATACCAAAACTATTTAGTTTTATCAACTATTTGATCAGAATTGATACCAATTTATTTTGGTATCGGTACCGATACAATTATATTATAATTTATTTACAAGCGCATATTGCTGATTCCAAATCTGGTATCTCCCATACTCCCATGCGTCAGCATGTGAAATAAGTGAGAATGATATATAAAAATGGAAAAATTATGTGTATTATTATTATTAATATATATTTAGTTGCATAGACTTGGCGTTTCGAATAAATTTATGTATGTATTTGAGTATACACAAAAGAATAACAATTTTAATTTTTATAATATTAAATTTATTGTAATTTTTCTTTGTATTAACGACTTCCAAATTAGGATTGTAAAATGTTTTAACTGTAGTGTTAGTATTGACGGAATATTGCAGGATAATTCAATCATGATTTTTCTTAGGGAGTCATTGGCATGCATGACAATTTCTAAATTTATTCGATAGATCACAATAAACCATTCGCAAAGGAACTATTGTAACTTTCTATAATATATAGGTGGTTTGACGAAATTTCGGCTCTAACTGCAGTCGTGTATAATAAATGTATCACATACGATATACCCGTTTGCTACTTAACAAATAAACCTAATCTACTTGAAAGTAACAAGATAACATTGCATGATATTCTTGAATGTGTTTTTATTTAATTGTTTAAAAACAGCCTGCCACTAAACTAAAATTCTCTCTATTTATTCCAGACACACTACTCAGAGAATTTCAAAACATAGGAAGAAGTTAGAAGGTATATAGATGTAACACAGATAAATAAAGATTTTAATTCTGTGTCTTAATAATAATTGTAATAAATGTGGCTGATGACGAGAGATGTAATATGTGTAACATTGTTGTATAATAATAATAAGTACTTGTATCATTTATGCTACATAAACTACCCTCATAAAACCGAGAGAATTACGATGGCTTGTGATACTAATGTAAAATATTAAACACTACAGTTAAAACATATTAACTTTAAGATATAAAACGACGCGCACCGAGTTTTGTGCGTTGACTCTTTCGTTAGCAGTAATTTAATATGATATTGTATTTCGTTTGTAGCGAATGTGCGTTTTGTCAGCGATTGAGTTACTACAGCTTGCTAAGGATGATAAGTATTTTAATTATACTTTGTTTGTTTACGCTTTACTACAAGTTATATTAAAGAGAAAAAACTAAAGAGAGTATCTTTTAACGCGCGGGCAAAAGCTAGTATAATTTTTTTTGTCAGTCCACCCGATGTATTTTGAGATGGCTCTCTGATCTTTTATGCACTATGATCATTTTTAGCTACCATTAAAAAATATATGCACAGTCAAATATGCATTTTTAATGGATAACCAATTTTTTAATAAAAAAAGGCGTTGCGATGATAACAATTAAAGTTTTATAAGCGTTGTCGATGATACCAATTAAAGAAGATTTTGATTTATTCGTATGATAAAATTTTATCATATTTTTACGTAACTAACACCGTTAGCAAATTTTCGTAGTAATACTAATCGCTGAAAACACCCATGTTCGCTAAAAATATCTTCCACGTCTTATAAATTATTTAGAGTACATTTCGTTTTAAGCTGTAATGTTCCTAGATTTGTATTTTTTATTTCTTAAGTTCGAACTATCACAAGATTTCGGTGCGTTGGGAACGGTTTGTCTTGTTTGGTGGTGTTGCTCAGTTTAAAAAATAAGAATTTTAATGCACTCATTTTCTTTAAAAAACTAAGAGAGGATTCTATAAGAGTCCTCTTTGTTTTTGGTTTTTAATAATTATTATCATATTGACTATCGAAGTAAAACAATCAGCAGAAGTAAATGTGCGAACGCGATTTAAATAAAGAATTGTATTTAATCATTCAAAAAAGCACGACATTTGAAAACTGGCGAACTAATAAGATCAATCAATCAATCAATCAAATTCTTTATTTGCAGGATAAGGTTATTTTTACATAGTTCTTATATTATTATGGTATTCCAGATCTCCTATCCTCGCCTACTAGGCATGCTAGCATAAAAATAAATTGTGTGGTTTTATGAAACCATGATGCAAGTGAAATTTTTTTTCGGTTTGTAGGCTTTGAACTAAAAAAAATTGAAAATTATTCGATTTAGGGTACTAAAATTACGTTTTTAATCTTAATTTAATTATTGAAAAATGGGAATGATAGTGGAAAATCAATAGTAGACAAAATATTCAATTATAAAATTTAATTTAATCTCAATTTTATTAGAGTACCGTAAACTACCTCAACTTTGCCTGGATTTTGAACATTTTGGCCTATATCCGAAAATTGGCTGACTAAAAGTAAATTCTATATTATTAAATATAAAGTTCAAAGTATGTAGTTTTCAATATTATTTATACTTCTTACTGATCTTTGCAAAATTCTGTATTATTTCTAATTTTGTAAGCAGGCAAAGATGAGCTACGAAACCACATCTTTGCCTAGTTTCATATTAACGCTAAAAACGTATTAGTTCACAAAAACGTATACACTAAAATGATCCCTAAACTTCAGACAACTAGATTATTATTACTTTAACATTATTGAAGCCTTATTTCTCAGTTTAAGCGGCGAGGTAAAGTTAGGACAGCTTTTTTTAAAGTTTTCATACATTCGTCTATTAGTGCATAGGGCTGCAACAGAAAAAACATTAAAGTTTTGAATTATTTATTTTCCGATTTTTTCTCTTAAAACATTATAAAATTAAAAACAGTCAAAACAAGTATATTCTTGCAAGTTCTTTAAAAAAACTTTTATAAGCAAGGATTTTTTAAAACTTCTTAATTACCTATTAAAGTGCAAAAAATAATCATATAAATTGAAAAGAGAAAACTTAAAAACAATAATCAATACAAGCATATTCTTTATACTTGTAACATAGACTCAGGCTGGGTCCACCCATCACCGACTATAGTCTGCTCAGCGTATTTTTGCAGACTAATGTTTGTGTAAATGAGACACATGTGGACATGAATATTGAAGTCCGTGCACTTTTGTCCTCACGTATTATTTGCACCAACTTTAGTCTGCACAAACACGCTGCACAGGACTAAGTTTGTGCCGTATAGACTCAGCTTTACGTAACACTTATAAACTTCGGCAACAAACTTACTTTCATTAACCACATAATTAGATATAATAAAAACTAAACAAGGCGGTATCAATCAATCAGTGCGTATCAAAATAATCGTAAGTAAATTAATATAAAATAAAATTATTCTGTTTCTTTTGTAATTCTTATCAGGCACTAAATAAATAAAAAAATAACATTACAGAGGGAAGTATGAACTGCCGCACTCAGAGACGTGAATGCAAGTGATACCTTAGTGTAAATCAAGTCTAAGGAATCGCTTGGGTAACCATTAACATCTCTTGAGTGCGGCTGTTAGACTTACACGTCAATAGCTAATATATGTCATTGATAAGCACATCTAAATTACTAAGAAGAAATTTTAATTCGCCTCTACGCCCAACTTGAGGTTTTGATAAAACATTCTGTATATCAAGCCGCGAGACATCGGATACGTCGTCAGCCAAAGGCCATGAAAATGTGCCATTTCTGGTTTTCCTTAAATATTTTACAGTGTAGCATCTTTCGTCTTGTTTATATAATATGATCAAACCAATATAAAATTTTATTGTTTTACCAGTGAAAAACTTTACCAACACATATTTTCCCACGTCAGGTTCTTCATTTGTATCCAGTTGTTCTTCAATATTTTCAATATCAGAAGTAGCCATTGTCTCCGTGTCACTATTAGATTCCAAGAAGGGGCCGTCGAGTGAATCATCGTGTAATGAAATTGTGCTAGAAGTATCTGTCTCATAATAATCCATAAATTTTCTTTTTTTATTTTCTGTGCAACTTATATCACCAACAAATTCATCTTGGGTTTCTGATTCCGCAGGTTTTAACAAAATATTTGAAACAATGATACTTTCATCACTTGTTGAAGGAATATTACCTGATACTGAAGAATCTTGTTTAAACAAACTGCCATCATGTGAAATGTGAATATTTTTGGCAACATTTATTACTGTATTAGGGATCATGTTTTCTTTTGAAGAAGACTTGTTCGTCCTGTTAAATCGTGTTTTAACAGTCTTAGTGCTCGACTTAGTTAGTGTGTCTGTTATTTGCATATTTTGTATGTCTTCCGTTGCCACAGATCCCCCAGGTCTCGTTAGTAACTTGGAGTTCTTAAGTTTGGGTCGTTCAGAAGTTGGTTTTCTGGATTCCTTTAAATATTGAACTAAAGAAGCATCAAACGCGATTTCACTTGTATTCGTGTGCTTGTATTCTGGTACTTTGTACAAAACTTTTTGAGCGTTTAGTGGGTGAATTCCAGTTGCACTAAATCCACTCGTTATACTTTTGGTTTCATTGATTCGTATGTCTTCAATTAGTCTTTTTAGTAACTCAGGGAAAATATTCTTATTGAGGGTGTTTGAGCTTGGATGTCTTACTTTATAGTCAAGGAGTATATTCTTCCATGCTCTTTTCAAAGGTCTAAAGAAGGAAACGTCGAGTGGCTGTGTATCATGCGTGGAATTTGGGGGTAGAAAGACAAAACGAATATTGTTTTCTTGGCATTTAGCAATAATATTAATATTTAAATGCGATGATAAATTGTCACCGATAATCACTTTAGGTTCTTGAGATTTTCCAGCCCATGGTAATATGATGGTATCAAACCAATCCTCGAAAGTTACTCTGTCGAACCATCCAGATTTGGTTTTATTAAATCTGGTTCCCGGAGGTCCATTAGAGCACCAGTTTTTCCATAAATTGTCAGCCTTGTAAACCACGTACGGTGGCAATAATGCGCCATCCGCAGTTGCAGCAAACATAATAGAAATAGCTGTTTTTGAGTTGTTGAGCACTTTATTGGGATATTTGGTACCCCGTTTAAAAATACACCTCTGTGTGCCTGGGTTATCTGATAAATTTGTTTCATCGTAGTTGAGAATAAATTCAGGTTTTACTCCCTGTAAAGACACTGCTAAATTATCAAAGTATTCTTGGTATTCTTGCACAGTTTTTGTTGCTCGAGACTTTTTAATATTTTGCGTAGAACGCATGGTTAAATGGTCTTCATGGCGTTTAATAAATAACCGCGCCCATTTTTCCCCAGGCATTTTGTTATGAAATAAGTATGATCTATTGTTTTTAATTAAATAGTCATGTACTATTATACGAAGTTCTTGTAGAGTAAGAGGGCTGCCGTATTCGCCACAAAGAATGAGGGTAGTAACAATCTTTTTTTCTTCTTCTTCGGTTAACCGGGTAGGCGTTCCGACTTTATTAACATGTTTTTTTTTAATTTTGTTAACAATAGTTCGGCGTGGAATTCCGAACTGCTTTTCTGCTTCGTATGATGTCAAATTTTTGTTAGCTACCAAATCAACGGCAACTTGGAGCAAGCTTGGTTCGTAATCTTTATATCGACGAGCACCTAGCTTCCTACGGCTTCCCATATTTTTTTTACCTAAGGCAATAATACAAAGAATCAATTACCAGTTGCATATTATATAAAGTAAAACCCATGTATAAACTTTAAGAAGGCATAAGAACTGATGCAACGATTTTTCCGATATTCTCGCAAAATAGGATATTATCCAGTATAAAAAGTATCAAGTCTATAAAATATAACTATGTAAGAAATCACTTTCAAACTCAAAAAAACTTTGCATATTAAAGATGTTCTTTAAAAACACAAAAAAAAAATTAAAACCTACACATGCACAACTGACAACCCTATGTCAGGCAAAGATAGGATCTATGATTTTGAATACGTTCCTTAACTTTGCCAACACTGAATTTTATCGAATTCTACTCATATATGGCAAACAATAATTATCAAATCTAATAAAGAAATGTCGTAGGTTTAAGAATATACTAAAACTAAGTAGATAAAATAATAATTGTTCAACTTACAACTAAAGTTTCCGGCGCAAAAAAAATCTGTGCACTTCTAATCCAGTTCGATGGCTACTGACGAGAATTTTGTGAGGTTTTAAGAAATGGCGACAGTTGTTACGTGTTGCCAGGTGTATAATCTTTATAACTGTTATGATTTCGATTGCCAGATGTAAAAAAATAAAATGTTATTAGGATTTAAAAGTTTTAGGCAAAGATGGCTACCAAAGGCAATGTTGCGGTAGTTTACGGTACGGAATACATAATTAATACAATCATTTAGATGATAGACGCATATTAAAAACATTTATATTAGTATACAAATCAAAACTGAAACTGATTAGCTGATGCGATCTATGGGCGCCGCCATATTGGATATCCGGCTCATCCGACTGTAATGCAACATGCGATAGATGGACGAAAAATTTTGGGGCGATAGGATAAAAGTTTCACTTTAAAATGTTTAAAAGTAAAATAAAAAATCAAGTTCACAATTGCAACCTAATGAAATAGTTACGATGATAGTAAAATTTTCGTGTTTTTATTAATATATTTTTTTGTGTGCTTGGTATTATTTGAGCAACATTACTGAATTAAGATGCCGTTTTACGTTTCAAAGTTCAGATGCGCGACCGAATTGTGAACAAAAACAAATTGTAATTCCTCGCACGTCCGAATGGCGCATTTATTCACGTTAAATAAATTATGGATTTTAATATTTATCGCGGTTTTGCGGGCTTCGAATGACACGAGACGATTGAATAAGAATTTGATACCAGAATAAAATTAATTGAAGAACCATATTATTTTTAGAGTAATTTTTGGTCAACGAATTATTTATTTGCAAAGAAAATGTTGATAAGTTCGATGTTATTTAATGTAAAGAAGCGTTGCAAAAATTACTCTAAAAAAATATCTGTAGTAATATTTTTTTTAAAACAACGTGTCTGAGGTCCGCGAATTATACAATTCGGCAAATTTTTATGAAGAAAAAGAATTTTATACCATGAGATAGTTATGTGTTGTAGTACTTCTTTTCGTAAAATTGATATCTTCATTCTAGTATAGGATTATTATTTTTCTTGGGGTGTATGGAAAATTTGTATAAATTAGTAATATTTCTTAGAAAGATTTTGGAAAGGTAGATTTTAAGTTGAGGGGTTTTCGCCCTGTCCATAGAACTGCGCAAATTTGGGTTCTTTTAGTGATACCGAAAATGATACCAGAAAAATCGGTATCGATTTTTGAATCTCGACTGATAACATTCGTAAAATTATTCTCTCATTATTTTGTAATAAAACAATTTGTAAATAAAATCAATTTGGACGCGTTAGGGGATATTTTGATTTTGTTTTTTATTTAATATCGTAACAAATGAAAGTACATGATATATCAAAAAAATTTAGCGAAATTTTACACTAATTGGACCCAAAAATTGTAAAAAAAATCGCGGCGTTGAATAAATATTAGTATTTAAGAAAACTAGTATAACTGAAGTAAACAAATAGATTTCCACAAGTTGGAAGATTCGCAACAATTTTTAAAATATGAAATAATTTAATCGGTTTATTAATTTAATCATTGAATTTTTAAAAATATGTGTAGTGTGAGGTTGTATGTTGAGTTTTAAGGTATATTATTATTATTAATTATTATTAATTTCCTTCATTTTGTGAGTTAGGTAAATGAATTATTTTTTTCTTATCAATGTATGTTTATATACTTACATAAATAGTTATTATATATTAAATTATAAGTGGTTTTATTTTTTACGTACACCTTTTATATTTTTATGGAGACTGGGGGTTCTCAAGAGATTGCTAAGATTGTCCAAGTGTAAGACAAATGAGCAAAACTAAGCCAGCAATAGGACAATTTTGAATTGTTTGGCTGTAACCTAATGAAGATGGTCAAAAAACCTTTATTAGTATTATAAGCAATCGCTAATTAATTTCTGTTTATTAATTTAATTCATAGAAACATTTGAAGAACATTGAATCATGGTACAACGGGGGTATATTCCTTCGTACAAGTATCTGACCACGATAAAATACCTGACTGAAAAAGATCATCAATATAAGGTTGATTAAATAAGCAGGAAGGCATTTTGTGTAAAAGAAAATAAGGTAATTTGCTGCGAGTAATTCACCTTAGATTAAGGGATTTCTCGTATATTTTCATTCAGCTTTAAATACCGTTACCGATATAATTATATGATTTACCTAATATAGTAACCGGTAATGAGATGTGTGCGTGTTCGGTGTTCCCGTTTAACGCGGGTCGCGTGCTGCGACGTAATAACTTGATCGGTGGAGTCGTTGTTGAACGCTGTCAAGCCGAGAATGGGTTTATGCAGTATGGTGATGTTGGAAGAAAGATGAAACGTTTATTTCAGATCCTCGACACAGCACATGTTATTAGCTATCTCAAATAAGATTTGGTAGGAACGAAGAAGTCACTTATTTTTTATAAGGTGATTTTCTTTTCTTGATTATCCCATGCATTATTTTTTTCGTTAATCACATACCAATTTAGGTATTTGTGTTTGAGCACACAGTCTTTGTTAATCAAATCTTTTAATTAAACCTGTCAGTCTGTGCTAAACTGCGCAATAATTCCACTTCTAGATGGTAAATGGAGATGTAATTTGTTTGGTTAAAACTTTAACCTAATAAGATTCTATTAAGTCTTGCCTTACGCGGTATAAATACCTACTTGCTCTTTATTACATGAAACGGTCTACAGTGGCAGATCCTAGCGAATGGCGAAATGCTAGGGTTATGATTTTATTTTTTTACGATGCACGCTACCCGTACCAAGTACGGCTTGTTAAGCTGACACAGGTTGTTCCAAATTGTGATGCTTATGTTATTATTTTCGTCCGAATTAAGCCCGACAGACAGTTGACAACAACTCTCCTAACTTAACAACTGTAAATAAGTAACACAATTCTCATTAGTTACTTTCTGGTTTTTCTTCTGGGAATACTCAATTAAGGGAGTTTTTGAAGTATTAAATTCCTAAGTAAGTAGTTTTTTTAACCGACTTCAAAAAAAGGAGGAGGTTCTCAATTCGACTGTATTTTTTTATGTTTGTTACCTCAGAACTTTGGACTGGGCGAACCGATTTTGATGGTTCTTTTTTTAATCGAAAGCTGGTGGCTGTCATGTGGTCCCATATAAATTTTATTGAGATCTGACAATGGCATCCATGATAAAACCATATAAGTCTTAAATTTGTATTAAGTAAGCACGACAAATGGACGAATAACTCAATATCACGCCAACCGATTTCGATGATTCTTTTTTTAATCGAAAGCAGGTGCTTGTCACGTAATCCCACATAAATTTGAACGAGATCTGATAAGTAGTTTTAGAGTAACTTTGAAGTCGGTGTTTTTTTGTTAGTGAAATTTAGATTATGAATAAAAAAATTCATTTTATCCGACACTATCTTCGAATCCCTGTCTAATCTATTCTCTAGACTAGAACAGACATCAACCGTTCCCCATCAGAATGCGCGGAAAACTAAACTCGGTGTTGGTATCATCCAACAGAAACTAATCGTGAATAGATTCATTTCATTGAAAAAGTTAAATTATGATTTTTAAACTAGTACGTTTAAGACATGCTTACGAAGAGTTATGGCGACTCTTAGATCTTGGAGGTTTCTTTCTGCCATCACCTGATGGTGGTTTGTCTCCTCGATTGTCGGTTATTTTCCTAAATAAAATAAAAAAACAAATTTCAAAAAAAGATATTTAATAAAAAGATAATATTTCAAAAAATTTAATAAATATATTACAAAAAATATAAAAAAAATCCAAAAAAATATAGAAAATCATTAAAAAAATATATAAATAATTTAAACAATAAATATTTTAAATATTTAAAACCAATGGCAGTGTATTTATTTAATATTTCATTCAAATATTTCCACTCGATATAATATTGTCTACGTCACGTCTCGGTAACGCTTTTTCGTGACAGAAAAATCCTAATACCCCGTCTATATAGAAGTTAGTGGGTACCCGCAGATAGTAGATAAATATTTACTACACAATGATACATTTAAAACCTTCAGCACATCACCCTGTAGAATCGATTGTTTTCACCGTCCAATAAACGAAAATCCCTGCAAACCTCAGAAAACGAAACGACTGCGGCGTTGGCGAACCGGGTGAGTGGATGGATTTTTGCATTAGTGCTATGCATAGCTGGGCACGAGAGTTCCCACTGCTGGGCATATCTTATTTAGAGTTTTTGAGTGGAGATCTAAAGTGGGAAGATGATAGATATGGATAGAGATCCATAGGTAACGTCCTCATGTCATGTGATATGTATATAATGAGGTCCCCCCCCCATCCTCTGTTCGTGGTGACGTGTGCACATAGTCCAGATCTACATGGTAGTAGGGTTTTCTACCCGCCTGGCTAAATCTATCTACCATCCAGTAATGGATTTTTGTTTGAGACGGGTTGACAAAGGTCATTGTGGGGGGAGGGGGATGTAGCCCCTTAGCTGGATTTACTAGTGACCATTAGTTCCTGAATTCGACAGTGAATTTCGGCACAGCTTTGAAAAATCTGCGGATCGTCCGCTTTTCTCTCTTGGTCGTCAACGCATGGTGATGTCTGGAGTCGGGTGGACGATTGCTAGCATCACAGAACATATAAAAAGAGGACCTCTTTTTATATGTTCTGTGGCTAGCACGTACCATCACGTGGCTCATCTATTCGTTTGTCAACTATTTTAAAGGTGAAAATTCTCTATAAAATTCGAAAAATGCATTGCCATTCAATGATATTAAAAAAAAATACTTGCCATTGTCTTGCATTAAACTATAGTAATGTTAAAATATTCCTTGATTAGATTTATTGACCAATTTGACCATGTTTCACTATGATTGTCACTGCCCTGCCTGCAAAGTGAGTGTTTCTGGGTTCGATTCCCGGAACAGACATAAAAATATATTTAAGTGAAACTTAGGTTATAGTCTTATTTACATATGTTGACCATGTCACCCACGATGTTACACAAGCAACCGTGGGTGTATGAGTGTGTAAGCGTTTTTAATTTATACATCTATACAAATAAATAAAATTGGAGTGTCTGTTTGTTTATTAAAATAACCGCTTTTTACTAAGTGCATTTGGATGTATACACGGTACATTATACCAAAACAACATTTTTCACAATTTTTGTCTGTCTGTCTGTTTGTTCTGGCTAATCACTGAAATGGCTGGACCAATTTTGACGGGACTTTCACTGGCAGATAGCTGATGTAACAAGTGCTACTTTTATTTTAGAAAAAAAATAGTTTGTTAGGCGATACGAAGTTCGCCGGGTCAGCTAGTTTATTGACTAAACTTAGTTCACAGGTTGAAGAAATATGGCATTGAAAATATTACACCCAAACTCTCAAAGGCTGCCTCGGGGTAACCATTCCGTGAGGTTTTCGGCCGACGACCTGCCTAAGTTCAAGTCACTTGTAAGTATTGCTCAATTCAAACTCATTGCAGCCAAGGAATATCCCGAAATATCTGAACTGAAAATACAACACCATGGTAGGTACAGTAATAAATACATGAAATATTGAACAGTGCTCCTAATGTGGGTGCAGTGGCGTAGCGTGGGCTCCCACCGCCCGGGGCCGACAGAAAATTTGCCGCCCCCATATTATTTATATTTTTTTTAAGTTTTAAAAATGCACTTTTCTTGTTTTTTTCATAGCACAATTTACATCAAAATTTAAATAAAAAATAATTAATTTTCATGTATTTTTTTTTAAATCATCACCTCTTCATGTGCCGCCTGGGGCCATGGCCTGCCCGCCCACCCCCCCCCCCCACGCTACGCTACTGTGTGGGCGTAAGTAGAATGCTCACGTCACGATAACGACTCATAGAAAAAAACTTCAGGCTTCCACTGTCAATTCTTGTTGATGTTCTGAAGGACTCATTATAGGACTTCAAAACACATTAACACTTCGAACTTCGAAACTCTTATGACCTGACCTTTGACACAAAAGAAATAATCTATACTATATCATATCATAAAGCTGAAGAGTTTGTTTGTTTGGTTGAACACGCTAATCTCAGGAACTACTGGTTCGAATTGAAAAAATATTTTTGTGTTTGATAGTCCATTTATCGAGGAAGGCTATGCTATATAACATTATATATTTTAGTAGTTACTTATTTCCACAAATTAACGCAGGTGAAACCGTGGGACACAGTACATATACATAAGGCTTTGACAAGAATAGTGAAAAAGGATAATCCAACCGACCAATCTCAGAGACATTTTCTAATCGGTCAACAAATACCTTCCTATATTTTTATGGTCTTCAGGATTCCCCGGACTCTAACGTGGCAAACTATGGCGGGCCGCAGTCCTTCCCGGGGACAGACTCGGGCGCTCCCAGCCCCGACTCCTGCAGCTTCCAGCCAGCTGCCGCCAGATATCGGCTCAATGAACAGCGTAAGTAGCTCGACGGGTAGGTAGGGTAAAAATCTGACCAATGTCCAAGGCCTTCTTTACCCAACTGGAGGCCCTGGCATATTAAGATAATGGGACCCCAGTGACTTTGTCAAAACACTATTTTGTTAGAATAAACAAAGAAAGTAGATAAGCAAGCCTCTAGATTTATGCAAAAGCTAATAAGCAAATTGGTATTGTAGTCAGTAATTTAGGTTAGATTTATTCGAATTAAAAAAGTTTTTCGGTAATAAATATCGGTTATCGTTTAGTGATCTGGCAAGAACTAGGGGCCCCTATTGATCACGGGGCCCTGTGCACGTGCCCAGAGGCAAAGAGGGGTCTGCCAATGTCGAAATAATCCAATTTTGACAACTAGCAATCACAATTCCGGCCCATAATGGCGCCCGCAGACAATTTGTTGAGCAACAAATTGCAACAAATGAAAAAACTACGAGTAGTAGTACCTAATACGAGCCCGGTTGTTGGTTAATAAATTGTTAATCTATAAATTGTTCGATGTTGTTTTAAATCATAAGGGTGAATATCAGAAACGTGCATTTTTTTCAATTTTGGTGGTGATATTTTTTCTTCAGTTTTCGTGAAAAATGAGAACCTGGTATATGAAAAGAAAGGCTAATTGTTACACTTTCTTTTCTTATACCAGGTCCTCATTTTTCACGAAAACTGAAGGAAAAATATCACCACCAAAATTGAAAATGAAATGCACGTTTCTGATATTCATCCATACCGTCATTTCGTAACTCGATCAATAGCTTAAAGCTTTACATTAACTACAAAACATTTAGTACAAAATTACCTATTTAATTACGTACAAAATAGTATAGTATGGAGAATTAGGTAGGTACTTACTAATTCACATTTTCATTATTTAGGTATAAAGTTGTTGACGGCGATAAACCAGATAGTCCAACAGCGAGCCGAGCTGGAGACGAACAGAACGACCCTCACAAGTCTTCTAGAAGAACTGAGACGAAAGCTCAAGAGGCGAATTGATGAATGCCATATTGATAAAAAGGAGAGGATGAAGGTAGATACATTTTTAACAGATAAAAAAAATAAGTTCTCAATTCTGTTTTATCTTTTTCAATGTTTGTTAGCTTAGAACACGGACATAAAAAAAGAACGGACGTAACCTTGTCTAATCGAGAGTGAAGCTGACAGCTCGCTTACCATGTGTGCGTAATTTTGTAATTTTTGATTCGCGATGGTGTCAATGTCGTAGCCTTATGGTGTCAATGTGTGGGTGTGTGTACTTGTACGAATACAGAGTTGGTATTACTATGGGTGCTTCACTGAATTTGTTCTTGGGATTACATCCGTATTTTTTTTAGGTCCGTGGCTTAGAACTGGCTTAGAACATTTATCAACCTATTTGGAAGATTATTTTATCATTCGAAAGGGTATGCTTCATGTATGTAAGAAGGCTATGTGACGTCTCAGTAAATTCAAATTTTACGGCGCGGCGTCAGTTTATAAAAATTTCTTTAGGCTTTTAGCGCATTTCAAACAAAATATATCTAAATATTACCACAGAATAAATAATTGGTATTACTTAAATTACTTTTAAGGGCGTAATTTTTACGAGCATTATCAGGTCTTCATTTTTAATTATTTTTTTTATAAATAAATAAACGCTAACACACTCATACCCCCGCAGTAGGTTATTACCTGTATCGCGGGTGGCATGGATGACACATATTAGACACATCACAATCACACCCATGACCCGAGTACAAATATTTATCTGTTACATAAACATCTGCCCCGGCCGGGAATCGAACCCGGGACCGGACTAGGCTACGGGGTCGTCAAAATTGACTACTAGAAGTCGAATGAAACCGCAAATGTCATAGGTATCATAACTTACCTTTATTTTACAGGCCTTAAAGCAAGCTAACCTTCGCCTGGAGAAAGAGAAGTTGAGCATCGTGTCGGAGCTGGAGCACCTCAAGCGACACCTGGAGAAGGAAGAGGCTCACCACCTGCAGCACGCCAGGACTGCTGTGGCTCAAGTATCTTTACACGCTTTTAGCTTCTGTTTGAGTGGTGCGCAGGTGGAAGCTTGCAATGTAAATTACTCCTATTTCTCTTATCTTTGGGGAAATATGTACGGCAGGGCAAGCGGCAATGGAAATGGCCAAGGGCGTGGCCAGCCGATGGCCCAGGAGGGGCAAGTTGATATGGAGAATGAGAAAAGTATGATTGTAGTTATGGTCGAGAGCCATGTGCTCTCGAACTTTAACAATAGCATAGAGCAGAGCGTAGTTGAGCATACTGAATATTAGGAATGGAATTAGTGAATTCATTCGAGTTTTGAAGTACCGGAATGATCGATCAAGCTAGTCAAGGACTCTGATTGCTTTATATTTGGCAACTTTTTAGAATCTCTAGGGGGGGCAGCTGCCCCTCTCTGCCCCCCCCCCCTTTGGTGACGCCCTTGGAAATGGCCGAATGTAAATGCGGTATTATGGAGGTGAAATTTGCTGAAAAAAATTAGACCTACTTCTGTTATCATTGAAATTTAACATACCTATTGCTGTCGTTCTGATGAGATTGCATTTTTGTGATAAGTATAACCTGACACTACACTCAGGTTGTTCAATTGGCTCCATACGAGGGAACTCCTTAAGAGTTAACAGGACAGTCACTTAATTTTTCGTCTTATATTGATATTAAAAATTATAAAAGCGCGTAACCAAATTAACTTGTTCTGAACCGCTGGAAGTAAAACTAAGTAATTAATTTCACTATTAATTAAGACTGAATGTTTGAGTGGATTTATTAAAGATCAATATTTTTTACTCTTCGCACAAAAACTAAAGAATGATTTTTTATAAAATCTAGTAGACTATGATTCTCAACTTTTCGCGAAAGCTTGTTTGATTTTGGAAAAAGTTGAGGTGAACATTATATTTTTGATACAGGCAATACAAGGCGTAGCAAAGATGGCGCCGAATGATCAGCTGTTCACTCCGTGTTCGGTGTCCGAACTTCCGAACATCGTCAGTAGAAACGTGGCCAAAAATGCACCGTCCAGAATTGTAAGTAAATTTTAATTATTCTTCAGCGTCAGTAACCCAGTAAACTTAAAACCTTAATAACTATGTTTTCCTAATTCTTTCAACGAAGCAATTGGTGACTAATTTCTACCTACCTACTCACATAAGGTTATCATATTCGAAAATAAGTTTTTCTTGCAAAATCCGTGATATATTTGTACCATTCGGTGTCGGTGATATACCTATATGCAGCAGCAGAAAAATTCTAAGATTTCTGTTAGTTTTGCGATTTAAACTGATTGATAAATAGAAAAATATACTTATTTATTTTTAACCGACTTCAAAAAAGGAGGAGGTTCGACTGTATTTTTTTATGTTTGTTACCTCAGAACTTTGGACTGGGCGAACCGATTTTGATGATTCTTTTTAATCAAAAGCTGGTGGCTGTCATGTGGTCCCATATAATTTTTATTGAGATCTGACAATGGCATCCATGATAAAACCATACAAGTCTTAAATTTGTATTAAGTAAGCGCGACAAATGGACGAATAACTCAATATCACGCCAACCGATTTCGATGACTCTTTTTTTAATTGAAAGCAGGTGCTTGTCACGTAATCCCACATAATTTTGAACGAGATTTGACAAGTAGTTTTAGAGTAACTTTGAAGTCGGTTATTTTTTGTTAATAAAATTTAGATTATTCTCTTTTTATTTAAATTTCCAACAATATTAAGTTTTCTCATTTCCCTGACAGAAGACTAAAATTCCGTTCCTGGCCACCCTATACTCACTTAACTGAAAATTAAAATTTCCTGCAAAATATAAGTTGCATACCCACAAAATAGAGACAACCGTGAGATCAAACGTTCTAAAATGTCAGTAAAATTGTTACAAGCCATTGAACTATTTATTACTAGCGAACTCGATGTTTGCCCAATAAACTGTAGCCAATTGGCAACTATTTTCAGTGGGTTCAGTTGATTTTGAAAAGAGAACGGAGCGATCACACTCCCGCGACACAAATCGCTCACCTAGTAATACAACGGCACATCCACAGAGTACTTAATCACTACGAGGCACTCTACATTTGTCATATTTTACAGAAGCGAATTTCAAAAATTATATAAAAATGTTCAAAATTAATATAAGGGTTCTTTTTACGTTTTTTACAGATTGTATGGGTTTGGTTATTAGTATAGACATTAATACATATTTATCACTATGTAGATTATGCACTTTTAAACACGTAGGTACGCCATATAAACTCAATTTCGCATTTTTTGCAAATGTGCCATTATATTACTAGGTGAGCGAAATGTTCTCAGTGACTGTTCTAGTACTTTAATACATTATTATTTCAATGTTACAGGCCGACAGCAAGTTAGCAGCGGCGAGGCTGATGCGCGACATAGCCGAGTTGAGGCAACGAGTGGCCCAGGTGGAAGCGCGGCTAGCTAATGAATTGAAGGTGATAAAAACTTTTAGATACGATTAAATTTATTATCGAAATTTTACTGCCAGCCGTTTTAAAAAACCTATCTATCCATAATCTTTGAGTAAGTTAGTAGGTAGGTATTAATAAAAACTACCTCAATATAATCGTAATGTTGCTTGTTGTTGACTTTCTGACAGTTGCTACTACTGACTGAATTGAAGATTATCTGGATTATGAATAGATAAAATATTTTAACGTTTTAAGTAGGTAGGTGGTGTGTGCAGTGGCGTAGCTAGCCCTAAGGAGGCCTCATATCAATATTTGTTGTGGGGGCCCCCTCAACGTCAGCTGTCAAACATAAAAGGAGTGCCAACTATTGGGGTGAATATCAGAAACGTGCATTTTTTTCAATTTTGGTGGTGAAATTTTTTCTACAGTTTTTGTGAAAAATGGGAACCTAGTGAAAAGAGACTAATTGTTACACTTTCTTTTCTTATACCAGGTCCTCATTTTTCACGAAAACTGAAGAAAAAATATCACCACCAAAATTGAAAAAAATGCACGTTTCTGATATTCACTCATTAGCGGTCGTAGGCTGCTGGTGAGCTTTTTTTTGGAAGTGTTAGTGGGGGCCCCTATACGCTGGGGGCCCCGTATAATTGATACGGCTGATACGGCGGTAGCTACGCCTCAGGGTGTATGACTGCACACGCGTGTACGTGTGTGTCCGCACATGAATGCGTGCAACGTCAATTTATGAACTTACAACTCGGTAAAGTTGTATCTACCTATAATACATATATGAAGTTGTCTAATTAACATAATGAACGTTATCTTAACTTCTCATAGAATAAGTTTAAAATAATATATCAGTGTATTTCCAGCGTAAACGGCAGGCTGAGGTCGACATTGTGCGACTGAGGCGCGAGCTCTCCTCCACTAAGAGCTGCGTGGCGTCCCTGCGCATCGCAGCGCCACCTATGAGGAAACAGTGCTCCAGATTCGCGTAATAACGATCGCGATATCAGAAAATAGGGTTACCAACATTGAAGTATTATTACTAGCATATAGAACCGACACCGCTATGTATATCCCAATGAATTGGCGCCGATCGGATTTTCAATGGATTCGTTCGATTTTGAAAGGAGAACGGGGGCTCAATTTTGAAAAAAGAACCTCCCGGCGAGACACATTTTGTTCGAGATATCTGTTCTATGACATTATACTTTAATGGTTACCAACGCGATATTCAAAATCAGATCAGTCATGAATAGGGTTACCATCCGACCGGATTTGTCCAGACATGTCCCGACTTTTGACCTGTCCAGCTTAGATCCGGACTTAGAATTTATCCGGATTTTTAGGTCCCAATATTTTAAATCTGATTAAAAAAAAATTTAATGAAAGATGTAATCGATCAGCTGATTTTGTAATATTAAATATTAATGTAAAAATAAAAACTGATATACGACTATCACTGACAAATCACACGATCAGTTGAAACACAAAATATTATCAACTTTACGGGGTACGCCAAACAAAAAACACTAATTCTCAATAAAAAAATTTATTTCACACAAAAAATATGGGGGCAGTGTCTATACTAGTGCGCGGTAAAAGATTTTACTAAAATGTCTGGTTTTTTTCTTTATATTCAGCTATTAAATTGTCCGGACTATTCATATTTTGAGTTGATAACCTTAGTCATGAATGTATTTAAATAAAGTTCTCTTTATTTTAAGAACTGTGCTGATTTAGATCGCAATTATTTTATTTTTGTAATGTCCCTGCCGTACCTGCGTTACTTAACACTATGCCAGCGTACTAAACTACTAACGCGTTAGGAATGGCATTACGCAGCTGTGGCCAATAATTATCACGCTAAAAGCGGCGTGGCCAATTTAATTCCATTACACGTTAAGCGATAACTTGGTGGCAGTTATTTTTCTGTTGAGTATTGGCCACATCTACGGCCTAACGCGCTAAGTACCTGAGGCAGCGTTAATATTAACGTTAACGCAGATATAGCAGTGGCATTTAAGTTGATTCTTGTATAGTGCCATAAATATATGTATACATATCCAAGGTGCCATCAATCATCAGCAACATCATGTCTTCTACTCTACACCAGGTACTGGTTGAAAATCATGTTATCTCCCAAAAAATGGAATGTAAAAAATATAAAGTCCAATTAAAATAAAAAGATTATAGTTTTATTCCGATTCCTCGCACAACTCTAATTTGACAGTTATAAATTCAATGGCATTTGAAGCATTATTGTCCTTTTCTATGTTGGCGATAGAAGCATCCTGAGATTCCTGAGTCAACGTTGTTGTGTCAGTGACTGCATCCATATGAAAATTGTATTCATTTTGTGTGTCAGTCATTAAGTCCTCTTTTTCATTATCCTTTGGAAGAGAACTTATGCAATATTCAGCTACATTTGGTTCAGTTTTTATAATCTTGTCTGGATAATTAGTAGAATCAAAACTGGAAGTTGGATACTGATTTCCAACAATGTGGTGGTCAATAGAATTGCAGAGGTAATTCATCAATTTTTTTTTACGTCTTGCCCTTGATTTCCTTGCGCTTCGGGTATGTCGGCTAAGCTCTGATTTCTTTAATGGCATCTTTCTGTGACTATAAATACAAATAAGTAGTAAGTACAAGACAAGAGTACCACACTACTGTGTATCTTAGTCAGAATCTATTGAAAGGACTTCAGTTGAAGGAACCTATCCATAGATTTACTACCTAAGCTGGTAGAGAAGCAATAAATTACCAACACAGCTTCACAAACTCACAATACATTGCATGCTTGGCTCAAAATTCAAAATCCACAACTTTAAGATTTCCTATTCTAATGAGACTAAAAAGTACACAAAAACACTTTCCAATTAAGTTATTATAAGTCCAATACTTTCGCAATTAACTGAACTGACTAACCACCATCTTAATTTAAATAATCACATACACATTGTCACTTAGTTATTCATAAACTCAGTTACATCACATCAATAACACTCAAATAAGTAATTCACTTAAGGATGTATCTAGTTCTGCCTTTTCAACTGCAATATTAGCACTTATTAGTTAATGCCTATCTCCTGGAAATGTTTCACAAAGTTTTTTACATAATAATAAGTTTATTTTATTAATGCTTGACAAATTTCCCACTTAAATAGGAAATAAGTACATTTACAATATAATATTCTGCGGTTCTATATCTTCATATTCAAGAATCTTCTGGTTCATTTTTAAATTTTACTGTAACACATTTGATGGTCTCAAAAGCATTCTGGTAATCTTCTGTGTCCAGTCTGGCAGCCGAGAGAGCTTCCTGAGTCCCATGGATCTCGGCTTCAGAAATTGCATCATTAAATTCATCCTGGGCATCCTTTTCTTCTTTTATCTCGAGCATAGAACTTGTGCCATATTCAACAACAGGTTCGGTTTTTACATTATTGTCAGGATAAGAATTAATAACAAAGCTTTGGACTTGGGAACTGTAGTAATTAATCATCATTTCGCGCATTAATTGACGTTTTAGCCTCTTCATCCTTGTATTTCGTGTATGTCTGCTAAGATTTGATAGCTTCTTACGCGGCATGTGATACCAAAAATTAAAATTAAAACTTCCAATTTTTCACCAGACGACCACTGTTAAGGTCAGATTAATTTAAAAGAGACATAAATCTGGTGTACTAATCCACGGATTTAATTAATTAACATGCGGCATAGCCTGATGTTTGGACAGTACAATCAGTACAATGAGACGAGAAGATATTAATTATGAGAGACGCACAAATATAATCTTCACACTCTTTTCATACTTTACAAATAATTATCTTTTAAGAAACTAGTTAATAAAGGTGCTTGTGGCGGTTAAGTGATATTAAAAATATTTGCATTTTATTTTAATCAAATTTAGCGCAGGGCGCAGGCTCGCTCGACAGCACAACACTTTTTAATTTTCTATTTGCTTCACTTCATTGACTTCATTCAAGTATTCTGTGATTTCATTGACAGTTGAGTGTTGACTTTCAATTAGGGATCGAACGACACTTTCGATACTGAGTAGGTATCGATACTTTTGTTCGCGATACTCGATGCTGAGTACTCGATACTCTTACCTGGTATTCACTCGCGATGATGTGATCCTCGCGAGTACTCGATGGTAAGTAGTATCGATACTTTAGGGCCGATACTTCTTGGTTATCGATACCTTACCCATCGATACCGCATGAGTACGCCGATACTTCGAACCCTACTTTCAATAAAAACATACTTATTATACAATACTTACTTGTACATCTGTCGTGTTGACTGTAATGACAGTGACAATTGTCTGACAATTTAATTTTGATTTGAACATGGAAGTTACCTGGATTCAGTGTTGCCAGGTACCACATAATTACGGTAGATCTACCGTATTCAGCTCCGATTTACCGTCTACCGTAACGATGTAATTATTGCGTCAAAAAGTACCTTACTTTAGACCAGGCATATTTGTAGACAAATTTTGCACATTTAATGCAATTTAACACAAAAACTAAATAAATAAATAAAGTCAACTTTTCAGACAACTGTCACTGTCATAGTGTCACTATCATATGCCGATTTCAGTATTTTCATTTCAGTTCAGTCAACTGTGAACTGTCAAGTAAGTGATCAATAGATGAAATGAAAATATTATTGCTGTCGTGCGTGCAAAAATAAAATGGAAATATTTATTTAAATACCACTATCGCCACAAGCACCTTTATTATCTAGTTTTTTTTTAAGATAATTATAATTGTAATGTATGAAAAGAGTGTGTGAAGATTGTATTTGTGCGTCTCTCATATTATCTTTTCGTCTTATCTTACTGTCCAAACATCAGGCAAGAGCTATGCCGCGGCCGCATGATTAAAATCCGTGGATTAGTACAACAAATAAATCTCAAAAGAATCTGACCTTTCCAGTGGTCGTCTGGTGAAAAATTTGAAGTTTCCACTTTTATTTTTGATATCACATGCTGTTTATGCAATCAAATCTCATACTGATACACGAAAAGCTAGGATGGAGAAGCTAAAACGACGTTTATGGCGCGAAATGATGATTGATTACTGCAGCTCCCAAGTGCACAACATTGCAACCACAGATCCTCTTGGTATTAATCCTTATCCTGACAATATTTTGAAAATCGAACCTGTTGAATATGGCACAAGTTCTATGCTCCAGATAAAAGAAGAAAAGCATATCCACGATGAATATAAATCTGGACATGAGAAGCATTAGGTCGGATGTGTAAAATGCTAACTTTTCAGGAGAGCAAAAGCAAAATTGACAAACATTTTTTCTTGATTATTATTGAACTATAAGTATTTAAGTCAGTTTTTTTTTATTAATATTTTGTAGGCAATAGTACCTTTCGATTTTAATCACAAGCATCACCCTAACTATTAAAATGAGTTTAATATAATTTATAATCTATTAAATTTTTTTCATCAGACTTTATGCCTGAAATATAATTAGATGAGTGCTTAAAACTGCTAGCCTATGTTCACATCCGACAATATGCTTGCAATTTTAGGTGACAACCTTTTGTTTTATATTGAAATGTAGGATTGTGATCTTAAATATACAACAATTTACTAGATTCTGATCTGTTGATATTACTGTATACTTCTTTGATACTTGTTACTTATTATTTCAAGCAAAAGGACGGAAGTCCTCATAAAAACGGCATTAACCAGACAACTTACCGGTTTAGGAAAAAAAAATCTTAATATTATATCAAAATCTTTACTTCTAGTAAACATTTATCATAGTAAAAGTATTAAACATAACAAAAAAATTTAAATGAAATTAGTGACAAGCTTGTTAACTTTGGTTTAAAAAAAATAATAAAATTAGGATAAGTCTAATCAGTCTCAGGAAAATCAGGCGCACTGTCGTTATGTTTCAGATTTCTGTAGAAGCCATGAAATTCTACCGGCACCCATTCCAAAAGTGTAATTATGTCTTTGTATTTAGCTGACGATATTGGTTTCTCTTCTTTACGCACATTTGGTAAGTCATCGGGAAACCGAATACCTTTAGCCGAATTGCGTATCAATGATATCTCAGAAAACTCTGCTGAAAAATCTGTTTTGTAAAACAGTATGCCCGGCTGATCTTTCTTTAATTGAAGCCAAACACATTCTGAGATTTTGAACTCCTTGCCATCTTTGTTCTTCTTTCGCGTTACTAATGGCCCATTCTTTTTATACAAGGCAGTGACGTCTTTGAAATGCCTCAGATCCATATCAAACACTTCAAAAGGTCTTCTTCCTCCACACGTCCTTATGAATTGGGACCAATCCCTAGGAATTGCTATTTGCATAGTCTTCAGCTGTTTTTTTTTTCTTCTCTATTAATGAATGTATTTGGTCTACCTCCATATGAGTGTGGCCTTTTAGCATGTATTTGTGATTTATCACTTTTAAGTTACTGAATTTGTGCAGCAACCAAATATATGCCATTACTATCATTAAATTTCTATTCTGGCCAGCGCAATTATCTGACCAAAATGTCAATTCTTCAACAGTTTCAATTTTTTTGTTTTCCTCTGCCCAGCGAATGACACAGGAGGCTATTTCATTACCTCCTCTCCCGCCTACGTTCTCAGACCATATCATATTTGTAGCAACGTTACTCGTTGCGTCATATATAGTTAAGTTTAAAGTCCATAGCTTACGCAAATAGAAAGACTTGGTATTGGTTAAATTTGGTGTCGCCAAACATTTCTGTAAATCAAACATTAAAACTTTTTTCTTTCCAGAACTATTTTGTGCCTCTTCTTTATCAGCTTTTTTTAAACTATACCTTTCGTTAGATGCTGTTTGGTGTACTTCTCGTTCTTTTTCAATTACTATTCTTTCTGTATCTTCTATAGCGTCTTTTAATTTTCTTTCAAAAGCATCACAATCGTCACATGTGTCAAGTGATGGTAGTTTAAAACTTAGGTTAAATTTTGTATTAAAAACATTTCGGTATATCCATTCTTTTGCGATGAGGTTGTCAGGTGTTTCTTCTTGTATCATGAGTTCTTTGTAATGTTTGTACATGGTAGCAATGTTTAATTCCGGTCCTAAATATTTTTTCCCACTTTTTTGACGTGAATAATGGCTCTCATAGCAAGGATAGGAGTTGATATGATCCATTATTCTTTTAATCATTGGTTCAGGAGACTTGTTTCCTGGGACATGTTTTCCTCTCTGGTCTCCAGTTATTAACCTTGCAAACCCTTACTCTGCAACAGTCTCAAGTTAGTGCATAGCTATAAGAGAACTTTCTCCTATCGACCTCTATATCCCCATCTGTTCTCATAACCCGCTTAATTTCTTTTGTTACGTTGTCAACAATAAATTGTCGACGCTGATCCCAACTAACACATTTTTTCCAAAATTGGTTAAAGATCAGCAGTCTGTTTTCAGGCGATATCTTCGCGTAACATTTGAATTTGCAAGAACATGGAGGTTTTAACATGCGACCCGCTACGTCAGGTTTCTTCTTAGCCACTGTTGAGTGATATGGAGACCCTTTCAATCTCGCAGCTTTAGAAACATTGCGTTTCCATTTTGCTGGATTTTTAATTAATTTCTTTGCTTTTTGTGTTGATGGTTCTTGTTCATGATTTAACACAACTCCATTAACGTCAACAACCATCGTGGGGTAGAAAATTGGCCTATTGATCAAATCGGATGTTTTTGTAGTATTATCTTCTTTTTTATTGCAAAGTACAACTTTTGAAATGTCTGGTTTCGCAGGCAAACATATAGTTTTGTCTGAGCATACAATGTCGAAGTCACCACTTAACTCACCAATTTCATCAGTGTCAATCACTGGTCTTTCTAAGCGTGATTTTTTCTTGAGAGGTGAATAAAAGCATTTGTCTAAATCCGGATTTGTCTGAATGTCATGGTTTCCATCATATAAATTTTCCGGTCCTAAAAGATCTTCTATTGTTATTAAGTCAGAAGTCTGGGTGTTTTCTGCATGCATTTGACCTTCAGTTGTTTTCTTATTCAGTAAGGATGTGTTGTGTCTTTTCATGGTAATATTGCATTGTTGTTTGATAAAATCATTAGTACACTTTTCTGGTGAGAATAGGCGTCTTTTTACGTGCAATTGGGAAAATTTTATCGCTCTGAAATTAGGAGAATTACTTATGTCACTACAACTGGAGTCATAGTCTTCATGCGGTTCATAATTTTTGTCTTTTACACTATCATCACTGTCGTAATCAAAACCGAATTCTTCTCCATCATCTAAATTACAGCCATGAACAATACTGTTTTCTTTTTTGAAAAGCTCTCCGTTTTATCAGGTGCTTTTGCACAAGGTAGTTCATTTTTTTTGACATCAAATTCTTTTCTCTCACGATCCTGAATAACTTTTTCGCGCAGATTAGCAAGCCTTCGTCGTCTTTCAAATAATTCTTCGTACAACTCCCCAGTGTTCTGTAAGAATAATACAACAAGTAAGTGCCAAATTATTTTTTTAACACCTGAGGTGTGATAGCAGTGGTAACTCAGTGATAAAGGCCCCGACTTATGATTTATAGGTCGTGGGTTCGAACCCAGCTAGGCGCATTACTTTGTGTAATTTATCATTAATAATAATAAGCATCACTACTGCTTACAAAACGGTGGAGGAAAACATCGTGAAGAAACCGAGATGTCCCAGATCCAAAAAAATCAAAGACATAATCTGATGATAAGTGGTTACCGCTGCCTATAGGCGCTTTCAAAACTAGATGTATCGCACTGCCAACCCTGTACATTTGAGAGGAATGGCTGCACAAGCAGTACAGTGGATAAACAGCACAACCAGTCCCCTGCACCACCATTACGCTGTTCCCTCAAGGAGCAATGGTATTTAGCGTTCTTCTGCAAGGTATTTTAAGTGAGAGATCCCGTTATGTCATATGGCATACCTCTACTAAAGTATAGGTACGTCTTCATTAGGCTAAATTACTTTTATATTCTACGTATTAATTCAATTTAAATCAGAAAATATTCAAATTAAAAAAACACGTATTAAATTGCTCCAACCATTTTGAAGCTATTTATTTATTTTAAAAATTAAACGAAGTTATAAAAATTTGTAATGCAAGTGCCAAGTGTAAAATTGTAGGTTAATACTTACTTTATTGATATTGTCCTCCATTACCTACTGCTATTTATCAAACACAGTATAATAATATCACACTAACAATACAATAATACCACTGTTTTTCTTGAAATCAATCGGATTAACAAAAAACACAGGTAACATTAACTGACCCGTGCGTGCCGAACGAATGGTTTGTTTAAGTTTACAATTACGACTGGTGCGAAGTCTGCGGCGCGACGATCGGCTCGTGGTGCACGCGTAGCGTCTCGCTCGCTCTTACTATAACAAGCTATAATGCTGTCGCACGCCATTCGGCGACACGCCACGTGAGGTCGGAATCTATCCGATTTATTTCAAGTACCAACCAAGTATATTACATTTTTGTATTCATTTTTGGAGCCATAAGGTTGCAATTCCTTGAACGTACACAACATCCACATACAAAACATTATAATTCCAACAATAAAGTCCTATATTATGAACAGACTTTATGCCTTTGTAGCGATAAGCAACATTTTTTAAGCATAATGCGATATCTGAAGCACGGACCTTAAATAAAGACGGACGTAATCTCAAGAACAAATTCAGTGAAGCACCCATCGGAATACAAACTCTCTATTCGTACAAGTAAACACGCACACATTGACACCATCGGCCGCCATTCCGGCGCCGGACCGCACTCATGTCATACGGACAACGGGAGTTGATAAAGAATAATAAAAACGCCTTTGTGTGCTGTTAAAAGTTGCAAGAACAATAGTAATTCAGTTAAAAAACATAAAGGGATCACCTTTCACAAGTAAGCTTGTAATTTAATCACTGATTTCTTTTATTTTTCCTAAAGTTATTAACAAAATAAACTAGAAAAATTGTAACCACAAAATCAGTCAGTGTTGCCAACAATATTGCATATGCAAATACCCAGAATGTGTGGGAAAATTATAGTATATATAATGCTCGAGTTTCTTACTTTAGTTTAAAAGTACATAATTATATATTTTTGGGGTTCCGTACTAAATAACAAGGAACCCTTACCTATATGTTTGCCATGTCTGTCCGTCTGTCCGCGGCATTGCTTACAAACTAACAATATTAAAAAGCTGAAATTTGGTATCGATCAAGGTAAGTATATTCATTACGTTAAGATAATGGTAAAACAAAATTTGAGAAATTTTAGATACCTCCCCTATAAGTGAAGTGGGTAAACCAGTGTATTTAATCTGTTGTCAATTAATAAAATTCATTAATGTCATGAAATACAATAATTTGCATTTATTGAATGTGGAATGTGTTATTTTCGATTTACATGCATAAAGTATTTAAGTAGATAACTAAATTTTAAGTGAATAATTTTTAGTGCGCGTCCAAACGTAATAATTTAGTAAAGCTCTTTAGTTCATACAATTCTTCACAACCTACTTAATTACTTATGCATTTTTACTAAATTTTAACTAAAAAGTCTGTCCAAACGTGTTAAAAGATAAGCCTCGCACACCTACTTAACAGAAAAATAGAAAAATTTCAATTTTTTTTTGTTTACTTGCGTACTAAATTTTAACTACTAAATTGTCTGTTTACCGTATTAATTTACTTAAAATTTAGTTATCTACTTAACTACTTAATACGTTTAAACCGAACATTACGGAATAACTATTCAGTAAGTAATACATTTAGTGTTTATATTTTACTACTACATAAAGAAAAAATGGGGAAATGTTCATATTGTGGTAACCCCAAAATTACGCACACGTAGTAAGCGATCGGCCATTTCTATGCTTCACTCTCGATTAGACAAGGTTACGTCCGTTTTTTTTTAACGTCCGTGATCTGAAGATACGTACTATAAATTTGACGTAAACTTTAGAGGCATAAATACGTATCTACTGATGCTAACAACGTGTTAGGCCAAACATTTTTGATTCATAATAGCTTAAGTTGAAATACGGATCATAAAACTATTAATAATTTGGTGCATAAAGATTTAAGTAAATATAAATGCTTAAGGTTCTCGGGTATTTGAAAAAGTCTGCACAACCGACATTATGCATGAGTGTATCTTTACAACGGTAAGAGATAGAGATACCACGGTCAGATCGTTCGAAAGAGAAACAAAAACATAATATCGGTATACTAAAAAGTCATTTTCGTCGTATGTGCACATCCGACCTAATGATTCTCATGTCCAGAAATAAGGATGCAATTTCTGAAGCCGAGATCCATGGGACTCTGGCACCTCCCTTGGCTGCCAGGCTGTACACAGAAAATTACCGGAACGCTTTTGAGGCCATTGGATATGGTAAAGTAGAATTTAAACATGAACCAGAAGATTCTTGAACATGAAGATATAGAACCTCAGAATATTGTACATATTGGGAATAATTATCTATTTCCCATATAAGTGGGAAAGTTGTCGAGCATTAATAAACTTATTATATAAAAAAAAAACTTTGTGAAACATTTCCAGGAGATAGGCAATAACTAATAAGTGCTAATATTGCAGTTGAAAAGGCAGAACTAGATACATCTTTAAGTGGATTACTTATTTCAGTGTTATTGCTGTGATGTAACTGAGTTTATAAATAAGTAATAACTAAGTGACATTGTGTATGTGATTATTTAAAATAACATGGTGGTTAGACAGTTCAGTTAACTGTGAAAATATTGAACTTATAATAACTTAATTGGAAAGTGTTTTTGTGAACTTTTTATTCTCATTAGGATAGGAAATCTTAAAGTTGTGGCTTTTGAATTTTGAGCCAAGCATGCAATGTATTGTGAGCTTGTGAAGCTGTGTTGATTATTTATTGCTTCTCTACCAGCTTAGGTAGTAAATCAATGAATAAGTACTTTCAACAGAATTCCTTTCAGTAGATTCTGGCTAAGATACACAGTAGTGTGGTACTCTTGTCTTGTACTTACTACTTATTGGCATTTATAGTCACAGAAAGATGCCATTAAAGAAATCACATCTTGGCCGACATACCCGAAAAGCAAAGAGAGCTAGGGCAAAACGAAAACAAAAATTGATGAATTACCTCTGCAATTCTACTGACCACCACATTTTTGGAAATCATTATCCAATTTCAGGTTCTCATTCTACTAATTATTCAGACAAGATTATAAAAACCGAACCAAATGTCGCTGAATATTGCTTAAGTTCTCTTCGAAAGAATAATGAAAAAGAGGACGTAATGACGGACACACAAAATAAATACAATTT
Source organism: Thymelicus acteon (assembly GCA_951805285.1). Classification (NCBI taxonomy): domain Eukaryota; kingdom Metazoa; phylum Arthropoda; class Insecta; order Lepidoptera; family Hesperiidae; genus Thymelicus; species Thymelicus acteon. The sequence goes on along the minus strand of OX638214.1, from coordinate 18,564,313 downwards.
TCATATGGATTCAGTCAATGACACAACGTTGACTCAGGAATCTCAGGATGCTTCTATTGCCAACATAGAAAAGGACAATTTTGCTTCAAATGCCATTGAATTTGTAGATGTCAAGCTAGAATTGCATGAGGAATCGGAATAAAAATAGAATTCTCTATTATGAAGTAATATTTCAACTGATGTGTTAAAGTAGATAACTTCAGTCATAAGTTTTCTTGACAAAGATCATTTTGAAGAAATTGTAGTAAAATGTGTTCTTTCAATATTAATATAATTTTTTACCATAAGAAAAATTATCAATAGAAAACATTTTGAAGAACCATATCAAAATAGGACATAATTTTTCTAAGTGTTGACACCCTATAATTATCAAGGACAACCTCAAATAGGCCTGTGATTTGTTGGTCATTCTATTGTGGTCCACCATGTCTTCAGGTACTTCTACGAAGATTGCAATCCAGTTAGACTAATATATCCATCGTTTTGAACCTTGTTTTTTTTCTGAACTCGCAAAGTAAATGCGAGTTGGCTAAAATTACTATGGGACCGAAGCAGAGCCATCTAGCAGCAGTGAAAAGAAAAGTGAACTATTAATGGGTTAAAATAAATAAAAACTAAAGCCATCTGTCAACCTATAAAGAATTTCTCACTCAAGAATTCTAGTCGTATTATACTAGGCGGTGCAATAAAATACGTTGGTTGGTTTAACAGTATTTTTATTTTCACCCTCAATGTTTTACACAGCTGGCAACATGGACGTACTGAGGGTGTGGCCGGGGAGGGTCAGCTACCCCTCAGGATTTTGTATGCCTACCAGTTTGTACAGTTGTCCATAAATTATAAAGGTTGCTAATTATACTTTATTTTCTGAAATGTCTTTTTATTGTTTTCAAAATGATTTCCCACTCTTTTACCGATGGTTTAGACACCCTGCTTTGCCCGAAAATAATCTGGCAACACTTTTAAGCACATTAATGTTCTCATAATAGTATCATACTCAAATATGTATACCAACTAATATCAACTAGCTAATTTGCTTATGTCTTCATACTGCACTTCCTTTACTAATCTTCCTCTTAATGGTCCCTCTGATATCTGTAACAAAAGTATGTATAATAATAATAATAACGCTTCACACTCATAGCTCCACACTAGGATTCCCTGTGTCGTGGGTGCCATGGACAACACACTAGACAAGGACATTCACATCCAGACCGAGAACAGAAATCCAAACTCATCATTCAAATTTCCGCCTCGCTGGGAATCGAACCCATGACCCTCGGTGCGGCGATCTGTCATGGTAACCATTGCGCCACACGGGTCGTCAAATCTATGTAAAAATATAACTTATATTAGTAGAATACGACTTTGCCGGTGCATTGTTATAATTTTACTTGTCAGAGAAGATAAGAGTTATGTTTAGAAAGAGAGGCAACTCCTAGATGAATTTAACTGTTGACGATTAGCGCTGTGCAACCTGAATTACACTTTGAGTAACTCTTCTGTACCTGTGCCATTATGTATTCTGTGCCAGCGCGCGTGTCTAATGTTCGGTTTACACGTATTAAGTAGTTAAGTAGTTAACTAAATTTTAAGTAAATTAATACGTGTAAACGGACAATTTAGTAGTTTAGTAGTTAAGTAATCAAGTAGATAAGTAATTTAGAAAATTTTCTATTTTCTGTTAAGTAGGTGGGCGGGGCTTATCACTTAACGCGTTTGGACAGGCACTTTTAAGTTAAAATTTAGTAAAATGCTTAAGTAATTTAGTAAAATGCTTAAGTAGTTAAGTAGAATTGTATGAACTAAAGAGCTTTACTAAATTATTACGTGTGGACGGACACTAAAAATTATTCACTTAAAATTTAGTTAAAATTTACTTATCTACTTAACTACTTAATACGTGTAAACCGGACTTAAGGTGTGCGATACGCAGGTGCGTGTGCGTATTCGTATGTGTGTGTAAGAGTGTACGCGTGTTCCTGTATGTGTGTGCACATATTTATTTGTGCCTCTTTGCATGTGTCTCTCTTGTGTGTACCTCTTTCTCAGTAGGTGTGTGTATGTCAGTGTTGTATCTATACACACAAATAAATAAAATTGGAGTGTTTCTTTGAATATTAAAAATAACCCCTTTTTACTAAGTGCATTTGGATGTATACACGGTACATATATCAATACAACATTTTTAAAATTTTTGTCTATCTGTCCGTCTGTTTGTTGCGGCTAATCTCTGAAATGACTGGACCGATTTTGACGCGTCTTTCACTGGCAGATAGCTGATGTAACCAGGAGTAACTTAGGCTACTTTTATTTAAAAAAAAAATTGTTGGGCGATACGAAGTTCGCCGAGTCAGCTAGTTTATTAATAACACTTGCCTCAACATGACAGCAGTAGTTGTCGGTGTCGATGTCTCTGAGCACGCCGGTCTGTCCCCTGTAGGCACCGTTCACGAAGCGCACCGCGCGACCCTGCGAGGGGATCACTGTCTCTAGGTGGTTCTGTGAACAAAGAGATGTTATGTAGCTTATGGTTAGGACTGCCAACTGACTGAGGGTATTTGAAGGCCGTCTGCTAAAAGGACAATTAAAACCAGATAAGCTGCAAGACAAACTTCGACAAAAAACAATTATATGTATAATTAAATCATGAAACAAAGATAATTATATGTATAATCAAATCATGAAACAAAGATAGACGTAGTTGTATTTACTCGGAGTTGGCGTCTTGTTCAAAATTAAAAAATAATTTAAATTTAAAATAATTCTCGAGGAAAAATAACCGACTTCAAAATAACTCAAAACTACTCGTCAGATCTAGCTCAAATTTAAGTGTGATTACATTACAAGCACCAGCTTTCGATTAAAAAAGAATCATCAAAATCGGTTCACCCAGTCGAAAATTCTGAGGTAACAAACATAAAAAAAATGCAGTCGAATTGAATACCTCCTCCTTTTTTGAAGTCGGTTAAAAATAACGATAGTTAAGAAGTTTTACTTCGTACTCATGCACACTTTATTGTACATCCATACAGGTTTGTCCTCACCTGGTCCAGTTTCAACTTTGTAGATTCATCAGTGAGCCTCACATGGGCTGCATACTTGTCTACCACCCTCTCAATGACAGCTTTCCTCTTGTAGTATTTATCTCCCAGCGATTTGGTTACAATTTTCACCACAATCCCTTCAGTCAGCCAATAGTCTTTTCTGCAAAAAATTAAAAAGTAAAGGTGAACTATTAGTATTATTATTATTAGTAGCAATCTGTAACTATGTAAAATAACTCGCTTATAATCAAGTAATTCAATTCTATACTCAGATATTCTCATAACTTAAAAATTAATTAAGATTGTGACTTAATAAGTAATTAATTTTATTATTCATCGTAAATAGATAATGTGCATGCTTCTCAATCACTGGCACTTAAGCTCCCAGACAGAACACAACATTTGAACTTCAAATTGGAAGGAAGAGACAAAATTATTTCATCACTGATGCGTTGCTGGCCAAGAAAGAGAGAAGAAAAAGAAAGAAAGAACTGTCTCTCTAGTCCGCAACCTCAATCGTGGTAGCTATCCAGGCAAACCCCATGGAGAACACATTAAACAATTCTTACCTATTTGCTCTCTCTTTTGCTTGTTCCTGCATTACCCTAATCTCATCTAGTGCTGACTGCTTACTCCTGTCTTCTCTATCTTCTGTTCTCTGCTTCTTTATGCTATCCTCTTTACTCTTGGCTGGTTTGAACGCTGACTTTATTAATTCTGGTTTTTTGTCTGTAAAAGTTAAATAACAGAAAATCATATGGATGATAAGAGTTGACTGTAGGAATACATTTAAGGGTATCTTTGAAGGCTGGAAGGATCAAGCTAAAACTTTACCATAATATAAAAGACTACCATGGGTATGTTGGTTGAAGCATGGTTAAAGCGCTCATAGCCCGGTGGCTTGCGTCGATCCTATGTGATCGACACAGGGTAGTTGGATGGGTGACTGCTAGTGGCAAAAATTTTTGAGCGTTTCCGTGCTTCGGCGGGCACGTAGATCCGTCGGTCCCGGCTGTTATCATAAAGATAACAGCCGTTAAGCCATGTCGGTGGCCCTCGGGCGGTTTTAAAACTTCCGACACTCGGGTTGGCCACTAACCCCTCCACCAATCCGCACTGGAGCAGCGTGGTGGAGTATGCTCTAGGCCTCCTGAAAAGGAGAGACCCATGCCCAGTAGTGGGCCATAAGTGGATTGAAGCCACCATGGGTATTATTGTTGTTTTTAAATATTTATTAATTTACTATTGCTAAATATTATAGTGTAAAGTAATGCTAACTACATAATTTCTTTATACCTACTTGTTGCTGTATATCTTAGAACATTTTATCTTATAAGTTCCCACGTCCCTTTCTTTTTATTAACAACTAAATCTATTTGCTGTATGCCAACTTCTGCTTCTATACCATAAAATTCTTACCTTCTGTCTTCCTCTTCAAAGTCAAGTTTAAAGTTAGTCTTTCTTGACTACTCTCCCGTTTAAATTCAGTATATGTAGGCTCTTCTGCTCTTGATTCTTTCTTGCCCTTTTCTACTTGTTTCTCTATAAACTCTAACATTCTTTCCTGAAAAGATTACAAAGTTGACTGTAACAGGGACTTTTATCAATAACATGCAATCAGAAGAACTACTATCACAGATGGCAGCAAAATTATTTCAGGTTTATTCTAATACTGCAAAAACATGTAAATATGTTTTACAGTCAAAAATTTCGCTAATTAGCCAGGCAGATAACAACTTCCCTGTCTTACGCCTCAACTCAGAGTCATTAACGGTTACTTAAATCGCTTCTTAGTACAGAATTTGTGATTCTTTACTAAGGAGCGATTTAAGTAACCATTAGTGACTCTGAGTTGGGTCATTAGTGTTCTGTCTAATAAGCCCAATCCTCTTATTTATGTATTGGACTCAATGCTTAAAGTATTCTCTACCGGTCAACTTTCGGACAGTAAAATAATTATGACAGTAATTTAAGCAGAAAATAAATAAATATTAGTTAATGTTATATTAGTTATCAGGGCTCTGTCCTTAGCAGCTTTGCTCGGTTTTTCTGGAATAATGTCTACCCCATGTCTTATTCCAGGTCTACCTAAACATGAAAATCCCTTCAGGAGTTTTAGTGTGAAAGAGTAACAAACATTTGTACTTTCACATTTCGTCGTTGCGACTTTAAGACCTCTTATGTGTTATGTGCCACTTTTGGCAAAATCACTGTTTTACGTCAAATGATTCTACATTTTGAAGCACTATCAAATTCAAAAACTCTCATGTGTGTACGACGTTTCCATCGTAATTTATTCACCAAATTCAAAATCACACTATGTGCTTGCTAAACAAAACTTTATTGATTTTTATTGATTCCCTCAAAAAGATGATTATTTACACATAAGAGGTCTTAAAGTTGCAACAACGGTTTATAGTTATACACATTTTGATGATGAATTACCTGATCATCCTTATCCATCTTCTCCTTCTTGGCTTTGGCTTCCTGAGCTGCTATAGCAGCTGGGTCCCGATCGATGTAGGCTACGAACCAACCTTTCTCGGTCTCGTCCACAACACACTTGCCCTCTCGGCCGAGCCATTTCACGAAGTCTGTAAGGGTCTCCCATTGAGTTGCGTTCATGTGTAAGTGGTCTCTACAATCATGTTAATACAGATAACATTTACAGTAATTTACACTTGTAAATACCTTATTATTATATTATTATACTGTCATTCATAGAGAGAATGGTTGTTAAAAGAAATTAAGATAATAAATTATTTAAATATGTCACTTTGTTTAACTTTGTTGTTATATTATGATACTAGCTGTGCCCTGTGGTTTCACCTGCATTAATTTGTGGAAAAAATAACTACTAATTATATATATGATGTTATATAGCCTATAGCCTTCCTCGATAAATGGACTATCTAACACAAAAATAATTTTTCATTTCGAACCAGTAGTTCCTGAGATTAGCGTGTTCAACCAAACAAACTCTTCAGCTTTATAATATTAGTATAGAAGTATATTGTTGTGTGTATATTGTGTGTGATGTTGTGTTGTATTATTCATCGTAAAGTTTCTCTAATTCGAACAAAGACTAACATTTTGCTTCATACTTCAATGTTTAATCATAGTGGCATAAAAATATTTATATTTAACTTGCTTTTAGAGTCTATTTCAGTTAATACTGTGCCTATTTTCAAACTGGACTTTAAAGGTTTGATAGATAACTTCCAATAGACTTACCTATTCGAAATATACTCCTGATATACTTTGTTAGCATTTACCCGTTTCGTGCCGAATTGGCGCTTCAACAGTTCCACGTAACCGTCAGAAAACTCTTTGGAGAACTCGTCTATATACTTTGAAGCGTTGTCAGCAAACAGCAGGAGCTGCCGTTGGTGGGATTCCGACATGGTGTGGCATTTGAAACCATTCTCGTCTCTGCATTGTTTTTGACACATCTGGCAGTACCAGCGCAATTTTTGTAACCCTTTCGCCTTTATCTTGTTTGCTATGTACTTTGGAGTTCCCTTTTCTGCTTTCCCACCCATTTTTCTCGATTATCGACGAATTACGAGGAAAGTTAAAGTTATCTATAACGAATTGCGCAAGTTTCAATGCAACTCTTTGGTTTGTAACGAAATACAAAGTTTTATTTACACAGACATACGCTTTCATTAAACAACAAATATTTCACTGAACTGGACTGCGGATATGGAATATTTAAAAATAAATTCAATAGTTTGTAAAGATAAGATTACTTTATGAATTTTAATGCCATTCTAATGTCTGTCATTGTCAAAGTGTCATGCACAGTGGATTCATGTCCGTCATTGTCTGTCTGACTTGCAAAACACAGACAATATAGGGATACTAAATACTTCCACAGACTACACAGGTAACCACTGACTTCGATCTAAATTTAAAAAAGCAAAGATTGCATTGCAGCTTGCAGGTGGCAGGCAAGGCTTATTTGAGTGAGATGCACATGCTTGAAACTAGCATGCTAGTTGCATAAATGCACATGCATTAAAAAAATATATATCCTTCAATCCACGGACCTAACGTCCGTGCCTTCAATCATACATTGTATGTTCAGACACTAAAAAGAGCTTGCTTGCCTATCTTTCATTCAGTCTGCAGTTCCGCACTGTCCTGCATTCACAATTCACAGCCAACACAAGCTTATAAGGTGAGGTGAATTTGAAATTTGAAACACAAAATATCGGGTATTATTGGGTTTTTCATTGAAAAACACTATTTTTTCATACCATTTCCTTCTGTCGTGTCGAGTCGAATTCGACGCTTTAAGTAGCTAAACAAAATAAATTAAACTCAAAAGAATAAAGTCAGCAGAAAGCAGCAAAATCATGGGCAAAAACTGGCACGGTTGCTGTTGCGTTGAAATACATGAAATATATTATTTTCGGCAAGTGTCGGCAGTATATTGATGTAACTAAAATAAAATAAAATAAATGTCAATTAATTTTTTTTTTGTCAGTGATATGTCAAAGCTTATCTTGTTTTAGTTTTACAAAATTTTCTTTTTATGTTTTAAGTACACAATAGCTTTATTTCGTTTTTTTTTAATGTTATGCATATTGTGCAATGGACGTCTTGTGGTCTAAAGATAAGCTTCACAAAATATTTAGCAAAGTGAGGAGATAGTTCAGTAACACAAAAAAACGTATAACTCAATAACTCATTAAATATAAAAATATATCCTTCATATTTTATCAGGTTGTTTAAGCAGGTTTAAAGCAAATATAAACACCCCGTTGACATTTTAAATTTTAATTGACCAACATTGTCTAGGATTCCCTTGCAATGACAATCAACGCTCACGCATCGGGCGATGGCTGCATCGCCGTGCGGTCTTGTCGGCTATGCGCTGGGGATACCAGCCTGCGGAGATTCAACGAGACGTATATATGCGAGGGGATTGAAGAGAGATATGATCAACTTTTATATGAATGCTTTGGTGTCAGGGTAAACAGTCTATTATAATACTTTATGTGGCTCCTCTTTAATATCCAACAGATCGGATGCCGTGCTCAATTACCACTTGCGTTGGTTGAGAATTAAGTTTACTTAATCAGATTCAAGCGCATTGCCGCTGCCAGTCCGGATGCAAATAACGATATTTAGCCTAATAAGTTAGGTGACTAAGCTGACTCTCAGTCGAATTACCTTATTGTATCCCTTAAACTATAGGCCGACTGAATGACGCAAATGCTCAAACTAGCGTGTCGCTGACAATTTGTCACATTACACTCTTGAAATTACCTGAGCAACTTCCTAACTCGACTGCCCGAAGAACTTTTAACTAGCAAACTAAATAAACTTTACCCTTTGATAACTTTACTGCTAATAATTTTGTATGTATGTAACCATGTATTTTTCAGGTACATCCCTCAAATTGTATGATTTGTGAGCATTGCGTACGTCAGCTTCGAAATATAAATCGCTTCCGATCACTTGTGCATGACGCTTTTCTGAAACAGCGTAGCGAATGTTAGTTTCTTATACCATAATTTTGCTAAATGCTTTTATCCGTATAAGTTTTGCTCTGCAGCATTTCTATTTATGGTTTTTTTTAGTTCGTAAAAGCAGCATTTTAATTTTATGTTACTGCACTTCAACCATGCATTTATTGAATTTATAATTTTTAGATTCTTCTAAACACTCCCAGTTAGGGGTCGGTGAAGGATATATTCGTCAAAAAAGCAAATCAAAAGTGTCAAAGCACGACGAAAAAACCGTTTACCGTTCAAAAGAAGTTGTCAAACTACGGAAAGGGAAGTCAAAAACCATAGACGTGCCAAAAAGGCGCGAAATTCGTCGCGATCGCCGGAGCAGTGAATTGAGCAACGCAGTAAAAAGGATAATTCTTACTTGCATGACATGTAAACAACGGTATCCGATGATAGTTCCGTTTGAAGGCTGGAAGGAGTTTGTGTGTTCGCGGTGTAAAAAGAAACGAGAAGTTAGGACGAGTGATCGGTGTAAATTAAAAAAGGCACCAAGTGTGATGATGAGGGAACGTACTATGGTGTTAAATTCCAAGGCAGATATGAGAGGAAGAAGCGGGTATAAATTTTTATATTCTGTCCACGGACCTGAAAGAAAGACGGACGTAACCTCATCTAATCGAGAGTGAAGCATAGCAATGGCCGCCCGCTTACCATGTATGCGTAATTTTTGATTCGCGATTGACGCAGTATGGTGTCAATGTGTGGGAGTGTGTACTTGTACGCATAGAGTTGGTATTACTATGGGTGCTTCACTGAATTTGTTGTTGGGATTACGTCCGTATTTTTTTAGGTCCGTGATTCTGTCATTGATATTAATTTCATTATTTAACCTATTTATGAACCTTTAGACATAACCCACTCACTAGTATTCATATTTAAGGATACATTAATGTTAATATATTTTTTGGAAATTATACGATTCGTGGATTATTCAAGGTTTGCAATTAAAGTGTGCGCATATTGCATACTTATATTTTTTCCTCATTCCCAGGATTTCGTGCTCGTTAAAACGTTCAGCTTGCCTGTCTAAAACGGAAGACACTTTGAGGGTACGACAGCAAAAATTCCAGTGCAGTTTGTGCCCCAAAAAGTACGTCGTAGCCCAACACTTGGCCCATCATATGAGCACCGTTCACGGTAAGGCCAACATCGAAGGCACCGTCCGTAATAAAGTATCCAGCAAGGATGCGCTCGAAGCTAACACGAGAATGAATACAGGTCAACCAGTTTACCAGTGTGATGTGTGCTTAAGGACTTTTAAAGGAAAAAGATCCTTCCAGTCACATTATTTGACGCATGGTAAATAGAGAAAATTCTACGTTTTTAAAAATCTCGTTTGTCCAGTTGTTTTGTAGAGATTTTGTACTAAAATATTGTTGTCTATGGTATTATATTGGCGGTATATGCATAGCATGGCGAATGTATTTTTTGTACATTTGGAATATTCTTGTAAGCATAATAAACATTTTTTTAACAAAACCTTTTTTATGAAATGTCTATAAAATAAGCGTGATCATTAAATAGGTACAGAAATTAACAACAGAATTTCTGCTTCGCTAGCAATCGAACCCAGGACCCTTCGAACGCCGGCCCGAAATGGTAACCACGCCACGTGGGTCGTCAATTTCTAGCCTTTATATAATTCAGTAAATTAAATTGCCAGTAGACAACTCTACCCTTATTAAAATATGCATCTGAATAATTATGGATTTGATGAACTTTTAGCTACCGCCCACATATTGAGTAAACTATCCAATCCACAATATTATTAGGCACTGATATTCAAGTGTTCCTAAACCAAATAAATGTGCTTTAAAATGAAACTTCAATTTCAAAGCTCATTAATTCCATTATTTTCTTTATTCCAAAACAATAATCTTAAAACATTGATATTATTGGTATACACAGCATCGGTACATTCGGTACAATACGGTTCATAAACGTTTTATTTTATATGATAATAGTATTTGTCTAAAACATTGAAGTATAATGTCATACATAGAACAGACATCTCGAACAAGTGTCCCACTGGGAGGTTCTATTTTCAAAATTGAGCCCCCGTTCTCCTTTCAAAATTGAACGAATCCATTGGACATTGAATCAATCGGCGCCAATTCATTGGGACATACATTGTGTTCGCGGTGTCGGTTCTATTGCAATAATCATACTTCAATGGTCCACTCATGTTACAATTTAAGCTCGGATAAGCAGCTCACAGCTACACTGCAGAAATAAAATGGAAACTCCCTAAGTACATGTTAATTTGTATTATATGTACAGATAAAAATACTCAAGCAATTGTATAGTAAAATATAAAGGCGCTCCCTCACATGGAGCATTCGCCTGTAATGTAACGTTACAGAGTCGAGCATTACAGTGCGCAACTTGATGATACAATGTGTAATATAATGATACAACGTTAGAAGGCGAATGTTCCAAGTGAGGGAGCACCTTTATAATAAAAACGAACGACACGTATACACGTCCCGTATCTAATATTCTTGTATTTTGTTTTTTTTCTGCAATACAGGACAAGTTTTTATATGACACTATAATATTATAATTTATTTTTATATTTGTTCAACAAAGTCCATAAAAATATTCTTACTTAATTTTTAACTGTATTATATATATTTATAAGTACTCATCATAACAGAGCTGTTTACGAAACACAAGTTTCGTAAAATTAAATGAAGTTAAACAATATTAAACTCTGAATTACAATATTTTTCGCGAAAAAAAATTATAACATACCTTTTATAATATAATCAACAAGCATTAAATGCTAATTTTATTAGAAGTACGTTTACCGTTACGTTATGTTTTAAAAGGTAACATGTTTAAAAAAAATATCCCGCTTAAGGTAAATTGCTGAAAGGTAAAAAATGTCAGTAACATGATTTTTTAACAGCACCACATGTTTAATATAGTAAATGTTATAAAATTTTGGGTTAAGTAGGTACAATATACAAAGGTAAGGCACAATCTTTGGAAGATAAAATTATGTAGTTTATGATTCCAAATTACAATATAGAAGTGAGAGATATAAAATTCTTATTAAACATTTTATACTTAACGCGATCATTAGCTTGATCAATAACGAAGTGCAAATGTTACAATATAAAATCTTTAAATCTTTCATATCTTTTGTGCAATTTTAAAACACTTAAACAAACAATTAAAAAATAACCTTTTTTTACTCGTATTACAATCTTAATTCAGTATAAATTAATCTAAATAAAAAAAGTTCAAAAATTCTGACAGTAAACCATGTTAAAGAATCAAAGATGGTCGTCGGAACGCAACATTGATGATAATGAATTCTTATCGAAAACATCACTGCAATTTACTTTAATTATTCATATTTACTATACAGTTAATACGTTTCGTTAACATGGCAGGCAAGGGACGGTAAAATAGTGTAAATTGTATTAATAGTAAGATATACTTGTCTTACATTACATCACTGAATATATTTATTCTAAGAAGTAAAAACAGATACATAATTAGCAAAACTCATTTCAGTAAAACGTACAATATTATATATTGTAAAATAGATGTAAAATAGATATAATTTATTGTGATGAAAAAGATCGGGTTACAAAAAAAATTAAAACATTTGAAAACTCAAAATAATGGCGGTAAAATAATGTTGCCATATCTTTGAATAAGTACTTTACCTATACCTAAAAACTTTAAAGGATAATTGCCTGAATTTGATTTTCTGTACTACCGTATATTCGTTTTCAATATATTGTACGATTTATTTCTCATGATAAATAATGTGGTAGTTATCCCTGCATATGATTAGTTCAGATATCATTGCCATTAAAAACACAGTATCTTCTACCTACCGTTAAATTAGCGTTATTGTATACGAGTAACCACCCTCGCTTTGCTTCGGTTTTCTTATTTTTTTACACCTTGGGTTATATTATTGGAGTTTTATTAAGGACCTTAATTTTTTTTGAAAATATAATATAGCCTATGTTACTCGGGGATAGTGTAGCTTCCCAACAGTGAAAGAATTTTTCAAATCGGTTCAGTAGTTTCGGAGCCTATTCAATGCAAACAAAAAATCAAATCTTTCCTCTTTATATATCAGTATAGATTAATTTCGAATTTTTGTTTAATATAAACGTTAATATCCGATTATAATGAAGCCAGTACCACGGACATATAAAAAGAACGGACGTAACCTTGTCTAATCGAGAGTGAAGCTGACAGCTGACAGCTCGCTTACCATGTGTGCGTAATTTTGTAATTTTTGATTCGCGATGGTGTCAATGTCGTAGCAGTATGGTGTCAGTGTGTGGGTGTGTGTACTTGTACGAATACAGAGTTGGTATTCCTATGGGTGCTTCACTGAATTTGTTCTTGGGATTACGTCCGTCTTTTTTTTACGTCCGTGGCCAGTAAATACCAAAATCAAATTCAGGCCATCCAAACTAAAGCTAATTGTTACATTGCAAATGCCATATTAAATACTATCAAACTACTCACGTTCTATACTTATTTGTGTATTAAAAATACCAACATTCTAGAAATAATAGTTGTTAAAATACTACACGCTAAGTTGTAAAATCTTACACAATATTAGCGGGAAAATTATTGCTATAATTTAGAAACGCACACAAATATTATTTGCTAAATGATATTGTAAAAATATATTTACCCACAAGTACATGTTACGCCTGGGTCTTTATTTGCTAAAGAAAATAATCGTGTAAATATTGGACAGTTCCAAACATTTAATAAAAAATGTATGACACGTATGGATAGTAAATTATTTATGAAATAATAAAAAATAAATACAATTGTCACGTTAAAATATCAAAATAAGACTCGTTCCAAATTTTTCTCAATGTTATCAATATTTATATAAAATCGTTATAAATATATAGCCGTAATTTTCCCGCCGTAAGCACATGATTCGCATTGTCATAAAATAATCGGCAGAAATGCCAACAAGACGACCGTTGAAGTAGTTTTTTTTTTATTTAGACACTTTTAACTGCTTTGGATAATTTGATTTAAAATAAACTTGCGAATAATGTAATGAAATAATGTTTAAAAAAAAATACAAATTTCACGAGCCACGATAACATACACTAAAACAATTAAATAATTTTGAAAAAATGCATGTCGCATACCTAATACCATTATCTATGGTAAAAAATTATTTCAGTTGCGGTCATTACTCTGTGTCTTTGCGGCTACTACAACGGCGCCATCTGTGTTACTTCTTGAGGAGTTTCTCTGCTTCCCCGTTCTCAGCATCGCGATCGTAGGGCTTGTAGTTGGTGTTCGACAGGGGACTGGCCGAAATTGGTAGTAACTGAAATGAAAAGATATAATTTAGTAAACTAAACTGTTTTGCTCATTCTGAGAGAGACAGAGAAAGAGAGAGAGAAAGAGAGAGAGAAAGAGAGAGAGAAGATAGAAAGAGGGAGAGAGAGAGAAAGAGGGGGAGAGAGAGAAAGAGAGATATATATTTTGTGAGTTCTAAATAAGCAGAACACACGTGAATGAATCGGAAGGATAATATTTTTATGGAGGAATTTTATATCTCGATTAAAAACAACGGAGAGAAGCAGGAAGTGCGAGGCCAAACAAGTGTATTTTTTTGAACTGTCAGTCGCGAAAAATAATATGATTCGCGTGCATTCGGTTTCATACTAAAGTCCTGTTTGTACCACACGGCGGCGCAACGCAAAATGAGTTGGGAATTTAGTATGAAATCAACTTATTTCACGCACAGCTCAAAAAATACGCTCGTCTGGCCTCAGCCTTAATTCCGAGATACGGTGAGGTAAGTGAGGTGAGGCTATAGATGTAAGGCCGGTTTAAAATCAATTAAACCAACCCGTTTAAAACGAAAAAAACCGTTTAAAAGCGAATTCAACCATTTTTTTCGGTTTTAAACCAAACTCACACTCTCCCAGTAGGTACTGTAGGTAGGGCATTTCTATTGATTTTCTATAAACTAGGTACCAAATTAAAACAAAACATGACGTCGGGTGAGCAAAAATTACCCATAATGAACCGTAAAACACAGTTCTTCTATTTTTGTAGGCGAGTTTTAAACCAATTAAAACGGTTTAAAACGGGTTAAAATTAAAACGGGGTTTAAAACGGCAAAATTTGATTTTAAACGTTTTAAATCGGTTGATTTACATCTATAGGTGAGGCGAAGTGAGGCGACGTGACGTGAGGTGTGCAGTCGGCGACGAGATAAGAGGAGGGAGTTTCAAATATTGGCTGGCGAGCTGGCCAGAAAGACAGGTCATGAAAACAATGAAGATTTCATGTCCTTACTGAATTTATGTATGAATGTATGCCCAATATTTTCTGATTTTTATGAGTTTATTAAAATTTTACATGTTTTCACTTTTATCCAAAAAAACTATTACAACATTAAATTGTCTCAAAACGTTAGTTGAGACGTTAAACTTGCTAACGCCCCAACTCAGAGTCAAAAGGTTACATTAATTGGGAGAATATCAGAAGCGTGCATTTTTTTCAATTTTTGGTGGTGATATTTTTTCATCAGTTTTCGTGAAAAATGAGAACCTGGTATAAGAAAAGAAAGGGTAACAATTAGACTTACTTTTCTTATACCAGGGTCTCACTTTTCACGAAAACTGAAGAAATAAAAGCGGCCAAGTGCGAGTCGGACTCGCCCATGAACGGTTCCGTAGCAGCAAGAAAAATAATATAAAAGTTCTTGTAGTTCGTTGTAACTTTGATCAATGTTTTTTGCGGTTTACGATTTATGACTTATTAAAAAAATACTTACTAGATATCATTCAAACCAATTTTCATTGGAAGTTTGCTTGGTAATGTACATCATATATTTTTTTTAGTTTTATCATTCCCTTATTTTAGAAGTTACAGGGGGGGGGGACACACATTTTACCACTGTGGAAAAACTATTCTTGCGCAAACTATTCAGTTTAGAAAAAAATGATATTAGAAACCTCAATATCATTTTTGAAGACCTATCCATAGATACCCCACACGTATGGGTTTGATGAAAAAAACATTTTTGAGTTTCAGTTCTAAGTATGGGGAACCCCCAAAATTTATTGCTTTTTTTCTATTTTTGTGTAAAAATCTTAATGCGGTTCACAGAATACATCTACTTACCAAGTTTCAACAGTATAGCTCTTATAGTTTCGGAAAAAAGTGGCTGTGACATACGGACGGACAGACAGACAGACAGACAGACAGACAGACAGACAGACAGACATGACGAATCCATAAGGGTTCCGTTTTTTGCCATTCGGCTACGGTACCCTAAAAATATCACCACCAAAAATTGAAAAAAATGCACGCTTCTGATATTCACCCAATTACTCCATAGTAAAGAATAATCATACAAATTCTGTAATAAGTAGCGATTTAAGTAACAAAAAGTTATAATGATTTACTTATAACTGATCTTATTACATAACGAGTACCTAATGATCACATTACACTGTGTACTTTGTTTTATACTCTGTGCCGATTAATTTATTGTTTTGAATGAATGAAGTGCGGTGCCAGATTAAATTAAGATGAGGTGTCCATCGTAAAATAATTAATTTTTTGTGCATTATTCAATAGACGTTCCTCTTTGATATTTAAGCACACTTATATTTGCATATAATTTTATCATTTACCTGTTGTAAATACTCAGGCCAGATTAAAATCTAGCATTAGGTACTTCCAAAGTCTGATTGCGTGGAATAAAGACAAGTGTTGTTAAATATAAAAATTATTTCCAACGATTTTGATTTTTTGAGGTATATCGTAGAATTGGCGCTAGGGCCCGTCTGTGCTAGGGCCAATGCGATTGTCATTCCATCACTTTGTCTATGAAATGGCGGTAATTTGTTAAAGAATGTTTATGACTTCAATGGTTTACAATGCTGATCTTATGTAGTTCGTAAAAGTTTTGATTTGTGAAGAACATTAATTTGTGTAAATACCTGTCTAGGTGGTGCTTTCTCGTTTTCTACAATATCATCCAACTTGACTCCTTCGCGGAGTAACTAAAACAAGAACAAATACACAATGATTAAGAATTCTAATAACACTAATAAAACACTAAAATTAAAACATTTATGAAAAAAATAAACACTGAAAAAGCAATGCATTGGACATAATCCTTTCAAAAAAATTAAATAAATTTCCATTCCAATTCAATAAGGATATAAAAAATATTTAACTGTATTTAAATCAGTCGATGAAAATGAAATAAAGAAAAAATTTTGCAAAGAAGGACCAAAATGGTCCTTCGAGCCGGTTGTAGTAAGTAATACATTATGTGGTCAGCCATACCTTGTCTACCTCGGGCTCGATCTGTTCGTTGGTGCCACCCTTGGTCAGCGCGCCCTTCTCCATCAGGGTGGCGCGCTTGGCGGCCAGGTACATGGAACTGGGGAGGAATTATTACGTTCAACATCCGAACTAACAAGGAACAGGAGAGTCAATATTATCAATACTGTAATAACTTGTATTTTATCCGGCGGGAACCAATCCGTTTCCCGGGATGAAAAATAATCCAAATAAAGACAAATAAAGAGTTCCCCTCGCTACCACACTATTAGTATGATAGAAAATAAAAATTACGTGAAACGCACTATACAGTGCCACCAAGTTATCAGTGAAGTGGCGAAAATTGGAACTAATGCCGCCATGTTCAAAAGTCATACATAAGTACTTTGTGGTCATTCATCTGTCAGTTACTAACTCTCAAATTGCGTCCAATGATTGGTCCAATGCGTCCGACAGCGCCTCCCTTCAATTCACAGATAAGTTGGTTTCATTGTACATTCAAATTTAAACCCTATCCAATCCACGTTAAGGTTAGTTACCGCTTGATAGTGAGATAGTAGAGCTCAGCGATGGCCTTGACGGAGTAGTCGGGCACGAAGGTGTGGCGCAGCATGGAGTCCATGTTGAGGTTCTGCAGCGAGCCCAGGGTCGATGGCGCCGGCGACTCCGCTGTGGACAGAGAACGACCATTACTGTGCATTGGCTGTGATCAAATTCGTGCGGACAGTAAACGACCATTATGGGGGCTGGCGACCAATTGTTGGCGGCAGCGGTTATAATAAAATTCCATGAAATACTAGCTGACCGGGCAAACGTTGTTATGCCAAAATTTTTTAGGGGTAGGGGGATGAAAAATAGATGTTGTACGATTCTCAATCCTAGCTGATATGCACGCAAAGATTCACGAAAATAGGTCGAGCCGTTTCGGAGGAGTTCAACTTCTAACACCGTGACACGACAATTTTATATATAAGATTCATGCTAAGTTGGAAATAACTTGCATGTCATCTTAACAATATTCAGATTACATTTCTTTCCTATCATTATCATAATTTAAAGTCGATGCATACGTAACGTGAACGGGACGGGACGTAAAGTTTTGGAAACATCCTTTCATAGAAAATGCAAACGATAGCGCATTCGCCACGGAGACACGTACGGGACGGGAACTGGGCACGCACATATATTTATGCCCCGTCATGGCATGGCATGGCGCGCCCAGACTTAAGTATCACATATGCGACAACGAGATGGATTGTCAATTTAGAGTGATATTGTCGTTACCTTTGATACATTTTAATGAACGTATAAATGAAATTGCATGTTCGCGCATCATGCATCATGTAATTTCGCGTTCGCTAACGTCGTTGTGTGTTGCCTGAGCTACTCACCGACGCCGATGTTCTGCGTGAGCGCCTGCACGCCGAAGTAGGTGAAGGGCCCCGCCTCGAACACCAGGTTCTCGCGGCCCACCGTCACCTCCACGCGCCCCTCCAGGATCAGCACGAAGTAATCCACCTGACCAACACACACACCGTTACACCAGCTCTACACTTTATTGATAGAAGAAATCAGAGAATTCAGAGATGCCATGCTGTAAGATCTCTAGAACGCTCAAACTATCCCCAATCAGCAGATCAGCGGGTCTATTATGAACTCTTAATTCCAGGCATGTTCCAGTGTAAACGTCAAATTCGTATTACCAAAGCGGTCACGTGACACTTTTAGCCAATCATACGTCGTTCCAAGCCCGATAAATGAATTGCCTGGAACAAGAATGGTATTATAAAAGTTCATAATAGGCCCGCAGAAGAAGTTTCTCGCCCAAGTAATAAGCTTGTTTCACTGACGAAAAGCAGTCGGTCACGTGACAGTAAACGCAACGCAGTGAACATGACATCACTTCTTGCGTATATTATTTAAGCTTTAGACTAATCTATATAATTGTCCTCCCAGGAGTGGCGGTACGACTTTGTTGTCTATGGTGGGTTTTCTTCTCCCCCCCCCCTCGACACCTTGGGAAAACTTTGAGATTTCACGTTTTCAAGATGGCGGCCGAGTTGAGATTGTCAACTTTTTTGTTTGGTGACGTCGACTTTATTCACCTGAGTTAATTCACCCAGGTATCTTAAGTCTACTTTTAGTGTTCTTTATTCACCCATGCACCCAGGTGGTTTAAGTCCACTGATCGAGGTGAATATAAGTAGATTTAATTCACCTATCATCGTAATCAATTCAATTAGTGATGTAAAGCGGTCCCCACTGTCTCTAGGCGAATCCATGCATTTATGTACATATGCATGCAAGATCATGTTGCATCATGAAACGTCATGCAAGCCTTTAGGCAGTACAGTGAAACGATGCTCAGTACGCAAATATATGTTATACTGCATGATCATGAAAACAATATCGACAGTGCAATATTTTTCACGTGTTTCAGTAACAGCATTGGAGAGGTAGAAATCCCCTTAGAATTCTTGGTGGATATTACGACCCTGTAGCCTAGTTGGTAGCGAGACGAGGGATCCCGGATTCGATTCCCGACCGGGGCAGATATTTATGTGACAGATAAATATTTGTACTCGGGTCATGGGTGTTATTGTGATGTGTTATGTGTCGTCCATACCACCCGCGACACAGGTAATAACCTACTGCGGGGGTATGAGTGTGTTAACGTTTATCGTTTATCTATATTTCAGGTACCAGGGGGTACCTGATCGTGTGTCTTCACTCACCGGCTTCCCCTCCTGGAAGACGTATCTCTTGGGGTCGTCCTTGGGCTCGTCTCCCCGCAGCTTTATGTGCTGCACCACGTCCTGCTTCAGCAGCCGCCGGAGAACCGTCTCCGATATCATCTCCGCACGGAACGGGTCCACGCCTGAAGAGGAAAAGGGTTAAAATTGATTTCTCCAAGTGTTTCAGTCTTTCTCAAAGTATACCTAAAGACCTTCAAGGAGGCCAAGTCAATAACCAAAATAAAATTATTGTTATCTTCGTGTTATGGAAGCAGTCGAACGACCCGTCACTGTGCTAGGCTAATAATGAAAATCGGTGGAAACACCTTTCCGCCGCTTTGGCTAGCCTTTTCGGAGGATGGCGAACAGTAATTTTGAACGTTGGGTCTGTTTAAAACCACAGATTACCCCCAACAGATACCGAATACAAGGCAACTGACGCGCGCCAACACGTACGTGCATTTGCACGTTCACGACAATAGTGTCAACCAATACTGACCCGTCAAGTCCAAGTATGAATTAGAAACACAGCCAATCACAGCGCATTTTTTTGTCTCCCGCAAGCCGCGCCTTCCGCCAAATTTTGTGAGTTCAAACTCTAATGCCCTATTTACACGCGCGCGCGAGCCACGAGACAATCCGCGAGACGCGCGCATGCGCGCGCGTGTGAACAGGGCGCTCGCGGACCAGACCGCGGCGCGTCTCGTGGCTCGCGGGCTCGCGTCGGGAGCGGTTTATTAGGCGCGCGCCAAAGGGGCTCGCGCGAGCGCTCGCGCGGTGTTCACACGCGCGTAGGGGGCGTGGCTTAAGGACGCGCCACGAGACGATCCGCATGACGCGCGTGTAAATGAGCGGTAAGATTTCACTTATGCGGTATCTACTGGGGATAATCTGTGTTTTAAAATAACCGTTCGTCTCACTCGCTCGCACTCGACTAAATGAGTTGCAGTAAATTGACCGCAAATTAGTGTTAACGTTTTACTACGACACGGTCTGTAGACTACAAAGAAGTCTTCGATACACTCATATAACTGAACCAGCGTGGCCCACGCTCCCCACTCCCACTGGACTCACTGGTGCTGAGGAACTGGAAGGCGGCCAGCACGAGCTGCGGCGACACGTGCACGCGCTGGTTCTGGTGGCCCGCGAACGATGCCAGGTCCTGGAACCGGTTCAGCGGCCGCATCAGACGCTTCTTGGTGCGGTTGTCCGCTGGAACATTGGAGAATATTCATGCGTTAGGTTACCTGCAACGTCGTTTGAGTGAAAGGGATTGAGAGGCAGAGAGTGTTAGAGAGAGATAGATAGAGTTAGAGAGAGACAGAGAGAGTTAGAGAGAGACGGAAAGGGTTAGGGAGACATGGAAAGGGATCAGGAGAGACGGAGGGGTTATAGAACGACAGATATATCGCTTGAGCTATAATGTTGCAGCTACTATATCTAGCTCGTCCCGGGTTCGATTCCCGGCCGAGCCAGATATTTATGTGAAAGATAAATATTTGTACTCGGGTCATGGGTGTTAATGTGATGTGTGTTATATTATGTGTCGTCCATGCCACCCGCGACATATGTAAAAACCTACTGCGGGGGTATGAATGTGCAAGCGTTTATTTATTTGTAAATAGGAATTCTAGAGTTGCGGCGGACGCCAAGTAATCTTTTTTATTTACTTATTTACTTATAAGTTCCACATTTCCATTTCTGCAAAGTGCAAGTCAGTTCAACTCACAGATGACATCGCTCTCATCCACGATCTCGGCTTGGATCATCTCCTCGATGACGTCCTCCAGGGTCACCAGCCCCACGGTCTCGTACACCGGGTCGCCGTCTCCCTCCTCGATGCGCTGGACGAACGCCATGTGGCCCTTGTGACCTGGGGAACAAAACAATGATCATTGGTATTGGTGCTAAAACCCTCTTTGCAGTCGAAGTTTGATTTTTTTTTTAATATTCTAATAATATTACTAGCTATTTCCCGCGGTTTCACCTGCGTTAATTTGTGGAAAAAAACTAACTACTAAAATATATGATGTTATATACCCTATAGCCTTCCTTGATAAATGGACTATCAAACACAAAAAGAATTTTCCAATTCGAACTAGTGGTTTCTGAGATAAGAGGGTTCAACCAAAAAAAACTCTTCAGATTTATAATATTATTATAGATTAGTATAGATAAAGAGCACAGCATACATAGTACGTATTGGTAGCACAAGTGAAAGACATGTCTATGACAGATAATTGTTCGTTTGTTTATTCTCTAAAACACATGTGTGAAAAGTTTAAAACAAAACATCATTACATTTAACCCAGATGTGGAAGGAATCAAGGTCTTTATTACATAAATAAACGAAATATAACCACGTGCGAACGATGGCTTTAAGAATTAGAAAATACAACTCTGCGCCTGCCAACGAACACAGGATGTTCGAATTTCATTCGCGAATTTTTTAGGGTTGACAAAATTAGTTTTCGCAAAAACATTAGATACAAATCAAAATAAGTAAGAACATTAGGAGAACTTCTGTCAAATCAATATCTTAATGTGGAAATTATTTTCATATAATTATATAATTATATAAAAAACTAGCTGACCCGGCGAACTTCGTATCGCCTAACAAACTATTTTTTTTCTAAAATAAAAATAGCCTTAGTTACTCCTTGTTACATCAGCTATCTGCCAGTGAAAGTCAAAATCGGTCCAGCCATTTCAGAGATTATCCGGAACAAACAGACAGACAGACAGACAAAAATTGTAATAAATATTGTTTTGGTATATGTACCGTGTATACATCCAAATGCACTTAGTAAAAAGCGGTTATTTTAATATTACAAACAGACACTCCAATTTTATTTATTTGTATAGATAAAATTAATATTAACAATTCCTCGCTCGCTTAAGATTCAGTGCGAAAGGGGGTTAAACATCCAATCTTCCTGGCTGCGACTACGTACATGCAACGTAGTCGGTTAAGTAAACTGGAAGTGACAGCCCTACTGGAAGTTATGCAATGATTCATATCTTGACAGGTCTAGACCGCGTTTATTTTTACATGGCGTCTGGCTAACCACGCGCGCTTTTAACTCTCGTTTTACAATGAACTGACAAATTTATGCGACGTACGAAGCTATTTTGTGCCGTGACGTATATCTAACCGTTTCAATTTAACAGAAACGTGTGTACTACGTAATATTAACGTTAGCAAAAGAGAAATAACACCGACGAGTTATAGCTTATAGCTTTACATACGTAAATGGGAAATTAATTTCCAGGAAGCTAACTTTTGTGTAATAATAAGGATTTTTGTCCGCAGGAGGTCAGTAAGATATCCTGTAATGAAAATAACCAACTCCATTTATTAACGGACTTCAAAAAAGGAGGAGGTTCTTAATTCAATTGTATTTTTTAACACACTTAGGGCTTGTTTCACAATCTTCAAGTAAGTCCGAAGTAAGCTATTCGTTGGTTAAGTTGACATTTCGTGTATGTAAAATAACACTTTAACGTCACTTTAACCGGCGAATAGCTTATTCAGGACTCTACTTGAAGATTGTGAAACAAGCCCTTAGTGTTACCTCATAACTTTTTATTGGGTATATCGATTGTGATTTTCTTTTTTATATTCTAAACCTGGTGCTTGTCATGTCAGGTCCCATTTAAATTTGAGCGAGATCAAGTAGTTTTTAATATAATGCTTCGTAGTACTTAATATTTTGAAACAGTTCAAGATTGTATTGTTAGTAGCTATCGGATACACAGTACATTTGAACTGAGTGTGTATAATAATCATTAGTTATAAGTGAGTTATATCATAAAAAATTACGAGGTAATAGTAAAATCATTTACAAAGTTTACGAGCGTTCGGCGTGAGTAGGTACACGCCAACTTACTTACAATTTATGATCTGTTACAATTTGACCGTATCTTAGGGATAGGGTTGGCAATTTTCAAAAAGAAGGCATATGGATAGACAAATTAGACAAGTCAGATATATGAAAAGTGAAAATAATGGATTTTTCAAAACCAAGGCCAAGGGATGTTACAAACTCAGTGAAAGCTATGAAGTAATATAGACCCGGTCTTCATCCGAATCTTATTAAATACCTACTTATTTAAGGACTAAAATATAGTCATATATCTTTGGAGATATAAATACTATGCTAATTATATATTAATTCAACTTATTAAGGGATAAATATATCTAAAGGTTTTTTTTACGGTTTCTCCTTGCGTTTTATTTGCTGTGTCAGATGGCTCACACGTATGCTGTTTTATGGATAGTTAGGTGTTTCTATATCACTATGGATTTGTACTTTGATTGGAATTTTTGACATCAAATACGATACGATTTACGTCTCCATTCAACACTATAATGATATACTTTTTTTAACAGTAAATCTTACATAAACTTGCCGAATCTTCAAAGATGCCGTGAAAGATTGGTTAGTCAAAAACAGAGCAAAAACCCAAGGAAACAAATCTTTTTAGTGCCGTTGACAACCCTAGCATCCTGAAGAGCGATGTTTGTAGGACAGATAACACTATCATCTGGATTAATATACGCGCCCTAATTTATACATATTTTGTCGTATTTGAGTTATTGTAGCGTAAACTTTGTGACAGATAAAACTCAGCGTGATGCGCCGTACCGTAATGTCAGGAATCACGGGTACATTTGACGTTAGCACAGAAAGTATAAGTATAGAGATGATTTTGCCATGGATACTCATACGGATTATTAAACCGTTTGAAGAACATGTAGAAGATAGTAGCTGTGAATCACTAGGATCAAGAAGTTAACTTGGTCCTTCAAGCACGATACTTGGTCCTTCGAGTCATTTTTGTGTCTTTAAGGGCGGTTCATAAAGGTCATACATATTATGCCGGCGGCGCAGCCGGAGGTTTTCTGCCATCATACAGGAGTGTGGAAACGTGGCATATATACATACGTTAATACTCAACTTTTGAATATTTCCACCCTGGTCGTATACCAACATAAATTACCTAGAAATAAAACAATGATACTTCGTCCTTCAAGTCGGTTGGTCACACCTTCAGACTGTCAACAAAGTAGACAAACGTACCTTCCTTAAACTGTTTCAACATGACGTCTAGCGTGACGTCCTCGAAGACGAAGTTGCAGGGGTTCTGGTAGTACTGGCAGAGCGTGCGCAGCGGCGTGTTGTCGTCGGGGTCCACGAACGCCAGGTCCTTGATGAACAGCACCGTGATGATGTTGCCTCGGCTGCCCTCGTACACTGGGATGCGGGAGTAGCCTGAGGAGATCAGAGTTTTAAGATGATCGAGGAATTACTCTTGTAGCTTGTTTTTGGGCAGGTAAATGTAGGGAGAATGATTCGTACATCAGCCTTCAAAAGAATTCCACGTAATGCAGGTTATATAGGTTGTAACTGTGGGTTCGGGTATCTTTGGAAGACTTCCCCTCAAAAAAAAGGGTTAATATAAGAGTCAATATAATGGACAAGTAAGTCTACTCACCAGACTTTACAATATCGGTCATAGTCTCGAAGTCAAGGACGCTGTTGATCGGCAGCATGAAGCAATCCTTGAGCTTGGTCATCACATCCTTGACAGTCTTCTTGCGAAGATCCAGGGCACCAGAGATGATGTTCACTTCTTCCTTGTCCAAATCGTTCACGTGGTTTGTGATCTGGTGGTTAATGATTGTATTTTTGTAAAGACATTTGGTCCTTCGAGCCGGATTCATAATTCAGCAAAGAAAAAATAATCAAGAACATATACAAATGATACATTGCTATCACCCAGATTGTAAGCAAACTTTTATATGTTCCAATACTCAGCAGCTTACTAACCAGGATAATGAAGAGTTAAGAGGTTGAGTTCTATTAATTTCCTTATAAATTGATAACAACTATACATAAACATCCATACATTACTAAACATTTATATTTCATAATATGTATCAATTACAATATGTAATAACATATAAATCGAGTAAATTTAGACACAAATTAATGTTAGCAACATAAAATATAAACATGGCAGCCGGCCAGTAAAGAGTGAGAGTGACTATTAAAACTATAATTTCTATATTTAACTACTATTTTATTTCTGAATAAGAAACGTTTATCAACCGGTTAACCGAGATATGTTGGCCTAACCACCTCTGCATGTAATGTATGTATCTTTTGGATGCAACGGGCTTCATTCATCATGAGTTCAAGCCACCACGTGGCGTTTGTCAGAATATAATAAACATGAGTTAATTTATTTTAAAGTCTTTATTGATTATACACACTTAAATATATACGAGTAACCACCCTCGCTTTGCTTCGGTTTTCTTATTTTTTTTACACCTAGGGTTACATTATTGGAGTTTTATAAAGAATCCCTATTTTTTTTTAAATATAGCCTATGTCAGCCGGGGATAGTGTAGCTTCCCAGCAGTGAAAGAATTTTTCAAATCGGTTCAGTAGTTTCGGAGCCAATTCAATGCAAACAAACAATCAAATCTTTCCTCTTTATAATATTAGTATAGAAGTATAGATTAAAGGTATTTATAGATAATCCAACAAAAATTGTGTACCAATCCGCACTTGGCCAGCGTGGTAGACTATGGCCTGTACTCCTCACATTGTGAGAGGAGACCCTGAGCCCAGCAGTGAGACAAATTATGGGTTGTTGCTTTGCTTTTTTTTGCAACAAAAATCAAATCAATCAATCAACAAAAGTACCTAAAATCGTGTCTGGAAGAAGTTATAATACCCACTTTATTTACGACAGTAGACTGCAGAAGCATCCTTCTCCAGAAATAAAATAAGTGATAACCGGATCAAACTAGTATGAATCGTCACTGACCGCGACGCCAACACACTTTCGTTTTTAGTTTGCCGTCGCTAAATATATTTTTGGGGACATACTTTTCCAGCACTGAAGTTAATTCGCGCGAAATACAGATATTATTTTTTGCATTCGTAAAGAACCAGCATAATTTGTGATACTTATTATTCTGGATCTAGATGCATTTTGACAGTGTAATTCCAATTTGTATTTGAAACGCTCACACACAATCGCACCAGCGCATTATTCTCTGTCAATCGAGTGGCATGGACACACGCAAATAAGACATAACAAACACGAAAGGAACAGACATTAATATGTCACATCACACAAATATTTGCCGGGAATCGAACCCGGAAGCTCTTTGCAGGCCACTACCAGATCATTACAAACTAAAGGTAATTTTAAAAATCGAATCAAAGGAGTGCATAAATTATGTCCCTGCTACAATTACTAATATACTACTCATTGCTATAATACTTAAAAAAAAATTAATTAAACTCCCGATACTGTTATCTTCTTCACCAAATATAAAAATAAAAACATCTCACAAACCGCATCAAAATCGGTTCATTCGTTAAGAAGTCACAATGCTACAGACTCATCTTTTTGCAGCGGTGTTAAAAAAACTACAGCGTAGCCTTACTTGCCATTTACATTGCACACAATTATCACTCAGAGATAATTTACAATCATAGTAGGTATCGACATTGTCACGAAAGCTAAAGAACAATGCATCGTTAATTTGTTTATGTAGCTTCGTTAGCAACACACATTGGCCACTTATTGTTGGATGAAACGACAACGACTCAGCGGGCCACACTGTAATAGATACGTTATGCCCTTACAAATCAACCAAAAAATCTGTTCCGAAAAGAGCTACAATTACAATTTATCTTTTGTTTCACTACATCAATCACATTGGTATAACACGAAGGCATTTCAATTTTTAACGCTGTATGTCCTAATGTCAACTATGTCAAGCACTTCTGACAACAACAAAAGCGTGCGTATCGTCTTGTATTGACAGAGCGACTACGAGTAGAACGGTCAATTGCCTGTTCTAACGCTCTTCATCGTCGGCGCGCTACTGAGTGTGATCGCACATTTTGTCAGCATCGTACGCGCAATGTATGTAACATTACCTATTGCCTACATACGTGGTATACAATAAAGCGTATTATTTTATTATTACACGAGTAACCGCCCTCGCTTTGCTTCTTTTCTTCTCTTCTTTTTATCTTCTTTTCTTTTTATACCTTGGGTTACATTATTGGAGTTTTATTAAGGATCCCTATTTTTTTTTTGAAAATATAATATAGCCCATGTCACCCGGGGATAGTGTAGCTTCCCGAAAGTGAAAGAATTTTTCAAATCGGTTCAGTAGTTTGGAGCCTATACAATGCAAACAAACAATCAAATTTTTCCTCTTTATAATATTAGTATAGATTTATTTGAATGCTCTTACCTTCACTAACTCCTTCAG
The DNA here is from genome assembly GCA_951805285.1 of Thymelicus acteon. Classification (NCBI taxonomy): domain Eukaryota; kingdom Metazoa; phylum Arthropoda; class Insecta; order Lepidoptera; family Hesperiidae; genus Thymelicus; species Thymelicus acteon. The sequence goes on along the minus strand of OX638214.1, from coordinate 18,536,376 downwards.
TCTTTCTCTGTTGTAGTGTGTGCCGATCTCCTCGCCTAGGAAGTAGTCCAAGAGCTTGCTGGTCGGCCAGGCGAGCGGCGCGCATATACCCATTACGATCTGTAAGAGATTTGATGTTAAATAACTGTTTTTTTCCCGAAACTAAAAATTTGCAAGTAATAAGAAAACTGTTAGTAAGGGCCGTTCCCAATATTCTATCTATCCCGAATCTATCGGTAACTTAATAATAACATTAACTACTAATAAGTACTTTAATTTAGTAGTATTATAAGTACCTTATGTAAAAACTCGAAAAGCAGACGACGGACTGATTTGAAATTTTTAAGAAAGATTTAAGTATAATAATTTATACTTTTTCTCCTCAAGTTCCTGCAAGATTGGTTAATGGCGGGGAAATGTCAAGTTTTTTATATAATTATTCAGGGGTAGGACAATCGCTACTTTCGTGGCTATGGTAACCGTTTCTATGAAAATTTTGAACAGCAAACCACAGAATATTCGTAAAACTATAAACAAAAACTAGTAATTAGATTCAAGACTTCCACCAAATTACCTCATATATTTTCTACTAATCTCGTATTTATCTTTTTTTATGGCATCATTAATGAGTTGGCTTTAAATCTTAATGAAAGGTCCGTCACGTGTAGGTAAATTACGAGGAAAATATTGTAAATCAAGTACGGCCAAGATAAGTCCAGATAGTTTTTAAAATATGATACGATAGAATATTTTGGTTTATTAAATACGAGTAACCGTTTGTTTGTTAACTCGCTTTGCTTCGGTTTTCTTATTTTTTTTACACCTTGGGTTACCTTATTGGAGTTTTATTAAGGATCCCTAATTTTTTGAAAATATTATATAGCCCATGTCACCCGGGGATAGTGTAGCTTCCCAACAGTGATTTTTTTTTTCAAATCGGTTCCGTAGTTTCGGAGCCTATTCAATGCAAACAAACAATCAAATCTTTCCTCTTTTAAATAATATTAGTATAGACTAGGTACTTATTATAATACTATATTTAAATTACTTTTTACTTGAACCAATAAGCGCAGCCCAACGAAACGAGTGACACGACACACACTTGGCAAAATTTATTTGCATTTCTAATATGTATGCTACGAGCAGCGTCATATTTAATTATTACGAATTAACATAACGTTCCTAAAACCGTATCCGTCATAAACGTTTTGAGTCACCGAGCTGTATTGGGAAGGAATAAAGGCGAACGAATTCAAATGCAAATTCATGACTCACCTTCATGATCCAAATACTCTTCGCGCCAATGAAAAGCCCGTGTCTGGCGCAAATAGCTTGGGGCGTGATCTCTGCAATGAACACGATGGCCAGCGTGGAGCCAATGACAGCCACCAGCCCAGACGTCAGGTCATCCAAGATGACTGTAAATGTGCTGTTCACAGCTACGTTACTCAAGAGAATCGTGCACAGGAGGTAATTTCCATGGGCTCTGACAGGCATAATTGCCCTGGCATACTTTCTCTCCTTCTCCGTTCCTGTATTCGCGATTATTTTCAACTCAGTACGATCCAAAGCCATAAGCCCCAGGTTGAGGCCAGAGAACAGCGAGGCCAACATGAGCAGGATAACGATCAGGATTAAGGAAGCCCAGAGCGGTAACAACTTGTTGTGTGTCGCCAAAATCTTCCATTTTTCAGGGCCTTGATGGATGAATTCGTCGTTTGCGCCGTTTTTAGCGCAGATGTAGAATTTGTAGTCTTCGAGCGGCGGTGGTGCTATTAGGTCGAATCGTGCCGATTCTGCGTCAGCTTCCACGGCCTTTGAACAATTTTTTTTTGTATTTACAAATTTTCTAAAATAACAACAATTCAAGATTTCAAACTAATAAATGCTCATTCAAGAAAGTAGGTAGAAGGCAAGTGAAGAAGTGTATTTTGTTTAACTATTCAACTTAACTACTTATACTTCAAAATTTCAGGATGAAAATACACTGCCTATTAAGACAGAAATTTTGTTATTACTCAACCAACAATAGGATTATAAAAAGGCCTCAAGGAACAAAATCCCGATTATTCATAAGCAGGATCTGAGTTCAGTTACTGAACCACGAATTTTTCAAACTATGTGAGCTTTAGAATATTTTTCACTTGCTACATGAACTAAAACATGAGTAAATCTTGCGGGAAAACGTTTTCCAGAGTGTGTGAAGTCTACCAATCTGATATCGTTTTGTGGACTATGGTCTTACATTCTGTATAAGCCCAACAGCAGGACGATTATGAGTTCACGTGAGGATTTCAGATATCAACAGATTTTTTATAGCTAAATACACTCACCTTATACTCTTGACTATTAATCAGAAAATGACATGGCTTCCCATAATCCTCTGGAACATGCGTGAATGCTATTATAGAATTATTCGTGAAATTTTCTCCAAACAACCTCATTTGGAATTGCGTCTCTCGGAGTACGCTTGGAATCATTCCGTCGACAATCTTAGGATCTTTCACGGATTCTTCGACCCTCAAACCCATTAGTCTAGGTTGAGAGGTAACCTGTTGCTGGACGGCACTTGTAGGTACAACTTTAGGACCAAGACTACCGGCAGGTGGTTCTGTAGGTGGATCATCAGAGGGTACGTCAGTAGGAGTGACAAAAGGAGTAGTAGCATCGTCCACTTGACGTCTAATACGAATCAGTTCACTTTCATCCTGGACTTTCTCTGATAGACGATTTGGATAGGCAAATGTTTCGACGTCCTCTGCTTGTTCCCTAGGGAATTTGTTGACGGCGATATCTTTGTGGTATCTAAGATCACTTTCCACGCTGTTGTCGTTAACGTCGAATTTCTCCAGTCTCGCGCTGTGAGCTTCATTTTTCGTCACCCTGTGGATAATAGCTTTATGTTAGGACTAGACTGCTCTTCAGCTTAACTAGGACATAAGTTTATAGGACATTACATTGCAAAAAAGTAACCAAAACACGTAAAAATTATATGAATTATTAGTTAAAGGAAAATAGTGATAAGATGAAACAAAACCGTTTAATAATTATTGTTTTGCTAGACAGGTTATTCCGTATCGTTCATTAAACTCATATTATTATGATTACCAGTGATAATTATTATGTAAAGTATTAATAACAACTTCATCGCGAAATCCTCTGTGAGAACCTTAGAAACGTACAACTCAAGTAAATTAAGGCCCGTGTGGCGTAATGGTTAAGTTGCCGGATCGTCCTGGGTTCGATTCCCAGGGAGGCAGAAATTTGAATGACAAATTTGAATTTCTTTTCACGGTCTGGGTGTGTGTGTTCTTATCTTTGTGTGTTTTCCGTGGCGCCCACGACGTTCACGACAGGGAATCCTAGTGTGGGGCTATGAGTGTGTAGCGTTATATGTACTTATATTTTTTTGTCTATAACCCGATTTGCATCTTCTTCATTATACACAACAACAACATTATTTATTTCTAATAATGTTTTTTATAATTTTTTCCTTGTAAACACACACGCACCAACAAACAGGCACACACACACACACACACACACACACACACACACGCACGCATGCACACTCACATATATACAGCTTTTTTGTGCCATTCTCTTATCTGTCTAATATAAAGTTTAATGAAGCATTATTAATCAAGTCGTCATTGTAATAGATTTAGGGCTTGTTTCACCATCTTCAAGTAGAGTCCTGAATAAGCTATTCGCCGGTTAAAGTGACGTTAAAGTGTCATTTTACATACACGAAATATCAACTTAACCAACGAATAGCTTACTTCGGACTTACTTGAAGATTGTGAAACAAGCCCTTAAGGTATTATTTAAAGTATTCCAAGTTGGGTGAATATCAGAAGCGTGCATTTTTTTAAATTTTTGGTGTTGATATTTTTTCTTCAGTTTTCGTGAAAAATGAAAACCTGGTATAAGAAAAGAAAGTCTAATTGTTACATTTTCTTTTCTTATACCAGGTTCTCATTTTTCACGAAAACTGAAGAAAAAATATCACCACCAAAAATTAAAAAAAATGCACGTTTCTGATATTCACCTCCTTGCTTCTACGAGGTGGGCGCAGTTCATACTATTGTCGTTGTTTACGATCATATATTATTGTGAAACTGTTTTTGTGACAAATAAATCTTTAAATCTTAAATCTGTAGACCTATGTCTCGTGCACACACACACTGCCAAGTGCCTGCGTGTGTCGATAAAGGTTCTGCTACACCAGTACAGTGCGACCAACTTATCTGTGAACTGAGGGAGGGCGCTGTCAGACGCATTGGACCAATCATTGGACGCAATTCGAGACACGTAAAAATTATATGAATTATTAGTTAAAGGAAAATAGTGATAAGATGAAACAAAACCGTTTAATAATTATTGTTTTGCTAGACAGGTTATTCCGTATCGTTCATTAAACTCATGTTATATTATTATGATTACCAGTGATAATTATTATGTAAAGTATTAATAACAACTTCATCGCGAAATCCTCTGTGAGAACCTTAGAAACGTACAACTCAAGTAAATTACGGCCCGTGTGGCGTAATGGTTAAGTTGCCGGATCGTCCTGGGTTCGATTCCCATGGAGGCAGAAATTTGAATGACAAATTTGAATTTCTTTTCACGGTCTGGGTGTGTGTGTTCTTATCTTTGTGTGTTTTCCGTGGCGCCCACGACGTTCACGACAGGGAATCCTAGTGTGGGGCTATGAGTGTGTAGCGTTATATGTACTTATATTTTTTTGTCTATAACCCGATTTGCATCTTCTTCATTATACACAACAACAACATTATTTATTTCTAATAATGTTTTTTATAATTTTTTCCTTGTAAACACACACGCACCAACAAACAGGCACACACACACACACACACACACACACACACACACGCACGCATGCACACTCACATATATACAGCTTTTTTGTGCCATTCTCTTATCTGTCTAATATAAAGTTTAATGAAGCATTATTAATCAAGTCGTCATTGTAATAGATTTAGGGCTTGTTTCACCATCTTCAAGTAGAGTCCTGAATAAGCTATTCGCCGGTTAAAGTGACGTTAAAGTGTCATTTTACATACACGAAATATCAACTTAACCAACGAATAGCTTACTTCGGACTTACTTGAAGATTGTGAAACAAGCCCTTAAGGTATTATTTAAAGTATTCCAAGTTGGGTGAATATCAGAAGCGTGCATTTTTTTAAATTTTTGGTGTTGATATTTTTTCTTCAGTTTTCGTGAAAAATGAAAACCTGGTATAAGAAAAGAAAGTCTAATTGTTACATTTTCTTTTCTTATACCAGGTTCTCATTTTTCACGAAAACTGAAGAAAAAATATCACCACCAAAAATTAAAAAAAATGCACGTTTCTGATATTCACCTCCTTGCTTCTACGAGGTGGGCGCAGTTCATACTATTGTCGTTGTTTACGATCATATATTATTGTGAAACTGTTTTTGTGACAAATAAATCTTTAAATCTTAAATCTGTAGACCTATGTCTCGTGCACACACACACTGCCAAGTGCCTGCGTGTGTCGATAAAGGTTCTGCTACACCAGTACAGTGCGACCAACTTATCTGTGAACTGAGGGAGGGCGCTGTCAGACGCATTGGACCAATCATTGGACGCAATTCGAGACGTAGTAAATGTCAAATGAATGAACACAAAGAACTTATGAATGGCGCGGCATTAGTTCCAATTTTCGCCATTTCACAGATAACTAATTGGTAGCACTGTAAATGTTATTTATAGTGTTAGTATTTTTTTCAAACATTTTATATATCGTACAAGGCTGGGTTGGAGTGTATGCTTTCGTATGTTCAGATCATCTCTGTAAACCATGTATCAAAGAGCACTGCAGTACTATGAACACAGATCTCTCTCTGTGGGCGTAGTTATATGTCAGGACTGCCAGGATACTAAATAAAACACACAATTCGACAGGCACAAGGATACTCTTCATTTATTGCCTGATAACACCCGGTTTCATCAACTCAACGTTATTTAGTTTTACTTTGATTCCGTGATCCTACCAATCTGTCTACCGTAATGACAGTTCTCCTTTTCTTAATTTCATAGATTATACGAGTACGAACTTATTTGAGACTGCGCCGACATATTATACGTATCTATGGTATAACTGCAATGTGGCTACACCACTTGAATTATAAAGGTATAGTTATCGTCTCCGATAGAAGTAGTCATAGAAGTAAGGATTTTTATAACACCATCAGACTATTAACCATGAGAGTTTGATACGATTGTTCAAGCTATTGCCTAATCGGCTGAGCTGAAGTGTGTCTGGGTGAAGAAAGTTAATTATTGAGAGCAACGATAACGCCACTTTTGAGATAGCGTTTGAGTATTGAAGTTGGGTAACTGTATTGCATGGTTTGCTGGCGTAATCTTATGTTGGTAGCCCTGCTCCGCTTGTGGCATTTACCTTGTGGCGTTCCGTGCTCTGGAGCGCACGTAAAACCGTCAGTTCAGGTTTTATTAATTTATTTAAATTTTACTGAATTCATACATTGAATTACAATGGATGGACTTAATGCCTACTGGCATTTACTACTAGTCAACCCTGGTGATGATGCAAAAATTGTGGTAGGTGCAACAAACAAAATTTATTCACGTTGCTAAAAATAAGCACTGTGCAGAAATTGTTTTATATTAAAGATATCATGGCGGCCTTTTGGACGGCATGAAAAGGGATTCGAACATTTTTGTATGGCACTCAGTTCAAATATCTTAGAAAGTATATCACTTACGACATTTCATCACTGAATACTTTTTGATTGCAATCACTTCGTCGATCGACACATGCATCATCACTGGCCGCCGAAACAAAAATTTTTCAAAATGGCGGTACTTGTAGGTAGGTATGTCAACTAGGTTCAATGCCCTTTCCGACAAGTCTTGGCCTCTTACCTTCCGTAAATCTCTAATAGTAATAGTAACATGGAATTCTGAATTAGTTGAAAAAGTTAAAATGTTTATTCACGGACGTAAAAAAAGAACGGACGTAACCTTGTCTAATCTAGAGTGAAGCATAGTAATGACAGCTCGCTTACCATGTGTGCGCAATTTTGTAATTTTTGATTCGCGATGGTGTCAATGTCATAGCTGCAGTATGGTGTCAATGTGTGGGTGTGTGTACTTGTACGAATACAGAGTTGGTATTCCTATGGGTGCTTCACTGAATTTGTTCTTGGGATTACGTCCGTTTTTTTTACGTCCGTGTGTTTATTACGCAAAAATTGAATTTAAATAAATCAAGGAATTAGAAATAAATACATTCGATAACATATTTCTTCCTGCTTCCGCGATGAGGTTCTGTTTGATATCTACAACAACACAGACATAACACAACATTGATAAAATGCAAAGCAAACAACACACAATTCGTGTCAAGATATATGTATGTACAATGTACACTTGAGTCACCGACACATTTCTATGGTAACAGTCATTAGAGAAGGGGAAGGGAAAGATAAACAGGTTGCTGCCAATTTGACTAGATAGTCAGTTTTTCGGACGAAACGTCGGTATTTGGTAAACTATGTTATCACCTTATCACATTGAAGTATTATTACTAGCGTATAGAATAGACACCCCGAACACAATGTATGTTCCAATCAGTATAGTATTGGCGCCGCGCGGCTTCAATGTCCAAATGGATTCGTTCGATTTTGAAAGGAGAACAGGGGCTCAATTTTGAAAATAGAACCTCCCGGCGGGGACACACATTTTGTTTGAGATGTCTTCTCTATGTATATATCTCAATGCCTAATCAGTAGTTTTTATGAAAATATTAATTGAAATTAGTTAAAAAAATATAAATAATATTTTACTATTAGAAAACAGAAATAACTCGGTTTTTTTTTGACAATTAATTAATCAAGTCTCCTTACTTTCATGTTGACCATTTTGTCAACGTGGTCAATATATTTATAAAGCCTTATAAATAATAGTTAAAAAAAAAAACTAAAAAACACGCTTTTATAGAAAATCCAACTAAAACAGGACTAGAAAATAAATTTGAATTAAGAATGGTGTAATTCTAAAAAAAGCGTGGGGTACTTTTAAACATATTATCCCTTCTACTCATTGACACCATGCACCACACGCTTTTATTACAATTACACGATTCTTAATTCAAATTTATTTTCTAGTTTTTTTTTTGTTGGATTTTCTATAAAAGCGTGTTTTTTAGTTTTTTTTTAACTATTATTTATTTTTTCATTTTTAATTTGATTTTTTGAAATGAAATTTAGGTTTTTTCTTTCTTTCTTTCTTTTTTTTTCTTTAAATATTGAATTGTCATCGGTCCTCAATAAGTCTACGAAGTTTGAAAGAAATCTGACCGTTTAAAGTGGGTCAAAATCAAGTCCAAAGAGAAGTTACAAACAAACAAACATACAGGTGAAGCTAATATAAAACGTGTAATAAAAACTTCAAGTACTATTATTTCTTCTGTGCTACTACTATATCACCCCAAGTGGAGCTAGAGCTAGGCCGAATAAATAGTAGCTGACAACAATTAAATGATTGATAAATTAATGTTGATAGAAGATAAGAAATCAACTTTAATCCTCAATAATTTAATTTTTAATGCATATCTAAAGCTTTAAACACAATTAACTTCTACAAATAAAAATATGATAATTTCAATATCAGTCATTATCAAAATCTTAGTATTACTAATAAGTACTATTATTCCTTCTAAGGTATTACGATAACCGAAGCGACTGATGAGTAAACTAATTGTATAATCTGTATGGGTAGATGTCCTGACAAGTTGAATAAGTTTTTATTTATCAACTTTATTATCAAAGCCGCCCCGCCCCCCCCAATCACTTTGCCACCCACCCCCCCAATCACTTTGCCGTCCCCATATTATTTAAAATATTTTTGGAACGCAGTTCCTTATCGCGCGTTGCGAAAGGGGGCTAGGCGGAAAATTTGGTAACGAAAAGTTGTAATGACATTTTTTGCCGTCGTTAGTCGTTACAACTCGTGCGGCGTCGTTACATGTCGTGTGGCGTGCGCATGTTTCTCTGTCTGTCTCTCTCTCTCTCTCTCTTATAGAAAGCAAGCCAGATATTTTCGTTTCTTGCAGTACTGCAAGGAATTTCGTTCCATCTGGGTGCCCCTTGACACCTCTCAAGTTTTTTTTTATTAATTAAAAATGCACTTTTCTTGTTTTTTTTTTCATAACACAATTTACATAAAAAAATATAAAATAATTTATTTACATATTTTTTTTATTTAAAAATCGAGTGGCTTGCCACCCTCTCTTCATGTGCCGCCCGGGGCCTGGCCCCCACCCCCCGCCCCCCACGCTACGCTACTGAACGGACTGTAGACAGAGAAGATAATAGTCGCTGTATTATTCCCGTTCACTCGCACATAATATCAAAATTTTCAAAATCTCAAAAGCCCGAATCACGCTATCGAAGTTTTCTAAGATTCATATTGGTAAAGAAGAAGAAAGCTCACTGAACTTGTCCTCCATTTCCATAATCTACAACAGACTTTAGCTAGCCAACGCCCCAACTCAGAGTCACTAACGGTTACTTAAATCGCTCCTTAGTACAGAATTCGTATGGTGATTCTGTACTAATGAGCGATTTAAGTAACCATTAGTGACTCTGAGTTGGGGCGCAAGTAAATTAAAATTTTACTACCATAAACAATGATATTTAAAAAATATAGTAGGTATGTTATGCCTTTACAAATCAACAGCTACAACACACACACACACACACGTTTATCTTTTGTTTCACTACACAAATCACACTGGTATAATATATATATGGTATAATAATCACAAAGGCATTTTAACGCTGTATGTCAAATGTCAAGCACTTCTAACAACATCAAAAGCTTGCTTCTCGTCTTGTATTGACAGACCGACTACGAGCAGAACGGACAATTGCCTGTTCTTACGCTCTTCATCGTCGGCGCGCTAATGACATATCTACCTCTTTTTTACATTATAATATCATTGACCATAAATACCGTCGAAATTATAGGTTAGTAAACACCCACTGACCTCCAACAGGGAATACCTACTGCAAAATGAGAAATAACCTACCTATTCCCTGAAGCAATTCACTTAGCTAAATTGAAACCAGTAAAACCATCGCGTGTCGACGGGTGACAGTTAACCTGATTCACCAATCAAGGGTAAAAGGCTCGCAATGACAAATGATAGTGGTATAAATTATATTTAGTTACCTAATGAGGTTAAAGCTGCCCCCGTGTTTTACCTTGTGATTTTAGGTCATTTGTTTACCTTGGAAGCTTGGACCTGAACAAAAAGACGGACGTAACCTCGTCTAATCGAGACTGAAGCATAGCAATGGCCGCCCGCTTACCATGTGTGCGTAATTTTTGATTCGCGATTGACGCAGTATGGTGTCAATGCGTGGGTGTGTGTACTTACACGAATAGAGAGTTGGTATTACTATGGGTGCTTCACTGAATTTGTTCTTGGGATTACGTCCGTCTTTTTTTAGGTCCGTGCTTGGAAGTGAGTCTTTTCGAGTCTCCCCGTAAAGGGGCTCGGGATACATTTTTTTTACCGACTTCTAATGGAGGTTCTTAGTTAGGTTATACCGTTATACCTACTTTTTAAAGTTTGTCGTAAAACTTCCTTAGTTATCAATCGATTTGATAATTTTTCTAAAGTCTGAAAGTTTTTAGCAAAGCAACAACCCATAATTGTCCCACTGCTGGACTCGGGGTCTCCTCTCACAATGTAAGGGGTATTAGGCCATAGTCTACCACGCTGGCCAAGTGCGGATTGATAGACTTCACACACCTTTGAGAACTTTATGGAGAACTCTCCGGTGTGCAGGTTTCCTCACGATGTTTTCCTTCACCGAAGCAAGTGATAATTAACTTCTAATACGCACATAATATTTGAAAATTAGAGGTGCGTGCCAGGATTTGAACTCGGGCCCCTTCGTTCGGGAAACCAACGTCCTAACCGCTAGGCTATCAATGCTATGAAAGTTTTTAGATTGGTCTCATATTAAGCAAAATTCAGAGCTGATGATGGAATCCATGAGGAATTGTGGGGTTTCCTTAAAATAGTATAATATATATTAAGTTCAGCTGTAAAAAAGCGGCCAAGTGCGAGTCGGACTCGCCCATGAAGGGTTCCGTAGCAGCAAGTAACATAATATAAAAGTTCTTGTAGTTCGTTGTAACTTTGATCAATGTTTTTTGCGGTTTACGATTTATGATGTATTAAAAAAAAACTACTTACTAAATCTCATTCAAACCAATTTTCGTTGGAAGTTTGCTTAGTAATGTACATCATATAATTTTTTTAGTTTTATCATTCCCTTATTTTAGAAGTTACAGGGGGGGGGGACACACATTTTACCACTTTGGAAGTGTCTCTCGCGCAAACTATTCAGTTTAGAAAAAAATGATATTAAAAACCTCAATATCATTTTTGAAGACCTATCCATAGATACCCCACACGTATGGGTTTGATGAAAAAAACATTTTTGAGTTTCAGTTCTAAGTATGGGGAACCCCCAAAATTTATTGCTTTTTTCTATTTTTGTGTGAAAATCTTAATGCGGTTCACAGAATACATCTACCTACCAATTTTCAATGGTATAGCTCTTATAGTTTCGGAAAAAAGTGGCTGTGACATACGGACGGACGGACGGACGGACGGACGGACGGACGGACGGACGGACGGACGGACGGACGGACGGACGGACGGACGGACGGACGGACGGACGGACGGACGGACGGACAGACAGACAGACAGACAGACAGACAGACAGACAGACAGACAGACAGACATGACGAATCCATAAGGGTTCCGTTTTTTGCCATTCGGCTACGGAACCCTAAAAAGTGTTCCTTCTTCGAAGACTATATTTCTTTAGTCAGTAATTTTTTTCGGAAAAATTTAGACCCTTCAATAATTAAAAACGCTACCGTATATCCTTTATATGATCTATATCAATGTTGGTGTTGATCGAAGATGGCAATAATAATTTCCACCCAGACAGCAGACGCGGACTGACTAATCCGTCTCAATGGCAGGAATTAAAACATTATTGGCGCGAACATACTATTCGCGCCATTAACCTCCGCCATCTTGCTTTTATGACATCCATAAACTAAACTAAAAGGCCCATTACATTAACCAATTTGCAGAGCGCTAGATTTAGTGCTGCAGCGCGAAACAAAAAGAGCTCTCTCATTACACTAGACTAGCTAAGGGACCATCAAAACAGAAGTTGGCATTGCTTTCGCAATGGTGTCAAGTTAAATGATAATTATCTATACTAATATTTTATAAAGGAAAGATTTAATTGTTTGTTTGCATTGAATAGGCTCCGAAACTACAGAATCGATTTGAAAAATTCTTTCACTGTTGGGAAGCTACACTATCCCCGGGTGACATAGGCTATATCATATTTTCAAAAAGGTGTAAGGTGTAAAAAAATTTAGAAAACCAAAGCAAAGCGAGGGCGGTTACTCGTTATTAATAAAAAAGTTCCCTTTCCTTAGTCGGTGGTTGCGATATTTTGATCTTATTATATCAAAAATACGTCTTGTTCGAGCGCACGCCGACTACTGACTGACCGAGCACAGCTAGTGTTTAGCACGCTAGAACGCTTTACACCATGCAATATAGTGCCCTAGCTAGTGTACAAGATGAGCAAGTGTGGCAGAGTCCATGCAATCGCACTACACTTGAGTCAAACTCGTATCATAATACTTGTCAACAAATCATAAAAAATCCTTTATAGGGTTTTCACAAACTGATTTGTATTTCGCACACCAAATAACTATTAAAGAACTAAATAATCATTATAACGTTTGTGACATCTTCATTATTTTACTATTGACCTATAACAACAACACACTAAGAGAAAACGACGTAAAAACCAACATCTTAAAACAATTTTCATCATTGAATAACTCACGCTCGCACATCCTTAATTTCGTGAAGCGACTTGTAACCTTTGCACAAAAATATTATTTACGGTCCGCCTGCCTATGACTATAAATAGAAATGACTACGAAAACCTCACAGGCTATAATGGCGCTTACATGCTTTGCAACTTGGTCGTATTATATTTCGAAATACAGTGAAATCAACTTATCTGTGACTTTAAGGAGGGCGCTGCCGGACGCATTGGACCAATCATAGTGCGCTATTATTAAATTTTGAATGGGATGGCATTAGTTCCAATTTTCGCCACGGCCACGGCACAAATAAGTTCTTCAGAGATGGCACTGTACAGATTATACAGATATTCCATTCCACTCAATATGCATGAGCATAAAGTTATTTATAAGTTAAATTTCATTAAACAAAGCCGAATAACATTTTATATTTATGTTTATGTATTTTAAAACAGTCTATATCGATTTTATGCGTAACTATTCCGTGTTATTTTAAACTTTTGCAAAATAAATATTATGTTTAAAAAGAAATTAAATTATAAAGAGTGGAACGGAACGCGACTTGCGAACTCCAGATTTAGTTCAAACGCACTTTATACGACCAAAAGTTTCATGCACCTGTTTGTTTGTGGTTGCTAGGCAACACAGTGATTACGTAAATTCTGATACGAATGTGAATATAGTGTAGATTGGTAGCTGTCTAACGCCCCAACTCAAGAGTCGCTAACGGTTACTTTAATCGCTGCTTAGTAAAGAATCACCATACAAATTCTGTACTAAGGAGCGATTTAAGTATTTAACCGTTAGTGATTCTGAGTTGGGGTATAACTGTCTTTACACAATGCAAAAGCACGCTAGCTCACTTAGCGCCCTGTAAATTTAATAGTGTAATGGGCCTTTATGTAAGTAAGGCGAAGACTTGCTCATACTTACATATTTGCTAAGATTATTTCAATTATAACCATGCTAAATAAGAAAGCAAAATTATATGTTTACGTATAAAAGAGGACGGTAGAAATGAACCTATTTAAAAGTAAATAGTGACTGTATAGGTATTAGCGTATATAAATCTTGATATTCTTAATGTATATAAATTACGTGTCACGTTGTTTGTCCGCGGTGGACTCCTAAACTACTTAACCGATTTTAATCAAATTTGCACACCGTGTGCAGTTTGATCTAACTTGAAAGATAGGATAGCTTACATCTCCCTTATGGCACACGGAAGGTTTGAAAAAAAAACTTTTGACAGAACGAAGTCTGTCCGGGCAGCTAGTAGTAATATAATATACATAAAGTGATAACTCGGTTGTGAGAAATCAATTACACCCTTGCTTGCATCACTAAAGCACACTAAAGCGCTAAAAATATCTCAGGTATTTTAATCAATAAAATTATCTACCTCCCTCGTATCACAAATGGCACAATCTGATACCTAGTGTATTTTTTTAACTTATGGTAAATATTGATTTTTATTTTAGACAGCGAATCTATACTAATATATAAAGAGGAAAGATTTGATTTTTTGTTTGCATTGAATAGGCTCCGAAACTACTGAACCGATTTGAAAAATTCTTTCACGGTTGGGAAGCTGCACTATCCCCGAGTAACATAGGCTATATTATATTTCAAAAAAATTAGGGATCCTTAATAAAACTCCAATAATGTAATCCAAGGTGTAAAAAAATAAGAAAACCGAAGCAAAGCGAGGGCAGTTACTCGTATAATAATAAACGGAGTTCAGAAGTTGACCAAAGAGTCCCGAGTTTGAGTCTCGGCCAGGGCTTTGTATTTGAATTTGACACGGTGTATACCAATAATTATGTGACACTTATGGGACACTATATTCAATTTAGGATTTTCCGCCCATTGGCAAGCCATGGGTCAAATGACACCCAGGTTTCTGGTTCAAGTATATCGCAGTGTACTCGTAGTTGTCTCATCATTTGGTCCTAAAAAATCAATGATCACATTTCGCAAGATAAGAATTCCTAACGAGGGAGTATAAGTGAGTTTATCACTGAAGCCACAAAATGAGAAAATTGTCAGAAAGTTGCCAAGTAGCCATCTAGTATTGAATGTACTATTGTATATTCTGTGGTATTGACATAATACCGTCGCGGTGTCGTCTAGACTGGTCCAATGGCGCGCTGCCAAGAGTGGCAAACCGGAGTTCATCGGACACCGGGCCTGATGTGTCCGGTATGAGCGATTGGCATTCAACGTCGACTTTGATGTTTTATAAAATAAAATCTAGTGGCTATCATATCTGGTTTTTCAGCGCGAAATTGTCGAACAGTGCCCTTTGGTCGACGCTTTCACTTGACATTTTATTTCGTTTTTATAGTCATTATTTAATGGCCGCCATTGCTGCTGGGAGGCAAGGGCTTAGATGAAAGAATAAAGGTAAGGGCCCGCGCAGTGCTTTATTATTGTCAGTGCTTCATCTATAACTTTTAACAAAAAAATTACAGACTTCAAATAAAATGAACGTAGTCGAAGTCAATGCGTATTCAACGCATTATTAGGGATAACTCAATAACTACTAGAGAAATGTCGCTCAAACTTAAACGGCACCACATGACAAGCACCAGCTTTCGAATATAAAAAGAATCATGAAAATCGGTACACCCAGTAAAGAGTTATGCGTTAACACACAAAAAATACAGTCGAATTGAGAACCTCCTATTTTGAGAAGTCTGTTAAAAAGTCACACAATATTCCCTGGAGAGGATAGACCTGTGGAGAAATTTGGAAACCATAGATTCTCACCTACCGCTGTTTGAGAATCATTTTTCCAACGCTTGTATTATTGTTCCATGTAATGTTTTATGTAAATTGAACGTGACATCAGCATCACCAAATTCACTACCAACGCATCGCTACCGCGCAAGCCAAGAAACAATGGGAGAAGAAAGAGAGAAACTGGCAATATGACTGTCTTATAATTAGACTAGCTGACCCGGCGAACTTCGTATAGCCTAACAAACTATTTTTTTTTTCTAAAATAAAAGTAGCCTAAGTTACTCCTTATTACATCAGCTATCTGCCAGTGAAAGTCCCGTCAAAATCGGTCCAGCCATTTCAGAGATTAGCCGGACAGACAAAAATTGAAAAAAATGATTAAAAATGTTTTTTTGGTATAATATTATTATGTACCTTGTATACATCCAAATGCACTTAGCAAAAAACGGATATTTTAATATTACATACAGACACTCCAATTTTATTTATTTGTATAGATGTATAAATGAGTTTACAATGCTAGGCTTGTACTTGGATAGCAAGGGTGTTAGGGTAGGCCAAGCTTGGACGAACGCCCAGTGGTGCCAAGAGGAATGCCCACTCAGAAGTGAGTTCATGTGTATGCAACTTGGCATATTTGGTTTTGTTGAGTACTACATAATCAAACTTCTCAGAAGCCTTGTTAGCACGTAATAAATAATAACAATAAAGGAGTGTCCTAACATATTAAAATATTATCATAATATTTATCTGCCACATACATATTTATCCCCGGATTTATTCGTACGTAATAGAGTAAACTTTAGTCGTGCGTCGGAGCTGACACACAATTTTTTATACATGTTTACCAAAAGGGACTCATCTAAAAATTTACCATACAATAATTAATCTCCATTCAACCTAAACTTTCGTTTTCATTACAGAAGCTAGCGTCAACTGAAACTGCCCCTCGCATTCCACAAATTGACGTCAATTTACACGTAAATCGCGGCACTGGCATCAACTGGCAGCCTCGTCTCGGCGCTCTCAGCAGACGGTGGCGCGCTGCCAGCTGCGTGACGTCACAGTGCTGCTAAGATTGCATCGAACTGCTTATCAAGAATATCAACTCAATTGAGATGCGCCCGCGTAGGAACTTTCAAAATGATGTTTCGAATTTCGAAGTGAAAACTTCTTTAGCATCGTTGTCATTTGAATGTCGATGAAACGAAAAAGGGACAGTAAAAAGAAACAGATACATACATTCATAAGATTTAACGTGGGAGAAAATGAAATAGGAAGCATTATACAGTGTTTCTTTTGTTCGTCTTAGTTTAAAAAGTGCTAAGTTGTATTCATAGATGGCGCGAGGAACAATATAGAAGATTCGTATTATTGCTGGATAGATGGCGCTAGCTGCTCATTTTACTCTTCATATTATGTTAAGTGATGGCGTTAGTTACCATTGTTTTATTTTTATTTAGTACGAGTAACCGCCCTCGCTTTGCTTCGGTTTTCTTATTTTTTTACACCTTGGGTTACATTATCGGAGTTTTATTAAGGATCCCTAATTTTTTTTGAAAACATAATATAGCCTATGTTACTCGGGGATAGTGTAGCTTCCCAACAGTGAAAGAATATTTTAAATCGGTTCAGTAGTTTCGGAGCCTATTCAATGCAAACAAAAAATCAAATCTTTCCTCTTAATATATTAGTTTAGACAAAATAGTTTTTGAAAGATAATTAAAACTGATATTCGTTATTAATACCTTTATTTTTGAAGGTTTCACTTCTACCACGTGTGAACTGCACACATTATTTTATATATTTTTATTGGCCAGTATCTTCAGTTTAGAAAAAGATTTAAAATTTTTCTAACTGACGACTGACGCAGGATTTTTTCCGATTGTAAGGTGTTTTATCTATCTCCAATGTGGAGATGCCTTTGAGTGGCAAATAAACATGATATCTTGGATCCACTGACAATTTTCTCTAGTATTTCAGAGCACGGATCTTCTCACGGATCATCGAGGAGTCTTGGGTAGCATACATGTTCAGTACTAATCCGCATAGATACATCAATAACTATTCTGCCAATAAAATCACTAAACGGTCGCTACACTAATAGTTGATTGTCACAGCCTTGATTTCAATATTGACATGGAGACGAGTGACGACCCTGTCGACCACTGATATCATTTTTATCCGGCAAAAGTGCTCATAAAAACTTAAGTTGTGTTTATGAATGTTTTAAGTACAGTACGGCCGCTGTATCTTGGCGCGTCTGAACATAGGCTTTGCGAACTTTAGCGCGTGTAAGACAGAGATGGCAACACGAACATGCTAACGTATGACTGAGACACAATACACCGCGTATCGGGTATTGGCGAATTATGTTACTGCGCAGCCTTCTGCGCGAAATTCAGACGCGCCAAGATACAGCGGCCGAAGTATGCCTAGTTCGATACGTATTCATTCATACGGCAACTTTTAGAGAGATAAGTATGCGAATTTGAGATAAATATCATATTTACGTCGCCAGCCAAGAAAAAGTGATTAAAAAATAAATTAAGAACTAGCCTTGGAAGCCATATTATCTGAGGCCTGAATCAGAACTCAGAAGGCTCAACTAGAATACATTTCAAAATAAAAAGCGGCCAAGTGCGAGTCGGACTCGCCCATGAAGGGTTCCGTAGCAGCAAGTAACATAATATAAAAGTTCTTGTAGTTCGTTGTAACTTTAATCGATGTTTTTTGCGTTTTACGTTTTATGACGTATTAAAAAAAACTACGTACTAGATTTCGTTCAAATCAATTTTCGTTGAAAGTTTGCATAGTAATGTACATCATATATATTTTTTAGTTTTATCATTCTCTTATTTTAGAAGTTACAGGGGGGGGACACACATTTTACCACTTTGGAAGTGTCTCACGCGCAAACTATTCAGTTTAGAAAAAAATGATATTAGAAACCTCAATATCATTTTTGAAGACCTATCCATAGATACCCCACACGTATGGGTTTGATGAAAAAAACATTTTTAAGTTTCAGTTCTAAGTATGGGGAACCCCCAAAATTTATTGTTTTTTCCTATTTTTGTGTGAAAATCTTAATGCGGTTCACAGAATACATCTACTTACCAAGTTTCAACAGTATAGCTCTTATAGTTTCGGAAAAAAGTGGCTGTGACATACGGACGGACAGACAGACACAGACAGACAGACAGACAGACAGACAGACAGACAGACAGACAGACAGACAGACAGACAGACAGACAGACAGACAGACAGACAGACATGACGAATCTATAAGGGTTCCGTTTTTTGCCATTCGGCTACGGAACCCTAAAAAGTGATTAAAAAATAAAGTAAGAACTAGCCTTGGAAGCCATATTATCTGAGGCCTGAATCAGAATTCAGAACTCAGAAGGCTCAACTAGTATACATTTCAAAATAAATAAAAACCCGCCCGCTATGAAAAAAATATCATGATATGCCTTTTAAAAAACTTATGATGTACTCTTTAATTTGATACCCATATTACATTTTATTCGATTTATTTTATTTTTAGATTTTTTTTAATTTCATTTATTTAAGAACACTTGGGTTATCAAGACGAATCTAACGATATCTTTTAATTATGTATATAAATCCGTTCGGTGGTTTGGAAGATATGAGTTACATTAAAGAATATTACACATACGTACAAAATACGCGCGAAAAACATAACCCTTCCTGGCACTCGGGTAAAAAAAATGTGTAGACTATTAATTTTATGCCAGTCATTTGCACAGACATCAACCTATATTATTTGATCAGGACTTTAATGGGAATCTACATTAAACATTGAATTACCAACTCTATTATTTGGGTATGGCTTATCTCATCGCCTTGAATAAACATTGTGATATGAACATGTTCTTGAAATTATAATCTCATCAAAAACAAATGTGAAAGTAGAGCCAATTTAAAAAAAAAGAACTGAGATCTAAATGGGCGCCAATTTCTGTGTAGAAAAGCCTAAAATTTTAGCCACAAGAACATGTAATTCCAGCTCTACATTTGACTTGACTTGATTTCACGTATCTACCTAGGCTATATTATAATTGTTAAGTATGTAAGTTTAATGTAATACCTATGTTAATTCTCTAAAATTTGGTTTGTTGGTTGCTAACTAATGAAACTAGCCAAGTCAAATGTAAAGCTTGAATTACATGTTATTGTGACTAAAATTTTAGGCTTTTCTACACAGAACTTGGCATCCATTAAGATCTCAATTCTTTTTTTTTTGAAATTAGCTCTCATTTCACATTTATGTTTTTGATGAGATATCATTACTTTTTGTCTAGAAATTATAAGTGTTATAGATAATTAATATACCTATTGTTATTTGTAAAATTACTTTGTACAATGGGACCGCAAATTCACTAGTTTCACTAATTATCAATAATTTTCAGTTTTTAGATTTTTTCCTTTACACACGCCTAATAGTATACCTTGATGCCAAATGTCAAGTTTCTTGGTCATCTGGAACTGGGTTTGAGTTTTGATCTATAGGTCAGTCAGTCATAAAAATGACGATTTTTGGACGTTAATATCGTTATTAACGTTAACGTTATTTCGCAAGTCTCAATAAATGAGTCAAATTTGACAGGTTTCTGTGGAATAGTTTTTGAGTTATGATGGGGTCAAAAGTGGCTCCAAATGGTTCATGTAATATTACACACGGTGCTGCTCGCCAGTTCTGTTAGTTTGAAATTGGCTTGACACGCTACCGCGTGTCTAGTTAGGGTACTTATTATCCAAGAAAATGCAGACAAATCTGAGGGCAGAGCACAACCTAGTACAAGATAGTAATTATATTAAAATAGTAAAGAAAACGCTGGAAAGCGAAGCGGCCACGCAACAGATTGTTATTTGTTATCTATAAATAGCCACCATACCCATGATACCCCACAAAAACATATCGCCTGTTCATTCGCTCACC
This sequence comes from Thymelicus acteon, assembly GCA_951805285.1. NCBI lineage: Eukaryota > Metazoa > Arthropoda > Insecta > Lepidoptera > Hesperiidae > Thymelicus > Thymelicus acteon. The sequence continues at coordinate 18,515,726 of OX638214.1, read as the reverse complement.
AATTGCGATGAATGGACTCCGGTTACAAGTAATTGGTCGCAATGACTTGAGAGAATGGGATCGCGTCGTAAAACAACCGGCACATGCCGCTGTACGGGGCTTATTAGCTGTGAGCGCCTGAGCGGAACGAACTAGCCCTTACACGAAATACATACATCACAGAAGGAACGCGATTGACTTATTGAGCAACGCCTACACCGCACCGCCCACTTATACAGAACTAGCTGACCCGGCGAACTTCGTATCGCCTAGACAGTGGTCGGCAAACTTATTAGCCAAAGAGCCAAAACTTATTAACCATTATAACAATTTAAAAAAAATTTGGGAGCCAAATCTGCTTGTTTAGTAAACTTTTAATAACTAAATAAGTAATACACTAAATAAAACTAAATTTCATACTTAATAAATATTTATTTATGCGAACAATGTGCTTGCATCTCCTTGGGAAGTTTGAGTAAGTCATGTTTGTAATTTGTATGGTGTTGTTAGGGTTCCGTAGCCGAATGGCAAAAAACGGAACCCTTATAGATTCGTCATGTCTGTCTGTCTGTCTGTCTGTCTGTCTGTCTGTCTGTCCGTCCGTATGTCACAGCCACTTTTTTCCGAAACTATAAGAGCTATACTGTTGAAACTTGGTAAGTAGATGTATTCTGTGAACCGCATTAAGATTTTTACACAAAAATAGAAAGAAAACAATAAATTTTGAGGGTTCCCCATACTTAGAAGTGAAACTCAAAAATATTTTTTTCATCAAACCCATACGTGTGGGGTATCTATGAATAGGTCTTCAAAAATGATATTGAGGTTTCTTATATCATTTTTTTCTAAACTGAATAGTTTGCGCGAGAGACACTTCCAAAGTGATAAAATGTGTGTCCCCCCCCCCTGTAACTTGTAAAATAAGAGAATGATAAAACTAAAAAAAATATATGATGTACATTACCATGCAAACTTCCAACGAAAATTGGTTTGAACGAGATCTAGTAAGTAGTTTTTTTTAATACGTCATAAATCGTAAACCACAAAAAACATTGATCAAAGTTACAACGAACTAAAAGAACTTTTATATTATGTTATTTGCTGCTACGGAACCCTTCATGGGCGAGTCCGACTCGCACTTGGCCGCTTTATTTTTAATTTTAGGCATGATTCCAAGTTCTCATATAACTTCTTATGTATGTAACTTCTCGTATAACTTCTCATGCTCATATATAAGTAGACGTTTATGCTTTTTAAATTAAAATATTATAGAGCCTTCCGTGAATATTTGTGCCAGAGCCGCACTTAAGGAGCAAAAGAGCCACATGCGGCTCTGGACCCGCACTTTGCCGACCACTGGCCTAGGATATTTATTATTATATTTAAGATAATAGTAGATAAAGTTACTCCTTGTTACATCAGCTATCTGCAAGTGATTGTTGTGATTGTATTTTTGATGTTTGTTTATAAACCGATTTAGAAGATTTTTTTTATTCGAAAGGGAATACTTCCAGATTGGTCCCATATTTTTCTGATGATTGAATACATGAGAAATTGAGAGAACTCCTCAAATATTATACTTCTGTTGTTTCCGTATTTTGTGCTTTATGCGTCAACTACAGTCACCAGATCACTACGTTGCTCGTCGAAAATCCTCGTTGAAGTAACCTGAGTACGTGGTTAATGGTTTAAGGTTAAGTTAATCGCATAAGAATGCATCGCCACCTACGTCACTTGTCATTAGTTAGGGGAGAGTCAAACTTTAACTTATCTATACTAATATTATAAAGCTGAAGAGTTTGTTTGGTTGGACGCGCTTATCTCAGGAACTACTGGTTCGAAATGAAAAATTATTTTTGTGTTAGATAGTCCATTTATCGAGGAAGGCTATAGGCTATAATATCATATATTTTAGTAGTTAGTTTTTTTCACAAATTAAAGCGGGTGAAACCGCGAAACGCAGCTAGTAATTAGACAATAAAAATACGAGATTCGTCTATGTCTAATTTCTACACTACTAGCTCAATTTCCAGTGAAAAGAGTCAGGAGTCTCGTTCAACTGTCTATTTGACTTTAAAAAAAATGCAAACCGCATTCAAATCAGGAATCGAACCCAGGACCCTCGGTACAGCGATCTGGCATGGTAACCATTGCGCCACACGGGTCGTCAAATATACCGAATGTTATCTAAATCTGTTCAGTGGTTTCCGCGTGATACTCGTACAGACAAACATGCGATAACAATTGATCGAAACAGATCAATTCAGATGGATAAATTGTTCTCCCAGTGTTCAAAATTCCCATATAATTATTTATGAAAAAGGGAAACAATTATCTTCTTACCAGGGAAACAATTATCTTCTTACCATACAAAACAAATAATCCGAATAAAATAACGGGCCAAGTGCGCACGGATCACGCGCAATGTAATCCCTAAGTGGTGGTGATAGGTTTTTAAATTAAATTCATCATGTAACCTATTTTTGTAATTTTTTTAACGTATCCAACTCCTACCATTTAGCTTGATGGGAGGGTGCACTTGACTCTAACTAAAAAAAATGTACTTTAAAGACTAATATTTCGCAAGAGTTTTCGCAGACCCATTATATTTTTTAAAGGCTTAACGACACCCTACACTGCTACCCTATGCTATGGGGCAGAGGAGAAACTAAAATTCATCCCAACTTTATGTGTAGGCGGGGTACCTACTTACCCTAGAAAAAAAAAAATTAAGATTTTTTTACGACTTTGCCCCAGAACTCACAAGTTCGAGTATGGCTGGTTAACTAGTGAATGAAAGGTGGTATCCATCAGCCTCTACTGCTACCCTATGCTATGGGTAGAGGAGAAACTAAAATTCATCCCCAATTTATGTGTAGGCGAGGTACCCTGGAAAAAATTTAAGATTTTATTTTACGATTTTGCCCCAGAACTCAAAAGTTTGAGTATGGCTGGTTCACTAGTGAACGATAGATGGTATCCATCAGCGTCTATTAGAACAATTAGAGTAGCCGCAATAAAAACTGTTTAATATTCGGCAACAGATCTCCTTCAGTTATGTGAAGTAACGTTGTACTTGTTACACAGTCGGAATTTGGTACCATTGATGAGTTCGACTTTTTGGGGTTTTAAGGCATTGGTAACCTACAAGTTTATATTTCTTTCATCTATACTAATCTATACTAATATATAAAGAGGAAAGATTTGATTTTTTGTTTGCATTGAATAGGCTCCGAAACTACTGAACCGATTTGAAAAATTCTTTCACTGTTGGGAAGCTACACTATCCCCGAGTAACATAGGCTATATTATATTTAAAAAAAATTAGGAATTCTTAATAAAACTCCAATAATGTAACCCAAGGTGTAAAAAAATAAGAAAACCGAAGCAAAGCGAGGGCGGTTACTCGTTTTTGATAAAAAAATATCTTATGCTTTTACAAACAGGTTTTGAGCTGTAACAGCAACCCCACTCCATCTATGAGTGTAAGCCAACCTCCCGTACTCTTGATACTCGATGCACCTTGCTGATCAGCAGAAAAATAAATAAATAATTTTTGGCAATAAATAACCGACTTCAAAATAACTCAAAAACTACTCGTCAGATCTCGCTCAAATTTAAGTGGGACCACATGACAAGCACCAGCTTTCAATAAAAAAAATCATCAAAATCCCACCCAGTCGAAAGTTCTGAGGTAACAAACATAAAAAAATACTGTCGAATAGGTACCTCCTCCTCCTTTTTTAAGTCAGTAAAAAAAGTACGAAACATCATCACAATGTACAAATACTGATACAGTTTAGCGTCGAAACGTCTATTCTATAGGTACTTTAAATAAATTGAATGTCCCGATAAAGACGTCCCGTTATCGTCACAATTCGTCCAATGTATTGTACAGTACGGCCGACGTATCTTGGCGCATCTGAACTTCTCGCAGAAGGCTGCGCAGTAACAGAATTCAGCAATGCTCGGTACGCGGCGCGGCGGCGTGTTATGTCTCAGTCACACGTTAGCATGTTCGTGTCACTATCTCTGTCTTACATGCGCTAAAGTTCGCAAAGTCTATGTTCAGACGCGCCAAAATACGTCGGCTGTATTGTACGATATTGTCCGTACTCAAACAGAACGTGACCTCACACTCACATTGCAATTTTCGCCAGCCGCGTCCTCACGTAGCGTAGTATCTGCGTAAATACGCTCTCGTTTTATAACGGTTATGTTTATTTTAACCTTGAAACGTTAAACTGTCAGTGAAATATTAGAGGTAACTCATGCATCTGTTTTCATTAATCTTTGTGTACTGAACTATTGAGTATACAGTGGTAGTTGGTGTTGCCATTTTTCTCGATCTGCAACTTGACGTTTTGTGTTTTAGACATACAACAAGCAAAAATACACGCACACACACGAAGTTCAAGTCAAACACTGGGTTCAAAATATATTCTCACAAAGAATCAATCATCCAAAAATTTTCAAAAATGGGATCGAAACCAATAAATACTCATTTTTAGGGTTTAGAAGTAAAATCGGTAAAGGTTGATTTATGCTACACCGAGCCGGGACCAAGCCGTGTCTCGACCGTGCCCGGACGAGGCGCGGCCGAGGCACGGCTCGGGCCCGGCTCGGTGTAGCATAAATCATTCCTTATAGTTTCGTCATGTCCGTCCGTCCGTCTGTTGGAAGCAAAGCGCCGAGACCCTTAATGCAGGAAAAGTGTAATTTGGCATGGACAATACATATTTATTAAAAATGTAGAATCGTAGAAAATTTTTTTTTTTCAGGATACCTCCTACAGGTAACGTGAGGATGAATTTTTTATTCGTAGCGTACACACTATATGTAGTGTGGCGTATCGTTGAAAAGGTCTTCCAAAAATATTATGGGTTTTGTAAGATCATTTTTGGATTTAGAAGTCCGTTTGCGAAATATTTGGCTTTAAAATGCTAATTTTGTCCAGTCAAGTGCTACCCCTCCTGCAGACTAAACCGTTGGAGTTGGACAAGTGAAAAAATTCTCAAAAATAGGTTATTTGATGAATTTACAAGGAAAACTATCACGGCTATGTTAGCTTAAATAGTTAATGAGTAATAGACGATAAACTTACTACTTCGGAACCCTATATTGCGCGTGGGCTGACACGCACTTGCACGGTTTATAAAATAACAACATTAATAAATATTTTCAGAAATTTTCCTCAATTTTAGTTATTCGATTTGTACATTACTGTATTTAGTACTTAAATAATAATGTTTTTCCTGCACCCGCACAGTCGAGTCGGTACATTTTGAGGCCACGTAACTGTGTCCGTTTCGCAGTCTACAGAATAAGAAATAATTATGAATCACATGACGTCAATTATTGTCAGCTCATTGTTTAAATTGGTGAAATGACGAGGCGCTTCGCCTTTACAGACAGATTTGCCTTGTTACTTAGTACTGCAAGTAGAATTAGTCAGTGGTACAATAAAAAAATAATACAGGGAAAAGTATTACATCTTGTTCGGGTTTATAGTGTTTCGTGGTCATAACAGTATAGTTTCTTTGTGTCCGTCCGTAACTCCACAGTCTAACTCGGTGACCCTTATGTTCGTTAAGTAGATAACTAAATTTTAACTAAAAAGTTACTAAATTGTCTGTTTACACGTATTAATGTACCTAAAATTTAGTTATCTACTTAAGTACTTAATACCTGTAAACCGGACTTTACTACCAGAAACCTGTAATACGGCATCTGGCCGAGAAAAAGTTGAAAGCTAAGCTTTTCTTATTTTGACTAAAGTAAGAGCCATCTACCAAATTATAAGAAGATGAAATAAAAGCCAGTTTTGTGGTTGAATCAAGAATGCCCTGCTTCCTCTTTATTCCTCCCTTTTATATCTTTCATTACAGCGGAAATATGAAGTTCGACACAAACAATTTACTTTTGCGGATATGACTAAAAATTAAAAGATTACTATTTTAAATCGGATGTTCCGGTATCACTACATACATTTATTTCCGAAGTTGAACTATTAATTGAGTTAATTATACCGGGACATTCGATGTCTCTGCTGGTATTTAATTTATAATTCACAAAATAAATTTAAATTATTATTTAACTGAAATTCAGATACAAATAAGAAATCTAACTTTAAACTTATAATACTAATTCAACGGAAGTCGCATTTTACCACACCGAAAGATATTCAGTATAATGTTTGGTTTCATCGGATGTTCCGGTAGTTAAAAATTGTGTATTATTGATGCCGGAAGTTGAAACACATTTGTCAAATGAATACCACCGGAACTCCCGATTGTACAATTAATTTTCAGACTGTTCTTTAGATTATAAAATGTAACTCTCTCTTACAAAATAAAATTAGTAAAATTAATTAATCTATTTGTCACCGACAAAACATAATTACATTTACTTTTTAAACTTAAAGTTACAGTTTTGTAGCAACTGTCTATGGTAAGGCGAGTGACTGATTCACAGACTAATAATTATGATGCTGACTCCTTTACACAGATTCATAATATTATAACAAATAATCAAAATAAGAAATCTAACATTCGGCCTTTCCTGACAATAAGTTTGTCCTCAAACTTCCAGAAAACAGTAAATAAAAAATTTAAATTAATAATTATCAGAAAATAGAATTTTACATAACTCAATGACAAGCAATTTATTAAGAAAACTATTCAGTAAAAATAAGAATCAATATAATAACAATAATCCTAAAACCATCGGATATGTCAACGATAGATCTTGGAAATCATCTTACATTAGACCATCGGATATGTCAACGATAGATCTTGAAAATTATCTTACAACATTAGACCATCGGATATGTCAACGATAAGTCTTGAAATTATATTACAATATTAGACCATCGGATATGTCAACGATAGGTCTTGAAATTATATTACAATATTAGACCATCGGATATGTCAACGATAGGTCTTGAAATTATATTACAATATTAGACCATCGGATATGTCAACGATAGGTCTTGAAATCATATTACAATATTAGACCATCGGATATGTCAACGATAGGTCTTGAAATTATATTACAATATTAGACCATCGGATATGTCAACGATAGGTCTTGGAAACCATCGGATATGTCAACGATAGGTTTTTTTTTTTTTTTTTTTTTGTTTTTGGACCATCGGATATGTCAACGATAGATCCTTACAAATAGAATAAATTAAAGTAAAGAAAAATAATTAATAATGCTACTGAACCAATAACAAAATAATATTCATTTTTTAATATATAAAAAAAAATCTTACATACTAAAAATAATCATATCAAATGGTATTATTTTTGCATTATCTCTTTAAGTAACCCAAGTAATAAATTATCCTACCGATCTATTATTTCTTACTTCTTGATCCAATCAAAAGAAATCAACTGTCATCATCTTCAGAATTATTACTGTTGTCTGTATTATAAGAAATTGTAATCCATAGCTTAATACGATCTGCTGCCAAAATGTTACAGTAATCTTTCCGCGTTATTTTAGTCCCAGGTATGCTAGATACCTCATATCTATCATTATCTAATATTTTTGTTATTTTAAAAGGACCTGTAAATAATTTACGTAGTAACTTCTTGCTTTTACCATCATTACTAGTTACAGGTTTTAGTATTTTAACCAAATCACCTAGTTTATACGTCCTAGCTTTAATTTTGTTTTTGTCATACCGCTTCTTCTGCATGCACTGATCTTTCTCGATATGTTTACTTATTTGATTTCTTATGTTTTCCAATGATCCTAGTTGACGTGTCTCTTTAAGGATATCTTTAAAATTATTATCTCCCTTGCTAACCATTTGTATCCCAAATAAGGCTACTGAAGGAGTTTTTCCTATTCCTTTATTGAGTGTATTTTTTAATCCATATTGTAATTTACCTAAAGCTTTGTCCCAATATTTTTCCCTCAACTTATCAGTGTACGCAGTTAAAGCATCTAACACGGTCCTATTATATCTCTCTACTTGCCCGTTTGCACGAGGAGAAGCAACAGCATTGAGAATGTGGCGAATTTTAGCGTCCATACAGAAGTTTTTAAACTCATTGGAAGTAAATGAGGATCCCTGATCAGAAATAATCCTATTAGGATAACTAAACATTGAGAAAATGTCTTCTAATGCTTGAATAGTAAATTTAGATTTGAGATTCTTTAAAGGTTTCAGTAAGCAGAATTTTGTAAATCCATCCACAACAACTAATAAATAAGAATTTCCTTTATAACTTTTGACAAATGGACCTAAATGGTCAATATGTATAGTGTCAAATGGTCTATCAACTTTGTGAATTGGATGCAGTAATCCTTCTTTTGGCCCAGCTGGTTCCTTACTAAATGCACATTCAATACAAGAAGCAACATACTTTTTAATGAATCTCTTCATCTTAGGAAACCAAAAGTCTTTCCTAATCTTATCCAAAGTTTTTTTTTGAGTACTGAAATGTCCAATTTCATCATGATTTAATTTACATAATTGAAATCTAGCACTTTTTGGTACAACCCATTTAAGTTCATCTCCTATTTTACGAAACAGTTTGTTATTTTTTACAATATAGTTTTTCTTAATGTCTGAGCAATCTTTAGTATCTAAGATGTTCTTAATGCGACTAATTTCAGTATCATTTTGTTGAAGACTAAGTAACCAATCTTCTTGAGTAATTTTTAGAATGGCTGGTAAAGGATCTTTACCGGCGTCTGAAGTACATGGCTGTGTATTTCTACTTAACGCATCTACATGAGACATAGTGTGACCAGGTTTATACTGTATATCAAAATTGAATTCCTGAAGAGCTATCCACCATCGTGCAATTCGTGGTATTAAGTCTCGTTTGACGAAGGTAGCTCTCAAAGCATTACAATCTGATACCAAAATGAATTTAACTCCGATAAGATATACACGAAATCGCTGCAATGTTGCTATAACGGCTAAAGTCTAGTTCATATACGTGATAATTTTGTTCCTCTATAGTGGTTTTTCTACTGAAATAAGCAATAGGTTTAATGTCTCCTGTTCCAGTTTGTTTCTGTAACAGAATTCCAGCTAGCCCGTGTTTGCTTGCATCTGTATGTACTAAAGTTTCATTTTTAGGATCATACAAACCCAACAAAAGCCGTTTCGCTAACATATCTTTTAAACAATTAAAAGACTGCTCTTGTTCAGCTTCCCATATCCAAACATTTTTTTTTTGTCAAACCTGTGATAGGTCTAGCAATTGTCGGTTTTTTTTTTTTTTTTTTTTTTTTTTTTAAACTTCCTGAAGTAGCTAGCTAACCCGATGAACTGTCTAATTTCATGTACATTTTTGGTGTAGGAAATTGTTAGTTACCATTTCCGTATTTTTGAAATTTTCACGTTTCAGAATTTCTAAAATGTCTCTAGTTTTAATGACTAGTACATTACTTTGCTTGTAAAATCTTGCCCTACTAATAAAGGTTCAGGTATTAAACTTCGTTCTACAATATAGGCTTTAATCCTAGTAGTTACTTCGCCAATATATAAATCTATTTCAGTTAATCCTAATGGTGTGTAAAATCCATTTCCAAAACCCCGAATATTAGGAATGTCTTTTTGTATCATTGGTAATGAAAGTTTTTCTACAAGCTCTTAACTGATCAAGGTACAGTCGCTGCCAAAGTCTATATATGCAGTAGTTTTAAAACTATTATTAATTACAGCTTGTTTGTGATACTTAGAATCTGATGTATTTGTTTGGGTCAACATTTTTTTTTTTTTTTTTTTTTGGCTTAACATTGACGTTGAGTTTTTAGTGCACCCTGACGCTTTGCGACCAATAAGTTTACACTTCTCACATCCTAACAAAGGCTTCGGACACGACTGAATAGAATGGCCTTTTTCTCGACAGTTAAATCATGTGATGTCGTTAAGACGACATTGGTTACTCTTATGCCCTGGTTTGTTACATTTAAAACAAGTTATTTCATTTACAAAACGTTTATATGGCCTAAAATTATTATCCCTGATTTGGTCTTTTTTTTTTAAATTTTAATAAGTCCTCAGGGTCGACTATTCTGGCAGATGATGCACTTGCTTTCAGCATTTTATCATCTATGCCATATATTAAGCAATCTATTGCTTTCTTTTCTACAATACCGCAAGCATTTAATAACATCATTTTACTGTAATAATAGTCATCTACGGCATCTCCTACCTTCATTCTTTTCTCTAACATCTCCATTAATAGTGCTCCATAGTTACACTCTTATGGAAATGCACTTATGAGACGTGTCTGCCATTCAGTCCATGATAATAATATGGTTGGTAAACTTTCATACCATAATCTAGCGTGTCCTGCTAATTTTGGTAAGGCAAAGTCCAATTATAAATTTTTGCGCATTCGTTGACTTTATCTATCCAATGCTCTATTCGTTGATTTTTTTTTAACTGGATCAAAAATTGGAATCATATTTTTATCTACATTTATTGAAATAGGACGTACTAAGCTTTGTATCAATTTGGTTAAATCATTAGCCGTAAGTATTAAGTTATGATTTGAAACAACTTCACCACCGAGTTGTGGATCCTCTTCTTGCATCGAAGATTGTGTTGCACCATCCACTTGTACCTGCTCCGAAGAACCCAAAGCTCCCTGCACCACAGAACCCGATGACTGGAAATTTCTTTCTGCCACTGAAGAGCTTTGTTGCGTCTGCACACCAGCAGTTCCTTTGTGCTTTTGTGATGACCCATTTTTCTGAAATCATTATCTTATGTGAAGACGGGCTCTTAAGAAACCAAAAGCATCAGTTAACATGACCTGCTTTATTTTGATTGAATCTATTATAAATTCATAATTAAAGTTTATGTAAGGATTAGGTACTTGTTTCAAAAAGAAATAAGAACAAAATCAGATTAATTGGTTAATTGCATTACTTCTTAACTTTTCCTTTTATAAAATTTAATAGATTATCATTTGCATTTTTCTTTTAAGAACAAAGAATAAGTTTTGTCCTCAGGATTTGTCTACAAGGAGAGAGATATTGACTTAATGGACTCAGATCAATAAAAGATGTATATAAATTCACCAATTTTGAAATTAATAGTAAAGTAAAGGTCACAACATTGATAACTTTCATGTAAAAACTTTCGCTTAAGCGGATGGATATTAAATCACTAAAACACAAACCTAGCCATCATTACTGTAATGTTTTTCACATTACACTATCCAACACACTTTTGCCTTTCACTGTTGAATAATATTTGTTTTACAATATATTTTCCTCACATTAAAAGAACTTTTCATGATATCAATTTTGTTTTAAAAACTAATCTTACTACGCAGTACGCAGTTCACTCAAATACAATGTTGCCCGCTCAACAGTGTGGCTAGTAATAAAGATACATATAAATACTAATTATTATTGTACTGATTTATTGTCTTGCTTACACATGTTGCTATAAAAATGGATATTATGCCGAATTTAATCCTGTATAGGCTGATAAAAATACGTCGACACTGCCATTAATATTTGACTACAAACATCTAATGGCATCAGCACATAAAAACGAGAGATAAAAAAAAAAAAATAAAACAAACGGGGAAAAAGAAAAGAAAAAAAAAATACTCGCCTTTTTTTGATGTAGCTCGAGGTTTTGTTTTCGTATAACTATGTTTATGATGACTGCGTTTTCGCTTTCTTGATGGTCTACCGTCTTCTACCCTTGCCGAACTGTGTTCGCCACTGGGACTGCGACGATGGTGATGGCGTCCTTTGTGACGCCTCGACCGACGTTGTTGAATTTCTTTCTCTGATGATGTGGAAGTGTCATCACCAGTACTACTGTTTGAGAGGTGACGTCGGCGGTGATGTCTTGAGGCACTTGAGCGGTTAGTTTTGTCGCGAGCAACGTGGGTATTAGAACTGGTGTAGTCGGTATCCGCCATTATGACTGCTCTTTTTCTGTTGTTTCCAGTGAATCCCGCTTCGGATATAAGAAGATGAAATAAAAGCCAGTTTTGTGGTTGAATCAAGAATGCCCCGCTTCCTCTTTATTCCTCCCTTTTATATCTTTCATTACAGCGGAAATATGAAGTTCGACACAAACAATTTACTTTTGCGGATATGACTAAAAATTAAAAGATTACTATTTTAAATCGGATGTTCCGGTATCACTACATACATTTATTTCCGAAGTTGAACTATTAATTGAGTTAATTATACCGGGACATTCGATGTCTCTGCTGGTATTTAATTTATAATTCACAAAATAAATTTAAATTATTATTTAACTGAAATTCAGATACAAATAAGAAATCTAACTTTAAACTTATAATACTAATTCAACGGAAGTCGCATTTTACCACACCGAAAGATATTCAGTATAATGTTTGGTTTCATCGGATGTTCCGGTAGTTAAAAATTGTGTATTATTGATGCCGGAAGTTGAAACACATTTGTCAAATGAATACCACCGGAACTCCCGATTGTACAATTAATTTTCAGACTGTTCTTTAGATTATAAAATGTAACTCTCTCTTACAAAATAAAATTAGTAAAATTAATTAATCTATTTGTCACCGACAAAACATAATTACATTTACTTTTTAAACTTAAAGTTACAGTTTTGTAGCAACTGTCTATGGTAAGGCGAGTGACTGATTCACAGACTAATAATTATGATGCTGACTCCTTTACACAGATTCATAATATTATAACAAATAATCAAAATAAGAAATCTAACAAAATTGATGGTTGATGTTGGATATAAGTTAGCTAGAGTACCTAATTAATTAATAATAATAATCAACTGTGCGTGGTTGGGACACCTACTTGGCCAGATTTAATAAATACGTATATGTATAGCACCTGGCTTTCTTTATTGTATATCCCAAAAAAAAGTAAAACAACCATTGTGCCTATTTAAAATTATATAAAAAATAAATCTCAGCTCTTTGCCGGCTATTTCTATTAAAAAAATTAAAAAGTTAAGTGTTTCTGAATTATTATTTTTTTTCAATGTTTATAAAAAAATTCAAAAAAGTGATCTATAACTGGTCGTTGCCAGCAGGACAAGCTCTTTATTATTGTCTTTATAATTATTTTATCAGTAATTATTAACTATGCCCGCTACACTTTATCTATAATAAACATACTGGCAAACAATTATTCACGAAGACATTCCTCGTGTCTCAAAACTCACAGATAACAAACTTTGGAAGTGAACTCAGCTGTTTCCACCACGTGGCATTCGCCATACGATATGTTATGCAAGTTGGTCAACACTTGTCATGTGTGTGTACGATCAGTTAATATTATTTTTATTACTAACAGGAAACTTTATGTTACATATTAACACTAATAAATAATTATTCATAACGTAATACTCAGATCAATGAATAAAAAGATAAGTCACCGCCTTATATTCGAGTGAGGAAGAATAGTACCATGCCGATTTACGTCATCCTTGTATTTACAAGGAACCACGCCCATCCATACGTCAAAAACCATGCCGATTTCTGCCAGTAAGTTCTGGAACGTCGTGCTATAACTTACACGAAAAAATGCCATCCTGTGTAGTGAAGTCATGCAAAAACAATTCAACATCAAATAAAAAGTCCGGAGGAATAACATTTCACTTGTAAATGCACTTTTAACTATATTTTTAAACACTTATCGAACACATTATAAGGTTATAATTGACAAAACTGTCAGTTGACGTAACAGATCAGTGTTGCCAGTATATTCCTATTTCGAACTGCCTGAAATGTAGGGAAATAATTGCAAGTATAAGTGGGGCAAATATGTCAATTATTATTAAGTAAAATTTGTTTTGTTTTATATGAAATTTTAAATGAAAAATTTTAAATGAGAAATTTTAAAACATGTTTATGTTACAATAAATTATTTTTTGAATAAATAATATTAATATAATATTTGTTTTTTGTCGTTATTATATGTAGGTTTCCGAAAAATGACTTGTTATGAGAAGAGTGACGCCACATAATTTATGTATTATGAAATTTTACACCTAGAAATTATAAAATCAAAACATCAGTTCCGAAATAAGTTTTATTTCCAATAATTGTTTTTTTTTTTATATTTACCTATACATACCAATTATTCGATTTTGAAATGTGACGTCACGATATTTAGGACCCCCCCCCCCCTCCGTTATTTTTTCTAACCTATAAGGCATACTTGCGATAGAGTAACTTTGGCACTTGCCGAACCACGACAAGCAGTCACCGACTACAAACCTTAACAAACTCTTCTATTAAAATCCGTTTTTGTGTGAGTAGAAACAAGTAAGAATGAACGAAAAAAGTAAAAACACCAAAAATCGCAACGGTTGATCGAAGCGAACATAACCTGACCCGCCGTGAATAAGTGTACAAATCTGATTAGGTAATTTTTAACAGTTAGCTACCTTAATTTGGAGTGGGGGGTGTGATGGTGGGGTACGGGGGGATGCAGGAAACCCCCCCCACAAATTTTTTCGTGCCGGAGACGCGTAGTTTCGTTTTTATTGCATTTTGAAATTCTATCTTTGATACCACTCAACCGTCTAAATCACGAAGGGTAAACGTCGGTAATGTAAGAAAAGGAAGGAATTTGTTAGGAATTAGACCCTGAATGCTATGATATCACACTCAATCCTCCGCGACGTACGTAATTTTAAAAAATTTGAAAAACAATGGGCATGATGACAGATTTTGAAATACTGTTCTATTTTATTAAGAAATAAGGTTTAGTATAAAATAAATACATTTCAATTTATAAGTTGATAATTCGCACCAAAACGCTTCAAAGTGTCATGGCGTCGCTTGTGCAGTCACGTCTCAGGAAAATAATAGACAAGACGTCATTATCAGTATGGTCATATTCGTTTGTTTAAAGAAGCGTGGCGTAATTTGCGCTGATTGGGACTGATTGGCGTTCAAGATAACATGGCGGCTTGCCGTATTTTGTAGTTTTATTTTATCAAAAATATTGTTAATCTCGCCCATAATAATAGAAATGCGTGTTTTGTAATCCTCCCTTTATGGGGAGCCTGCGGTAACACAATAAATTGATAAATTAATATTAAATATCACACCTTGCCTCTAGGTAGTTAATGTCTTAAATTAATTGCAATATTCCAGATTTAAAGTTCTATAAATACAATCAGTAAAATTAGTCGCATTGTAAAAATGAAATAAAAATACTAACTGTAATTTTGTGAAGTAGTTTTTGAGTAACTTTAAAGTCGGTTATTTTTTGTTAGTAAAATTTAGATTGCATAATGTTTCTATGTGATTTTAAAAAAGGGATGTAATATATTATTTCGGCGTGTCTCCGCGCTCAAAAATTACATCAGGATACCATAAACAGACCCCTGGGTAAGCCCAACACAACATCAAGTAAAATTCAGGTAGCACTCTGTAAAAGTCACTTTTCGGATAAACTTTAATAGTTAGCTACCTGAATTTGGAGTGGGGGGTGTGATGGAGGGGTGCGGGGGGATGCAGGGAACCCTCCTCACAAATTTTTTCGTGCCGGAGACGCGTAGTTTCGTTTTTATTGAATTTTGAAATTCTATCTTTGATATATCACATACATACCACTAAACCGTCTAAATCACATAAGGCAAACGTCGGTAATGTAAAAAATTTAAAATTGTTATCTTGGAAAGAGCATAATATTAAAATCTGTAAAGATACTAACTTTCAACACTCCCGGAAAACCTTTCCAGGTAAAACTAACAAATGACTGAACTATGTAATTTATTCATAACTAGTATAGCATAAATTGTTGTAGAACTTATCATTGTCATTAAGCAGCGCCGAATTGCCCAGTATATCTGCCGTAGTCCGTGTAAGTACTAGAGAGTGCTGGATTACATTTACATTTTATTAGTGTGGTAAAACCACAAAATGATATTGTATTGTAGGATGTACCAGTTCAGCCAAATGAGGCTATAGACAGCAAACCCGTTGCAATACCGACTATTTCTTCCATAGAAGCTCTAGTAAGCTCAAGATAGTAATAATTACCTATACTTGGTTTTATATCACATGTTCAGCTTTTTTTAATTAATAATGAATTATTACAGGACATAGTTACAAGCTTCACCTAGTGAAATGATCGATTATTTCTGCAACCCAAAACCGAGTACATCTTTTATTGCAGTAAATATTTTAATATATCCATATTCTCCATATTCTAAAGAAGTTTTTAACCCCAAGATTGAAACACAAACGAAGTAAGCGAAACAGGACATCCGTTTAGGAAAAAAATTCAAGGTTTTGCACGCATTTCCATATACTTTTTAAAAAACCAACAAACTACGAGTAAAACAAAAACGCGAATTCATCTAGGGAGATTTAATTGACTTGGCAAATCTGGCAACATTTTATTTACGCACACATGATCACTTACGCACACATGCTTACGTGAAAACTTTCCTCACTTTTTTGTACGGGATGCCTTATCTCTTTATTCATTGATCTGAGACGTAATACATATTTCATATTACACAATTTTATAGTCTACTTATTTTAAGATGTCTACGTGTACCCCATTATCAGGCCTGAATTTTGAGAAATATATGACCAATCTGGAAGAACCTATTTTAATATAACCTTACGAATAAAAAAAAATCTACCTATTGATAAATGACCAAGTTCTGAGGTAAAAAACATTAAAATAAAAGGAATAAAATAGAGCCGAATTGAGAATCTCCTCCTTTTTTCAAGTCGTTTGAAATGACATCTAAAATTCCTCGTTTCGAAGGTTTTAAGTTGCAATTTTTATAACCTGTCTTCTTAAAAAGGTTTTAGGGAAACCGTTGTTACTTCCTTAAAAACTTGTAAGGTTCGTTTTACACTGCCATTGGTAAGGGAAATCCCCACACATGAGCAATATAAAATGTAGGAACACTATCTTGAAATGATATTAAAATTTAATACAGTCACGTCTAGACGTGGAGAAGACATGACGAGGTTTTTAAATTAATTTCGTACGCTCACTAAGGTTTTGGGTTTTTTTCTCAAACTGTTTTTAGTCTCATAATTCTTATTATACTTTAGTTACCTCGTTTCGATTCAATTAGTAATTCACAGATAATATCTAGATCACGATTTTGATCATCAGTTCAGTTAGTCGAAAGTTAAATTTATTTAAATTTAACTTCGGGTAAAATACTTATGTTAGTTCACAAAAGAAGTTCATAAAAAAATTATGAATCAACCTTCTGTGTATCTTTATTTTGTGGTTTGGTTGAACTGCCTGTTTTCATAGGAGTCATCCATAAATTACGTCACACGTTAGGGGGAGGGGCTGGTGGTCGATATAGTGTGACATTGTGTGACAAGGGGTGGGAGGGGGTCCTAAATTTCGTGACGTCACATTTCAAAATCGAATAATTGGTATGTATAGGTAAATGTTAAAAAACAATTTATGGAAATAAAACTTATTTCGGAACTACTGTTTTAATTTAATAATTTCTAGATGTAAAATTTCAAAATATGTGACGTCACACTAGCTGTGACGGGAGAGGTCAAAAAGTCATGAATTAGTGTGACGTAATTTATGGATGGCCCCTAAGAAAAAGGTTAGTGTAAGAATCGGGTAGAGACACATTTTGATCTGTTGTTTCGGCTTGGCCGGACTGTATTTAATTACAGTACATATTTAAGACGACTCTTAATAGGTAATCATCTAATCAAACATAAAGGACATTTTTGGATTTGAATACATTATCATATGTTGTTAAAACTTATTTAAATTTACTATTTTTTTTTATAAAGTTTCCATAAGAAGTGGTGCCAGGATTGTTTACCAACTAATACCAATGATATTATAATGTAAAAAAGAGGTAGATATGTCACTAGCGCGCCGACGCGACGATGAAGAGCGTGAGAACTGGCAATTGACCGTTCTGCTCGTAGTCGCTATGTCAGTACAAGACGATACGCATGCTTTTGTTGTTGTCAGATGTGCTTGACATTTGACATACAGCGTTAAAATTCCTTCGTGTATTATACTAATGTGACTGATGTAGTGAAACTGTGAAATGTGAGTGGTGTAGTGAAGTTTCGGAACAGATTTTTTCGTTGATTTGTAAGGGCATAACGTAGGTATGTATCTAAATTTAAATGACTAAAGATATAGTATGGATTAAGTACTATCTTAGTATGTTACTCTATCAGCTGGCCCGCGGATAATTAACGTAATAAGTTTATTATCAATTGTAGGTAGGTACCTACCATCCGTTCCACGTAGTACCAATCAATATAAGTACGCTAATTACCAATGAAATTTAAGATTTATCATTATCAGTTATCACTGTCCATGATCTAAGCTACCGTTTTATGTCACAAATAGATAAATGTTTCGTTATGTAATAACTGGAAAACATCAAATTGCATTGACGTGTACAGTACGGCCAACGTAGCTTGGCGCGTCTGAACTTCGCGCAGAAGGCTGCTCAGTAGATAATTCAGCAATGCTCGGTACAAAGCAAAAAAGCAAAAAAGCTTTTTTGCTTTGTACAGAGCATTGCATATTATGTCTCAGTCACACGTTAGCATGCTCGTGTTGCTATCTCTGTCTTACACGCGCTAAAGTTCGCAGAGCGAATTTGACAATTCCTATTAAGTACGTGACGTATCGAATTAGTTTACGTAGTTTTGTGACGTTTTTCACGATTCTTCTATCTTCTTACTAGGTCAGCAACGTATCGGTTATGCCTTTCATTTGGTGTTGCTAATATCTATGAACAACAGCGACTACTTTTAGGTGGCCCGTCTGCATGTTAGTCAACTACGTATGGGACTACGAAAAAGTAAAAAAATTGGCTGGGGGCATGAGAGCCACTTTTTTCTTTCTTTCTTTTTCTTCTCTCTTTCTTGGCCGGCAATGCATCAGTGATGGTGTTACTGATGTCCATGGGCAACGATAGCCATTGCACTTACCATCAGGTAGATCGTCAGCTCGTTTGCCGGGTATTTCCATCAAAAAATTGGTTACTTATTTACATCCATAGTTTACATCCTTAAAAATTCAATCCGAATTAGAGTAATTTATTCACGACTTGACCACTTGCGTGCCGTGTGCGAAAACGGCGAACGGCGTTACGTCAGACACGTGACAGTCGGCTACAGCCGCTACGGGCTGGCGCACAACACAAATTAATTATCCTTGACCTAGCTTCTAGCTTCTATCACGAAATAGGCTAGGTACCTACCTACCGTACGTCCGTACCGTTATTGCTTCGACAAAAAGCAATCGTTGTTTCCTCGTGTCACTACGGTGACCCCTGAGAAGCGTTTTAGGCAAACAGCTAAAGGCGCCTCTATAGTGGCCAAGTGACCAGCACCCTTTTAGCGTTTTAGTTCGTAGCTTTTAAGCGTGGCGCCCAAAATAAAAGCTCGCCGGCCGTCCCTTAAGGTTAAGTCGCTATTATCTGCTGCCCCGTGCCCCTTTTACCGCCAAAATTTGTTTATAACCCGAGCACTTCTTTGCCTAGTTTGCCTTAAGGATAACCTGCCACCGTGACCAGTGACCACTTATCATAATTTGGCTCGTTAGTTGTCGGCCAATGATATTTAAAAAATATAGATACGTTATACCCTTACAAATCAACCAAAAATCTGTTACGAAAAGAGCTACAACACACACACACACACGTTTATCTTTTGTTTCACTACACTAATCACATTGGTATAATACACGAAGGCATTTTAACTTTTAACGCTGTATGTCAAATGTCAAGCACTTCTGACAACAACAAAAGCGTGCGTATCGTCTTGTATTGACAGAGCGACTATGAGCAGAACGGTCAATTGCCTGTTCTTACGCTCTTCATCGTCGACGCGCTAGTGACATATCTACCTCTTTTTTACATTATAATATCATTGTCGTCGGCTCGTTCGTCCAATGTTTACATTAAGTACCTACTTAAAAAAAAACTTCGGGATAGTTAATCGAGTGACGCCCGGTACTAATAATAACCTATCTGATGCTGGTGGTCAACATGACAGGCGGCAGTTCAGTTAAATTTAATTTCTAAGATGGAATTTTGTATCTCGTTATTCAAGTAGGTACAGTCACCTGCAGAGAAAAGTAACCTTTCTGTTTACAAGGCAACAGGCAACGGCAACTTTGCTGTTCGTATAAGCTGTACTGTACCTATAAGCGTAAAAATATGACAGAATAGTACTTCATCTGCATCCTAATGAGACGCCAGTGACGCCACCAGACGCCACGATCGTCTGACGGCGATGTGGCCGCGTAGATACCCAACCAACTAGTAAATTTTATGTACGAAGCAATGGCGTCATATCCCTTCTAATGACGGTCATTACACTCAGCTTTGTATTACCTAGTCCTAACCTACATAATACATACATAATAATACAAAGCTGAGTTAATATTATTATAATTAATAAACCTTAAGATTTCTCTACTGCCCACTAAGAACTACAACGAGCCCTTGTGCATAGGTTTTCAAACTTTCTTAACCATTGCCGCTCCAATAAGAGCACCATTTCAAAAAAACAATATTAAAGAATAAAAACAATCAAAAAACGATTTAAAAAAGAACAATATTCAGAAAAAAAAATATATAATAATAATTGTTTTTTCATAACGCGCTAAAAACGCGCGTTAAAAAATCACCTGTGACGTTTTTCGTCACCTTTTGTGTCACCATCACCGAGTCACAAATCTTAAAATTTCACATTTCCATTTATTTTTAACGCGCCTATAAAGGGGGCCATTGACGATGCGATCGATCGGTGCGATCGATCTGCCGGACATCGCACCGATCGATCGGTTCAAAAGTGCCGCTCATACACGAACGATCGATCGTAACGATCGATCGCAACGATCAAACATTACTTGTTTGAAACGGAAGGATAAAGACGTGCTCAAATAATTCAATACGTGCCCTAAAAAATGGAAAATGAACTTCTTTTCCTTAGCTATGTGGCAGTAACTTTGATTCGGCTACAAAAGAAAAAAGTAAAACTCTTACTTGATTACTAAACTACTAAATTGTCCGTTTACAAGTATTAATTTACTTAAAATTTAGTTAAAATTTATTTAACTACTTAACTACTTAATACATGTAAATCGAACATAACCGAACATTTTTTTCTTTCTTTCTTTCTTTTTTCTTTAAATATTGAATTATCATCGGTCCTCGATAGGTCTACGAAGTTTGGAAGAAGTCTAACCGTTTAAAGCTAATATAAAGCGTGTAACTAGGTTTTTTCTTTCTTTCTTTTTTTCTTTTTAATATTGAATTGTCATCGCGGCATCGGTCCTCGATAAGTCCACGAAGTTTTTTTTATGGAAATAGCCGGCAATCGAGCTGACGATCTACCTGATGGTAAGTGCCTATCGTCGCCCATGAACATCAGCAACACCAAAGGTAAAAGCGAAAAATAAAAGTAAAAGCGAACCCCATGGAGAAATAATAATAGTGATAATGGTATTAATTAACAATTAAAATCAATACTACCAATATAATCCCTCCAAGGGCCCTACCACCAGCGGGCCGGATTTAGTCGCCTCTTACGACACCCATCCGGCGTGGGTTTGGGGTTAGTATTCTAAAGCCGCCCCAATACGGCAAAAAAAAATTATTTGTTTCGTCCATCGAGTGTTGGTAGGTATGCAGACTACGTAGTACCTACGTAACGCACTAGCCAAGGAATTGAAGACATGCGACGCGTGCGGCGGCCGGCATCAGAATGAGACAAATATCGCATTGCTGATCGCAAAGGTCCACACACAGTCGATTCATCGGTGCGATATTCATGATTGCATGGATTTTTGTTGCGATCACCGATATCGTCTGCGACCAAGCAAATCGTTAACGATCTTGACATACACTGCCGATCGGTCGGTGCGATCGGTCTGCAACGACGGATCGCACCGATCGATCGTTCCGTCAGTGGCCCCTATAAGAAGTATAACTTCAATAATCACGAGTGACGTTCCACAAATGAGTGAGCTACTTACATTTGATAAATCGATTTTTACGGATCGATTTATTAATCTATCACCAGAATTGAAATTTGGTACTTTTTCTTCAGACACTAATTTTATTCTTGAACGTTTTGAACAGGTAATTACTGTAGGTAATTTGTTAACAACAAATTACACTTTGCTACTTTTCTCTGCATAATAAAATTGTACATAATATCTTTATATCTATGTATCCTCCTCTATGTATGTAGGTAAATACGTAAATACTTTGCATACCTAAAATCGTAACCGGTCAAAATCGCAAGCGATGACTTAATGCACCTCTATTGTCCGTTGTTTACACTAAAAAGCACTGACCAACATATTTTAACTTTATTACATGACAGGCGATTGGCACTATGGGTGATTAAATTTCTAGGTCAAAGAGAGCACGAATTACATGTATGTTGTAAAATATGGTACTTTTAATAAAACGACATACCTATTCAAACAGGGAAAATTTAATTAAAAATGAGGTAAATTATTTGCGTAATATACGTGATGGTGGTTAAACAACTAACCTTGCTCGGATAATTTGGATTGCGTTACTAACTTCCCCGAGGGTAGGTGACGCATTCAAAAAAGACATCTACCCACGTAATCGTTATAACGCGTGACGTGATTCATTGTTAATTATGAAATGTTTATCAATGATTGGCTTGGCTCATGCTCTATATTGGAGCAATGCCCCCATTGGATGTAATTACATGCAATGTGAAATAGCATTTTTTGTAGTTGGCTTCCTTGAGGATATAATATTATCATTATTATTATCAACCGCCGGCCCTTTTATGTGATAGAGAAGCCAAGATATTACAACATAATTATTAACATAATTTCATGTATTATATTCTCAATTATTGACTCCCAACCCACAAAAAATATTGTATTTATATTATTTTATGGGGTACAACAACTGAATCGGAAAATTAGTATTATTATGTAATTGGTATGTGAATATCAATTTTAATCATGCGGTAATAAACGATGATTATAAATTGGGTACACAATTTTTATAGGCCCAATAAATAAATATTGATTTTACACAGGCTATTTCCTAAATAGGTCAAAAACGAAAATAATTTTCAAAACTTACCGCTCAACGCGGCCGATGACGTCATGCGGTGCCAAAATTAAATTCTCTCCTTGGTGCTTCCAAGTATTCCCACTTCTCGTACAGAAGTACTGTATCGCATTGTCGACCTCGAATTTCACAGTCACATTTGCCGGTCCGCGAACAGAATCAGGTAAACACTCGCTACCTAGCACACCCGGTGTAGAGGTTAACGACCATTCATCGAAATTGCCGGCCACATTCAATTCATAAGCACATTTTCCATTAAAACACGACACGTTAACAATACGAACGGAGAATATCCATGGCACGGACACTGCGATCGTGTTCGATATTAAAAATAATAGTAGAAATAAACCACTAGTCCGTGTACACCGAACAACCGCCATGTCACTTGCCAGCCGAATGAATGAATGAGATAAGTTAAGTGCGAGTCGCTTGATTTGAGCACTCAAGTCGTACTCGAAACAACATCGGCGCTGCGGCGCGTGGCGCTAGCGATGTACTCGGACTCGGCAAAATGTACCGTGAATCGACGCATTTATTCACCTAAAATCGATTTATTTTCCACTCGATTCTACGTACAGTGCAACATTCACTCGTTTAGCGTACAGCATTTCCAGCAGCCATGCTAAAATGTTATCTATTACCGTAACATACAGTCTACAATATATTAACCGGATTACTCTCTATTCAACTAATATTACTGCCAAGCTAAATAGTTATTTCTATTAGAGCGCCGTAAAGTCTTAAACTAGTTTTTGTAGATAATCATTTAACTCAGATCTTGCGGTGGCACTGTACGCGGACAAATTGGTGATAATGCCAGCATGAGATAAGTTTTTGTTTTGGTATGTAATTGAATGATTCCAACATGCCTCATTCGTAGATTAGGAAATACAACACGCGTCTAACTATAGAATTAAGCTTAATTGAGATAAATTATGGTACCTACCAAAGTCTACCAATCCCCACTGGAGTAGCATGGTTGAGTATACTGTTTATCTCTAGACCTCCTCAGTTATGAGGAGACGAGAACCCTGTACTCTGTACAAAAAAGGGCATTTTTATTCCGTTTTTAATGACGGTTGGTTACAAGTACTACGCAGGGAACACGGATTTGCGACGGATTTGGATTTGGACTTCAAATAACGATCAAGCAATATGTTGAGAGTTGAGACCATTGAGACCGGGTTGAGACTTTGTAAACGCATTACATTTAGATCTGTTATACCTATCTAGGTAATTTGGTAAAATAATATATTATGTAGGTACATATAGGTACATATTTGTTAATAGGTACTTGCAGATTTTTTTTCCAGCCCAAAACCCAGCACGAGACTGAAGGGGGATCGCCGAGCCACGAGGGAAAACAGGCGGGAAGGTACTAGCTTAGATTAGCACCTGATGCACATAAGTGGATTAGGTCACTGAAGTATTATCACTAGCATATAGAACCAACACCGCGAACACAGTGTATGTATCATTGAATTGGCGCCGATCGGCTTCAATTTTCAATGGATTCGTTCGATTTTGAAAGGAGAACGGGGGCTCAATTTTGAAAATAGAACCTCCCGGCGGGACACACATTTTGTTCGAGACGTCTGTTCTATGACATTATACTTCAATGGATTAGGTGGATAAAATTGACCATTATTATTGTAGTTAATGCTACGCAAGTAAGACCAATAAAAAAGTTTTTTACATACATAAAACCCACCGGTTTTACATGTTTAAATAGGTACTCAAAAGAAATTAAGTAGGTAGCTGGGTAAATTATTGCACGTTCCTTGATAATTTTTATCCGGATATAAGTAGATAGGTGCTATGTTTCTGTTCAAAGATAACGTGTAAGGACACGAAGATTTACAGGAGATAACGCATATCAAATCAAAGCATATCACTTTATTATCTTTGTGGTTGACAACGAGAAATGTGAAAAACTTAGGTGGTTTGAGGTGATTACTTACATGAGAAAATTGTACGCGCGTGAGAGGTTATACTTCTTTGGCATCATTAAATAAATATTTAACTATAGTATTAATTATATTAAATAATAATATTTTAATTTATATCAATAAATAATACATACGGATAGTTAGGGTATAATAATAATAATGTAATATAATAAATATACAAAAACACTTACAAAAAATACTGGGACTCCAATGTAAGCCGCTTTTGGTGCGCCAACTTTGGGGGTAGGGGGGGTCAGGGGTCCAGGGGGTAGGGGGGTCAAGGATAAACTTATAAAGTCTAGGAGGCGGGTAAATAGGTAGGGGGGTTCGATTTTATGGTCAAAAATCGTCTAGGACGCACCGTTCCCGAGATATCCGTTTTTTTGGTTTTTTTCAAAAAATCCTGTTAGAATATCTCGAGAACCACGCCCCCTATCTTCTTGAACAAAGAACCTAGGTGCTGCTGGGACTCCAAGGATTCAAAAAAAAAAACAATATTAAAAAACAATATAAAAAAACAATATATTAATAATCATTTTTTATGACGTTTTTCGTCACCGTCGTTTTTTGTGTCACCATCACCGTGTTACAAATCTTATCATCATTTTTTCCAATTATTTCATAACGCGCCTAAAGAAGTATAACTTCAATATTATTTTTATCTTATATTTTTATTATTAGCGATACCGTTCGCGCGTTCGCAGGGGAAGTTGGTTCGGATTCAAAGGATGATTGGAACTCTTATATGCCAAACACAGAATTCTTTACAGAAGTTCACTTTTAGTATCCAAGGAGTATAGTATCACAGAGTACATTTTGTATAGTATACCTAAAGTCTTGGTCTAGTCTTGCCTGAAATACTGTTACAACCTTGTTTAATTTAAGTATCAAATACTTACTAGCGAGAAATATTTCAATTGATTATGATTGAGGAACTTTTGCATTATCTTAAAATAAATAAAAAATTGATATTGTGCAATTTAATAAAAAGGCTCAGATTTCCGAGTAAAAAGGAGTCGACGTTAAAAGAAACGTCAGAAGTCACATCTGCCCCGGCCGGGAATCGAACCCGGGACCCCTCCTTTCGCAGGCAGGGTCGCTACCAACTAGGCTGCAGGGTAGTCGTCGAATGAAGACCTTGGACCCTGGCGCTTATCGACGACAAACAGAGCATTTCCGTAATAAACCTTTTAAAAAATTAAGGCTTGAGAGATGACCGGCTTTGTTAAGGTGCGTGAGAAAAAATACCGCCAAAATTTTTTTTAAGAAAGTTACAAAAAACAAAGTGATAAAATATTATGACCATGTCAATAAAGAAGCAACCAGGCGTTTGCCGATAATTCAGCGTGGCCATTATCCTGCATCAATCATGGTTTGACTTGGAGTCACATATTCAGGCTCATCTGTGATGTTTCTCTGTGAAAAAAAAGTGAAACCCAGTGTATTGGAGTATCAAAATACTGCCCTTCCAAAGATTGTGGAACCTCCTTTTTTTTTCTTTTTTTTTATGGAAATAGCCAGCAAACGAGCTGACGATCCACCTGATGGTTAGTGGCCATCGTCACCCTTGGACATCAGCGACACCAAAGGCATCACTGATACGTCGCCGCACAACCAGGTTAAGAAATAAAGCAGTGTATACAAATAAAAATATGCCTTTATTACAAAATTACAGATTAGGGGATGTTGGCGAGGTAGTCCTTGACGTGCGCGGGCTCCAGGCGACGGAACCCATTCGCGTCGCAGATGCCCACCTGTGGACAAACATACATTTTCATGACAACACTTTGAGACATCATCATCAGTACTCCCACTGCTGGGCTCGGGCCTCTTCCAGGCGAGGGGTAGAGGGGCAGAGGCCACACTCCACCATTAACTGAGTGCGGATTGGCACTTTCTTGCTGCTTCTAACAATAAACGCCTATTAAGGCCAATGCATACGTAACGGGTTTTTTCCCGTGCGGATTACGCTGCGTATGCACTATCGTATACATTTTCTATAAAACGATGTTTCCAAAATTTCACGTCCCGTCTCGTACGGGAAAAAACTCGTTACGTGTCCCCGTGGGTACAGGTACCCAGGCACCCGGTAGACCAATGTTCAAAACACCGATATAATTTAAACTTACTTCTATATTATCTGCATTCATCTGACCCTCGAACCCTTCCTTGAGAGTTAGAATAGCCGTGTGCACTGCATCATCTAATTCCAGCTCCTCAGTATATCTGTGAAATTTCATGAAATTTAAAAAAATGTATTTTAAAAATACTTTTTAAACTAACAAAAAGTAATGTGCTGTTGGCTGCTGAATAGATTTTTGGTGTGAAACTATCTTTTAGTGCAGCAGTTAGGTTAACATGAAGTTTAGAAAAAGGTACCAAAATTAAATGCATATTAAGGAATTCCATTATAATAGTTCTATTTTCAGTTTACAAGATTTTACTCATACATTTATAATAATACTTCTTGACAAAAATAACCGACTTCAAAATTAGAGATAACTCAAAAACTACTCGTCAGATCTCGTTCAAATTTAAGTGGGACTACATGACAAGCACCAGCTTTCTATTAAAAAAGATTCATCAAAATCGGTTCACCCAGTCGAAAGATCTGAGGTAACAAACATAAAAAAATACAGTTGAATTGAATACCTCCTTTTTTGAAATTGTTAAATACATATAAACATACATAATAACTAACAAGTTGACACAATTAGTGCTACCACACTGCAGTTATTAAATGTTTTCATACCAGCAATGACAGTGAAGGAGGCATATTTCTATCAAACCCATACGTGTGGATAGGTCTATCTATGGATAGGTCTTCAAATATGATATTGAGGTTTATAATATATTTTTTTCTAAACTGAATAGTTTGCTCGAGAGACACTTCCAAAGTGGTAAAAAGTGTCCCCCCCCCCTGTAACTTCTAAAATAAGAGAATGATAAAACTAAAAAAAATATACGATTTTTTTATGAATGCGACGTCGATGGCGCCGAAGGAGAACCAACAAAAGCAGGAACAACAATGATGTTTCCTCGTTGGAGTCCATTATTGAAATAAACTGGCCACCCTAATCTAAGCAAGTCGCGCGGCTGTATTTATAATGAGAAGGCATCCGCTGCAGTCGCGCTGCTGCCGCGCTACTGCCACGCTGCTGCAGCACTACTTGCGACCTAATGTGAAGGGACACTAAGAAGGTATTCCCTGTCCTCCGTGGAGATAAGTACCTTGTCTATGCAGGTCATTAACCTTGCATGTCATTAGATTTTGAAGACATTTTTACAATGTAGGACACTTTGTCCTCCGCGGACAAAAGTACCTCGTCTGCACAAGTTATTAACGTCATATGCCATTATAGTCAGGTTTTTCATGGGAGTCTTAATAGGCAATCAATGGAATACAGAAATTAGTCATAGCATTAAATATTTTTCATTTTGTCTGAATTAAAAGATTTTTTTTTAATAACGAATTAGAGTTTTTTACCAAATAGGACTCTTCTAAAAAAAGTATAGACTGTACAAACTTCTTACCTCTTCTCTAAGAAAGTCTTGCCGTTATTGAAGTTCTTGCCCATGGCGGTGGCCTTCCATGCGAAGTAGGCGCCGGACGGGTCGCACTGGAACAGGTAGGGCCGGCCGGCGTCCCAGCCGCACACCAGCAGAGACACGCCGAACGGACGGACACCGCTGCAATGACCATGTTAACGTGTTTTTCTATTTTTAAATTTATAAATACATTTTATAAATTTCAAAGCTTGTGAAGATGTTTGGATGCTTGTTTTTTCATAAAGGACTACCATTTAAGATCATGGAGCATTGAGATAGGAGGGCCATCTCATATGAAAGGAAAGTTGAAAGTATCCAGCTGTTTACAGAAAATAGAGGTTCCAATAATGGCCATTTCTAAATGGCGCTAGTGTGATACAAATAGCGAACCATAAACGTAGCTGTTGTAGACGGAGTGAAGTTTGCTGAGTTATGTCTAGTGCATTCGCAGCGTCACCAGTAATGAATGGCGCTAGTGCGGTTGTGTCCGCCAACAGCACCGCAGCGCCACCCGTATTTTACAGACACTTTTCATATACAGAAATGGCATTCCTTCTCTCTATTTTCCATGGTTAAGATGAAACTTGGAACACAGATAATCCATCCAAGTCTATAAATTTTATCCAAGGTGTAAGGTCCCCTGGTATTGGCAGTAAGTGTTATCTTGCGAATTTTATTTGCTGTCATGTCTAACTGTTTTAACCTTTAGAATTATTATAGTAATGATGGTTGATGTCATTATAATCCAGCAAAAGCGGTTTAAATTGGTTCCACTCAGTTCCACTCAGAATATCTAAGGGACAATGTTTTCCTATTACAAAAGTTTATGTGGAACAAATAGTTGGCGCTTCGAAATTTAAACCAAACCACAGACTATCCAATTAACTACTTTTACGAATTTGACCAATCAAACTGTGCCAATAACTCTATTAAATCAACATACACAGTGAATGTCATACCCAGACTGAGTGTACTCCTGCATAACGGTGGCCACTCGCTGCACCAGCTGCGCAGTGGGGATGGGCTCGTGGTACATCAGGTAATATTGCTGGGCCATCTTCCGCGCCTGCGTCACCAGGAGGCGGTAGTCGGGACCCATTCCCGAGTACACCATACCTGGATTACAAAAATACTTGATGATTTTACATCATGAATTGTAAGTCTGTCAATTTACAACCCCTGTGGTGCAATGGTCCTGGGTTTGATTCCCAGCGAGGCGGAAATTTGAATGATGAGTTTAAATTTCTATTCTCGGTCTGGGTGTGAATGTCCTTGTCTAGTGTGTTGTCCATGGCACCCATGACACAGGGAATCCTAGTGTGGGGCTATAAGTGTGAAGCGTTAAAAAAATATAAAAATGATAATAGTCTTTTATGTAGCTTTGTTTTAGTCAAGTTTGTGTGAACAAAGAATTATAGTATCGAAGTATGTATACTAATATAAATAATGTTAAACTAATATTGAAGTTTATAGATTTACTGTAGAGAGCGTAGTATTCTTGCGTGTTGTAATTCGGGTGTATGGAAGACTATAAATAATTAAAAGATGTATTTAGGTAAATTAAACTGTAATTGTACTTTTCACAATAACTAACTTATTCCTAAATACACTGTATAATAATAAACTATCGCGAGTATAGCACAATGTGCTCCGAACTTGGAATTGGGACGACTGACTGTGAGAGCAGGTAGGGGTTGTTAGCAAACCCCAAACGCCACTTCACATATTTCAGTTGTCACCCAATAAATTAACATGACATGCCACCACTATGCTAAAATGAAAATAAAACTATGCTAAAATGTTAGAGAGAGTGAATACTCATGGATTAATTACACAATGCCAAGAATAGAGATGGCGATATGTAATATTTTTCCAGTTTTGGTAATGAATATGAAATTATTTCCAATTTTTTTCAATAGTGTGATAAAAATAAGAAACTATTTAAAATTTAAGATTTTTATTTTGGATATCCTATATTCAAGTTTCAAGTACGATTACAGATGTCTATAACCTCCCAGCACTTACCGTACAAATAATAAAATTATGATTACGTAACAAATCTTACCAATATGGTTGGTGATCATTTCTACTTTATTGACGCTGTGCTCATCATACAGTATGCTCTTGTGCTTGTTCTCTGTTGCTATCACCACTCCATTAGATGCTGGAACAGATTGCATTTTTTAAGCAGCTTGTAAATAAGGGTGATGTGTAATGCAGCTCAAAAATGGTTACATTCAGATTACATTAATTTAAATGGCCGAGTTGTAGGCAGTGCGACATATAATTCACTCTCAAAATATGATGGATAGGAGATATCGTAGCATAGTGGATTATATGAATAGAATAAAACTCGAGCTTTCATTCAACTTTTTGAAGACATAAGAGTCAATTCGCGTCATTTAGACATTTAAATATTTTATAAATCATATTACAAAATAGGCTAGGCCAAATTAACCTAATTGGCGAGAAAATACAGCCTAAGAACGGTGAGCTCAACCACAGACCATACTTTTCAGTTGGGTTACCCATTACTATGCAAAATAGTAACACTTGAAGTTATATTACAATACATTAAAATAATGTTAATTAAAGCATCACTTAGTTGCATTGTCAATATTTCGTGTAACATATACAGGATTTGATATGAAGAAGAGAGAGTAATAAGACTAATAAGCAGTGGCGTAGCTAGCCCTTCCGGGGCCCCGTATCAAAATTTTGCCGGGGGCCCCCTCTCGACTCGAGGGTAAAGATCTTTCTCAAAAGAAATAAAAAAGCTAGCGTGAATTAAAACAAATATAATATAATACTAACATCGATTAATAAACCACATACAATCAATACTATAAAATTTTAATCTGGGGGCACCTCTGTTTCGTTTCGGGAGATCCGAACGCGAGCGCAGACTCAGTAGCCGATGTGATACGACAGGGCATCATGGTCATTGTCAAAGACATGGTCATCCGCGTGCACGCTTATAGATCTATCCACCTCAGGGCTTAATAAAAAGTTTAACGCTGCCTCCTGGTCAGCAAAGAAGCAAATGACTAAAAGGAAGGCAATTTAAAGTTCATCGGCAGAACTGGCTAGCGAATGGACGATTACCCCGCTGGTAGTCGAGAATTCCGGTCGTTAGCTCAAGCTGCTGTAACTTCTGTCGGTCGTCCACAACTGCGTAAATCGGAAGACTCCGTGGTCCATAAGGCAAAGGGGAATGCCGAACTTCTTGGCATCCTTTTTGCCGGCAACTCAACTCTTGATGATAGAGGGATCGCCTTCGCCTAAAAACTTGTGAGAGCTTGATACCAAGAAGTTGAGAGGACCAGACGGTATTCACGCAGTGGTGTCAAAGATGTGTGCTCCCGAGTTGATTCCAGCCCCGGATCTAAGGGGGGGCAAACCGGGGCACACGCCCCGGGCGGCAATTCAGGGGGCGCAAAAATCATAATATAGTATGATTAAAAATAAAAAAAACTTGCTGCACAAAGCGCCTAGCATACGGAAGCCTGGTTGGGAGAATAAATAATTTTATTAAAAAAGAGTTCTTATTGTCCCATTCACGAAAAATGCCAACTATTATTTATTTGTGAGTTTTTTTTTATCTTATCTCTATCACTATCAAGTTTCTGCCCCGGTTCGAAATAATTGTAGATCCGGGGCTGGTTGATTCCCCGTCTTAACGTGCTTATTCTTATTCTATCTTTTGCGACATGATACGTCTTCGTGGAAGGTTACCCTTTTTCATTCCATCCACATATTTAATGGGCGATCTCAGTGACCTGGCTAACTACAGGCCTATAGCGATAAGCCTATAGCCTCCCTGCTTGCAACGGTAATAAATAATAAACGCTTTCACACTCATACCCCCGCAGTAGGTTTTCACCTGTGTCGCGGGTGGCATGGACGACACATATAACACGTCACAATAACACCCATGACCCGAGTACAAATATTTATCTGTCACATATATGTCTGCCCCGGCCGGGAATCGAACCCGGGACCCCTCGCTTCGCAGGCAGGTTTGCTACCAACTAGGCTACAGGGTCGTCAAATGTAATGGAGCGCGAGATTAACATGCAGCTCCTGGGATATCTGGAAGATCATCAGCTGATCTCTGATCGACAATACGGTTTTTGCGACGGTCGTTCAGCTGGTGATCATCAAATTTATCTTACGCACCTGTAGGCATCGTCAGGCTATTGATCGCAACGGGGAAGCACTGGCAGTCAGCCTAGATTTCGCTAAAGCCTGTGACCAGGACTGGCACAGGGAGGTGTCACGAAGTTAACATCTTACGGTCGCTGTGAGAGGTTATACAGTTGGGTAGTCAGCTTTCTATCTGAGCGATATATCAAGGATGTAATAGATAGTTGTTGCTCAGATATGAAACCTATAAAATGCTGGTGTTCCCCAATGGTGGTATCTCCTACGCTGTTCATTCTGCGTATCAATGACATGGCATGAGTGGCAACTGTTGCTATGCAGATGACAGTACAGGGGATGCCTACTACACAGCCCCACTTAATTCCTCTCAGTTGCAAAACTTGCAAGTGGCGGATAGCAGGCTTAAAATTGTGTCTTAAGTCGAGAACTCTCTGGAGCAAGTCTCGGAATAGGGTTTACTTAATTTAGTCGAGTTCATCCCCAAGACACAAGTTGGCGCGTTTACCACTAAGAAAACCCCATTTTTCATAGTGCCTCAATTCCAGGGTACCGCGCTCATCACTAAAAGTGTTGAAAGAGTATGATTCTGGGAGTTGACATCTCGAGTGATGTGTAGTATCAGCGTCATTTGGAAGCCAAGGCTAAGTTGGCTTCCAAAAAGCTTGATGTTCTAAACCGGGCTAAGGAGTACCTACTTCACTGCGAGCGAGGCACCTGCTCATGCTTTACAAAGCTCATGGCCGAATTGAAGTTTTATCCACACCGATGAGACTCGTGGAGAACTTCTACAGTCCGATTCTCCCGATCATTTTTACCACGCACGTGTTAACTGTAGAATGAGCTGTGCTATGTGTAGAATGCTTCCTCCTGAGGTATTTCCGTAGCGCTTTGTCATCACTCAGTGCCGGAGAGCATCATGAGTCGTGTGAACGTAATTTTACATTAAATATTTTGTTTAAATTTTGATTAGGGCATTTAAATAACTGATTAGAAGATTTTCTTATTATTATCTGTACTGCCTGTTTGTCTTCAATTCGTCGAGTTTCCAGATTTAGAATCATGGCCTCTTAAAGATAAATTGCATGATGCTAAAGTAATTAATGCATTAATACGATGAAAGATGGTAGAAAGTAATTTTATTGTTGATTTCACTTTTCAATGAAGTATCGATGCTTTCCGGAACATTTTTCGAATCATAATAATTAATTTCCGGATCATTTCATGAATTTTTCTAAGGCGCATTGGGGGCCCCCTCAGCCCCGGAGCCCCGTATAATTGATACGGCTGATACAGCGGTAGCTACGCCCCTGCTAATAAGTTACACGAATTATGCTCGGTCATCGAACATTATAACCTATTTAACAATTACCTTTTATCCCGACGGAAGTCCCGCCGGCTGCTACAGCGGCTAATGCATATTCGATTTGAACCAATTTTCCTGACGGGCTGAAAGCAAATTGTAAAAGTTCAGAGTATTTTAAACAACTGTACCAACCAAACTTCTCGACACCAAAATCTTCAGAGAGTAAAGGTACAATTACGTTTCAAACTAATGCAACTAGAAGAGACACTGTTAGTTAATCAAAATAATTGTAATTATCAATAGATTTCATTGTATTTCGAATAATATTTTACCTAAAAGTAGTTAGCGAAAAACTGTAACGTTCAGACGCCATGATTACAAAGCAAATTGTCAAATCATTTTATTTGTCATGTTGCCAGTTTGACGTTTAGTTCACTGTTCAGAAATGTTTTACAAAATATGGGCTTTTGCTGTCGATTTATTGTTAAGTCAAAAAACTATAGTAATCATAAGATTAAAATATTTAAAATGTGCTCACTTGTTAACAAGTGCATGATGAAATAAACTATAAAATTATATTTTACAAAAAGAAAATCAGATTAAACTTATTCGATACTTTAACAAATAATCGATTAATCGATATATAGTAATCTGTCTATAAAACTTATGTCACAGCTTATGTATAACAAATAATGTATCTGTCATGATTGATTGTTTCCGATTGGCTACTTCATTAGCCAATCATAATCTCAGATATTCGCTCGATATTTGACTTGATTTGATTGTAGTACGCAAGTATATTTTTAGTTAGGTACGCTATTTATAGTTTTGTTTGATTATCCTTCTCGTCGTGCTGTGTTAGATTAAAACAAATCCATTAAGGATGTTAGCTTTGCGTGGCGTATCACCGCTATCTGAGCCAATGTCGGACACGACCTTAGAAAGAAATCGCGTCGAAAAGGCGTTGCTAACGAAGACACCTTCGCAGAGTCAGGTTTTCCTAAATAAAGCCAATTTTAGTGCTGTGAAGAACTTCTCTGATAAAAACGGCAATGATGTGACTAAAAGTGTGCAAAAAAGACGGAAAACCTTCGCATTTTGGACGCTCCTGGTATTGTTATTCGTTCTTGCAATAGGTAATCTGATTTTGACTTTCGCGATACTTGCTGTGCTGAGACTTGGTCGAGGTAAATATCCTTGTTTTTAAATTATTGTGTAATTTCATATTGTGTATTGCGTTAATGATAAATGCCTTTAAATTCTAGCTATGTTGACCAATAAGTAAAAAAAAAATTGGGTCATTTCATACAGAAATTATATGCCTATAAATATAGTAAATATACATATATGAGTGATCATAATTTTTTTCTACAAAAATAACAGTTTAAAAACCTTTGAATACCCTACTCAAATTTTTTAAATAATTGTACTATGTTTAAATTTCTCAAAATACACTAAATGATCATAAAAAAAATAGACAAACAAAAAAGCGACCTGTTGACCAATTAGGTCAACATTTTATTTTTTATAAATCATGGTAGGAAAGGTTTCATCTTAATTCGTTGGTTTCCAAGTTGTTTCCAAGTTCCAACCAAATGGGATACTAGCACCCTAAAGTACAGTGCATATGTGATACAAACATCCACAGGTCTAGAGAGCATGGAGTTTCTGCCGGAGCACAATGCAGTCAAATTCTTCGGGGACGCAGACCTGGACCACGTCAACAAGAGGGACGGGCTGCTGGAGAGCTTCCGGGATGTGCCCATGACCATCAGCAGTGAGAATGGCTCGGTGTTGTTCAACCTTCAGACAAGGTGAGGTTCATGCACTTTATGTTCCCTAAAAGATGTAAATGTATAATGCTGAATTATCAAAGATGAGTTACTATCTATTAAGGATATTTTCTTAACTTAATGATCACTAATCATCACTGGCAGTGGCGTAGCGTGGGGGGGGGGGGCATGGCCACGGGTGGCACATGAAGAGAGGGCGGCAAGTCACTCGATTTAAAAAAATACATTAAAATTAATAATTTTTTATTTAAATTGATATGTAAATTGTAATATGAAAAAAAAAACAGGAAAAGTGCATTTTTAATCATTAAAAAAAATATTTAAATAATATGGGGGCGGCAAATTTTCGGTCGGCCTCGGGCGGCGGAAGACCACGCTACGCCACTGATCACTGGTAAAATATAGTGTGTAAACCTGTACACCTGAGCTTCCTCTATAA
The DNA here is from genome assembly GCA_951805285.1 of Thymelicus acteon. NCBI lineage: Eukaryota > Metazoa > Arthropoda > Insecta > Lepidoptera > Hesperiidae > Thymelicus > Thymelicus acteon. The sequence continues at coordinate 18,479,476 of OX638214.1, read as the reverse complement.
CTGTACTTCTCAAAGGTGTTTGAGGTCTTCCAGTCCACATTTGACTAGGGTGGATTGCCAAGGCCCAAGATGTGCGAGTTAACTAGGAAGTGTGCGAAGAAAAAAACGGATGAACTTCCTTTTAGCCCATACCCCGATTGATCTGTATTTCAAGGTGACCTTGAAAATGAAATATGCGGGTATTTTGCTTATGATATTCGTTATCAGCGCGTCGAAATTCATTTTTTTTATGGAAATAGCTGGCAAACGAGCTGACGATCCACCTGATGGTAAGTGGCTATCGTCGCCCATGGACATCAGCAACACCAAAGGCATCATTGATGCGTTGCCGGCCATGAAAGAGAGAAGAAAAAGAAAAAAAAGAACTGGCTCTCAAGCCCCCAGCTGGAACACGACGAGTCGTTTGGCGGCTGACTCATGCTCAAGGGTGGTACATATGGCAAAATTAAGAATAATCGGAGGTATGGGCTAAAAGGAAGTACACCAAAAAACCCACAAAAAGGATTATTTACTATTTAGCTAAGCTAAGGATACAAAAAAAATAAGTACTTAATCCTAATAGTTGATTTTTCATCATACATCTCAAGTGGAATCTCAGCCTCAACCATTCGCACTGTCAAAAGCCGTAGACCCTTGCAAGTTATGGGCTGTACCACTGACCAGTAGGTATACGTACACCTCTGATCTCAGGCTGTCCCGCTCCGACACCAAGTTGGTGGTGAACACGTCGGGCGTGTTCGCGCGGGGGGTCAACTCCCTGGAGCTGACGGACCCCGACACCGGCGAGCTGGTCTTCAGCACCACTAACCCACAGATGACCATCCCTGATGGCGTCAACAACGTGCAGGCGAAGGTACAGGACCTATTTGTCTTATTCGTGGCTTCGCAGGCCGTAAGCATGAGTAGCGAGAATTACATTTTTAACCGACTTAAAAAAAGGTTCTAAATTCCTTTTTGGAACGAAGTTCCTTATCGCGCGTTGCGAAAGGGGCTAGACGGAAAAAATTAAGAGGAAAAGTTGTAACGACACTTTTTGCCGTCTTTATAACACTTATTAAGTACTAGGATAGCAAAAATATACAAGCGAGTGTGCCAAAACAAATCTGGGGTATTAAATTTCTCATCGGCTTTGTTCACCTAGTAGCAATTAATTAATGCGAGTAGGTACTAGGCGACCAGAAGTCTTCGATGTTGTTGGTGTAGGCAACATAGTTTTTCTTAATAGTATATGCCCTATATTAAAATGCTCAAAGACTCTTAGCGACATCCCAAATGAAATAACCACAAAGTTCCCTGTGTCTGACCACCAGTTTGTTTCAGCAAGTATCAACCAAGCGGATATCGTCCCCAGTGGACGAGGACCTCACCTTCCGCTCGGAGACGTCAGCCCACCTCCGGGGCGCGGAGGGCACCAGGATGGAGTCCAAGGAGCTCTTCTGGAGCGCAGACCAGGACATATACTTGAAGTCCATCAACGGATCGGTCGTTCTAAGTGGCAAGGAAGGCGTTTATGTCGATGTCAGGTACCTGCCTATAGCGATGCCTCTGAACAAGTCTGACAAGTACAGTCACGGCACGGGGCAGTTCAAAGTGTGTGTGTGCATGCCCCAGGGAAAGCTGTTCAGGGTCGCGGTCCCCACGGGCCAGAGGATCAGCTGTGCCCATGTCAACATGACTGGGGATTTGAATCCTTGTGTTTAATTTTGGGATTTGAATCTTGTATTTGTACTTGCAGCGTTATGTATATCTGGTGGGATTTAAACCAATAAAGATCTGTCTGTCTGTCTGTCATATAAGATTTTCTATAAATGTAGTGAATGAATTATGAATGAATTGCTTTATATAACATATCGAATTTTGAATAATGGTAATTAAATCACTGCCTCTCCCTATCTCCGAAACTGAAGTCTTAACATATGCATGCGTGACGTGGACAGGACGGGGACGGGACGTGAACGGGGCATAAATATATACGTGCGTGCCTCGTTCCCGTCCCGTCCGTGCCTCCGTGGCGAATGTGTTATCGTTTACATTTTCTATGAAACGATGTTTCCAAAACATCACGTCCCTTCCCGTCCACGTTACGTACCTATGCATTGCCTTTAAACTTAGAAAAAAGTCCTCATAAAGATAAGACATGTGATACTTTTTAAAAAATTGCGCGTACAGTGCTACACTCGTACGAAGTGAAACATTTTTTGTCACCCCGGTCGATATAGAAGTTTCAATTGAAACTAACACTGTAATGTAGATACGAAACCCAATACACTCCTGTTACTGTATTTAATGTATGCATTTATGAATAACTTGAGATTGAATCTTGTTCGATTGTTGTAGAGATTAATATATTATACTATCTAGTCATTATGGATGATAAATAAATTTTACATTATTGGGATTTGGAGTTTTACTTGTGTGTAAGAGGCTCTATCCTTCAGTCTAAAGGTCGCGCTGCATACGTAACGTGGACGGGACAGGGACGGGACGTGGACGAGGCATAAATGTACTTGCGAGCCCCGTTCCCGTCCGTGCCTCCGTGACGTATGCGCTATCGTTTACATTTTCTATGAAACGATGTTTCCAAAACTTTACGTCCCGTCCTGTCCCCGTCCCGTCCACGTTACGTATGCATCGACCTTAAGCCAACCTTCCCAGCCCATGATGCACACTGAACAACACATGTCTATCCTGGAATTAAAATGGGCTATGTAACATGAAAAAAATGTATAATTGCTCCTTACTGATCTTAAAAATAGTAAATGTATCCAAGCAAAAGTTGTCTATGAGCCATTTCAGCTTCAACATAACCTAATCTCTAAATTAACACTAGATTTCAATAACTATGTAACTTTTTCAATCTTTGGCATTGAACCTAGTTGGCATACCTACAGGTTCGCCATTTTGAAAAACCTCGTTTCGGCGGCCAGTGAATCCTTTTTCACTGAATACTTTTTGATTGTAATCACTTACTCCGTCTATTGCCACATGTTTCATCACTGGCCGCCGAAACGAGGTTTTTTCAAAATGGCGAACTTGTAGATATGCCAGGTTTCATACAAAAATGTTCGAACCCCTTTAAGTCATATTAAAAGAATTCTTTCGGTTAACAGATGTCAAATAAAACAACGCAGTATAAACCAAATTGTATTCATATTCACATACGCACATTACAACACCATCGCACGGCACAACCAACCAACATTACAAAATATATACACCTTGGAAACAATACGAGCGCCGAGCGCCTGAGACACGCCTGGACTAACTTTGACATATCTAACTTAGGTTAAAACCCTGGGTTATAACTATGTATAACCCACCCAAGGACCTAAAAAAAGACGGACGTAATCCCAACAACAAATTCAGTGAAGCACCCATAGTAATACCAACTCTCTATTCGTACAAGTACACACACCCACACATTGACACCATACTGCGTCAATCGCGAATCAAAAATTACGCACACATGGTAAGCGGGCGGCCATTGCTATGCTTCACTGTCAATTAGACGAGGTTACGTCCGTATTTTTTTCAGGTCCGTGAACCCACCCAAATTAATTCAGTCCGGTCAATAGGGATGTTGACACTAATTCTAAATTAATATAAATGTATGTTTAAAGTATAAGTGGTAACATTTAAAGGCCTATTATTCTTTTATGGAAATCAATCACAATAAATTAAATATCATTAATTTGAAATGTTAAAAATAGTACGCATTGTCACGTGACCTCAAACGCCATTTTGAGAATATGACGTCATTGCTCGTATTTTAAAAGCAAATTCAACAAACTTCATTAAACGGCTAGTATTGAATATCGGGTGACGTCACGTGACGTTTTTGGTGGGAAATTTGATTTGATTTCTTTTTTATCAATTTTTGTTTTTAAATGGAATATTATTATTTTTATAATATTTTTTTCGTAAATATTATGGTCCTATGTATAAAATAAAATTGTATTCTAAAATTAGTCAACATCCCTATTATGTAATTTATATATCGCTTGCATTGGTAAGCCAATATTGTCGGGTTACGTTATTGCTGACAATACATCTTCAAGGTCCGTTGCTGCTCTGTTTTGTTATCTAAGACGAGTAACCGCCCTCGCTTTCTTCGGTTTTCTCATTTTTTACACCGTGGGTTACATTATTGGAGTTTTATTAAGGATTCCTAATTTTTTTGAAAATATAATATAGCCTATGTCACTCGGGGATAGTGTAGCTTCCCAATAGTGAAAGAATTTTTGAAATCGGTTCAGTACTTTCGGAGCCTATTCAATGCAAACAAACAATCAAATCTTTGCTCTTTATAATATTAGTATAGATTTATGTCAAAGTTAAACCAGCCCTAATAACCTACTAACTTATAGCAACATTATTAGGTCAGTAAAAATTAGTAACAAACAATTTTAGGAGGCCTTAGGAGCCTCCGGGAGATAAAGTCTTTTAAATATTATTTTAAAGTTTATTTTTGAGCTAAAATAAACAAATGAATTCAATTGGCACTGAGCATACTAAATGTACACTGGCGGCCATATAAATCGAGCCACAGATCTTTATTTTTGGATTAAAAACTTAGCGCAAGAAGAATTAAATATTTTTTCATTTATTTTCTATTTAATAAATATTGTTTCAAATAAAATGTGCGGCAGCTCGCTTTTGACGTCAGGGCCCATATAATTAGTTTTACTGTGATACATTTAGTACCATATGTACTAGACAATAGAATAATGAGAAGAAAAAGAGAGCAGGGAAATAATAGTTGACGTAAAAATATCCATCTCATTCTCTCATAGGGCATTGTAATAAGATGGAAAGAGTCAACAAAATTTTGAGGCATTTTATAATGATGACCACACAAGACCATATTCACTCTATAGTTTGTTTTGTCGAGACGGAAGTAGTTATAAGATCCAATAGGTGGCGTCGTGATCAAGTTGTTAACTAACGTTAATATTATTTATACACAGAAAATCTAATATATAAAAATCTCGTGTCAGTGTATGTAGTCGCACTCCTCCGAAACGGCTCGACCAATTTTATGTTCTTTTTTTGTGTATATTTGGTACATGTGAGAGTAGGTCGCAGTGGCGTAGCTAGCCCTAAGGAGGTCCTATATCAATATTTGTTGTGGGGCCCCCTCAACGTCAGCAGTCAAATAAAAAGGAGTGCCAACTGGCAAGCTTTTTTGGGAGTGTTAGTGGGGGCCCCTATATGCTGGGGGCCCCGTATAATTGATACGGCGTTAGCTACGCCCCTGGTAGGACGTAAAGTAAATTTCATACCGCTAGGTGATAGGTGTCCCTATCCAGAATTTTTTGCCAGAACAACTTTTGCCGAGTCAGCTAGTAATAATATAAAATAGTAAATAAATAAATGCTGTGTGTGAATAGATATAAAGCACCCAGGAATAATATATCTGTCATTTATCTGACATGTGTCTACGCGTCTGCCGACCGGGAATTTGTCTATACATTTGGAACTCTAGTCTCTTTCATTGTTACAAAAATTCCTCTGCGAGAGAATGTTATGGATGCTTAAAAACTTCAAGACACACTCGAGTCATCCCGCAGTTTTAGGTTTATCATAACTTATTTAACCATTACAAATGCAAACTTCAAAGCACAAATACTGTAAAATAGCTGCTAAGTAAAATATGTATTGTATTATTTATATTACTTTTTAATTGTTTTCTCTATTTATTTAAACCAAAAATCACGAGATATCAATAATGTGTCCGGCAGTACACCACAATTATTATACAACCTACCCTCCTTATTTTATCAGATTTTTACAATCTTTATTGTCCTTGTCTCTTCGTCCCGTTCTGGCACATCGCTCCGCACTCCTCCCCCACTCACACGCGCCGCCGCGTGTGTGCACGTGTTTTATACATTCACATTAATAATACTGTTTTAATTGTATTGTATAATTAATTAACATTAGATTACAAGTAATTATTATAACGTTATACCGCACCGGACGAGTTCTCCTCGGGCACTATTTGATACGTGATTAGGTATTCCGGATACGCCTGAAATAGATACATATAATATAATAATATATATGTTTAATGTTATTAGCGTTTACCATCGAATTAGCTCGTATAATCTGCACCAAGTGTACTCTGTGATCTTGATAATATGTATGAATTCAACTTTAGGTTTAACCCAGTTATTGGTTAAATCGTAAAGGCAAAACAAACTGATTTTATAACAGGTATACCAATCGTTAGTATATGTTACAAATAATATATTTATGTTTAATGTTATTAGCGTTTAACCATCGAATTCGTTCGTATAATCTGCACCAAAGGTACGCTGTGATCTTGATAATATGAATTTAACTTTAGATTTAACCCGGTTATTGGTTATTTTGGTTATATCGTGAAGGCAATACAAACTGATTTTCGCATTTATAACAGGTATACGAATCGTAAGTATATGCTACAATCAAGACGTTTCACTCTTTGTTTCATAGCTCAAACGCGCTTGAAAACAAAACTTGACAAACCACGAATAGGATAGGATGAGGCTGTAGTTAGTCAATGATATTTTAATGTAAAAAAGAGGTAGATATGTCACTAGCGCGCCGACGATGAAGAGCGTAAGTACAGGCAATTGACCGTTTTGCTCGTAGTCGCTCTGTCAATACAAGACGATACGCACGCTTTTGTTGTTGTCAGAAGTGCTTGACATTTGACATACAGCGTTAAAATGCCTTCGTGTATTATCACAGAAGAAATAATAGTACGTATTATACCAATGTGATTGGTGTAGTGAAACAAAAGATAAACGTGTGTTGTAGCTCTTATCGGAACAGATTTTTTTGTTGATTTGTAAGGGTATAATGTATCTATATTTTTTAAATATCATTGTAGTTAGTTTTGTTAGTGTTAGGTAAGAGGAGTATGTATGTATGTATGTATGTATGTATGTATGTATGTATGTATGCGTGTCCCTGCGTGTTACCTGCTCGCCCCTGTAGACGACGTACTCGGGGAAGCAGAGCCCGCCGTGGCTGGGCCGGCCCGCCACGGAGTGGTGTCCAGGCGGCGCGTGCGCCATCTTGGCCGCGCTCGCCAGCGGGAACGCGCGCCCCAGCGTCACGCGGCACAGCAGCATTTGTCTGTGGAGTGTGGATAGGGTGGACGTGACTTTAGTTACGGAAAGACAGGGAATTTAATAAAGTTTCGTATCCTACGTTGGGTTTTATCTTGGTAACTTAGTTCTACCTAATCACATGTTTATTCATTATTGATTCCTCTATTATTCGAATGATAGTTAAGTCTGAATTTATAGAACGGTGCAATTACAGACCTTCAAAATCGGAACGTTGGAGGAGTTAAAAAATATACGGCTCGAAGGGCCATACAATTCAGATCACGCAACAAAAGATTTATATATCACACTGCAAACGGATAGGCATAAAGACAAGTAAACTGCACGAGCTTGTATCTGTCAACTCACCCATGACATAAGCAAAAAGTTAATTATGACTCATGTACCAACTCACCTACGACACGTACCAACTCACCCACGACACATGTACCAACCTACCAACTGACCAACTCACCTATGACAGATGTAGCAGCTCCTGTCCTTGTGCGTGGGGCAGCCCGAGCCGCCGCCGAAGCCGTACACGTACTGGTTGCTCTTCGACGAGTGCTCCGCGAAGTATATGCCGGCGCCGAACATGCCGCCTGTCACCAAATAGATTATAGAATGAAAGACTTAGCCGTATTGGGGCGGCTTGGAATACTAACCCCAATCCCACGCCGGATGGGTGTCGTAAGAGGCGACTAAATCCGGCCCGCTGGGGATAAGGCCCCTCGAGGGATTATATTGGTAATATTGATTTTAATTCTTAATTAATACCATTATTATTATTATTTCGTTCGCCTGGATAGCTACCACCCTTGAGCATGAGTCAGCCGCCAAACGATTCGTCGTGATCCGGCTGAAGGCTTGAGAGCCAGTTCTTTCTTTCTTTTTCTTCTCTCTTTCTTAGCGGGCAATGCATCAGTGATGCCTTTGGTGTTGCTGATGTCCATTGGCGATGATAGCCACTTACCATTATATGGATCGTCAGCTCGTTTGCCGGCTATTTCCATAAAAAAAGAAAGAATAACAGAGGTCTTTAAGTCTAAATTTATACGTTTGCCGCCTAAAAAATGTCTTAATGAGCAGACGAGCCTCATGACTGGTAAGTGGCCACCGTCGGCCATGTTGTCTTAATAATAATTTGTTCAGAACCTCTATAGCAACATAGTGGAGAAACGGAATATTAAAAAGTCACGTGCTGCAACGTTTCTTGTAACGTTTTATCGTCACGGCTGCATGGGTGGCTACACCGAAAACTTAACAATATTAATAAAGTGAGTAAAAAAAAACACTTAATTTAATCTATACTAATATATAAAGAGGAAAGATTTGATTTTTTGTTTGCATTGAATAGGCCCCGAAACTACTGAACCGATTTGAAAATTTCTTTCACTGTTGGGAAGCTACACTATCCCCGAGTAACATAGGCTATATTATATTTTCAAAAAAATTAGGGATCCTTAATAAAACTCCAATAAGGTGTAAAAAAATAAGAAAACCGAAGAAAGACAAGACGAAATAAAACGATTATAAAGCGTTTCACATAAGAAATCCCTTCGCTTCCAACCTATTAGTACGACAGAGACTCAATCTTCCATGTATCGCACAATCCTACGAATATTACAAAAGTGAAAAATTTTATCGATGTTTGCTACTCTTTCACGCAAAAACTACTGAACAGATTTTCATGAAATTTAGCAAACAGGTAGACCACGATCTGGAATAAGACCTAGGGTACTTATCAAGTCACACTAAAGTCCAGTTTAGACGTATTAAGTAGTTAACAAAATTTTAAGTAAATTTTAAGTGAATAATTTTTAGTGTGCGTCCACACGTAAGTTATTAAAGCTCTTTAGATCATACAATTCTACTTAATTACTTAAGCATTTTACTAAATTTTAACTAAAGAAAGCCTGTCCAAACGTGTTAAATGATAAGCCCCGCCCACCTACTTAACAGAATATAGAAAAATTTCTAAATTACTTGTCTACTTTATTACTACACTACTAAATTACTAAACTACTAAATTATTAAACTACTAAATTACTAAACTACTAAATTACTAAACTACTAAACTACTTTTGAGTTCGAACGTGAATCCACGTTCCCGGTAATCGACGAGTTAATACGTGTAAACCGAACATTACCTATATACGCGTGCCGCTCGTCGAAGCCCTTCTGCACGATGGCATTGATGAAGGGCGACCCGTGGAACAGCATGCGCTCGTTGGGCGCGCCCGCCTCCTCGGACACCTCGCGCCGCCGGTGCTGGTAGCGCTCCCACAGCCGCCCGTTCACTATCTTCTGGATCTGTGTACAAACGTCATTAGGGCTCCGTAGCCAAATGGCAAAAAACTGAACCCTTAAGGATTCGTCCTGTCCGTCTGTATGTCACAGCCACTTATTTCCGAAACTAAAGGAACTATACAGTTGAAACTTGGTAAGTAGATGTATTCTGTGAACCGCATTAAGGTTTTTTTATCATTGTTATTGTGAGCCGATCAAGAGCACTGAAAATGAAATAGAATATCTTATACAGCTTTTATCTTCTAAGTCTAGTGGAACCCTAAAATGGCTCTAATTAATTGCACGGTTAACAAGCGAAGCCGAGGATAAAAATTGGTATTCCATTGTACCTATGAAATCCCTTTGAATCGTCGACTATTATAAAAACATAGATATAAGTCGAATAATACCGACTTTGATTGTAATTAACACTGTTTAGCATGTAATAATAAATCATCCCACTGCTGCCACCAAAAAAAAAGGATAAAAACTATTCTCTCGTCTCATTGACCAACTGTTGCAAAAACTAACTATAATAGTGAGATGTATACCCACCCTGGTGACGCGGTACCGCGCGAATTGTCCGCCCGCGTGGTCCCGGTGCGCGCGCACGGAGGCCTGCATCTCTCTCTCTACGACCGCGTGCTCGCTCTCGCCCGTGCCCGTCGCGCTCGCGTTCGCGCACGCGGTGCTCGGGAGGACGTCCACGAGCGTCGTGCCGCCGTACCACTCTGGGGGGTAACACTTTGTTAGCTAAAAGCGTTAGCTGAGTTAGCTCGCAACTCAAATGCGGTCGGTTCGACGCTTCATGAGACGCGTGCAGTTATCAAAAGTTTTCACACATGTGGGCGTGTGCACACAATACGAGTACATGCATAAGATGAAGAAGTTGAAAATTAGTGTTTACATTTTTTGAAGTGAAAATTTAATATCGACATTGTGCAGAGGGGAACGAAATAAGAAATCTAAAACGTTTTCAGTAATACATTTATCCCTCGACGCCACTAAACTTATCGGAGAAGATATAGTGTGTATAAGGCCCCGCTGGTTTCATATAAATAAAACTTCTTCAAATTGCACAACGAGACACATACTATAATTACTTATTGTAAAACAACCTTGCAATTACAGCCACACCATCTCAAAGATTATAGACACTTCGATGCATACGTAACGTGTTTTTTTCCCGTACGGGACGGGACGTGAAGTTTTGGAAACATCGTTTCATACAAAATGTAAACGATAGCACATACGCCACGGAGGCACGCACGGGACGGGAACGGGGCACGCACGGGACGGGAACGGGGCACGCACGTATATTTATGCCCCGTTCATGTCCCGTCCCCGTCTCGTCCACGTTACGTATGCAGCTTTAGCTTCACAAGTAACAAACCCCCACTCACCGGAATGAGTGAGCTCGTGCCGCGCGGCCTTCAGCAGCCGATGGCGGTGTCCGTACGCGGCCACGCCCACCGCGCGCAGGTCCTCGTGGCACATCTCCGACAGGATGTCCACCGTGATCTGCTCGCGCTCCAGCACCGACCACAGCTGCTCCAGCCCGATGCTGGACATACCAAAATTTACACACGTAGTTTCTTTCTTTCTTTTTCTTCTCTTTCTTGGCCAGTAACGCATGAGCGATGACTTTGGTGTCGCTGATGTCCATGGGCGACGATAGCCACTTACTAAGTGGATCGTCAGCTCGTTTGCCGGCCGTTTCCATAAAGGTGCAAGGTGCAATTTCCAGGTGCAAGTACCCGCGGGTTTGCACGCAGGGTATACGCTAACCTGGTTATAGCTATATGGGAGGATTTGATCAAACTTATTTGGAAAAACTGTACACATCGTTAATATAATAATAATAATATTAATTCTTTATTTCAGATTGAATCCATCCATATATTGTTACTACGTTCATCTTACAAGCTAGCTAGTTATAATGCATATGCATAATATGCATACGTACGCATACATTCGTGTATAATTCGCGCGCGATAAGAATGGGATGCGACCTTTTGGAACTGAGACGCTTAGGTGTCACCGGCAAGCCGTAGCGTCGGCAACAATGATATTGTATGTAAAAAAAGGTAGTCGAATTTAGTCAGGTGTAGCGATTTTACTATGACATTTGACAGCTATAGTAAAATATTAAAATATCTTTAGTCGGCACACTCGCATCGAAGCTCGCATATTATGCTAGTTGTATTTTAAATAAAATATAATTATGCTTTAATATTATAGGCGAAGCATAATAAATTAAAGTAGAACATCCCCTATAGTGATCTCCTTCATCTGCAGTACTTAGGTAGTCTGTTTACATTTTTATTCTATTTTTCAGAAGGCGATACTTCTGACGAAAGTGAAAGCTCTGAAAATAACGAAAACTCTGATGACGATTTCCTTGAAGCAAATAGGCATTATCTAATGTAAAATAATGTATCTAAACTTTTTATTGAATTGATTACAACCATGAACATTTTTTATGTATAACAATTATGATAGATCGCAGAAATAATTAATTTATAATTAATACTAGGTAATATTAAAAAATAATTATCTCTATTGTTTAGCATTTTTTTTTCTAACGCCTCTTGAGAACTTTTGTTTTTCATATAGTTCGACAAGGTTCCATACCAATCTCGTCGCGCGCGGATTATAAACCTGGCTATAGATATAATGTTTATTCTATCCTTGCAAGTGGTAGTCTACGAATAGAATGTCAATTCCATTTCTCTTCTCTTTCGTTTGGACACTGTTTGAATTATAACCGGATAAATTAAGTGGACATAATATCTGTAGTTGCTTTCTTTGAACGTTATATATGATTCATCATTCATTCGTCAATGAACCACGGGATAGTTACAATGGTGGTATCCCTCCAAACACAACAGGTCTACCAGCTGTCCTGTTGGTACCTGGTGACCTGGCACCCACTGACCTGGACAGGAAGGTCTGCAGGCTCTCCGACGTGGACAGCGCGGAGGCCGGCCGGCCCGCCGCGTCCTCCAGGCTGCCGCGCGAGCCCTCCGCCCAGTAGTTGCTTGGCATCACCTGCACACACTTGTACTTAGAACACGTGATAACGTACTGATGAGAAATAGATGGTGTTTAAAATGATTTGGGCATTTTGTTAATACACCCCATATCTTGTTCCTTTTACCACGTATACAGCAAGGTCCTTTTAGGGATAAAAAATACACCTCAGTACATAATTAAAGTTAACATAATAAACTAAAAACCGCACTATCAATGTGATCCGGCTTGAAGGACCATCTAATGTACATAATTATGTTAAGTTGAACAGTTTAATCTTTATTTTAATGCATTTAACCATAATACTAAACATTCTAATTCCTGGACTTGTGTGTGTGTGTGTGTGTGTGTGTGTGTGTGTGTGTGTGTGTACCGGCAGCGCGAGCGGCACGGTCTCCCCGCTGGGCAGCAGCACGGGCACGTGCGGCGGCGGCAGCGGCGGCGGCGGCGCGGGCGGCGCGCAGTCCCCCGCGCCCGCCGTCATGGCGTCCTGCAGCAGCGAGCGCACGTCCTCCGCGCCGGCCAGCTCGAGCGCGGTCTGGCCCTCCTGGTTCTTGAGGAACGGGTCCGCGCCGTGCGCTAGCTGGAATAACACTTACAGTGATAAGGGTGTTTGATGTTATCTATACAAATAAATAAAATTGGAGTGTCTGTTTGTAATATTAAAATAACCGCATTTTACTAATTGTAAGTGCATTTGGATGTATACACGGTACATATACCAAAACAACATTTATTACTATTTTTGTCTGTCTGTCCGTTTGTTCCGGCTAATTTCTGAAATGGCTGGACCGATTTTGACGGGACTTTCACTGGCAGATAACTGATGTAACAAAGAGTAACTTAGGCTACTTTTATTTTAGAAAAAAAAAACTCGATTTGAATGTTGTATGACGGTGGAGCTTTAGTTCGGGCAAGTTTTTGTGCTCTTTGCTTTCGACATCATTGTCATCAATTCGTTCACTATTCAATCACCATACCGTTATTCACGATATTACAAAATAATAGTACCAAGGAGCCTTACACTGTAATTATATAATCCAACTAGCTGACCCGGCGAGCTTCGTATCGCCTAACAAACTATTTCTTTTTCCTAAAATAAAAGTAGCTTACGTTACTCCTTGTTACGTTAGTTATCTGCTAGTGAAATTCCCGTCAAAATCGGTCCAGCCATTTCGGAGATTAGCCGGAACAAACGGACAGACAGACAAAAATAGTAATAAATGTTGTTTTGGTATATGTACCGTGTATGCATCCAAATGCACTTACAATTAGTAAAAAGCGGTTATTTTAATATTACAAACAGACACTCCAATTTTATTTATTTGTATAGATGTATAGATGTTATAAATCACACTTCAAGTGCGAGAGAGAAAATGATGTGCGCCGTCTCTTTTGCACGTTTTATTACACCGCCTGCCACGAGTCTTTGCGTTTAGTATAGAGTTGCTATTACAACGTGCAACATACACACAACGTCACACGTACCAACAACGCGCACAGCTGCGTGCGCGCCTTGTGCGCGGCCTCGTGCAGCGGCGTGAACCCCCAGCGGTCGGCCGCGTTGGGCGGCGTGCCGGCGCGCAGCAGCAGCGCCGCCAGCTCCAGGTGCCCGTACGACGCCGCGTTGTGCAGCGGCACCAGCCCGCCCTTGTCGCGGGCGGAGACTGCCGCGCCCGCTTCCAGGAGCGCCTCGGCTACCTCCAGGTTATTGTAGCCCGCTGGAGAGAAACGGTGCGTTAGGAGCTTTGAAGTGTAAGCTTAGTTTAGTTTAATCGTTTATTAGGCAATCCAACAGCGTTTTTTACAACCATCGAATAATATTAAGATATATTATCTACTAAGGCCAAAAATGGATTACACAGTTAGTCAGTTTAAGTTACTTAAGGGTACATACATTGTAATAAAATAATTTAATTATCTGAACGGTTGTTTTCATACATTTAATCAGCGACTGATCAAGAGATCTGACCGCCCTAGGCTAATTATGAGGACGCGCCCCCGCCAAAAAAGTAGTGAGTAGAGTACTGTAGTAGTGTGAAAATTTTAAGATGGTTCATAAAAGTTTTCAGATCGATCTGCAAGCGAAACTAACGTTGTCCTTTAATCTGCATTACATTCAACCTTAGGGAAACCATTTTTAAGCTGATCTATACTAATATATAAAGAGGAAAGATTTGATTTTTTGTTTGCATTGAATAGGCTCGAAAACTACTGAACCGATTTGAAAAATTCTTTCACTGTTGGGAAGCTACACTATCCCCGAGTAACATAGGCTATATTATATTTTCAAAAAAATTAGGGATCTTTAATAAAACTCCAATAATGTAACCCAAGGTGTAAAAAAAATAAGAAAACCGAAGCAAAGCGAGGGCGGTTACTCGTCGTACATAAAGGCAAAGTACCTCATTAAAAAAACACGGACACACTAACGCGCTGTCCTACGTGGGCGAATCAACGCGAACGCGAAGCGACACGGCGCGAAGCAAAAATAACAAACACTCGAGATGTATTGAAGTGTCCTACGTGACCAAAACAGTAATTTCAGTACAAAATGTATGGAAAATGTTTTTAGCGTTTTCTGACATTTCTATTGCTCATACCTTAAATGGTCCCATAGAGTTTTTTGATTCCCATACGAAGTAGGATCGATACGCATAATATTTTTTTTTGGATTTTAGCACTTTTTTCGCTGACCGTACATTTTCTCAAAAATCTGTGAATGCAGTTCAGAATATCTTAAAAACTTATGGATAGTCTCGTAGGAACGTTTTCCTGTAACTATAACGGTTAAGGTACCTGCCCTTACTGACCCGTCTCAAAAATCCACCCTGTATACATTGAACTAGTATTACTAGCGTATAGAACAGACACCGCGAACATTGGGTTCGGGGGTGTGCATTGCAGCCGGCCGGCTGCATTTCACTCTGTCACTCGGCTGTCACTCGGCTGCGCTCATGGCGGCCGCATGCCAAAATTGTTTATGAAAAAACTGAAAAAATGCCGTCGTGCGTAATAAGAACGTATCACAATTGCACGACAAAAAACAAAAAAGATAATGGTATCACTTTATCATCGGTAAGAAAACAAAATATTAACTTAAATGAACTAAAACGAATTAAATTAAATTATTGTGCAATGTTCCCGCCATTTTGGAATAAAAATCATAAGGAGCGTTTGAACTTGGCAAGCCACTAGCGTGTTAATGGAATATATAAGCTTGCTTATGTTGCCGTCTTGGTTCGGCAAGTGTCATATACAAAGTTACTCTATGGCAAGTGTGCAAACGAGGCTTCTAGTTTGAAAAGAGAACGGAGGGCAAGCCGGCGGTGGAACACACATTTTGTTTGAGATGTCTCCTCTATGTATGTATCTCAATGTGTACGAGCCAAAAATGCTCATACAGCACTTAACATGCATTACATGCTTAACTTTATACTTTATAACTATACACTTTAGTCGTCACCTAATTACCGGCACGCGCGGACCTACTGACTCAGGCGACCAAACATAAACAGTGGGTCAATAAACTAACTTAACATAACTACGCGTCCGTGTATCACTTCATCTCCCATAACCAACGAGTAATAACCGGGTACCGTCTACACAACACGGCGGCCCCAACATCCTTTTTGGTCCTTCGAGAACTTGATTGGCCGAGTTTTTCAAGTGGTATTTCCCAGTTACGTGAGCAAATCGGTGCTGCTGGCCTCCTAGAAGCAGGTCTCCCCAGTAGTATTGAGAAAGTGCACATCACGTAAAGGAGGGAAAGCTGCGCTAACTCGCCAATCAACAACGAACCGGCAGGGATAACGTCTACTGCATCGCCAAACAACAGTCGGAGATAACGTCTTCGGATACTCAACAACAACACCAGGAAGCCACAGTAAGGATAACGTCCACTGCGTCTTCAAACAATCAACGGAGAATTAACGTCTACGTCTACAACAACAACAACAAGCTGAGATAACGTCTTCAGCTTCTTTTCAAGAAACTAACAGCGGGGATAACGTCTACTGCTAATTAACAATACCGAACTAAAACGAAGTACTAAAACGAAATCACCAGAAGTCTGTAAGATGTCGCAATCTGGTACAGAAGACATAGATCAACGCTTGTCATCACTATTACGTAACCAGATGTGCAACTTCAACGCCTTTCAACGAGCGGTTTCCAAAGTTAACTTGGAAGAAGTTAAAGAGAAGTGGCAACTACAAGACCATCTTAATACTATACAATGTAAGTGGGAATCTATTGACAAAATTCACTGGGAGATAAATTATTTACTACAAGGCAACGATAAGGATTATGAAGCAAAATTTGATCACTGGGAACAAGTATATGACACCCTCAAGGAAGATTTGAACAGAAAAATATTCGAAACTTCTCATTACGAAAAAACAACACCCCGGATTGAGTTACCAGAGTTCAACGGTACGTACAGCGACTGGATCTCGTTTAGAGACTTATTTTTTGAGATGATACACAGTAATCCAACACTAAATAAAACTCAAAAAATGAAGTTCCTGAAATCCAAACTTCGTGGAGAAGCGGAGAAGCTGATCAAACACCTTCCTGTGAGTGCTGAAAACTATGAATCATGCCTGGAGATAATCAAACATCGTTATGATAACAAGAGATTACTCTTCACCTCATACATAGATACACTTCTCAATCAACCCACAATAGACACACCGAGCTCAAACAATCTGAGGAAGCTGCATGATACGACGAGAGAGTGCTTAAGTGCCCTGGAAAATATTAACATCGACATTCCTTCATGGGGACCACTTATTGTACACCTACTAGCGTCGAAACTGGATGACGTCACTTATGGAGACTACGTTCAAACCGTGAAACATTCAAGAGAACTTCCAGACCTCAACGAGTTCATGGAGTTCCTGGAGTTGAAGTTCATGACGCTAGAAACATCTAGAAACAAAAAGAGCGGTCAAAAACAAAATAACTCATCAAGCATTCAACATAAAAATTATAATAATTACAAGTCAATGAACTATAACAATGCAGGAAAGGGTACAAAAACTTACCATGCATCGATTCATAAGTGTCCGCTCTGCAAAAATGAACATACGCTGAGGCAGTGTCCTCTATTTTTAGACATGGATGTCGCAACGCGAACCAAAACAACAAACAGTTTGAACTTATGCAAAAATTGTTTGTTTAGTCACGGAGGAGATAAATGTACCTCAACGAAAAGATGCCGCACCTGTAACAATAACCATCACTCTCTACTGCATGAGAACAAACCCAGACAACAACATTCAACTTCATCTACCTCAACGGCAGCTGAAAGAGTATCTAATCACGTCAACGGTGAACAAGAGATACTCTTAACTACACTTCAACTTAGAGTCAAGAACAGAGAAGGGGATTACGTCATCCTTCGAGCGTTGCTTGATCAAGGCTCTCAAGTAACGTTGATTACAGAAAACGCAGCCCAACGATTGTGAAGGGTTCGCAAGTAAACACAAGATGGTTCCATACGAGACTGTTTTATTAATACATAAAATGCTGGTGGTTCACAAATAATTAGCAATCATCTACCCTCATGTAACTCAATACATTACATTTCCCCCCTCTTAAAAAAAAACAATTTTACTTAAAAAAAAATAGGTTACAAACTTTAAACTTATTGCTAAATCCCATTTTAGTATTTAGGAGACATAGGTAGATCAATAAGCTAATTAAAATAACTTTTATTAACCAACATAATATTATCTCTAGGGACACGCTTAGTTTTACATAAATGATATACGAGTACTCTTTATTTAAGTAGTACCCCAATAAAGAATAAAGATTATACTTGAAAGTTTACTAGAACAAAAATAACTATAACTAATTATTGTCGTTATAATTTCTACCGAACGACTTATACATCAAATTAAAGAAAAAAAATTTATTCTGAATCATCATTAGATGTCTGTTTCTTACGCGGCTTTGTATTGACCCAATCGTCATTGTTGGTTCGTACCGAACTGTTTATAGCGGTGAGTGCCGTGGGTGTGTTCTGAGCTGAGCTCCAGGAATCAGCTACGGGAGTCTTTGGAGACCCACCCACACAAACATTCTCGGTCTCATCTCCGTTTTGGTCTAAGTTCTCACTATGTACGTTAGGTACAGGGTATTTACTGGATTTTCTTACCGGTATTATTTGATCAATATGTTTACGTTGTTCACCATCCTCGCATTGTACCCTGTACGTAACGGCACCCGTCCTCTCCGTTATCTTACCTTCCTTCCACGTCGGCCCATACTTTGAATAGTTTCTTACTAATACCGCGTCGTCCGGTCGCACCTCTCTCCACGTGCCCCCTGCATTCGCTGTCTGGGCTCGTTGAGCCGTCTCCACCACCTCGGCCGTGTCCACCCGCAATAGGTCCAGCCGCATGCGCAGCCGCCGCCCCAGCATGGCCACCGCCGGCTCTCTCTGGGTGGTGGCGTGCACCGTATTACGATAATTTAATAAGAAATTAGACAATTCTTTTTCAATGTCGTTACCTTGAGCGACTGCCTTCTTCATTACCTTCTTGAATGTTTTCACTGCGTTCTCCGCGGCGCCATTACTAGCCGGGTGGTAGGAAGGAGCGAGAATATGCTTGATGCCATTGCAACGCAAAAAACATTCAAAATCCGCCGATCGAAATGGCGGTCCCCCGTCCGTGACCAGCTGTTTCGGCAGTCCGAAGCGAGCGAACATTTCCCGCAGCTTACTAACGACTAGCTTTGCCGACGTACCTTTGGACATCGTATAAATCTCCATCCATTTCGAGTGCGCGTCGACTACTACGAGATAATACTTACCGGCGTACTGCAGGAAATCAGCGTGCAGCCTCGTCCACGGCTCCCGCGGCCACGGGTGTGGCGCGGGCGGCGCGTGCGGCGGCGCGTCGCGCTGCTGGCGGCACGCGTCACATCGCCGCGCGCACTCTTCGATATCGTGGTCGATGTTGGGCCACCAGACGTAGTTACGCGCCGTTTGCTTCATACGAACTACGCCCATGTGTCCCGTGTGTATTTCGTCGAGAATGTTCTTTCTCAGTGTTACCGGTATAACGATCCGGTAACCCCATAGTATGCAGCCCCTATCTACATACAAATTATCACGTCGGTGAAAGAAACTGTTTTCCTCCCCCGATTCGACGTGAGCGGGCCAGCCGCTCATAATATACCCATAAATTTTACAAAGAACCCTATCCTTTTTCAACTCTTTGGCCACATCCGTGTGACACACTGGAAAATTATCTTCGATGAAATGTAAATATGCGGCTTCCTCGAGCGGCTCGCACTCATTCTGTCGTTTTATCAGAGGTAAGCGGGACAAGCAGTCTGCATTACCGTTTTCGCCCGTCGACACGAACACGATGTCAAAGTCGTATGCCGCCAGCCGCACGGCGTACCGCTGCAAGCGACTGGCCGCCGTCTGCGGAATTCCCTTTTTCGGTCCGAATATGTAGCTCAAAGGCTTGTGGTCGCTGCGTAAAATAAAGTGCCTACCATACAGGTACTGGTGGTGCCGCGTAACTCCGTACACGATGGCGAGCGCCTCCTTGTCGAGCTGACTGTAGTCGCGCTCGGCCCGGGTGAGCGAGCGCGACGCACAGCACACGATGCGCTCGCTGCCGTCGGGGTACCGGTGCGAGAGCACGGCCCCCAGCCCGTACGAGCTGCTGTCCACCGCCAGGATCAACGGGAGGCCCGGCTCGTAGTGCGCCAGGACCGGGTCGCTAGATAACGCCGCCTTTATCTGTTCGAATGCTATTTTACATCCCTCAGTCCACACCCACGTCACACCTTTCTTTAGTAACGCGTACAGAGGTTGGAGAATGGCACTAATATTAGGTACAAAACGTGCATAGTAATTAATAAAACCTAGTGCCGCTCTCAGCTGAGACACGTTCTCAGGAGCGGGCATGAGTCTAATAGCTTTTACCTTATTGTGATCAGTGTGTAATCCATCTTTATTTATTCGGTAGCCGAGATAACATACTTCATCTTTAAAGAATTCACACTTTTCAAATTTAACCGTGAGACCGGCCTCCTTTAATCGCGTTAGAACAGCCCTTAAGTTATTTAAATGCTCATCTCTATTACGGCCCGTAACGCAAATGTCATCAATAAATGCTACACATCGTATTCCCGTAAGTGTTTCCTCTATGAGTTTTTGAAATATTTCCGGTAAGCATTTTAAACCGAAGGGCGCTCTGCGATAAACAAAAATACCTACATGGGTTGTAATAGCTGTTATGTGTCGTGACGATTCATCTAATAACAACTGCATATACGCGTGCTTCAAATCTATCTTAGAATATTGTTCCCCGCCACTTAACGCTGCGAATAACTGTTCGATACGTGGTAAAGGATAATGAAAATCTTTCAATACTTTATTTACTGTCACCTTATAGTCCCCGCACAGACGTATCGAGCCGTCCGGTTTAATAACGGGGACAATGGGCGTACCGTAATCAGATCTTTCTACCTTATCAATAATTTGTTCCCGTTGAAGACGTTCGATCTCTAACTCCACAGGTACTCGCAACGCCAGTGGTAAGGGGCGAGCCTTGCAAAATATCGGTGTGTCATCTTTTAAATATAATTTAATCTTTTGCTTGAATGTACCAATCTTGTCAGAAAAAACTTCAGGAAATTCATTTCTCAACTGCCCGACTATCGAGTCAACCCCGTTATTATGCAAAGGCTGCATATGAAATAAATGTATCGATTGCAAGCGTAATTCCCGCATCCATCGACGTCCGAGCAACGGCGGGCCGCCGCGCTCAATGATAAATAGCGGCAACGTCGCGCGCGCCGCTCGACTGTCGCTGACGTCAGCCTGCACCTGCACTTCTATGCGACCGATAGGTACGATCGCCTCGCCGGTGTACGATTGTAATTTAATGTTATCGCGCGTGATGGGCACATGAGAAAAATATTTATCATAAAAAGATTTCGACACCGCCGATATCTTGCTTCCAGTATCGATCTCAAACAATACTTTTCTACCGTTAATTAGCAAATTACAATGATAAGGACCATCCTTTACGTTTTTGACACACAAGCTTTGCAAATTATACAATCCATCATACCCTTCCTCCTCGGTATCCGATTCACTTTCGATATAGTTTTGGTACCTCGATCTCACGCCGTATTTAGCACTTTTATTACAAGCCGCACTCAAATGCCCTTTCACTTTACACTTATCACACACATACGATTTGTACCGACACTTGTTAGGCGCGTGCCCTTCCCGGGAGCACCGCCAACAGGGCGAGGCGCGCGAAGACCCGGCCGGTGCTGCGGCGCGCGGAGCGCCCGCGGCCACCCGGTGCAGGTTGGTGCTGCCCTCGCCTACCGTGAGTCCCGCAGGGCCGGCCGCCGCCCACGGCGCGGCTCCGGCGCGCGCCACGGCCTCCGCCGCGTGCCGCTCGGCCGCCTCCAGCGCCAGCGCCAGCTCCACTGCCTTCTTGTAATCGAGCTCTGGTTCCGCGAACAGCCGGGATCGCATTTCCTCACTGTGTAGCCCCGAAACGAATTGGTCGCGAATGTTTTCCTCCAGGTTGTTGCCGAAGTTGCAGTGAGCAGCCAGGTGCTTCAAATTCTGGAGGAATGTTCCGATCGATTCGCCTTCGCCTTGTCTACACTGTCTAAAGGTGTAACGCTCGGCTATCTCGGAGCGCTTCGGTTCCAGATGGTTCTTGACGAGGTTTACTAATTCCGTAAAAGACTTTTCTTCGGGGTGCTTGGGTGAGCACAGGTCGCACATGAGTCCATAAGTAGCCGATCCGACATGGGTTAGCAACGTGGCCACGCGCAACTCCTTTTTTATATCGTTCAATAAAATGAATTGTTCGATTAACCGCACATAAGCCGACCAGTTCCGGGCCCCGTCGAGGTCAAATTCATGCACTTTCCCGAATGGCATCGCGAATTTAAACCCAAAAATCGTCGCCACTGAAGGGTTCGCAAGTAAACACAAGATGGTTCCATACGAGACTGTTTTATTAATACATAAAATGCTGGTGGTTCACAAATAATTAGCAATCATCTACCCTCATGTAACTCAATACATTACAGATTGAACATACCCCGAAGCAAGATGAACGCCTCGGTCACGGGCGTCGGTACCACAATGGGTACTAGCAAAGGGATGATAAAACTGGAATGTAAATCTATCCATTCAGATTATACATTCCACACGCAAGCATTGGTTATGCGTAAACTAATCAACAATCTGCCAAACTCAAACATTAACACAACCAGCTGGACACACTTAAACAACATTAAGCTAGCAGATCCAGATTTTAACATCTCAGGCCCCATTGATTTACTGCTGGGAGCAGATATTTACTCTGAGGTCATCCTAGATGGTGTACTCAAGGGCAGCGAGGACTCGCCAGTAGCTCAGCAAACTAAGCTAGGCTGGATACTGTGCGGAGCAACAAAACAATTTAACTGCCTAGTTACCCTACGAGAACTAGAAAACATCTCAAAGTTCTGGGAGACGGAAGAACTGCCTTCTGAACCTGAAACAACAACAACTGACGCATACTGTGAAAAATACTACACAGAAACGATAGAAAGAACAAACAGTGGCCAATATGTGGTGAAGATGCCCATGAAGCCTGACTACAAACAAAGCCTCGGGAGCTCGAAGCCTCAAGCTACAGCACAATTTCTTCAACTAGAAAAGAAAATGGCGAGACAAGAACACTTCGCTTCCCTGTACAGACAATTCATTCGAGACTACATCGAATTAGGTCACATGAAACCAGCGACTGAACCCGATAGTCAAGGGCAAGTGTATCTACCACATCATGGTGTATTAAGGGAGAGCTCAACAACAACGAAACTACGAGCGGTTTTTAACGCGTCTATGAAAACCGACTCTGGGTACAGCCTCAACGATCTCATGGAAAAAGGACCCAACCTTCAAAAGGACATTTTATCCCTGATCCTTAAATGGCGAAGCTATAAATATGTTCTAACGGCGGACATCGAGAAAATGTATCGTCAAATCCTTATCCATCCAGACCAACAATCTCTTCAGAACATTGTGTGGAGAGAGACTCCTAGAGAACCGCTGAGAGAAATGCAGCTATGTACGCTCACCTACGGAACCAAGGCTGCACCATTCATCGCGATACGCACGCTGCAACAACTGGCTAGTGACGAAGGCAACGCTTTCCCCCTAGCTCGAACGGCGCTACAAAACGATTTTTATATGGATGACGTCATCACAGGTCACCATACCCTAGAAACAACAAAACTACTCCAGAAGCAACTGTACGAACTACTAAAAAAGGGTGGTTTTATTTTAAGAAAATGGGCCACCAATGAACCATCTATTCTCAAAGAACCACAAGAAAAAGAGAAAAGTCAAACCAACTTATTTAACTTCAAACAAGAAGAATTTAGCAAGACGCTCGGACTCGTATGGAATAACGGAAGCGATACATTTCATTTCATTAGCGAAAAACCTAACAACAACAAAAATGAACCATACACTAAACGGAGGCTGCTGTCAGAGATAAGCAAGATCTACGATCCACTTGGCTGGCTGGCCCCAATAACTATTCAAGCTAAACGGATTTTTCAAAAATTATGGTCTGAAACCTATAAAAACATTGGATGGGATGGAAAAGTTCCGGACGCCATAGAAAGAGAATGGATAACAATTAAATCCGATTTACAAATTATAAACAACATCATTTTACCCAGATGGATAAAAAGCAATAACAATAAGGCGATCGAATTGCAAGCCTTCTGTGACGCAAGCGAGCAAGCCTACGCGTGCGTCATCTACAGCCGAACAACGTCACCGACCGGAACATATGAAACTACGCTACTCGCATCAAAAACTAAAGTTGCACCCATTAAACAGAAAACAACTATACCAAGATTGGAATTGTGTGCCGCATTATTACTTGCTAAACTACTAGATAAAGTTACTAAGATCCTTAAGAACTATGACCTGAAGATATCGTGCTGGACCGACTCTCAAGTAGTATTAGCATGGCTGCAAGGAAATCAAACAAAATACGATAAATATATCACTAACAGAACAACACAAATAACAAGTATTGTTCCCGCAATATACTGGGGTTATGTGAAAAGCAACGAAAACCCTGCGGACTGCGCTACTCGAGGACTATTGCCATCAAAGCTTGTGGGCTTTTCTCTGTGGTGGGAAGGACCTCAATGGCTTAAAGAACAACAACAACGACCCCCTTCAAAAGAAACCTATACTAAAACAACGATCAACATCGATCAACCAATGTGAAGCGATAGCGATAACAACGAAGTACATTGGAGTTAACTTTGAGAAAAATACATATATAGAAATAGAAGAGATCGATCTACAACAATGTAACGCAATGACAATGGACGACTACATCTGCCACGCCTACATGCCAATTAAAAACTTAAACGGAGCAACAGCCTCCTGCGAAGCAAAAATGCTGAGTAGAAATGTAAACAATATAACCTGTGATTGGATACCGAGACAATGTACGGACCAATGGATAAAGTTACATAGTTCCAACATATGGTTATGTAACTGCATCAACGAGTGTGCGATTCGTACGGTATGCGAGAATCAAATAACAACAACAATGATAACGAAGACAGGACTAATTTCATTGGGTCAGGACTGTATAATGCAACACGAGACGGACACTATATACTCATATAACATCCTTAGCAGCAAAACGAATATTGGAACGTCATTACAGACACCTACCGTGGGCTTACCTAACGAGTTTTGGAATACTTTCAACAATTTTAAAGCTGTTATTCCAAAATTGAACTTAAATAAGGAACATGCATCCATTGACGAGCAGATAGCCATGCAGAAGGAACGAGAGAGCCTGCCTAACGACTTGAGCATTCACGACGTCAGCAACTACTTGATAAGCTCTTTGCTGGTGGGAGGAATCGCCGTTGCTATTGTGATCTGGCGAATAAGAAGATGCATGCCTGCGTGTAAGAAAAACAACACCTGCATTACAAGTGAACCTGCACCTAAAATAAAAGAAGACGTAGGACTACAGGAGATAACTACCTACACGGAAATAGGAGAACGGCCGGCGAGGAACAAGACTCCACCGCAAACAGCTGTTCGATCGAGTTTCAAACTCTAATAACAAATACTTCATGACGTTGTATTTTTATGCTTAACTTTTGTTTGTATTGCTTTTATATACCTTTATTTAAATTTAACTTTTATTTACTACTTTTGTAACCTTTAACTTAACTTTTGTAACATTTAAATTTTAACTTTACAAATGTATTGTACCTAACTTTGGTTGTCTGAGTTCGTTTCCTTGTCCCTCGGGAGCATGTACGAGCCAAAAATGCTCATACAGCACTTAACATGCATTACATGCTTAACTTTATACTTTATAACTATACACTTTAGTCGTCACCTAATTACCGGCACGCGCGGACCTACTGACTCAGGCGACCAAACATAAACAGTGGGTCAATAAACTAACTTAACATAACTACGCGTCCGTGTATCACTTCATCTCCCATAACCAACGAGTAATAACCGGGTACCGTCTACACAACACGGCGGCCCCAACACAATGCCTGTATATAGAAAAGACATCTCAAACAAAATATGTGTTCCACCGCCGGCTTGCCCTCTGTTCTCTTTTCAAACTAGAAGCCTCGTTTGCACACTTGCCATAGAGTAACTTTGTATATGACACTTGACGAACCAAGACTGCAAGCCTAGCACCGTGTTCCCTCGTAGGACACGCGCTTTTTAAAATTTTAAAATTTATTGGTAAAATCAGGAACTCGTCTCTAGGGATTAGACTGTCTCGGTCTAGTTGAAATGTGTAGCCTGTGTAGGGTAGACGCAGTGATGCTAGATTAGTGCATGCGAAGACACGATTTTAGCGCGCCCCCCCGATCCTCGCGCCCTAGGCTGCAGCCTAATTAGCCTAAGGGTTAATCAGGCCCTGCATTTAATTTTTGTGTGTGTGTGTGTGTGTGAGAGAGAGAGAGTGAGTGTAATTACTTACTTGTATAACTTACTAGAATAGATATCAAAATCTGTGCCGCAGTCAATGCAATCCGCAAAGGAGGCCTAGACCTCCTCAAGAGTAGAGACCCGTGCTCAGTAATGGGCCCTAAGTATAATATACGCCCCAACTTAAAGTCACTAACGGTTACTTTAATCGCTGCTTAGTGAAGAATGCCCATACAAAATCTGTACTAAGAAGAGATTTAAATACCCGTTAGTGACTCTGAGTTGGGGTTATAAATAAGTTAAGTATAACTGACTCACCGGCAAGATGTAGCGGCGTCGAGTTCCTGCCGTGCGCGTCTCTGCAGTTCACATTTTGCGGTGTGATCAATTTCCTGAAACATAACTAGTTTGTACTATGTTGTCGAATGTCAAATGTCAATTTAAAGGATTTCTTTTACGACAATTTTTAACAGACTTCAAAAAAGGAGGAAGTATTCAATTCGACTGTATTTTTTATGTTTGTTACCTCAAAACTTTCGACTGAGTGAACTGATTTTGATGATTCTTTTTTTAATCGAAAGCTGGTGCTTGTCATGTGGTCCCACTTCAATTTGAGCGAGATCTGACGGGTAGTTTTTTAGTTATCCCTAAATTTAAAGTCGGTTATTTTTTGTCAAGTATTATAAAGAATCCTGTGTCATATCATTTCATAATTTGACGTAAATCAAAGATTTTTAGTATTTATTATCAGTATTCCAACTTGTAAAATATTAAGTAAGAATGGTTTTAGATTTTGAGGACCCTCCCTCCCCCTCGGAATCCTTAGGTATTTATCAATAATAGCTGACCCGGCGAACTTCGTATCGCCTAACAAACTATTTTTTTTTTCTAAAATAAAAGTAGCCTAAGTTACTCTTTGTCACATCAGCTATCTGCCAGTGAAAGTCCCGTCAAAATCATTCCAACCATTTCAGAGATTAGCCGGAACAAACAGACAGATAGACAGACAGATAGACAAAAATAGTAAAAAATGTTGTTTTGGTGTATGTACCGTGTATACATACATGCACTTAGTTATTTTAATATTACAAACTGACACTCCAATTTTATTTATTTGTATAGAGTATAGATGTATAGATGAATGGCCCCTGTGTGTGTATGTGTGTGTGTCGCCTCACCTAGCCCTGGCGAGGTCCCCCCGCTTGGCGGCGTCGAGCAGCGCGGCGTCCCCGCGCAGCGCGTCCGCCGTGTCGCCGTCGCCCGCGCGCACCAGCTGCAGCGGCGTCAGCCCGTCGCGGTTGCGCCGCGTCGGGTCCGCGCCGTGCTGCGTCATACGTTTACATTGGTTCATTGTAGAGAGGTGGAGTGTACGATGGTGTACGGATATTGTGGTTGTGGTGTGGCTAAAATCTATGAAGTCCGGTTTAGACGCATTAAGTAGGTAGTTTAGCGTCCAAACGTAATCATTTAGTAAAGCTCTTTAGTTCATACAATTCTTCTCAACCTATTATAGTATAATTACTTAAGCATTTTACTAAATTTTAACAAAAAAGTGCCTGTCCAAACGTGTTAAGTGACAAGCCCCGCCCACCTACTTAACAGAAAATAGAAAAATTTCTAAATTACTTGTTTACTTGCGTACTAAATTTTAACTAATAAATTGTCCGTTTACACGTATAATTTACTTAAAATTAAGTTAAAATTTATTTTATTTATTTTATTTTTTAATATTTGGAAAACTTACAGCTAATACATTGAGTAATAACCTAGTGACAAAATAGTGAGTGAAGGCCATTTACAAATTTTCACATCTAACATAATAGAGTAAACTAACAGACACACATTTCAAAAGTTGATATAATTATGTTACAGGTGTGGTAGTGTAACAAAAAAAAAGTATATACAAACAATAGAAACAAAATATTAAAAACATTCTAAATTAAAAAACTTCTTAGTAAGTGTGCGTTTAAGTTGAGCGTCGTTGGTGAAAAATAAATCAATGTCTACATTCCACACGGTTTCATTGAATAGGTTACAAGAACGCACTAAGAATGAATTTCGCCTGTATTTATTTTTAGCTGCCGGTACTGATAAAAGGGTTGGCTTACGAATATTACGTGAGTATACTCTAAGATCCAGTTTGCTTAATAACTCAGGACAATCAATCATACCCTTCGCTAATTTAAATAAAAATGACAAATCTGCGATATTTCTTCGCACATATAAAGGAAGAATGTGAAAGTTTTTACAACGCAGGTTATAATTAGAAAATATTCTTTTTGCTTTAAACTGTATGAAACGGAGAAAACGTTTTTGAATGCGCTCGATTCTATCTATATAAATATTGTACTGTGGGTTCCAAATCTGTGAAGCATATTCCAAGTGACTGCGAACAAAGGCACAGTAAAGTATTTTAAACGTTTTTATGTTTTTAAAATCTGCTGAGTATCTAAGTATAAATCCAAGGGCCCTATTTGCTTTGGTTATCATTTGATCAATGTGCACGTCAAAGAGTAATTTGGAGTCAAAAGTAACACCTAAGTCTCTTATAGTGTTTACTCTAGTAATATAAGTATCGTTAAGTTTATAACTATAAGTAATGGGGTTAGGTTGACGTGTATATGAACAGATAAAACATTTAGATACGTTTAGCTCAAGTTTATTAGAGATACAGTAAATTTCTAAGTTATGAAGATCCTGCTGAAGAGTGCAACATGTTGCTACGTCAAAGATAGGGCAAAGAATCTTCATGTCATCTGCATAAAGAATAACCTTAGAACTTTTGAAGCATAAGTCAATATCGTTAATGAATATTGCAAATAGCAGGGGACCTAACAGGGACCCTTGGGGCACACCTGATGGTATTTGTATTGCTGAAGATCTGTACCCATTAAGCACTACCATTTGACTACGGTTTTCAACATAAGACGTAAACCACCGGAACAAGTCACCTCTGATACCAATTAAAAATAATTTCTTCAACAGAATAATGTGATCAATTCTGTCAAAAGCTTTACTATAATCTGTATATACTACGTCTACTTGTGCTGGCTTAGACATAAATTTACTTATAAAGTCTGAACAAACGACAAGATTTGAGACAGTTGATCTGTTTCTCAAAAATCCATGCTGAGATTCAGTAAACGTATTTCGGAGGCATGAGTAAACCTGATTATAAATAACCCTCTCAAGCACTTTAGCGAATAAACACAACTTTGAAATAGGACGGTAATTATGTACTTCATCTTTGGGCCCTTTTTTATGTATTGGGGTAATAAACGCACTTTTCCAGATGTTAGGGATTACACCTTCTCGGATGGAGCGACGAAACAGAATACTCAAAGGTATGGTAAGAGAATCGGCGCAACGAGTGATAAAAATGGCCGGGATACCGTCAGGCCCAGCCGATTTACGAAGGTCCAAGGATTTAAGTATTTTAGAAATCTCTGCCTCTCGAATGTCCACGGAACTGAGATTAATGGAAGAGTCACTATCAGTCAGATTATTAAAATTGTGTTGATTCGTGTTATTTCTGTGAAGAAAATTATCATTGAAAAACTGGTTAAACATTTCGCAAATGATTTCACCTTTTTCTGATGATCGTCCATCGTATTTTATAGTCGCTGGATATGAATTTAAGGCCTTCTTACTTTTGACATAGTTCCAAAAAGTTTTCGGTGAGTTTTTAATGTTATTTTCTACCAGTTGTATATATTCGTTATACATAGCATTTTCAAGAATTTTGGCCCTGTCTCGCAGTATAATAAAAGATTTAAGATCCGACAGGTTGCCATATTTTTTATATTTCGTATGATATTTAAATTTTTCTTTTAGTGTTTTTATCAGCTTTAGTTAACTATAATACGTGTAAACCGAACAAGATAGCCGCGTTGAGTCCGCACCGTGCAGCCGACAACGTAGATAGATAGGTACGTTTACCTTGGTTGGGTTGTCGAGAGATGGAGTGTGCGATACGGTAGCGTGCAATGGTGAATGGTGGTACGGTTACTTTGGTTTTGCTGGGAGATGGATAATTGCACACCAATTATCTATGGATACTGTAATTGTGGTATGGCAGTAGCACAGATTACTCCCAATATTATAGATACCGCATAAGTGAAATTTGTTTAGAGTTTGAACTCACTAAGGCGGAAGGCGCGGCTTGCGGGGGACAAAAAAATGCGTTGTGATTGGCTATTTGTAATTCATACTTGGACTTGACGGGTCAGTATTGGTCGACACTATTGTCGTGAACGTGCAAATGCACGTACGTGTTGGTGCGCGTCAGTTGCCTTGTATGCGGTATCTATTGGGGGTAATCTGTGGGCACTAGTGTCACATTAGTATGACATTTGTTTAACAATAGTATGACATTTGTTCGACAATAGTATGATAGCTTTTTGACAGTAGTATGATAGTTATTTGACAGTTGTGTGATTTATTTATATATTTCATAGTTTTAATATTTATGTGATAGTCATAATTAAGATAAAAATAATAATATGACAACTTTTATTGGCGGCATAAATGATTCGACGGCGATATCCGGTTCATCCTTGAAAAAATTGAAAAAGGCTAGTCGTATACAAAAATCTTCTACTGTATGTGTATGTAGTACTACCTTGAGCAACAGCCGCACTATGTCCGCCTTGCCCTTAGCGGCGGCCTCGTGCAGCGGGGTGAAACGCCACAGGTCGGCGGCGTTCACCCCCGCGCCCGCGCCCACCAGCAGCTCCGTCACCTCGTAGTGCCCGTACGAACACGCGTTGTGCAGCGGGACCAGCCCCCTGGTGAGAGGAATGTTAGCGTGCTATTATATATATAATTACAGTCTCATTACATCACAAATTACAGATAAGTATATCCTCTTTGTATAACTATTGTGAATATCAGTATGGTAATTAACTTATGTACAGTGCCACCAACTTATCTGTGAATTGACGGAGGGCGCTGTCGGATGCATTGGACCAATCATTGGACGCAATTCGAGACGTAGTAAATGTCAATGAATGAACACAAAGAACTTATGAATGGGGCGGCATTAGTTCCAATTTTCGCCATTTCACAGATAACTTGGTGGCACTGTAGCCTACTGTCATCAGTCTCCGTCAAGCATATTGATGTATTGAGTCAACGTCAGTATTGATGATATTGATATTGATTACATTAGAGCAAATACAAAGAGCATCGAACGCGATTAATTTGTCTTTCGACATTTGGCCTGAACGGTCGGTTGCAAAAGTCATGTCTCTCTAGAAGTTAGCTATATTAGAACCTAATTTTAGTAATAACATTATCTTGTGGAAGTGTAATGACGTAATGAACGTAATGAACTGTTGCCAGTTGGCTACGATATTATTGATTGTATATTTTTCTCTTTGCGCAATGAACTGTTGCCAGTTGGCTACGATATTATTAATTGTATATTTTTCTCTTTGCGCAATGAACTGTTGCCAGCTGGCTACGATATTATTAATTGTATATTTTTCTCTTTGCGCAATGAACTGTTGCCAGTTGGCTACGATATTATTAATTGTATATTTTTCTCTTTGCGCAATGAACTGGTGCCAGTTGGCTACAATATTATTAATTGTGTATTTTTCTCTTTGCGCAATGAACTGTTGCCAGTTGGCTTCGAAATTATTAATTGCATATTTTTCTCTTTCTTTTCTCTTCTTGCTCAGCAATGTGTCAATCGATGATGCCTTTGGTGTTACTGGTGTCCAAGGTCGACTGGCGTCATAAATCACTTACCATCAGGTGGATCGTCTGTTCATTTGTCAACTTCTAAAAACAACAATAATATTTTTTCTAAAAAAAACAGACTTCAAAATTTGGGATAACACAAAAACTACTAGTCAGATTTCGCTCAAATTTTAATGGCACCACATGACAAGCACCAGCTTTCGAATAAAAAAAGAATCATCAAAATCGGTACACCCAGTAAAATGTTATGATGTAATACAGAGAAAAATACAGTCGAATTGAGAGTCCTTTTCTTGAAGTCGGTTAAAAAAGCTAAACAACAACAAAAAAACTAAAACTATTACCCTGTCGATTAGTCATTAATTAGTCATTAATTTGTTGACGTCAACCATTGAACTATTATTACTAGCGCGTCAACGTGTTTTTTTTTCTTAATTCAAACAAAATTTCCATGAGTGCAAAAAAAATTGTTTCTCTGGTATTACCTACTTACAATGTTCTACGTCAGGGCAAGAGCTTTTTGTTACATAATTCATCTATACTAATATATAAAGAGGAAAGATTTGATTTTTTGTTTGCATTGAATAGGCTCCGAAACTACTGAACCGATTTCAAAAATTCTTTCACTGTTGGGAAGCTACACTATCCCCAAGTAACATAGGCTATATTATATTTTCAAAAAAATTAGGGATCCTTAATAAAACTCCAATAAGTTGTAAAAAAATAAGAAAACCGAAGCAAAGCGAGGGCGGTTACTCGTGTAAACATAATTTTGTGTTTTTTTAAGGTTAAAGACCAAGGCCACAGGTCATCAGAAGTAAACTTTAGCAGAAAACCTGTCACACACTCGTTCCAAGACTTCCAAGCCAAGAAAAATGGAGTCACTTTCTTTGTAAACTAATTTCCGCCCGCAGTTTTACCAACGGAACCGTGGTTTCATAAAACGAAATCACAAACATAAATATAAACATCCACAGCGTCCCAGAGAAACTTACAACGAGGGTAAAATATATCTTGATCCTAGACATCTGTACAACGGTAGGCGAGCGATGGAAACGCAAACATGTAAATACAATGTTCACGATTTTACAAATTTATTAAGTACTAAGATTTTAATGTACATTATCAGTAAACTGCCTGTTATTAAGAATTATATTATTTAAATTAGTTATTTGTTTTATAATTTTTGATGGATTGCCTGAATAATTGGCATATAAAATCACCAAAATTTTTATGACATAAAAAATGGCGCGATGGCGATTGGGAAGTTTAAACAAATACATTTGTTAGTAGTATCACATTGAAGTTAATAACCGATTTCGACGATCTGCATTCCGAGTTACGGTTTGTCGAATGACTTTTCGTTGTCAGTTTGATTCTTTCAATGTCAAACAGAAACTCACCCCTTGTCCTTCGCGTGAACATCAGCTCCCCGCTGCAGCAACAGTTGCGCGAGGGGTAGTCTGTTGTATCTGTAAACAATTGATTGCCATTGTTACATATGCTGTCATGAAACTTAGGTCATAACCTGTTGTAAGATGTACAAAACATCTGAGGAGCAAAATGCGGTTTAAGAATTGAGATCGCAACTATAACTCCCTCACTGCTGCTCTCGAATCTGAATTCACAATGAAATAGGCATATTGGTAAGATGGTAACTAATTGTAGAGTGCGGAGTGGCAGGCGTAGTGACAACTTTTTTCCGAAGGCTTCTTCACAATGTTTTCCGTCATTGAAAAAAACATAGAAATCATTGATTTGTACGCACAAACCGCTGACAATTAGACGTGCGTGAAGGATTCGACACGAATATGCCATAAACCTTTCAAATATTTACCAGCTACACCAACTTACCCGGCAGCGAAGTGCAGAGGCGTCGAATGCCGGCCGTCCACGTCTCGACAGTTGACGAGCCTCGGCCTGGCGTCCAGGATGGCGCGCGCCGTCTCCACGTCGCCAGTCCGGGCCGCTTCCAGTAGCCGGAGCGCTGCGGCGTTGGAACACGCATCTGGGGAGTTAAGGTTTCTTTCAAATCCACAACTCTAATACACCATAATTCAGACTCTGTGGCCCAGGCAGAAGTGATCTGAGTGCGTGTCCCGGTTGGGGGCTGTTTTATTTGTGTTGTCCATTCTGCATGTAACACAGGGTATCCTATGTGATGTCACGTATGTGTGAGTGTGTGTGTGTGTGTGTCCATGGTCTTCTAGAATTATTTTACAGCTTTACTTAAACTCGACCTCATAGCCCAGTAAGAGGCGACCAGGCTTTCGCTATGGTACGAGTATACCATACTTTGTAGCAGGTATCATAAGGTACCTATATAATAAAAAGAATAAGATGGCATCGCCTTTTGTCTTGACAAATTGTCTTGTCGCCTTTTGTCTTGAATAATACTTGTATTAGTCGAAGTACCTAGTAATGTTAATTTAAAATGATGAAGTAGTTTTGTTTAAAGTCATTAAACAATTTACGACTCATCAACGTTTTAATATGCAAAGTTGCAACTCGTAATAGAATAATTAATGATATTCTTAAATAATATTATTCATAATAAATCCATGATTTTGTTGTTGATAATAATAATGTCTTAAATTAAAATAATAAAAAAACTGTTTTATTTACACTAAACATAGTTAAGAATACTTGATTTATGTCACCTTTCATACAAAAAAAAAACAAGATCAAAATCGGTTGATCCGTTTGGGAGCTACGATGCCACAGACATACAAATCCACAGATACACACACACGTCAAACTTATAAGGGGCCGTCCATTAATCACGTGAGGCTTGAAAGGGGGGGGAGGGGTTTGACAAAAATCACGAAAATAGCACAAAGGGGGAGGGGGGTGTAGTAAGATATCACGTGTATTTAATTTTTCGTCAAACGCGCGATTTTTAAATAGAAAAGCAGCGTGTAGTGTGACTTTGACTTGCCGTTGCCAGGCAACGAACGAAGGCCTCACGCGCCGCCACTGACTGCCCGGCTCGACATGCAGTCGCCACTTCGCTAGGCTTCGAAGTATCGGCCTCTGGTATCGATACCGAGTGCTCGTGCGGTATCGAGGGTAAGGTATCGATACCCAAAAAGTATCGGCCCTAAAGTATCGATATTACTCAGTATCGAGTACTCACGAGGATCACATTACGAGCTAAAAAAAAGGTCATCGGCACTCAATTTCATATCACTTTCTTGAGAAAAAGAAGTACTGAGTATTATAAAAGTACTGCAAGATGCTTATCCAGTTATTATTATTGAAGAATGTCTTGCTAATCCGTAGTCCGAGGACAATACACAATAAATATGATCATGTACTAGTACATTTTTATGGCAATCAAAAACAACTTGCAACCTAGTCTAGACATTTTTATCATGGTCCTTAATTTCAGAATAAAATAAGATTATAGTTTATACTGTATATAAAGATAATATTCTAAAAAATTTAAGATTCTTTGTAGGTACTAAAAATACACGTGATGTTGGGGGAGGGGGGGGGGGGGGTAGTCTTAAACCTCACTACATATCACCAAGGGGGAGGGGGGGGGGGGTTAAAAAATGCTAAAAAAAGGTCACGTGATTAATGGACGGCCCCTAACACCCTTGTTTTTCCATCGGGGGCTAAAAATACTTGTTTAAGACGTTGGTTGATGTCGTCTGATCTGATCTACTGGATGACTTTTAACCCGAGGGCCCCGAACTGGCACACTCAAAGCAAATTCCCACATTACCCGAAACACGTATCGCTTTTACAAATTCAATTAATGATTGTCAAAATGCTAATAATGATATAATTTGTTGGCTCGTGGCTAGGGTTGCCAACATTTCTTCAGCGAAATATTACCATATGTTTTTTATATATTTTTCAGGCGACGCTATAAAAAATATAGTAGGTACCATGAAGCTAATATAGAGAGGAGACGGCCTAAGCAACTGTGCACTGTGACTCAACTGGGTCCTGACGTCATCACAGTAGGCGTGGCCTTAAGTCAGTCTACTGTCGGCGCCCGTCCTGTGCACAGCTTCACATTTTCAAAGAAAAGGATGAAGTGCTGTGTTTTATCGTGTAAAAACTACTCGGATAGACGTTCTGATGCTATGGATGGCATTTCATTTCATTTTTAAGTAATTTGATTCATAATTTATAAGAATAGGCAGAATAGTTCTAGAAAAATCACTAACGCCGATCTCGCCAAATAAAATTCTACTCGACATTAGATGGCGACACTTTGTGTCAAGAGAACTAAAAATGTATAGGTGCGTAGAGCTAAGTATTAGCATTATATTGATAATCATACGTACTGAAATTTGTCCTACATTCATTCCTATAGAGTTTTTCACCGCCAAAATATTATTTTTCTAGTTTTTATAATCATTTTGTAAACAGGCCGCCATCTATCGTCAACTATTTACAACAAATAAACATAACAAAAACACAGGGCCGTAATTAGAATCCAATTATTTTACCGAGTGTCCCATTGAATTAAAGTACTGCCTATACTCTGTTCATTATAGCTTGATTCTTTTTGTCTTGTGATGGGAAATGGGCATAGTATCTACGTAAGGCAAGGTACAAAAGGTTTAATTTTATATAATCTAAATTTTACTAACAAAAAATAACCGACTTCAAAGTCTCAAAAAGTACTTTTCAGATCTCTTTCAAATTTATGTGGGACCACATGACAAACACCTGCTTTCGATTAAAAAAAGAATCATTGAAATCGGTTGGCGTGATATTGAGTTATTCGTCAATTTATCGCGCACATCTTAACACAAATTTACGACTTATGTGGTTTTCTCACGGATGCCATTGTCAGATCTCAATAAAATATGTGTGGGACCACATGACAGCCACCAGCTTTCGATTAAAAAACAATCATCAAAATCGGTTCGCCCAGTCCAAAGTTCTGAGGTAACAAACATAAAAAAAACAGTCGAATTGAGAACCTCCTCCTTTTTTTGAAGTCGGTTAAAAAATTTATTATAATCACAAAATTGATACATTTGGTTACAATGACGTTAGGGATATCATTATTGATTGCTATAACCAATAAAGTATACTATTGACGTGCGTGCATTTCTATGTAAAAAAAATATGAAACTTTATGCCCGTGATCTCGATGACCGCTGTCAAAAGAATAATGCCATAATGAACAGAGTATAATTTATTTAATTACGTGAACGGGAGTAGGTAAAATCAGTTTTTTTTAAGTTTAACATTGTATACAATCTTTATAAGTCTTACGCTTCCCGCCCACGTCAGTCTTTTTGTAGGAACGATAATCGGGCCGATTTTTTCTTCCATATTATTTCTGACCGACTTTTTGACCGACTATTGCTATCAGTACGTTCTATTTTTCTCCTACAAAAAAGCGGTCACCGATTATCGGACGTGTGCGGGAAGCGTTACGCTTCCCGCCCACGTCCGACTTTTTGTAGGACCGATAATCGGGCCGATTTTTCCTCAGATTCTTATGACCGATTTTGTGGCCGACTCGCTATTCGACCACGACCGATATCGGTGACCGATTTTTTTTGTAGGAGAAATAGAGCGTACTGGTCACTATAAAGTGAGATATTATTATTTACATGATGGTCCTACTACATACCACATTGTTTTAAAAAAAACCTTAAGAAGCTTTTTCAATATTTATTTATACAATATTTTGAATAAAATTAAATCTGATATAAAATTTAGTCTAAAACGATTGATCTTAAGATTGGCTTAATGATCTATCTTTATTTAGAAACCCACTGAATTAAGCTTGTCGATAGTTTATATAACCATATTTAAAATATTTTATTTGATTCTGGATCGATACGAAACATCATATTAAATTATACGGTATATCTACATAAAATTACATCTTTTATTTATTACCATACTAGCTTTTGCCCGCAGCTTCGCCCGCGGTAGAAATCAATTTTTTACAAATCCTAATTACTTTTACTTAGTTTGATTTAGTTGCCTATGACTTAAGTAAACATGTATCATTTGATAGCGTGATTCAGAACTTGCAAATGAATTTCACTAACGCCATATATTAACAACGTCTGGAACTAAATATCTAACAACTAACAAAACGTCGATCTTCCCATGGCCTGGGGATGTTTTACCGCGGTAAAAAGTAGCCTACGTTACTCTCCATCCGTATCGATCCAGAGTATTGATACAAGGCACCTAGATCGAACATCCCTATGTCGGTGAGTCGGTGAGAACCGAACGTTCCATTTTTCACCGATATCGGTCGGAATGCACCGATTTTATTTCTGACCGACTTGTTGAAGGACGTGTGCGTTGCACTATTGCTATCAGTACGTTCTATTTTTCACCTACAAAAAGCGGTCACCGATTATCGGACGTGGGCGGGAAGCCTTAAACAAACTAACGCCCCAACTCAGAGTCACTAACGGTTACTTAAATCGCTCCTTAGTACATAATTTGTGTGGTGATTCTATACTAAGGAGCGATAAGTAAGTGACTCTGAGTTGGGACGTAAGCCATTTAAAAATAAGAAAACCGGGCAGGTGCGTGTCAGGCCACGCCCAATGTAGGGTTCCAAAGTAGTAAGTTCATCGACTATTGCTCATTAACTACTTATGCTAACATACTCGTAGCCATGATAGTTTTCCTTGTAATTTCATCATATTATAACCTATTTTTGAGAATTTTTTCACTTGTCTAAATTATGTCCAATGAGGTGGTATGAATATTCTGAGTACGTCCCTGTTACATCCTACATTTATTGACATCTAGTGTGAGATAGTTAAACTACGTAATAAAATCGATATAGAACGAAGCGAGTAGTTTTGCTATTGATCGATAGATGGAAAATAAAGAAGTGGGCGGGATTTGGTGGGTTGGAGGGGGTGCCCTCGCCCCGCAAAGTGTCACGCGTTCTTGCATAAGAAAATCTACATACAACGTCTCCTCTCTTTAATAGCTTCATGGTAGGTACACTTAAAAAAATAGTATTTTACGGAAAATGCAAAAAGTAGACGAAGATAATATATTTGTTACTTATTTATTTTTATAAAAAACTATATTTATTTGCACTTCTTGCATTTTTAACAATTTTTTGTGTTAGAAACAATAAATCATAAGCTTTATTACATTCAATTTTTAAATTAATGTAAATCAAAAGCTCATTTTTTATTGTTTAATTTATTTATTTGTTTAATTAAAAAAAAAAAAAAAACTAAAAACCCGACTGCGTAAAAAAACTAAAAAGAAATAACAAGCCCAGTAGTTCAGAATGTTGTTAAAAGTAATACTGAACAACTACACCATTTCATTTCGCTAGCAATATGGCAACATTAAAAAAAATTACTTTAGTAAAAAAGCAGCGAAAATCCTTCATACTAATTATGAGAATAACTCACACGAAAATTGTTTTATTTTACTATTTCATTTATCACCGCTCTATTAATCATAGATCGACTATAGTTTACTGATAAGAATCGCAAATACTTAGGTAAGTACCTAAAAAAAGTCAGCTTGAGGAAAAAATCACGAGCCTAGACCTAACAGTTAGGCTGTAATTTCAAGCTTTCTCAAAGAATCTGATTTCTTCAAAAAACTCTCTAATTCCTAAAATATCAGCTGAACCACTGAATATTGCTTAACATACATGGGGGTTAAATTGGTAGGTCTTGAGGTCTACTGGGTCACCGTTGATCCACCACCCCTGTTACACAGTGTATAAATAAACGGTGTCCATAACCTATTGTGGAATGATTTGCCTTTTGTAAACGAATAAGAATTTTTCAAATTTTACTACCCGGTATCCGGCCGGATACTGCAGTTACTATCCGGTATCTGGCCGGATAGTTAAAACCAGGGCGGATTGGCTGGATACCGGATAGTTACCGGTTATCCGTTGCATCTCTAGTTTAGACCGTTCATTTCTCGTTCATTCGGAGTGGGAGTGAGAGATACCAGATGCCAATATCCAGCACTGTTGGATCGATTCACTAATGAATTCATTCGACACTAATGTTTCATTTTGTGTTCAGATGTGTCACTTGAGAGTGAAATATGCAAAATGAAAGAAGAAAATGAACAAAAAATTGCCCGTCTGATAGCACATTCAGATAAATACGTTCGGAATTCGGATACGCTACACGCTATTGCATCAGTCAAAAGTTAATGAAAAGGCACGTTCATAAATTTTTAAAATAAAATATTAGTTTGTTATATTTCAGTATTGAAAATATAGTATTTTGCGTACTATATGTTTCTTACAACAATACGTATGTATAGTACGCATAACCGAAATACAGTACAACACAATATATTATTTTAAGGTACGGTTGGCAACCCTACTCGTGGCACTCGGGTCTGTTTCTGCGCTTGTAACGTCAGCGTAAATGTAACAAACAATAAAATTGTTCGACCTTTTTCTTTGTAAGGCCACGAAATTGATGTAAATTCTAGCAATGTTATTCGAATTGGTTTACGAAATAGAACGACGCTCTGAACTAATAATTTAAAAAGAAAAAAATTGTTTTTTCCTTTGTTTGTAATGGATAAACTCAAAAACTACTGGACCGATTTCAAAAATTCTTTCACCAATATCAGGTACATTATTTTTGAATGACTTAAGCTATATTTTTGATATATATTTATGATTATTGTCATTTTTTAATCTATACCAATATTATAAAGAGGAAAGATTTGATTTTTTGTTTGCATTGAATAGGCTCCGAAACTACTGAACCGATTTGAAAAATTCTTTCACTGTTGGGAAGCTACAGCCGGGTGACATAGGCTATTTTATATTAAAAAAAAATTAGGAATCCTTAATAAAACTCCAATAATGTAAACCAAGGTGTAAAAAAATAAGAAAACCGAAGCAAAGCGAGGGCGTTTACTTATCTATACTAATATATAAAGAGGAAAGATTTGATTTTTTGTTTGCATTGAATAGGCTCCAAAACTACTGAACCGATTTCAAAAATTCTTTCACTGTTGGGAAGCTACACTATCCCCGAGTAACATAGGCTATATTACATTTTCAAAAAAAAAATAGAGATCCTTAACTCCAATAATGTAACCCAAGGTATAAAAAATAAGAAAACCGAAGCAAAGCGAGGGCGTTTACTCATGTTATATAAATATAAAACATGTTACAGAACAACATCTGCCGGGTCAGCTAGTAGATAATAAGTCTCGGGGTGTAGGTGTCATGTGCGCCCTGGCCCAGCCATAATCCTTTAACACAGCGTTTACACACCCTCTTCCTTACATCAGCCGCAAAACCATTCTTCGTGTTCCGGCGGGGGTCTTGAAAGCCAGTTTTTAGGGTTCCGTAGCCGAATGGCAAAAAACGGAACCCTTATAGATTCGTCATGTCTGTCTGTCTGTCTGTCTGTCTGTCTGTCCGTCCGTATGTCACAGCCACTTTTTTCCGAAACTCTAAGAGCTATACTGTTGAAACTTGGAGATGGTAGATGTATTCTGTGAACCGCATTGAGATTTTTACACAAAAATAGAAAATAACAATAAATTTTGGGGGTTCCCCATACTTAGAACTGAAACTCAAAAATGTTTTTTTCATCAAACCCATACGTGTGGGGTATCTATGGATAGGTCTTAAAAAATGATATTGAGGTTTCTAATATCATTTTTTTCTAAACTGAATAGTTTGCGCTAGAGACACTTCCAAAGTGGTAAAATTTGTGTCCCCCCCCCCCCCCTGTAACTTCTAAAATAAGAGAATGATAAAACTAAAAAAAATATATGATGTACATTACCATGCAAACTTCCAACGAAAATTGGTTTGAATGAGATCTAGTAAGTAGTTTTTTTTTAATACGTCATAAATCGCAAACCGCAAAAAACATTGATCAAAGTTACAACGAACTACAAGAACTTTTTTATTATGTTACTTGCTGCTACGGAATCCTTCATGGGCGAGTCCAACTCGCACTTGGCCACTTTTTCTTTTTCTTTTCTCTTTCTTAGCCGGCAACGCATCAGTGACGCCTGATGTCGCTGATCTCCATGGGCGACGGTAACCAATTACTATCAGGTGGATCGTTTGTCGGCTATTTCCAAAAAAATCTATGTAGTATTATTCCGTCCCACCAAGATCACAACATTAAACTTTGGAATTTCCTTGTAAGCTGATTACAATGTCAGCTGTTCAGGATGCTTGCACGAACTCACAATTATCGTAATGTACGTAATAACAATCATTTGAATCACGCGAAATCTTTCGGCTATAACTCTATCAGCGATTTGCGAAGTAGCGAGGTAGCGAGGCGGCGCGGCGGCGGTAAAGTGCGAGTCGGACGCGTGTACTTTGGGTTCCGTCATACTTGGATGTAACAAAACTAAAACGAAACAAAAGCCGTATTGGGGCGGCTTAGAATATCAACCAAAATCCCACGCTGGATGGGTGGCGTAAGAGGCGACTAAATCCGGCACACTGGTGATAGAGCCCTTGGGTGGTAGGGATTATATTGGTAATATTGATTTTAATTGTTAATTAATACCATTATTCCTATTATTATTTCTCCATGGGGCGCATGGGGTTCGCCTGGATAGCTACCGCCCTTGAGCATGAGTCAGCCGCCAAACGACTCGTCGTATTCCGGCTGGGGACTTGAGAGCCAATTCTTTCTTTCTTTTTCTTCACCCTTTCTTAGCCGGCAACGCATCAGTTATGCCTTTGGTTTTGCTGATGTTCATTGGGCGACGATAGCCACTTACCATCAGGTGGATCGTCAGCCGTTTGCCAGCTATTTCCATAAAAAAATAAACGTGTGTTTATGTACGCGCGTGAAAAGTTATACTTCTTTGGCATCAAAAAAAAATAAAAAAAAAACACTCGGGGACTGCCGCGGTAAAGCTATTGCATAGCATTTTTTATCAACTTATGCAATTATAATTATTTATTTATTTATTATTTATGCAGTATTTTTTTTTCTTTGATATTAATTCAAGTTTTTTCTTTGATATTAATTCAAATTACACTTTTTGAGCGTGACCGATAAAGAAACAATTTTTTTTCTTTTACTGAATAAATGAGAAGTTAATATCGTTTAAAATATTTTTATTATCTTACAATACATGTAGGTTATTCAGAAATTATCAGTACAGCTATTCACCAGCAACTGCTATTCACCAAGCTATGCACAAAGCCCGCGATAAAATCTATGCAATAACTTAATAATCTCAAAAAAAACATTTCAATTTTTTTTTTGAAAAAAAAAAAACAAAAAAAACAATATTAAAAAAAAAACATTCAAAAAAACAATATTCAATTTACCTAGCCTCGCGTTATTAATTCTATGGGTGGATTTTTTACCGCGCACCGCCTCGCTACCTTGCACACAGCTGGTGGAACATCACCTTTAGTGAGATATCGCAACCTGACGACATCGAAGCAACGTGCGCACAAGT
This sequence comes from Thymelicus acteon, assembly GCA_951805285.1. Classification (NCBI taxonomy): domain Eukaryota; kingdom Metazoa; phylum Arthropoda; class Insecta; order Lepidoptera; family Hesperiidae; genus Thymelicus; species Thymelicus acteon. Next base: position 18,435,946 of record OX638214.1, on the reverse strand, counting down.
TCATTGCTAAAGGTCATTCGGTTCCGCTGACTATGGCGAAACTTGGGTTAAAACGCAATAAGATGACGCTGTGTTTGCTGTACATTAAAGGGCATTCACTAAGATTCTCTCTCCGAACAAACCATCGATTTGGATCAGCCAACCCGATGAGACTCAAAGAAGAAATAAAGTAAAAGCGACCTAATAGATCAAGTGAAAGTTGTATATTGCATCATTGTAACGCCAGATAATATAAAAGCAACAACCCATAATTGTCCCACTGCTGGGCTCGGGGTCTCCTCTCACAATGTGAGGGGTATTAGGCCGTAGTCTACCACGCTGGCCAAGTGCGGATTGGTAGACTTCACACACCTTTGAGAACTTTATGGAGAACTCTCCGGTGTGCAGGTTTCCTCACGATGTTTTCCTTCACCGAAGCAAGTGATAATTAACTTGTAATACGCACATAATATTTGAAAATTAGAGGTGCGTGCCAGGATTTGAACTCGGGCCCCTTCGTTCGGGAGACCAACGTTCTAACCATTAGGCTATCACTGCTTATATGCAGTTATGCAGCTAATATACATCTTTGCAAAGGTAAAGAGTTTGACTATAGTGTTCATCCTTCATATAGCCCACTGATACAGTTGATAATCTTAGGCTGCAAGAACTTCTCAATATTTCTAACAATACACTTTATCAAATACTTTTTCTCAAGTACTTAGACTGTAAAATAAATATTTTTAAGTCACAAAGACTCTAAATGAGACAGATTATAATACTAAATTAATGTTTTTATTTCATTCAGAACAAAACTTTTGTTAAAGAATTATATGTGCGGCTAATACTATTTTTTCTGCTGGAATTAAACTGGATGTAAGTTTTCCACAAGAAAATTAAATAACAAGCAGCAAAGTGGATAATCGAGTGATAGTTTGCGAAAATTGGCAGACAACAACTTGATAACCCATGAAAACAGTTTGCCATGCCATAACAATAATCAAACGAAGTAGTTCAGATTAGCCATGACTTAAAGCAATCATAACTTTGCAGTCAATGGTTAGCGATATGGTCCTCATAATAATACGAGTTGACATGATGAACAAACAATATTATCTAAATTTTACTAACAAAAAATAACCGACTTCAAAGTCTCAAAAACTACTTTTCAGATCTCGTTCAAATTTATGTGAGACCACATGACAAGCACCTGCTTTCGATTAAAAAAAGAATCATCGAAATCAGTTGGCGTGATATTGAGTTATTCGTCAATTTGTCGCGCACATCTTAACACAAATTTACGACTTATGTGATTTTCTCATGGATGCCATTGTCAGATCTCAATAAAATTTATGTGGGATCACATGACAGCCACCAGGTTTCGATTAAAAAAACAATCATCAAAATCGGTTCGCCCAGTCCAAAGTTCTGAGGTAACAAACATAAAAAAAAATACAGTCGAATTGAGAACTTTTTTTGAAGTCGGTTAAAAATTACTGTGCTATTCACCGTAGACGCCAAGAGTTCTGAGCTATCATAATGAAATGCATATACAGATAAATATAATAATATATATGTTGTTAATCATTAAAGAGTTCCCTCATCTTATTCGGCTAGGTCTCAGGGGCACAGGCGTAGGTAGCTACCACCATATCAGCCTTATAACAATGATATGGGGTTCCCAGGCCAGAGGGGCCCCGGCATCGGATCGGGGGTCTCTCAACAAAGTTGGACACGAGGCCCATCTAAGACAAAGCAAGCTACGCCACTGCTGGGACTCGAAGCTTGGACAGCAGTCACAATTTGTCTACAGAGTCGTCAATTTTAATATCCGCTAGTATAACTCAAACTAGTAAATAGATATAGTAAAGGAATTACATTTGTTTGCTTTTAAATATTTAATCAGTATTAATTGTATGTAATTATTAAAATATCATTCTAAATTCTGAAGTTGGAACAATGACATTCGTATTATTATTAACCTTCAACTAGGTAAGTATATAATTTTAAAAATCATCGTCAATATAAACATGGCCATACCACCGTCACACCATTGCTACCATCCTGCCATCAGCGATAAATAAATATATTTTATACCACATTGTCATCATTTACTTATATTGCACCAAGCGGAAAAACCAAGTGATGTTATCTCTTAAGTAAGGCATTGAAACCAAAAAAGGAAAGGTCAAAGTTTTTATTTTAAAAAGGATAATTAACCGCAAATTATAATTTATTTGTTTTTTCAGGAAAACCACAAAATAAATCATACTTGTACGTAGGTACATAATTAGTTAAAACGACAATGAACAGGTTTGAATATTTGCATGCGTAGAAACATTTTGTTAACATGCTACAGTTAAAAATCAATTTGTTATATAGATAACCAATCTCATTGTATTTAAGTCTGTTCGTTGATTGCGTCTGGAGGAGCAGAGATGAGTACCAACGTATTGTTGGTGCAGTCTTGCCGAGCCTTAAAGCCTGAGCTTGAGGGAGTAAGGAAGGAAATCTCCGAGCGGGAGCGAGCCGATAAACTGAAAGACGGCCACGGCGTGGTAGCGGATGTGGCCTTTCCAGTTCGTTGGGAACTGAAAGACCCGACTGTCACCTAGGGCAATGGGACACCCAAAAAGGTCCCGAGTCGACCCCTCTGTATTGTAGTGAAGAAACCGCACACGCATCTAAAATTGAAGCAACGAAAACTACTCTTGAAAAGAGAAAACTACTCTTGAAAAGAGTACGAACGAGCAATTAGTTCTCCCGAAGTTCCCCTGTGGACGTACAGTTGAATTGTTGTGATAAATTAATTAAATGCAGCTGGTTTAAAAAAAAAATTAAATGTGTAATGGGACAGACAGAAGAAGTGAAACTTCAACGGACAAGTAGAAAAACGAATGGCAACGGATAAGTGGAAAAACGAATCGTAACGAACAAGTGGAAGAAGAATCGCAACGAACAAGTATTGCAATACGTACTTGTAGGTAGGTATATAAAAATAATTTATAGTCTTACCTTTCGGAGTCTCCAGGTAATCTAAACAATTAATATTTATACCGTGGTGGTAGTGTTGTGGTGTGCTATAATGAAACTACGAAAAAGAGGCCAAGTGCGAGTCGGACTCGCCCATGAAGGGTTCCGTAGCAGCAAGTAACATAATATATGTAAAAGTTCTTGTACTTCATTGTAACTTTGATCGATGTTTTTTGCGGTTTACGATTTATGACGTATTAAAAAAAAACTACTTACTAGATCTCGTTCAAATCAATTTTCGTTGGAAGTTTGCACGGTAATGTACATCATATAATTTTTTTAGTTTTATCACTCTCTTATTTTAGAAGTTACAGGGGGGGGGGGACACATTTTACCACTTTGGAAGTGTCTCTCGCGCAAACTATTCAATTTAGAAAAAAATGATAATAGAAACCTCAATATCATTTTTGAAGACCTATCCATAGATAGGTACCCCATACGTATGGGTTTGACGAAAAAAAAATTTTTGAGTTTCAGTTCTATGTATGGGGAACCCCCAAAATTAAGGGTTTTTTTTTAATTTTTGTGTGAAAATCTTAACGCGGTTTACAGCATACATCTACTGACCAAGTTTCAATACTATAGTTCTTATAGTTTCGGAGTAAAGTGGCTGTGACATACGGACGGACGGACAGACAGACAGACAGACAGACAGACAGACAGACAGACAGACAGACAGACAGACAGACAGACATGACGAATTTATAAGGGTTCCGTTTTTTGCCATTTGGCTACGGAACCCTAAAAAAGAATACGAGATGTCATTTAATAACTAAAAAGAAGCATTTCTGCTTATTGGAAATTTTCCTAAGGGAAGGTTCCCATACTTCTCGGGATAAAAAGTTTTATAAAATAGATAAGTAATTAGTGTAACCAATTAATCAAATAAATATAAAATAATAAGATACATATATGTACAGAATTTGTAGATGCACATAGTCACTTTTTTAATTTAAAAATATGTGCATGATAATTTAACATTATTTTTATTTAGATAATATGTTTTCATCTGAAATTAATAAACCACACAAACACATATTATATTGCCTATTATGAAACTAATATTATGATAAAAAATATCAACGATCAACATTGACGACCCTGTAGCCTAGTTGGTAGCGACCCTGCCTGCGAAGCGATGGGTCTCGGGTTCGATTCCCGGCCGGGGCAGATATTTATTTGACAGATAAATATTTGTACTCGGGTCATGGGTGTGATTGTGATGTGTTATGTATATGTCATCCATGCCACCCGCGACACAGGTAATAACCTACTGCGGGGGTATGAGTGTGTTAGCGTTTATTATTATTATTATTGAAAGTAATAATAGTTCAATGACGATCAACTAGTTTTATTTAGGTTTAAAGAAACTTGATTCTCACATACATGATACATGATACAAGATAGTCACATACATGAGAAACACATTTTTATAAACACAGTAATAATATTTTGCCATCAGATTCTGGTAGAGCCTTTTACTTTTTTCCTAAATTCCTGTCATAAACATTTCCCAAAGTAATGGGAAGTTTTTTACGTCAAAACATTACGCGGGTGAGAAGAGCGGCGGGGGGGAAGGGCGTTTTGGACACAACGCGCGACTAGCCATGAACTTGAATAAATAAACTTGACATATGCATATGCATGACATGAAGGAGGACAGAAAGTCTGTCGAAAGTCCAAAGACGGCAATGACTCGAATATCGAATATCAGTAAAAAATACCGGTTAATTGCGTGTTGGGACACGCGCAATATAGTGTTCCCCAGTAGTTCATCAAGTATTACTTTGTAGGCGAGTAACGTCGTCTCGACGTATTTAACTTCACCTTGATCTAGACACGCGGTAGCGTGTCAAGTCAATTTCAAGCTAGCAGAACTGGCGAGCAGCACCGTGTGTAATATTACACGGACCATTTGGAGCCACTTTTGACCCCCTCATAATTCAAAAACTATTCCACATAAACCAGTCTGGTTCATTTATTGAGACTTGCAAAATACATATGTGCTCCAAATTTCATAAACACACCTCAAACGGTTATTTAGATATTAACGTCCAAAAATCGTCATTTTTTATCACTGACTAACCTATAGATCAAAACTCTAACCCAGTTCTAGATGACCTAGAAACTTGATATTTGGCATCAAGGAAGACGACTATTAGGCGTATGTAAAGGAAAAAATTTAAAAACGGAAAATTATTCATTTATAATTAGTAGCTAAGTCAAATGTAGAGCTTGAATTACATGTTCTTGTGACTAAAATTTTAGGATTTTCTACACAGAACTTAGCACCCATTTAGATCTCAATCCTTTTTTTTAATTGGCTCTCATTTCACATTTATGTTTTTGATGATAGTCTATTTTAATAAATTTTTCACACGTCTACAATCAACAGTTTAGTTAGATAGTAGAGGATGAAACTTAACTATAACCAAAATTAGCTTAATATTTCAGAAACTGGTTCCTTAATAAAAGAATAGTCTTCCCACAGGTTTGAAAAACCTATTCAACTACAGCCCTACACCATGGGGTACACGAGAATATAAAAAAATCATCCCTAAATTCACCCCCATTTACGTGTTAGTGAGTTTCAAAGTTCTAATAAGTACTTAGGTATTGGCAGTATTGTTGGTAGTGGTAGTAGTAGTAGTGGTAGTAGTGGCAGTAGCAGTAGTAGTAAGATGGACGGGAGGACGGACATGACGAAACTATAAGGGTTCCGTTTTGACTACGAAACCCTGAAAAAGTAGTTATGATGTTCACGGGTTGATGACACTTAGTAATAAGTCTAGGGCCTCTAGCAATTGTCACTTTCACGACATTTTGAGTCAGAAAAAAATGTGTATCGTTCAACAGTACATGCGTAATAATTTTGTTGTGAAACTCCGTTAAAATTGACGGAAATGCTACAATATAAGTTTATAATTCACACTAAAAGGATTCTTGTTTGAAGTTATTACAAATGACATGATTATTTTAAAGACAAGACTGGACATGACTCTTATAAATAGACAAAGTAGTAATAAAATACTCATGAAATTTACAAAATACATGAACAAGTAATAATTATGTCAGGCGAGGTTCTGTAAAGTTAAGGAAACGTTATTCCAAGGAAAAGCGCGAGCGGGTTACATATATATTTGTCAAATAAACTTTTAACTTAGAATTTGAAGTGAAGACCTTACCTTTGATCTGAGTTACAATTAATTATTGTTCTTGGTAATTAATCTATTTTTGCTTTTATAAGACGTCGTTTATCTATTTATATGTAAGTATAATTTAAATTAGTTTCAAAGTCTTTGAAACTATCCTACCGCCCCAAAATGGTTTCATTTGAAAGGCAATATTGCGAAGATGGTTTGAGACCACTAAAACAATGCATTAGGCACATTTACGATTTTCAAATTTTCCCATAGAATTTTTTTTTGTATAGTAACACACGCCGGGCATATTCAATTCTTATTCAGTATTTACAGAATCTGTCAAGAACAATAATTTACTCGTCAGAGCAATTTTAATTCAAACAACTCCATAATTATTTTTTAACAACACTTCAAACCCTGTCCTTTGCAGTATGTTGAGTCATAAAAAACTGAATAATATTAAAATATTTAAATTATGTAAAACACCAAAAATTTTATTATATTATTTAAAAGATTATGTAAAAAATATATTGTTGATCAAACTAATGTTACTGGGAAAAAACATTCTAAGAGATGATGAAGTCTACAAAGTGTTTATTTATTGTAACCGACAATGTGAAAAAACGTCTGTATACTTTCTAAGCACCAAATTCATCTAAAACACGCGGACAATATTGTGATAAAAAAAACTTGAGAGGTGTCAAGGGACACCCGGATGGAACGAAGTTCCTTGCAGTCAGTACTAGGATAGCAAAAACATGCAGCAAGTGTGCCAAAACAAATCTGGAGTATTAAATTTCTCATCGGCTTTGTTCACCTAGTAGCTTAACAAATGTTTTTGCTATCCTAGTACTTACTGCAAGAAACGAAAATATCTGGCTTGCTTTCTATAAGAGAGACAGAGACAGACAGAGATACATGCGCACGCCGCACGACATGTAACGACGGCAAAAAGTGTCGTTACAACTTTTCGTTACCAAATTTTCCGCCTAGCCCCCTTTCGCAACGCGCGATAAGGAACTTCGTTCCAAAAACGTCCTAATACTTTGTAAGCACCAAATTGGTCTAAAACACGCGCGGGAGCGATAAATAGTAAGAGCAGTGTAAACTGTGTAATGTAGCGCGTTCAGCGGATTTGTGACATCATGTCGCAGACTTGTCTCTTCAAATCAATTACTTATTTTAGCAACACAATTACGTGTCATAGACTGCATACGTTAGGGTTGCTAACCTAAAATTTAAAAAACCAGGATTTGAAGTTGGAGAAACCGGGACAATTCAGTTTAAAAACAGGACGCAGTAATAGAGACAATAGAGTTGCAAGTTGCGAGCCGTGAGGACGCCCGTAACGTAAGAATTTTAAAAGAGGCGCGCGAATTTTAAAATTTAAAAACACAGAACGCTGTTTAAAAACTATTCAGGACGTCCTAGGACATTACAAAAACAAGTACATGTCCTGGGAAAACAGGACGGTTGGCAACTCTAGCATACGTGAAAAGGTACAGGTCCGCAAAAAGACCATTAGGAATCGATCGACATGCCAAAATGTGGTCGCATGCGAGTACGACCCGTCCGCGATTGTATCCGAACGAAAAAGCGTGTGCGTTTAATAGCGGATCCAATCCGCGCTGCTTCGACCGTGGTTTTACGTTTCTGATTCAATGAATTGCAATGAGTATAATAGTAATCCTTCACCGTGAAAATGTTATTCAGTATGAACTGTCCTTAAACGATACCCGTGTAATGTAAACACAAGTATATGACACAAGTGTATTAGATTTCTATCAGTGACAGTGTCAATAAAAGGAGGATTTATTATAAAAGGAATGTTTACTTCGACATCTTTATCTTTTAAGAAATAGTTCTCTTTTCGACTTATATTAGCTGAATTGGTAAGTTTTCATTTACCATAATATTTTGTATTAAAATAATAGAAAGCATTCTTACGGTACGGTACGGTTATCAACTCAAGAAGGAAGATAAAGGAAATGAAAAACTTATTTGACTAAAAGTACAAAATTTTTTTAAATGTACTTCTTTTTACTTCAAAATATACAAGCTTAATTGGTAAGCTTTTATTTATCATAAAATTATTTATTAAAAATAATAGAATGTATATTTAAAGTAATTTCGATACGACAAGATAGTTTAAGAAAAAAAAATTTTAAAAGTAAAGAAATATATTTTACCCAAATTATATTAAAAGATTTGGTTACAGTTTTGTTATTTAACTTTGTTGAGCATAAACCTAACATTAACTTAACATGGGTAATGGGTATGTGAAAAATTTGTAAAAAGAGTAGCTATATGTAATAATCACCATAATAATATATGCGTTTCCATAATTTTTCTGTGATTCCTAACTGGTCAGTAACTGAAACCTTCCGACACAAGCGGATAATCTGAAGTACCTACCTATTTTAATTCGAACCAAAAGTGTTAAACAAATGAAAATTTACAAAATTTCCGCGCTAAATTTGACAAAAACGCTAGACGCCATGTTGCACATAATAAAATTATGACACCACGATCGCGCCATTCATATAATGGGATTTTGAATGCACGATCACTACAGATTTCTACAATTTACGGATCATGTATAGCAAAAATACTATGTTTGCCCACCCCTTTTTACCCCTTTTTACACCCCTGGGCCACCATTGGTCCACCACCCCTCTTAAACCCTGTATATATCTAAAAATCTATATGCATAATAATAATAGCTCTTTACCTATGAAATTTGAGATTTTATAACAAGCATTTTTAGATTTAATTATCTGTGGATTGGCGCGCAATTCGAAATCCAAATAATTTTTATTCGAAAGCTGTGTTATTTTAATTTCTAATTCAGTCATTTGTTTTTAGATAGTGTTTTGTTTTTGTAAAATTGTGGTAGTTTTTGGCGCCATGGATAAACTGAAAATTCGTACAATTTTCGAATATGAGTTGAAATACCGCTGCGCAAACAACACGAAACATTAACGACGTGTACGGGCCTAACACTGCTTGCATAAACACGGTCCATTATTGGTTCAATCGTTTTAAATCTGGAAATTTCGAGTTGAAGAACGAGCTTCGCGGTCGGCCGATAATCATTGTCATTGATCACAACGACGAATTGAAGACGATAGTGGAAGCAGATCCAACTCAATCTACAGGCCTGAACTTGCTGTGGCTTTGGAGTTAGTGTCAAAACAACATTGAAGCACTTGCGTCAAATCGGAAAGATAAAAAGCTAGATAAGTGGGTGCCACATGAACTAAGCGACCAACAGCGAAACTTGCGCGTCGAAGCATGCATAGCAGTACTGAATCGGCATAGAAACGAGGAAATTCTAAATCGAATTGTTACCTGCGATGAAAAGTGGATCTTATACGACAACCATAAGCTTCAGGGCCGATAATTTTTGGGTATCGATACCGCATGAATACTCGGTATCGATACCAGAGGCCGATACTTCGAACCCTAAAGCAAAGCGCCGAGACCCTTAGTACTGGAAAGCTATAATTTGGCATGGATATACATACATCCATTAATATTTATTAAAACTCCAGTATCGTAGAATAAAATATTTAAAAATATTTTTTTCAGGGTGCCTCCACTATAATTTTTTATTCCTTGCGTATTCTGTAGCGTGGGGTATCATTGAAAAGGTCTTCGAAAAATATTATTGGTCTTCTAAGGCCATTTTTCAATTAGGGGTCCGTTTGACAAATATTTGGCTTTAAAGTGCTAATTTTGGTTAGAGTCAAATGTCCCCCTCCCCCTGCAGGCTAAATGGTTGGAGTTAGACAAGTGAAAAAAATCTCAAAAACAGGTTATATGATGAATTTACAAGGAAAACTATCACGGCTATGTTAGCATAAGTATAATGAGTAATAATCTGTCCGCGTGAGTCATAAAAAACTTTGTACCCCAGTTTTTGCTTCATGTATTAATAATTATACTAATTGATATTTTTATCGGACTTATATGGTATCGACCCGTATGTCTATTTATGTATGTTTGTATGTCTGCGATTTTTTCAACTACTGATCCGGTTAGTGATTGTTTTTGTTCATGAAATTCATTTTTTTTTAATTTATTTAATAAACGATAAATTAGTTTGTACAGAACAAGTTTATATGACACTATTTTCTTGTTTTATACTTTTAATTTGAACTTATTTTTTTTTAATATTCATACAGAGTAAAATATCAATCATATCCGAAACATAGAACATCCTTAGTTTTTTTTCGGTATAAATTTTCCATCGATTGCTTCTAACGTTATGAACTATTCAGGTGGACCAATGGCACCGTACATCAACGACACCAGGGTTGAGAGCTCTGGAGTGGACCGGAATGGAGTGAGGGAAGCCGAGGATCAGCTGGAGAAGCTGGTGGCACCGCAGGCGGCGCTGAGGAAGTACCAGATCGTATACACCAACATCCTCACCTTCTCCTACGCCCACCTCGCCGCGCTGTATGGGCTGTACCTGTGTTTCACCAGCGCCAAATGGGCTACAATATTCTTCAGTAAGTGAATCAGTAAGTTACGTAAGTAGACTTATCCGTGCTTATCGGCGAAAGTCCACGCATGTCTCAATAGGCATGATGACAGTAAGTAAAAATCACTAAAATTAGGTATTTATTTGAAAATGGATTACAAAACACGCATTTATCGTAATAATATGAGCGAGATTAACAATATTTTTGATAAAATAAAACAAAAAATACGGCAAGCCGCCATGATTTCTTGAACGCCAATCAGTCTCAATCAGCGCGAATTACGTCACACTTCTTTAAAAAACGAATATGACCATACTGTTAATGACATCTTTTCTATTATTTTCCTGAGACGTGACGTCACAAGCGACGCCATGACACTTTGAAGTATTTTGGTGCGAATTTTAAAGTTATAAATTGAAATGTATTTTTTTTATACTAAACCTTTTTTTTGTGGAAATATGATATACGTTGTAATTATAATATATTTTTCAACAATATAGAACAGTATTTCAAAATCTGTCATCATGCCCATCGTTACATGGGAGTACTGCGACTTATGGTAATAGAATAGTCCCAGTTATCCCATCCAATCCGGTCCAACTCAATGGGACTAGCGGAATAGGCCCTAGTCAGCGCAGCTAGTCAGCACCAAGTTTTTACTTTGTACCCACGGACCTGAAAAAAAGACGGACGTAACCTCGTCTAATCGAGAGTGAAGCATAGCAATGGCCGCCCGCTTACCATGTGTGCGTAATTTTTGATTCGCGATTGACGCAGTATGGTGTCAATGTGCGGGTGTGTGTACTTGTACGAATAGAAAGTTGGTATTACTATGGGGGCTTCACTGAATTTGTTGTTGGGATTACGTCCGTCTTTATACCGAACCAGCGCCTTGACAAGTGGCTTATTAAGCCATAATAAGTCATAGCCTGTAGCAATAATCACTAGAAAATCGTACTAGCAACCTGCTTTCTATATGAATACGCTCGTATACTGTTCAATTGTGAAAGATATCCACTTCAATATGAACAGTATCTTTAAAAGGGCTTGTACTGGCGGTAATACCAGAAAAAATAGGAGACATCTCAACTGTTGTCATAAAAAAAATTAAATTCGTCAAAGTGAAATAATATTCATCCATTCTCACAGGATACAAAGATTTTACCACTTGAGTATGACTCAATTAATGCGAAACGATATAAAGATATATAGACATACCCACATTCAAGCAAATAAAAAACTGATTTGATTTGATACTTTGAAGTCTGTTCTTAGCCGAACATATGTGACTATTCACCATTCTAGTAAATATTTCTGGATTTAACTTCCACTGTTGCTGATGGATCAACGGTGGCCCAGGGGTGGGAGACCTCAATACCTACCAATTTAACCCCTATTTATGTTCAGCAATAGTCAATGGTTCAGCTGATATTTGGTAATTTGTGATATTTTTTAAGAAATCAGATTCTTTGAGAAAACTCGAAAATACAGCCTAATCTTACTTAGATTAGGCGATTATGTGATTCTTCATCTTCCAGATTGGATCCTATTCATGCTCGCGTCTATAGGCGTGACGGCGGGCGCACATCGTCTGTGGACGCACCGGGCGTACAAGGCCAAGATGCCGCTGCAGATCATCCTCATGGTGATGAACTCCATCGCATTCCAGAACACCGCTATCACTTGGATCAGGGATCACCGGTTGCACCATAGGTGCGTATTTTTTTAATAATTTTCAACACTTAATTCTTTGTCAAAAACTCTTACGCCCCAACTCAGGGTCACTAACGCTTACTTAAATCGGTCCTTAGTAGAGAATTTGAATGGGGATTCTTTACTAAGGAGCGATTAAAGTAACCATTAGTCACTCTGAGTTGGGGCGTTAAATTCACATTTTTTTACTTTAAATAAACCATTTGTTTCATGTAACGGTTATTCAGCAAATTGTTTACTTAAATTGAACAGAGTAAAAAAAATAGTTAAATTACAGTGAGTTTTTTCATAAATTGAGAAAATATAAATGGGCGGTTAATTATACCAGTAAGTGCAGGTTATATGATTCCAATTAATTTCTTCACTGCCTTATCTTACCTAATTAATAATTATACCATAATTATTTTATTTTTTATTAACATTTTTAATATAATAAATAGACAGTTAGATTATTGTTTTTTTGTATAATTACTATCATTCAAAAGAAAAAAACGAGTTCTTTCTTTTGAATTGTTTGTCAATTTGATTTTAAACTAAAAGTATCTCTGGTACACAATTACGATTAAATACGGTAACACACTCATACCCCTGCAGTAGGTATCCCTGTGTCACGGGTAGCGTGGACAACACAAATGAGACATCACTATTCATGACCCGAGTACAAATATTTATGTGTCACATAAACATCTGCCTCGGCTGGGAATCGAATCCGGAATGTCGCTACCAACTAGATTTACGATTGAAGGATTTTGAATTCTATTCATTTTCGTATAACTATCTCTTTAATATACCTACACTAGAAAAAAAGTAATACGTAAATTGCTCCACTGCTCGCGGCAAAACATACAAACATATAAAAAAACTTCCGGTCACGTCACTTATAGTCTGATACAAATTAATGAGCTGTGTAATACGTTATTTTCGAGGAGAATAGAAGAATCTTGACATTCTAGCTAGCCTAGCACCTACCATCGGCAATTTCCACATCCACACAGGGTCGACTGGTCGACAAAGCCATTTAGGCAATAAGTTTTGCCCTGTTTCTTTTTTAAGAGGTGACATATATGTACTAAATAAATAATAAATACATATATAAATAAACATAATAAGCGGCAAAGAACTCCTAAAAGGAATTTCCTTACTCACAGTTCATTCAAACTCATGTCATATCATGTCATGTCAAGAGGTCTTGTCTTCAAAATGTTTAAATCTAAACTTTACGACCAGGTATAGTGACACCGACGCCGATCCCCACAACGCCACGCGAGGGTTCTTCTACTCGCACGTAGGCTGGCTGCTGGTGAAGAAGCACCCCGAAGTGCTACGGCGGGGGAAGTTCATCGACATGTCCGACATCTACGCGAACCCTGTGCTCAGGTTTCAGAAGAAGTAAGACGATTTTTAGAACTTTTTTCTACATTACATACGTTTTGTTTTAAAATTACAAATCAAGATAAAAAAGACCCTGTGAGATTGTTCAAATAAGAATCGTCTAAGAAACGGACTATAGATCTGGTGCGGGGCGCGAGGGGTGAGGGGTGAGTTGCGTTCCCGGAGCTCTTAAACAGAGTTCGGGGATATCCGCGAACTGACTGTTAGTGCATTGTGAAAATGAACACAGAGTATGCACTATACGTATATTACGTTGCATAAAACATTAAGACAATACGTGGGAGGTTCCCTCTTTTGTTTACAGGGGCTATGTACCTACTGTGTATAACACGCATAACGCACGCACCGTCACTGTTTGTGTGCGCACACATGACGCAAATAAGTTGCGCGTGTACGTTTATCAAGTTGCATAAATAAATGTTTTATTTGCTCCCATTTCTCATTGAAGCCCATTAAAATACCACAAGGAAATTAAGGTCATTTTTACATGCCAAATGCAAGTCTTTCAATTACACTTTTAACATGCATCAAAATCAGAAGAAACTTTCCTATAAATTTGTCTCAAGTCACTATCTCTCCCAGATACGCGATACCAGTGATCGGGGCCATCTGCTTCATTCTCCCGACCGTCATCCCCATGTACTGCTGGGGGGAGACCCTGAACAACGCGTGGCACGTCGTCCTGTTCCGATACGTCATGAACCTGAACACCACCTTCATGGTCAACAGCGTCGCCCACATCTTCGGCACCAAGCCCTACGACAAGAAGATCGTCCCGGTCCAGAGCCTCGTCACTTCCTTCGCGGCTTTTGGGGAGGGCTTCCATAATTACCACCATGTGTATCCTTGGGACTACAGGACGGCGGAGTTGGGTAATAACTGGCTGAATGTCACCACTCGGTTTATAGACTTCTTCGCGTGGATCGGCTGGGCGTATGACCTGAAGACGGTGCCCGAGGAGTTGGTGAAAGCGCGCGCGGCACGCACTGGAGATGGAACCAACTCATGGGGATGGGGCAACAAAATTTGCGAAGATGACTAACGGCATTTTACGATCATATTAGCCTGAACATAGAATAGTGATATTCACTTGACAAAATGTACCTCAGTAGTTTAGGGGGGTTTATTAAGTGATGACTTGTAGGCTGGCCGGCCGCTAAGCATTTGCCAAATAAATAATTTATAGACATAATAAGTCTCTATTTATTGTAATATTTTGGTTTTTGTTATTGGTATATCAATAATAAAAAGAAATAATAAAGCTTAAATTTGTTTTATCTTGTGTTGTCGTAAGGATAGATAGTGTTAATAAAATAAGTACTTTATCGTCGATAGTACTTGTCTCTTGCAGAAATCTCCGAGTAGAGTTAAATATGCAGGGTAATCTGTGGCAGGGCATGACACTGTAACATAGATTACCCCCAACAGATACCGCATGCAAGGCAACTGACGCGCGCCAACACATACGTGCATTTGCACGTTCACGACAATAGTGTCGACCAATACTGACCCGTCAAGTCCAAGTATGAATTACAAATAGCCAATCACAGCGCATTTTTTTTGTCCCCCGCGAGCCGCGCCTTCCGCCAAATTTTGTGAGTTCACACTCTAAGAAAATTTCACTTATGCGGTAGCCCTAGACTTTAATTTAATTTAAATATTGACAAATTTATTAATAAGTTTGAATTTTAAATAATTTAAATATGATAATGTGAATATTATAATAATAGCATATAAGGTCTCCGGTGCACGCTGGAGGAGATGCATTATTAAATAAATAAATAAATAAATAATAAAAAAAATTAACTTATGCGGTATCTATTGGGGATAATCTGTGTACTGTAACCTTCCGTAATGTTTAAAACTACAGGTTTAAATAAAAAAATAATAAAAAAATTAACTTATGCGGTATCTATTGGGGATAATCTGTGTACTGTAACCTTCCGTAATGTTTAAAACTACAGGTTTAAATAAAAAAATAATAAAATAATAAAAAAAATTAACTTATGCGGTATCTATTGGGGATAATCTGTGTACTGTAACCTTCCGTAATGTTTAAAACTACAGGTTTAAATAAAAAAATAATAAAATAATAAAAAAAATTAACTTATGCGGTATCTATTGGGGATAATCTGTGTACTGTAACCTTCCGTAATGTTTAAAACTACAGGTTTAAATAAAAAAATAATAAAAAATTAACTTATGCGGTATCTATTGGGGATAATCTGTGTACTGTAACCTTCCGTGATGTTTAAAACTACAGGTTTAAATAAAAAAATAATAAAATAATAAAAAAATAACTTATGCGGTATCTATTGGGGATAATCTGTGTACTGTAACCTTCCGTAATGTTTAAAACTACAGGTTTAAATAAAAAAATAATAAAATAATAAAAAAATAACTTATGCGGTATCTATTGGGGATAATCTGTGTACTGTAACCTTCCGTAATGTTTAAAACTACAGGTTTAAATAAAAAAATAAAATAAAAAAATAAACTTATGCGGTATCTATTGGGGATAATCTGTGTACTGTAACCTTCCGTAATGTTTAAAACTACAGGTTTAAATAAAAAAAATAAAAAATAATAATAAAAAAATTAACTTATGCGGTATCTATTGGGGATAATCTGTGTACTGTAACCTTCCGTAATGTTTAAAACTACAGGTTTAAATAAAAAAAATAAAAAATAATAATAAAAAAATTAACTTATGCGGTATCTATTGGGGATAATCTGTGTACTGTAACCTTCCGTAATGTTTAAAACTACAGGTTTAAATAAAAAAAATAAAAAATAATAATAAAAAAATTAACTTATGCGGTATCTATTGGGGATAATCTGTGTACTGTAACCTTCCGTAATGTTTAAAACTACAGGTTAGTGTCAATACAGGATCTCGTTCGACACCACACCTATCCGAAATTATTTAAAAACCTTTATGTGGCGTACAATTGTATGTAATTACAATTTCGGATATTTATAAATTCGGATGTTAAGTAACTTCAATTAGCATTGCAGAATTCTATAACATCCCTACTATATTTTCATTACATACTATATTTATTTAATTTACATTTAACCCAACAGTGACAACACAAAGTCCTACCTATTACGAGTATATTGTGTACTTTATGTTCGGTTTACACGTATTAAGTAGTTAAGTAGTTAACTAAATTTTAAGTAAATTAATACATGTAAACGGACAATTTAGTAGTTTAGTAATTTAGTAGTTAAGTAATCAAGTAGATAAGTAATTTATAAATTTTTCTATTTTCTGTTAAGTAGGTGGGCGGGGCTATTCACTTAACACGTTTGGACAGGCACTTTTAAGTTAAAATTTAGTTAAATGCTTAAGTAGTTAAGTAGAATTGTATGAACTAAAGAGCTTTACTAAATTATTACGTGTGGACGGACACTAAAAATTATTCACTTAAAATTTGGTTAAAATTTACTTATCTACTTAACTACTTAATACGTGTAAACCGGACTTTACAGCAGTGTTCAAGGACGCACGAAACATATTTCGTATGCATTACTAACTTAAATAATTAACTTCTAATTAATTAATGCAACAACTTTACATTTCAATTAGCGTCATTATTCGTTAAAATAAATATGTTTGTGGAATAATACCTCCTCGTATTAAAAGAAAAAACTAAATTAGAATTTGGAACAATATAAATTATACAAATTAATGCAGAACGACAAAAATTTTAAAAGACCTAACCTAACCTAACGAAACAACCTTAACGAACAGTTACTTTTTAAATAAATAAATAAATAAATAACGCTTCACACTCATAGCCCCACACAAGGATTCCCTGTGTCGTGGGTGCCATGGACAACACACTAGACAAGGACATTCACACCCAGACCGAGAACAGAAATCCAAACTCATCATTCAAATTTCCGCCTCGCTGGGAATCGAACCCAGGACACTTGGTGCGCCGATCCGGCGTGGTAACCATTGCGCCACACAGGTCGTCTAAGTTTACTTTTTCATAATAAACGCCAAATTTACAGAAACGGCTCAAAGTGTGTTCCGCCTTGCACAATACACAACCTCGCTCGTCGGGATATGGCGTGCGTGGCAATTCGCATAATCGTCCGTGCTATTGACGCGAAAACCGATCTAACACGCACCATCTCGGCAACCGTTGGGCAATCGGAGAAATACACGTTGTCCTTAACGTAACCCCACAAAAAGAAGTCCAAGGGTGTGAGGTCCGGAGAACGAGCAGACTTAGCACCGGTCCCCCGCGGCCGATCCCTCCTCGCGGAAAGCGAACGTTAAGATATTCTCGTACGTTGCGAGCAAAATGTATTTTGTGCGTATTATACAAGTTAACCACATCATAAGAGGTAAATCTGTTATTAAAATTAGTCTAGGCTGACATAATATGAATAATCTATACTTATACTAGCTGCCCGGACAGACTTCATTCTGTCAAAAGGTTTTTTTTAATTAAAACCTTCCGTGTGCCTTAAGGGAGATGTAAGCTATCCTATCTTTCAAGTTGGATCAAACAGCACACGGTGTGCAAAGGGCTTCCAACATTTTTGTATGGAGCCTGGCATACCTACAAGTCCGCCATTTTGAAAAAATCTCGATTCGGCGGCCAGTGATGAAACATGTGTCAATCGATAGACTAAATGATTATGATCAAAAAGTATTCAATGATGAAATGTTGTAAGTGGTATACTTTCTGAGATATTTGAGTTCAAAACCATAGAAAAATAAAGTAAAAAACTTTGTTTCGGCGGATATTGATAAAACAAGTGTTAATCGATAGACTAAGTGATTACGATCAAAAAGTACTCAGTGATAAAATATCGTA
Organism: Thymelicus acteon; assembly: GCA_951805285.1. Taxonomy (NCBI): domain Eukaryota; kingdom Metazoa; phylum Arthropoda; class Insecta; order Lepidoptera; family Hesperiidae; genus Thymelicus; species Thymelicus acteon. The sequence goes on along the minus strand of OX638214.1, from coordinate 18,417,358 downwards.
AGTGATATGATTTCTGAGATATTTGAGTTCAAACCCGTATAAAAATAAAACATTTAGTTATTTATTTTTTTATTTTTATTATACATATTATATTATATATTAAGTAAATAAATAATTATAAATACATATATAACATCTGGTTGAAGACCACGGGCGACAACATTCTAATTGCTTCAGACTCGGACAGATTCGGACTTCTTGAAGGAGCTTTTGGTAGTCTATGATTTTTTGATGTCTACAAGCAAGGAGTTCCAGAACAGTATGAACTGTATTGTGAAAGAATTCCCGAAATAAGCAGTGCTATGGGTTTCCTTTAAATAAACAGGAGAAGACACATTATTCAAAATAGCATAAAATGTTGAGAGAATTCTGAAGTTTCGCCTGTATCGAATGGGTAGCCATTTAAGTTAGGAATGGAACTGGGAAATGGTCATACTTACGTAAGCCGAAGATATATCTAATACAGTTATTAAGAAGGCGCTCCAATGTATTCAGAAGTTCCTCTGACAAATCTGTACAACACATAGTATAATCAAGGTGAGGGATGACCAGTGTTTATGGCGTATTTATGGTTAAGTGTTTAATGCGAATGCAATTGAAGTGTACCGGTCACTTTTTTCCTTACCTCAGTTACGTTATGTATTATAAAAATTAAACAAATTCGTCAAACAAATATAGATAAAGTATAGATAAAATCGCGGGATGGTACTGCTCATGCATAGTGGGAAAAAGAACCTTGTCCTGTTGTTCCCATATACTGTGCGTTATATGGTTCTTGGCATGGGCTCGACATCAGGAAACATTGCCTTTATCACCAGCGGAATTTTGAGATTCAGTGATTGTCAGACATGATATAGAAAACTAAGCCAATAATGAATTTTAACTTTTGGTTTAGAGTAATTGCCAAAGCTGTAGCCGCTGGTGGCAAATAAATTATTTATAAAACAACCTAGTAGTTTGCTTTTGCTTTGCTTCTTTTTTAAATTCAAACCTCGGGTAATTAAGTACCTATGCAGCACATACACATATGGCATAATATACTTATTTTTCATTATTAACCCAATAAATTCAAAATAAATAAATGATCATTTTTAATGCATTATTTTTGTACGGTTTTGAACTCAAATATCTCAGGAAGTATATCACTTACAACATTTCATCACTGAATACTTTTTAATTGTAATCATTTAGCCTATCGATTGACATATGTTTCATCAATGTCCGCCGTGGCGAAGTTTTTTGCTTTATATTTCTACGGTTTTGAACTCAAATATCTCAGAAATTATATCACTTACAACATTTCATCACTGAATACTTTTTAATCGTAATTATTTAGCCTATCGAATGACATATGATTTATCAATGTCCGCCGAAACGAAGTTTTTTGCTTTATTTTTCTACAGTTTTGAACTCACTTATCTCAGAAAGTATATCACTTACGACATTTCATCACTGAATACTTTTTGATCATAATCATTTAGTCTATCGATTGACACATGTTTCATCACTGGCCGCCGAATCGAGGTTTTTTCAAAATGGCGGACTTGTAGGTATGCCAATTAGGTTCGATGCCCTTTGATTAAAATCGGTTAAGCAGTTTGGGAGTCCATCGCGGACTAACAACGTGACACGTAATTTATATACATATATTAAGATTAAAAGTTGATTTGTACATTTTATATTTATTTTTGCTTTTGTTCTAAATAAGAAAGAAAGAAAGAAAGAAAGAAAACATTTATTTCTGGCTAAACACATACACAACATATTTTTTTTAAACTGAAGATAAGTTAAGGATCGAGTTATACAGTGTTACAATGTTCGTGTGTGTTGTTAATAGAGGCACAAAGATTTTCTTGGAATTATTGTCCGTCTGTGCAAGCATCAAACGAAAACCAGTAATTTTCAGATAATGTTACTATTGCAATAAATTAATCTTTCTGATTTCTAAAATATAATATGCGGGTAATACAAGGTTTCTAGCATCACAAGAGTTACTAATAAGAGTAAAAATCAATAAATGACCTTGAATTTGAATGACTGTTTGAAACAATGTGTTTCAAACTTCACAGCGTGGTGATATTGCGATGAAACCGACACGTCTCGCACTTATTGTACTTTTACTTATGTATGAATATCAATAAAATTGATGCGTCGACTAACGCCACCTAGCGTATGTCTAGGTTATACAAACCTATTTGATGTGCGTGAGTAGTTAGTAAGACGTCTGTGTAGAGCGCAAATTCTGGCAATACTACAAGTTTTGCTGAAAAGAAGATTGACGTTGCCAGCAGTTTTTTGGAGCTCGATTGCAACAGATTTACGCACGGATTCAATGCGCAGACGAGGGTTGTTTTGAGGTGCTTTAGACCCCATCGTAATAGAACACTATAGTATAGCGCGGGACATAAACGGTATTCTCATTAAATATTATCGCACACTGCGTGCGTTGAATAACAATGACACGCTTTACAATTTAAGTGTTTACAATTAAAATATTTTAAAACATTAGTTAACACTATGTATAGTTTATTGGTGTGCAAACATAGGAGTTTACGTTTACGTATAGTCACAATACATAATACAATGTCGTCCAATGAAGAAGCGGCTAATACCTGATATCGTCTTGGGTGCCTTATTTTACTTGGGGTACCTTTCTCCCCCAGTAGTACAAGTTACATGGCACTCACCGGATGGCTGAGGCCTGTTAGTTTCCTGATATGTCCATTTGTCGGGGGGACATTTTTACTTGGGGGACTTTTTTACTTGGGGTACTTATCTCCCCCAGTAGTAAGTGTCACAGTACTCACCGGGCGGCTGGGGGTCGGGGCGCGCGTCGGGCCGCGCGTCCGCGCCCGCGGCCAGCAGCAGCCGCGCGGCGTGCGGCGAGTCCCGCCGCGCCGCCACGCACAGAGCGCTCTCGCCGCGTGCGTCGCGGGCGTTTACTTTCGCACCTGGGGGGAGGGGAGAATGGGGTAGTATTGTTAATTTACAAGCGATGTTTTAACATAGGCATTAAAAAATGCTTACACACTCATACATAAGCCTTAGTTTAAGACCCTATTGTGAGAGCAAATAAACGATATTATTATTATACCTTCCCAGTAGGTTTTCCTATGTCGCGTGTAGCATGGACAACACAAAACAACACACCCCATGACCCAAGTACAAATATATATTTTTCCCCATAAATATCTGCCCCGACCGGGAATCAAACCCGGGACCCCTTGCTTCACTGGCAGTCGCTACCAACTAAGCTACAGGGTCGTCCATCTATACAAATACATAAATAAAATTGGATCTGTTTGTAATATTAAAATAACCGCTTTTTATTAAGTGCATTTGGATGTATACACGGTACATATGAGTATACCAAAACAACATTTTTTACAATTTTTTTCTTTCTGTCTGTCTGTTAGTTCCAGCTAATCTCTCTCATGGCTGGACCGATTTTGACGGAACTTTCACTGCTAGATAGCTGATGTAACAAAAAGTAACTTAGGCTACTTTTATTTTACAAAAAAATGTTTTGTTAGGCGATACAAAGTTCGCCGGGTCAGCTAGTTGACTAATATAATTGAGATGAGACATCGATGCTACCTAATCTATCTGATGTTACCTGATCTGGATAAATTACCTTCATACATCCGCACACATCCGCAATATTTTAGAAGGTAAAAAGTAACTTTAGACGGATGTACGAAACTACAAGACATGTACTATTGCAGTAATAAATAAATACATAAATAAATAACGCTTCACTCTCATAGCCCCACACTAAGATTCCCTGTGTCTTGGGTGCCATGGACAACACACTAGACAAGGACATTCACACCCAGATCGAGAACAGAAATTCAAACTCATCATTAAAATTTCCGCCTCGCTGGGAATCGAACCCACGACCCTCGGTGCGGCGATCCGGCATGGTAACCATTGCGCCACACGCGTCGTCAAATTCATAAGATTGTCGTTCGTAACGTCGCCACGCACCGTGTCGGAGCAGCAGGTCCATGGCGTCGAGGTGCGCGTGCTCGGTGGCCACGTGCAGCGGCGTCTGCCCCTCCTTGTTCTTCTCGTTCACGCGCGCGCCCTTGCGGATCAACATCTCCATCACCTGGGGACAGGTTTAATCTGAGATCTTTTGATGTGAAACATCTTTACGCGAGGGGTAAACCTGATTTTAGACTTGGCGATCGTGGCGACGCATTTCGATGTTTCACATCTGTCAGCCGTCCCATGACAGCTGTTCTTTTTTTAATATTTATTTAACCTTTATTGACCACAATAAAAGTATTACGGTACAAATGGCGAGCTTAATGCTTAATGCATTCTCTACCAGTTAACCATTGGACAAAACAGAAATGCACGAAAGGCGGTTAATAAAGTAAATTATATACATACAAATACCTACATAAAATATACACAATAATTATGTATGTATTTATTTAAAGAAACCTTATTAATGGATTACAAAACACGCATTTATTGTATTATTATGGAGCAAGATTAATAATATTTTGATAAAATAAAACTACAAAATACGGCAAGCCGCCATGATATCTTGAACGCCAATCAGTCTCAATCAGCGCGAATTACGTCACGCCTCAGTAAACAAACAAATATGACAATACTGAAAATGACATCTTGTCTATTACTAAGGCGTGACGTCACAAGCGACGCCATGACACTTTTGGTGCAAATACACTTATAAATTGAAGTGTATTTATTTTATACTAAACCTTTTTTAGGGTTCCGTAGCCGAATGGCAAAAAACGGAACCCTTATGGATTCGTCATGTCTGTCTGTCTGTCTGTCTGTCTGTCTGTCTGTCCGTCCGTATGTCACAGCCACTTTTTTCCGAAACTATAAGAGCTATACCATTGAAACTTGGTAGGTAGATGTATTCTGTAAACCGCATTAAGATTTTTACACAAAAATAGAAAAAAAGCAATACATTTTGGGGGTTCCCCATACTTAGAACTGAAACTCAAAAATGTTTTTTTCATCAAACCCATACGTGTGGGGTATCTATGGATAGGTCTTCAAAAATGATACCTATTGAGGATTCTAATATAATTTTTTTCTAAACTGAATAGTTTGCGCGAGAGACACTTCCAAAGTGGTAAAATGTGTGTCCCCCCCCCCCCTGTAACTTCTAAAATAAGGGAATGCTAAAATTAAAAAAATTATATGATGTACATTACCAAGCAAACTTCCAACCTAGATCTAGTAAGTAGTTTTTTTTAATACGTCATAAATCGTAAACCGCAAAAAACATTGATCAAAGTTACAACGAACTACAAGAACTTTTATATTATGTTACTTGCTGCTACGGAACCCTTCATGGGCGAGTCCGACTCGCACTTGGCCGCTTTTATTTGGGAAATATGATAAGTTGTTATTTTTTCTTTTTTTTTTAAATTATAATAATAATATATTTCCCAACAATATTAAACAGTATTTCAAAATCTGTCATCATGCCTATTCGCTCTGCGCTGCAAGCGTCACTGTTAATCGTTAAAAACAAATGTAGGTGTTCTGTAGCTAGGTCTTCTATCTGTGACCCTAGTCTCTTCTAACAATAACTCATTTGAATAATTATCATAAGTAGTTTAAAAGTCATATGTGAACAGATGAACATAAATTATAATCCATCTTTTGACGATTGTTATTTGCTAACAATCTTAGTGACTTTTTATCGAAATTTGTAATTTAAAAATTAAGCTGAAATAAAATAAAAGAGTTTAAAGACAGATAAACGTTAAATACTAAAAGTAATTGCTGTTTACCATTAATTATTTTTTAAACTAATATTTCAACAAAAAGTAGAGCCAAGATTGTTTGCCAAATAAGACTCGTATAAACTATATGTAAAAACGGACTATACTTATTTTATTCTCCTTTTCATTTGCCGTAGACGGGAAATAAAGCTTTATTTTTTACTACATCTGTCAAAGTGACAGGTTGTCGTCTCAATACCTGCTTCCTCTTAGGGTAGACGCTAGCCGCGGCACAGTGTAGGGGTCTGTCCCCAGTGGCCAGATGCTGGAAGTTCACTAGCGGCTCGACGGAGCTCTCGGCCAGGGGGACCGCCGGCTGGGACCCCTGTGCCTGGGGGTACGCTGGGTCTGGCTGGAAAATAACGAGTTTCTTTATAGAAATAGCCGAACAAGCTGACAATCCACTTGATAGCAAGTGGCTATTGTCGCCCATGGACATTAGCAATACCAAAGGCGTTACTAATGGGTATGAATGTGAATTTGACAATGTTTTAAATTATTAAAACACAAGATTTACTGGGTTCAGACGGGATACTTTAAATTAAAATTGTCATTTTTATTTGTTAACCTATTGAAAAAAAGCAAATACAAGACACAAAACACTAATGAAACTGCATCAAAATGTATAAAGCCTGAGATTAGCGGGAATAAACATACAAAAATCTATAAAAAAAAATTGTGTCATTAGTATCTACTGCATTGATATGTATAATACTAATATCATAAATATTAAAGTTTGTATGGACGTTTGTTACCTTTTCACGCAAAAGGTACTCAACGGATTTTCATGAAATTTAGCATACTAGTACACCATGATCTAGACTAGAATAAGACACAGGGTACTTATTACCCTGAAAAAAGCGAGCAAAGCCACGGGCGAAGCTCTAGTTGTAGTTTTTTTTATGCTTTTAGCAGGCAAACGACGGGTCACCTGATGGTAAGTGATCACCGCCGCCCATGGACATTAGCAACACCGGGGGCGTCACCATCGCGTTGCCGGCCAATATGACGACAGACCCGCTTCTTGAAGGACCCCATGTCATAGCTTAGAGGGAACACCGATGCAGGAGCTATTGGCTTGAGAGCCAGTTCTTTCTTTCTTTATCTTTTTTCTTTCTTGGCCGGCAACGCATCAGTGATGCCTTTGGTGTTGCTCATGTTCATGGGCGACGATAGCCACTTACGATCAGGTGGATCGTCAGCTCGTTTGCCGGCTATTTCCATAAAAAAAGGAAGTTTCTTCCACAGTTTACACGTACGAGGTAGAAACTTACGTGAGTGAGTAAGTTGAGTGAGTGAGTAAGTTTGAGTGGAGTATCGTGTTACCTGCTGGTGCTGTGTGACGGTGGTCAGCTGTTTCTTGACGCGCGCGGGCTCGGCCAGCCGGCACGCCTCCAGCAAGCAGTGGCCTCGGTACTCGACTGTAAACCAAATGAAAATTTGACCACCCGTGGCGTAATAGTTACTATCACGGATCGCTGTGCCAAAGGTCGTGGGTTCGATTCCCAGCGAGGCGGAAAGATGAATGAGTTTGAATTTCTGTTTTCGGTGTAGGTGTGTGTGTTCGTGTCTTTGTGTGGAATCCACGACACATGGAATCCTACTGGGGCTATGAATGTGTAGCGTTATTATATTATTATTCTTCTATTCAAAAAAGTGTAGGATGAAAGTGGCTAATAACTATTATTATACCGACGCTTCAAAGGCAAAAATTACCATATTAAAAAAAATCTTAAAATCGCTTTATTAAGCATTTAAATTGCATGTAAAATTCATTGGAATTAAGTAGCTATACCTAACAGGCGATTTTTTACGATTTCTTTTCTAAAATTTTAACTTTAAAATGCTCTAGTGTAAAGTTGTCAACATGTCGCTTGGTAATTTTTGCCTTTGAAGCGTCGATACGCATCAGAACATGAAAGCGCATTGGTGTGTAGTTTGGGGTTGAAGCTATTGGTATTGGTATTAGTATGCTACTCACACGCGAGCCGCTCCCGCAGCTCCCTGGTGGGCGCGACGTCGAGCGCCGACTTGCCGTGGCAGTTCAGCAACGTGGGGTCCGCGCCCTCACTCAGCAGCAGCGAACACACCTGGGGGATTTATCGTACTGGATTAAGAGAACACTAGGGAGATTTTTCTACGAAACGAAGAAACGAAGATTTTTACGTGGCATATTTTCCAGCTTCCTTACTCAATAATTCTCATCTTCTCCGCTCACACGCATGTACATGCGTACACGCTTGCGTACGCGCTTGCGTGCACGCACGCACTAATATACACGTCCCTCAAACCCTCGCGCCTCGTCCCCGGCCTGGTCTCACCTCGAGCCTGGCCTTGCTGGCGGCCTCATGCAGCGGTGTGAAGGCCCACAGGTCGGTCGCGTTGACGTCAGCACCAGCGCGCACCAGCAGTTCCGTCACCTCATAGTGCCCGTAGGAACACGCGTTGTGCAGCGGGACCAGCCCTCTGGAATATACGGGTGACATGGTTAGTTTATGGTTGATAAATTTAAATTTTACTTTGATTTTAGGACACGGGTCTCTCCACAAAGCTGAAACATAAGGAATAGTAGATGTATTTTTTTTATTACTATTAACAAAAAAATTGAACATCCAAAAAATGCGCATTCCATGTCATTCTCTAGAGACCATTTTTTTATATGGAATACTAGCTGACCGGGCAAACGTTGTTCTGCCAAAAAATTTTTAGGGGTAGGGGGATGAAAAATAGATGTTGTCCAATTCTCAACCCTAGCCGATATGCACTCAAAGAATCACGAAAATCGGTCGAGTCGTTTTGGAGGAGTTCAACTTCTAACACCGTGACACGAGAATTTTATATATAAGAAGTTAGTGCTTGATAACAATCCCACCTGACGGTAAGTGATGATGAAGTATAAGATGGATAAAGAATTAACTTACAATTAGTAAAAGCATATTCGATCTTCTCTTGAAGACACCTACTTCATAAGTGGACGGGAACACCATTGTTACCGTATAGCTGCACTCCCTCCCCCCTCTCAACCGCGTTACCACTGCACTAACCTTAGCGTCCACGTTGACCCACTCACCCCTTATCCTTGGCGTGCACGTACGCGCCCCGCTACAGCAGTAGACGCGGGCGTCGCTTGGGAACACGTCGATATTGAGAGTCACCTCCCGCTCGTCTCACCTCCCCCGTCCGCCCCCCACTCACCCCTTATCCTTGGCGTGCACGTGTGCGCCCCGCTGCAGCAGCAGCCGCACGGCGCGCGCGCGGTTGTACCCGGCGGCAAGGTGCAGCGGCGTGGAGCGGCGCCCGTCGCTCGCGTGCACGTTCACGTTGAGGGGGGTGAGCAACGCCGCTAGACGCTCGTCCGCGCCCGCGCGCGCCGCTTCCAGCACGTCCGCCGCGCAGTACTCGCCTGGGAAGCGGGGGGAATAACGTCATTATACTGACCGTGACTGTGGGGTATCGTTGAAAAGGTCTTTCAAAAATATTATGGGTCTTCTAAGACCATTTTTTGAATTAGGGGTCCGTTTAGAGGTCCTTATTTGGCTTTAAAGTGCTAATTTTGGCTAGAGTCAAGGGTCCGTCCCCCCCTGCCGGCTAAACGGTTGAAGTTGGACAAGTGATGAATTTATAAGGAAAACTATCTCGGCTATGTTGGCATAAGTAGTTAATGAGTAATAGTCGATAAACTTACTACTTCGGAACCCTACATTGCGCGTGGCCTGACACGCACTTACCCAGTTTTTTAATGTATCTAGCTGACAAACCGACCGAAGAAAGGTAGAATTAATAACTGCACTGCTTTTTATGGTAATAGCCTGTAAACGAGCTGACGATCCACCTGATGGTAAGTGGCTATCGTCGCCCATAGACATCAGCAACACCAAAATCATCACTGATGCGTTGCCGACCAAGAAAGAGAGAAGAAAAAGAAAGAAAGAACTGGCTCTCAAGCCTTCAGCCGGAACACGACGAGTCGTTTGGCGGCTGACTCATGCTCAAGGGTGGTAGCTATCCAGGCGAACCCCATGGAGAAATAATAATAGTAATAATGGTATTCATTAACATGGTATTAATGGTACTAATTAATATTGCAATATAATCCCTCGAGGAGCCCTACCACCAGCGGGCCTGATTTAGTCGCCTCTTAGGACACCCATCCGGCGTGGGATTGGGGTTAGTATTCTAAGCCGCCCCAATACGGCTAAACATTAATCAATGCAAACTACACACCAGTAAGAACCGGCCTCGTAGCGGGGTCTGCCAGGTCGAGTGGGGTCTTGCCCTCGGTGTTTCTGACGTTAGGATCTGCGCCATGTTGTAGTAATGCTGAAACAAGATCAAGTTAAAGATTATAGTTATTGTCCTTCTCATTAGTTTTATGTAGGAGAAATGAACAAGCAGACAGACAAATGAGCAAGCAGGAGCAATAACAATAGGTTATGCCGTGTGTAAGGATTGTGTTTGCCCTTTGAATGATAACTGATAATGATAAATTAAAGACTATGATAATTTGATATAAAAATGTATTAATATAAAAATTATTCATAATGATAGATTAATGATAAAGGAGTACGCGCGATGATGATGCTAATTGCGAACTGAATAAAATCTAATAAAAGAGAATGAACTGAAGAAATTGATGACGCGACAATAATTTGTACGTGCTTAGCCCGTACACCGTGTATTATTGATCTCCGCGACACCAATACAATCCCTTACAATTTGCATGGAAAGAAGGCAGACTTATTCGCTTTTTACTGAAAATAAGCCATATTTTGGCTTCTGGTTATCTAACCAAGTAGGTGGAAAACTCTCCTAAAATATCGCGATATCATCCGTATTTGTCGTGCCCGCTGTTTACTTGACCATAAAATCTTAGAAAAATCCATGTTATGACAGCAAAATAACTTACCAATACAAACATCCACCTTCCCCTTAGCAGCAGCCTCATGCAGCGGCGTGTACCCCCAGTTGTCGGCGGCGGAGGGCGGAGCGCCCGCGGCCAGCAGCGCGCGCACCACGTCCGCGTGGCCGAACGAGCATGCGTTGTGCAGTGGCTGCAGCCCGCCCTCGTCGCGGGCTTGGAGCGCTGCGCCCCCCGCGATCAGGGCTTCTACTACTTCGCGGCGTCCATAGCCTGGAATAATCCAGGTTACATAAGAATAATAGAATTTTATTTTCTCCATAACATAAACAAAAGAGAAATCCTTCAATAATTATAATTTCGTATTTTTGATATAAGAAGGATTATCATTTATCTATAACATAAATCTATGGCTTCAGTTTCCCCTGGGATTGATAGGGATAAATTGTCTTTGATAAATACTTCTTGATAATATCGACGCTGGAAAGCAACCACGTAGAAACCTGCAAAAATCAAATTGTTCATCAGAGCCGATAAACTTTTTAATTTCTCGAAAAAAAAATCATAAATTTCTACTAAACAGAGAAAAATTCATAACTTCTGTACTAAATACAGACTTCAGACATAACTTCTCTACTAAATACAGAAGTTATGAAATTTTTTTTGGAGATATCAAAAAGTTTTTTTGGCTCTGATGAACAATTTGATATTTGGGGGTACTATGTGTTTGCTTTCCAGCGTCGATATAATTACATATCTTGATTATGAAATGACACTTTTTATATTCTGTAAATCTGTAAATCTTATAAAGGGCCCTATCATTAGTAGAACAAATATGCATTTGCAATAAGTAGTTGTTATAAAAATCTTTTGTGCACTACAATTTAGTACTACTACAATTTAGTAATGAGCTATTTATGTCAAAAATTAAAGAGATAAAATTATGAATCTGTATGGCTGCTTATCTAGTTACTATAAGATAATTATCCAATATTTATCATGATAAATCAAAGAAAATAATCATCATAATAATGTCAAGCACTGCTGTCCTCAGTGTGCACTAGCACAGAGAAGCCATATTGAGTTGTGACCTTAGACTGATTTGCTGTAGACAGTGAAATACAAATTTTCTATCCCTTTCCCACTGTCTCACTCACTCTATAAGTATAGAATCATTTGTTAACTTTAATGTACTCGCACTTGAGTATATTTTTATCAATAATAAATTAAAATGTGTAATTTCCATATGTGTCAAAATGGCTTTCTTTCTTTTCTTCTCTCTTTCTTGGCTGGCAACTCATCAGTGATGCCTTTGGTGTTGCTGATGTCCATGGGCGACGATAGGAGCTTACCATCGAGTGGATTGTCAATTCGTTTGTTGGCTATTTCCATAAAAAAATATGCTGTTTGTATACTAGGTAATTAACAAACTATGTGATGGTATTCTCCATTTTGACGTGATAACGTCTATTAAAACGATAAACGCCGGGCGCACGCACGAAAAAATTTAGCGTTCCGCGAGCGAGAGAGCGGCAAAAGCGAGAGAGGCACGATCGGCTACGATCGGCGTATCGTAGCCGATGCCATAGTCGATCGAGGTTGAGTGGAGCAGAGCGGGACGGAGCGGAACGGAGCTTTGTCATGACGTTGTCACGTTAAACTACCATCCATAAACCGACTTTACAAAGAACCATTTTTTTTAACAAGTCCCATTTGGTAAACAATGTATTTTCTTGTAATAATATTTCTTGTTTATATAATTTAAAAATAAGGATGAAACAAAATGAAAATAGTTTGAAGACAAATAATCAATTAATGCCAAAAGTAATTTCTGTTTACTATTAACTATTTTTTAAATTTAAATTCAAAGGGCTTCCAACATTTTTGTATGGAGCCTGGCATACCTACAAGTCCGCCATTTTGAAAAAATCTCGATTCGGCGGCCAGTGATGAAACATGTGTCAATCGATAGACTAAATGATTGTGATCAAAAAGTATTCAGTGATAAAATGTTGTAAGTGGTATATTTTCTGAGATATTTGAGTTCAAAACCGTAGGAAAATAAAGCAAAAAACATCGTTTCGGCCGATATTGATAAAACATGTGTCAGTCGATAGTCTAACTGATTACGATCAAAAAGTATTCAGTGATAAAATGTCGTAAGTGATATGGTTTCTGGGATATTTGAGTTCAAAACCGTACAAAAATAAAATATTTGTAATTAATTATCTTTTTATTTCTAGTGTATCTGTAACTGTATCAGTGTTATGCCAGATAAGAAATATTATGAATATTTAGAATAATTACTATATACATATAAAATAACAATATACATAAACAAAATTAAATAAATACAGTTTTATTCAGATTTACATATAAACATCTTATATATTAAATAAATAAATATTTATAAATACATATATAACATCTGGTTGAAGACCACGGGCGACAACATTCTAATTGCTTCAGGTAGTGCTGCCGGACTTCTTGAAGGAGCTTTTGGTAGTCTATGATTTTTTGATGTCTACAAGCAAGGAGTTCCAGAACAGTATGAACTGTATTGTGAAGGAATTCCCGAAATAAGCAGTGCTATAGGTTTCCTTTAAATAAACAGGAGAAGACACATTATTCAAAATGGCATAAAATGTTGAGAGAATTCTGAAGTTTCGCCTGTATCAAATACATAGCCATTCAAGTTAGGAATGGAACTGGGAAATGTGGTTGTGGTGGTACTTACGTAAGCCGAAGATATATCTAATACAGTTATTAAGAAGGCGCTCCAATTTATTCAGAAGTTCCTCTGACAAATCTGTACAACACACATCAGCATAATCAAGGTGAGGGATGACCAGAGTGTTTATGGCGTATTTATGGTTAAGTTTTTATGGCGATACAGCAATTGAAGTGTACCGGTCACTTTTTTCCTTACCTCAGTTACGTTTTGTATTATAAAAATTAAACAAATTCGTCGAACAAACAACTTAAGGGTAGAGATAAAATGGGGATGGTACTGCTCATGCATAGTGGGAAAAAGAACCTTGTCATGTTGTTCCCATATAATGTGTGTTATATGGTTCTTGGCATGGGCTTGACATCAGAAAACATTGCCTTTATCACCAGCGGAATTTTTAGATTCAGTGATTGTCAGACTAAGCCAATAGTGAATTTTAACTTTTGGTTTAGAGTAATTGCGAAAGCTGTAGCCGCTGGTGGCAAATAAATTATTTATAAAACAACCTAGTAGTTTGCTTTTGCTTTGCTTTTTTTAAATTCAAATCTACCCGTTATTAATAAATCAAGTACCTATGCAGCACATACACATATGACATAATATACTTATTTTTCATTATTGACCCAATAAATTCAAAATAAGTAAATGATAATTTTTAATGCATTATTTTTGTACGGCTTTGAACTCAAATATCTCAGGAAGTATAGCACTTACAACATTTCATCACTGAATACTTTTTAATCGTAATCATTTAGCCTATCGATTGACATATGTTTCATCAATGTCCGCCGTAACGAAGTTTTTTTGCTTTATATTTCTACAGTTTTGAACTCACTTATCTCAGAAATTATATCACTTACAACATTTCATCACTGAATACCTTTTAATCGTAATTATTTAGCCTATCGAATGACATATGATTTATCAATGTCCGCCGAAACGAAGTTTTTTGCTTTATTTTTCTACAGTTTTGAACTCACTTATCTCAGAAAGTATATCACTTACGACATTTCATCACTGAATACTTTTTGATCGTAATCATTTAGTCTATCGATTGACACATGTTTCATCACTGGCCGCCGAATCGAGGTTTTTTCAAAATGGCGGACTTGTAGGTGTGCCAATTAGGTTCAATGCCCTTTAATAAAAATTAGTATCAAGATTGTTTACCGAACAAGTCTCATCAAAAAATTGGAGTATAAAAAATTATCATAGTAACAAGAAAGAAAAGAGAACAAAAAACTAAATCCTACCTTGACATGTAACCTACATTTCACTATAGTCAAAATTATCTAAGATGCCCATAATGATAGCTGCTATTTATTAATATGAACTAACCTTGTATGGGTGTCTTTGAGCGATATGGAATATTCATTTACTTGACATGAATAGTTGAATACTTACGGACAAAGGATTTTGCCAAAATTTGTTAAAAATCCCTACTCATTTTCATTGGCGTTGATTATAAATCATATTATACGTTAAATTCTAGTAAAAATCCCATCACATCATAATTTATGCAAAATTTAATAAAAATATATGACGTCGAAACAATCTTATATGAAGAAGCATAAATCTAATCTGACGTAGGGTGATGTGACGGCTTGAAACCGTCTATAAAACCAATCATAATCGATACATTACTATAATCGAAATTTAAAAATGAAAATTGATTAATTTAATTACATTGTTAAAAATGATTTGCTTGCATTTGAATTTAAAATTAGGTACCCAATAATACCACGACGAATTGGATGCTAACAAAGGACATTTTCTATTATGTATGGGCACTTCGCCATCCATGGACAGTAACTACAGATAATATGTTATATGTAATTATGTATTTAAGGTTGCCGTAAACATTTTTTTTTTCATCAAAATAATAATTATGTATACATGAATGTGTCTTACGAAATAAGCAAGAATTTATTCACTAAAGTTTTTTCCTGATGCTCATAATATAATATTATGTCAAAATATTATTATGAAACTGAGCGGGACTTTCATTCTATCATGATCTATTTCATTCTCATTTCTTTCTTTTTCTTCTCTCTTTCTTGGCCGGCAACGCACCAGTTATGCGTTTGGTGTTGTTGATGTTCATGGGCAAATGGATAAAAGAATATTTTATTGAAGTCGTAAATAGGTACATATTGAGAATACGCGGTATGAGATAGCTCAATCGAGGTAGTAGGTAGGTAACTAGGTACCTAAATATTACGGTTTTTAGTTTAAAATTTAATTATCGAATCGACTAGTAGGTCTTATAATTTTGAATCGATTTGTTCAAAAAATTGGTTTCTTTCGTGAACCGATTTTTTTGTACATCTCTAATGTCACTGTGATGGCAAACGACAAATTGGGCTTCTTAGTTCACGGTGACTATAGCTTATCTAGATATAATAGTTTGTTAAAAAGTACATGGGTGACTTCTAATGGTATGAAATGTTTTTTATGTTTCCATAGCAGTGCCAAAGAGCCAATAAGAAGCTATCTTCTACTTTAATCAGCAACAGACTAGTAACTCAACGGGTCTTTAGAATTAAGATTAACTCTGCCACTAAAATTATTTCATAAAATATTATTTGTATAACAATTTAATAAAGCACCAAAAAAAATTAAGTGTTTAATGCATTGTTATCTTACATGCAAACACAGATGTCTGGCAATCATTTATGAGATATACCACCAAATAATAAAAGGATATTACACTGCATATATTATAGGCCAGTGTTTGTCTGTTACCTGAAACGCCGAACACGACAAAGACCCTATTCACGACCACAACCGTGACGAATTATGCAATTACCAAAAATCCTTTCACTTACATTTTATCACTGAAATTTTCATGAAAAATTTAAAGCTTAAAGTGCAAAACTATTGTACATACCTGCAGCGAAGTGCAGAGGAGTCGATTTGCGCCCAGCTGTGTCTCTAGCGTTCACTGTTTGTGGTGTGATGAGCTTCTTAACTCGCACAGAATCTCCAGTTTTGCAAGCTTCGAACAGCTCACGCAAGGGGTCCGTAATTGCTGGCAGCGGTTCCAATGCAGAACCGAGCATAGAACGACGACTCGACATTTTCGTTTATCACAAACAATCACTAATTTACTACACAGCCATGATCAATCGAATAAAAATATTGCACGAAAACACACGTACCTACGTACAACAAGCACAGCTGCTTTCAGATTTTTTGACACTAATTTAATTTTATTGCCAGATTTTTATGTCAAATTTTAACTTCCTGGTTATCTTTGTCTTCGATGTTTTGCTACAGATTATATATTTCCTTCTATAGTCTATTTAACAGGGAAAAGCGCGAGCTCGTGAACATTTGGCCCGCGGGCTATCATGAGGCGACCTTTTTTTAGAGGGGCATCGCATTTGAAATTTTATGAAAGGGTGCCAAAAAGGCATTGGACGACAATTTTGCTGGTCCCTGATTCATTGAACATCAATTTAAAAAAATATGGCTGCCAAATCTTTTCAGTATAAAATTTTTTAAACTGCCTCCCCAAATTAATTTTTAAATGGTCCATATTTAGTGCAGGAAAAACTTTGCCTATCCATTTTCATTTCATTTTTTCCATTCTCATTTCAGTTTTATTCCGATTACTTAAATTCATTTCAAACTTTACGTTTCGCTTTTACGTCTCTAGCTTTTCAGACCCATATTACTTTTTTATCCAATGCTTAGTAAATAACATTTTGTGAAGTGGTGGGAAATTTTGTGAATTTTTCGATTTCTTTGAATACTTTTTATTTAAATACTTTCAAACGTTGTTATTAAACGCTCAGAAACAGCTCAAACAATTAGAATGTGATTTCCGTTGATGGATTGTAGTAAATTGGGGTTAACATTTGGTGTTTGTTTCATGTCTATCGGTTCACAAATAAAAAAGATGTGTCAATTTAAAACATCAAAATGTGTGCAATTCACACGTGGTAGAAGTGAAACCTTCAAAAATTTTGGTTTCAAGATAATGAGACGAATGTAAAACTTCGGGAAGATGATAATTGTAGGGTTTAGTATTGATCATAGTGATGCAAAGTCAGAAAATAAAAATAAAACAGTGGTAACTAACGCCATCTTTTAACATAACATGAAGAGTAAAATGAGCAGCTAGCGCCCTCTATCCAGCAATAAAACGAATCTCCTATCTTGTTCCTCGTGCCATCTATGAATACAACTTAGCACTTTTTAAAGTTACACAAAGAGAATCACGAACATAAGAAACACTGTATAATATGATTATAATGCTTCCTATCTCATTTTCTCCCACATTAAATCTTATGAATTTATGTGTCTGTCTCTTTTTACTGTCGCTTTTTTATTTCGTCGACTTTCAAATCACAACGCATTCTTTAGCATCTAAAGAAGTTTTCACTTCAAAAATCTAATATTTTGTTAATATGTGGGTACTACTAAGTTAAAAGATTATCAAAACGAAGCGAGGGCAGTTACTGGTATTTCATATAGCGAAGGAACTCAGTTCCAACGTGGTGTCTCATATGACGTGAAAATAAACTCGCGCTCGCCACACGTTCCTTTGATCTTTGCCAAAATACCGACAAGTAAGCGTTATGACCAACGCTTGTCACGCTCTCGTTCATCCGGTCGCCATATTTTTTTCCAAGAAATTAGTAATCAGTTATTTTCATTATGTGGCAACATTATAATCATAGACAATTTTCATTTATATGTTATTTTATTATCACAACATTAAAATAATATTATTAAGTATGTACAATTATTTTGACTTTATTCTTTTAAATAACTTTACCTTGTTCTACTAATGAAGTTGGTTAATTTTCCACTCATTGCATTAAATGTATTAAAATTTTGCAGTTACGAAACGCTTGAGACAATGTAGATCAAATTGTCTTTGGCTCAAATTGAATTGACGAAATCAAAATGGCGTCTTTCGTGAAATAGTGCATTTATCTGCCGCACACTTTATGGATTACAATAATATTTGTGATTTTGACTATTATTTTTCAATCAGTGCGAAAAACCGTTTGTGAACTGTTTACTTGTGATTTAGTGATAGCATAAAAGCAAACGACTCAGAAGTGATATCATCACCGTTTGGTGCTAACTACAAGTTTCAGGTATGTGTCCTTTCACCAGCGAAATATTTGCAAAATTTGTGATTTTGATGTGTTTTTCCTGGTCTACATTGTATATACCTTTTGTACACGCGATTTTATGAGTAAAAAGTGTGCTGTGGTCCGGAAACTGCGTTCTTTAGATCAGTAGGTGAACTGAACCGAGCAGGTTTTTTTTTGTGGACGCTGTATGATAGGTGAGGCCGGGTTAATCTCACTTTTCATAGTTTCCTCATTCCTAAAGCGTGCCATCCGCTGTGAGGCTTTGTCGAGTTTCGTACGTGTTTCAATATTTGTTGTAATGCACCTAATTTGATTAGTACATTTAATCTCGTTCCGATGTAGTTTCTCTCGTAGAAAATAATGTGTTCGGGTCTGTTTTCACTTTTGAATTCCGCTGAAGTGTGTGTTCTGACTATAATTTTTTTTGTTGGATATACTCCAAGCTATTATGTAGTACTATTATCTTTCACTATTCATATGTATCGTTGCTTGACTTGAGATAAATGAGATAAAGTCGTCTTGATAAGATCTGACATTTTCAAGAAGTAAATATTCCGATCTTAATTGTATTTGAAACCGAGAGCAGTGTTCATTTAAAAATCCATTAAAACTGTATTTGACACATTTTAATCTTAATCACTAATGATTTAACAGAGTTTTAAAAATAACTTCAAATTAATTGCCAAATTTCAAATTATATCATTGCCATGAATAGTATGGAGCATCAGGATATCAGCTCTTTACACATTAGTTAGTTTAAATCTAAATCTCATCATCTCTCCCTTATTTATCTGAAAATATCAATTGTCATAAGATTGATATACCCAAGTTATTTAATTATTTAGTTGAGTTTCCGAACATTGCTTAGAAATAAATATACACCTGTATTCTTTTTGTTATTTAAGATAGCTTATTAATTTTATTATTAATCTTATAAAGCAAAATAAAATTCTAATAGAAACTAAACAAATTGATACAAATGTAAAATTGAACTCCCTGGAGGCTACTTCATATAATTTCTTCCCCGATTCCATTCTTTCCCAATCCTGTGAGAATTCCGGGATAAAAAGCCTATATGGTGCCATATAACCTCTATATTCCAGTGAAAGTCCTATTAAAGGTTCAGCTGGTCCAGAGATTAGCCTGGATAAATAGACAGACACAGACAAAATTAAAAAAAAAAGTTTTTTAGTATCATGTAAATGACTATAAGCACTTGAAAAAACATAGTTATTAAAAAAAAACATAAACAGACCCTTTAATTTTATTTATATGTATAGATAGAGTAAGACATAAAAAGAATAAGGTCTACCTCTAGTTTATCAACATATCGTCGTTGATAGTCCAATAACGCGTAACTAGCATTGTTAAATTACGCGTATCTACAAAAAAATCAAAATTGAGATTTCGCAGCTGTAGGTAGCTGACTGTGATTGGCATCTACACATGCGGTCATTTTTTGAATCTATCAATCAGAAGACGAGTAAATCAAAATAAACAATACTGCGGAACTATCGTCGAACAAATTACGACCTGAATTACGCGTACCTGCACAAACCTCTATGAGTGTGGCCGAATTTATGTGGCGCTCCAGCTAAAAATTATTTTATAAATAATTAAGTTAATTTAATAATTTACTTAGTGGAATATTTTTGATGTAAGTACCGAATATCTTTTCTATTTTATATTATACATGAAATTATGATGTTTTTGAAGTGAAAACTTCTTTAGCATCATAGTGATTTGAAAGTCGATGAAACGAAAACGGGACAGTAAAAAGAGACAGACACATAAATTCGAAAATGAGATAGGAAACATTGTACAGGGGGAGCAGGAGAAGAGAGGGAGGGAAGGGGAAGAGATGGGGAGAGGAAGGGGAGGGGATAGAGAAGGAAGGGGAGAGGGGGAGGGAGAGGTAGAGGGAATTTAATGGTCTCTGATTTGTTAAACCTTATTTAAAAGTAACAACAAAGTACATGAATCACTGATTATTAGGCGATACGAAGTTCGCCAAGACAGCTAGTGTTAAATATTTTAATGATGCCAAAGAAGTATAACTTCTCACGCGCGTATATCATATTCAAATATTTCCTGTCTCATATCTTCGGTAAGTTGCGCGCAACACAGGGTTTTGCTACGTAAACATAACGGTGATTTACATTTAGGTCCCAATTTTGTTTTTGGTTTTGGGTCATTTTGTACGTACTTATTATCATATTTTTTAAACCCTATGTACTCCTTTCCTAACATCCTATTCTGTTTGCTTTTATTTTTTTCTTCAAAGATTACAGTGCCAAGAAGATATAATACGACTCAATAAGACCTGGGGTTGGTGACGGCTGCGTTGTTGATCTGCACGTGTTAAAGTTTAACCATACCGGAACAATTAATTATAAAACAAATTTTCAAGCTGATTTTTTCCCCTTACCTCGAAGGCCCAAAAATATTTCTTCGCCTTTATCCAGCATTCCTCTTCTTTATTAGTCCAGACTACCAATCCAGGAAACAAAATATGAACACTTACAACAATTAAAAAGTGTAATTCCCCGTGATTGTCATGCATTTTATGATAATTTGCCTTTTAAGAAGACATAATATTGTACTACTTTTATAATGTCATTTTTGTTGATTAAGTACAATTATTGTGAGTCATTTTATTTAAAATAGTGATTGATCTCATTACTCTAAGTCAATTTGCTAACTACAAAGATTTTAAGATACTAATTTTATTGCCTATTTCTACTTTTTTAGTTAATACTGACACTGTTTTATTAATTTTTAAATAAAAATGGCGCCTTGTTTCCCTGAGTGACTTTGTTGCTTAAAAAAATATTTTTGATGATTATGTATTTTATAAGATATTTCTAGATATATATTTCTTACTTACCCTAAAAGTTTGGTCAACTTTTGGACGTAATTATTCTATTACTGCCGGAAAATAAAAGAAAACTAACTAATTGGTTTAGGATTGATTTTTCTTATTAGTTGGTGGAATTCTTTTGTTTTTTCCTAGTCTTTTTCGTATTATTTAATTAAACTGATTATGTACTCTGATTGAAATACTTACCAATACTTAATATATGTTGGACTGGGATTTTGTCATTATTTTATTTCATTTATAATTTCGCGTAAGTACTGAAAATGTACCAGAATCGTTTGAAACTATACAGCGTAAGTGATAATCTATAGAAACTACTGGGAATATTAACTTTAATATTAGTACATTAGCTAAAGGACAATGACATAATACAAAGCCCAAGTTCATTCAAAATTCGGCCGATTAGTTTTCCAGAAAATTAGTTTTTTGGCTCTCCTGTAAAATTAAGGAAAGTGTACTTGCGCGGAATTAAACAATGTTATTTACGCGGTATTGGACTATCAACGACGATATGTACTTACAAACATTATATAAAGTGCTGATATGTTTGGTTTCTCCTTATTAATATTGCAGTAATTATTCAACAATGAGGAAAGAATACTAATTTAAAATTTATAACAAAAAGTTCTTATTTAATGAACCATTGTCTTGCTGAAATTTCACAAAAAATTAGGATATTGTTTTAAATTATCAACACTATTTTGTATTCGAACATTCCTGTAGTTTTTTTATAACTAATAAACACATTAATTTGTCAAAACAAAATAAATCCTTATTTAACTACGGAAACTGATTCTATTCTAAATTATAATTTTTTACAAATTTAATAACACATAATGATAAACAAAAAAATGTGGACATTAAAGTATTTTATGATTAAATGCCTAATAATAAATTCTTGTATTTGAAAGAAAATGGGAAAAATGTATAAATAGGCTTGAACAGTATTATGGAATAACTTTCTAAAATGATGTTGAGTTTTTTAACCCCTGTCATGTCTTAGTATGTGTATATCAATCAACTTATCATATTATATCAGAGCCCTTCAGACTTAAAGAGTGAATAAACAGATAAGCCTTTATATGTAAGAAAATAAAACAAATGTTCATAGTGCTCTTTTAATCTGCATTTTGCCAGATTATAAAGTTAACCATCTTTACCATTCAAGCAAATTATTAAAATCAGGTACAATATCTTACTCATAAGATAACATCATAGTAAAAAGTAGTTATAAGTTTGATGTACATATCGCTTAAACTAAAACTGTATCCCGAAATAGGCAAGAAGTCAGGTCAAAAATTGTAGCCACCTGTTTAAATTGCTAATTAAATGAGCTTATCATGGTGCTTAAACAATTACTGGTGTCAAGAGCACCATTTATACAGTTATTATCAATTAACTGGCTCAGTGACATTCCAACATTATTGTGTCCTTGTGATAATGTAATGTGTTTGTCTTATGCTAGTAATTCAATGTTGCTTCTGTAACTTCAGTCTGCTTCTGCAAATATATGCTGCCCTCTTCTAAAACAAATGTTATTCATTATTATATAGGTATAACATATTTTATATATTTTCATGTTTACCGTATTTTATTATTTGGCAGTATTTTCCAGTTTAATTTGTGATTAAATCCATACAGTTAATCCATACAGGATTAACAAAATATTGATCATTGGAACAAAAACATGAATAAGGTAATATCAAAAACATATTTTCCGAATCTCTTAAGAAATACCAAGACAGAAAATCATCAATCAGTACACTATGAAATGTATTTTTTATGTGACTAGCTGATAAACAAACAAATAGCCTTGGTGGCGAGAGGTAGTCGCCCAAGAAAGAGAGAGGAAGTAAGACCTGGCTCTCAAGACAAAGATACAGGATTTGAAGTGAGAGCATGAGATTCAAATTAATTTAAAACCATCCCTGTTGGCTGAATATTAAATGCAGTGTGCTTACATGAAAACTACTCAATAGCCAATTTACTTGAGTTTATTTTGTTCTTTTTTTTTTTATGCTTTTAGCAGGCAAACGAGCAGACGGGTCACCTGATGGTAAGTGATCACCGCCGCCCATGGACATTAGCAACACTGGGGGCGTCACCAACGCGTTGCCGGCCAAGAAAATGACGATAGACCCGCTTTTTGAAGGACCCCATGTCATAGCTTAGAGGGAACACCGATGCAGGAAGTTTGTTCCATAGTTTACACGTACGAGGTAGAAAATTACGTGAGAACCGAACTGTGGACGAATGCCAGGTATCCAGGTGATGTTGGTGGAACCTGGAACCCCGTGATGTGCGGTGTCGAAAACCAACTGCAGGTATTAAGCCAAATAGTTCTTCAGAACATTCCCCATTGTACAGACGGTAGAATACGCAGAGAGAACCTACATCTCTCCTCAATTCGAGTGATTCTAGTCCGTCTGTAAGCATGGGATCGTCGACAAGACGAATAGCTCGCCGTTGAATTCGATTGAACGGATCCACTTGGCTAGCTGGGGCTCCAGCCCAAAGGTGGGAGCAGTACTCCATGTGTGGTCGAATTTGCGCCTTATAGAGCATCAACCTGTGCTTAGGCGTGAAGTACTGCTTAGCTCTGTTGAGCACTCCCAATTTCTTTGCGGCTAGTTTGGCCTTACCAACCAAGTGGTCTCGAAACTGAACTTCATTCGAGATGTCGACACCAAGGATCCCAATGCTTTTAGAGATGTTAAGAGGAATGTTCTGGAACTGTGGTGCTATGACAAATGGGGTTTTTTTAGCGGTTAACGCGCAAACTTGTGTCTTCTCGGGGTTGAACTGGACTAAATTTAGTCTGCCCCATTCTGAGACCCGCTCCAGAGATGTCTCGACTTCAGACACAAGTTTCATCCGCTTCTCCTCAATCTGCACCCGAGAAAGGTTTGCTCGGCCTGTATAACGGGCGTCACCCGTGCTGTCATCAGCATAGCAATGAATATTCTCGATGTCCAGCATATCATTGATATGCATGATGAACAGTGTAGGTGAAAGCACAGAGCCTTGTGGGACGCCAGCATTTATGGGCTTCGTATCTGAGCATGTTCCGTCAACGACGACCTTGATGCTCCGCTCCGATAAAAAACTGGCAATCCATTTGCACATTTTCTCGGGTACTCCGTAGGAAGGCAGTTTAGACAATAATGCCTTATGCCACACCCTATCGAAGGCCTTTGCAACATCCAAACTTACAGCCAATGCTTCTCCCTTGCTCTCGATTGCTTCTGCCCAGCAATGAGTAAGGTATACTAAAAGATCGCCAGCTGACCTGCCATGGCGTGTTCTATTTATCTATAACTTTATTCTAAGGCTTCTAAGCCATAAACCATAAATAGTTACCAATTAGCATACTCACATCTCCGCAATCCATCAGAGGACATGTTAACATGGTAAAGATTGTTTGCTTACTTTCCTAACGTGACTGCAAGTATTCACATGCTACCTTTTTAGTGTGAAACCCTGTTCGGGTTATAAAGGCCCTTATACTTAGGAAATATTGAATACTATTGAATTAAATTGGGTAAGGAGCGCAGTTAGCATACTGAAAGAATAGTTTTATTTATTTATTTTATTTTTGGTTCCATTCACTTCTCAATTCAGATCAAGTGCAGCCAGTTGCAAATATGATGTGACAAAAATTGTCTCATTTGTATTATATATTATTATGCCATATTAGTATGCTTTCTTATGTAAGGCTGTAAAAATCTAGATTACGAATATAATAAGAATATTATATTAGTTCCATGTCTATATACTCAAAGGTGGCTAATATCAAGTCCGTTTACGAGATAGTCATGGCTGGCTGGTGCGCGTCTATATTAAATGCGAATAAAGCTATTTTCCATAGTCTGCTGATCAAAACAAAATGCAACTCCTGTAAGTAATCTCAAAACTCACCAATACCACTATCTAGTATCTCTAGATACATTGTTTTGATGATTTGTGACTATGTATAATTTTGAAGGAATGTCTACTGCAAATCTATATACTCTATACAAATACTACAAATACAAATAAAAAACATTGGAGTGTCCGTTTGTAATATTAAAATAAACGTTTTTTACTAAGTACATTTGGATGTATACACAGTACATATACCAAAACAATTTTTTTTACAATTTTTGTCTGTCTGTCTGTTTGTTCCGGCTAATCTCTGAAATGGCTGGACCGATTTTGACGGGACTTTCACTGGCAGATAACTGATGTAACAAGGAGTATCTTAGGCTACTTTAATTTTAGAAAAAAAAACATTAATTTGTTAGGCGATACGAAGTTCGCCGGGTCAGCTAGTTTTAAAAATGATCAATTCAATTGATGTCGCAAACAAACTCGTGTACCAGGCGCGTATAAAAGGAAAGATTTAAAGTTGTAATTGGACACTACGAGTACAGTTGTTTTATCAGTTATCATAGCATTCATAGCCAACGCTCGACGCTGCGTTGTGACATGCAAGTTTGATGTTCGAGTGGGTGTTGCAATGCAGTCGATAGACAGACAGTTCTTGGTAACAATTCATTGCTTGCCAGGGTAATATCGTATTTTGTTCTGCGTTTTGTTGTTGATAACGTAAAGTTGGTCAGAAATATCTTTGCGGAGCGTTCATGTATTTCGATCAGAAACAGTCCTTAGTTGGCGAAATAAGAAGTCTCGAAGGTCCTATTAGCGAAGTTAATTGAAGTTTGATGAAGACGAATTTCTTTGACGAGCAGGGTAATTAAAAGTGCTCGCACTCAACATGCCTTCCAACTTGTTTAGCATTTCGTCGCTGCGTGTGCGAATCCGCGTAAGAGCAACTTGTAAAGACCGCGTATTTGCTTTTTGATGATTTTACAGGAGGAAGATAAAACTTAATATCTCAGCGATATTAATTATTATTACCGACTGAACTTAACAGCTAGTTCTTTACAAATTTCTTTATTTTAACTAGCTGTTAAGTTGTAAAATCATCAAAAAGCAAATACGCGGTCTTTACAAGTTGCTCTTACGTGGATTCGCACACGCAGCGACGATTTGCTATCAATTTAAATAGTATTGCAGTTTTCCTCAACTATTAAGGAAAATCATTAAAACCATGTTGATAATGTATTTTGTTAAATGAACTCTATGGCTTTGAAAACCCTTTGTAAATTAAATTAGATAAGGTAAAGTTACCCTTGCATGCAGATTTGACAAGACATAAGAAATGTGAAGTTGAAGAAGAAGAAAGAGTAACTTAGGCTACTTTTATTTTAGAAAAAAAAAAAATAGTTTGTTAGGCGATACGAAGTTCGCCGGGTCAGCTAGTACCAAATATGATGTGTTCAGTGACATGAGTGACGTTATCGTGCTCCCGACTAGCAGCTGATAGCGATCACACTCGAGATAAGGGGTTGTCTCCGTTATCATTGCCGATCTGTCACGTCACGTGTCGATTGCATGGGGATCTCTGTGGTGCTGGAGAACCTCTTAATAATAGTAAATAACGCTACACACTCATGGCCCCACACTAGGATTGCCTGTGTCATGGGTGCCATGGACAACACACAAGGATAAGGACACGCACCCAGACCGAGAACAGAAATTCAGAACAGAACTCATCATTCTAATATCGCCTCGCTATCCGGCACGGCGATACGGCATGGAAATCACCGCGGTCACACGCCGCGGTCGCCTTGGGGACACCACGGATGGATTGGTTGTTTTCTTTTATGACAAACACGGGAATCGTCTGTGCGTAGGCGCTGACAAATTTCGCAAAATAAATAATAAATTAAAATATACCTTAACGTCCAGAACAAAAGACGGTATTTGGAACAATCCAAATACCATGTAATTTATTCATAAGGAGGGAATCCCACTCGCCAGATAACATTAAATTTGTTCCCCCAGGACCTATAAATCTTGCTTAATGTTATCCAACTGGCGAGGGGGTAAAAGTGAGGTGTACGGGTCCCCGGCGTCTTTCGCGTCATTACACGCTTGCCCCCAGGGAATGCTTTCTATTTTCTACCATCTACCACTCTCACTGAATCCCGATGCGACGCGTAGTAATTGACACTGGTAGTCGGTTTTACTGGCAATACCTGATGATTTTTTTTTTGTAAAGTTTTTTCCATTTTCCTCTCATCGTTTCTTTCTAATCTCCTTCAATATATGTTCCTTCTTTTTTGGTACAGAATGCATATCTGTTAATTTAAAGAAACTCATAACACGCGTCTTTCCACAAACATTCTTCTTTCTGCATAATTATGGCTGTCTGAATGAAGTGATCACTTTTATCGATAAGGTTTTCTTTAAAAATATACGTGTAACCCTAATTAGCCGACTTACTACAAGCCGGTTAAAGATAAACTATTCTCCGCTTATACGAGATAAGTTTAGGATCTCTGCATAATGTTTTATTGTGCCTACAAATACTCGATCAATTATTTGATTAGATGTGTTATCGATATTGGCATATTTCTTTGGAAGGCTCGTGCTTAACCTGTGGATGAAATATTTTGTGTTGTACTATTCTATAGTTATCAACATGGTTCTGCTACGGTGATTGTAACGCATCAAAACGTGAAAGTTGTTTTATGATAGGGGGAGATTCGAGAAGTCAGGTAAAGGCGATACCATAGCCCCTTTGGTTGTGACTGCGAAGCGAGGCCGCGAGGGGTCCCGGGTGACTTCCCAGTGCGGGGTATGAGTGTTTTATGTGCTGCTATTGGTATGAAATTGGC
This sequence comes from Thymelicus acteon, assembly GCA_951805285.1. Lineage (NCBI taxonomy): Eukaryota > Metazoa > Arthropoda > Insecta > Lepidoptera > Hesperiidae > Thymelicus > Thymelicus acteon. Next base: position 18,389,275 of record OX638214.1, on the reverse strand, counting down.
CAGTAGATTTCGGCGTTCTCTAACTATAAAGACATGGTTCTATATCTTTGTAAGCAAGGAAATCAAGCAGTCTGGCTTGTTCATGGATGGATAGACATCTTAACAGATGGAAACAAATATTTATCTAACGCTTGTTTATACTTAATTCGTTGCTTTAAAGTTTGGTCTGCTACAACCATGGACGATTTTGTATTCTTTATTTGACAAAGTAGAATTGCATAAGGAAACTCTTCGGAGAGTTCTTCAAAGTATCCTCAAAGGAACGTGAAGGCTTCTAGCGTCTTCCTTCCGGGCCATCGTAGTATTTGGAAACTTTTATACACGTTTATTTAGCATCAAATGGGTGACCGTTAGTAGGAAAATTTCTTGAGCGCTTCTGTGCTTCAGAGGGTACGTGTGACCGTTGGTCCCGTTTGTTATTATATAGCAGTGGTTCAGCCACGGAGATTTTCTGACTGTATTAAAACTTCCGAAACGTTGAAGAATTTTTTTCCACTAGTGGTCATCCAACTACCGACCGCGCCCGCTGCTTAATTCGGCCCATCGCTTAGGATGAACACAAACCATCGAGATGTGAGCTCTTCGAAGAGATTACAGCCTGCTCTAATGGATAAAACTATAATGAAAACAGATAATTGTTTATTTGTCTAATTTCGACGAAAAATAACTATTATTAACTACCACAATAGGAGACACACTACAAACCGAAAACTAGTCTGAAAATCGAAACATCCGTTCATGGTGATAAAGTGTATCATCAGCTCTGCTCAATATTTTGTCCATGCATAATCCTCAGTAACTTACCTAGGAACTGTCAAAAGGTTACATTATAATGTTAATTGTTATTACTTAACCAACTTTACCGGAGATAGGGATAGAATATTGGGAACGCCCGCTAGTGACACTTTTGTCTTCAATCAATAAATATATGGTATGTATGTTCGGATTGTGTACACGCTTACATACATGTGCTGGGGGAATCTTATTAAGTTAATTCAATTTGCTGCCGTCGACCTATGGCTGGCTTCGAGTGAGTTGTCGCGGAGAGGTTAAAGTTTTTGAGGGTATTATGACTATGACCCAATTTGTGTTTGTACCTTGTACTTTCTGTATTGTATTAAGGTTGTGCATACGTAACGTGGACGGGACGTGAACGGGACATAAATATACGTGCGTGCCCCGTTCCCGTCCCGTGCGTGCCTCCGTGGCGTATGCGCTATCGTTTACATTTTCTATGAAACAATGTTTCCAAAACTTCACGTCCCGTCCCGTCCCCGTCCCGTCCACGTTACGTGTGCAACGACCTTTAATCCTTTGGTAGCGCTTTGGTATCCTTTCGTAGGTTTTAATTTTTTAGTATCTATCAAGTTTGGTATGTTAATATTTTATGTAAACTCGTCCGGTACGAGCAGACGAGCCATTTGATGGTAACTGATCATCGTTATCCATGTATTTACTACATAAAAAGGTAACGACAAGGACATACTCTGTACATACTCCATAGTCTGTATGGTACCTACTACGGTCTTTAAAAAACACTCCCAGTTAAATTATGATTCTAAGGTGCTAATAAACATAGCTCAGCACACGATATAACAACCAAACAACTAAGGCACCTCAAATTCTAAAGGAATAAAAGACAGACTTTCGTTATGTAAGAAAAGTATATTTTATATCCTTCCGTGAATCATTAATTTTGTCGCGAGTTGCGTAAGAAGTCAAGGTCGGATCTAGTGACGACATAATCCGCAAAAATTCACATCATCTCGGCATAATTTATTTTGGTGTAGGGCTGTCGAATTTTTAATTATTTTATCTTTTATTCCGCTTGCGTCGATCCTATGTGATCGACAAAGTTAAGCAACAGCGGGCGCGGTCGGTAGTTGGATGGGTGACCGCTAGTGGCAAAAATTTCTTGAGCGTTTCCGTGCTTCGGAGGGCACGTAAAGCCGTCGGTCCCGGTTGTTACCATAGGATAACAGTCGATAATCCATGTCGGAGGCCCTCGGGTGGTTTGAAAACTTCCGACACTCGGGTTGGCCACTAACCCCTCCACCAATCCGCACTGGAGCAGCGCGGTGGAGTATGCTCTAGGCCTCCTCAAGAGGAGAGATCCGTGTCCAGTAGTGGGCCATTAATGGGTTCAAGCCAACTTATTCAGACATAATGGATAGATAGCAATATTGAGAACGAGCGTTAGACAACCCTATTGCTAGATCAAAAAATGTTTACGCGTCCCCAAGTATCACCTGATAGAGATTTTATCGGCCAGTCGTGTGATCTCGAAATAGTGCGCTTTTAATAGACCAAGCGCCAGCGTTGGTACTGAGCTCATTATACGACAATCGGGCGATGACGTCATATGTTTATGTCCCTCTATGTTCTTTAGCGCATTGTGTACTAATGCGCAATAAGTACCGTATATCTTATTCCAGATCTTGTCCGTGTGCTAAACATGAAAATCCGAACAAACCTAATCTATACTTCTATACTAATATATAAAGAGGAAAGATTTGATTTTTTGTTTGCATTGAATAGGCTCCGAAACTACTGAACCGATTTGAAAAATTCTTTCACTGTTAGGAAGCTACACTATCCCCGAGTAACATAGGCTATATTATACTTTCAAAAAAATTTGGGACCCTTAATAAAACTCCAATAATGTAACCCAAGGTGTAAAAAAAATAAGAAAACCGAAGCAAAGCGAGGGTGGTTACTCGTCCTAAATAAATCTTTATAAACTTTCACATTTCTAATATTAGTAGGATTGTTGAGCTGACTTTTTATCCCTAGATTAATTCGGTATGGATGGATGGTCCATTAGTAATGGGCCATTATAATACTCGTCGAAATTCTTTTTCAAAGTAGTAACAAGTTAATCATCGACAATGATCGAAAGTTGCCCGAGGCAAGGCAAGGAAGCACGAACTTATTCGAAGTGTCAGGTCAAGTCTGAGCCCTCTACACTGCCATCTTCGCCCAACTTCGCAAGAAGTGTAAAGGTCGCATACGGTTTACTAGTATTTACGAGTAGAGAAAAAAATAACCTATTTCAAAATAACTCAAAATCTACTCGTCAGATCTAGCTCAAATTTAAGTGGGACCACATGACAAGCACCAGCTTTCGATTGAAAGAAGAATCAACAAAATCGGTTCACCCAGTCAAAAGTGCTGAGGTAACAAACTTAAATAATCTAAATTTTACTAACAAAAAATAACCGACTTCAAAGTTACTCTAAAACTACTTGTCAGATCTCATTCAAATTTATATGGGACCACATGACAGCCACCAGCTTTCGATTAAAAAAGAGAATCATCAAAATCGGTTCGCCCAGTCTAAAGTTCTGAGGTAACGAACATAAAAAAAATACAGTCGAATTGAGAACCTCCTCCTTTTTTTGAAGTCGGTTAAAAATACAGTCGAATTGAATACCTCCTCCTTTTTTGAAGTTGGTTAAAAAGTGCACTCCGAAACCGAAACCTAAAATCTCGCTTTGCAAGCTAATGCCTTGTAATGTAGTTAGTCTGCTACACCAATCGCATCGTTTTCCAAGAAACACAATTGACTCAAGCAGAAATAGGAGGTCATCAAGAAATAGCGAAGTGCGAAAGGTCTGGCATAAAGACTAAATATTGCTGGTGTTCATTAGTAGCTAGATTAGGGTTGCCAGATACATTCTTATAATTACTGGGATAATTCTAGACCCTGTGCGAGATCCGGGATTTTTGTTAAAGGGCGTCTTTAGCCCTTGCCTTCCCTTTGTAGAGAATCTAATCTAATTTAATCGATTTTAACGTGGCTCCCCTCTAAATAAAGGTCCCAAACCGCCCCTAGTGCCGCTACTGTAAGCGCCGTTTTGTCGACGTGAAATCCGGGACGGAGAAGTCTTAATTGCTGAACACGGGACAAGATGAAAAATTCCGGGACAATCCCGGATTTCCCTACCACTGGCAACCTTAAGTTTGACCGATGTAAAGCATATTGAACAGTGCGCGCGACTGGCGAAGCGGTGTCCGATGAGCGCATGAATATTAACACATTTTAACAGTTTGCGCGCTAATCTATGCTGTTCTTTCCGCTTGCGTTCAACGGTTGCCCGTTGACGGGGTAACGGGAATCGGTCGGTTGAGGAGCTTGCGATACTATGTTTTTATGAATGAATAGTTGCTTTTGGCCCTATCACTGGCCTTTTGGCCTTTATAGCTTCACGCGGACAGAGACAGCTTGCAAAGAAGACTAGCTGTACCCCTTCGAAAAGTAGGGGTTGCGAGCAAGCATGCCGTATTTAGGTTCTCAGCAGTGTATACAGATAAACAAATAAAGGATTATGTGATAGATATGTCTGATATCGTTTCGTGGTGTGTGTGTTGTCTAATTTATGTGTGTCCACGATTTCCGCGACGGCCACGACATACGGAATCCTGTGGCGGAGTCGTGGTAGTGCGAGTTTTGAGTAAGCGTTTATTTAATAACAATTTTATAGTCTCATAAATAATACGGTAAGACGTAGGGACGTAGCGTACAATTTATGGTATATCAACAGGAAACATACGCACGTGTAGCATATTGTACAGGAATTTAATTAATTATGCATTCAAGGTAAATTCTACGCGATATTATGTCATTCGTGTGCTGTGCCGGGATTGAAGTGTGCGTAAAAATGTAGAGATTTATTAATTTGTAAAGAGGTCTTTGTTGCCCGCATGAATGGAAACTTTACTTTGTAATCTATACATGCAATAAAACTGTGAATGATGTCTGTACATAGATTTGAGTAATATCTTTAGAATTTATGCCTGTTTGGGCGTTTGATCCCGGAAATTTTAGAATTGGTTTAACCGTATTCGATGTTGAAGTGACATTTAGTATTTGTGTTTTCTATCTATCTATCCAAAACATTTAAACGTGCGATTCTTGTATTTAAATACCTATAAATATAATCTGAGTCTCGGAAACGGCTGCAACGATTTTCATGAAATTTAGTGTGCAGGGGGTTTCGGGGGCGATAAATCGATCTAGCTAGGATTCATTTTTAGGGTTCCGTAGCCGAATGGCAAAAAACGGAACCCTTATAGATTCGTCATGTCTGTCTGTCTGTCTGTCTGTCTGTCCGTCCGTATGTCACAGCCACTTTTTTCCGAAACTATAAGAGCTATACTGTTAAAACTTGGTAAGTAGATGTATTCTGTGAACCGCATTAAGATTTTCACACAAAAATAGAAAGAAAACAATAAATTTTGGGGGTTCCCCATACTTAGAACTGAAACTCAAAAATGTTTTCTTCATCAAACCCATACGTGTGGGGTATCTATGGATAGGTCTTAAAAAATGATATTGAGGTTTCTAATATCATTTTTTTCTAAACTGAATAGTTTGCGCTAGAGACACTTCCAAAGTGGTAAAATTTGTGTCCCCCCCCCCCCTGTAACTTCTAAAATAAGAGAATGATAAAACTAAAAAAAATATATGATGTACATTACCATGCAAACTTCCAAAGAAAATTGATTTGAACGAGATCTAGTAAGTAGTTTTTTTTTAATACGTCATAAATCGTAAACCACAAAAAACATTGATCAAAGTTACAACGAACTAAAAGAACTTTTATATTATGTTACTTGCTGCTACGGAACCCTTCATGGGCGAGTCCGACTCGCACTTGGCCGCTTTTTAGAAAATGTCGTTTTATCCGTGTTTTCAGGCAATGAAAAAGTGCTACAATAGACTCTTCCTGACATCTATTGGCGAGTAGCAACATTTACCAAAAAAATACCGAGCAAAGCTCGGTCATCCGGGTAATTTACAAATAAAAAAACACAGTGTCAAAAACCCTGACTTTTTCGAATATTTTAGAGGCGATTTGAAGCGAAGCGAGGTTTATTATGCTGAAATATTGTATTCGAGTTAAATTCTCGAGATACCTATATGAAGGACAAATTAATTAATTGTTTTATGACGCGTACGTCATACGTGTCATGATAATGTTGTGTAATTGTTATTGTACGTATAAAATTATAAATACATTGTGATCCCGTTTGGTGTCGGCCGTCCGCGTCAGACCGCGGGACGGTGTCATCAGGTCATCACTATATTCATTAATGACGTTGTGTCTTGTGCTTTTGTGACGTAACATAGTGATGTGTGTTATATTTTTATGGTGCCGCCAAGTACACGAGTCACCTGATGGTTTATTATGGTCACAGTTTCAATGTGTTTCTCTATTATTGCACTGCAATTTAAAAGAAAAGAACTACATGTCACGATCATTCTCAATAAGTACCTATTTCATATTTCAGAATAAGTAATTAATGCAGTCACAAAATTTGGACTGCATGAATTACTTATTTTGTAATATACCAGACTGAGCACTCAGGTTTTATATTTTAGAACTAGCTGACCCGACGAACTTCGTATCGCCTAACAAACAATTTTTTTTTTCTAAACTATAAATAGCCTAAGTTACTCCTTGTTACATCAGCTATCTGCTAGTGAAAGTCCCGTCAAAATCGGTCCAGCCATTTAAGAGATTAGCCGGAACAAACAGGCAGACAAAAATTGTAAAAAAAAATGTTTTGGTATATGTACCGTGTATACATCCAAATGCACTTAGTAAAAAGCGGTTATTTTAATATTACAGACACTCCAATTTTATTTTTTTGTACAGATGTATAGATATAGAAGACTTAGTTCAGCTTTGGTTTCCAGTAGGTTTTGTTTACTAGTTTCCCATCTAGAGAAAGATCAAGAATACTTCTATGAAGGTTGATGTAAATGATTATACCAAGGTCATTTGTATTAATCATTTTATTGTTACTGGTTTTTCCGGAAGTAAGCGAAAATTCAAACATTCCATTTATGATTACTAAACAGTCAACACACACAGCGCGCTATAGTTTATTATAAACTAGGGTCACAGCTAGCGTGCTTACTGCGGTTTTTTCCGGGTTTTCTGGGGTAATAACGACCCTGTAGCCTTGTTGGTAGCGACCCTGTCTACGAAGCGAGGGGTCCCGGGTTCGATTCCCGGCCGGGGCAGATATTTATGTGACAGATAATTATTTGTACTCGGATCATGGGTGTGATTGTGATGTGTTATATGTGTCGTCCATGCTACCCGCGACACAGGTATAACCTACTGCAGGGGTATGAGTGTGTAAGCGTTTAGCGTTTTAATAAATAGGTCTAGGAACCTTATGTCTTATTCGAGATTTATTCGATGTGACGACCCGTGTGGCGCAATGGTTACCATGCCGGATCGCCGCACCGAGGGTCCTGGGTTCGATTCCGAGCGAGGCAGAAATTTGAATGATGAGTTTGAATTTCTGTTCTCGGTCTGGGTGTGAATGTCCTTGTCTTGTTTGTTGTCCATGGCACCCACGACACAGGGAATCCTAGTGTGGGGCCATGAGTGTGAAGCGTTATTATTATTATTATAAATCAATGCTGTTGTAAGATCATGGTCTACCTATGTGTGCCTACCTGTATCCACAGATATCCATACATACTTTCACATTTATATGTAATATTGGTAGGATAATTTTATTTATAAAGCAGAACGCTTAAAATGCAAACAAGCCTAGAAAGTAATTCCAGAGGTATTTTAAAACCGTTAGGATTTTTCAAATATATTTTTCCGTTCCAAAGATATTGCGGGTACTTCACCATTCTATTAGAAATATTAATTCATGGTGGTTGATAAATGGTATATCATTATCATCATTAATGGAAATAGCTCGTATCAATATTGCATTTTAATTTAATGAGTTTGACACGTAGAGGAATGCAGGTCTGATTATATAGCAACGTTGATTTATATGTACAATATTGTTTTCATTTAATAATGTTTATTTTTAGAACATTGATAGGTTTATTACTTACGAGTAACCGCCCTCGCTTTGCTTCGGTTTTCTTATTTTTTTACACCTTGGGTTATATTATTGGAGTTTTATTAAGGATCCCTATTTTTTTTGAAAATATAATATAGCCTATGTTACTCGGGGATAGTGTAGCTTCCCAACCGTGAAAGAATTTTTGAAATCGGTTCAGTAGTTTCGGAGCCTATTCAATGCAAACAAAAAATCAAATCTTTCCTCTTTATATATTAGTATAGAAGTATAGATAACCATGCAGGATTGGTTTAAATCAAATCATTAACCTCTCCATATGTAGTGCCATAGTGTAAAACAAATAGTTTGTCTTTCTAATTTCGATATAATTTTATTAGAAGGATAAATGCACGTGTTTAAAAATTTTTTAACAAAACATTATTTGGATGGATGATTCGCCCTTCAGCATGCATCCTGCAAACCATTATTTTCATCCTTGGCCACTAAACCAGCTTGAGTGAACCATCCCGCTTGTAGTCGTCATGCATGTATCTCTAGATCCTCTCTCTAAGCTAATGAATAAGTCGTTGGCTATTCGGCATGAGGCATGAGGCTTGCTTGACAAACATTCTCGAGATATTTCTAAGTACGCAAACTGAGCTCGGTGCTTGGTTCGATCGAAAGCGTGTCAAAGACGTGCGTAGCTCGGGACGGCGCGCTGGTTGAGCACACGGGTACAGTTGCGGAGATAAGTCGTTGGGGACGCTTTGTTTTTGTTTAAACTATGTAAAAAATATAAATCTATCTAATATATATATAAAATTCTCGTGTCACGGTGTTAGAAGTTGAACTCCTCCGAAACGGCTCGACCGATTTTCGTGAATCTTTGCGTGCTTATCGGCTAGGGTTGAGAATCGGACATCTATTTTTATATACCTTTAAAATTTTTTGGCAGAGCAACGTTTGCCCGGTGAGCTAGTGTAGGAGATCCGATGTGTATTAATATAATCACTGTCCACTGGCTCGACTATGTCTACGTATTTTACTATGGCACGTCACTGTCACTATAGGGACACATCCGTCCACTCCGGGATCTACGCTGAGACTGCCGTCTTGTACTGAGTTAAGTCATATTATCGAGTAATCGACTAATACAATAATCGAATAGATGATCGAATGGACGAGTCCATTCGATCATCAAGCGAGGCGTCATCTAGCGACACCAGCGCACAACTCTGAGTACGTAACCACTTCGTAAGTGACAGTGACGTTTGCCATTTAATACAGAGACACACGAGACAGTGTATGTATGCTATCGCACATACACTACATCCCTCCCTTAAGGAAAACTTTGAAACTACAACAATAGATCTTAAATCTGAAATCATTTCATATCTCTTCATCTCTTTCTCTCTCTTCATCTCCTTCCTCTCTTCATCTCCTTCTCTCTCTTCATCTCCTTCCTCTCTTCATCTCCTTCCTCTCTTCATCTCCTTCTCTCTCTTCATCTCCCTCTCTCTTCATCTCCTTCCCTGTCTTCATCTCCTTCTTTCCCTTTCTTCATCTCTCTCCTTTGCTTGATTCTTTTTTTTCACTGTCCTTCTAATGTTTTATTTTCCTTTTGAATTTTGTCCGATCTCTTATATCGAAGCCCATTTCGCATGATTTTGTCCTATTGATTGATGGAATCTTGTCTTTTATGTGCACACATGGCTTGAACTTCATTCCAACAGAATTTCTAGTGCCTCTTTTATGGTTGCAGAAACTCTGAAGTTGATAATGCCTTTATAATATATATAGGCTATGTCGACCAGTTCCAATTTAACAGAGTAGTTCATTTGAACCACCAGACAATTCGCAATTTATGCAGGTTATGTCGGCCCATCCCAATTTAATGGAGGTATCTTTGTACCAAGTATTCCCAATTTAATGGAGGTATCTTTGTACCAAGTATTTCCAATTTAATGGAGGTACCTTTGTACCAAGTATTTCCAATTTAATGGAGGTACCTTTGTACCAAGTATTTCCAATTTAATGGAGGTATCATAGTACCAAACACACTAACTTTCCAATTTAATGGTGGTATCATTGTACCAAACACACTAACTTTCCAATTTAATGGAGGTATCTTTGTACCAAGTATTTCCAATTTAATGGAGGTACCTTTGTACCAAGTATTTCCAATTTAATGGAGGTATCATTGTACCAAACACACTAACTTTCCAATTTAATGGTGGTATCATTGTACCAAACACACTAACTTTCCAATTTAATGGAGGTACGTTTGTACCAAATATTTCCAATTTAATGGACCATCCTTATTAACCTCAGTAGAATAATGGCGATAAACTACTATAATCTCACTATTGCCCCAACTCAGAATCACACAACGGCCACCCAAATCGTTCCTTAGTACAGAATCACAACCAGTTAGTTTTCCGACATTTAAAGTTAAGTATACAAATACCTTTACTTAAGCATTTAATAATTTATTAATATGAAGTTCTTGAATGTCAAGACAAATCAACCACTCATCATTGATACTGATAGCAGTACCTACTGTCATAACAAAATAGCGTAACTTCTTTATTTTATTTAAAAGGAAAGCTACCTTGCATGTTTTCTTTTGCACGAATTACTTGTTATTATATTAGTATAATCTGTAGTTAAAATTATATGTTAACTCACTATATGTCTGTTTTGTATTTAGTTACATTTATCTCTTATTTACATTGACTTCCAAATTGCAGTCTGAATAATAAATAAATATGTATCGCTGCGTCGCTTGCCGATCTACGCGCGGTAAACAGGCACACTGAAATATTGGAGGATAAAGTAAGTTAATACCTCGCTTACTGCGCCATTTATTATAATCTTACTATATGATTCCGACGTTGTTGCCATCCTTATGATGAAATAAATGTTTCTTTCTTTCGTTCTTTATAAATCATAAAGCTAAGCATTAAAATAAATATTTCTTTTATTTACTATCCCGAATTTTACGTGTGGCCACACTGCACTTCATCAGTATGATTATTGATAAGGTTATATGACGTTGTCCGCACTAGGGGCGTTTAAAGTTGACAAAATGACACTCAACCATTGAAGTATTATTACTAGCGTACAGAACAGACACCGCGAACACAATTTATGTTCCAATGACTTGGCGCCGCGCGGCCTCAATGTCCAATGGATTCGTTCGATTTTGAAAGGAGAACAGGGGCTCAATTTTGAAAATAGAACCTCCCGGCAGAGACACACATTTTGTTTAAATGTCTTCTCTATGTATATACCTTAATGCTCTCAACATATTTAATGTCAATTAGTTATTGACTCCGTACGACTAAATAAGCGAATATTTCTGAGCTGGGCCATAAGTGTTTGTTCTCTATTTATTTATTCCTTTCTACTGAACTCCGAAATATTTTCTATTCCATATAAATATTAATCCATAATGATCTCTATGTATCCCTGCTCTTTAATACCCTAAAAACATCATGGATGTATATGGGTACAGTAAATTAATATTTATTAGAACCATGTTCGCCATAATCCAACTTACTGTATGTTGTATGCCACATCAAAAGCAAAATTCTATAAATAAATGCTTACACACTCATACCTCCTCTAGGTATGAGCTGTGCCGTGGAGCTCACCCGTGTCGCGGGCGGCATGGACGACACATACAACACATCACTCTGACACTCCTGACTCGAGTACAACATTCATCCGTTACACAAATATCCGCCCCGGCAGGGAATCGAACCAGGGACGCCTCGCCTCGTAGGCAGGGTCGCTACCCCCTATACTTCCGCCACGGTGGAAGAATAATATTTACAGGCAAATGCCAAATATTCTTTGCCCGGCAACTGATAACGGGAATACAAGAATAAGAAGTTTGTGACCTTCAAACTGTTTATCCTTGCAAAAGGTGTAGATTTGGCTATAGCTAGATTGGTTATTACTTTCATACGCTAGTTAATGTTTTCTTTTTTTTTATCTGAATTCAGCATGTTTGTAGGACTGTGACTCTCTTCTGATAAGGATATTTTTCGTATCTCTATGTAAACACAATGATGGCGCGGCAATTCAGCAATAAGATTGAACGCGACCAAATGCGGTATTTCGTGTGTGCAGATATACTAGACCAGTCTAGGCTTACCTTCAAGTTGGATGGTGATGTAGATGGATTCTTCACGCGACTTACTTTTAGCTTGTTGGTTTGTCCAAACCGTATCCAATACACAACACACACGACCTTCGATAAATAGCGGAACTGTATGAAGCGGTATGAGAAAGAGTTTCCACGATGGTGGAAGATCAGCGGCGCGGTTGGGCTCAATGAGCAAGCGGTCAGGCCGATAGCCAAGTATGGACTATTTTATAAGCGAACGCGTAGATCACCGCGTTATTAAATATAGTTGAGGGTGGATTAAGATTTCGCCTTACTGGCGCGACAACAATAATACCATTTAAGTTATGGTACCGGTCCGAGTGTACTCTGCTATAAAATATTCAGTACTATTTAAAATTGAAGTTAGTCGTACGAAACACGAACTAAGAGAATTAGTATTTTTTCCAGTGTAAGAGTTTTGATAACTCTTGATATCGGTTTGTTTACCGCTCGTATCTTCGTTGCGTGGTTGCGGTATAGTGGCTACGCTACAGGGTAATTTTTTAAAATATAATTGCAGTCTGGTAAAATAATATGAAAACGTTACATTGAAATCATGTTACTTAATTACATTCATTCATATTTATTACTTATATCAGTGACAGTTATAACTCGTCGACGAAAGTTGTTCGCAGTTCCAACATGTAGGTTAGATGATAAAAGATTAGTCTTTGTCAGGCAATCTCCTCTGGTGCACTGACCTTGCTGAATGTGCTGACTTGGGTCTGCAGTCCAGATCTATTCTATTCGACGCCAGCTTCACATGACGATCAGAAGATTAATTTATACTTTAATCAGTAAGTTTTAATCTAAGTAAACAATTTGGATTCATAATCTGTAATGTTTATTACGTTATGAATAAATAAATTTATTTATAATTAGCTTTGGCCGTGACTTCGTCCGCGTAGATATTGTACTTTAACCCACAGGTGATCCATCAGTAATTCCACTTCAATAGTAGATTCAATCCCGCTTCGTTTCTGGCAGATAACGCTACCAGCATACAGCTGAAGTTACAACGCGAAAAATTGACAAAACTGTTTATTGGAACCACACAAACAGTCGCTAGGGCATTCACAAACCTGGTAAACGCCATCCATTGACGTTATCGTCGAATCAGTAACACGTCATCCAAGTCTCGGTTGGTATAATAACAACAAACAATGGTGTCACATATTAATAACGATGTCACATAAACGTATAGATTGGGAGAACCATTACATCTCAATCCTGTTAATTTATACATGAACTGCCACCCCGCTGCCAATGCCAAGATTGTCGAGCCTCCTGCCGGCTCCCGACCTCCGCGCTTTCAACCTTTGTTCTTTAATCTGGGGATCAGACGCCCCACAATTGGCGAAAACCACGCTGACACACTCCATTACATGGGTACCTAAACACGGGTCAGCCAAAGAGTGTTGAAAACAATTATGTATATACGTAATATTTTTTCCCAGTTACTTTCAAAAATAAGATGAAGTCTATCTACGGACCAAAATATTTATGACAGCCATTTAAGCACGTCAATATCAAATATTTCGACACGTTCGACACGACACACGACATTTCGGCACGTCAAATATTTCGACAGGTATAATTATTATTATATACAATGTATTTATCTCAAAATTAAAAGTAGTGATGAAAATAAGAATATTCATGTGAAGCGGTTGTGGGCATGTGCCTTATCTAACTCCATTATTTGAATAACCAATATTGAATTTAACCTATGTTTGAATTTTAGTATATTGAATGTCAAATTGTCTTTTCCCGTGTACTCACCAAAGAAGGTGTACTAAGGTCAACAAATGTTTAATACAATATGTTGTATCCGACTTAGAGTTGCAATTTCATGTCCATCATTAGTTCACGGAGTATTATAAAAACACAAATGTTACTATTTTCATTTTCTTCCTGTAGGACTTAGAGGTTACTAGCACGTGCACGCTAAGATTCACGAAAACCAGTCGAGCCGCTTCGGAGGAGTTCGACTTCCAACACCGTGACACGAGATTTTTATATGTTAGATTCTATTCTATATACTGGCCCTCTTTTTTCCAAGATTTAAATAACATTTTTCTTACCTTTACCGTCGTCGCCATTTGTAGGAGATCCGATGTGTATTAATATAATCACTGTCCACTGGCTCGACTATGTCTACGTATTTTACTATGGCACGTCACTGTCACTATAGGGACACATCCGTCCACTCCGGGATCTACGCTGAGACTGCCGTCTTGTACTGAGTTAAGTCATATTATCGAGTAATCGACTAATACAATAATCGAATAGATGATCGAATGGACGAGTCCATTCGATCATCAAGCGAGGCGTCATCTAGCGACACCAGCGCACAACTCTGAGTACGTAACCACTTCGTAAGTGACAGTGACGTTTGCCATTTAATACAGAGACACACGAGACAGTGTATGTATGCTATCGCACATACACTACAGCTAGTAACTAGTATATATTTAAAAAGTAAAAAAAAACCCGACTGCTGTCAAAAAACCTATCATGATACACATACCTTTTTGAAATCATTATGGTGAGCTCTTTAATTTGATACCCATATTGCATTATTCCCTTTATTTTTATTTTTTGATACTTCAAACAGTGGCATCTTATAGCCACCATGTTTGTTTTTTTTATTTCACTTATCTAAGAACACTTGGGTAATCAAGATGAATGTAACGATATCTTAATTCTATAAATCCGTTCAGCTGTTTGGAAGATATGAGGTAATGAAGAATATTACATATGTACATACATACAAAATACGCGCGAAAAACATAACCCTTCCTGGCAGTCGGGTAAAAACTACACACTCATAGGCCCACACTAGGATTCCCTGAAAACTTACAAAGACAGGAACACACACCCAGACCGAGAACAAAAATTCAAACTAAGTTCCCTTAATGATGAGTTTTAATTAACTCATCATAAAGAACCCTTGTTCCAAAATCAATCACGAAATATTTGTTACTTGATTTGGTGTTACTATGGTATATATCTGCCCCGACCGGAAATCGAACCCGCGACCTCTCGCTTCGAAGGCACATTCACTGCCAGCTATGCTACAGGCTATTTTTATGAAATCTTTTACAAATTACTTCACTTGCATTTGTCACATTGTTATACACACTGTTTACAGTGTTGTGCGCGACATTACCCACGCAGTTTGCGCGTTATCACCCGTTTAGCGCGCGGGGCGTTGCTGTCGCCCGCGCCGCGGCGCCGCTAGCGTCTCACTAATGCGGTCACAGCTTTAGGTCGCGCAACGATTTCGTGTGGATATCGCATACATCTTAACATTGGAAATAACGCCATCTATACATGTTTTGTAGAGGTGTAAACGGTGTTTTAGAGCACCAGCACGCATTGTTTGCTTTCAGAGACATGCAAATGAAATCCCTCGTAAATCGGGATTAACTGTATTCAAAGATGTTCTTGGTTTGCAAAGCTTGTCTTCATAAAACAAAATTAGGTATATATTTATCAACCTTGGTTGTACATTTCGGGATAAAAATAACTCATTCAAACCCATGTGCTTCCTTGATCTTGAAAATCTTTATGCAAAATTCGAGGCCGATGAACCGCTAATTCAATAGTTCAAGCTAGAAGACGTAACAAACTCAATCTACTCTGCTCTTACTTTAGATCGAAGTATTTTTGATTATTTGTTGCATCAGACATTAATTATTATTTTGCTATGGTGAAAGAAAACACGAATAAACTATAGCCTACCTAATTCTCCATAATGTTGTCAAAAGTGTGTTAAGTCTGGCAGCCATTGCCAACTCGCTCTTGACTGCTTCGATAATTCAGTGACCCACTACAGGGCACAGGGCTCTCGTCAACTACAGGTTACAGATATCTTCTCAACTACAAAACAATGGTCTCTCACCAAAGGCTTTAGGATTTAGGTACCATTAAACAACATTGCGAATCCCATTGAACTATTATTACTAGCGTATAGAAGCGACATCGCGAACCCGATGTTCATCCAAAGAATTGTTGCCAATTGGTTACAGTTTTCAGTGGATTCAGTCGATTTTGAAAAGAGAACGGTGGCTCGGTTTTGAAAATAGGACCTCCCGGCGCGACACAAACTTTGTTCGAGATGTCTGTTCTGGTACTTTACTACATTATATACTCGTACTTCAATGGCGAATCCTCAAACATGTCCTAATCACAACAACGCTGACCAAATAGGTGTGTCTACGATTTATGTAAATACCACAGCGGATAGAATGTCGTCTCTAGCCCGAGAACAGGTTACGTGTGCCTAATTGTTAAATTCGCTGACTATTAACTGCAAGTACAGTGACTGTTTTCACTATTGTGTTTGGATTTCCTTTTTATGTAATGAAATTGCTTACTCAGTGATGGGGTGGGGCATGTAAAGTGGGATAAAATGAGAAAATGTTTTGTGCGGTTTTATTTCTGGCTAGTTGATTTTTTTTTTAAATAAATCGTTCCAAATTTTAATTTTTGGCCTAGAATACTGCCCCCAATCCCATGCCGCATGACGGCAGACTAGGTTGTCGCCATAGGTTAAGTTATTAAGTCCTTAGTGTCATCTTTCCGTGAAGCCTACATGGCCAGCCATCCCCTTGCTTGAATCAGCTACCGAACGACTAGTCGTGATCCTGCTAGGCTTGAGACCCAGTTTTATCTTTCATCCTTTTTTCCCCGTGGTAATACTGATACCACTGTTATACTGTCTACAATCAGACCACACCTTTCCATCAGACATTACTCACTGAAGAATAGAGTTTGGTTCACGCGAATTAGACTCGCGGGAAACCTCTTCAGTACGTCTTATTAGAATTGGTCGTAACAGATACCAATGATTATAATCATAATATTAAATTGAAGGTGATAAAGAGAAGAATGTTTCTCAGATTTAAGTTATCTAGTTAACCAGTAATCATTTTCCCTTTCTACTTAAAAATACTTGACAATTGCAATGGCAAAATTCCGAACTAATCAGGAAAATGCCTATCATTCATAAACTCTATGCGTGATGTCTTTACATGCCACCTGCACAGTTAGTATTTCTCACTACGAAGTGTATGACTTAACGAATAAATTATTTATATTGTTTGTCATAAATACCATTACTGCGTATCAGATTACGAAGATATCACACACACACACACACACACACACACACACACACACACACAGTGTCGGGTAGTGTCGCGTGTATTAACTATCGTGGAAGGAACTGACGCCGAAGAGTCGCTGGTGACCAATAAATGCCCCCATCGTCCACTGACACTCGAGCAATTAGAGACAACATCTCTCGAATTCAGTAGCCGTCTCAATTGTGTGCGATCGCGGCGTCGGTTATAAGAGGCGGCGGAGGATGGGCAGATGAGAGTCCGTTCATATAGAGCGGCTCGAAGAGGAGAGCATGTTTTTATTAAAAAAAGCAAAGCAAAAAAAGCAACAACCCATAACTGTCCCACTGCTGGGCTCGGGGTCTCCTCTCACAATGTGAGGGGTACAGGCCATAGTCTACCACGCTGGCCAAGTGCGGATTGGTAGACTTCACACACCTTTGAGAACTTTATGGAGAACTCTCCGATGTGCAGGTTTCCTCACGATGTTTTCCTTCACCGAAGCAAGTGATAATTAATTTCTAATACGCACATAATATTTGAAAATCAGAGGTGCGTGCCAGGATTTGAACTCAGGCCCTCCCGTTCGGGAGACCAACGTTCTAACCGCTAGGCTATCACTGCTGTCAGGCTATCACTGCTGTCAGGCTATCACTGCTGTCGATGTTTTTATTGCGTTTAAAAAAGAATTTTAGGATATTGAAATAAGGTTTAGTTTTTCATTAACAAATTTTATAAGGCATAATTTAAAAAAGAAAAAAAAAAAAACAATCTTATTTCAATATCCCAAAACTCTTTTTTAATCGCAATAAAAATATGCTCTCCTCTTCGAGCCGGTCTGTATGAACCGACACTTAAGGTTCCGTTTTTGGGACTGGGGTAAATCTTGGTTCATCAACTCAGGTTCGATTGGGTTGTATTTGTTTTGTATAAGACTTTTTTGAGTCAGCCTCTGTTGACTAACGATGCACATCTTTAACAAGTAGATCGTTAAACATGAAGCCTAGGTACATGTAGATGGGGAATACTAAGAAAGGATTGAATAATATTTCAGTGGATATAACGCGGGCAGCAGCTTGTTTTTTAATGAACTAGCTGTTTCCCGCGGTTTCACCAGCGTTAATTTGTGGAAAAAACTAACTACTGAAATAAATGATGTTATATAGCCTATAGCCTTCCTTGATAAATGGACTATCAAACACAAAAAGAATTTTTCAATTCGAACCAGTAGTTACTGAGATTAGTGCGTTCAACCAAACAAACTCTTCAGCTTTATAATATTAGTTCAGTGTTAGTTAATTTTTTTCTTAATTATGACACATACAACGCCCATTAAATTCATTGGGTTGAAATAAACTGTTTATTTTATTAATAAGCTTCTTATACGCTCACATAGAAACCTGATGTATGCTTATCATATCCTTATCATATCAGCAATACTTTGCTCGGAGTATGTGTGTCATTAATGACGTATTGTAATGAAATGAAATGAAATGAAATGAATTTTATTCGAAGTAGGTTTGTTACAAACACTTTTCGAAAGTCACTTAACGCCATCGCTTCAACAAATCCCTACCGTGAGTGGTCCCGGGAGAAGAAGCGGCAAGAAACTCCCGCGATAATTTTTTTCCTACTCACAGTTACAGACAGCACTTAATTCTACTTATTGCAATATTTAATATAAAAAAAACTCATGTCCAAGCAGTCTTGTCATTTAAATACTCATCAACTTTGTAATATGCTTTCTTCATGAGAATACCTTTTACATGAGTTTTTAATTTACAGTATGGCATTTCTGTTAATTCTAACGGGATTTTATTATAGATTTTTACACATCTACCCATGAACGAGCCACCAGTTTTGCTGAGTCTAAAACTAGGCACAATCAGTCTAGCCTTATTTCTTGTGTTAATATTGTGAACATCACTCTTTTTAAGAAAATTATCGAAGTATTTTTTAACATACATAATATTATCCAAAATGTATTGTGAAATAACAGTTAGTATATTTATTTCTTTAAACAATTCTCTAAGAGAGTCCCTAGGCCTGAGGTTGTAAATAGCGCGAACTGCTCTTTTCTGTAATACAAAGATTGACTCAATATCTGCAGCTGAGCCCCACAACAACAGACCGTAGGACATTATACTGTGAAAGTAGCTGTAATAAACTAATCTTGCTGTTTCTACATCAGTTAAGAGCCTTACTTTCTTAACAGCATAAGCAGCGGAACTGAGCCTCCCTGACAAGGCTTCAATATGAGGACCCCATTGTAGTCGAGAGTCTATGGTAATGCCGAGAAATGTTGTAGAATTTACTAGTTCTAGTACTTCCTTATTTAGGACAATTTGAGCTGGAATATGTTTCACATTAGGTAAGGCAAATCTGACACATTTAGTTTTTTTCGCGTTTAACATCAAGTTATTACATGTAAACCAGTGTAATACTTGCGAAACAGTATTATTTACGTCGTCATAACATTTTTTCCTCCTATCTACTTTAAAAATTAAAGATGTATCGTCAGCAAACAATACCGTTTCACACATGTATTCCTCTCGATGGTTTTTAGATTACTCCGAATCTGATTCACCGTGTTCTGCGAACAGAACTGGACCAGCGTAACTTGATCTCCACTTATCACACTTTATAACCTTGCTTGTTTGTTAAGTCTTGATTGCGTGTCGGTAAAAGGAGAACTGGTCGCCCCCCGACCAGGTGGACTGATGACCTAAAGAAGACGGCGGGAAGCTGCTGGATTCAGAGGGCCCAGGACCCGTCGGAGTGGCGCCAATTACGGGAAGCCTATGTCCAGCAGTGGACTTTAAAAGGCTGTTAGATAGATATGTAGATAGATAGATTGCTTGTCAGGTTTGATTTATGTAACTTATTTTATTAGTAAACTAAGTCGTACTACACTAAGTCGTCGGTGGCGTCTTGTCTGATATTAGTGGCTGGCCACAGTATTCTTTATATCCATTATCCTTAAAGTTACTCAGTAAATATCAAAAATGACAAATACATTCAAGAGCTCATTACTATAAATTATTCTATTACTTTACCTATTAACTTTATCAGAGATTATAGATAGATTGAGATAGATCCCATCAGCGGCTGAACTGAAGTTTGCTTGTATTCTACACCCCCCTTGTTTTGCATTTATCCAGTGACCGAAATCGCTTTCCTCCGTCACTTGCGCCAACCGTTCAGATCAAAGAATGATGTCATCATGACTAACCCGCACTACGACGTCACATGTATATTCACTTGATTGATCATCGCGTTACGCTCAGCGGATTGTTGTGTGTGTGTATGTGTGTGTGTGTTCGTGTCTGCGTCTGCCGTGTAAACCGGATTCGGTGGAAGTGATGCATATGCATTGAAAGGTTTCGATGTTATAATCTTGTCTTTGGGCGGATTCGACATCCTTAGTTTTAATATTGACGGTGTAACCGTCATCTGCCAAAATTAACTAAAATGCATCTAAAATGTTTACGCTCCAACTCAGAGTTACTTACGGTTACTTAAATCGCTTCTTAGTACAGAATTTGTATGGTGATTCTTTACTAACGAGCGATTAAATTAACCGTTAGTGACTCTGAGTTGGGGCGTAAGATTCTTATTTGAAATAGGGTAAGTTGAGGAAAAACTAAGACACATTCATATGTTAAAAATACAAATATTACTGCAAATGTTATATAACTTAATATCATATTGGGCCCCACCCTCTATTACAGATAAGACAAATTCCAATAACAATTTCGATTTTGGAATAGGGATTGAATTGGAATTTACAGTTAAGGTTGTATGAAAATGTATTATTGTTAACTATAACCTACACTCGCACACTCGGGTGCGAACTTCAATCTGTGAAATAATAGGCAATTTAAGTCACACGTAACGTAATGTATTAAATTATTAATGTAAACGTATTTGGTGATTAATATTAGACGCGTCTTTAACTTTTTGGTGAATTCCATTTAAATTACTAGATGTCATGAAATTTATGCAGTCATTCGTAGACTGAAGTTTCATAGAAAAAATGACTGTGGCTATGGCTTAACGGCCCAACTGAAGATTCCTCGAGGATTACTAGATACTCCACCACGCTGCTACAGTTCAGATTGGTGGAGAAAATACTTAAACTAATACATAATCTATCTTCTATCTATACAGGGTGGATTTTTGAGACGGGTCAGTAAGAGCAGGTACCTTAACCGTTATAGTTACAGGAAAACGTTCCTAGGAGACTATCCATAACTTTTTAAGATATTCTGAACTGCATTCACAGATTTTTGAGAAAATGTACGGACAGCGCAAAAAGTGCTAAAATCCAAAAAAAAAAATTTTTATGCGTATCGTTTTTCAGTACAAAATGTATGGAAAATGGTTTTAGCGTTTTCTGATATTTCTAGTACTCATACCTTAAATGGTCCCATAGAGTTTTTTGATCCCCATACGAAGTAGGATCGATAGGCATAATTTTTTTTTTGATTTGAGCACTTTTTTCACTGATCGTACATTTTCTCAAAAATCTGTGAATGCAGTTCAGAATATCTTAAAAATTTATGGATAGTCTCCTAGGAACGTTTTCCTGTAACTATAACGGTTAAGGTACCTGCCCTTACTGACCCGTCTCAAAAATCCACCCTGTATACATAATATGTATTCTAATATATAAAATTCTCGTGTCACGGTGTTAGAAGTTGAACTCCTCCGAAACGGCTCGACCTATTTTCGTGAATCTTAGCGTGCATATCGGCTAGGGTGGAGAATCGGACAACATCTATTTTTCATCCACCTAAATGTTAAGGGTGGTGCACCCCTAAATTTTTGGCAGAACAACGTTTGCCCGGTCAGCTGGTATATGTATAAAAGGCAAAAGTGATTGACTGATGTATCAACACACAGGCCAATCCCTTAGGGCTAGAAACTTTAAATTTCGCACACGTATTCCTCTTGACGTAGGCATCCACTAAGGAAGGATTCTTCAAAATTAACCCCCAAGGGGGTGAAATAGGGGATAAAAATAATAAGCATAATTTTCGCGTGCGAAGCTGCGGTCAACAGCTAGTTCATAATATATCAATCCACGACCACAATGATAAACATTGCTCACTTGATTGATAATCTATCGTACGAACGCGACGCTAAATGGTACCATTTAAAAAGAAACGCTCCAAACTTAATTAACAAGCACATGTTTTCATTAGACCATTTACAACTTGGCAAGTTAGTTACGCTCTCGGCAAAGATCGCGGGGAATTCACTTTCGTTTTTTTTTTACTTACGATACGTAACTGTTGTGGCAGTGTGATGGTATGTGGTCATTGTGCTGCTTGGAGATATCGGCGCTCTGGTGAACTTGAGAGGTGGTGAAGTTTTGTCGCCAAAAAGGAATCAGAGGGATTAGATCTATACTGGGCGAGCTCAGAAAAACTTACAGCTTAGGGTGAAACCATTTTTCACCGAATTGTGGTCAGTGGTGAATTTCGATAGATAGAACACCATAAGGAAAGAAGTTAACTTTTAAGGATCAGTTGCGTTGACGCTAGTACAACGGACTATTGGTAATTTCATTACAGCTTACAGTCTCCAGAAATGGACATCTAAACGATAATTGCTAGATTTAAGTTTCAGTACATTCTGGACATAAGATGTCAACTCTTCTAACAAACTTTTGTGCTAACATAAAATTCTAACTGAGCCGAGACGACATGAACGTCTACAGCAAAAATCTAAGAATCCTCGCAGGATGAAGCCATGGTGTATTGCGCAAGAGAGTTACAGTTTTGTTGACAGTTTGTATTAGAACTTCCTCAGATTTACCACACATTTAGCTAAAGCATCCAGTTCTAGATTGAAATCCATATCCAGAGTTTCTCCCCAAAGAGGCCACATCCTAAAATTAGAAGATTTTCTCCACGTTTCCATAACGGAGCACATCCAAATTGATTGATCGTCCATACCTCATCGCCCAGTGGTCTGCAACTTTGTTTGCCGTTTCCACGGGATATAAATTAATCATTTTGTAAAAGCGGCAGCAGTATCGTGCGCCGGCGGATGCGGCACGCTCCCGCTGATAAACGGGTGACAGTCGTTTAATGTGCTCAATGAATCATTACTGCGTATGGCCCAATACTTCTAAGGATACTTTTTTCTATCAGGAAATTTATAAAAGATATTTCTTTAAATAATCTGGTAAGGTCTTTCTATAAGAGTGATAGGGTTTTCTATTATTTGCCAATTGTCATTACCGGAGACCTCGTCTATTGAGTTATCATTTTCCCGACCTTCAGTCCTGTTATACTTGGTCATAAGTCCGTCTCATATTTTGTTGGCAGTAGGGCCTTGGTATAGAATACTCACTTCAGGTCAGGTCTAAAGTTAAAGACTAACTAATGAGAATTAATGCATTGTGTGGGTGTAAGGTTCATCATAGTTTCGGGGGTGAAAGCACTTTACTTTTGAGGTTTTCCATGGCAGTTGAATGTCTAGGTTTTACTGCAAATTGTTGTATCATAGTATTAGCCATTGAAGGATCTCTAAATTTAACATTGTCGCTATTTGTTTTGAACTTCGACCAATTACCTACGCATCCCGCGACGAGTATAGGACATCATCATTATGACCTATCCAATTAGCACTCACTGCCTCGATTTGTCGCCTCGCTTCGACTACTTAGACCATCGACACTTCAATAAATACATTTCACTCGATATTTTCCTCGGAAGTTGCTTCATCTTCAATAGCACTTGTCTTAATAGACACAAAGGTGAAGTTCCCCCGGCGTGTTTACATTTTCATATCAGTGTCGCAAGGACGCCGCGAGGTTGCCCCCAAAAGGCCAATTGCGTGTTTGAAATACCGGAGGCGTTAATTCTCAAACTTGTTTAAGGTTGTTTAATATTAGTGTTACTATTGGTCTTGCCAGGTGTTTGTATGTTGCTTGGTTTGGTGTCACGATGCTTCGTTATTGTCGATGCAATTATATTGTTGAGTTATTGACAATTAGTCTTCAAATCATAATTGAAATTCCGGAGCAGGGAAGTGATCACAGTTTTGCCAGGGTTGTCAACCACAATCGATCGTACTGTTATACGGGGTCTGGGTTTAGTCTTTTTTTTTTTTTAATACAGCCAACGCTGATAGACAAACAAGCTGGTAGACCACTTGATAAAAACTGCTCTAAAACATCCTACAGACCAAGAACATCGCTGATGTTTCTGGACAGTTTATTTGCGGCATCTAGTGTCAAATGATCACAGCACAACCTTTTGCGATTTGTTGAGTTTGACCATTGGAGCAGCGTGATGTATGCTGTAAGCCTCCTTAATTATGAGGCGAGTCCTTGCCCTAAAATTCGTCGTTGAAGAATTCCTATTCTCAGAGGATGTCGACGTATGCCTTTACGTAACAATGACACAAAAATGGTGCTATTGTAAAAGTAGAAATATCACAGCTATACCAATGATGTACCGTAAAGAGTATTGTTTTTTGTATTGTACTCATCCATCATTTAACTATTGTTACAGAGCATGCACAGGAGCGCCGACGTCACGATGTGCAAAGACGGATGAGGCGCCGCGCGACGCGCCTTCATCACAAACATGTCGTTTTTCAATAATCTTAAGAAGGTAAGAATGGCACAATTTTAGGGATTGCAAACGTGTTGTTGATGTCCATAGGCAACGTTGACCACTTACCATAAGGTGGCTCCTCTGCTCGTTTGCCTATTACAACAAAAAAACATCCCAATCTTGTAAGCAGTAGTGGAATGGTTCGGCTTTATTCGGAATCTCATTGGAAATGCTGCTGCAATTACCAATGTTTAACTGCAATTCTACCTTGAAACTCATTTCCGTTCTTGTCTAAAGGATGAAGTTTGCACACTCTCTCAAGCGAGCGTAGAAACAGGTCAGAGGATAATGACGAGATGCATTTTAGACAAATCATTACTTCCACGTAAAATCTTACGAACAAACGAAGATGTTATGGCCAATGTATATAATTCAATATTATTCGAAAATAGCACTGAGTCATACTTCGATGAAATCTTGAACGATTTGATGCTACATAGTAAGCCGTGTTGAACATTCTTTGTCAGTATTTTTTTTTAAATAAATAACGCTTCACACTCATAGCCCCACACTAGGTTTCCCTGTGTCGTGAGTGCCATGGACATCACAGTAGACAAGGACATTCACACCCAGATCGAGAACAAAAAATTCAAACTCATCGTTCAAATTTCCGCCTCGCTGGGAATCGAACCCTTGGTGTGGCGATCCGGCATGGTAACCATTGTAACGGTTCGTCAAAGTATTGTGTTTAAAATAATTTAGGTCATTACTGTCCAATCTATTTGGGTTAAAATAATGAAAACGGAGGATGACATTTATTTGAATTAGCAAATTTTTTGCACAGGAAATTGCTCACTCAATGGGATAAAGTAGTTAACGGGTCGCCCTACACTAGGATCCGGCACGGTGTGCGCAATACGTGAAACATCATTAGATGACTGTGACACAGATAGTATGGATCCTGCGAAGAGTTCAGTCTTTTGATTCCAAGGGCAGATATTTAAGTAAAAGATACATGTTTGTTCTTGTTTCTTGGCTGTATCTGGTGTCTGGTGTGTGTCCATTCCATCAGCAACACAATGATCTCTCGTTCTCTCTCTATCTTTATTTCGAGGTATAAGGTCTTTACCAAAGCAGAGAAGAACGGAGACGTATATCGTTAGGGGAATA
The DNA here is from genome assembly GCA_951805285.1 of Thymelicus acteon. Taxonomy (NCBI): domain Eukaryota; kingdom Metazoa; phylum Arthropoda; class Insecta; order Lepidoptera; family Hesperiidae; genus Thymelicus; species Thymelicus acteon. Next base: position 18,363,404 of record OX638214.1, on the reverse strand, counting down.
TTTGATATATTAGTTTTTTACGCACGTCTCCGCTTTTTGTAGAGCGAAGGTTTTGAGTTCATATTCATTGGCGATGCCGACATACTGAGTGAAAGCTTGTTAATACAATGTTTAATGCTATAATAATATATTGGTTACATTCAGGTGCTGCACCTTGGCGGCGGCAATGACGCGAAAAAGAAAAAGGTGTTCAGCAACATCCGGGACAACAGCGACCCGAATGAGCACTGGGACATGATCGGCGAGCTGGGCGATGGCGCATTCGGGAAGGTGAGCTTGGCTTCAATCCATTAATGGCCTGCTACTTAAGAACGGGTTTCTCTTCTTGTGGAGGTCTAGATAATATTCCACCACGCTGCTTCAGTGCGCTTTGGTGTAGGGGTCAGTGGACAACCAAAGTGTCGGAAATTTTCATGCAGCCCTATGGCCTCCGATATGGCTTAACGACTTATCTTACAATAGCACCGATGGCTTTAAGGTGCCCTCAGAAGTACGGAAGTGCTCAAGAAATTTTTGCTACTACCGGTCAAACAACAACGGTTTGGCAAATGATTGATTGATAAGTAAACTTAACGTCATATTTCCCAGCTTGGCATCCATAAAAATGTCCGACGTGGTGTTGCATTTCTCTAGCAACAGATATTTTAGATGTGAAAAGCTTGGACGTTGTTTATTTATCCATAAATTTACTTAGTATGTGGGACTGTTTGGACAAAAGTTTGAAATGTTACTTTAAATATTATGATAGGTGCCTTTCAGAGCAAGAAATGTATGTCTCGAAGTAAAATACAAAACTGTTACAAGCATCTTGGCACATATCACTGTTTGATGACGGGGTATGGATTCGTTTCTTTTTTTTGTAGGAGAGCACAGAAAAATTTTGTGGGAAAAAAATCTCATGTTGTTTATGTTGTAAGCATCTACATATAATTTTTTACCCTAAATTGGTTTTTGCGATTCAACAATTAATTCAAGAGTTATGCATTTTACCCTGTATTCAAACGAGGTATGTTCACCAGGTATACAAAGCCCAGCACAAGGTAACGGGTCAGCTCGCCGCGGCCAAGATGTGCGTGCTGGACAACGAGGACGACCTCGCCGACTTCACCGTTGAGATCGACATCCTAAGCGAGTGCCGCCATCCGAACGTCGTGGAGTTGCACGAAGCCTACTTCATCGACAACAAGCTTTGGGTGGGTTGCCTGAAATTTGTCAGCTATCCCTATGTATACAGGTGCCCTGGTAGTTGCTTGAAGTAAAAAAATGGTATAGCATTTGACTGCCATCCTGCTCTTTACTGTCGAGGAGTTCTGTCATTGTCAGAAATGTGGTACGCATTGCTTCTTATATTGAAGTATCTTATTTGTTATATTAATATAAAATAAGATACAAAAGATTGTTTATTTTTTTATTACGTTAGATTTTTTATATATAATTATAATGATCACACGTTCACATACTTTAACTAAGATTCCTTGTATGTCACAACAAAATATATCTGCTCTAGTCGAGGTCGTCCCCCAAATCCGATCAAAGAGTTATCAAAGTGAACCCTATTCCTAATTCACTCATCTCCCGGTTCCAGATGCTGCTCGAGTACTGCGACGGCGGCGCGCTGGACTCGGTGATGTCGGAGCTGGAGAAGGGGCTGAACGAGGCGCAGATCGCGTACGTGTGCCGCGAGATGTGCCGCGGGCTCCAGTTCCTGCACTCGCGGCGCGTCATACACCGCGACCTGAAGGCGGGGAACGTGCTCGCTACCATGCAAGGGGGGGTGAAGCTAGGTGAGCAGGGTGTTGCTGGCTCTGTTTGTGTAACGAGTCGATGAAGGAGTAACTAAACGCCAGTAGGTTATGAGTAGGGGGCCATTCATAAATTACGTCACACGTTAGGGGGTAGGGGGGTAGTGGAGGGTAGGACGGGGTCCTTTTCGTGACGTCACATTTCAAAATCGAATGATTGGTATGTATAGGTAAGTATTAGTATTTCGGAACTGCTGTTTTAATTTACTAATTTCTAGGTGTAAAATTTCATAATATGTGATGTCACACTAGGGGGGGGGGAAGTCTCACAAATGTGACCAGCTGTGACAAGGAGGGGGAGGGGTCAAAAAGTCATGAAATTAGTGTGACGTAATTTATGGATGGCCCCTAGGCACCGTCGATATGGACATGGGTATAAAATTCTTCTGGCTCAGGAGCATATTCCCGTTAATAAGATATTTTAGGGCAACAGAAGGTTACCTCTAACACATACAAAATGTAAGGTAAAAGGGCAGTCTATTGGATTGCATTTTTTATATTTGTAACCGACTTCAAAAAAAGGAGGAGGTTCTCAATTCGACTGTTTTTTTATGTTTTATGTTTGTTACCTCAGAACTTTGGACTGGGAGAACCGATTTTGATGATTCTTTTTTTTAATCGAAAGCTGGTGGCTGTCATGTGGTCCCATATAAATTTTATTGAGATTTGATAATGGCATCCATGATAAAACCATATAAGTCTTAAATTTGTATTAAGTAAGCGCGACAAATGGACGAATAAGTCAATATCACGCCAACCGATTTCGATGATTCTTTTTTTAATCGAAAGCAGGTGCTTGTCACGTAATCCCACATAAATTTGAACGAGATCTGACAAGTAGTTTTAGAGTAACTTTGAAGTCGGTTATTTTTGTTAGTAAAATTTAGATTATTGAAATTTGATTTTGTCTATGGAAAAGAAGTAATGTTCTGTGCCGCAATCAAAAATAAACCTTAACGGTGTAACGTTACAGCGGACTTCGGCGTGTCGGCGAAGAACAAGTCGACACTGCAGAAGCACGACACGTTCATCGGCACGCCCTACTGGATGGCGCCCGAGGTGGTGCTCTGCGAGACCTTCCGGGACAATCCCTATGACTTCAAGGTGATTTTCAACCCCCGACGCAAACAGGGGGGTTATAAGTTTGACGTGTATGTGTATCTGTGGATTTGTATGTCAGTTGGCATCGTAGCTCTCAAATGGCTCCAAATTTTCTTAAAGGTGACGTTCGAGGATATATCTATGTTTAGTGTAAATAAAACTGTCGGGGTTTTTTTAGGGTTCCGAAGTAAAATCGGAACCCTTATAGTGTCGTCATGTCCGTCCGTCCGTCTGTCCGTCTGTCTATCTGAAGCAAAGCGCTGAGACCCTTAGTGCTAGAAAGTTGTTATTTGGCGTGGATATACATATTTATTAAAACTCCAGAATCGTAGAATAAAATATTGAAAAAAAATTTTTTCAGGGTACTTCCTCTACAGGTAACGTGAGGATGAATTTTTTATTCATCACATACCAATGATATTTAAACCTCGTTTTTACATTATAATATCATTGTCTCATACCCTATAGTGTGGGGTATCGTTGAAAAGGTCTTATGATAAAATATTATGAGTTTTCTAAGAACATTTTTGGTATTAGGGGTTCGTTTGGGAAATATTTGGCTTTAAAGTGCTAATTTTTAACCGACTTCAATAAAAGGAGGAGGTTCTCAATTCGACTGTATTTTTTTTTTATGTTTCTTACCTCAGAACTTTGGACTGGGCGAACCGATTTTGATGATTGTTTTTTTAATCGAAAGCTGGTGGCTGTCATGTGGTCCCACATAAATTTTATTGAGATCTGACAATGGCATCCATGAGAAAACCACATAAGTCGTAAATTTGTGTTAAGATGTGCGCGACAAATTGACGAATAACTCAATATAACGCCAACCGATTTCGATGATTCTTTTTTTAATCGAAAGCAGGTACTTGTCATGTGGTCCCACATAAATTTGAACGAGATCTGAAAAGTAGTTTTTGAGACTTTGAAGTCGGTTATTTTTTGTTAGTAAAATTTAGATTATGGTTAAAGTCAATTATTAGTGTCCCACCCCTGCTGGCTCAACGGTTGGAGTTAGATACGTTAAAAAATTCTCAAAAATAGCTTATATAATTTACAAGGAAAACTATCACGGCTATGTTAGCATAAGTAGTTAATGAGTAACCTACTACTTCAGAACCACATTTGCTTTTTTACTACTTACGCGACCTTGGATTTGACAACAACTGCTTTTTTAAATTTTAAGATTAGACAGAAATACATTATTTGACAATATTGAACTCCTCTTTTGTGAAAATTTACCCAATTGGATTGTATTTTTGTATATTTGGTACTTCAAAACTCAATCAGTTATCAACTGATTTGGAGAATTCTTTGTCCTGGTATGCTTCCAGAGTGGTCCCATTTTTATCGAAATCCAGTTCTGATGATGGGATCCATGAAAAATTGAGGTAACTTCTACAATATAGGTATTTAAATATTATTAAAATCGCCATACATACGTGTTTTGGAGTGGTCGGCACTCCTTTGAAGTTGGTTGTATTTTATTTTTTGTATTTTTTTATTTTTCTACCCACACACCGTACTTTTGCAAACTAAAGCCCAATGCATACGTAACGGGCCTTTTTCCCGTACGGGACGGGACGTGAAGTTTTGGAAACATCGTTTCATAGAAAATGTAAACGATAGTGTATACGCAGCGGAATCCCGTACATAAAAAGCCCGTTACGTATGCATTGGGCTTTATTTATTTTATTTTTATTTTTATTTATTTGGGATAGTAACAATGATTACTTACAATTAAACCACATATTAGGCCAATAATACCTATCCACTAATTACAAATAAACGATTAAATTATACCGTTCGGTCAGAAAGAGTTACAATCCAATGAATATATGTATAAAAAAAGAGAAATAGTTAAGTACAATAGAATTAAGACAGGTATACGTAATTTTTTAAAGGTAGCTTATACTGAAGGTGTTAATTAAGACATTATTACATCAAGCAAAACCAAAATAAGTGAAAAAGTTACAAGTGTGTTTAGGTAAAATTAAGAAGTGTCCAGAATTTTCGATTTAATCTCATTAAGAAATTTCTGTTTAGAACCGACAAAAGGGTAACGTACCACGGACGTAAAAAAAGAACGGACGTAACCTTGTCTAATCGAGGGTGAAGCTGACAGCTGACAGCTCGCTAACCATGTGTGCGTAATTTTGTAATTTTTGATTCGCGATGGTGTCAATGTCATATCAGGATGGTGTCAATGTGTGGGTGTGTGTACTTGTACGAATACAGAGTTGGTATTACTATGGGTGCTTCACTGAATTTGTTCTTAGGATTACGTCCGTCTTTTTTTTACGTCCGTGGCTTTACCCTAACTTGATGTTATTTCTGTCGTCCCCCAGGTGGATATCTGGTCGCTGGGCATCACGCTGATCGAGTTCGCGCAGATGGAGCCGCCGAACCACGAGATGACGCCGATGCGCGTGCTGCTCAAGATACAGAAGAGCGAGCCGCCCACGCTGGACCAGCCCTCGCTGTGGAGCAAGGCCTTCAATGACTTTATTGCGAAGGCGCTCGTTAAGGTGAGCTTATGGTCCGTGGATTGTCATCTATATCTATACTTCTATACAAATAAATAAAATTGGAGTGTCTGTTTGTAATATTAAAATAACTGCTTTTTACTAAGTGCATTTGGATGTACACGTTACATATACCAAAACATTTTTTTTTTTAATTTTTGTCTGTCTGTTTGTTCCGGCTAATCTCTGAAATGGCTGGACCGATTTTGAAGGGACTTTCACTGGCAGATAGCTGATGTAACAAGGAGTAACTTAGGCTACTTTTATTTTAGAAAAAAGGCGATACGAAGTTCGCCGGGCCAGCTAGTATATTATAAAATTCAGGAGTAAAATCATTGAAATAATGAATATTTCGAAGACATTAAATTAGTCATCGTATCTGTATCACTCATTTAACTACCTTCAATTCTTTGATTGTTTTTATAACATTATGTTATCGTATTCTATATAGTTTTAACTTTTATAGTTTAGTGGTCCTATTGAGTAAATAAATAAATAGCATTTTAAATGCAACGGGTCAAGTTTCGAATTTTATATTACCGATAAAATTATCGATCCAATTACATGGATCCATGAGTACGATCCATCCACGATCCGAGATTTGGCTTCAACCCATTAATGGTCCACTACTGAGCACGGGTCTCTCCTCTTGAGGAGGCCTAGAGCATACTCCACCACGCTGCTCCAGTGCGGATTGGTGGAGGGCTCCAGTGCGGATTGGTGGAGATCCGAGATTAATGTATTAATAATAATACTGATAACAAATGCCTCGTAACCAAGCGGGCCGGTTTCTGTCGTCTCTTACGATACGCTGCTGACATGGGATTGGGGTTCATACTCTAAGACGTCCCAACGTAACCTATGTGTCTCCCAGGACCCAGAGAAGCGGCCGACGTCGAGCGAGCTGCTGAAGCACGAGTTCGTGTCTGGCGAGCTGGACTCGAAGCCGCTGCGCGACCTGCTGCTGGAGTACCGCGCGGAGGTGGTGGAGGAGGAGCTGCTGGACGACGACTCCGAGGTAAGGAACTGGTTGAAGTTCAACGCTGTGTGTATTTTAGTTGACCCGCGGTGACCCGGACCCTATTGTTACGGAACCGTGTTAAAAAACCGAAAGGAACCCAAGCGGGGTAGGTATAGCCATATATGTAGCTAATTATTTGTGTCGCCGACTGGGCTATTGTTGTTCCGGTTGAATGATCTTCGAGATTCCTTGTTTTATGTACTTGTATTGTCTTTGTTAAGGATCGTCTTTTTATATTTGTCTGGATTTATTTGGAACGTTCTAGTAAGCCCGCGAATTGAATTTAGCCGCGTATATACCGCGTATATGCCGCGAACCTACCAACCTGACGGCGTAACACTATTTAATCTGCCGCCCTGTGTAATCCGAAACGCCTATCACTGTTGATTGTACATAAAAATTCAGTTTATTAAAGTTCAAACATATTCTTTGGTTTGTAATTTGTCCATTTATTGAGTACTTTTAAAATCCGACAGATTCGCTAATCCCACATCGCCCTGCAAAACGGTTGCCGAATTACCGCGGGTACACTGTACTTCTGTGTGTATTTATTTTATGTATCTATTTTGTATATCTTTTTTGTGTATCTGTTTTGTGTATCTATTTTATCTTTCACTAAATTGGTGCACTATTTGATACTGGTCGCAGACTATGTGACCCAACGTTAACTGTTTCGATACTGTTCGAATGAATACTTGATTTTAAACTTAACTCATCGTGGACTGAACACATTTTTATTGCAATACGGGTAATCACGATATATATTTTATACGCCGATATTTCGTTGCCGGTCTAGCCGTGACCACGATCCCTGCAACTGGGTCGAAATATCGGCGTATAAAATATATATCGTGAGTACCCGTATTATAATACGAATGAATACTTGTTTGCTAATTGATGTGTATGTGATATTGTAATACATTGTGCTATAATATTTTGTTTGGAAGGTGATATTCAGGAAAGAAAGAAGGAAGGAAGCATTACCAGAACTGTCAAATAATATGTTCATGGTAGTGTCCGATAAAGTTTAATATTGAAATATTATGTATAATTATGATTATCTTTTGTTATTTAAGAAAAATAATATAAAAGAACAAACTTTTGGTGTGACCAGTTGACCCCTAAATCATTGTATACAACTATACACCACATGTCAATGGGTTAGTCTAGTTCGGAAAAAGATTGTATAAAAACTTGTCCATGATAGCTTTGGCGGCACTTTACCCCAAACGTGTTTCTTTACCGAACTTGAATACTTTTGCACACCTTTTGTGATATACAATAAATGTGTCCCAACATTGTACTAACACCTAACACTCGTACGCTTGCCACGCACGCTTACTAACGGACGTGTCGTCTCCACTCGAAGTCCAAGTCGCGCAGGAGTCGCGCGCGCTGTAAGGAGCAATATCAGAGAGTTGGTTAGTATGCGAAGTTTGGTGATGAGAGAGACTTCCCTATGAAATAGGTGACAATCTTAAAAAAACTAATTAACATAAGCAAAAGTACAGGCATAACTTATGCGTAGTTGATAAATATATTAGTTTAATTAATGAAAGTTAGACGAGATAAGTATCTTTGAACAGTTTGATTATTGACTTATCGTTAGGTTTTACCTTATTACCTTTTTTATACCCTGTTTTTTAACAGACTTCAAAAAAGGAGGAGGAATTTAATTCGACTGTATTTTTTTTATGTCTGTTACCTCAGAACTTTCGACTGGGTGAACCGATTTTGATGATTCTTTTTTTAATCGAAAGCTGGTGCTTGTCATGTGATCCCACTTAGATTTGAGCTAGATCTGACGAGTAGTTTTTCAGTTATTATTGAAGTCGGTTATTTTTTTCTTGGTAAAATTTAGATTATGTCCAAACTAAATTTTTATTTCTCATTAGAATTGCACGCTCATTGCAATCAAGATAGATTAGGAAATTTTAGTGGTATATTATTATATAGATTAACAGTAATCATAGTTCAGTGCAAGTGAATAAGTTAGAGATGGCAACACAATCATGATTCTTAGGGTGGATTTGACCAAACATCATGCTACATTTCAACCATCCCCAAGCCATCTAACAGTAAAATGAGTTTTAACGATGCGAACCATTGTTAACATAACAACATTAATAACAAAATAATACAACCAGAAATTATCCTTTATTAAGGTAGACGCATACGTAGCGTGTTTTTAACCGGACGGGACGGGAGGTGAAGTTTTGGAAGCATCGTTTCATAGAAAATGTAAACGATAGCGCATCTTATGCCACGGAGGCACGGACGGGACGGGAACGGGGCACGCACGTATATTTATGCCCCGTCCCCGTCCCGTCCACGTTACGTATGCAGCGACCTTTAGTAGCATAAAGTTTGATCTAATCCGCCCATCAATAACTCTGATACAAACATTGAAGTATTAGTATTATTACTAGCATATAGAAAGACACCGCGAACACAATGTATGTCCCAATGAATTGGCGCCGACCGGCTTCAATTTTCAATGTATTCGTTCGATTTTGAAAGGAGAACGGGGGCTCAATTTTGAAAAAAGAACCTTCCGGCGGGACACATTTTGTTCGAGATGTCTGTTCTATGACATTATATTCAATGGATAGAAACAGTTTTGACAGTACTTTTAACATTCAACACGTTAATGTTACGTTTGTGTATGGTTTATATTGCACGCGAATCGGACGGCCAGCCGCGAGAGCCTCTGCCGTCGTTGAAGGTAACACACCTCGCACCTAGCTGACAGCTGACACATATAGACGTTACTGTAATGTTCTATAGAAGTTACTCTATGGTTTTAGAGAAGTTACTCTATGGTTTTAGAGATTAAATGTTTTATTTTTCAGTTCTTATTTTTTGGCCGCAAAACGAAGGGACTCGTTTGACAGTGTCTTGTTGTATTCTTTGATTTTAATTACAGTCTTGCTTCGAGATTTGCTTTGCTTTCGATTTTTTTTTTGTTTTTATTCGTATTTATTTTTATGTGCCACGATACTTGATATATATTTGAATTTGTTGTATAGCCCGTTTACTTAGGGCCCCTGTAAATCGGTTACACACCCAAAACGATATAACTGAAATCTAGATTAGTCCGCAAATAAAGATGGAAAATGCTCAGGAAAATGATAATGATGATTACGTAAAAGCACTTTCATAAAAAAAAAAATGTTATGACGGGACCACCTGTTTCTTATGGTGAATCCGTAATCAATATATCCATAATCTCAGGTACAGGTACATTTGTTTAAAAGCTCTCACATAAAATCTTGTGTATTTTGAGAGTCAGTGCGATATGAGACGGTACGCTAATGTGTAGTCTATGTGTGTGCAGGAACATCGCAGCTCTCAAATGCAGATGGAGATGGAAGATGACTCGACGTCTGTGAGGTCGGCCGACACGCCGGACATCAAGAGTAAGTACTGCACTTGTTATCACCTATACTGGTATTATAAATGAGTCTCTTTACCGAAATTTGCCTCAAACTTTTTTGTCACACCTTTTAGCCCACTCGACCTTTCTGTTAGAAAAATTTATGTATAAAGTCGTTGCGACTTCAAAACCTCTTATGTGTTATGTGCCACTTTTGGCAAAATCACTTTTTTACGTCAAATGATTCTACATTTTGAAGCACTGTCGAATTCAAAAACTCTCATTTGTGTACGACGTTTCCATCGTAATTTATTCACCAAATTCAAAATCACCTATGTGCTTGCTAAACAAAATTTTATCGATTCCCTCAAAAAGCAGATTTTTTACACATAAGAGGTTTTGAAGTCGCAACGACGATATACTTTCATGACAGTTTTATATTTTCCAGTGATGCATGATAGTGTGCAAATATCAATTATTATATTTTAATAAGTAGCAGGGGTACAGGATAATTTCGGTGAACTGATTTAGTATCGAATCGTCACATCGATTAATGGTCTTACGGCATTTTTAAAATGTTTCCACTGTGATGATAGTCAGGGAAAGTTTGTAAAGCTTACAATATATCTTCCATCGGTCCAGTGTCGGAGGCCGAGCCTCTCCCCGGCGCCGCCGCGTCGACCGCCCCCGGCCGCGCGCCGCCCTCCCCGCGCGCCGCCGAGACCGCCCCAACACCCGCCGCCGCCGCCCCCGCACCCGCCGCCACCGCCGCCCCCGCACCCGCGCCAGCACCCGCCCCTGCGCCCGTCACCCCCGCCGCGACACCCACGCCCGCCGCTGCCAAGCGGCCTCATGACGACGAGCACAGCGCTGATAGGAAACAGCCGGTGAGTGTCGCCTCATCCATCCATCTTGACTCACATCATGATTGCATTTATTTGAAAGTTTAACATCCTCAAAGCAATTTTTCACCTAATTTTACACGTATGAAACGCACGCACACGTGCTCGAGAAATGTTGTCGTGTGTGTGCGCGTATGAAGGAAATAATGTACAAATACTGCATATTGTTTCATGTGCCAACATGTATTACAGGCGCCGAAAAAAGAGAAGGGCCCCGCGCCCCCGCCGCCGGCGTCACCCGCGACCGTGGCGCCGCCCTCGCCGTTCGCCGCGCACTCCCCCCCGCAGCCCGCGCCGCCGCCGGCCACGCCCTCGCCCGCCGCGCAGTCCCCTGCCGCCTCCACGCCGTCGTCGCAGTCTTCACAGTCCCCGTCCTCGCCGTCCAGTCAGGTGTCCAGCGTGGCGAGGAATAGGAAGCAACCGGCGCCGCCCCCGCCGCCCGTGGCGCCCGCCGCGACCGCCACTAGTCCCGCCGGCCCTGCGAGCGGTGCCGCCAACAATGTGGCCGTCAACACCGCGGCCGCCGGCAAGCAGATTGTTGATCAGGTATGCGTAATGTTTGTATGTATGTTTATCGATGAATTGTATTGAGAGAATTTGTTGTTTTTATTTATTTGTAGTGACTTATTATAATAGGCATAATTATTTAATTTGTTCATCAGTTTGCACCTAACCTAATGGCTTTGTAATTAACGTTAACTTTCACAGGTATGCAGAGAAGCAGAGAAAATGGTCGAACAAAAAACCAGTAAGTCACCGGAGAGAATAGAAATTAACGACAAAGATGCCAAACCAAAGCAAGATAAGAGTGCACACAATGACGTGGAACACAGGAACAACGGTGAAGCCATTCGGAACACTGAGAATAAAGTCAGCACGGAAGTCAACAGACTGAACCAGGAGTTCAAGCGAACAAGCTCCGAGATCAGCAAGTCGAGCATAGAACTGAACAGGCACAGCGAAAAGTCTGATGTAAATAGATCTAACGTGGAACTGAGCAAGACTAGCTTGATTAGCAAGCGAGCGAGCGCAGAAATCAACAGACTGAGCGCTGAGTTGTCGAAGGCGAGCGCAGAAATCCACAAGTCCAGCGCTGAAGTGAACAGGATGATCGCTGAGGTCCGGAAGGCCGTGGACGAGAGGTCCAGGTCCACCTCGACCGATGACGTCGGCGGTGGTGATGTGAAACGTGTCAGTGCGGAAGTGAGTAGGTTAGAGAGGGACAGCGCGCGCTCCCGCTCGGTGGACGACAAGGACAGATCTAGTGTTGAAGTGATGAGGGTTAGGAAGGACTATTCGAGGTCGAGTTCCATTGAAGAGAAGGATGTGGAAAGAAAGGAACCTACTAGGATACAGAACTCTGTTGAAATCAGGCCTGTGACGGTGAGTTGAGTTTTCATTTATATGGTATTGAGTATCTGTTGTGCCTCATATGATGTGTTTGCTGATCCTTGCAGACTTATTTAAGAATATTTTCAAAACTCTTTCAGCTTGTTTGTAGTGTGTTGAATGAGCACACGCCAATGTTTTCGGCATTTTTGAACTATTTTCAACCCATTAACGAGCACGGGTCTCTCTTGAGGAGGCCTGAGCATACTCCACCACGCTGCTCCAATGCGGATTGGTGGAGGGTTTAGTGGGCAACCCAAGTGTCGGAATTTTTCGTGCCTCCGACATGGCTTAACGACTGTTATCTTACGACATACGGGACCGACGGCTCTACATGTCCTCCGAAGCACGGAAACGCATCAATTACCGACCGCGTTGTTGCTTAACTTTGTCGATCACTCAGCATCACTCAGCCGCCGGGCTATGAGCGCGTCATTATATCGTCACGAGTAACCGCCCTCGCTTTGCTTCGGTTTTCTTATTTTTTTTACACCTTGGGTTACATTATTGGAGTTTTATTAAGAATCCCTAATTTTTTTGAAAATATAATATAGTCTATGTTACTCGGGGATAGTGTAGCTTCCCGACAATGAAAGAATTTTTGAAATCTGTTCAGTAGTTTCGGAGCCTATTCAATGCAAACAAAAAATCAAATCTTTCCTTTTTATATATTAGTATTGATATAGATTACCAGAGTATAACATCTCCGTTCGTTCTGTCCAGCCGCCGGCCCGCAGCGCGCTGGCGCAGCAGGCGGTGACGGTGGTGGCGGTGAGCGCCGAGCCCAACTCGCTGGCGGCCGCGCCCGCCGGGCTCGTCACCGTCACCACCACGCACCCGCCCGTCTTGAACACCGCCGCGCCGGTGAGGACACAACTACACACACATACCACCATAGATTACCCCCAATAGATACCGCATAAGTGAAATTTTCTTAGAGTTTGAACTCACAAAATTTGGCGGCAGACGCGGCTTGCGGGGGACAAAAACAATGCGCTGTGATTGGCTATTTGTAATTCATACTTGGACTTGACGGGTCAGTATTGGTCGACACTAATGTCGTGAACATGCAAATGCACGTACGTGTTGGCGCGCGTCAGTTGCCTCGTATGCGGTATCTATTGGGGGTAATCTATGCATACCACACTACACCGTATAGACCAGCGTTTCTTAACCCCGGGTCGCGACCCAAAATCGGGTCGCGGGCGATATTGGGATGGGTCGCCATATAAGCACACTTTAATAGATAGATAATCAAAATTACTAACTTAAATGGCATAAAATAGATTAGTATCAATTATTAAGCTCCGTAATTGCCAATATCTTGACTCGGAACCCACCGTACTATCGCTCTGGAACTATTGACTATTGCGAAATGGTAGCACGTGGTAGGCTACGAGCCGGAAGGGAGTGACACCCCCGAACTCGCGACTCGCGCGGAGACAACTCAGCAAACAACTCAGTTTCTGGCATGTTTGTTGATAAAAGCACGTTCTGTTTTCTCCCGATTTCAAGCGAATCACGTGTAGTTACTACAGAGAATAGTAATAAAAGTAGAAAGTTATTATTGTATTAATAGACCAGTGCCGATAGCTTTAAAACGGTAAAACGTGAAAAAAAAATTATAGTGGGATGAAACCCATTGCAAAAGAAAGAGAATATTACAAAAATTAAAGGAAAAATAATTTACAGGTGATCTGAGGTCGGGAAGTGGGGGGAGGCGGGATTTAAGGGTAAAAACCGGTTTATCTCGATTTCCGGCAAAACTACAAGTCCTATGGAAAAAAGTTAAATGGTAAAGTTGTCGTTTCATTGCATTTTCTGAGAACATTTACCATAGTAGTGGATATTTTTTTATATACCATCAGGAAGTAGAGATTTCAACGAATAAAAAGCGCACCGAATTTTTTTAAAAAGCAGATATTTCGACGTGAGATTTTTCGTTTGAAAATTAGGGTGCTTTTTCGATATTAACTCAAAATAAGATGAAAAAAGAAATATTTTAAATCAAAAAAATTACAGTATGTTTGTAATACGTTTGTACAAAGGTAAGTTTTCACCAAATTACGTGAAAAAAAAATTTGTAAAAGATAAAAATAAAAAACCAAAAACTTGGTTATTTGAATTTCTCACATTTTTCAGGTTATGTAAGAAAGTGTAAATACAAAAGTTGTAGATCTTTTTATTACCTACAACTTTGCTATTTAATTTTTTTCCATAGGACTTGTAGTTTTGCCGGAAATCGAGATAAACCATTTTTTACCCTTAACCCCCCCCCCCACACTTCCCGACCTCAGATCACCCGTAAATTATTTTTCCTTTAATTCTTGTTATATTCTCTTCCTTTTGCAATTGGTTTTATCCTACTATAATTTTTTTTGGTTTCAAAAATTATCGGCACTGGTCTATAACACTAGAAGATAAATAAAACATTAGGGTCGCGGGCTTCAAATATATTTATATTTTGGGTCGCCAGCTAAAAAGGTTAAGAAACGCTGGTATAGACCATTGATTTGTTTATGTATCTACCCACAAATCAGCTGACGATCCACCTGATGGTAAGTCGTGCCGGTAAGTCGTCACATACAACACTACTCCATGCTATACCGCATAGTCAATGGTTTTAAACAACTCCTATTTGGTAAAAATCTCAAGGTCGATGCATATGTAACGTGGATGGGACGGGGACGGGACGGGACGCGAAGTTTTGGAAACATCGTTTCACAGAAAATGTAGACGATAGCGCATACGCCACGGAGGCACGCACGGGACGGGAACGGGGCACGCACGTATATTTCGACGGTCCCTACGTACATAAAGACATGTCAAAAACCGAGGTTTACAGGAGAGCGTTATTTATGTTCAAACCGCTCTAGAAATAATTATATGTATAATTATAAATTTTTTTTCTTTAAAGTTTTATTAGCTTTAGGAACTTTATAATGGTATTTATACATATTTTCTTTTTTTATATTTTCTTAGAAAAACTGATAGATGACTGTTTCTACGCTGACATTAAAATAAAAGCAAGTCAGACATGTCTATGATACCTTTTTATACGCAGGAAAGAAGAAAACAGTTTATAAAATAGAATTATAAATAATTATAATAATAATATAATTAATTAAGTCTTGTGCTTCAGAAACGCATAAAATATCATTTCTGGAGTTTGCAATATCCACCAATAACTTTGATCTACTGTTATTCATGTTTTGCAGTATTGTTGCAGGTAATATTATGAATACTTGTCTTATAACTAAAAACACACCACTAAATCTAAACTGCATCAAAACATTAATATTTTACCACGCGAACAAGCATCGACATGACCATAGAGTAACTTTGTATATACGGGAAGACATTGGGGAACTTCCGCCGTGAATGACGTTATGTCAGACAAGACCGCGTTCGCACCGAGTGGCGCGCATTTTAAAACACCGTACAAAACGATACGTATAGATATCCGCATCTACGACACTTGTCTTATCCATTGTAAATGTAATACTTGTTCTCATATACGTTTTGTAAATTACGTTAAATACGTAATATAAAAAAATAAAAAAAACAGGACTGGAAAACTGTGCATATGGAAAATTTAAAGGCAATTGTGCAGTAAAAAAAAAATTGCATTTTTGACATGTCTTTATGTACGTAGGGACCGTCGATTTATGCCCCGTCCACGTTACGTATGCATCGACCTTTAGTATTGTTTTATTCTAATTTGTAATTTAGATCTAAGGCTCATCCAAAATGAAAATATTTTAAAGACACAAATCATTTTATGGTAAAACTAATTTTGTTTATTTTTTTTTTTACAAATTCAAACAAATACTTCAATATAAAGTAGTGCCAACATTGTTTACCAAATAACCTCCCAACTCAGAGTCAGTAACGGTTACTTAAATCGCTCATTAGTAAAGAATCACCATACACATTCTGTTCTAAGGAACGATTTAAGTAACCGTTAGTGACTCTGAGTTAGGGCGTAAGACATGTCTTCAAAAACGGACTGTATATTGTGTATTGTATAGTATCATTGACTATGTGGTATGTCGCCAGCTGCCGCCGAACGCGGTGACGATATCGACGACGCCGCCCATCGCGGACGAGGTGGTGATCGTGGGCGCCGGCTCCTCCTCCGACGACGACTGCTTCGCGCCCTCCTCGCTCGACTCGCTCGACTGCACTAGCTCCTACACCGGTGAGTGTCGTACCACATTATCGACTACCACCGTGTCAACTATCTACAACTACCCACGGTGTTAACTACTTACAATTTATATAATGTAACCTCCTTGGCTTCAACCCATTAATGGCCCACTACTGGGCACGGGTCGCTCCTCTTGAGGAGGCCTAGAGCATATTCCACCACGCTGCTCCAGTGCGGATTGGTGGAGGGGTTAGTGGCCAACCCGAGTGTCGGGAGTTATTTATTTACGACTGTTATTTTACGATAACAACCGGGACCGACGGCTTGAAGTGCCCTCCGAAGCACGGAAATGCTCAAGAAATTTTTGCCACTAGCGGTCACCCATCCAACTACCGACCGCGCCCGCTGTTGCTTAACTTTGTCGATCGCTTAGGATCCCGCCGGGCTATGAGCGCTTCTTATGTAACCCGAATGTGTCAATTAAATAAAATTACTCCCGGTGTTAATTACCTTAGGGACTTGATATAGCTAGCGTCTGAGGCGCGCGTCCGGGCGCGTGTCGAGCGCACGCCTTCTCTGCGTCCGAGACGCTTGCATACTATTTTGTATGTGGCCGAGTGAGACAGAATATACTAAGCGCACAGTACGCGCGCCGTGCGCTTATTGTATTTTGTTCTATAGAGCGTCATACATTTTTATCTCAGTGCGCCTCGGACGCGCGCCCTGTGCGCTTGCTGTATCAAGTACCTAAGGTATCAACTACCCTCAGCGGATTCATCTCTGACATCTGGAATCTCTGACAGATAATAATTCTTAAAAACGTTTTTATAAGTTGTTACTTAAGTGCCCCTTAATCCAAATTTTGGAAAATATTCAATGTACACAAACATTGCCTTTTAGTTTTATTTTCTAATATATAAAATTTTCGTGTCACGGTGTTAGAAGTTGAACTCCTCCGAAAGAGCTCGACCGATTTTCGTGAATCTTAGCGTGCATATCGGCTAGGGTGGAGAATCGGACAACATCTATTTTTCATCCCTTAAATGTTATGGGTGGTGGTCCACCCCTAATTTTTTTTTATTACTATTAACTTTTGACAGAACGAAGTCTGTCCGGGCAGCTAGTTATAATATATATAATACGTTCCATTATTGTTACAGAAAAGACTCGCGGTAGAAGATTGGACAGCAGTGAAGTGTTGATACTGAGCCCCGGCGCTACCGGAGACTCGGGGGTGTTCGATGACAGCGTCTCCAACGGACTTAATTTGGTAAATAATTGAAAATGTTAATTATAGTTGTATGTTTATATTATCAGTTTAATAAACGTTACTGTGTAAAATAACTTGCAAATTATAAGATTTTATCCGAAAGTACGAATATAAAACGCCCCAACTCAGTCATTAACGGTTACTTTAATCGCTCCTTGGTAAAGAATCACCATACAAATTCTAAACTAAGGAGCGATTTAAGTAACCGTTAGTGACTCTGAGTTGGGGCGTTTGTGATATAATTTTTATGTAAATGAAGTAGAAATAAAGCGTGTTTCGTGGCCTTGATATTATAAGTTTATCACTTTTCATACCGTGGCTTTATCGTAGTGAAATTTAAATTTTTGAACTCTTTATTTCAATGTAATATTGTTTGTTACGCAGGACACGTCCCACGTGTCGGTGGTGACGGTGGGCGCGGAGGAGGTGCGCGTGCGCGACTCGGCCGCCACGCACATCGCGCTGCCGCACCCGCACGGGCACGCGCACGGACACGCACACGGGCACGGCCAGACGCAGGCTCACGATCAGCGGCTTAGCCCTGATAGTTTTGAGAGGTTAGTGGAGTGTGCCAACATTATGTACATGTCGCGGGTGCAAACGGATCACTATTATTGGTGTCTGTCATTGTGAAGAACGTCAGTGCGCACAACCGGCGCAGGCATTGTCGAGGCCAACTGAAGTTAGCTCTAACTGTCAACTGACACTGACTCGACTGAACGCACTACTGACAGATTCAAAAACTGACATCAAGAACTTGAATGCTTTGACAATGACAAGTTAACGTCTCGGACGTAGATAATATAGACGTTGCGTCACAGACTATCCGTTCGAGTCGTGACATTTACCCGCACAGGTAAAATAAACATCAAAATGAGTGGTACAATACCTTCGTGTCTTGTAATCTCTTACATACATATAGGGAGTTTTTAATTTGAAGAATGATATAAAAAAATATAAATTTTTTTATGGAAATAGCTGGCAAACGAGCTGACGATCCATCTGTTGGTAAATGGCTATCGTCGCCCATGGACATCGGCAACACCAAAAGCATCACTGATGCGTTTCCAGGCAAGAATTGCCTCTCAAGCTCCCAGCCGCAACACGACTAGACGTCGTCGTCCGATTCAATGAGCTTGAATTGTTCGGGGTAACCGAACATTTTTCGTAGATTACTGCGATACACGCTGGTCGAACACGCCAGACTATAAAAACCCCGATCATTCGCACAAGCAACGTTAGTTCTACAGATCTATACTCGCTACCATCCATCAGTAATAACGTTGTTCCTATCCCTCAGAGGTTCCCAGTCGGACAGCGGGTCGGTGGCGTCGGACCGATCGCGGCGCGCGGCCGACGCGGACTCGCTGGCCACCACCGCTACCACGGCGTCCCACGACTCCAACCATATCGCGCTCAACGGCTCGGCGAGGTTAGTCAACTGTTGTCACCATTCGACTATTATATTACTATAGTACTCTTCAACTAAATTTGCACTTCGACCTAATGTTGGTAGCAATGCAAAATAGGAGTCTAAAAATTAAAATATTATATTAAATATAATGTTTTATATTATCTCGTAATATGTATCGTTATTGCCTTTGAAGACTTATTTCAATGCTACCAACATTATGCTCAAGGGCAAATTTAGTTGAGCACTATAGCGTATAGGACCGACACCGCGATCCCGATGTTTGCGCAATGAATTGTAGCCAATTGGCTACAGTTTTCAGTGCATTCAGAGAACTGGGGCTCGATTTTGAAAATAGAACCTCCCCGCGCGACAAATTTTGTTTGCGATGTCTGTTCTGGTATTTTAGTACGTTATGCTTCAGTGGTTGTCACTTAGCGCTTTAGACCACAGACGTGGCCGACAGAATTAAAATACTTTGTTGTGACGAAGAAATCGCCGCTGAAGTTATCGCTTAACGTGTTACGGCATTAACAAAGCCACGCCCCTTTTAGTTGGCGACCAAACCTGCGTAATATTTGTCTTCGTCTTAATGCTTGTATTAACGCGACTTTATTTTTAATATAGCTCCACAGTCCTTCTCAGGACTTTTTCAATATAAGTTGTTCTGTTTTTTCCAGAATAAACACGGATAGTCAAGGCCTGGACAACGGTGAGCAGGTGGTCCTCAGGCGGAAGAATGTAGATGGACAGCCCACCAACAGAATGCAAAGGTACATATATCATAATCAAATTGAATCAATATATCAATCAACAGTTTGGTTATTGGTTTAGAATTAGATTGTGAACGCATTTGTGATATCTGTTGAAAATAAAGAAACAAATATAAAAAATAAAAATATAGCGAAGGAAGTTAATTTTTAGTTTTATTTAATTAAGAAAGTGTTTCATCTCAGGTCCAAAGAAGACATCCACATGGCGAACCTGAAGAAGAAGACGCGGAAACGCACGAGAAAGTTCGAGATAGATGGCGTCGTCGTCACCACGACCACGTCAAAGGTAATAGTAACTTGTAATGAACGAGTGCATTAAATAGCACTTGTGATCTGCCTCTGTAGTCCGCTGTTAATATGCCAGCAGACAACAGTGTCGTAAGAGGCGATAAAAGCCGAACCGCTGGGGGCAACCTTATTTTTTTTTTTATGGAAATAGCCGGCAAACGAGCTGACGATTTACCTGATGGTAAGTGGCTGTCGTCGCCCATGGACATCAGCAACACCAAAGGCATCACTGATGCGTTGCCGGCCAAGAAAGAGAGAAGAAAAAGAAAGAAAGAACTGGCTCTCAAGCCAGTCAGCTTATCACTTATGTTTAGGAGTGTGTTGAGGTGATATGACATGACGTTACGTGAGTGTTGTGTGGTATAACCATCTATCACGTGTTCAACGCAAAAAAATATATTTATATATTCGAAGAGGAACCTAAGATGGATCACGTGCCATTGGATGAACGTCTGCACGCTATCATACGTCGAAGTTACACACCGACACCCTCCGAGTGGCGACGAGTCTAAAGGACAACGTCAGTTTAAATTGTTCATCCAGTGTCACGTGATCCCTCTTCAGGTACCTCTTCGAAGCTTGCCTTCCAGCTATCTATACTAATATATAAAGAGGAAAGATTTGATTGTTTGTTTGCATTGAATAGGCTCCAAAACTACTGAACCGATTTGAAAAATTCTTTCACTGTTGGGAAGCTACACTATCAAGCAAAGCGAGGGCGGTTACTCGTATTCTTGGTTCAACGCAATGAGTAACCTGGAGATAACACTATAACATGATGTGTGTACGTCAGGTGATATGGGGCGATGAGGAGAGCGGGCGCACGTGGGACGACCACGCGCTGCGCAAGCAGGAGCTGCGCGAGATCAAGATGCTGCAGAAGCAGGAGCAGAAGCAGTTCCAGGACCTCAACGCCAAGGAGCTGCAGCTGAGGGAGCAGCAGGACAAGAGGTGAGACACACGGCGACCGGCAGACTGTTGGTTGGTATGAGTATGGTTGAATATGTTACTTACAAGCGTTCGTCGCTGTCTTTGTCCTTTGTAGATTTCAAATTAGTAATACACGACACTTAAATACTAAAATATCAGTCTTTTAAAAATTATTGTTTATTTAATACACGTTTACATATACAGCAGAATTCTATACTGTATTTACTATTCATTTGAAATACTTTACCAATTTTATGTCAGTGAAAATTTTTAATATTTTTCAAAGCGTGTCCGTTAAATCAAAAATATGTACAACGATAGCTCCTAGAATAAGAATAACAAATAGTGACAATAATTCACTACTTTACCGATTTTTACACATAGGACATAAAGCTACGTATTGTACGCAAAACGTCACCGTTCACCGAAGACTTATTACATGGCTATACCATGTGCACGCAGACACTACGTACCGTACGCAAAACGTCTATAATTTACTTATTACACCTCTCCAGGTTCGAAGCGGAACACGCGTCCCTCTCCCGCGCGCACGAGGCGGACCTGGAGACGCTGGCGCGGGCGCAGCGCGCGGCCGCCGAGCGCGCCGAGCAGCAGTTGGAGGCCGAGCTGCGGCACCACGCCAAGCGGCTGCGCGCGGAGCACGAGCGCGACCTGAGACACTTCCGGGACACGCTCAAGCAGGAGCTGCGGCTGTTGAAGCAGGTTGGTGTCGGACGTGTCGGTATAACAGTTCGAAGGACCAAAGATATTGTATTGTATTGTAGTGTAATGTTATGACTAGCAGAGGATATACATAATAATATAACGGTCACGCCGTACGGTCGCGTATGCGTTTTAGTGCATATTCTTGTCTTACAATGTCTTTGGTCCTTCGAGCTATTTTAGTCCAGTCATCTTAGTCAAAATTAGGTAAGAATTGCGGAATGAGAGATACTCAGCTGATTTTTTTCTATAAAGTTGTATTTTGGCATTCTAAAACTTGTCTCAAAACCTGCATATGGTAGGGTGACCGCGTCTATTAAAAATTTGAGGACAAAGATCATAAAAATCGATTCTTTGCAAATATCTCATTTCCTGTGGGTTTTTCGCTATTTGTATCTTCATCAATATTGTAGAGAATTAAATTCCCTACAACTTTTGTTTCAAAAATTTTTTATACGGACTGGACTATTTGTGATTTACTGACCTGTAAATCTACGGTGCATTGAGTGAAGTAGTATATGGCAAAAAAAAAATTAAGTTTTAGATTTTAAAATTAGGGGAGGCCTAGGACTAAAAAGCTGATAGATGATGACGAAATACCATTAACGTCTTACTAAAGAGCATTCATTTTCAAAGATTTGTACACAAATAATATTTAAATTAAGACACGATTAACAAAAGCTCAACTATCGCGGTCTCACACTTGGTGTTCATCCCGCAGGAAGTGGAGCTAGTCGCCAAGGAGCGCCGCAAGGAGGCGTATCGGCAACGGCGCGCGCGGCTTGACGCCGAACACGCGGAGCGCGAGCGCGCGTTCGTCGCCGCGCTCGCGGACAGCGGGGACGGTGTGCTGCGGCGCGTGCATGAGAACCACCGCGAGCGGCAGGCGCTCGCCGACAGGCAGTATCTGCAGCAGCGGCAGCAGGTGTGTGTGTGTGCGTGTGTGCGGGTGGGCGGTGTATGCATGCAGGTGTGGTGAGAGCGTGTACGTGGTGCGAGCGTGAGTTCTTGAATACGTGCGTGTGTGCGTGGTGCGAAGGTGAGTTCGTGAATACATGCGTGCGTGGGTTTATGAATGTGCGGATGCGTGTTTGTGAATACTTTCGTGTGTTCGTGAATACGTGAGTGCGACCGTGTGTTCGTAAATACGGGCGTGTGTTCATGAATATGTTCATACGTTTGGAATATGTCGTGAATACGTCTCGAACTCAGTTTTTAAATGAGATTATGCCAGTGAACGAATATACTATGGAATAAGCCTCTCAGTACATTCTAACGTTTAATATTAGCACCAAAACTCACACAAATACGAAGTATACATACACAAACCACTCACTACGGTATACAAACTCATCAATTGGTCTACTGCAAGTAGTTTTCAAACCATACGAAATCAGGTCGTCTGTTCCGTGGATGTGAATTGTATGAGGGAACCAGTCATAATAAAACAATAATAAAAATGGTCTTTATATAATATAAAATAATAATAATGCCAAATTTTTTCTCTCATTACAAAATGAATTATTTGTAAACGTTATTTGTTTTACAATAGTAAAAAATAGGCAGTTATAAGGACTGCCGATTGAAGTGAAAACTCAATATATGGATAAACTTCGTTTTATTTAGCCCATACCCCCGATTGATCTGAATTTTGGTATACCTATGTATTTCGACGCGCTGATAACGAATATCATAGGCAAACTACTCATAATGAGGATCCGTAACGTTTTTAGTTGAGAATGCAGATTTATAGAGCTAAGAAATCCTTAACATACAGTGTAAAAATTTTTGTTCTACGACAAAAATTGACGAAGTTATGACCAAATTACTTACAAAGTTCACTGCGTGGCTGTGACGTCACGATTCCCGTCGCCGCCAGTTAGCCGCTGGCAGCGATACGGCGCGCAATGTTTTGTTTGGATAATTGTGACTTTGAAACAAATTAAGTGTCCCATTTGTGCCTAATTCACCTTTTAACTATGTATCAGTATTGTATAGTGCTTAAACGTTCAAACACTTCTATGAAAACGCCAAAAAAAACTATTTTTTAACGTGCCGAAAAACTCAAAACTTCGTAGAAAATGCTATTCCGTTGTAAAAAGACAATATATGATTTATCTTCAATAGTAACTGAGCTGGGAACCATATCTTTAACTTATATAAATTTCGTAGTTGTATCTACCTATATAGCCAGTTGTGGTTGGGCTCCGTAACATTTTTTTTCAGTGGCAGATGGCTCCTCGCTGCATCTATGGAGCCACATCAAAAATGCTACGCTATGTTTGCAGCCTCCCTTTTGAGCAGCACAGTCATGGAAATCCACCTTCTCTACCGTTCAGCAGCAATACGCTTTACTTTTTAGGGTTCCGAAGTAAAATCGGAAGTATCGGAACCCTTGAAGTTTCTTCATGTCCGTCCGTCCGTCTGTAATTCTGCATGGATATACATATGTACACATTTATTAAAACTCGTGGAACCAGAATCGTGGAATAAAATACTGAAAAACTTTTGTTCAGGGTACCTCCCCTACAGGTGTGAGGATGAAATTTTTTATTCGTCGCGTACCCCGTAGTGTGGGATATCGTTGAAAAATGAAAGGGTCTTCGAAAAATATTATGGGTCTTCTAGGACCATGTTTGGATTTAGGGGTGCGTTTGCGAAATATTTGCCTTTATAGTGCTAATTTTGGTCGAGCCCCTGCTACTACTCAAAGGATGATTTGTAACGATGAGTGAGAGGAAAATAAAAGCGGCCAAGTGCGAGTCGGACTCGCCCATGAAGGGTTCCGTAGCAGCAAGTAACATAATGAAAGGTAATTTGCGGTTTACGATTTATGACGTATTAAAAAAACTACTTACTAGATCTCGTTCAAACCAATTTTCGGTAGAAGTTTGCATGGTAATGTACATCATACATTTTTTTAAAGTTTAGAATTTACATCGGGGACACACATTTTACCACTTTGGAAGTGTCTCTCACGCAAACTATTCAGTTTAGAAAAAAATTATATTAGAAACCTCAATATCATTTTTGAAGACCTATCCATAGACCCCACACATATGGGTTTGATGAAATAAAAATTTTGAGTTTCAGTCCTAAGTAGGTATGGGGAACCCCAAAATTTATTGTTTTTTTTTCTATTTTTGTATGAAAATTTTAATGCGGTTCAGAGAATACATCTACTTACCAAGTTTCAACAGTATAGTTCTTATATGTAGTTTCGGAAAAAAGTGGCTGTGACATACGGGCAGACAGACAGACAGACATGACGAATCCATAAGGGTTCTGTTTTTTGCCATTTGGCTACCGAACCCTAAAAAACAGCCATTGACAACCAATATTAAGGTTTCTGTCATAGATCATCAGCGTAGGGAACTATGCACTATAAAGCGCAAGTAGGTTAAAAAGCCATCCGCGAAATGATCTACATAATACCGAAAACAACATTCGTTTATCAATAAACTATAAACACTTCATTCATATGTTCTGAATATATCCCTGTACGTATACTTTACATTCATTCTTTCTTACCCCTACCTACTACTAACAGCTTAGAAGTTAGACCTAAAGATTCCTAATAAGTACCTACGTACCAACAGTCAGCCTCAGAAACAGCTTAACATTTCCCCATACCTACTTAGGACTGAAACTCAAAATTTTTATTTCATCAAACCTATATGTGTGGGGTCTATGGATAGGTCTTCAAAAATGATATTGAGGTTTCTAATATAATTTTTTTCTAAACTGAATAGTTTGCGTGAGAGACACTTCCAAAGTGGTAAAATGTGTGTCCCCGATGTAACTTCTAAACTTTAAAAAAATGTATGATGTACATTACCATGCAAACTTCTACCGAAAATTGGTTTGAACGAGATCTAGTAAGTAGTTTTTTTAATACGTCATAAATCGTAAACCGCAAATTACCTTTCATTATGTTACTTGCTGCTACGGAACCCTTCATGGGCGAGTCCGACTCGCACTTGGCCGCTTTTATTTCCCTCTCACTCATCGTTACAAATCATCCTTTGAGTAGTAGTAGGGGCTCGACCAAAATTAGCACTATAAAGGCAAATATTTCGCAAACGCACCCCTAAATCCAAACATGGTCCTAGAAGACCCATAATATTTTTCGAAGACCCTTTCATTTTTCAACGATATCCCACACTACGGGATACGCGACGAATAAAAAATTTCATCCTCACACCTGTAGGGGAGGTACCCTGAACAAAAGTTTTTCAGTATTTTATTCCACGATTCTGGTTCCACGAGTTTTAATAAATGTGTACATATGTATATCCATGCAGAATTACAGACGGACGGACGGACATGAAGAAACTTCAAGGGTTCCGATACTTCCGTTTTTACTTCGGAACCCTAAAAAGTAAAGCGTATTGCTGCTGAACGGTAGAGAAGGTGGATTTCCATGACTGTGCTGCTCAAAAGGGAGGCTGCAAACATAGCGTAGCATTTTTGATGTGGCTCCATAGATGCAGCGAGGAGCCATCTGCCACTGAAAAAAAATGTTACGGAGCCCAACCACAGCTGGCTATATAGATACAACTACGAAAGGAGGTGGCCAACATGTGCCCCGGAAATGGTTAAAATACGTTTATTTGTACAAGGGTTTAGTCCTCTGAAAAGACATGTTTTCTATTTATTATAACATAACTAGAATTTTAATTTTCTTCTGAACTCCGCCGTGAGTAGTTATAATAAATTAACAATAATAATAAGTTGTATTGTATATACTTAATCTTCTTATACCTCCATTGCTATCAGTGGAGGTTGACAATTGACTGACAGAAATGCGAATGTCTGCTATATTGCCATTTGCCAAATGCTAAAAGAAGATTATTGAGTTTGATTTCTGCAAAATAATAATAATTGTGTTTGATTTTTTGCCATGAGGTGCATTAATTGCGCGGTTGATATTCAGCGCATGGCACGTCATTCAATATCTTCACTAGCAAGAAACTTTCAATCCATATTGGTAGAATGAATCACTACAATACAGGTATGGCATTTTCGCATTGGGTGGGCACGTCACCCTCAGATGAATTCTTTCATCTGAGACGTCACCAAGATCACATAAAGTCCCCTGCATCATTTTTAGTTACTGCTGATCTTGGATAGAGAACAAGTAGATGGGTACACCAGATAATAAGCCAATGCATCACCTTATTTACCTTGTTTGATACTATTGTTTTAATTCCTCAATTTTTACATATGTGTACTTAATGTATATAATTAAACACTTAATAATATCAATGTGCAGTTTTATTTATATTGCATTTGCTTGTGAATATTTTCAGGTAGGTAGGTGACATTAATACGTATATTTTATTTAGTACTGCTGGTACTTTTTTGTATGAATAAAGTCATAATTAAAGTAAAATAAATAAATAAATGAATTATCCAAAAGATAAATAGTATTTATTTAATATAAAAATCTCTCTTTAAAACACTTTTCCACGATTACTTATGTTTTGCAGAATGTCAACCTACAAGAGCTAAAAGTGCTCGTAAAAGGAGAATCCCGAGTTCTACAGATTTTTATTGATAAAATTATTAAAGTAGATAGTGTAAGCTTTAATGTATGGTAAAAATAAAATGTGTACATTATACTTCACAAGTGGGGCAATCGCCCATACAGATGTTGGCCACCTCCTTTATATAAGTTAAAGATATGGTTCCCAGCTCAGTTACTATTGAAGATAAATCATATAATTATTGTCTTTTTACAACGGAATACCATTTTCTACGAAGTTTTGAGTTTTTCGGCACGTTAAAAAATAGTTTTTTTTGGCGTTTTCATAGAAGTGTTTGAACGTTTAAGCACTATACAATACTGATACATAGTTAAAAGGTGAATTAGGCACAAATGGGACACTTAATTTGTTTCAAAGTCACAATTATCCAAACAAAACATTGCGCGCCGTATCGCTGCCAGCGGCTAACTGGCGGCGACGGGAATCGTGACGTCACACGCGCCCGCGTAGTTTGAATTTTAGCGGCCGGAACGGCAATGTTTATTACTTAATATTTTCGTAAGTAATGGTCCGATTTGGATGATTCAAAAAGATATATCATTCATATGCCATAAAGAATCGCGTGGATACTAGTTCTATAGAATTTGCTATAACTTTACTGATCCTCATTATGCGGAACTAATTTCGCATTTTTCTCCCAAATCACTGGCTCCACAAGAAAAATGTATCGAACATAAAATATCAATCTTTTAATG
The DNA here is from genome assembly GCA_951805285.1 of Thymelicus acteon. NCBI lineage: Eukaryota > Metazoa > Arthropoda > Insecta > Lepidoptera > Hesperiidae > Thymelicus > Thymelicus acteon. The sequence continues at coordinate 18,335,499 of OX638214.1, read as the reverse complement.
GGCTATAATTTTTGTAGAAAACATTTTTCCGTAAAATTAATATTTTGCCAAATAAACGTAATAAATTAAAAATAATATTTTTTCAAGGTTAACTTGACATATATTTTTTCAAGGTTAACTTGACATTGAAATATGCGGGTATTTTGCATATAATATTCGTTATCAGCTCGTCGAATTACATAGTTATACCAAAATTCAGATCAATCGGAGATATGAGCTAAAAGGAAGTTCACCCAATATATTGACAACTTAAAACAATATATTTACAATAGTAAAAACATAGGCAATTATAAGGATTGCCGACAGAAGTGAAAACTCAAAACAATATATTGAGTACTCACTATTGTACTGCAGTGATTCTACAAATTAATCAATTAAAATTATGATTGTCGAAAACACTGTTAAAACAATGCACAGTACACACTAGAACTTGTAATATCGGAAGGTTTTCCATTCCAATATTGATTTTCGATATTTGATCCTAATATCGGAATTCAGATATCAATATCAGAATTATACATAGTTTTTTTTAATCATTTAAATTTCATTTTACATTGCAAAGTATCAATAGGATAATGAAATAATAAAGCCTTTAGTCCTATTTTATTCTCGTTCGTTGCAAATATCACCTAAATCTGTCCAATTCGGTTTGTTTTTCGCATAAAAAATTCACTAGCTTAATTTTTTTACGATTTTTGAATTGCATAATAGTTTTTACTGATAGATGATATTTAACTGCACCAAATGCACCATCTGAAAATGTAATAAATATATATATTATACTGAGTTATTATCTACTAGAGTAACTAAATCGAAAAAAACTAAATGGATAGGTACTCACAGTACAAATTGGTACTGTGGAATCCTTTCTTCGACAAATATTTTGCTTCTTTAAAATGAATCGAAAATATTGTTGAATGTTTGATAGGTATCCAGTCATTTTCCTCTCTCTCTAATTGAACAGCTTTTTATGTCTCCACAGATTTTTACATCTCGGGTCTTATGGGAATCTAAATAAAAAATAAAGCGAATTTCATTTCTTTAATAAATAGTTAGTATAATATACTTACTACATTATGCATAATCACATCATTAAGAAAGTTAATAGATTTTTGTAGTTTTAGATTTCAGTATACTTACACGAGAAATGTGATTCCACGATCCTCGGAACCCTTGGAAAGGTGATCTGTATGATTTCTGCACCATTTCACAACACATGAAGGCATTTTGAAACCAAATTTTTATATAAATCTTGTTTATGACACTTTTAAAGTCAACGACCGTCCGAACGAGTGACACCGAACTGACTGATTCGCGTTTTGGTCGAGTTTATAAGCCCCACCCACCGCGGTTGAATTTTCGTTGCGCTATTTTGAGGCATCAAAGATGCTTCCATGCGTATATTAGTTCATTGGATTATGCATAGGTTTAAAGGCCTAACGAGCGTATTTTTTAGATCTGCCAGTCACGAAAAATAAGTCGCGTGCATTCTGTTTACTACTAATGTCCTGTTTGTGAGTTTGGACTTTAGTATGAAAACAACTAATTTCACGCAACTCACAGCTCAAAAATACGCTCGTTTGGCCTCGCCCTTAAGGAACTAGCGAGCGTATACAGACCAGATGATTTATTGAGGTTAATTGATCATGTCTGTACGTTACTATCGAAACATAGGGCGTCATTCAAATGTTTCCTTTTTTTTTGGTTTGTTAACTTAACCCTTGTCGTGGTTTCCAGATAATGCGCACGCGCGAGGCGGCGCTGTGGGAGCTGGAGGAGAAGCAGATCCACGAGCGGCACCAGCTGGCCAAGCGGCAGCTGAAGGACGAGTTCCTGCTGCGCCGCCACCAGATGCTCGTGCGGCACGACAAGGAGCTCGAGCAGATTAAACGGTGAGGGGTGAGCGGTGGTGGTTACTGATCCTGGTTATTGACTAAGGTGTTTTGAGGTTAAGGTGTGTCGTGTTTGCTTTAGGCAATCAATTAACAATTTTTATTCTATGATCAGACTAACCACCTGATGGTAAGAGGTCCACTGTCTGTTGATACTATTAACATCATTGGCATCACCTACGCGTTGCCGGCTAAGAAAGAAAAGAAAGAAAAAACTAGCTCAAGCCCCAGCCGTAAGATGACCAGTCCATACCAGGCGTGAAACGGATCTTTGTTTTGAAGTGGAGTTTCCATATCGACGTTGTGGCGGTGTAACACATAATGTAACGTTTTAGCGTCACGGTTGCATAAGAGTAAATTATAGTCGAAGTGGGAGGCATAGTCAAAATTTGAAAAGTAAAAATAAAATAGTTTGTAGTTTAATACGAAACACAACGATGTATCGTATATAAGTTTCACTTCGTACGTGTATGTACGTACACAAATAGGCGCTCGCTCTTTTTTAAAACCAATTTCCACTCACGGCACTCACAGTAAGAACAGCCGCAAAGAAGAGGAGCTGGCGAAGTGCCAGGCGCTGGAGAAGCGCTCGCTGCCGAAGCGGATCCGCGCGGAGCAGAAGGCGCGCGAGATGATGTTCCGCGAGTCGCTGCGTATCGGCGCCGCGCCCCACCACCACGACGACGAGCGCGAACGGCTCAAGAAGGTACGTGTAGCGTCTGAATTAAATATTTTTTTAAATTGTAAATATTGGTGCATAAAGCACGAAATAAGCGCCTCCATACACCCACTATTAGTTTAGGGTTGGTCGGTTGTATTTTTATCAGTGATGTACAAGATCCTTAAATAAAGTATTTGGAATACAAAATACAAAATACCTTTAAATTAAGTATTTCAGATACCAGATGCAAATAACTTTCTGGAATGGTATCTGAAATACTAGATACAAAATACGTATCTTTTAAATACTTTTTATAGATAAAATACTTTTGTAAAAAAACAAAGTTTTTTAACTGACGAAAAAAAAGGAGGAGGTACTCAATTCGACACGTATATATATAAATATAATATACTAAAAATTAAAAAATAATTACTTTTTAACAAAAAATTGAACCAACGAAAAAAAACTGAAAAGTGAAAAATAAAATAAACCATTTAGTATTATAAATTAAGATCTTAAATTAACATTAAATAAATAATTTGCGATGTGCGCCGCGCTTCTGCTGCCGTGTGCATCGCATGCCGCTGCCCTCATAAAATGAGCTTTATGTAATGAATTTTGCTTGTTTGTGTGGCTCCGTCTCAAAATTATTTATTTACTGTTAATTTAGGATCTTAATTTATAATACTAAATGGCTTATTTTTCGCTTTTCAGTTTTTTTCGTTGGTTTATTTTTTTGTTAAAAAAACGTGTGACTCTCGGGGACTGCCGCGGTAAAGCTATTGCATAGCATTTGTTGCGAAATAAAACCTGACCCCACTTGCAGTCAGTACTAGGATAGCAAAAACATGCAAGCAAGTAGATATGCCAAAACAAAGCTGGGGTATTAAATTTCTCATCGGATTTGTTCACCTAGTAGCAATTAATTAAAGCGAGTACTAGGCGCACAGTGTTCGAGGATGCGACATCAGTGACACCGCACATGCCATAGTATGTGCGATCTTATTCACTCTTCGTTATTTAGCATAGGCACAACAAGGACGTCCATAATTCCATATCACGATCATGCACATTAAGCTATTATTATTGCCATTTCTCCCTTCATGCCAATCAATATGCGGAAGAGCGACAGTGATAGAACAAATCCATCACTGCCGCTTTGACAAGTTGTCAAACATCACGGTTTTTCTTGATTCGCGTCGCCGCGCTCAAGCCCGCGATAAAAGCTATGCAATAGCTTAAAAGTAATTATTTAATTAAAGTTTATTTTATCGTTTGATCGCGCAAACGTAATATTACATTTTAATAACAACATAATAGTTATTATATATTTTTATTAAACTTCGATCCCGCTTTTAGCCGTGAGGTGATTCTGCCAATGTCAAGTATTAAACTATTACTGAGTACTATATTATATGTATATGAGTACACTAATACTAAAAGTATTTTAGCAAACATAGTATCTACAAAATACTAAGATACCAAACAAAAGGTATTTATATACAAGATACGAAATGAATTTAAAAAAAGTATTGTAGATACAAGATGAAAATACGTATTTTGTATCTTGTATCTGTATTTGAGATACTTGTATCTTAGATAAGTTACATCTCTGATTTTTATCCTACTCGAAGGACCAAAATATCAGGTAATTTGTCAGTGAATATATTGTATTTTTAAAAATAAGTACGATAACCTCTAGAAGATTATGTAGCAAGTTAATTACTTTGTAATTTTAACCTGCTCGAGGGGCAAATATTTAGTTTGGAAAAGTTTGAAATAGTAACAGATGAGCACGATTACCTCCAAGATTATTATTTTACGAGTTGATTGGTCTTTTATTTTTATCCTGCTCGAAGGACCAAATATTTTGTAAATTCAAAATGGCAATAAAGTGTATTTGACTATATGATTGTTGCACAGTTCTTGGAAAACGAGAAGAGAAGGTATCGAGCGGAGCAGCAGCGGCTGGCCACCAAGCACGCCAAGGCCAGGGAGGAGTTGAAGGCCGCCGGAGAGGTAAGACTCGAAAAATGTAGCGAGTCACTTCCATCTTTGTTGTCTCAGAAAATACAAACTACTAAAGGTAAAGGTGTAAGTAAATGTTCACCTTTTTACCCGAGCGTGAACTCGGAAGAACTAGGGTCTCCCGGGAAGGGGCGGACCCCGCTATTGAGGGGGATCATATAATTTATCGCAAAGCATGCTGCAGTCAGTCGCCTCACAAATGAATGATGAATCGTGTTGTGACGCAGGCGTTGCTCCGCGAGCTGGAGCAGTACCAGAACGAGAAGCGCAAGGCGCTGATGAGCCACGAGGGCAGCAAGATGAAGGCGGTCGAGGAGCGCTACGCCGCCGAGCTGCGCGACTGGCGCGCCACGCTCGCCGACCGCAAGATGGTGAGTGTTGACACGCACGTACACGCACACGTGGTACACATTTACACAGAGAGACACGTATACTCACATGTGCAAACTAGCTGACCCGGCGAACTTCATATCGACAATTTTTTTTTTCTAAAATAAAAGTAGCCTAAGTTACTCCTTGTTACATCAGCTATCTGCCAGTAAAAGTGCCGTCAAAATCGGTCCAGCCATTTCAGAGATTAGCCGGAACAAACAGACAAACGGACAGACAAACAAAAATTGTAAAAAATGTTGTTTTGGTATATGTACCGTGTATACATTCGAATGCACTTAGTAAAAAGCGGTTATTTTAATATTATAAACAGACACTCCAATTTTATTTACTTGTATAGAGTATAGATGTATAGATAGAACCGAATGTACTCAAAGCAAAAGAGTCAACACTAACATTTTATTATGTCAAACATTATGGATGTTTTAATATTATTCTCTGCATACCTCTTTTGCTGACTGTACAGTCTACACGCACCGAGTACCGACAGTCGTTAACACACACGCATGTATTCATACAGTGACAGAGAGGGAGGGGAGAACATTGAGTTCATGCTCACAGAAAGAGACAAACACATATTGGAGTCATAATGTTGCTAGGATATTGAAAATACCATTGTATGCATAGTTTCATTACTATTTCTCAATACCTAATTATGGAATACACCAAAAGCATCACAGATGCATTAAATATCAATATTGATATACAGTTCAAAACTAAAACACCTTAACGATCGCAATATACGATTAAATCACATGAAAAAACAATGCAAAATACATAAAAACCACAACTTATACATCGTGAATGTTACACATTTTAACTCCAATAACAGACAATCAGGATAACTTTAAATTTCATTGTAATTGTGATGTGATAGGTGTATGGCGCATTAAGGTATATACATAGAGAAGACATCTCAAACAAAATGTGTGTCCCTGCCGGGAGGTTCTATTTTCAAATTTGAGCCCCTGTTCTCCTTTCAAAATCGAACGAATCCATTGGACAGTGAAGCCGCGCGGCGTCAATTCATTGGAACATACATTGTGTTCGCGGTGTCTGTTCTATACGCTAGTAATAATACTTCAATGGTATGGCGTTCCTTTTTTTATTTAAATTAATGAAACGTAAACCAATAAATGTATCCTATTTAAGTATTGTCACGTAACTTAATTATTCTTGAGGCCTCTCGTTAGAATAGTATATTGAAATTCTGAGTTATCCAGGTTGTCTGTTCATATTGTAAATATCATTTTAAATTCGTCTCGTGTACATTTTACTGTCTAACTACATGGATTTTTTTGATCTCAGTATTGCATGTGTGGATGAATGCATGGTGCATGTATATTAGCTAAAGGGGCATATTGACGGAAAGGGGTAATTTTATAGGGCTTTGGCTTTAGTGAGGGAATCAAAGTACTCAGTTCTTGATCAAGTGATGATTGGTAAACTTTACACGTAATATAAATTGCGATGATAAGTCGAGCTTTTTTCAGAACTAAGGGTAATATTAAAATCGATATATGTATTTATGTAAATCGATATTCAGAAATAAAATAAGATTTTTTAGGTGTTTATCGATTCCGTCAATATTTCCCAATAGCATTGTACAGTGACCCCCACAGCATGGTTGCCTTCGACTAATATCGTATGCGTTAGTGGCATGCTTCATGGTTTGGTGTTGCGGTGGCGGGTTGTCCAATGGTAGACCTTATGGCTTAGGTATGATGGACGATTTTTCTGAGGCAGGTTTTCGTTTGTTGGGTGGATTAGAAGTGCGTTAGATTTGATTACAATTTGGCTCATAATAACATAAAACAGAGTTACCAAAAATCGAACGCACTTCACACGAAATCTAAGCAGGTCGCACACCGAACACGGGGTACGGATCCGAGTACACAGTATACCTATATGTTTGTGCCGTCCCGCGATCAGACGCGGCGCTAACACGTCCCGTTTTATACGAACAGAGCCTAATAAACACGTTCGAGAAACAGCTGGACGACCACGAGAAGAAATACGGGCGGCCCGTGCCCGACCGGGCCGCGTACTTGCAGGCGCCGTGGCCGCAGAACGTGCTGCAACATGTTCTCTCCGCGTACCAGCAGCGCAACTCGTTCATGGGCTCGCTGTCTCGCTCGCGCACCAGCCTGAACCTCATCGCGAACACGCCCAACATGGATCGGCGGCGAAGCGTCAGCCCCACCAACGACTATCGGATGACCAAGTCGGCCGCCACCAGCGCGACGAATACGACGAAGCGCGAGAAGTTAACGAAGCAGCAGCGCTACGGATCTACGTCCAACCTGAAACTCGCTTCGGAGAAGATATCAGGCTTCTCGGTGTTCAGCGGAAGCGACATCAAACGCGAGCCGATCATGGCGTACGGGAACGACGTGCCGGGCAGAACGATCGAGGAGGAGCCGCGGAAGAGTCTGGAACGATCGAAGCCGGTCAGTCGCGTGCCGGCGGCGGCCCGCAACAACAAGAACAAGATCAACCGGCAGAGCCTGAGCGAGCACCTGTTCAAGCAGCTCAATCCGCCGGAGACGTCGATGAAGAGGAGCATCTCTCAGCAGAGCTTGAAGCAGGACGTGTGCATGGAGGCCGTCGTTATCGACCTGCCCATCGAGGGGAAGTACGATACGTACAAGAGCGCGGACAGCGGCGCCTCCCACGACAGCGACGACTACGACACCAAGTTCTTCAGCAGGTGGGGCGCGGTCCGCGGCTCCAATAGCTACTCCAACTCTGACTTGCCCGTCTCGCAACTCTCCACGTTGAATTTAAAGGAGTCTCTCACCGTCGAAAAGAATGGACAGACCGATTCTAAGGCCTAGAAATGTATACACGTGAGCTCGTTTGGTTTCACGATGATCGAAATGTTTATGGCGACTTTTCGTTACTCTACATGAGATGGCGCCACGTGTTTGACGTGATCCGGGTTACCACTTTGGCAAAGGGAGAAATTTTTCAGTTTTTCACGCTAAGCAAGTGGCATTATTTCTTTTCGTGTAGCGAAGTCTCCTTTTCATTTGATCCTATATTATTCATGGTTAAATTGGATCCTTACGTTTCTCGGCAATAAAGTTTGTATTTTATGTCTTCAACCCCGGTCGCCGTTATGTTTCCACGTTGTTCTTTACACCAAATTGAATATGATATGTTTTATGCGCTTGTAGATATAATAATCGATACTCGAAAAGACCATCGTCAAATGTCCATTAAATTTGAAATTTTCCCAAAATAATCCTTCATACGTTTTCGTACATTAATTCCCACTATGTAATTCAATCTTTCCCTTTTACGTAGCACTTGCTTAATGAATCAAAACCGAAACATTTAAACCAATTTTATACAAATCATTGTATTTATACTCTCTTTTACTATACCTATATCGCATAAGACGAACAACAAGTTCAAAAAAAATATTGTCCAATAAAATTAAATAATAACTAAAGGTCGATGCATACGTAACGTGGACGGGACGGGGACGGGACGTGGACGACGCATAAATATACGTGCGTGCCCCGTTCCCGTCCCGTGCGTGCCTCCGTGGCGTATGCGCTATCGTTTACATTTTCTATGGAATGATGTTTTTAAAACTTCACGTCCCGTCCCGTCCACGTTACGTATGCATACACCTTTAGTCGCCGTGATCCTTGAACAGTGGGATCCAATGTTTTTACTAGTACCACTGTCTTAATTTCCTGTGATAAATATTGCTCAGTGTATATAAATATGTATTTTCGGGCGACTTGGCGGCTGGCGACATTATTTTTAGACCACTATTTATTCTTACACAGCTCAATTTATCGTGTGGAATTTGAAAAGGTTTTATTAAAAGAAAGTTTTCTAGGATATTGCCAAAGTATTGTTCCTTATTGAAGCCAAATATTTGATAAAATCCTTGCCATTGTCATAAATGCTTCCTAAAAAGACTATAGTAACAGCTATAACATTCCCTTTATTATATTATTACTAAACGATAAATCGTTATTATTATAATAAACTAACTTGCCACATATTGAGCTTCTAATCAAATATGTCACAAATAATTTTATAATGATTTTGAAATAAAATGTCATTATACAAAATATATCACTTTAGTAATAGTTGTTTCAAGTGCCTTTTCAATATTACGTGCCATATAGCAACGTTTTAAAATATTTTAATTGGATTTTCATAGGGCGAACTTTATTTTATAAGTGAAAACTTATTTAAAGACATATCTATCGAATTGTTAGATTGGTGCTTGTTTAACTAACAATCAGCATTTATTTTTAATTGTATAATAATGTAGTTGTTGCCAAATTAGTGTCGTTTTTTGTGAAAGCCATTAAAAACAAAATTACGTTGTTAAAAGTTTTATTAGGTAGGGCACGCACTCAGTACTTTTAAATAAAATTAAAACAACGAAATATTGAATTCAAAATATAAAATTTAAGTAACTCTTCGGACAATATACATACATTTTGGCACATATAATAACTGGTCTTGATACAAGCTTTAATCATTCACTTTGTATCAGTTCATCAATCAAAATGTTCACCTACTTATTTAAGAATAAGTGTGTTCCAAGTTACAAATTTTGTTAATATTCTGAATTTTTTTAATTCGCATTAGATAGTAAATTATTGTGTAGATTTTGTAAGTTAGTAAGTTTTGTAGTAATTTTATTATGTGTAGTTTATATTAAATTATGTTAATAAAAGGCCTTACATATTGAAATATTTGTTAATAATTGTTAATTTTATACAATGGGTCGGTCGGTTTATTTGAAATTTAATTGCCTAAACTGATTTTGTCAACAAAGCATTTGCAATATGCTTTGCTGAATGTCTTAAGACTTGCGTAAAGTGTAAAGTTAGTGCCAAAGTTTTAAAATCGTTATATGTAAGCAGATAATATTGTACACAGGAACATAATATTTTTTAATATACCAAAAAACGAGTTGTATGACATAGCCATGGCGTAAATAACACCGTACCTAATCTGGTACTAAATTATTATTTAAAAACACAATATCAACATATTATTAAACAAAGTTAGGAACTTAGGAAACAGCTATAATAATAGCTTGCACTTTGCTATGCGAGTATGGCACACATGAGTAGGTTAACAGCTAATATGACATGCATTAGTGCACGATTGAAGAAGAAATATTACTATATGTCTATAGTATTATCTGCGTACGTGTCTAGTTAATATTACGTATTAATACATAACATTTGGTAATATAAGGCTGTAATTTAAAACTTCCATCTATTTTAAATATTGCCATCAATGTAATTTTTAGGCTGATTATGCAATAGTAAGAACAATTTTTAAAGTTATTGTTGCCAATAATAATATAACCATTCCATTTGAACTTTGTCTGATAAGTTAATATTGTTTATTTTGTGTTTGATTTTGTTCAAATATAGAGTTATTTTTTAGTTAATCACAATTTTAATTTATGTATGTACAATTTAAACAGTTGGTGGTAATGAATATTATTTTAATAGTTCATTGTTTTTTTTCCATTTTCAAATTTTACTTTCATTCCATCAACTTCTTTTTTCAAATTTATATGTCTGAACATGTTTCTCCATATCTTATCTTTAAGAGTTGGATTCACTCGAATCATTCCTTAAATTTAACGGTATTATAACTCACCAGTAATATTATTCAGTTTTATTATGTTTGCTGTTCCATTCGCTTTAGCTTAAATTTTACGCGATATTATACTAACTTTGTAGCGATATTATTTTTTATTTACTTAATGTATGGTTGTAACCCGTAGCACGCCGGGAGAGGCCGCGACCACGCTGCTCCACTGAGTGTTTGTTACTGTGTTCTACTATGTGCTTGCTAGCGTACGGTGTAATATAAATTAACGCAAATAAAATTATAAACACGATTGTAAATAAAGATGTTACGTTTTAATTTTTTGCTTTTTTATTTTTTTATGGTGGTGGTGAAATAGATAATGTGCTTAATAAGGAATGCGCTGAATTTTTCTAAAAAATAAAAAAACCGTTTTTCTATTTTTCGATACTTAACTTTATAGTAAAGAGAGAGCAGACAATTTTTTTGTAAATTTTTAAGATTTTTTTTTCAAAAACAATATTTTCATTTCTGCAACTGGCACACAATATTGTACAGTAACTACCATTGGTTAGTGATGTCATGTTCTTAACTAACAAGATGTGCTCTCAATAATATTTTTTTAAAATGGTCAGTTGCTGTTCGATCTTATAGCATTTACTGTTTGGAGCCGATGAGATCGTTTCATCGCCAGGCTCTTTTGAAACCTTTGTAACATTGTATAGAACAGGATAATCTAAATTACAAAACAATCTGCGTTTTCGCATACTTAACAGTCGTTTGGGGCTGCGCAATGCATGTTGGTTGTATTATACGTTTCGGTGCCTTAATTTTGCATGTTTCATAAGAAAAAATATTCGAATAAAGAAATTAGTACTGTATTTAAATCGTACTAAGCTTCGTCTAGAGTTTCAGTGTGTTGTTCTTGTCACGGCGTAATTAAATATGCACGCGATGCCAATTTGTTGCAAATTAGCCTTTAGTTAAAAGGACCTTAAAACTGTTTGTTATTTAGTAATGTGTCATACGAATCTGATCAGATTACGGCACTTTTATAGAATAGTGATTAGAGAAAAGTGTTGTGAGCAAGCATTTAAATACTGAGTAAGAAAAGTTATTTTTTATACATGTGAATAACTTACGTCGCTCAACGGTACAAGGCATGAGTAAATGAACATTTTTGGTAGAAGAAAGCTTTCTTCAAATGCTTGATAGGTATCCGATATAGATATCCTTTTCATACCTATAGCAAATAGTTCAGCCGCATGGTATGTGTTGGAAAGGGCTTCCAACATTTTGTATGGAACCTGGCATACCTACAAGTCCGCCATTTTGAAAAAACCTCGATTCGGCGGCCAGTGATGAAACATATGTCAATCGATAGAGTAAATGATTACGATCAAAAAGTATTCAGTGATTAAATGTCGTAAGTGGTATACTTTCTGAGATATTTGAGTTCAAACCCGTAGAAAAATAAAGTAAAAAAACTTTGTTTCGGCGGATATTGATTGAAAATATGTGTCCAATCGATAGACTAACGGCCGGTCTCAATAATGTACTAACAGATGGAAGATTGTGGATAGGGCTACCATTAGTATGTTATCTATCATATTTGTCAATTTTTGCGTCTGAAAAATTGACAAGTATGACAGATAACATACTAATGGTAGCCCTATCCAGTCTTCCATCTGTTAGTACATTATTGAGACCGGCCGTAAGTGATTACAATCAAAAAGTATTAAGTGATACAATGTCGTAAGTGATATACTTTCTGAGATATTTGATTTCAAAACCGTAGGAAAATAAAGTAAAAAAACTTCGTTATACCTATCTTCAGCTTACGTAAGTATGACCACATTTCCCAGTTTGATTCCTAACTTAAATGGCTAACAATTCGACACAGGTGAAACTTCAGAATTCTCTCAACATTTTATGCTATTTTGAATAATGTGTTTTCTCCTGTTTATTTAAAGGAAACCCATAGAACTGCGAATAAATATGTATTTATTTAGTTTTGTTAATGATATTGTGATATTTTATATGTATATAGTTATAGTGTTGATCCACTAATAAATAAAAAAGACAATTAATTACAAATGTTTTATTTTTCTACGGGTTTGAACTCAAATATCTCAGAAAGTATTTCACTTACGACATTTTATCACTGAATACTTTTTGATCGTAATCACTTAGTCTATCGATTGACACATGTTTTATCAATATCCGCCGAAACAAAGTTTTTTACTTCATTTTTCTACGGGTTTGAACTCAAATATCTCAGAAAGTATACCACTTACGACATTTCATCACTGAATACTTTTTGATCATAATCATTTATTCTATCGATTGACATATGTTTCATCACTGGCCGCCAAATTGAGGTTTTTTCAAAATGGCGGACTTGTAGGTATGCCAACTAGGTTTATAGCCCTTTATTGCTATATTTATGTATTGAAAAAAAAAAGTTTTTTAATTACTAATTTGAATTTTCTATTATATTATCCTGAAGTACAAGAGTAACATGTAATTACGCAACGCACTAGTTAATTAATTAAAAAGATTGCTTGAGACTCATGCTGTTTACGATGATTAATAAAATCGTGTGCGCAATTAATAATTCGGTTTTGGTAACCCTAACAAGTCGCTGGACACTGACTGCCGACGGTGGACTGTTGCATGGTATGTCATTTTTATATTATACAACTAACTATCGTACATCTCTATTGTATAGACACATTTTTACTAACTTGTATTATACAAACAATTTGTAAGTTTGTACAGTAACTTTTACTTTGTAAAAAAAACTATTTTTTTTTAATTGGAATTTTATCTATGGATGACTTGAATGTGTCGCCTATAACTTTTTTTTTGTAATGTCAAACAGGCTTTGGAGGAAGAGTTCGCTACCCAACTAGAGGAACAAGAGAGACTGGCGGCCAACGCGCGCCTCCCTCCCCCTCCCCCCAGCATGCCCCAACACAGTTCTACATTACACTCATCTAGAACCAGCTTAGCTTCAAGCCATTACGACTAGAATACTTTAGTACTCAGTAAGAGTCAACTTATGTCAACTGTCAAATTTACCGCCAAATGCGAGGTGCGTTCCAATACACGCTCCAACTGAATGAATAACGTTTAAGTGTAAATAAGGCGTATGTGTTCTTATTAAATTATAATCGTGCTACAATTAAGTTAAAACGGATATCTAATAGGACTTGTAAGTATTATCCTACACAGCACAATATGTTAGTGTACAAAATATCAAGTTTAATTATTCTGAAACTGTTTAAAGTTAGCGTGAGTCTGCGTTAAAGAATTTGTTTTTGTACATTATGATATGGCCGTATGTAGGAGTTATGTTTGCGTTAAAAATGAAATAAGAAATTAGCGCCAAAATTTAAACGTGGAAAAAAAAACACGCGGGACGCCAATGCTCTGTAAGATCGAAATGCGAGGTTTTCTACTATAGAAATAAATTAAAATTAACGCTCAACGATAATACTAATGTACTAATGTATCCCAAATTCAAAATGAATTTTAAATTGGGGGTGAGATATTAAAAAAAATTGTAGGTTAGCTAAAACTAACGTGTTTAGTCGTCCATTGGCGCCAAAATATTTTTATTGATGCATTTAACTTTTGCGTAGTACTTGTAAATTTTTTGCATAAAATATTTTTAGCAGAGTCGGAAGGGTTGGGTTCAGTATTGAACTGATACTGGCTGAATAAATTAAGGTTGCTGCCAGTTAAATAAAAGTGACATTATCTATGAACGTTTGTCGAAGGGTCGAATATGTATCGCCTTAAATGTAACAATTTGAAATTGAGGAATTGATCTACTTAATATATAAAAAGGTGCTTATTGCACTGTTGAGACTGCTTGCTTGTACCGCGATGGTGCTTTGATAGATTTTAGCATTGGCCAATTATTCCGAATTGTTTGAGGGTAGACAAATATGACAAACAGCGGGTGACGTAGAACTGGGGTGGATGATAGCAGAAGATATTACTTTTATGGGTTAATATTACGTGAATTGTCATTTTCCAGTGGCTTTTGATGCGGCATATGTTAGCTTATAATATGAGGTTATTGTAATAAGGTTTTGAATGAAATCCTAACCGCTCATTTACACGCGCGTGTCGCGGACCGTCTCGTGGCGCGTCCGTAAGCCACGCCCCCTACGCGCGTGTGAACACCACGCGAGCGCTCGCGCGAGCCCCTTTGGCGCGCGCATACAAAACCGTTCCCGACGCGAGCCCTGCGAGCGCGAGACGCGCCGCTGTCTGGTCCGCGAGCGCCCTGTTCACACGCGCGCGTATGCGCGCGTCTCGCGGATTGTCTCGTGGCTCGCGCGCGCGTGTAAATGGGGTATAAAAGTTGACGGACATCCTGAGCTTGCTTGTCATTTCATCAATTTAAAAGAGTGCCTGTTAGCATTTAGAGTGGCAAATAATGCCATTTTGGGTATTAAAGACCCTCAGTGGTGATGCAAGTAATAATAAGATTAGAAGGCGTTGTAATGTAATAAAAAACAAAGTATTGTCTTTTTGATATATTTTTCATTAGCGTATTCGATAGAAATTGTTGGAACTCCAAGGGGCGGTGGTTGATAAGTTTGGGAACCTGTGGTTTGGAGTATATAAGTAGTTATAAGTCGGAATGTCATATTTGTCTATCAAACTTATATTGAGTATAGCGACACTTTGTGAGAATGTAGATAAGAATAGAGAAATGAAGTCGAGTCATGGCGGTTTTTTAAGAGATTTTAAAAGAGTTTGGCCTAAAAATGTTTTAGGGACATTTCTGTAGCAAATAGCAATACATTTTGCATATTAGGTAATTAATTTTGGTCGTCCAGTAAGATTTTTTAACTGTAAACATATTCCATAGAATAAGTTGTTTCCTTTCAGCTGTCCATTGAATCTGATAAGAGTTTGTTGTTTTAATTACTTTATTTAAGAACAAACAAAAATGTATTTTATTCATCTTAGTCAATACGCAGATATTATTGAACGAAATGAAAGATGTATATTTTGTACAGTTAAGGAAATAACAAAAGAAAATTAATGTGAAAATTTTAGTCAGCTAATAGAGAAGGTGACTGACATGTAGATATAGGTGAAAATTAATATTTTTTCATGTACAGTACCTACTTATGTATTTTATTCGTTTTAAGTACATGTGCCTACTTAATTTATGAAGACTCCCGAGATTTTTTCAGTAATTTCTCTATCGATGTATAATCGAATATTTAGTTGTTTTTAATGTTTCTTAACCGAAAATACGCGTACCTTTCTTATTTGTACGTAATTTTTAACCTCGATACGAAGTGCTAACTAGCGCCAGGGTATGAACGATAAAAAATAAAAACTTATTTTAAAAATGAAAAGTTGTACGTTTACTACCTTGTTCATTTATCATTCGAAAGAAAAATAAAAATATAGAAATGCCTTTTCCGCCATAATGTTAATTCTGTACAGAAAACCAAAGAAGAGTAACATTTCAACATTTCCGAAACATTAGGTCACTAGTCTTAATTGATCTGTTCGTTTGTACGAAAATTATTTTCAAACGATATTTTCCGATAATTTAAGACAACGATTACCGAACCATTATTTGAAAGAAGTATTGGATTTTATATGGACGTGAGATACTGGCAGGAACATGGAAAGCCGTTGCTTATAAAATAAATGAAAATGGCGGGAAATCTTTTAAAATGGCGACCTATTGTATAGTGTACATGTCATATTATTAAGTCTACGTCCATATTTCAACCAATATTTACCTTTGAATTATTCTTCATACTTCTAAATACGCTTATTAGTCATGTGTACAAAAATGTAACCTGATCTTTAATATACCTGTCGATCACAGTTTTTGTTTTAAGTAAATCTGATTAAATTAATATGTAAGTGCTACAGTTAATAAACATAGTTATAAATAAGAAATAAAGTATACCTAATTATTTTAATTTCATTTTGCACACGTCGAAAAATAAATTGTATTTAATTAATACTGTAAAATCTATACCGTCTCAGATAAAATATATTCCTTTAAAGTAGATAAATACTAATATTAAAATTTAAATTTCAAAGTCAATATAAGGTTTAGAAACCGTCATATAATTCGTTTCGTCCGAGAGCAAATCCAGTGATCGACAAGGTGAGGTATCTTACAATGAACGATAGTTTATTCCATGTACATTGAACCTACTTAGTGCATTTTGATGAGTTTTTATTTGAGATTACCGCAGTATTTTGTGAATCATTGTTATTAGTAGATATAACACGGTAGCCATAGCCATTTTTAATGTTAATCTTATTATTTTATTATTTTTTGTCTATATGAGGTAAAAAGTAAATTATTGTTACAACTTTTTGAGATATAAAGAACTTAATTTGTATTTGGTGTTTTATTAGTTTCCACTAGCCACTGCATCATTCTGACTTGTCCGAGGATCACCTCCCGCCAAGAAGACGTTATCATGGCGGCAGGGGCCGAGCCCCAGTGCTCCATTTTGTTCTCGTCGGAACGTTGCATTATACTAGCGTTTGTATCCTGTATACAAATGAATTTTTCAAATGTGCGTGGATGGCCAAATTCGAAACTATGAGGAATAGCAAAAAATGGTCAAAGGAGTCTGCTGGCCGATTTTGATGAAAACTATAACTGCATCATTAGATTTTTGAAAAATTAATATTCTTGGCCAGGAATCGAATTATATATTATTACACCATTCGATAAGTGTTGCTAATAATGATGAAATTCTGGGAAGTAATGACATACGGCAAACTTAATTAAAATGTTGAATTGAGAAACTGCTGCATTTTAAACGTTTTTAGAATTTGTGTTAAAAATGTAGCCTGAAATATTGATTTTTCGTATGTCATTACTTCCCAGAATTAGATCCTTGTTAGCGAAACCATCGAATGGTTTAATAATACAGGATGTGTTTTATTTTAAAAATCAACGGGTTCGATTCCTGGCCAGGGCTACTAACTTTTCAAAAATCTAATGATGCAGTTTTAGTTTTCATCAAAATCGGCCCCGAGACCCCTTTGACCACTTCACTTTTCTTCATAGTTTAGTAGATTGAAAATATTTACTTAACAATTATATTATTGACATTGTACGCGATTTTAATTATGCAACCTATCAGTGATATATCGATATTTATACTATCTGGCATATATTTTACATCATTATCATTAAACACATGAGGGTATATATTTCGCCGGATCTCGCACTATGTGAATAGGAACACTTTCTGGGATGGCGCAACTAGTTGTGCATACTTGGTTCACGAGGAATACGCGAAAAGGATGTTTGTGAACTTGTGACTCAATCACGCAGAAACGGCTGAACTGATGTGGATACAATTAACAGACGGATAGTTATAATTTATAACCTAGATTAAATTGCACGATGATTTTTATCCCGAAAAATAGATATTATGTATAGTAGTGTGATCCACCAATCCGCACTGGATCAGCGTGGTGGAGTATGCTCTGCGTTCTAGGCCTTTTTAAGAGGTTGTCCTGAACGCCTGACCCAAACTCACCAGTGGGCCATTAATCAAAGTCATCAAAATATCGCGGACATCTTCGTGTCTGCATGTGAAAAAGACAAAGATACAGTTCGCGCGCGAGTTGAATGCAGAGTTTTACTATAGCGCGCCGTAATAAAACTCTGCATTCAACTCGCGCGCGCACTTGTAGGATGCTGATTGTTGCTGATAAAGCGATTCTGGCAGGAAAAATATACATATAGTTCATGATAATACACGAAGAATAAATTCAAACTAAACTTGTCAAAATTTGACGTGAATTTGACAAAATCGACATGCTGTGAATAGGCGACTATTGCGGCGCTCCAGGGGCTACTCACTTTGATTTCAAGGTCAATTATGACATTAGTAAAAATTTTAGCCAATATTACAGAATTTCGTCATAAATGTTGGTAGCAACTTTTTGGTATGACAAATGTAATGATGTCAAGTTTCCGTTTCCGGTTGTCAATCGAAAAGACGTTACTCTTAAAATAAAAATTTTGATATGGGGAAAACTAACAGAAAATGTTATATTTGTTATCGTAAACCCCTATCAACACTAAATTTATTTCTCGCGGCCTTTCCTGCAGACCCTGATAGGTAAGTTTCATGACTATTATTGATAATATGAATAAGCATACTATGAGTAATGTATGAAGCTTACAATTATTGAATTTATACTTTATTCATTAGAACTTTACATTGCTATATTCTTTTCATATCCTTTTAGATGTCGACAATGGGTTAAAGCCATTGGAGACGAAGATTTGGTATATATGCCTATTGAAAAGTTACACCAATTAAAATTTGTGTGCGGACGTCACTTCGCACCTTCAGCATTTAATACCCAACGAAGCAGATTACTTAAAAATGCAGTGCCTTCCAGAACTTGACGCGTCCACCTCTAGCAGACAACCTATTAACCAATTTCCCATTAAGAATAGGAAGTCTTATTAAAGTCATATTAATATCATGTTATCTATTCCTTGTATTCTATTATTGCAGGAATAATATGAAAGCAACAGACTAATGTAAACTTACGAAATAAAGAGGTAAAACCTTGTTAAGTGTAAAAAGTTTGTAATTAATGATTTTTTTTGAGTAATATGTAAGAGTATGTTAACAATTAATTATTTCATGTAGTCGATCTGATAGCACTTGTACCTTGTTGTGAGCTCCTTTAAAGGTAGGTGTTAACAAATACTTGGAATTGTTAAATAAAATTATAATATTAATCAAGTGTGGCTTTTATTTTAATCTATAATTAAGGATAAAAAGGTATTAAAGTCTAACAGCCATGAACAGTATAAAAGCACAACACTAGTTATCGATAATATTAAGCCCATCACTAGTTGACAATGTCATTTGATAGCTATGTTGGCGGCCTTGTTTTCGGTTTACCACAGATATGAATAAAACATCATTATCGCACAGAGTATTTAAAACACTATGGCTCATCGTTTATCCTGTAATGTTGGTACAAATCTTTACTTAAATCTTCTAGCTAGAGACAATGTTCTAAGTGGCGTCTCTTAAAACGTAGTGATTAAGTACTCTGTGCGGCGCTCTTAAAATGTAATAATTTATAATCAAAATTATAGTTTATTCGTCTCTACTACACCTTCGTTAGACATCAAATCCTTGATCGTAATGGCGCAAAACATGCTTGATAACCTAGGAGAGACGCTCGAAGACCGATACAAAAGATGTGGATTTTTGAATAGCGTTCAACATATTGATATTTACGGAAAATTTAGGTCCAGTTACGTTGAACACAAGCTGAAGATAGACCCGCCGTTAGTGACTTCAGTTTCTAATTGTTCCCCGAAATTCACTGAACGGAACACAGATCCTCTGAAGAAAGTTTTGGAAGATAAACTCAACAAGTTTTCCGTTATGACCAAGGTATGCGGGCTGTATCCGGGGAATGATATCTTATCGAAGAAGTCTAAATCGAGGCAGATGAGTAAGAGCAATGTTGTTTTCAGGAC
Organism: Thymelicus acteon; assembly: GCA_951805285.1. NCBI lineage: Eukaryota > Metazoa > Arthropoda > Insecta > Lepidoptera > Hesperiidae > Thymelicus > Thymelicus acteon. The sequence goes on along the minus strand of OX638214.1, from coordinate 18,315,401 downwards.
AGGTTTGTTTCGCTGAGTTAATAAAGTTTGGATATTGTAATATGCCTATCATTACTTAAATATCTTTATATTGGTGATTGTCATGTTGGGGAATAGTGTATCATGGTTTTGAAGTTTGAACCCCTTTTCCTAAAATGGCGGTAGGTACGAATGTAATCTACGAGACCAGTTTACACGTATTAAGTAGATAACTGAATTTCATTCATTTCATATTAGTAGTTATCTACTTAACTACTTAATAGGTACGTGTAAACGGAACATAATCGAAAATGGACTGTATTTCAATGATTAAAGGAATTCAAGTGTTCCTTTATGAACAATCAATAAATAAATGTACATTGTACTCACCATAAAGGGAATCCACCAACCGGTCGGTCGATACCTCGGCGCCGAGATGGTTTTCACTGTTTTCCTACGTTGCACCTGTTTTACTTCAAACACTCAGTAGCCCGTATAGTAAGATCTTTGCGGCTGAAGTACCGAAAAGACTGAAAATAACGAATTGCAGCGATGCACCGAACTATGTATTCAACTGCACTATCGTGAACTCATAGATTAATATGTATATCGTGAACTGACGCGGTCGGCCGGCGCTTGCGCACGACGAACGAAAAATAGGAGGGTAGCACCCAAACCGATGCAACAAAATATCAATTGCGAATGTATTGCCAGAATGAAAATAAAGTACAAAGATATTACCAAATATTCTTAACAAATATTAAAACAACACTTTGATTTATAATTCATTTATGATAAGATTTACTTATTCTGTCTTAATAATAAGTCACAAATTCACAATACAGATACAAAAATATTTAAATTAGAGACACCCTTCATCGCTAGGCGGCCACTCCGTCTTGCAAATCTTCATCTGAAACAAGAGGGTACCAGTAAATGAATAAATTAATTCCAAAAATCTCCCACTAATAATTTCACACTGGTGATGATTGTTTACCAGAAATCCTCATTAGGTTACACGTTAGTCGACATATTAGGACTGTGCTACCTAATAGGCGTCTATAGTCAGTTTTTTAGACGGACGCGGACGTTTCTTATTTTGGAAATTAGTTTTACATTGACAATTTATGCTTGAATTCTTTTCATTTTATGCGTAACTTATTTTAAAATTAAAAATTACGACAAAAGACAATGTAACATTGTACTAAATAATATTCGTCTAGAAAACGGACTATACGTTGGTAATATGAATCAACATAAATAACTGATACTTATCGGCTGTGCATGCATTTATTAACTACGGATTAACGTTGACTTTGTCCGTCTTCTTACCACAAGCGTTTTATACGATTTGGGACCAGCTCAATATTGAAATCTGGCGATTATATAATTTTTTCCCAGTGGCATAGTAAGGTAGAATATTATTTATTTACTACAATTGAAAATAGTCTTTTAATAATAATAAAAACTTAGCGCGGAACATTGAAGTATAATGTCATAGAACAGGCATCTCGAACAAAATGTCCCGCCGGGAGGTTCTATTTTCAAAATTGAGTCCCCGTTCTCCTTTCAAAATCGAACGAATCCATTGAAAATTGAAGCCGATCGGCGCCAATTTATTGGGACATACATTGTGTTCGCGGTGTCGGTTTTATATTATTCAAATGTAACGGTGTCTACTGTCCTCGATATCAGATGCATCCTCTCTTATTCAGAGATTGTCCCTTTTTTAACCAACTTCAAAAAAGGAGGAGGTATTCAATTCGAATGTATTTTTTTATGTTTGTTACCTCAGAACTTTCGACTGGGTGAACCGATTTTGATAATTCTTTTTTATTCGAAAGCTGGTGCTTGTCATATGGTCCCATTTAAATTTTGACAAGAAGTTATCCCTAATTTTGAAGTCGGTTATTTTTGATTTATTCAGGACAGGTATTAAAACTTTTTGGTGTAAAGTCCGGTTAATACGTCTAGTATTAAGTAGATAAGTAAATTTTAAGTGAATAATTTTAATGCGCGTCCAAACGTGTAAAGCTCTTTAGTTCATATAATTCTTTACAACCTCGTAATTACTTAAGCATTTAACTAAATTTTAACTAAAAAGTGCCTGTCCAAACGTGTTAAGTGATAAGCCCTGCCCACCTACTTAACAGAAAATAGATTTTTTTTTTAAATTACTTGTTTGCATGCGTACTAAATTTTAAGTACATTGTCCGTTTACACGTATTAATTTACTTAAAATTTAATTAACTACTTAATACGTGTAAATCGAACATAAGGCATTCTTGGAATCCACTTTTCATTTAGTGTCGTTAGTCTACGTCTCTATTGCGCAAAGAATAAATATTTCCACGAATGTATGCAATGAATTAAAAAGCAGGGTAGTTTTAATAAACATTTTATTACAAAATGTATTGTAAGCAAAAACACAACACAAAAGTTAAGAGAGTTTTATCTGAAAATTTCCTAAGCTTCACCCAATATACATATAACATCTTTTTCTGACGAAAATGCATTGATGATTCGAGAAAACATCGGTAGGAAGGAAGTTAATTTTACAGTAAGGGGCCATCCATAAATTACGTCACACGTTAGGGGGTCGATGTAGTGTGACCTGTGTGACATTGTGTGACAAGGGGTGGGAGGGGGTCCTAAGTTTTGTGACATCACGTTTCAAAATCGAATAATTGGTATGTATAGGTAAATATAAAAAAAAACCATTGTTGGAAATAAAACTTACATTGGAACTGCTACTTTAATTTAATAATTTCTAGGTGTAAAATTTCATATGTGACGTCACACTAAGAGGGGGGAAGTCTCACAAGTGTGACCAGCTGTGACAAGGAGGGGGAGGGGTCAAAAAGTCATGAAATTAGTGTGACGTAATTTATGGATGGCCCCTAATGGTGAAACGAATTCTTAGAGAACTTGCGGTTATAAAAATATATAATACGAGTAACCACCCTCGCTTTGCTTCGGTTTTCTTATTTTTTACACCTTGGGTTACATTACTGGAGTTTTATTAAGGATCCCTAATTTTTTTTTTAAATATAATATAGCCTATGTTACTCGGGGATAGTATAGCTTCCCAACAGTGAAAGAATTTTTCAAATCGGTTCAGTAGTTTCGGAGCCTATTCAATGCAAACAAAAAATCAAATCTTTCCTCTTTATATATTAGTATAGATATAAAATCCAAGAAAAAAGTATATCGGTGATTTAAAAAAATATTGTTAGACCAGAATTGTACGTACATTTTGAGCAATCCAAGGCGTAAAACATGGGTGCAATTTTGGATAAATGAAAGAAAATTTATAGTAACTGATCCAGCTGGTTGTTCAGAAGTAATTAGGGGCTTGACTTTAAAAATAAAGTTTTGTTTTGTTGCTTTTTATAGAATAAAATGTAACAACCTTCACGTTAATTTGGTTACTAAAATGTGCAACTTAGGACACTACAATACAGGGCGTATTGTTTAAAACATATATTCTCTTACGCTAATTGCTAGGATATAAGAAATATTTTTGGTATAAAACAATATCAGTAAACTCTTAAATTTAATGGGCCATTCATTAATTATGTAAGGACGATTTTGCCTAGTTTTGACCCCCCCCCCCCTACCCCCATGTAAGGACACCTCCCCTTTCTTACATAAGATTATAGCTAGTTCCATAGTGAAAAAATAACTGCATTAAAATTCACAATTTGACAGAAAAAACTTGAGAGGTGTCAAGGGACATCCGGATAGAACGAAGTTCCTTTCGATTAATACTAACGGCCGGTCTCAATAATGTACTAACAGTTACAAAAATGTAGATAAGGCTACCAATAATACGTCATCTATCATATTTGTCAATTTTTGCGTCTCAATAAGCTTCAGTGGATCGAAAATATCTATCGATGACATTGATCTACCGTTCGGAGGGCCAAGTCATACCGTAGGTATGTTGGTCCATACAAAAATAAATACTTGCGTCTCAATAACGCTTTGACAGCTAACTGTCGGTAATAGAAGTTACCAACTATCGGAAAATTTCACATCGCTCGATTTCGACGGATAATTGGTAGATTTCTCACATTGTAAAGAAAATTTATCATCATGGATTTATTAAGCAGTGATGAGTGATAATGAATTTTGTGAAGCATGTGTATTTGATTCCGCCTTTTAATACGGTACCAAGATCGCCGAAATTGTCCTCGTATAAAATATATGACTACATATATGACTGAATTGTGTGAATCCAATTTTGTTTATAACTACCTAGATTCAGATTAAACATAATCCATAATCTAAATTTTACTAACAAAAAATAACCGACTTCAAAGTTACTCAAAAACGACTTGTCAGATCTCGTTAAAATTTATGTGGAACCATATGACAAGCACCAGCTTTCGATTAAAAAAAGAATCATCAAAATCGGTTCGCCTAGTCCAAAGTTCTGAGGTAACAAACATAAAAAAATACAGTCGAATTGAGAATCTCCTTTTTTGAAGTCGGTTAAAAACAGCAGTGAATGAGAATTGATAACAATTCATATCTTTAAAGTTTTAGATAAGTAGGTATTTTAATAAAACAAGAACACTAAGCTTTTTAAGTTAGATTTATTTTGAAATTATAACAAAAACATTTCGCCTTTTCAGAAATAATGGTGTATCCCTGCTACATCAATAGCTATTGGCTACTATTTTGGCCTTATGAAGAAAGATACTTCATCTTTTGTGAAGGGTCTGGACTTCATCTGAAAAGAAACTTCCTTTAGTACATTTGGCAATTTTTTTTTGTTTAAAAGCAAAAAGAAGCAACAACCCATAATTGCTGGGCTCGGGGTCTCCTCTCGCAATGTGAGGGGTATTAGGCCATAGTCTACCACGCTGGCCAAGTGCAGATTGGTAGACTTCAAACACCTTTAAGAACTTTATGGAGAACTCTCCGGTGTGCAGGTTTCCTCGCGATGTTCATTGTTTTCCTTCACCGAAGCTAGTGATAATTAACTTCTAATAGGCACATAATATTTGAAAATTAGCGTGCCGGGATTTGAACTCGGGCCCCGGAGAAGTGGGAATAAACACTTCGTTCGGAAGACCAACGTTCTAACCGCTAGGCTATCACTGCTACAATTACAACAATTTACAATTAGTACAATTTTTGTTTACTAAACATAATAATATATTTTATTTTATTAACAAATAAAGTCTATACTCACGGTAATTGTTGAGCTATGTGTTTCATTATATAATCCTAGTTTATTCATAAAACTAATTAATATTAAGTACTAAAATTATGAGAAAATACACGTTGTTTATATTTTGGGTAATCAAGCGACATAAACGAATGTCAAATGACAATAACATGTCATCGTCGTCCAGGATACCCTTGAGTGATAAACGTCAAATGCTGCGTTTTGTTACTAGTGAAGCATTGTTCCAGGTTACACCTAACATTATTTTATTAACTTCATCCGCGAAATTCACAGTACATTTGGAACAAATTATCATTTTATTGTTAAAATGAAATTAGTTTATAATCAAAAAAGGAACTCATTCCTTTTTATGATAAAAAGTATAAAAAAAGTATAAAAGTATAAAAAAAATATTGTTATGCGAAAACGAAATTTTCAGAGGGACTTAAAAACCAGAGGCAGAAATGTCACTGAAATATTATCTACCGATGATCTTACTTTTTTTTGCTTACTTTTGATTTGTGAGACGGCAGTTAGCGGGAGATCAATGTTTACTTTTTATCTCTGATACGTACCAGAGTTCCACTGACAGTATAATATTGAGACCGGCCGTAAGCGAGCAGAAGTGTTCGAGGGTGATACAGTACAATCATAGTATGTGGCTGTCTTATTCACTCTTCGGTATTTAGCATAGGCACAACAGGGACGTCCATATCACGATCATGCACATTTAGCTATTATTGCCATTTCTCCCGTCATGCCAATCAATATGCGAAAGAGCGAGAGTGATAGAACAATTCCATCACTGCCACTCTGACAAGTGTCTTGTCAGAGCGACAGTGATAGATTTATTGTATCCCTGTCGCTTTTTCGCATATTCATTGGTATGACAAGAGAAATAGCAATAATAACTTAATGTGCATGATCGTAATATACATATCCCTGTTGTGCCAATGCTAAATACCGAAGAGTGAATATGACAGTCACATACTATGATTGTACTGTATCACCCTCGAACACTTCTGGTTGCCTAGTTACTTGCTTTAATTAATAAACGACGGCAAAAAGTGTCGTTACAACTTTTCGTTACCAAATTTTCCGCCTAGCCCTCTTTCGCAACGCGCGATAAGGAACTTCGTTCCAAAAAGATTGTCTCATGTTTAATTTTCTCATGAATCCCATCCAATGTTTAGATTCTTTTGTACTTATAAAATATTACGTAAGAATGTCTTCCCCCCCTCTCCCGAAGTAAGGACATGTAGATTTTGAGAACCCCCCCCCCCTTCGGGACTCTTATGTTATTAATGAATGGCCCCAAACAAGCTTCAATATAAAACAAGCAAAAAAAAATTGTAGCACATTCATAGCATAGCGGGGGAGTTCTAGTGCGTGCGACAAGCCAATCCAGGAGCCAATCAAAGGTAATCTGAAAACATTTTACAAACAACTATATACGCCGCGCGAATTGGTAATGCGCTTGGCCTTGGTCTTAGTGACGTCAGAGCCAGTCGAACCAAGATTGTGGTAACCTAACATCAGCTGTGATTGTTAGTTTTTCAATTCACTGTGTTTTATAAATATATTTATTTTATACTAGTAACCGCCCTCGCTTTGCTTCGGTTTTCTTATTTTTTTACACCTTGGGTTACATTATTGGAGTTTTATTAAGGATCCCTAATTTTTTTGAAAATATAATATAGCCTATGTTACTCGGGGATAGTGTAGCTTTCCAACAGTGAAAGAATTTTTGAAATCGGTTCAGTAATTTCGGAGCCTATTCAATGCAAACAAAAAATCAAATCTTTCCTCTTTATATATTAGTATAGAGTATAGATTACCTGTAATAATTATTTTATGATAAGTATTCCGACTGTAGTCTTTCGTTTCGTGTGACGACACGTCACGCAGCTATTATTGAGACAAGGTTCGAGCGCATTACCAAAACGCGCGGCTTATACAGGTGGTATTGTCATGAAAACATAGTGACATGGGGTGACAAGAGTATGCGCGTGCGCAATGCAGTCCAACTGAGGTGCGGGTGGAGGGGGCGTGCTCTGAGCGTGTGCGCTTGTGTGTGTTCAAAGATTTAAGAATATGTGCTAAACCAGCATGCTAATGTCAAACATATATTGGAGACCTTGCGTAACATGTCGTGAGTGTTATTAAGCAATCATTATATAGGTTAGGTAAAGATGGAAATTTATAATTACTCTTTCTGTCAACTATTATGCTTCTATAATCGGGCGTCGGATAAATATAAATACATATAAAATTTTAATAATCAAAAAAAAATCTGATAGGGCAACCATTGTTATCTGGAGTGGGGTAAGTTGGGGTAAAATATGACAGATGAGACAAATACTACTGCAAATGTCATATTATTATAACATATGCCTTAATGCGCCCCACCTTACTCCAGTGTTGCCCTATCAGATTTTTAAAGAGCTTATTTTTGGTAGATAAAAAAAAATATTAATTAAAACCTACATGAAATAAATGATTTTAGTTTGAGTTTCGAGTTTGAATTTGAATTAAAATTTTATATGTCTTCACATATCGCACCCTCAGTGGAAGAAAGCATAAGTCGTGTTACTTTGAATTTTAGTTATTAATATGATTGGAAAGAGGAACAAAAGCTGCATAAGCTGAATTTTTTTTTAAATTTTTATCATTAATCTTGACGGTTTTATGCCTTAATGGATTTTATCTTATGCCTTTTTTCCACTGAGGGTGCGATATATCCGACACACTATCCCCCGTATTCAAGAATAATACTTGTCTAAGTAAAGAAGCAATACTCATGGCAACCCTTCTGTTTCACAGTCGACCCTTAAGTATCACTTGGCTATGCGGACGCACAGAGCTGTATACAGCCCTCTTATTGGTCCATTTGATGCGGCTAACTTCACTCTAGTCATTTGACATAGGCAAAAGACAAAGATAACAATACAAATAATCAATCCTTTCTTTCTATTTTGATAGAAGTCAAAGCAACACTATGCGTTCGGTAAAGTAGCTCGGCAGCTACTTTATCGATTTTGCCAAACGCACAGCGAAGAACTTCAATCAAGTATTGTTTACGAAATGGTTTGAATCACCCTATGCGTCCGTGAGCACTGTGAGACCTCGTAGTATTGTTCTTGAATACGGGGGTATATCTGCCTAGCTCTTTATCCCCACGCCTCCCGACAAGTCACCATCCCATCACCACCCCCACTCACCCTTATCATCCGTGTCCATGGGCTCCGGCGTCTCCTGGTAGGCGGGCGCGAGCGGCGAGACCACCACGCCGTCCCACACCGTGATCTCGGTGGAGATGTCCTTGCCGCCCTCGAACTGCTGCAGCCCCAGCACGTAGCGGTGGCCGCCGCGAGCCACCACGCGGAGTAACCTGTACCGGCGTAGATCCAATGATAAAACGTATCTTTAAGGCGCGGTGATACCTCAATATTCACAAAACTGGGTTTCTTTGTGGCTCGAGTACGATGAAACCCAATGAAAATATCCCACGCAAAAAATAGATAGCATAGAAAAAGGTCTAAAGAAAAATGTTAACCGAATAGAATATTAAATAGTTGTTTAATATTTCCAGTAAGAAATCGTAATTTGCTTTACTAAAATAAACTTTAGCGTCTAAATTCTCTGTATTTTCAGCGGTAACAACATTATTATTTTTTGAGAATATAAAAGGTATATGGTTTTATTAAAATTTTAACCAGACAGATATTGAATTTAATGCGTATCTTCTGAATTATCTAAGGAAAACCCTCAAATTAAATGTTTATTCGCAGCCTAGTTACATTGTTAGCAAAAATATGCTCTGCAATTTTGAACCCTATTCAGCGTCACGTAAATGTAACATTAGATTAGCGCAGATATGCGGTTGTGTGAGTGAAATCAACGTTTTTAAATCGTAGTCATTCCGCGCTTTAAACGTTTCTATCTTTTTCTTCTCTCTTTCTTGGCCGGCAACGCATCAGTGATACCTTTGGTGTTGCTGATGTCCATGGGCGACGATAGTCACTTACCATCAGGTGGATCGTCAGCTCGTTTGCCGGCTATTCTCATAAAAAAAAACTTAATGTTATGTGCTATGGATAGTAATCGAGCTCATAGTACAATCATCTTTTGCCACCCATGGACATCTTTGAGCATCGAATAGGACTGCAGTCGGTTAGTAGGTCCTGTTAGTATATTTAGTATATTTACTAATCGTCTATTTAGTAATCGTTAATATTTTTTCGTTCTTAACATGGAGTATAGAGCTAAGGTGAGCCATCTCTGGGGGGTAAAGTTGAAGTGTCCAGCTGTCTGAAAATAGAGGTTCCAGTACATACATGCTACGACAATAGCGCTGGCGTCGCAGTAACTACGATATGAACGCAGTTGTTGTAGACGGAGTGAAGTTTGCAGAGTTATAAAATTTATCCTAGACGCGTTTTGACAGACACTTTATAGACAGATCGCTCCCCTTACCTCTATACTCCATGGTTCTTAAAAATACAACTAATAAAAGACAGTAAGAAGAAAATAATATTTGACAAATAATAAAATTCAAATCACACAACATGAAGTTAGTGATCAAACTGATCAACAATATGGTAGTGGGAAGCAAAATGCGAATCAATCTTTGATTTTATTTCAACGCATATAGGTAGTACTGCTCTAATTGGCATTAAAATGAGTAGTACAGTGCCACCAACTTATCTGTGAATTGGAGGAGGGCGCTGTCGGACGCATTGGACCAATCATTGGACGCAATTCGACACGTAGTAAATGTCAAATGAATGAGCACAAAGAACTTATGAATGGCGCGGCATTAGTTCCAATTTTCGCCATTTCACAGATAACTTGGTGGCACTGTATCTCTCTCTCCTCGTGTGTGTGTCAGTGTATGTGTGTGTACACAGTATACTGACGTCTGCGCGGTGTTGGCGGCGTGGTCCTGCGCGGCGAGGTCGAGCTGCGTGTGCGCGCGCGCGTGCGCCGCCTCGCACGGGTCGGGCAGCCCCGCGCAGCCCGGCAGGAACAGCCCGCCCGCCACCAGCGACAGCGCGCGACTGACACAGACAGACAATACCGGTTATATATAACATACGGAGGGTGTTGATGGCATTGAAGTATTATTACTATATAGAGTATAGAACCGACACTTCGTACACGATTTATGTCCCAATGAATTGGCGCCAATGCGCTTCAATTTTCATTGGATTCGTTCGATTTTGAAAAGAGAATGGGGGCTCAACTTTGAAAAAAGAACCTCCCGGCGCGAGACAAAGCGCATTGAACCTAGTTAGCATATCTACAAGTACCGCCATTTTAAAAAATCGTTTCGGTGGCCAGTGAGGAAACATGTGTCTTGTACACATGTTAACGCGGTCAAACGACTCCTACTAGTACCTAGTACGGTAAAATGACCCCCAGTTCCCCCCACTCACCGGAAGGCGACGTTGATGGGCAGCGCCTGGCGCGCGGGGTTGTTCATGATGCAGTGATGCGCCAGCAGGTCGATCATCCAGGGGGTGAGGGGCTCCAACCCCGCGTGCCGCGCGCTCATGTCGCGGAGCAGGCGGATCAGCACCTGACCGTATACATAATGCATTAGAGACCGAAATTTCCTATAGTATGTTTATACTCGCGCGGAAGTGGCGACGAGCGACGTGACTAGCCACAAGACGATTCGTGAACCGCAAATAAATGAGCAATCAAGGTGGGAGATAACACTACTATCGTTTTCGCAATATCTCACTGCACTCCTTGACATATTGCGCACTCGCTCGCACTTAGACGTAAGACCTAAGTGCGAGTGAGCGCGCAATATGTTAACGAGCGCAGCGATACCGCGGCTACATTAGCCGTGAATGGACGTGTATTTTTAAGGGTTCAGGTAAGTGTAAGTAAGTAGATGACCCTGTAGCCTAGTTGGTAGCGACACTGCCTGCAAAGCGAAGGGTCCCGGGTTCGGTTGCCGGCCGAGGCAGATATTTATGTGACAGATAAATATTTGTACTCGGGTCATGGGTGTGATTGTGATGTGTTATATGTGTCGTCCATGTCACCTGCGGCACAGGTAAAAACCTACTGCGGGGGTATGAGTGTGTAAACGTTTTAGTTACCTTGATGGAGGAATGGTGGGCGTTCTCCTCGAACCAGCGGCTGTGGCGTATGGCGGCCAGGTGGCTGCTGATGATCTTGTAGTCCAAGTGCACCTGGACACAAACATTGACGGTTCATCATTAATATTATGCATCGTGGTACTGTTTTTACGCTGGCTAGCTAAGTAACCGTTACCTCTTTATCGTTGCGATGTCAGTGAGTCAAAAATTATGTGGGTTCCTGGCTTCTTTTTGCGATGCCAAAAAATTTGTGATGCCTTTCTTATTGCCATTTTCTGTCGCAAATCCCGAGGGAATTCCGGGATAAAAATAGTCTATGTTGTCCCCATAAAAATTCTTAAATATACGAGTAATGTCTAACAAATAACATTTGGCCAGTGATGTGGACTTTGGTCTGTCAGTTTTATGTTAAACCAATGCAGCACCAACTTTGATGACACGTGTGGCGCAATGTACCATGCGCACCGTACCAAGAGTCATGGGTTCAATTCCCAGCAAGGCAGAAATTTGAATGAAGAGTTTGAATATCTTTTCTTGGTCTGGATGTGTGTTCTTGTCTCTGTGTTTTATCCATGGCACCCACGACACAGGGAATCCTAGTATGGGGCTATGAGTACACACTTATAGTGCAATATATTTATTTGAACTCACATCGGGCTCCAGTTTCCTGAGGTTCTGGTGCAACGTGGTGACCAGCACGCGCACCGCGGCGCCCGACGCCGTCACCGTGAACCCGCGCTCGTGGCACGCGCCCGTCGCGTTGCTCTGGTTCTCCGCGCGCATCAGCTTGTTCAGCTCTTCTATCACCTGGGTTGGAGAGAGATGGGGGATTTTATGACCTCCGTAAGACAAGAAAACATCCATAGCAAGATACAGGTCAAACGCGAAAAATTTATGACCTTGGCTTGCTTAACGTGCTTTATACCTCATTATGCACCTCACTTCGGTGGAGTTTGAGGATACCACTAATAGACCCAACTGTACATGATTTATATATTTGTCTTTATTGAAAATAATAATTTTAAGTGTGATCAGCGTAGAGCGAGATGGACTTTCAGCACCCTTTGATCAACACTTTAAGAAATTTTCAAAACTGGCGCTCTTCTACTCTACTAAAACAAGCTTCCCAATATAAAGCCATCCTAGGGTTGTCACAGTTAGCCCCTTACCACCTGGCACTTAAAGCAACAGCTCTTCTCAGTCTAGAGCTGGTCTTGATAAGTATTATAATAAAGATGAAAACCTTATTAGAAAGTCCTTCAACAGCCTCCTTGGTGGGCAGGGTCTTCATGATGACCACGATATCTGCCACATTCTTCCCCGTCATCATGGTGCCCTTCTTGTAGGACCCCACCTGCCGGACCTCCTCCAACTGCTGTAACAAGGACCCTTGAAATGAGGACCAGCTGAAGAACCAAATGTCCAAACACCAAAAACATCCAAACACACAAATATCTATATATATAAAAGAAAGTCGTGTTTGTTACACTATTTATAACTCAAGAACGGCTGAACCGATTTGGCTGAAAATTGGTGGGGAGTTAGCTTAGAATCAGGAGACGAACATAGGATACTTTTTATCCCGGAAAATAGACCTGTTCCTGTGGGATAAGGTAAATTTTTGTTATATGTAGTTGATAGATTAGTTATTAAAGCTCGGGGCTCGGGGATGGATATAGGATACTTTTTATCCCGGAAAATAGACATGTTCCTGCGGGATAAGGTAAAATTTTGTTATGTGTAGTTGATAGATAGCTATTAGCGGGAACGGGAGCGGGAACGGGAGCGGGAGAGGGAGAGGGTGAGGGAGAGGGAGAGGGCGGATCACACAGAAACTGTAACGGCTAAGAACGGCTGTACCGATTTTACATTCTTAGGCGATACGAAGTTCGCCGGGTCAGCTAGTTTTAAATAAAAGATTTTTACTATAGGTCTTTCAACTGTAAGTTGTAAGGATGGAATTTAACAGGTTAAGGAAAAAAAATATTATCAATGTCGGAGACAGTTATGTTAAAAATATATTGTAAAAACACATTATCTTATGCTAACAATAATATAAGAAGTAAACGGAGAGTACAATATAATGAGATAAAGTCCAACCAACTGAGTTGACATCAATCACCATATTGGAATTTATTCTAAAATTATGATGAAATCAGGGACAAAATTCATAGAATATCTTTGAAACTAAATAGTACCCTAAACGCCTTTATTTTTTATCCATGCATGACATCATTGATCAATACCGCAACCTATTTAAGTTTGCTATTGCTAAATAGCAATCCCTACACAATTAAAAAATAAATCATTTTGATTAAACAATCAAATCTTGTCTGTGGATGTTTAAAAAACACGCTAAGCATTAATTACAGATGATTAATGATTTATGATAATAATGATTATGAATTAAGCAGATGAAGATGATGAGAATTATGAAGATTTTATATATACTAATGCTCGGTTAGTTGAACCTTATCGTTGCAATTCATTCAGTATTGCATGCTACACATATGTATTGGTGCTACTAGGATTGCATGCATATGTAACATTTACATATTAGGTATGACTGTACATATTTGGCCACTCATTACATCCATTTTTTAGTTAAGATAAATCTCACAACACAAAAATCTGAATTAAAAAGCCATAAATATAAATAAAAATAGATAATTTGTATTATGAAATATTATTGCTTTGATAATGAAAAACAAAAGTATTTTGGGAATAATTAACATAATATGCATACTAAAATTTAAAAAGGATTTGTAAAAAATATGAAGAAAAAAGTTTTCAGGTAATAATGTGAAATTAAGTTTAAACAATTCGCAGTGCCACCTAAAACGATTAACTAAAATGACATGACACCAAGAAATGAAAATGATTTATATGACAATATGACATGCTCTAACCAAATTCCTTTTTAATTTACATATAATAATAGTGAATGATAACCTTTATACCCCTTTATAAGAATAATCCACAACATCAGATTTGTCAAGTTTATGTTTATACTGCGAAGAAGTGCAGAAAGATCTGTTATAAATATATTTATTAAAAAGTTAATATATTGTAAATAGTATCAATGTGAAGTAACTCCGTGATAACACCCCTCTTTTTTCGTCGGAGATTAACAAATACACACTAATAATACTACAGTTGAATTAACAAAACATAGTTACCTAGATATTTAAACATAGTATTTTTTGTAAAGCAAAAATAATATATATGTTTAACTTCAAAGGATAGAATACGAAGACATACTGATATTGAGTATTATGTGGTCTGAAAATAGAGGTATAATCACTGTAACTAACACACCGGTACTACTACAATGACAGATTACTAGACACATGCAAACACCTATTTGGTTGCACATATAAAAAAATGTCTAACGACAAAACTTCCGTACTCAAAGACATTGACAATCGTAAAAGATTCATGTTTTACAGACTATTGAATGTGGAGACAAAGTTAGACTGGTTATTCTGCGACTCTGAGTACAGCCGTAAATGGATAACAAAGATGTATCAGTTGAATTATACACTTACTTGGCAACAAATATATGTCCTGACTGAAACACAGGTAGTGGCCCCAACTCCCTAACCAAGGTTACCCTTAGCTCGGAGTCAGAGCCACTTGAAATGTTAATCTTTGCATTAAAGACAAAATATTAACCTACACCACAGTGCATGATTACGAGTACTATGATTACACTAAGAGGTTATATTAATAGAGAAATATAATGTGCAGCAACCCACACTGAGATTGTATTTTAATCATATTTACTAATGGAGAAATTTCCAACGAGCAACCTTGTAGGGGACATGTGAAAAATGCACTACAAAATCGTGATGGAATGAACGGCCAGGCTTAATAACAATCCTTGCATGTTATTAGTGTAATTAAATTAATATAAAATAAATTAATTATGAATATACTTACTGTATAATAATTTATTATTTTTTGAAAACAATTATAGTTTGAAAATAAAATATTTAAAACAACCTAAAATAATAATATTATAGTAGAATTTTAAATTAGATGAATCTAATTTAGTAAGCAATATTACAGCGACTTTTTGTCTTATTCATAATTTAAAAATAAGGTAGGCATACAATTAAAAAAATTTAAATATCAATTATCATTTAATGCTAAAACTAATTTCTATTTACTATTAATATTTTTTTAAAAATACATAATTCAATAAAAAATAGTGGCAAGACTGTTTACCAAATAAGATTTGTCCTAAAACCTGAATATAGATTAGGGGCCATCCATAAATTACGTCACACTAATTTCATGAATTTTTGACCCCTACCCCCCCCCTCGTCACAGCTGGTCACATTTGTGAGACCTCCCCCCCTAGTGTGATGTCACATATTATGAAATTTTACACCTAGAAATTAAATTAAAACAGCAGTTCCGAAATAAGTTTTATTTCTATTAATTGTTTTTATTAGTCAACAACAATATTGTTGGTGTTACATACAAAACAAAAAGAGATACCTATTGTATATGAAAAACAACAATTTAATGTTAACTTACTTTCATTTACTTCTTCTTAATCTTAATGTTAACTTACATTCAGTTTTTGTTATCAAAAAAGAAAAGATTACCTATACATATCAATTATTCGATTTTGAAATGTGACGTCACAAAATTTAGGACCCCCTCCCACCCCTTGTCACACAATGTCACACTCCATCGATCCCCCCCCTCCCCCCTAACGTGTGACGTAATTTATGGATGGCCCCTTAAATACTAAGATGTTTCTCACGCAACAATTGATTTTAAACCAATAGCTGAAATAGTATTAGTAGGCCGCATCTTATTTATATTTTTTTATTACTAACCCATCGTCTGTTTTGCCTGCACCAGTTGTAGATCGCCAGCCTATAATTTTAATGATTAACAATCTCCTTAATTGGTTTCAAAAGACTTATGGCCATGGGTCATCATAATCAACTTACACAAGCAGCAAAATCTCCGGGAGCCACAACCAGGTTGTCCAGGACAGTCTGCAGCTTGGTGACGAGGCTCAGCACCGCGGCTTGCTCGGCCGGAGAGGGGCACAGCTCTGCATGCCTCTTCAAGAGGGCCTGGAGGTAGTAAATGTAGTTTTTTATGTTACTGTGACTGTAAATAATTTTTTTTTAATGTTACAAGGAATTTGTATTTTTAGGTGGTTTCTTAGTGCTTTTTAAGCATTATGATAAGTGTTCTGGGCTAGTATTATTATGGGGTAGTGAATAGTTCATGTATTCATTTAATTAAAAATAACTGCAACATTACTGAAGTTAGATGATGGTGGAGTTGAGAATAAAAACTTAATTACAGGAAAAGACGCATGTCATATGTGCCAATTCTATTTTATTTAAAAAAATACGGGTAAAATGAAAATAACCTGTGTTAGAGCAGAGTCATCGGGCGCGGGCTTGCATCTAGGAAATGCCGGTTCAGCGAGAATTAAGTCGAAGGGTGGACGTAGCATCAGCACCCGGGGCCTGTTGAAGGGAGGACGCCCCATACCGCCCCGCCCGGGCATTCCTCTGCCCCCACGACCGGCACCGCGTACCATTCTGAAGTCACGAATCACTTTTGCTAGTTACACAAAACTTTACACTGCGTAACGTAGGAACAGCTACAATTTCCACAATTAGCAGTAATTATATTGGATAATGCAGTAAATTTCAACTCAATTACTCTATATTACATGGAAATTGACTAGGAGACGCGGTAAAACAAGGTTACTTCTAACTTCACTTCACTTCCCAAGTTCCCAATTTTCCAGAAGACTGAAGTTTTCTGTTTTCTGCCATATTGTTTGTTTGGTACTTTCTACAGAATATATAACATAAGTACATTTTTTATATAATCTGTGGCAATGTATAACAAAAAACCAAATTTGAACGCAGTGCTAGAATGACACTGACAGCTGTAGTGAAGTGACAGTACAAAAATTCGATAGCAAAAATGACGTGGAGTAATAGGTTATGAGTTTGTTTTATTTAAATATTTACAAATGAATTAAGCCAAATAACAAGACATTATAGTAAATAAACGTGTTGGAATTAATTAAGCTACAAAATGATTGAAATAACAGATATGCAAAGTGAGTAATACATCAGTTGTAGAGTTGACCAAATTGTACTCGAGAGTTATAAACGAACAGATAAAATTCGTAAATTATCACTAAATCAAAATCAATTACGTGTTTTTTCGTAATCCATTAGAGATAAGAATTAAGATCCAAACAGAAAACCGTGTTTCAAAGTCATCTTAGTTAATATTACGCCATTGTTTATGTCATGGAAATGTTAATGAAATGTTCAAAATCTCCTGATTTAGAACAAAATGTTCTAATCTTTTACAGATATTTTGTAAAGTATGCATTTGCCAAAAAATATTTCTCAACTATACTCTTGAATTCTTACGCACCATTCTCATTCACAAAAATTTAAAATCTTGTAATCTATCTCAAAACTTATAAGGCCAGCAACTGAGAAAACCTAAAAAGAATATCCACAGTTATTATGAACCTAAAGCATCTGTTCAACTGGCTGTTTCAGAAAGTAATTACGATGTCTTAATACATTTAGCTTCCAACTCTTTTTGTGCATATGCAGGGGCGTAGCTACCGCCGTATCAGCCGTATCAATTATACAGGGCCCCCAGCGTATAGGGGCGCCCACTAACATTACCAAAAAAAAGCTCGCCAGCAGCCTACAACCGTTACAGTTGGCACTCCATTTATATTTGACAGCTGACGTTGGGGGCCTCACAACAAATATTGATATGGGGCTACGCCACTGTGCATATGGCACATATTGCTAAAATATTTGTGGATATTCAATGGATTTAATATTTTCCAGAAATCGGAGTGGGTCTGGCGGGATTTGGAATGACATTTCTGTTTCTGGGAGTCTTGTTGCTTTTCGATAAAGGTCTACTAGCTATTGGCAATGTGAGTATACCATATTGTTATGTGTTTAAATAAGCCCTTCTCGCTACACTGTGGTGAAGCCAGGAAGTTGATGATGATGATGTAATTTCAGCCTCAATGTATGTCTGTTCATCTGTAGCTTTAAAACTTCCAATACTATTTAACACAGATTCGTTAAATGAAGTATTTTTATAGGATTGTCTGCTGGTTCAATATGTTACCCTTTACAGGACAGAAAATTTATAAATAAAATTCCAAGAAACTACTGGCCATAAAGTCCTGATCCAAAATACAGTATACTAACAGTTTTAAAACCTGTTCTGTAAATACTTTTTAATTTAATACAAACCAATACAAAAAAAAAGCTTGATTGGTAACGTGTCAGTGATGCCTTTGTGTTATTGATAGTGGTAGACTAAATACATTGTACTTATATGGAATGTCTGTTAGTTTGACAGCTACATATTTACATTAAAAAAACATTTTTTTTATGGATATATCCGGCAAACGAGCAGACGATCCAGCTGATATTGATAGTTAGTGGCTATCGTCACCTATGGACATCAGCAACACCAAAGGCATCACTGATGCGTTGCCGTCCAAGAAATAGAGAAGAAAAATAAAGAAAGAACTGGCTTTCATGCCCCCAGCCGGATCACGACGAGTTGTTTGGCAGCTGACTCATGTTCAAGGGTGGTAGCTATCCAGGCGAACCCCATGCAGATATAATAATAATAATAATGGTATTGATTAGCAATTAAAATCAATACTACCAATATAATCCCTCTAGGGGGCCCTACCACCAGCGGGCTGGATTTAGTCGCCTATTACGACACCCATCCAGCATGAGATTGGGGTTAGTATTTTAAGCCACCCAGTATGGCAAAAATGGTCAATTGATTTATTATTTCAGATCCTGTTCATCAGCGGTCTGTCGTGTGTGATCGGTGTGCAGCGGACATTGTTTTTCTTCTTCCAACGGCACAAGATCAAGGCGAGTTGTGCGTTCTTCGGCGGCATCACGATAGTATTACTTGGCTGGCCCATGGTGGGGATGATCGCGGAGATATACGGGTTCCTGCTGCTGTTTAGGTCTGTATTAGCATAGACTTATACAAGATAATACATATATACATGGATGAACCTATAGATTCAGCCATGGCGTGGCCGCACATGAGACACAGAATTTACGTTTCTTGGAAGTTATTTTTAAAGAAATATACAAATAGCCAACTCACTCTTCATTGTTTGTCATAACTCACCCATTGTTTGCACTTGTGACAAACAATATACATACTTATATGTATAATGTAATCGGCAACGGTGACAGGGACAAAAAATAAAAATGGTTGTACGGACGGTAGTTTAACGTGACAACGTCATGACAAAGCTCCGCTCCGCTCCGCCCCGCTCCGCTCCACTCAACTACGATCGCCTACGGCATCGGCTACGATACGCCGATCGTAGCCGATCGTGCCTCTCTCTCGCTTTTGCCGCTCTCTCGCTCGCGGAACGCTACATTTTTTCGTGCGTGCGCCCGGCGTTCATCGTTTTAATAGACGTTATCACGTCAAAATAATATTCT
This sequence comes from Thymelicus acteon, assembly GCA_951805285.1. Taxonomy (NCBI): domain Eukaryota; kingdom Metazoa; phylum Arthropoda; class Insecta; order Lepidoptera; family Hesperiidae; genus Thymelicus; species Thymelicus acteon. Next base: position 18,295,620 of record OX638214.1, on the reverse strand, counting down.
TGTCTCTGTCTTTAGTATAGGATCCCTATTTTTATTTAGTTTTTAAACTCTCATTGAAGGTGAATTCTATTAAGGTACCTATATATTATTTATTTTAATTACAGGGGGTTCTTACCAGCGGCTGTCAATTTCCTCAGAATGGTACCAGTTCTTGGCTCGCTGCTTAGCCTGCCGATCATAAGAGGGGTAAGTTGGTAAAAATAATAAATTAGTAGTAAAAGTAGTAAAGTAGTTAAGTAGTTAAAGTAGAAAAGTAATTAATAATATTATTACAATTATTAAAATAATTCTTGATATAATTTTTCAAATAAATGTGTCTTCATGTAAAATTTTAATAAACTTAAAAAATCAGATAGGGCAACACTAATAGAGTAAGGTGGGGAACAATATGACATTATACATTTGCAGTATTTGTTCATATTTTACCCCGACTTGCCTTATCTGATTTTTCAGTTTCAATTCATATATTTTATCCGACGTACTATCACTCATTTATTATATGTATGTAATAATTGAGATTTGATGGACTGCATACGTACTATTAGCCAAACCTGGCTATGCTTCGAAAAGTAATTTTTCACCTTTTAAACACATTTTATACTTTTCTTTTTGTAGTCGATTTAACTTTTTTTTAATGTTTTAACAATAAACATTTTTTTCAGGTGGTTGATCGGATAGCAGGCGATAACGGTCGGAACATGGTATGATATAGTGTTGCCATACGGAATAAAGACTTTTAGTGTACATAATATATTATCTGTGAAGTGTATGCGTGCTCGCTCTGTGTACTGTAATTATAATATTATTTAAATGGCTGTTTGTTTTGATTGGGGTAACTAAGGGCTGCTGGGTGTATGACATTAACTATAGCTTTATAAGTTAAAAGTAGGTTAGGTTATTACGGTAAGTATTATGCTAAGTAATAGAAAAACATAAAAAATAACAGTGTTTAACGAAATAATTTCACTCGTAAAAAGGCTCATAACGTAAACGGTAACTATTGAAAACAATTTGCAAATTATTAAAACTTATTAATACAAGTTTAACTTATAATTAGGGATTATATAATTGTATCGATGGTAGTTTAAGAAAATTAACGATAAATTCATATTCCAAATAATTTGCGTGCGTATTTTGTCGATACCTTTAAGTAAATGTACTGAGCACTCACTTTTTACTTCAATCATCGTTTAATGTACTTTATCATTAAAGGTAAGGAACGGTGAAAGAAACTCTTCAGCACAACTTTTAAATAGATATGGAACTGATATGCTATTAATTACAGTATAAAAACTAAATATTTCAGACGGAAATTACATTTTTCCATTTTTTTATATCCTTTCCGTCCAAACTGCTTTTTATTATAACTTATAACACAACTTATTGTTAGTAAAAAAACGAACAGTACTATCTTAAGCAATAAATTTAAGACAGATCTTTTGTAATTTATGCTGATCAAATTAAAATTAATATCAGGAATCATTACAAAAATAAATTCTCTCGAAAATATACATACGATGACACAGATAAAACATAGTTGAAAATTTGTTGTAAAAATTTGTAGTAGAAATAAACTTGTATAAAGTAAAAACACTTCAATACTTTTTGAAGTTCTTTATCCTAAAGAATGGCGACCACAGCATATAAGTAGACTGAAAGTAAGAAATATAAGTCAGTTTCACAGTTAATCTTAGGCGTGAGTTAGCTTTATACTTAGCCATAAATAATAAGCGTTCTTTGTAACTGCAAGAGCTCATTCCCATTTGGATTCATCGTTATTTTTTCCGGATCGTGATTTAGATACGACTAGCTGCTGCCCGCAGCTTCGCATACGGAAATTATATTTTACCTTATTTGTAATCGAAATTAAAAAAAAATATTCAGTGTACAGAAAATTTGCCCCTTGAGTTTTATTATAGTGTAGATACGTTTTTAACAGACTTTAAAAAAAGGAGGTTTGCAATTCGACTTAATTTTTTTTATGTTTGTAACCCAGAACTTTCGACTGGGTGAACCGATTTTGATGATTCTTTTTTTAATCGAAAGCTGGTGCTTGTCATGTGGTCCCACTTAAATTTGAACTAGATCTGACGAGTAATTTTTGAGTTATTTTGAAGTCGGTTATTTTTTTCTTGGTAAAATTCAGATTATTATTTTCACACACTCGCAAATCATAAATAATCATGTCTAAGTAATTATAAATTGTCAGAACATAATTAAATTACGATTTGGCTCGAAAATGTGAACATTCGTCTTTAATGAAATCGGTTCATCATTGACGTTTCGCATTTAAAACGGTTAAATGCGAAACGTCAATGATGAACCGATGTAAAATATTTGTATGTCAGTAAGGCCTTCCTATCTACGGTTTTATTTGACGACGAGTAACCACCCTCGCTTTGCTTCGGTTTTCTTATGTTTTTACACCTTGGGTTACAATATTGGAGTTTTATTAAGGATCCCTATTTTTTTTTGAAAATATAGCCTATGTTACTCGGGGATAGTGTAGCTTCCCAACAGTGAAAGAATTTTTGAAATCGGTTCAGTAGTTTCGGAGCCTATTCAATGCAAACAAAAAATAAAATCTTTCCTCTTTATATATTAGTATACTCGTAGATTTCATGCAAGCTACATAATGAAACATTGGCACAGGCAAAGCGTCAATTGACGGTGGCATATAACGTGTGGTGTACGTGGACAGTAAGCCTTAGTCCTACGGAGTTTCTTGCCGCTTATTCGAGACCACTTAGCAAGGGTTTAGCGAATGACAGTAGTTGATGATGTAAACGTAGAATTTTAAAATTGGAGAAGTTAATGCTTGGGTTCAATTTACAGCTTAGAATTTTAAGTTTTAAGTACCCCACTTACGTTTCGCATGTGGTATTTTCCTCAGGAAGGTGCAATGTAGCGGCATGAAGAAGGGATGTAACATCATTGAGCCTAAGTAAATTTTATTATTCCACACATTTCTAACATAACATTCCAGAGACGAAAATATACATTCTTGTGATACGTCCAAATTACTGTTTATGGAGCAATATTTTAAATTGTGCAGTAAAATTTCCCTTCCGGTTTAACATAAACACAGAAGAAATAATAGCACTCCAGTAGCGTAGCGTGGGTGGGGCTGGAGATGCCCTGGTGATGCACATAAAGAGAGGGCGGCAAGCCACTCGATTTTTAAATAAAAAAATATGTATTAAAATTAGTTATTTTATATTTTTTAATGTATTTTCGGTCGGCCCCGGGCGGCGGGAGCCCACGTTACGCCACTGTAGCACTCATAATAAAAAATATAACTACACGTTTTTATACTTATTGGTGGAGTTATTGTCACTGTTATACTTTATTTTAATTTAAGTTCACGGTGTTGTGGACGCTTTATGCAACATTCAATAAAAACAACAAGTGGTAGCAAAAGTTATAGAATGTTTTCGTATTGCATAATGTTTATCAACAGTTGAAACTGCGGGTACACATAATCTCTTGAACTTTATTTTTGAGAACCTTTCACTTTTAAAGTAGGTAAAGTAAGAACCTTTTAATTTCGAGGGAAAATAATCTCCTAATCAATAATTAATAAATTAATTGCAACTTCAAACATTAACTGCCGAACTTACGCCCCATCTCAGAGTCACAAATGGTTACTTAAATCGCTCTTTAGTACAGAATTTGAATGGTGATTCTTTACTAAGGAGCGGTTTAAGTAACCGTCAGTGACTCTGAATCGGGGCGTCAGTCACATAGTGGTTAAGTACATAAATAGTAAAATTGCTCTTTGGTACAGAATTTGTATTGTGATTCAGTAAGTGCAGATTATGAAACATTTTAACTAATTATTGATTGATAGCGATGTAACGGCGTGTATACATATAGGTCTATGTGTAACGGAGTGTAATACGCTAGCGAGTAATCAATAAAAAACCTAATCAGCAGGGTGGACTTAACATTTTAAATAAAACGTTAATATAAATACTATTCAAATAATCTTTACTGTACATAATAATATATAAAATAAACTTTGTAAGAACTGAAGTATCTACAGTTCTACGATATTATATATCAATGCTCCATGGATATTATACCATTAACAGTCATCATTATTTTAAATTGATGTAAGTAATAATTTTTAGTCGATGGTGTTAATTTCTACCATAAATTTAATTGATCTATAATTTCTACAAAAATTTTAAGCATATATTTTTTCCTTTAAACTGGAATTTTATTTTTGTATTTTATTTTTAGAAAGAAACATTTATTTTGTAAAACATTAGTTGTTATTGATGATTAATAAAATTTATTTTCCGAATTGGTTTTTTACTCAATTAGATAAAACTTTTGTAGGTTTGATTTGTGGTTACAATAAAATTAAAGCAATAAAGGGGCAAGCAAAATACTTGTCTAAAATTTGTCTTTTTGTCTATACGTTAGTTACGGTATAATTTTATTGTAGGGCTAAAATGTAACCCTGCAACAATTTAGTCTTGTGTAACGAATGTTTAAACCTTCACTGGTTATATATAGAACTTTCAGTGTTGGAAATTTATAGCGCTGAAAACCACAGGCTGGAAGCATTAAAAGCTACTAAAATGTAACATCAATAACGATTTATTACCAATCGCAAAAGCTTGTTGCTTGTTTATTTTGTGTGATCCACAAAACCCATTGTCTATGAATGGAATAAATAAATCACGGTGACAGAGAAAAAACAAAACGTGATTCAACTGTCACTCGAATATCGATATAATATTAGCGCAAAGATGGCAGCACTAGCCACAAACTTGACTGTCAGTTCGAGACAGGCAGTTACCGCCCGTGCCCGGGTCGGATCGGACGTGTGGCGGACGCTGTATCGATTATCCGTCGCTGTGCCTCGACAACGCAATATAAAACACGAGAAAATCCAAACCAAATCTCCGTTTTCGGCGCCATGAATAAAAAATGCGAAACTGTAAGCTTATAGCAATATAAATGCCATCAATAGTGGTGAACACCCGTTCAGGAGCCCGGACTATATCGTACAAGGATCTCGGAGGAGGGAGACGGGTGCAAAAAGGATAGAATCATAAAACGTTTGGCTCCGTAATTAAAATGAAATTGAAATTTGTGACATGCTAGTGCGTGATGTGACGTTTTCATTGTTCTATTTTTGAAAAGTTAATAATATTGAATGAGCTTCAGATATTTTAGAAAATATATACGCGTGTGTTACTTCGAGCGGAGTGTGGAAAGTAAGTGGTGATTTTTTTGTGATTTTTATATATAATATCCTAATGTTACATTGCGCTTTTGTAAATTATTTTCCCGCTTTTTTCATAACCTGCTGTTTTTTTTTATTTGCTTTTATTTGGCTAATATATTTTCCTTGTTTTCAGCTCCCCGTGTGAATCTCTATTCTTATTTAATAAATATTAATATTAGGCATTTGTAGAAAATAGTTTTATTTAATAAACGATATACATTTGAAAAGTAACCATCACTTTTTACTTTTATTTTTATAATTGTTTATACAACGATTTTTGTAACTTAAATAGGTACTAAATTCAAAGGTTTTACGGTTAAAATTATAGTATAATAATATTTTCTTACTATCTCTTACACTTTCTATAAAAAGGTAAGAAGAAGAAATAGTTCAAAGGTGTCGCACCTTCATGTCAGAAGTTCAAGAGAATATAATGTATATATAATATAATATCGGGATATAAATATGATTTCTTCCAACTAAATTCATTCTGATCCCGGGATTTCATGTAAATACCTACGCAGAAGTCTTGGGCATTGAAGCTCGGACCCGAGATAACTTTAGAAGCAAGATAAATGTTTGACTGCCAGCCTTATAATAAGTCTGTTGAAGTTGAAAACGTAATGACTCTCAATACAAATTGTAAACCCGGAGATTATAGCAATAAGGGAAATGTTTTGGGTTCTAGAGAAAACATACAATGCAACCAATGATATCATAATGTAAAAAAGAGGTATATATGGCACTAGCGCGCCGACGATGAAGACCTTAAGAACAGGCAATTGACCGTTCTGCTCGTAGTCGCTCTGTCAATACAAGACGATGCGCACGCTTCTGTTGTTGTTAGAAGTGCTTGACATTTGACATACAGCGTTAAAATGCCTTCGTGTATTATACCAATGTGATTGATGTAGTGAAACAAAAGATAAACGTGTGTGTTGTAGCTCTTTTCGGAAAACAAAACATAAAACAAAAGATAAAAGTTTTTTTGGTTGATTTGTAAGGTCACAGCTCATAACTATATTTTTTAAATATCATTGCAATGCAACAGTCAACAGACTTTAGGTAGCAGTAACAATATCTAGCAGTTGAGGTCTGTAATAATACTGTGAAAGATCTTGGGTTCCTTTAAGTCAAGAGTAAATATGCTGTTACTGAGTTTAAATGAAATGAAATGAAATGAAATGAAATGAAATGAAATAATCTTTTATTCATGTAGGTATCACTGATACACTTATGCACGTCATTTTTTTAATTTACCAGCTTTTCGCAAAGGTGCTTTGTCATGGAGGAGAAGAAAAACCGTAAAAAAACTCCTCAGCACATCTTCTAAAAATAAGACTTATATTTATTACAAAAATAGGTATTCTCTAACCTGAGCAGAACTGGTTGCCTAGCTGGTCATTTCCAAGCATCTTTATAATTTAAATAATCATCTATGTTATAATAATCCTTGCCTACTAGTTGAATTTTTACACGTTTCTTAAAAGATTCCACCGGCAAGTCACGTATTTGCTTTGGGACTTTATTATAGAATTTTACACCGAGTCCCATAAAAGAACGCTGCACTTTAGCAAGACGGTACGAAGATGTAGCCAATTGATGCATCCTTCTTGTTTGCCGATTTTATAAGTCACAATTTTGTTTATATGCAGTTATGTTATTCCTTATAAAGACTAAATTACTATAAATATATTGGGAAGCTACTGTAAGTATACCTATTTCTTTAAATTTGACACGCAAGGACTCCCTTGATTTTAGTTTATAAATAGCTCTAATGGCTCTTTTCTGTAGTACAAAAATTTGTTCTATATCTGCTGCTTTGCCCCACAGCAAAATGCCATAAGATATAACACTATGGAAATATGCAAAATAAACAAGCTTAGGAGTGTCGACGTCAGTGAGTTGTCTTATTTTGCTAACAGCATAAGCAGCCCTAGCGAGTTTAGTTGTGAGAGATGCTACGTGCGGGCCCCATTGCAGTTTACTATCTAAGGTTACCCCTAAAAAGACTGTGGATTCCTCTATATTTAATGTTTCATTATTTAATTTAAGAGATTTATGGACTTTTTTTACATTTGGTAGCACTAATTCTAAGCATTTGGTTTTCTTTGCATTTAAAAGTAAATTATTTATAGTGAACCAATGTGAGACATGCGACAGAGCACTATTAACATCGTCAAAATTATTTTTATTCCTATCAGTCTTAAATATTAATGATGTATCATCTGCAAACAGCACAATGTTCGCATGGTTATTTACATAATATGGTAAATCATTTATATACACAAGGAAAAGAAAAGGGCCTAAGATCGAGCCTTGCGGTACACCCATAACGGTAGATGACCCTGATGACTTTTGACGTTTGTGCGCTTTACCATCTAATTGTAAGAATGCATCGTCACTTTCATCTGGTTTTATCTGTGACTGTTGTCAAGCATGTCGGTTAAAATTTGTAAAAAGTAATCCAACCCATGGATGGACACTTGGGCATCATCAGTAACAAAATTAATAATGGTAAAGCTGCTGGCAGTGCCGGCGTTAGAGCCACTGACGCCCTAGGCAAGAATATTGTGGCGCCCATATAAGAAAATGAAAATCGAGCTTTTTGTACTCGAAAATTTTTTTACTGAACCAATGGGAACGTTTATTAAGAATTTTATTTATCCTTTTTTTTGTTTGCTTCTCACCCCAAATGTGGCGCACCTCCAAATTTCGCAGTACCTAGTTAACTGGCTATAAAGAGTGATTTTGCAACCAAAATATTAGAAATGGGCTGATAAGTGATAGGTCTGGATTCTAGAATTAATAGACTTTGACCTTTTAACTTTTTTAAGAGTCAAACTCTTGAAATCTGAGTGACATTTTGTTTGACTTACTATAATTAGAAGTGGTTTTCAAAGTTGTTAATCTGCGTACATTTAAAGTTTCCAGTAGAAACTTACTCGAAGACGTGAGCCGTTGATAATGTCTACAAGTAATTGGCATAGTTCCTAGCGTGCTCCAACTAGCTTTGTGCAAGTAAATTGTTTAAGTTCAGGAGGCGAGCGTAAGTATGCTGAGACAAGCTACTATCACGGAAAATCGCTTAAGATTCATACATTTTCTTCTACATATGTATATGTTTAGGAAACAAGTGGATTAGTCTCAATTTGAAATTTGATAAAATCAAAAGTACGTCGAAAAAATCGAAATATATTATATTAATTATATAAATAATCACTGACACCATTCGAGCATTCCAAGGATCTCAAATTAAACACCAAGGCTGTGGTAGCGAATTGGGTATGCTGCTGATTTTAGATGATATTGTAAGTTTACAACTTAAGGTCAGGATTTTTATGTTATTGTAATGTTTTTAAAAATACCCAACATTTACGTCACATAATTACATTGCTCTCGAATTTTAGGCTCGGGTCGAAAAGACACTTTGTGTACAGTCCGCCATTGTAACGAATATGGAGTAATGGCGTTAAAACTTATTATTATTATAACTTAGTATTATATTATTATCCCGGAAAACGCGCTACTTATTATCCTTGAAAACGCGCTACTTATTATCTCAGAAAACGCGCTACTTATTATCCCGGAAAACGCGCTACTTAATATCCCAGAAAACGCGCTACTTATTATCCCAGAAGTTGCGCTACTTATTTTCCCAGAAAATGCGCTACTTATTATCCCAGAAAACGCGCTACTTATTATCCCGGAAAACGCGCTACTTATTATCCCGGAAAACGCGCCACTGATTATCCCGGAAAACGCGCTACTTATTATCCCAGAAGACGCGCCACTTATTATCCCAGAAGACGCGCTACTTATTATCGCAGAAAACGCGCTACTTAATATCCCAGAAGACGCGCTACTTATTATCCCAGAAGACGCGCTACTTATTATCTCAGAAAACGCGCTACTTATTATCCCGGAAAACGCGCTACTTAATATCCCAGAAAACGCGCTACTTATTATCCCAGAAGACACGCTACTTATTATCCCAGAAGACGCGCTACTTATTATCCCAGAAGACGCGCTACTTATTATCCCGGAAAACGCGCTACTTATTATCCCAGTAGACTCGCTACTTATTATCCCAGAAAACGCGCTACTTATTATCCCAGAAGACGCGCTACTTATTATCCCAGAAGTTGCGCTACTTATTTTCCCAGAAAATGCGCTACTTATTATACCAGAAAACGCGCTACTTATTATCCCGGAAAACGCGCCACTTATTATCCCGGAAAGCGCGCTACTTATTATCCCAGAAGACGCGCCACTTATTATCCCAGAAGACGCGCTACTTATTATCCCAGAAAACGCGCTACTTAATATCCCAGAAGACGCGCTACTTATTATCCCAGAAGACGCGCTACTTATTGTCCCAGAAGACGCGCTACTTATTTTCCCAGAAAACGCGCTACTTATTATCCCAGAAAACGCGCTACTTATTATCCCGGAAAACGCGCTACTTATTATCCCAGAAAACGCACTACTTATTATCCCAGAAAACGCGCTACTTATTATCCCGGAAAACGCGCTTCTTATTATCCCAGAAGACGCGCTACTTATTATCCCGTAAAACGCGCTACTTATTATCCCGGAAAACGCGCTACTTATTATCCCAGAAAACGCGCTACTTATTATCCCAGAAAACGCGCTACTTATTATCGCAGAAAACGCGCTACTTATTATCCCGGAAAACGCGCTACTTATTATCCCAGAAAACGCGCTACTTATTATCCCAGAAAACGCGCTACTTATTATCGCAGAAAACGCGCTACTTATTATTCCAGAAATTGCGCTACTTATTATCCCGGAAAACGCGTGTTAAGCCGCGGGAAGAGTCTATTATTATTATTATTGGAAAATTATAACGAGCTTGCAAGATTAGAACTAGAGTTTTCCGTGCATCAGGTTAGGCTTCAGGAGGATTATGGTCACTGCGCTTCGCTTCGGGTACTTACTACTCGGGTACGTTTTGATACCCGTACCCCTGTAGCGGCTGTAGCAACTCTTTTTTGTCAGGAACTATTATAATAATATAGGTTATAGTTTTGCTTATGAATTTAAATATCGTATGCAAAAAATAAAAAACAGTGGTAACTAACGCCATCTATGAATACAACTTAGCACTTTTTAAAGTAACACAAAGAGAACCACGAACATACTCGTAAGAAACACTGTATAATGTCTTCCTATCTCATTTTCTCCTACGTTCAATCTTATGAATTTATGAGTCCGTCTCTTTTTACTGTCGCTTTTTCGTTTCATCGACTTTCAAATCACAACCACGCTAAAGAAGTTTTCACTTCAAAAAAATTCACATCTGTTTGGCACTTCCATACAAACCAACAAATCCAAGAACTACACACGGCATCTATTTACGCACTGAACTCTGTAAAGTAACATGGGACTCCACAATTGTGCTAATTTCATAAACAGAATAAGCGAAGAATTTTTAAATTTCTTCCGATGTTTTTTTATCTTTATGGCCTCCCTGTATTGACGTTATGAGTAGGTTGAGATCACCTGTGGGTTATGCAACTCGACAATCGTTAGCTCCGGTGTCAATCATTACCAAAAATCCCTATCAAACCAAATATCACCGCACTCCAGAAATGTTTCTGGGAGAATATTTGTATTGTGTAAACTATAGTCGGTCAAGACTTCGCCCAGTCCAGTATAAATATGAAATATGTACCCGTAGATCATTTTAACGCGAGCCTCTTGAATTTTAGAGCGATACATCTAGCAGGTAGCAAAGCAATAATTCTTAACAAAGTAGAATGGATGGCGCAGAATGTGTTTGGGGTCGGGACCCTTTCAGAATTATCACTACATAGTATGCACCATGCGCACTTCTAAAGGCGAAAATTTTGGACTTTCTCAGAAAAGAAAGGGCTCCATCCATTCTAGAGCACAAACAACTATCCTCACCGTAAACTTTTGAAGACAACTTAGTTTAGTTAGTAGTTAGTCCGGGCATGGAACGCCACGAGTAATTCAGCAGGCTACATCATTTCTAACTCAATCGGAAAATCTAAAGTGAATTTAAATTAATTACAAGTTTTCAACCAAGAATCGTACAATGATTGCGATGTAAGTATCTTGAAAACAGTTGTTTATTTAACAATAGATATAATATATTAGTATAGTCTGCCAAGAAAAAAGTTAGAAATCCTATCAGTTGGCACGTTCCTCGTGACATTGACACTACGTTGATCGGAAGTTCCGGTTTCGATTTCTGTCAGAGGCGTCCTTGAAATAGTTTTGTTCTACTGTAGATGACTATATTTTTTTTGTTTGCTCATAGACCGACGGATGGGTCGAACCTTTGACAAAGTTAAGCAACAGCGGGTGCGGTCGTTATTTGTATGGGTGACTGCTAGTGGCAAACACGCTTCCATGCTTCGGAGGATACATAAAGTCGACTGCCCCGGTTGTTATTGTAATATAACAGTCGTTTAAACGATGTTGGAGGGCCTCGGGAGGGCTATCATATAGAATATATTGAATATATATATTTGAAAAACCCTGAGAAAAAGTCTGACAGGTCAAAAAAAGTCCGGACATTTTAGTCACAAAATGCAAACTTGAGTTTTATTTTACGTAAAAAATTTTGAAACTTGTTGATTATTTGCAATTGCAATAGAAAAAATATTGTTTGATCTCATTGTGTTGATTATAAGATTTATATTTTAAGATGAATGGGAAGTTAACAAAGATTAAAGACTGATTTGATATTACTTATGTACATTTTATTATTCATAATCTATGTAAACAAAAAAATCCGGACAAAGTCCGGAGATAAATAATACATAAGTCTATAATTTCGGACATGTCCGGACTAATCCGGACGTATGGTAACCCTATTCGGGAGGCATGAAAACTTCCGACACTTGAAATGGTCACTAGCCCAGCAATCCACAGTGAAGCAGCGTAGTGGTATGCTCTAGGCCTCCTCAAGAGGAGAGACCCGTCAGTAATGGGCCATTAATGGGTTGATGCCATTGGACTATTATTACTGGCGTATGGAAGTAGAGCCGACACCGCGAACCCGATGTGTGCGTAATGAACTGTAGGCTACAGTTTTCAGTGGATTCAGTCGATTTGGAAAATAGAACCTCCCGGGGCCCTTTAGAGTGATTATATTGATAATATTGGTTTTAATAGTTCATTTATATCATCATTACTATTATTATCTCTCCGTACGGTCTTGTTATAATCAGCCAAACGACGATTGAGAACCAGTTATTTCTTTATTTTCTTCTCTCTTTCTTGGCCGGCAACGCATCAGTGATGCCTTTGGTGTTGCTGATGTCCATGGGCGACGATAGCCACTTACCATCAGGTGGATCGTCAGCTCGTTTGCCGGCTACTTCCATAAAAAAAGTCTATAAATTCAAACAAAACCATCCAGCAATTCTATGTATAAACGACGTTAGCAGGTACTTATCCCTGTTCAGTAACACGGCTTTTGTAAAGGTTGGTCTATAAAACTGGGACATAAAACCATATCAATGGATATTTTCTAGTAAATGGGGGTTCGCTGGTAAAGGATTTAATAGAGCCATTCGGTGGATCCAGGCCGCATACAGCACACATATTTATTGATATGTATTTGTCAATCAAGGATAATGATTATCCTTACTAATATTTCAATACTAATATCCTCTCCAGTGGCGTAGCTAGCCCTAATGGGGCCCCATATCAATATTTGTTGTGGGGCCCCCTCAATGTCAGCTGTCAAATATAAAAGGAGTGCCAACTGTCAGTAGCGGTTGTAGGCCGCTGGTGAGCTTTTTTTTGGGAGTGTTAGTGGGGGCCCCTTTACGCTGGGGGCCCCGTATAATTGATACGGCTGATACGGCGGTAGCTACGCCCCTGATCCTCTCCTACTAATATTATTAATGTGTAAGTTTGTGAGGATGCATGGGTGGATGTATGGATATACATATGTATGTTTGTTGCTCTTTCACGGGAAAATTACTGAACGGTTTTTCATGAAATTTAGCACACAGGTAGACCATTGTCTAGAATAACAGGGTACTTATCATCCCAGAAAATGTGGGCAAAGCCGCGGGCAGCGTGCTAGTTAACCTATAATTATGGAGAATTTCATGTGATTAAATAAATAAATGAACTATGAAATATCACAAAACTATACCTACAGGCATTGAAGTATTATTACTGGCATATAGAACCGACACCGCGAACACAATGTATGTCCCAATGAATTGGCGCCGATCGGCTTCAATTTTCAATGGATTCGTTTGATTTTGAAAGGAGAACGGGGTCTCAATTTCGAAAATAGAACCTCCCGGCGGGACACACATTTCGTTCGAGATGTCTGTTTGACATTATACTTCAGTGCCTATATTCTTCTTCTTCTTCTTCTTCTATATTCTAGTCTATATTCTTAGATGGGCTACCATCGCACTTTTCTCAAAAACCGCCTATTTGGCCCTAATTTTCTTTTTCTCTCGTCCCCTTTAATGCGTTATCCCTCTCTGAAGAACACTGGTAGAACGTGCAGTAAATTAAAAAGTGACTCGTTTTACCGCCGTCATAGAGTTTAATGAACGCGCCGCGAGTTAAACGCAGACATTTTCTCTTCTATAGCCAACTGACGCTTGTTTGAACTAAATCAGGCGCTCTCTGCCCTCTGTGGTAGGCCGCCGCTTAGTTTTGAAAAGAGTTCGTTTAGCAGTTTTGTTTTAGCATCGCGAAATAATATTTTTAACCGACTTCAAAAAAAGGAGGAGGTTCTCAATTCGACTGTATTTTTTTTTTAATGTTTGTTACCTCAGAACTTTGGACTGGGCGAACCGATTTTGATGATTGTTTTTTTAATCGAAAGCTGGTGGCTGTCATGTGGTCCCACATAAATTTTATTGAGATCTGACAATGGCATCCATGAGAAAACCACATAAGTCGTAAATTTGTGTTAAGATGTGCGCGACAAATTGACGAATAACTCAATATCACGCCAACCGATTTCGATGATTCTTTTTTTAATCGAAAGGAGGTGCTTGTCATGTGGTCACACATAAATTTGAAAGAGAGCTGAAAAGTAGTTTTTGAGACTTTGAAGTCGGTTATTTTTTGTTAGTAAAATTTAGATTATACCTATTATACCATACCTAAAAAATTATACTTAGGTCACGGACGTAAAAAAAAGATGGACGTAATCCCAAGAACAAATTCAGTAAAGCACCCATAGGAATACCAACTCTGTATTCTTACAAGTACACACACCCACACATTGACACCATACGGCTACGACATTGACACCATCGCGAATCAAAAATTACAAAATTACGCACACATGGTAAGCGAGCTGTCAGCTGTCAGCTTCACTCTCGATTAGACAAGGTTACGTCCGTTCTTTTTTTATGTCCGTGACTATACCATACCTACTAAATTATACTTAGGTATTAGGTACTATCTACAACCCACAAAAACTTATATAACGCTACTTGGACTTGAATATAGTATAATTTTATTTTAACGGTTTTATTTAGCTTTTCCTAATATTTTGGGTTAAATCTTGCAAGTCTAATTAGACTTACTTTCTCCTAAGAAGTTGAAAGGGCATTGAACCTAGTTGGCATACCTACAAGTACCGCCATTTTGAAAAAAATTCGTTTCGGCGGGCAGTGATGCAACATGTATCAATCGACGAAGTAAGTGATTATAATCAAAAAGTATTCAGTGATGAAATGTCGTAAGTGAAAGATATTTGAGTTCAAAACCGTAGAAAAATAAAGCAAAAATCTTAGTTTCGGCCACGGACGTCAAAAAAGAACGGATATAACCTTGTATAATCGAGAGTGAAGCATAGTAATGGGCGATCGCTTACTACGTGTGCGTAATTTTGGGGTTACCACTATATTAACATTTCCCCATTTTTTCTTTATGTAATAGTAAAATCTAAACACTAAATGTATTACTTACTGAATAGTTATTCCGTAATGTACGGTTTACACGTATTAATTAGTTAAGTAGATAACTAAATTTTAAATAAATTAATAAGGTAAACGAACAATTTAGTAGTTAAAATTTAGTACGCAAGTAAACAAAAAAAGATTGAATTTTTTCTGTTAAGTAGATGGGCGGGGCTTATCACTTAACACGTTTGGACAGACACTTTTTAGTTAAAATTTAGTAAAAATGCATAAGTAATTAAGTAGGTTGTGAATAATTGTATGAACTAAAGAGCTTTACTAAATTATTACGTTTGGACGCGCACTAAAAATCCTTCACTTAAAATTTAGTTATCTACTTAAATACTTAATGCATGTAAATCGAGTATAGCACATTCCACATTCAATAAATGCAAATTATTATATTTGATGAGATTAATGAATTTTATTAATTGAAAACAGATTAAATACACTGGTTACCCATTTTACTTATAGGGGAGGTACCTAAAAATTTTTTTTTCAAATTTTGTTCTACTATTATCTTAACGTAATTAATATACCTTAATCTATACCAAATTTCAGCTTTTTAATATTGTTAGTTTGTAAGCAATGCCACGGACAGACGGACAGACATGGCAAACATCTATATGTTTGCCTTACCTATGGTAAGGGTTCCTTGTTATTTAGTACGGAACCCCAAAAATATCTACTTTTAAACTAAAGTAAGAAACTCGATAGCATAAATTATAAATGCTATAATTTTCCCACACATTCTGGGTATTAGCATATGCAATATTATTGGCAACACTGGCTGATTTTGTGGTTACAATTTTTCTAGTTTTATTTTGTTAATAACTTTAGGAAAAATAAAAGAAATCAGTGAATAAATTACAAGCTTACTTGTGAAAGGTGATCCCTTTATGTTTTTTAACTGAATTACTATTGTTCTTGCAACTTTTAACAGCACACAAAGGCATTTTTATTATTCTTTATCAACTACCGTTGTCCGTATGACTCGAGTGCGGTACGGCGCCGGAATGGCGGCCGATGGTGTCAATGTGTGCGTGTTTACTTGTACGAATAGAGTTTGTATTCCGATGGGTGCTTCACTGAATTTGTTCTTGAGATTACGTCCATATTTCTTTAAGGTCCGTGGTTTCGGCGTACATTGATAAAACATGTGTCAATCGATAGACTAAGTGATTATGATCAAAAAGTATTTAGTGATGAAATGCCGTAAGTGATATACTTTCGGAGATATTTGAGTTTATTAATAATTATTTTTATTTTTGAACTCAAATATCTCCTAAAGTATATAATTTATGACACTTCATCACTGAATGCTTTTTGATTGTGATCACTTACTCCGTCTATTGGCACATATTTCATCACAGGCCGCCGAAACGAGGATTTTTCAAAATGGCGAACTTGTAGGAGTTGTATATATGCCAAGTTCCATACAAAAATGTTACAACCCATTTCTAACAATGCATTTTTATGATAAGCATGACCTGACCTGATACGTGCTGATACTATAGTTTGCCTCCAGGCGAGGGAACTCCTGTCATATTTTTTTTTTCTTTAGTATGTACCAACAGGTATTGTCAAGATAAAAATCCTGATTAGTTTTAAAACTATTAAGTTGTTTGGAAATTTTAGTTTTTATTTTCGTCTTTCTGCTTGTGCCATTATCACGCAGCTCCAGGGCTCTAAACATGTTTTTTTTTTGTTTTTTGATTTATTGTCTGTACGCTTTAGTCAGTGGAAAAACTATTGAATAGGCCGACATGATACTTCGTGTCGTAACTTATGTTGGTAGCACGGGTTT
The DNA here is from genome assembly GCA_951805285.1 of Thymelicus acteon. NCBI lineage: Eukaryota > Metazoa > Arthropoda > Insecta > Lepidoptera > Hesperiidae > Thymelicus > Thymelicus acteon. The sequence goes on along the minus strand of OX638214.1, from coordinate 18,278,627 downwards.
TTATTTGAAATACTTTTCATCTCGTAAACTGGGTCTGTTCCCGCGGGATAAGATACGAGTTAGTATGGAGATTTATTTATTATTATTGAGTGAGGATAGTCATTGATGCACCTACCTATTAACCTAGAGTGCTTTTGTTTGTCTAATGCTACAAATTATTATTTTTCTAATTAAAATTATAAAAAATATCTTTAGAGCTATAAACATTTTATGGTAGGTACATGGAATCCCCTGAAAAAAAAAGTTAGCTAGTTAGACAATTCTTTTAAATCGATTATTGTTTTGGGTATAATTTAGATTTTAATAGGAAACTACTGCGTAAGAGTATCACTTGAATCATACAGGTTTATTGGTTATTGTTCTCCATGCGCCTGAAATTCTTCTTTCAAGCTAGCTCGTTAGGTGCAGCGCAGACGGCACACTGTCCGTGACGCACTTTTAAGTCTGTGAAAATAGAACCTTTGCAATTATATGCAGTAACGCATACGACGCGCAAAAAAGTGCGGCTGCGCGCCATATAAACCTTTGTGCGTCCGCACACTCGATCGCACAAAAAGAGCGTCGTCTGCGCTGCACCTTATTTTGCTTTTCAAAGGTTCGTTTACCTAAGTATACATATATAACTGTCTACGTATTCTATAAGCTTTTGTTCTAAGTTTAAGGGGTATTTTATATTATTTGTCATTATTTTGGTTTTTTCCAAATTCATTTCCAGACCCACTTCTGATCGAGTTCAGTATACAGGGTGAATTTAGCCATCCACGCATTCTTGGAAAATTCACCCTGTATATCATTTCTTTGGCATTTTTCGATGGTAAAATAATATCATCACTGAATCTCAGATGGTTGATGTATTTACCATTACCATTAGGCTTCCCGCCCACGTCAGTCTTTTTGTAGGACCAATAATCGGACCGATTTTTCCTGCCAAATTATTTCTGACCGACTTTTTGTAGGACGTGTGCGTTGCACTATTGCTATTAGTACGTTCTATTTTTCTCCTCCAAAAAATCGGTCACCGATTATCGGACGTGGGCGGGAAGCCTTAATGTTTAGTCCTATTCTACTCCAATTGATTTTATTTAGCTGTATAGCTGTGTCGTTGTCGTATGGTTGCCTTGTGGTCTAATAAAGAAGCCGAACACTGCAGCTGACCTCATTTAGAATTTCAGACAAGCAATTCGGATCGCGATTAATAAGCTTGCCATGTTTACATACAGTGAGATTAAACAATAGCGAATATTATAGCGGACATTTAGTCCGCGTAAGGCTCAGGACCGGTCAGAGTGGCGCAAGTTAGGGCAGGCCTATGTCCAGCAGTGGACCAAAAAAGGCTGATGGATGGATGGATGGAAATGCGTAAGGGCGAGTTACACCGGCAAGAACTTTCTTTATACACCTGAAGACAGATCATGTGACATTGGATGAACAATTTCGACAAATCATAAACATGATTGAATGAGTACTGTATTGCACTCACGGACCTGAAAAAAAAGACCGACGTAACCTCGTCTAATCGAGAGTGAAGCATAGCAATGGCCGCCCGCTTACCATGTGTGCGTCATTTTTGATTCGCGATTGAAGCAGTGAAGTGTCAATGTGTGGGTGTGTGTACTTGTACGAATAGAGAGTTGGTATTACTATGGGTGCTTCACTGAATTTGTTGTTGGGATTACGTCCGTCTTTTTTTTAGGTCCGTGATTGCACTGAATAAAATAAGGTACGTACGATAGGCCAGCTTAATTGCAACAATTAGCATTTTCTTCCAGTATATTAGTTTATTGCTTCCAACCAACCAGCGGCGATGAGGAGACGAAGGATTTATTTAGGTTTATCTCATCAAAAACATAAATATGAAATGAGAGCCAATAAAAAAAAAGAATTGAGATCTAAATGAGTGCCAAGTTCTGTGTAGAAAAGCCTAAAATTATAGTCACAAGACTATGTAATTCAAGCAAAGATCTGAAATAGGACATAGGGTACTTATTATGCCGAAAAACGGTGGCACGGCGGGCAAAGCGCTAGTTTCCCATATACAACGTATTTATTTACAGTGAAAAGTTATCCGATTCCCTATGACGTCGACAAAGCCCCTCCTAGATCTATTTTAACCGCTACGTCGTACGTTGCTGACCTATGCGGAATGTCAGTCGATCGAGTGGCTTAGCTGTGAGGCATCAGCAGCGATTAGCTTCATAAACGGATACAGAGATTGTGTATCTGTAGATGGCATAGCAACGATCGAAATGAGTTCAGTTGTTAAAAAAAATCATTTTTTTATACAGATGAAAAATTGTGCGAGACGATTATTTTTCTTTCGCTCAGTTGATTTTTAAATAAATCATTTCCGCCAATAAAGAGTATCTTTATGTAATTTCGTTTGTAGAGTTGTTGCCATCTTTATTTTTAGCTAAAGCAATTGAAGTATTATTACTAGCGTAGCTAAAGCATTATTAATCAGATAAGTTACAATACTTACAAAAACATTGAAGTATTATTACTAGCATATAGAACCAACACCGCGAACACAAAGTATGTCCCAATGAATTGGCGCCGATCGGCTTCAATTTTCAATGGATTCGTTCGATTTTGAAAGGAGAACGGGGGCTCAAGTTTGAAAATAGAACCTCCCAGTGGGACACACATTTTGTTCGAGATGTCTGTTCTATTACATTATACTTCAATGGCGAGACGATTATTTTTCTTTCGCTCAGTTGATTTTTGATTAAATCCTTTCTGCCAATAAAGAGTAGGTATCTTTATGTAATTTCGTTTGTAGAGTTGTTGCCATATTTATTTTTAGCCAAAGCATTATTAATGAGATAAGTTCCAACATTTAAAAAAATAATTTAACGCGGAACACAGCTGAACTTTGAAGTATGTACTTTAACAAACTTGCGAAAAACAAACTGTTCATTTCTCGTCCAAAAGAGTTATGTTTTGAAATCGAGTGAACAACGCTGGAGCGTTCTCCGCGGCAAGTGTCTATTGTTAGTATTGTTCTCAGTTGTCGCCTCTCGAGATATTCACGAAAATAGTGACGTTTTAAACTTTTGAACAATGAGTCAAAAAAAGTCACCTTTTAACCTGGTTGCCGATTAAGGTCTGTAATTCACAAATGTCACAGATTACACAAAAAAAACTAAGTAAATTGAAGAAAAAATAATGATATGTTTTTAAAAACATGTCATTTGTTATTGTTATGTTATTTTTAATTTCTGCAATCCCATGAGTACCAATTAAAAATGAACGTGTTTGCCTTGCATAAAATTATGATTAAGCAATGATTAACAATCTGATAGCTACTCATTGAGATACATACATAGAGGAGACATCTCAAACAAAATGTGTGTTCCACCGCCGGCTTGCCCTCCGTTCTCTTTTCAAACTAGAAGCCTCGTTTGCACACTTGCCATAGAGTAACTTTGTATATGACACTTGCCGAACCAAGACGGCAACATAAGCAAGTTTATATATTCCATTAACACGCTAGTGGCTTGCTAAGTTCAAATGCTCCTTATGATTTTTTATTCCAAAATGGCGGGAACATTGCACAATAATTTAATTAAATTCGTTTTAGTTCATTTAACTTAATATTTTGTTTTCTTACCGATGATAAAGTGATACCATTATCTTTTTTGTTTTTTGTCGTGCAATTGTGATACGTTCTTATTACGCACGACGGCATTTTTTCAGTTTTTTCATAAACAATTTTGGCATGCGGCCGCCATGAGCGCAGCCGAGTGACAGCCGAATGACAGAGTGAAATGCAGCCGGCCGGCTGCAATGCACACCCCCGAACCCAATGTTCGCGGTGTCTGTTCTATACGCTAGTAATACTAGTTCAATGTAGCTACTACCTTATTTCTTCTATTTCTACTGCTTCTACTCAATTCTAATAGTTACTTTTTATTTATTTATTATTAAGGTAGTTATTATATTACGTTAACACAATTTTTAGGGTTCCGTAGCCGAATGGCAAAAAACGGAACCCTTATGGATTCGTCATGTCTGTCTGTCTGTCTGTCTGTCTGTCTGTCTGTCTGTCTGTCTGTCTGTCTGTCTGTCCGTCCGTATGTCACAGCCACTTTTTTCCGAAACTATAAGAGCTATACCATTGAAACTTGGTAAGTAGATGTATTCTGTAAACCGCATTAAGATTTTCACACAAAAATAGAAAAAAAACAATAAATTTTGGGGTTCCCCATACTTAGAACTGAAACTCAAAAATGTTTTTTTCATCAAACCCATACGTGTGGGGTATCTATAGATAGGTCTTCAAAAATGATATTGAGGTTTCTAATATCATTTTTTTCTAAACTGAATAGTTTGCGCGAGAGACACTTCCAAAGTGGTAAAATGTGTGTCCCCCCCCCTGTAACTTCTAAAATAAGGGAATGATAAAACTAAAAAAAATATATGATGTACATTACCAAGCAAACTTCCAACGAAAATTGGTTTGAATCAGATCTAGTAAGTATTTTTTTTTTAATACGTCATAAATCGTAAACCGCAAAAAACATTGATCAAAGTTACAACGAACTACAAGAACTTTTATACAGTAGAACCTCGTTAAGTCGAACCTCGATAAGTTGAAAACCTCCAAATCTCGAAAAAATGTTTTGTTCCCTTCCCTTCATACACCAAAACCTCTATTACTGGAAATCTTAACCCTCTATTAGTCGAAATAATCAGTGAGTCCCTCCAAGCAATTTTGGTACATATTTTCCCTCCATAACTCGATAAATTAAATTTTATCTCTGTATCTCGAATTACTTTATTTTACAACCTTTACAACTTGATTATTTGAGCTTTATTACCTCTATAGTTCAAAGAAAAATAAGTTACCGACTTTAGGATTCGCCGACAGTGTAAGTACACCATTGTTTTTTAGAAAGCAATTTAGGAGTATACAATGAATAGAATTACTACGAACTTATGACTCACGTTAACACATGTTTGCTTGCTTGGTGTCAGATGTTTAATTGTATAATTTTTTATTTCATTTGAACTTTAGCGAAGCAAGTCGTTTGTCTCAACCTCTTTATGTCGAATCAAAATTCGCTTAACTCGAAATTCTCTATAAGTCGAAAACTCTTTATCTCGAATTTTTTGGCGTCTCCCTTGATTTTCGACTTAAAGAGGTTCTACTGTATTATGTTACTTGCTGCTACGGAACCCTTCATGGGCGAGTCCGACTCACACTTGGCCGCTTTTTCTTAAATCTAACTAGGAAGTTGGAACGAACCCTTTAAGGCGAACACCACTTGCAAAATCATTTTCATTAATAAAATAATTAATTAAAAAACAAAAACTCCACTACGTAAAAAGAAAAAAGAAAACAGTAGTTTAGAATGTTGTTAAAAGTAATACTGAACAACTACACCATAGAAGGATTTACAGTTGGGACCCATTCTTCAACCAATCAAATCTTTTTTGTTTTTTCTCAAGCAGCCTTGTAAAATGGGTCCCAGGGTAGATTAAATATAAGATAGTGTATTCCTTACACTTTCTTATTAGGGTTCCGTAGCCAAATGGCAAAAAACGGAACCCTTATAGATTCGTCATGTCTGTCTGTCTGTCCGTCCGTATGTCACAGCCACTTTTTTCCGAAACTATAAGAACTATACTGTTGAGGCTCCCCATACTTAGAACTGAAACTCAAATTTTTTTTTTCATCAAACCCATACGTGTGGGGTATCTATGGATAGGTCTTCAAAAATGATATTGAGGTTTCTAAAATCATTTTTTTCTAAACTGAATAGTTTGCGCGAGAGACACTTCCAAAGTGGTAAAATGTGTGTCCCCCCCCCTGTAACTTCTAAACTAAGAGAATGATAAAACTATAAAAAATATATGATGTACATTACCATGTAAACTTCTAACGAAAATTGGTTTGAACGAGATCTAGTAAGTAGTTTTTTTTTAATACGTCATAAATCGTAAACCGCAATTTATCTCGATTAAAGTTACAACGAACTACAAGAACTTTTATATTATGTTACTTGCTGCTACGGAACCCTTCATGGGCGAGTCCGACTCGCACTTGGCCGCTTTTATTATTTATATAGGTAAGGCTAAGTTACATAGGTTTTTTTTTATGGAAATAGCCGGTAAACGAGCAGACGAACCACCCGATGGTAAATGGCTATCGTCGTTTGTGGACATCAGCAACACCAAAGGCATCACTGATGTGTTACCGGCCTATGACCGGCATATGACTCATGCTCAAGGGTGGTAGCTATCCAGGCGAACCCCAAGGAAAAATAATAATAGTTGTAATGCTATTAATTAACAATTAAAATCAATATTACCAAACAATCCCTCGAGGGGCCCTACCACCATCGGGCCGGATTTAGTCGATTCTTACGACAACCATCCGGCGTGAGATTGGGGTTAGTATTCTAAGCCGCCCCAATACGGCTAATATGGGTACAATTTTGATTTGATGCATGATTTACATTGCATTTGGTACCCTAGATTGTTTTCGCTATTACATGACATACATCCGCTTGCCTGCATTATGTATTTCCATTTTACTAAAATTAGCTGTTGAATAACTAATGGCATTTCTCGGTATAACCATGTAGGTAGCTACCTTATAATAATAGAAATACAGTGTAACTTAGGAAATCCAGAATAGCGAATGAAATTTCTACGTTACCGAATCACATTTCAGTGTTAGCAAAAGGAATTTCTAAGGAAGCACATAAAATCTCGTTAGCAATTTGGAATTCTTGAGCCGCAATATGGAATTTCTGGGGTAGCTAAAGGAATTTCTGTCTTAAGCTACAGGAAGGTTGTCCAACACAACAAGACTAAGCTTGAAATTACAAGCTGTAGGTACTTACTAACCACTATGCTTGTAGAACGGATAGAATGTGAGTGTTGATACTGAAGTAAGCTCTATTACCATTGAAGTATAATATAATATAATGTAATGTTCGGTTTACACGTATAAAGTAGTTAAGCAGTTAACTAAATTTTAAATAAATTTTAAGTAAATTAATACGTGTAAACGGACAATTTAGTAGTTTTGTAATTTAGTAGTTTAGTGATCAAGTAGACAAGTAATTTACAAATTTTTCTATTTTCTGTTAACTAGGTGGGCGGGGCACAGTGTTTTATGAGAGCCGATTTTGTGACATCCCTTTTTTAATGCAGATTCCTATAGTTTGAATAAATTCAAATGCGAGAGTAAAACTCCCGCGTGTCTATTAATCATAGTTACTGAGAAATTATTTTTTGAAAATTGTTATTTTTTTACCGGATAAATTTTGGACAGGCACATTTTAGTTAAAATTTAGTTAAAATTTAGTAAAATGCTTAAGTTATTAAATAGAATTGTATGAACTAAAGAGCTTTACTAAATTATTACGTGTGGACGCACACTAAAAATTATTCACTTAAAATTTAGTTAACTACTTAACTACGTCTAAACCGGACTTTACAGACATCGCGAATTTGCGAACAAAATTTATGTCGCACCGAGAGGTTCTTTTTTCAAAATTGAGCCCCCGTTCTCTTTTCAAAATCGACTACTACACGACTAGCCAATGAGCTACAGTTCATTGTGTAAACATCGGGTTCGCGGCGTCAGTTCTACGTTAGTAATTTTCTAACCATCATTATTTCTAGTTGTAGACAGTAGTTACCCGAAAAAGATATTTATGAGTCCGATATATAAATTAATTGATCTTGGGCTGTATGTGATGTATTTATGTATGTTTGTATATATCACCAGAATAAACGGAATCCTAGAGGGTAATAGGGCTCTTACACAAAAACACCATCGACGCAACACGTTCCGTAAGTGCCCTTACATGTTTAATACATACTTAATTATTTTTCGTTCCTAATATTATTAGTATTGCCTATAGTTTGTGCATTTCCGATTGCATTAATTCCATAACAATAATTAATGTGATGATAGGCATCCGGGTACTGGTTAAGTTAATACTCCATGAAAGAATAAAAAATTAAAAACATTAAATGACAAATTTAAACAACATACTTAATGTTTTAAGAAAATGAATGGGTGTTGGCTAGAAAATGTTCTTACGAATAGGAAAGCTGTAATTTTTATAAAACATGCGCTATTAACAATTATTATGCCATGTTTTCTGGTAAAAACTGCATACAAGAAGATTTATGGGATAAATAATTATATTTGTAACGTCGGAAATAAATTCTAGTCTAAAATGTTAATGTTAATTAGTTACTCGCGCCTAGGTTTAATATTTTGTAAAAAAATAAAAACGAATGTTTGTGGCAGAATAAAATGTTAATTTTACCTAATGAAAAAGTAAACCTACCTTGTAAAACAAAAAAAATCAATTAAAAAATTGGTCTGTGCACGTGACATCTGTCAAGTCGAGTACTTTGGCCCAAGTTCGCGCCAATTTCAGGATGGATTTTATTGTTATAATTGTTCTTCCAAAATTATTTCCCTCATTAATCTGACTAATTCAACCCAGAGGAAATGTTTGTAGATTACAAAGTGATAGACTATAAACAAAGATACAGAAAAGCAAAAGCCACGTACAAAAGACAGTTCAAACACAACTTAATAAATATTCATGAAAAATCCAGGAACATTTTTCTCGGCATGGATTCCGAAATAACGTCTGAAACTTAAAGTTTTTTGGCTGTACACGAAATTCGCTGCATGCACTTAGTCGTGAAAGTTTTTAATATGTCGCTTGAAATACGCTCAATTCATACGAAATGGGTGCGGCTGAATAATTATGGGCCATAAAATGTAGCATGTTGTGCTCTGTTACAAATACCTGGTTTATTGGTTTTTTGTACCTATAAAAGTAGATTCGTGACGTCTGTGACCACCTGGTGTTGTCTACTGTGTAAGTAACTGCGATCAAACATTGATGATTGAGCCGATGCAGCGATGGAAATAGAATTGGCAGTGGATAGAAAGAGATGGAAATAGAATTGGCAGTGGATAGAAAGAGATAGGACTGGCAAGAAACAAGTATGCTTCCGTCCGCCTATCCGTCCGTGCGTCCGTCTGTCCATCCGTCCGTCCGTCCGTCTATCCGTCCGTGCGTCCGTCTGTCCATCCGTCCGTCCGTTTGCGAAATACTTGGCTTTAAAGTGCTAATTTTGGTTAGAATCAAGTGCTTCCCCTCTGCCGGCTAAACGGTTGAAGTTGGACAAGTGAAAAAATTTAAAAAATAGGTTATACGTTGAATTTATAAGGAAAACTATCACGGCTATGTTAGAATAAGTAGTTAATGAGTAATAGTCGATCAACTTACTACTTTGGAACCCTATATGCGCGTGACCTGACACGCACTTGCCCGGTTTTTTATTGGTGTATTTGGTAATCCTGGCCGGTGAAGGTCTTCCGTGTTTGAATCCCGACTGATAATGTTCGTTCTATTGTTTCTTAACCGAAGGTGTATCAATTGTCTATGGTTAACAGGTGAATGTTAGCAATTATTTCTGATTAGCTGACCCGGCGAACTTCGTATCGCCTCACAAACTATTTTTTTTCTAAAATCAAAGTACCCTAAGTTACTCCTTGTTACAGGAGCTATCTGCCAGTGAAAGTTCCGTCAAAATCGGTCCAGCCATTTCAGAGATTAACCGGATCAAACAGACATACAGACAAACATTTGTAAAAGATGTGATTTTGGTATATGTACCGTGTATACATCCAAATACACTTAGTAATAAGCGGTTATTTTAATATTACAAACAGACACTCCAGTTTTATTTATTTGTATAGATGTGAAAGCTAAAATCAAACACTGTTCTGTTTGGACTAGACTCGATCCGATCCAACCAGACGAGAGTAGAGTTTTTTTAATTACATATTATTATAAAGGTTTTCACAGAGAAATTACCATGATCATCGGTCCCGGATAAGCTTTTTCGATAGTTGTAGGCGATAACGACCTTTTCATTGACCACCCTGTAGCCTAGTTGGTAACGACTCTGCCTGCGAAACGAGGGGTCCCGGGTTCGATTCCCGGCCGGGGCAGATATTTATGTGACAGAAACGGACCTATAAAAAAGACGGAGGTAATCCCAAGAACAAATTCAGTGAAGCACCCATAGTAATACCAACTCTCTATTCGTACTAGTACACACACCCACACATTGACACTTCACTGCTTCAATCGCGAATCAAAAATTACGCACACACGGTAAGCGGGCAGCCATGGCTATGCTTCACTCTCGATTAGACGAGGTTTCGTCCGTCTTTTTTTCAGGTCCGGGGTGACAGATAAATATTTGTAATCTGGTCATGGGTGTAACTGTGATGTATTAGGTATATATTGTGTTGTCTATGCTACCCGCGACACAGGTAAAAAGCTACTGCGAGAGTATGATGTGTAAACGTATAACGTATATCGTACATTTTTAGTTTTACAGACAACCCGGCTTGGTTCCTACTTCAATGTCTACTACAGAAGTAATTCAGACGGGAACATTATAAGGATACATGAACACCAAGCACCATAATACCAATGATATTTAAAAAATATAGATACGTTATGCCCTTACAACTCAAACAAAAAATCTGTTCCGTAAGGGGGCGTCCACAAATTACGTGAGGTGTTTAAGGGGGGGAGGGGGTCGAGTCAAATCTCATCTAATTTTACGTTGGAGAGAGGGGGGTCTCGGCAAATATCACGCAATTTTTTTTTCTGATTGAAACAAAAAAAAACTATTTTTTAATCCAGATTGTACATGCTTAAGATTTAATCTTAAGCGTAATCGTAATACGATTAAGATCATTCAATAATTCGTTCGAAATAAAATAATTTCATTCATATTTCGACGTTATACATCTACTGACTGTCAAACCACCATATTTGTTTTATACCAAATAGCTAAAAATCTGGATTTACGGTACAGTGTAGCCCGTCCGTAACACTTATAATTAAACTCTCAGCAATATTGATTACTAGTCTTAACTAGTCGTAAATAAAAGCACGAAGCAATTTTTTTTTCTTTTTACAATAACAATCCAACGCGTTTACGTAACAAACCCACATTTTGAAAAATCTCACGTGAGATAGGGGGATGGGGGAGGGAGGTTGAATAAAATCTCACGACATCTCACCAGGGGGGGAGGGAGGGAAAGAAAATTAAAAAAAACACCTCACGTAATTTATGGACGCCCCCTAAAGAGCTACAACACACACGTTTATCTTTTGTTTCACTACACCAATCACATTGGTTTAATACACGAAGGCATTTTAACACTGTATGTCAAATGTCAAGCACTTCTGACAACAACAAAAGCGTGCGTATCGTCTTGTATTGACAGAGCGACTACGAGCAGAACGGTCAATTGCCTGTTTTTACGCTCTTCATCATCGGCGCGCTAGTGACATATCTACCTCTTTTACATTATAATATCATTGCATATTACTCAGACTACACAACGTTACAGCAATATATCAAGCTAACGCCTCCGATAGACGTGATAGCGTTCAGTTATCACTGTCATGGAGAAATGATCGCCGCCGCAGAGTTGGCAGACGTGTACGAATCACGGTTCAAATTGCAAACTCTTATTTCTAATTTGTATGCGGTGACTAGTAGTGCTACGGTAAGTATTTTTAGCCTGAGCTACCCTTCGGTGCAATGTTTTATATCGGAAAGCAATAGGTACTTATTATCTCGGTTTTCTTTTTCTACGCGTCAGCCTTTTTGTTTTTTTCCGACACCCAGCGCAGGGGCGTAGCTACCACCGTATCAGCCGTATCAATTATGCGGGGCCCCCAGCGTATAGGGGCCCCCACTAACACTCCCGAAAAAGCTCGCCAGCGGCCTACGACCGCTACAGTTGGCACTCCTTTTATATTTGAAAGCTAACGTCTAGTCTAAGGGGCCCCACAACAAATATTGATATGGGGCCTCCTTAGGGCTAGCTACACTGACCCAGCGCGAGCCTACCCTAATCTATACTAACATATAAAGAGGAAAGATTTGATTTTTTGTTTGCATTGAATAGGCTCCGAAACTACTGAACCGATTTGAAAAATTCTTTCACTGTTTGGAAGCTACACTATCCCCGAGTAACATAAGCTATATTATATTTTCAAAAAAATTAGGGATCCTTAATAAAACTCAAATAATGTAACCCAAGGTGTAAAAAAATAAGAAAACCGAAGCAAAGCGAGGGCGGTTACTTGTCATTCATAAACTGAAAACGTTTGGGTGTATGGGAGGATTTAATATCAAGATCGAATGCATAATCTATAACTAATTATGTAAGAATTGTAATATAAGTCTATCCGAGTTAACTAATATTCCACATTTTGAATTCAAATTTCGTGTCAAATATTCTTATTTTGCGATACGCAGCGGCGGTAGACAAAGGGAAGGTTATGATTATGATGCATTTTCAGACTCGAACCCTTTGAGTGTAATACTTACCACAATAGTTACTTAGTAAGTCATTGTAACTGCGAGTAGATAATTATACTAACCAGTAGTAAAATATTCGGGTCTATTCTTCTTGTGAACTTTTTCATCTTCCATTCAGGCGCGGTTGCAGCCCCAAAAAGGTCTGTAAAGTTTAGTCTGTAGGTAGGTAAGTTGGCACAAAATCGCTACATTAAATCTCATGTAACTTTGTGATACTTTTATCCAGAGCCGGCGTTAGGTTAGGGGGGCGCGCTGAGGCGACGACCTAGGGCGTCAAATTTGGAGGGCACCACATTTGGGGTGAGGAGCAAAAAAAGGAAAAATAAAATTGTTAATAAACGTTCCCATTGGCTCAACAAAAAATTTTTCCAGCAGAAAAAAGTCGATTTTTATTTTCTTATGTGGGCCCCACAATATTCTTGCCTGGGGTGTCAGTGGTTCTAATGGAGGCCATACACGATAAAGTGTACTTGATCAAGTCTGCAGTTTGACTTGTCAAATTTGCAGTTTGACTTGACGCGCCATCCAGTGTGCATGAGATAGATACATATATGGCCAGATAGCTATGCCGTGGCCATACTCGATCAAGTATACTGGATGCCGCGTCAAGTCCGCTTGACGCTTGATCGTGTATGGCCTCCATAACGCCGGCACTGCTTTTACCTATTAGTATCCTTTCTAGTTCCTACAAATATTATAAAATAAATGTGAAACTTTGTGAGGATGTATGGATATTTGTAACTCTTTCACGCAAAAACTACTGAAAATATTTTCATGATAATCTAAATTTTACTAACAAAAAATAACCGACTTCAAAATTACTCAAAAACTACTTGTCAGATCTCGTTTAAATTTATGTGAGACCACATGACAAGCACCTGCTTTCGATTAAAAAAAGAATCATCGAAATCGGTCGGCGTGATATTGAGTTATTCGTCCATTTGTCGCGCATATACTTAATTCAAATTTAAGACTTATATGATATTCTCATGGATGCCATTGTCAGATCTCAATAAAATTTAAGTGGGACCACATGACAAGCACCAGCTTTCGTTTAAAAAAACAATCATCAAAATCGGTTCACCCAGTCGAAAGTTCTTAGGTTAGTTAGCCTTTTGCAATGACAACTGTAGCCGCTAGGTAACAAAAGGGGGCATTCTGAGTTTCCAAAACTTTGCGTTGCCATTTCCTATTTCACAATATGTTTTTAACAAAACAAACACCTCAACACAAAAGCCGCCACAATGCAACGCAACAAACTTTCTTACCTCGAAGCAACAAACTTAATAACTTCCAGCTTCGCAGTCCACAGTTGTAATAAGTCGCATGAAAGTTGCGAGTTAAATCGGCATTAATTATCCAAATGCTGAATTCCGCAGAGCGCCGTTCAAAGTACTACCTAGCATTCCTAGCTAGAGCGGGTGAACCACTTTCCCATTATAGAAGTGAACCCCGTTCAAACCAGGTTAGGAAATAATATCAGGAGTATCAGGACTTAATTACTAAACAATTTTTTTACTAAAATTGCGCCACCAAAATATAAAAAAATTGGCACAACGTCAACGCTGGCGACGAATTCAGGTATACTCCTAAATACGGAGAATGTAATTAGTAATTTTGTGTATAATTAATTACGTAATTAGGTACCTAAGAAGCTCTCTTATGTTGGGTTTAGGTACGCGTATTAAGTAGTTAACTAAAATTTAATTAAAAATTTAAAAAGTTACTAAATTGTCTGTTTACACGTATTAATTTACTTAAAATTTAGTTATCTACTTAACTACTTAATACGTATAAACCGGACTTTATGATGGTCCCTTATTGGTGGTGCGCTAATTGTCTGTCGCATATTATACTTATGATTAGGTACCGAACTACCCCACAAGGATTTGAACTAAGAATCCCCTAAGGAGAGATGAACGTTTCAAACACTGGGATGCGAGTGTTCATGCTCAATGTTTATGCTCAAATATTAACTCAACGGTTTCCATGAATCAAATTACTACGTTGTTAGTCCAAATAATTGAACTAGCTCTCTAGCCGATTATTCATTGATATCCAAACACGACGCATATATCATTACCATATATTACCATCATGTAGGTTTATAGATCCGTATAAATTAATTACATATTGTACTACATTCAAATGTAAACAATGCCTGCCTAAAATATACCAAGTAATTTACGAGGCAACTAATCATTTTGTTTCACGTTACAATTTGACGCTACAATAATAATAATAATAAGCCAAGCAAAATGGCCGTCATCAAGTCCGGTTTACACGTATTAAGTAGTTAAGTAGATAAGTAAATAATTAAATTTTAAGTGAATAATTTTTTAGTGTCCGTCCACACGTAATAATTTAGTAAAGCTCTTTAGTTCATACAATTCTATTTAACTACTTAAGAAGTTTACTAAATTTTAACTAAATTTTAACTTAAAAGTGCCTGTCCAAACGTGTTAAGTGATAAGCCCCGCCCACCTACTTAACAGTAAATAGAAAAATTTCTAAATTACTTATCTACTTGATTACTTAACTACTAAATTACTAAAGTACTATATTGTCCGTTTACACGTATTAATTTACTAAAAATTTTGTTAACTACTTAATACGTGTAAACCGAACATCAGTGCCGCCATTCCGTGACGGAGTCAGCTGAGTGCACTTCCCAACACCAACGGTTCATTAAATAATGGAGTTTAGTGGAACTGAATTTAATTGGATACATTTAATTTATTAAATTATATGTACTATTATGTCTTCTGTGATAATACTTAGATAATTAACTACTGGTTTATTAATTTTTAGACATTTCCAAATTCCCAGATTTTTCCAAATTCGATTGTTCGAAGTAAAAAACTTTGTAGTGATCATTGAGATACATACATAGAGGAGACATCTCAAACAAAATGTGTATTCCACCGCCGGCTTGCCCTCCGTTCTCTTTTCAAACTAGAAGCCTCGTTTGCACACTTGCCATAGAGTAACTTTGTATGACACTTGCCGAACCAAGACGGCAACCTAAGCAAGCTTATATATTCCATTAACACGCTTGTGGCTTGCCAAGTTCAAACGCTCCATATGATTTTTTCATTCCAAAACAGCGGGAACATTGCACAATAATTTAATTAAATTCGTTTTAGTTGATTTAAGTTAATATTTTGTTTTCTTACCGATGATATTGTGATGTGATACCATTATCTTTTTTGTTTTTTTGTCGTGCAATTGTGACACGTTCTTATTACGCACGACGGATTTTTTTCAGTTTTTTCATAAACAATTTTGGCATGTGGCCGCCATGAGCGCAGCCGAGTGACAGCCGAGTGACAGAATGAAATGCAGCCGGCCGGCTGCAATGCACACCCCCGAACCCAATGTTCGCGGTGTCTGTTCTATACGCTAGTAATACTAGTTCAATGGTAGTGATCATAAAATTGTGATAATTTAATATCTATTACTAAAAGAAAGTTTTAGAATTTGCATAATTAGTGGAAGGTTACTTTCTACCTTAGTTTTACCCATTAAAAATTAATGTAAGTAATTAAAAGCTACGTAGGATACTTGATTGATTTTTCTTGACTTAATTAGAACCACCTGATTGATGTAAAATATTATCTATACAAATTGGAGTGTCTGTTTGTAATATTAAAATAACCGCTTTTTACTAAGTGCATTTGGATGTATGTATACACGGTACATATACCAAAACAACATTTTTTACAATTTTTGTCTGTCTGTTTGTCTGTCTATCTGTTTGTTCCAGCTAATCTCTGAAATGGCTGGTCCAATTTTGACGGGACTTTCATTGCCAGATAGCTGATGTAACAAGGAGTAACTTAGACTACTTATATTTTAGAAAAAAAAGTTTATTAGGCGATACGAAGTTCGCCGGGTCAGCTAGTGAATAATAAATACCTACTTATACCTAAGAAGACAATCTATACAAATAAACAAAACTGGAGTGTCTGTTTGTAATATTAAAATAACCGTTTTTTACTAAGTGCATTTGGACGTATACACTGTACACATACCAAAACAACATTTTTTACAATTTTTGTCTGTCTGTCTGTTTGTTCCGGCTAATCTCTGAAATAGCTGGACCGATTTTGACGGGACTTTCACTGGCAGATAGCTGATGTAACAAGGAGTAACTTAGACTACTTTTATAAAAAAAAAAACATTAGTTTGTTAGGCGACACGAAGTTCGCCGGGTCAGCTAGTAGTACATAAACGTATTTATACCTAAAGAAAATTGTAGCAAGCTGTGGGTGCGTAGCCTGGGGTGACAAGTAAATAATAAATGATTTGGAGAAGCAGAGGGATCGATAAATTAAACGCTTTGTATTCGAAACGAAGTTTTATTTTTATGTGACTGCTTTTTGTTGACTGACAGATCATTCTATAATTCTTTCAAGGCTTTCGTTTCGTTTACCACAACGAAGTTTTCAACCTTACCGACAAATAACACGCTGTGTCTGTATAGATATGTATTCAAATTAAAGGTCAGTGATTTAACGAAAAAATGGTTGTCTGTGAAGTCGGTTTACGGACGGTAGTTTAACGTGACAACGTCATGACAAAGCTCCGCTCCGCCTCGCTCCGCTCCGCCCCGCTCCACTCTGCTCCGTTCCGCCCCGCTCTGCTCCGCTCCGCTCCGCCCCGCCCCGCTCCACTCCGCTCCGTTCCGCCCCGCTCCGCTCCACTCAACTACGATCGCTTACGGCTCGCCTACGGCATCGGCAACGATAAACCGATCGTAGCCGATAGTGCCTCTCTCTCTCTTTTGCCGCTCGGCGCTAATGCGCCCGGCGCTCATCGTTTTAATAGACGTTATCACGTCAATAATTGTGATGTAAGAACCAAAAAGACGCTTTTTGCTTCACCTTCCGACATTAATATAGGAATTAGATTATCGAAGTCCAGATTACTTCTCAAGACCAATCAATCCAACCAAAAACATTTTCATGTAAAATGTTGCCAAGACGACACCATATTATGGTTTTACAACAAAAAGTTATTAGATCTCATGTTAAGCCAAGCTTCTAACTCTACACGCCCTAACAAGTCCTCTACAAGTCTTATCTTCCTATCTCAACAAAAAAAAAATATATAAAGTGGAACTTTTACCCTCTAACCCTTTAAACTAGGGGATGGAATTTGTATGAGACTTTCGCAAATTTTGATGCTAGAGGTCTGAATTTTGATATAGGGACTCTTTGTTTTAAATGATAAAACATATGTTTCAGGATTTTTTGTAAATAACCCCTACCCTTTCAATTATTGTATAACAGAAAAATAATAAACAGTGAATAAATTTTTCATCATAAGTCCATGTGACGATATCTTTCATGCCCCCCGAAGCTGCTAAAAACTACATAAATTCATACTATCTTTAACTTCGATTTTAAGGAGCCAAGAGTGGTTTTTATGCACTTGACTTTCAGAGACCTTCGATGCGATCAACAACAAATCATCATCATCGTTATAAATTATTCAGTCATCACGGACGTAAAAAAAGAACGGACGTAACCTTGTCTAATCGAGAGTGAAGCATAGCAATGACAGCTCGCTTACCATGTGTGCGTAGTTTTGTAATTTTTGATTTGCGATGGTGTCAATGTCATAGCAGTATGGTGTCAATGTGTGGGTGTGTGTACTTGTACGAATACAGAGTTGATATTCCTATGGGTGCTTCACTGAATTTGTTCTTGGGATTACGTCCGTCTTTTTTTTAGGTCCGTGTCAGTCATCAATGTCATCATCGTTAAAATTTTTACATACATAAATTAAATGATAAAATGAGTCTTAGATTTGAAAAGGAAATATTATTTCTTCAATGTAATGTAAGGTAGTGAATGCTCTACAAGATTTTAAACTTAACTCTTTAACTACTAATTATCGTGGACTGAACGCATTTTACCATGGAGCGTAGAAGGTAGAAGGAGGGTCATCTCTGTGTATGAAAAGTGTCCGTAAAAATGCGTCCAATTACGGGTAGCGATGCCGTGCGGTCTACAGCAGGCTCTATGTTCGAAAATCAATTTATCAGACACTAGCGCCATTCTGAAATGGCCATTATTTAAATCTCTATTTTCAGTAAATAGCTGGACACTTTTTCAACTTCTTCATACGAGATAGCCCTCCTTCTACTCTATCCTCCATGCATTTTATTATACATAATTCGAGTTAGTCTATTAATTATGTAAATCCCAAAAAGTGCATAGTGTTGTGCGGCAAGACGTGGTTAGTGTAGTGTGTCGTAATATGGTTAACAAAACGCAAAAACGAACTAGATGGAAAGTTGATTAACTTACATTTGTACTAGTGTCAAATGTCACTTGTCATCCTGTCAAAAGTTTCTACGCGCCACCGCAGTTCATCCATGACCAAAGAGTACATTTGTCCGTGACCACGATCCATGGAACTGGGTCAAAATATCGGATACAAAATTATCATGAGTACTCGTTTTATATTAAAAAGTGAATGCTCTAGTTTTCAGCAAGACAATAAGGTACCTATCTACCTTAGAAGGAAGACTATGTACAAGAGCTCCAAATTATATTCTAGATTATATACAGGTGATAATGGTGTTGGTTTTAGCCACGTCCGCCTCGCTGCCCTACTTAGTTTATTTTCTTTATGCTAAAGAGTAATTTGTCGACGATAAACCTTTCGCAAAGACCTCAGTAGATATACGGTTTAAGTGGGTATGTCAAATTTTGTTCTTTTTGCGACTTCCTTTTAGTCAAAGCATGTCTTAAGTCAAAACTTTTGGTATTCATAAACGGAATAAAGTCCTGCGCAAAGACAGCTACTCTATATTAAAGACAGTCTTAGTTCATAGCTAGCGCTCTCCCGTTACTTTTCCTGCGTTTTCCGAGATAATAACTATTATTTATTTATTTATTTATATTATGTTACATTAGAGCATGGTCTACCTGTATGCTAAATTTAATGAAAATCTGTTCAGTAATTTTTGCGTGAACGAGTAACATAAAACCTCACAAACTAAACCTCCTCATTTATAATATCAATAAGATCATCATTATTTATTCACGTTGTTGAAACTTGCTTCAACAGTGAAAACCAAATATTTTGGGGGTATAATTTACACATACCTGTTCGGGTTATAAAAATACTTAAATACCATAGAACAACGTCTGCCACGTGATCTATATAGTTGTTTAACATTTATTATTCTGAGATATTTTATTAGTCTGCAGGTTCTAATAATCTGTGGTCTTTGTCTTACCAACCACAATATATTGTGCCTCAACTCAGAGTCATAAACGTTAGTAAAGAATCACCATACAAAATCTATATAAGGAGCGATTTAAGCAATCGTTAGTGACTTTGAGTTGGGGCGTTAGAGAAACTTGACAAATCTCGCTGCTTCCTTTCTTTCATTATTACCTCCTTTAATTGGGCAGTATTTAAGTAGGTCAACACTTAATTGCTACATCTATAATATATAAAATTCTCGTGTCACGGTGTTAGAAGTTGAACTCCTCCGAAACAGCTCGACCGATTTTCGTGAATCTTTGCGTGCATATCGGCTAGGATTGAGAATGGGACAACATCTATTTTTCATCCCCCTGCCCCTCAATTTTTTTTGGCAGAACAACGTTTGCCCGGTCAGCTAGTATATGTATAATAATGTCTGCGAACTCACTAGCTTAGTTATAGCAGATCAGCAAATATTGAAAGGACAGCTAAAATTATAAAGTGATATTTCGGAAACAACTTTATTTATACGATTTTTAACACGTTCAGAAATTAAAGTTTTTGCCGCTTTTCTAAGGTCGCGCTATTCGCGCTGTCTAGTGAGTGCACAGATTAATGTTTCTGCAAAGAATAGACATCGAAAAATATGAAAGAGCTCACATGAGATTAGCTGACGGTTTCTATACCAGGCTGCTTCTTTGATAAAGAGCTTTTGGATATTATCTACTGGGTTCTGTAGTACCTAGGACTTAATGCTCAGCAATGTCGAGCAATAGGTACTTTAACCTAGTTTATGAAAAACGCAATTTGAAAGAAATTCATAAGTCGAGATGTTATGTTAGCTATAAAAACAGTCTGTTTTTATACATAAATAATACATATTTGTAATGCGTTTTTGGGTTAATATTGAGTTAAACGATCCAGTCGTACTTATTTATATTTCAATTGGCTGTTATCATTTTTGTATGGAAATATGAAGGACAGATTTCACTGCGTGGTTAACAAAAAAAACACGAATTTAAAGTATCTGTAAAAAGTGCTGATAAAGAAGAGGAATCTAGGCTAAATTTAAAAAAATTACAGATACAAGGTAAAGAGTATCTTGATGACGAGAGGTACTCCAAAACTTGAGATAGCTGGCGGCGAAATGCCAAGATGTCGAGACATGTTGTAACAAAAAATAACACTTTTTAAATTAGATAGATTAAAAATACAAAGTCAGCTGCTCTATTGTCTATTAATAGCTTGGCATAAGCGTTTAATCTGTAGTGTTATAGTGACAAGAAGTTCGGTAATATCCGAAAGAACTTTTTAAACTTTAGGTACAACATCATGACAAGTAAGATGTTTTTAAAGGAACGATACAGTGTATCAAATCGATCACAATCTTATTAATATAATCTATACTAATATATAAAGAGGAAAGATTTGATTTTTTGTTTGCATGGAATAGGCTCCGAAACTACTGAACCGATTTCAAAAATTCTTTCACTGTTGGGAAGCTACACTATCCCTGAGTAACATAGGCTATATTATGTTTTCAAAAAAAAAATAGGGATCCTTAATAAAACTCCAATAAAGTAACTCAAGGTGTAAAAAATAAAAAAAAAACCGAAGCAAAGCGAGGGCGGTTACTCGTAATAAATAAATGTAAATGTTTGTGAAGATGTCTGGATTTTTTACTCTTTTGCGCAAAAACTACTGAACGATTTTTCATGAAATTTAGCACATAAATAGACCATGGTCTAGAATAAAAATTAGTTAAAGCCGTTTAAATCCACGTTGACGTATGCAACATAAATCTGTGACCAAAAGACCTATCGTGCGTCCAATGATGTTGTATGTATAGGGTGCGTCCCATCAATCATGACGGCTTGTTTCACGTTATCTTTGTCCATAAATGTCACCACGCGTTAAAAAGAAAAAAAAACATGTGACCCATGCCCCGCGCCGTGGCCAAGTAAATGCAGATTAAAACCTTTTCATGTTTTCGGATGAAGGCCGGCAAACATTTCTGTCGGAAATAAGCTTACTAGTACAGTGTCCAACGACCTCCAGACAGACAGACCTCGTATAATTTTCTCGTATGTACATTGGTTAGCGGCTTACCCTCATAGAACTAAATACTACTAGACTAGACAAGCGGGCCTTCTTTGCGTCACGCTATTAGAAAGAGACAGAGACCAAGGAGACTCGCGTAACTTGTAAGTAAGACAAGGATAGGTTTTCCTCCTGCCTTTCTTCGCAGCATGACGGTTTCACTTACATATGCTCAGATACCTGAGTCTAGTAGTATTATGTCTATGCTTACCCTACTAGCTAGTTGGAGGTTGCCCTGCAGCCTAATTCACGTAACTTTAAGACGCATCGATTGAGTTGCAGTGACGCTGCAATCAAGCTGCAGTGACGCGGCAATCAAGTTGACGTTGGTTGACGTTTAGTGTCTAAACCGTATTCTCGTAATTTTTGAACTGCGCGTCGACTGCACGCAAACTGCGCGTGAACTTCACTTCTCCTGCACGCATCCTGCACCGTGCGCGCCTGCCAAACTTTTCTTCAGATATTTAGTACTCTCTGTTAGTATTGTCATATGAGAGAACAAATAAACTTATTTTAATTAATCAAATACAATTTATTATGTTTCCATTAAAAAACGTTGAATAATATTTATTTATTATCCCAATAATGATTTTTGTGAAACTTTTTGTAAAAAAAGTAATGATTTGTGCTTCAACTCACAAAAAAACGTCATAATATGTAATTATGTTAACTCAATATGGCAGAATGAAGGTCTTTACTTTACCTCGTAATGCAATTAAAAAGTAATAAAAAAGTGTCAAAACAAAATGTGCGCCAAAGTTCGAGCCGACTGCGACTGCCTAATTTCTTTTTGTTTAAAAATTTTTGATGTGGAAAGATTTGGAGAACTTATCATTTAAACGTGTTCGCGCTTTAGCTTGGCGATTTCGTTCATCTATTTCGTTAGTTAAGGCTAACATCCTCCATCCAAAGCGCAAACTCATTTTCACTAGAAAAAATTAAATTAATTAGGTTAGAGGTATTGTATTCAAAAACACGGTAATTAATAATTAAAAATGATAAACGTCTATTAAATAATTAAATTATAATTTACTTACGAAATATAATTTTACTTTCACTGACTTCTACGTCTAATTGACAAAAGTAAGCAATGAGTCACTTCTAACTTAAAGAAAGCGTCAACAAAATTGCTTAAAAACTCGTACCGAGATGTTATTTCAACGTTAAAAGTTTATGAGAATACCCTCAAACTGCGATCGGAAACACGCTATCTTGACGAGCATCAACAGAATACCTATTTGTGACGTGAGCGTGTTTGACTAGCGCTCGCGTGACGCGAGCATGTTTGACAGCGCTCGCGAAAGCTAAGAGAATACCGAAAGTGTTATTTTGATCGGAACGTCACTGCAACTGCACTGCAATCGAACTTCTTAAATTACGCGAATTAGGGTGCTGGACTCATGCAAATTGGCCCTTACATTACACCTTACACCTGTATCACCATAAAACCGTAAATTCGACCGCCTAAATGACGAATAAAATTTAGGTACCGCACCTTAATATTATTTGTAAGTTATTTCGCCATCCATTAGAACAAAAAGTATGAACGTCATAAAAAACTGATTAATTGAAAGTAATGTTCATATTGCGTGCTCTAGAGCTTATTATGAGCTACGGGGCGACTCGAAGTGACACGGAATAGCGTGAAATATCCATGCTGTCGGATATAGCATAGTTTTCTGATAAAATCGATGTATACCTAAAATAACCATTTTTCTGAGTAAAGATCTGAGAAAACTATCACGGCTATGTTAGCATAAGTAGTTAATAAGTAATAGTCGATAAACTTACTACTTCGGAACGCTACATTGCGCGTGGCCTGACACGCACTTGCCCGGTTTATTGGGTCTCACGACCTAACTAAGTAGGTACATAAAAAGTACGCGAGTTAGAAGTTATACTTCTTTGGCGTAACAGAACAAATGTAGTTAATGAGCTAATTTCATCCCGTATACTACAATTCTTTATTTGTAAAAGAAATCAGTTATCAGCTAACTTCATCATGTCGCTTTTTGGCTGTCGGTGTGCGCGCGCATCATAAAAATTTTACTCTCATATTTTTTTCCAAACGTGCCAAAAGAAGTATAACTTCAAAATCCCAAAATTCAAATGTGGAACATCTACAACAAATTAAATAGGTAGGTATGCTAACAATGAGACCGTATTTCCGTGGATAAACTTTTTACTTTTTTCAAGCTTTGTTTGTAATTTAATTTGTGTCTGAGGGTAAATGGTATAACAAGACCAGACAAAAATTGTTTTGTTTGTTTTGGCACGTTTGTATTTTCAGCTCAGATTTTTTTACCTTACTTTAAATGTTGGAGCAAATTCTGTAAAATTTGTCCGGGGTATTTGTGCATTATCTATGGGTATATTTTGATACCCCATTTACACGCGCGCGCGAGACGCGAGACAATCCGCGAGACGCGCGCATACGCGCGCGTGTGAACAGGGCGCTCGCGGACCAGACCGCGGCGCGTCTCGCGCTCGCAGGGCTCGCGTCGGGAGCGGTTTTGTATGCGCGCGCCAAAGGGGCTCGCGCGAGCGCTCGCGTGGTGTTCACACGCGCGTAGGGGGCGTGGCTTACGGACGCGCCACGAGACGGTCCGCGACACGCGCGTGTAAATGAGCGGTGAAAGTCTTCCACGACTATTTTGATTCAAAAATCGTGTAAATTTACGGGAAGAGTACTCGTTTCACACACAGGAAATTAACATAGGTAACAACATTGAACTATTATTACTATAGTATAGAACCGACAACGCGAACCCGATGTTTCCGCAATGAACTGTAGCTAATGGGCTACAGTTTTCAGTGAGTTTAGTCGATTTTGAAAAGAGAACTTGGGCTCCATTTTGAAAATAGAAATTCTCGGTGCGACACACATTTTGTTCGCGATGTCTATTCTGGTACTTTAGTACATTATAATACAAATTGGTGACCATGATGTGTTATCCTGGTTACGCAAAGCTTCATATCGTCGTTGCGACTTTAAGACCTCTTATGTGTAAAAGATCAGCTTTTTGAGGGAATCGATAAAAATCGATAAAGTTTTGTTTAGCAAGCACATAGGTGATTTTGAATAAATTACGATGGAAACGTCGTACACACATGAAAGTTTTTGAATTCGATAGTGCTTCAAAATGTAGAATCATTTGAAGTAAAAAACTGATTTTGCGAAAGTGGCACATAACACATGAGAGGTCTTAAAGTCGCAACGACGATATGCGAAGTAGATAAGGAGCCTCACCTTTACAGCTATAAACCCTTTATATGTCACAAGGGTTCCTGAAAGCCGGCTACACACCTGAGGCACCTTGTATGAGTCCATAATATATTAATTAAATGACACCTTATCTTCCCTTCGCTGTCATTTATTATAGGGTAATTGTTACGTGAAACGTAGGATAAAGATAATCTTCATATATGTTACTAGGTAGGTGTACATCAAAATTCAGAAGGTTACGTAGTCATAATCATGTCGGGGTCACCAATTTATAAAAAGGAGATCTCCCGCCAGGCTAGGTGGGGAGCAGCCATTGAAGTATTATTACTAGCACATAGAACCGACACCGCGAACACAATGTGTGTCCCAATGAATTGGCGCCGAGCGGCTTCAATTTTCAATGGATTTGTTCGATTTTGAAAGGAAAACGGGGGCTCAATTTTGAAAATAGAACCTTCCGGCGGGAGCACACATTTCATTCGAGATGTCTGTTCTATGATATTATACTTCAATGGGAGGAGCCATACTTTTTGCGTGAAAGAGTAACCAACGTCCAACATATCTACATCCTCTCAAACTCACATTTATTACATTGGTAGGTTTTTGAAACAACAAAACATATCTCATATGAAGCGATGCTTCATGTTTTCATCGTTTTAATCCAGTTCAAATAAAATTCAAACGTTTATTTATTTGAGCTGTCGCGCGTTGGGCGCTTGCCAGCCGCGGCCGCGGTATCGCACTCACCCGCGCTAACTGCTCTGAATTTGTTTTAATACACCACGATAGTTATTTTAAATGCTGTCCTATCTTCCTTACATCTATAATCTTTCTTAATAAATTAAATAAAGCAGTCTATTGGCTTTGTAAGTACTCCTTTTTAAGAAATAATGCGCGCACGTAGGAGTTTAACCCGCGGAGCAGGACCTCAGGGTTTTTTTTGCATTTTTTTTAATTGATTCACAGTTCATAGGTTAAATACGTTTTGATGAACCTTATTGAAGGAAGCAATATAGATAAGTAATATCAAATATTCTTGGAAATTAAGAAACGCGTGCAGAACCTACCTACCTATTTTAACTGGAGCCATCAGTGTGAAGATTGACATTAAAACTAGATTACCTCGTAATCTCTGCTTTAAACTACACTGCAGTTGGTATAATATAGTTTTTTAAACTTCTATTTATTTTTAATTTTTTTAGTTTATTTTATTGAAATGAAATTAAGTGCTCTGCGTTTTTTTCTTTCTATATTTTTTAAATATTGAATTGTCATCGGTCCTTGATAAGTATTCAGATTTCGATTTAATCCGACGGTTTGAAGGAGATCAAAATTATGTTCAAAGTTTCCGTTACATACTCCAGTATACTATACTAATCTATGGTTACATAGATACGTAAAGCTGAAAACAAACTGTCGGACGCGGCTTAAGCTGAAAACAAACTGTCGGACGCGGCTTACGGACGCGGCTGAAGGATGTGACGTAATAGGTATCTAGATAATGAATGTACACTGAGCTGTGCAAACTATCGGAGGTAAGTCGCGGACGTGACCTTGAGGCACCTTGAGGCGTTCGGACGTCCGAGAGCTATCTGGCGCGCTGGATGTTTTTGTCATGTGCACATTATCAGTCGCGGCTTATAGTATGTTTGCAGCTTATGAAGCTAATAAAAGCGTGTTAAAAATATTCGGTGTTTGTCTAGCGAAGCAATGAAACGTTTGGAAATAAAAATCTTTCACTAAAACTTTCTGAGTTGCGAGATAAATGGAAAATATAAAATGAACTAAACTTGGCCTGCTTTCTTACTTTGAAATAAAACTTCAAGTTTATGCATTGAATGTTATTGGAAACGTTGAGCCATTATGCTAAGTCCATATGTCCGTCCATAAGGGTAGAATTTATTGTAATAAGCATAATTATTTTCAGTTTTTTAAAAGTTAATATTATTTACGTACATTTTTAACGTAGGCGTATTCGTACGTAAATGAATTGAATTTCTCGGTTCACGGAGTACAATCTCATGGACTAAAATAACACATAGTGGGGCCACAGATCCAATAAAAAATATACAAACGTTACAATGACGCATGGAGTACCTATAGAGCATGGAGCATTGAGATAGAAGGAGGGCCATCTCATATGAAGGGAAAGTTGAAAGAGTGTCCAGCTGTTTACAGAAAATAGAGGTTCCAATAATGGCCATTTCTGAATGGCGCTAGTGTGATACAAATAGCGAACCATGAACGTAGCTGTTGTAGACGGAGTGAAGTTCATGAAATTAGTGTGACATAATTTATGGATGGCCCCTAAAGGAGAAATGACTCTGTGTTGAAAGTGTTCGTCAACCTTCGTTAAATGACGCCGCCACCACGGTACCAACAGGGTAAATTTCGAATACGTAAACCAATGATCTTATCCTCTTTTAATATAAGATCATTGACGTAAACAGTTGGAAGTTTGGTATACATGACTGTCACTGTCGAACTTCAATTCGATCCATCAACAACTGCTACATTTAATTACATACCTTTTGACTACTCTAGCTCCAATTTACTGCTGGACACTTTCTTTCTTTTTCTTCTCTCTTTCTTGGCCGGCAACGCATCGGTGATGTCTTTAGTGTTGCTATTGTCCATGGGCGACGATAGCCCTGGTGGATCGTCAGCTCGTTTGCCGGCTATTTCCATTAAAAAAAAAAACACTTTTTCAACTTTCCCCCATATGAGTCACCTCCTTTACCTCTATCCTCCATGCAATGACGATAGGTAACATTAAAAAAATGAAATTTCGTAGACAACTGAGCTTTCATTCTGTGACAAAATTGGTGCTAACTGCTCTCAACCTCTTGGTCATTATCCCTACACTTAAAATATCACGTAAGCATTAACTTATAGTGGCTAAGCCATGTCCGATACCTTCGGATGGCATGAAAACTTCTGGCACTTGGGTTGGTCACTAACCCCTCCACCTATCTGCACTGAAGCAGCGTGGTGCGGTGGTGCAATATCGATGCTCTAGGCCTTATCGGATTATTATTATTTGTAATTCCGGGCTTCAAATCAAATCAAATCAAATCTTCGGACAGCTATCCTCAAGAGAATATAGGTAGTTAGGTATTAATATATTGAATCTATTAACTTATACCAATCAGGTAAAAAACCGAAATGTGTGCTGGGACACATAGTAGAAGTGGAACTTCAAACATTCAAAAAAATATTTCAAAAAATTTTATCATAAACAAATAGGTATTTCAAAAAACTTAAAAAATATTGAAACAAAATTATGATAACAATAAATATGTTATACGTTATTAAAAATATTTATTGTTAATTATTAATAACCTCTCAGAAGTTAAAAGAAAAAGAAGAGGGAATCGGCAGTAATGCCTTCAGTACTTACTGTAGCCCAACTGTTCGTACACCAAAAACATTCCAGTTAACCAACTGTAGCTACCGGAGGCCCGGAGGCCCTTGGGGTAAAATAACCATGTTTCAGCTACATTATGTCGTGTACACTCCACCCTAATTCGCAGCCAATTTTGTGCTCAGTATTAAATGCACCCTTGTGGCTATTTTAACCCTGAACGAGTGAGACTGAATGAATGCATGAATTAAACGCAATTTGCGTTAAACCAAGTAACCTGTAATAATTGGCGATATGAGAAATTCCGATAAAAAATTATCCATATTGCCCCACTGCCTGCTGTGCTTGGGTCCCTTCTCACAGTATAAGAGATACTGACTATATTATGTATAGTTCACCACGCTGGCCAGTTGTACCTTCCATCACAGTCAAAGATATGTATAACCGACTTAAAAAAAAGGAGGAGGTTCTCAATTCGACTGTTTTTTTTAAGTTTGTTACCTCCGAACTTTGGACTGGGTAAACCGATTTTGATGATTCTTTTTCAATCGAAAGCAGGTGCTTGTCATGTGGTCCCACATAAATTTGAGCGAGATCTAACAAGTAGTTTTTGAGTAATTTTGAAGTCGGTTATTTTTTGTTAGTAAAATTTAGATTATTGTACATTAATTGATCACAGTGCTGAAGTGTGCGTGGGAGATTCGTGCGTGAGTGTAATCAGCTTCCGGGAGGCAAATCATATTTTTTGGTCCAGGTCTGTATGACGTAAACTATTCATACTCCAAGTACCATCAGACCTAGAATAGCACTGCATTTATCAATTTATTTCAAAACGAGTAACCGCCGTCGCTTTACTTCGGTTTTCTTATTTTTTTACACCTTGGGTTACATTATTTGAGTTTTATTAAGGATCCCTAATTTTTTTGAAAATATAATATAGCCTATGTTACTCGGGGATAGTGTAGCTTCCCAACAGTGAAATAATTTTTCAAATCGGTTCAGTAGTTTCGGAGCCTATTCAATGCAAACATAAAATCAAATCTTTCCTCTTTATATATTAGTATAGATAAGTAGTAATCAAAATAGGTATGCATGTTAAGAAAACACAGACAATGTTACGTGGCCATCTGATTACTTATTTGAGCGTTATTTAACAACTCGTTAAGGTTTAATTAAAAGATGTTAACTGCTATAACGCGTTCCCTGTTTCCACATGGCCAAGATGTCATACAGTATTCATACATAGCCCGTTTGGGAACGATGTGTCGCGGTCATTAGCCAATTTTCATCGGACGACACGACAACGATAGAGCTTTATAATTCAAATAGTGCTCCCACTTGAATTATAGTGGTTCCCGTGCTTCGCAGGGCACGTAAAGGCTTCGGTCCCGATTGTTATCGTAAGATAACAGTAATTAAGCCCTGTCGGAGGCCTTTGAAACGGGCTCAACCCCTCCACCATTTCGCACTGGAGCAGCGTGGTGGAGTATGCTCTGGATCTCCTGAAGAGTAGAGACCCGGTGTCAAGAGGAGAGACCCGTGCTCAATAGTGGGCCATTAAGGGGTTGAAGTCACAACATTTATTTGTGTGGCAGCACCTAAGCTCCACGCCACTCACACACTTACATGGCAGGTTTCGTTTGTACAAAACAGTTACAACACATACATAAATAATTCTTGATAAAAAATAACCAACTTGAAAATTAGAGATAACTCAAAAACTATTTGTCGGATCTAGCTCAAATTTAAACGGGATCACATGACAAGCACCAGCTTTCGAATATAAAAAAATCATCAAAATCGGTACGCGCAGTAAAAAGTTATGAGGTAAAACATACGGTCGAACTGAGAACCTCCTCCTTTTTTGAATTCGGTTAAAAATGTCGTTAGTCGTGTCGTTTCGTTCAATTATGCAGTCATGCAATATTCGTACAGGCCATTAGGAAATGATTAGTGTGTCGCTGTTGTGTGGTCACCGACAGCCGACAGTTAGCGAGCTTAACACGGTGTCGGCCGTTAAGGTCGTGTTATGTCGTTGGAATTATGGTCAGTGGGAGGGTGGTCAGTGCTAAAGGGTTAAGTGTGTTTTGCTTGGATTGTAATAGGCATGATGACAGTAAGTAAAAATCACTAAAATATACGTACGTAATATACGTTGTAATTATAATATAATATATTTCCCAACAATATAGAACAGTACCTATTTCAAAATCTGTCATCATGCTTATTGACTCATTATTCGATAGTATAGTTTTTAACCGACTTCATATAAGGAGGTATTCAATTCGAATGTATTTTTTTATGTTTGTTACCTTAGAACTTTCGACTGGGTGAACAGATTTTGATGATTTTTTTTAATCGAAAGCTGGTCCTTGTCATGTGGTCCCACTTTTTGAGCTAGATCGGACGAGTAGTTTTGACTTGTTTTGAAGTTGATTATTTTTTTCTTGGTAAAATTCATATTAAGCCAGTTCTTACTCTCTGTATTCTTTCCTGGTTGACGAATCAGTGATGGCTTTCGTGTTACTGATGTTTATGGGCGATGCCAACTACCATTAGGTGGACCGTAAAACCCTGTAACCTAGTTGGTAGCGACCAGTGGCGTAGCTAGCCCTAAGAAGGCCCCATATCAATATTTGTTGTGGGGCCCCCTCAACGTCAGCTGTCAAATATAAAAGGAGTGCCAATTGTAGCGGTCGTAGGCCACTGGCGAGCTTTTTTTAGGAGTGTTAGTGGGGGCCCCTATACGCTGGGGGCCCCGTATAATACGACTGATACGGCCGTAGCTACGCCCCTGGTAACGACCCTGCCTGCGAAGGGTCCCGGGTTCGATCCCAGCCGGGGCAGATATCTGTGACAGATAAATATTTGTACTCGGGTCATGGGTGTTATTGTGATGTGTTATAACCTACATGTGTCGTCCATGCCACCTGCGACACAGGTAAAAACCTACTGTAGGGTATGATTGTGTAAGCTTTTTTTTATTCATTTATTTCAACGACTCGCGTGTTTCAGCTGGGGGCTTGAGAGTAAATTGTAATTTTCTTCTAAATACCAACAAAATTTTAGCCTTGGAAAAAGCCTTTCTGTTTTTAGATTAGTTCAACATTATGTTCATATCGTCAGTTTGTCCAAATTATGCCTTATTATATGACGTCCACGGACGTAAAAAAAGACGGACGTAATCCCAACAACAAATTCAATGAAGCACCAATAGTAATACAAACTCTCTATTCGTACAAGTACACACACCCACACATTGTGACACCAACCTGATATGACATGACACCATTGCGAATCAAAAATTACAAAATTACGCACACATGGTAAGCGAGCTGTCATTGCTATGCTTCACTCTCGATTAGACAAGGTGACTTCCGTTCTTTTTTTACGTCCGTGATAACGTCACAGTTCACTCATATTGCATGACATACAATCATTATTATTTCATCAAAAACATAAATTAATGTGAAGACTCATGTGAAATTTTGAATTCTAACCAAACTAACGCCCAAACTATAAATAATCGATACAACAATAAATAATCGATACAACAATAAATAACACTGGTCAACAAAATTTTAACTTTTTTTTGTCACATGAAAACTTATATCAAAATTTGAATCTACTAGGGCCACCAAACAATAATATATCAATGAAAAAAAATTGACACATCAGGTTTTCTTGTGACATCAAAGCATATATTTTCGTAAAAAGTGCAAAAATCAACTACACTTAGAGAAGTTATTTCTTAATGTACAATGAATACTTATGATTTTTGTGAATATTTGACTTCTGGTAGGTCCCTTCTAAGTCTCCAACAATAATCTGCTAGCTTTCCTGGATTCTATTTCCCTTGATAACGCTTCTCCATTAAGGAAATGTCCTGATGGAACTTCTCTCCTTGTTCGTCACTCACAGCACCCAAATTAGCAGGAAAGAAATCCAGATGAAAGTCCAACATATGCATTTTAAGAACATATTACACCCCAAAGCTTTATATGAAATTTTAAGTTCATTTATTAAGTCTTTGTAATTTTCCGCTTTATGGTTTTCTAGGAAATTTTGGACAGCACTCACAAAACATTTCCAGGCGAATTTTTCCTGATCACTTAGTTTTCCTTCAAAACTCTTATCCTTCATTAGTTCTCGTATTTGTGGGCCTACAAATATTCACTGTTTAACTTTTGCGTTGCTGATACAAAAATCCACTGCCATCTTTGGGCATAGTTTTTACAAAAAATATATCAGGCCGAGCTTTATGTGCAACGGTGGTAAAAGTATGTCATAAGGGTTCACTAAAGGCTCATTTTTAACATTTCTATGGCCTGGAGTAAGTGACTGTCCCATTTGCAAATAAAACAAAAATTTTGTGTAACCAAGCTGTAATCCAAGCAAAAGTGAAATAACTTTGAAATCGCCACAAATTTTCCAACCATGTGTATGTTAGTTGATGCAATAGACTTTGATTATGACAATAACATAATTATATTTTATTAGATTTTTACGATAAAACTTCAAAATACGAACTACTGTCTGCGTCTCATATCCAATTGCTACACCTTATCAAGGTATTTACATGTGTTCACTCTGACCATAATATAAAGTAGATATATTATAGTATGTGTGTGTATACCTAATTATGTATGTATTTTGTGCTATTGTGATATGTGTTTGCAATGAATAAAGAATAAAGAATAGTTATACAGTCGCCTAAATGAAGTTATTCAAACAAATACACGTATATAAGGTCAGAAATGAATATATAGCTGTCACAAAAAAACTGGATGTGACTGAAACAAAATAATTACATATTTATAATTAGGGTACACCAACATAAACAAAAATCATCACAAAGTTCATGTGACAAAAACAGTGTTGACCAGTGTAATCGATACGATATAAATAAATACCTATCTCGCACGCTATTGACGAGGTACATTGCAATCGTGTTTGATGAAGAACATTTGTGTTGCTTCCCGCCCACGTCCGATAATCGGTGACCGATTTTTTGTAGGAGAAAAATAGAACGTACTGATAGCAATAGTGCAACGTACACGTCCTACAAAAAGTCGGTCAGAAATAATATAGCAGGAAAAATCGGCCCGATTATCTGTCCTACAAAAAGTCTAACGTGGGCGGGAAGCGTTAGGCCTATCCTTTCTTTTGAAATCTTTATATATTTCTAAATTTTTCAATTACGATTAAGAATTGAAAATGAATTTCGACCACACATTGGTGAACACTCATGTATTGTACATAAATAACCGGAATATTATTTATAACTCGCATTAACACATTGTAATATGTATACATTTTCACGTAAGTGCGTGTTCTAGTGCCGCTTGCACTACTAGGGTTTCCAAACCTCCTGAAATGTCTAAGAAAACATATCGCTGATCATGTTTGAACTGCCGAGTTTCCCAATTCTTCCATAAAATAAACGTCAAATATTTAATCTTGATGCTCCTCGAAATGTATGTAAATAAATAAAAAACATAAATTAACGTTATTTTACCATAGACTTCTTCTCTTTTGAAAATATATTTGAGCAGTGGAGGTACCCACACCATGATGGTAAGTGGTCACCGTACTGGCAGCCCTGCGCTCAACAGTTTGACACTTCCACTATGACGTCATTTCCAAATCTGTGCACTTGTGCAGGCGCGCGAATAATACATGGGAAGTGGGAACAATACAAAGTTAATTACCACAGATTAAGTGCAAGGAACTCTGGCTGGACACATTCATTTGTAATTTTATGTGTCTAATAAAGATAATTTGTATTGTACTGTATTGTATTGTTTACTGTATCTTAGCTGCCATGATAAAATTGCTACACGTTTTGTTAAAGATTTTCGTTGAGCGCTTGAAATATATACCTACTTTACCGACCAAAATAGGCCCCTTTTTTGCTCCCGAAAAACAACTAAAGTTGGAGCGTGGGGCGCGAGGGCCCCTCTACAAATTTTTAACTATTATTATTACTAGCTTAAAGAACCGACACCGCGCACCCGATGTTCGCGCAATGAATTGTAGCCAATTGGCAACTGTTTTTAGTGGATTCAGCAGATTTTGAAAAGGGAACCGGGACTCGATTTTGAAAATAAAACCTCCGGATGCGACACAAATTTTGTTCGCGATGTCTGTTCTGGTACTTTAGTACGTTGTACTTTCATCAATGTACAGAGCCGGATTAGGGCCACTGACACGGTATTATAACGGGGCACTACGGACCTAATGGTCCTTAAAAAGCACAATGTAAAGAGTACATCATTAAGACATTTTAAACTTAAGTATTAAATTAAATAATAAATAACGCTTCACACTCATAGCCTCACACTAGGATTCCCTGTGTCGTGGGTGCCATGGACAACACACTAGACAAGGCCATTCACGCCCAGACCTAGAACAGAAATTGAAACTACTCATCATTCAAATTTCCGCCTCGCTGGGAATCGAACCCAGGACCCTTGGTGCGGCGATCCGGCATGGTAACCATTGCGCCACACGGGTCGTCCACATTGTAACGTTGAATCTACAACGGCGACATCTACAACTTAATTATCAAGTGCTACTTGCTCGTGTGAATTATTAAGCGTCTTCGATTCGTCCAGTCAGCTGAGCTAAACACTTGATCCTACAGAGACTACAGTGAGCCGTCAGATTAAATATTTAGCGGGCGCTATTACCTACGTAAATGTCTTCAAATAAATAAATTAAGTAGTACCAACACTCCCACGTTTATTCTCCGTGCTTCGTAGGGCACGTAAAGCTCGATAAGCTCGGTCCCGATAGTTATTTTTTTTATGGAAATAGCCGGCAAACGAGCTGACGATCCACCTGATGGTAAGTGGCTATAGTCGCCCATAGACATCAACAAGATATTTAAGGTATCACCGATGCGTTGCCGACCAAGAAAGAGAGAAGAAAAGGAAAGAAAGTAGTATAATTGTAATGTCGGAGGCCCTCGGGCGGCAGAAAACTTCCGACAATTGTGTTGGCTACCTCCTCTACCAACCCACACTGGAGCAGCGTGGTTAGGGTTGCCAGATGGTCGGGATTCGACCGGATTGTCCCAACATTTCACATGATATCTAGACAAGGCCCGACAAAATACAAGTCCCAATAAAATACAAAATGTTTCGATAATTCCAATACAATTTTTTTTGTCCCGACAAATCCCGACTTTTTGAAGTTTTGTCCAGATATTTCAGTCTTGCCATCTGGTAACCCTAAGCGTGGTGGAGTATGATCTAGGCCTCCAAGGGAGAGACCCACGCTCAGTCGCTACGCGAGCCCGCTGCCCACGAATGGGCTGACGCCAACGCATAAGGATTTCCTGGACTTTTGGAG
Organism: Thymelicus acteon; assembly: GCA_951805285.1. Lineage (NCBI taxonomy): Eukaryota > Metazoa > Arthropoda > Insecta > Lepidoptera > Hesperiidae > Thymelicus > Thymelicus acteon. The sequence continues at coordinate 18,242,949 of OX638214.1, read as the reverse complement.
ATACGATAATAACTCTTCACACTCATAGCCTCACACAGGATTCCCTGTGTCGTGGGTGCCATGGACAACATATACCTAAAGACAAGGACATTCACACCCAGACCGAGAACAGAAATTCTAACTCATCATTCAAATTTCCGCCTCGCTGGGAATCGAACCCAGGACCCTTGGTGCGGCGATCCGGCATGGTAACCATTGCGCCACACGGGTCGTCGATACGATAAGTATGAGATGCTGCATTAGGTATGTAGGGTATTTTACAGGATATCCTATCCTTTTAAACTCGACCATGAGATGTTTTAAGTGCTTTCTATTTTTACTTCGTTTGACCCTGTTTGTGGGAGTGTAAACATGATTCCTCGTCTGAAGCCAACCCTGAACTTAGTATCAAGTCGCCATTATCATAAAACCGCATTGTCATCGGAACCAAAACAGGATGATAGGAATAAAATAACTGATCGATATTCGAAGATATTATTTTTGTCCCCCCCACCCCTCCCCCTTTTTCTGTTATGATTCTTACTCTTAGGGCTTGTTTCACAATCTTCAAGTAAGTCCGAAGTAAGCTATTCGTTGGTTAAGTTGACATTTCGTGTATGTAAAATGACACTTTGACGTCACTTTAAACCGGCGAATAGCTTATTCAGTAGCTCGAGCACGAATATTTGCGAGAAAGTATTCGTATGGTTAACGTAAGCAATTTGTATGGCATTTTTTCAAAAGCGCCCCTATCGTACGTAAATGGTACTAAAATGCCATACAAATTTGACAAATTGCTTACGTTAACCATACGAATACTTTCTCGCAAATATTCGTGCTCGAGCTACGGGACTCTACTTGAAGATGGTGAAACAAGCCCTTAATGACTCTTTTTCTAATTCAGCCTACAAGATTTGACCCATACGTAACATTTTACATTTACATTTAGAAACTAACGAACGAAGCAAGTTAAATATAAGCTTGTAAAAATAATTTTTAATCAAACTATTCCATTACATATTAAGATTACTTTTTTATTGAGCAAGGGCATGCACTAAAGCCAGGCGTCCTACATTTTTCACTGATAGCATCAGAGTGAGACAGCTATATCCTCACGCACACATTAGACAAGGACGCATTTCGTCACTAATGTTCGGTTTACACGTGTTAAGTAGTTCAGTAAAGAACTAAATTTTAACTATTAACTATATTTTGAGTAAATTAATATGTGTAAACGGACAATTTAGTAGTTGGTAATTAAGAAGGCCGTGAAGAATTGTATGAACTAAAGAGCTTTACTAAATTATTACGTTTGGACGCGCACTAAAAATTATTCACTTAAAATTCTATTAAAATTTAGTTATCTACTTAACTACTTAATACGTCTAAACCGGACTTCAACTGAAAAGGAAAGCCAGGACGTAAATTTTGGTATCCGCAGGGAAATCTCGCTCCTCTGTCCTAGAGACTCGGACTAGATTCCAGTGTGGAAAATACAGAATTACAAATCCGAATTCTATGAAAACTATTCGTAAGAAGCTTCGGTAAACACGCTACGATCCGCAAGCTGTATTGGACTTTATTATCTTGCGGTAAGGTTTTAAACAGCTTGGACAAAAGTCTTGATACATTCATGATGCATTATTTATTTTGCGACTTGTATTTGTTTTCGGAAGTAAAGATTTTGTGTATGGGTCTGTGTTCGTAAAATGTGGAGATCTGTTTATTATGCCGCAGGTAAATTTGAAAATTAGGGTGTAAAGACTGTAAAGGGTTGGATATTCTTGAGTCAAATCCGGTATTCTTGAATAAAGTCCGGTTTACATGTATTAATTTGTAGTTAAGTAGATAACTAAATTTTAAGTAAATTAATATGTGTCAACAGACAATTTAGTAACTTTTTAGTTAAAATTTAGTTTTCTACTTAACTACTTAATACGTGTAAACCGAATATAACTGATACTAATAATAATCACATTTCTTACTAGCTTCTTCGTATGACAAAGATATGAAATGGCAAAGACTCCTCATCACATCTTTGTAAAACAACTCACTACTCCTCTCCTACTCTACTAATAGGTATTAAACTATTCCCTGCCCTGCCTTGTAAAATTCCCTAACTTTAATGGAACTGAGTTGCAGTTCTATAGTGTAAAGGTAATTTTACGTGTAGATGCTTGCATTTTCATGTTCATTCACAGATAACAGTAAGTAATATTCCTCAACTTGAATAAAACCTTAACTTGAATAAAATATTCCTTAACTTGAATAAAACTGACTGCAGAGCTTGTCAATTGTATCTTATGGTTGTATTTTCACGTTTCTTGATAATTTCCGAAGTCACTGTACACATGACTAGATCACATCACTATTAATTTAGACATCATAGATACGCCCCAACTCAGAGTCACTAATGGTTACTTAAATCGCTCCTTAGTATTGAAATGTGTGGTGATTATTTACTAAGGAATAATTAAAGTAACCGTTAGTGACTCTGAGTTGGGGCGATAGACATCGCCAATTTCCGAAGTCAAAGTCAAAGTCAAAGTCAAAATATTTTATTCATATAGGTATCACTGATACACTTATGCACGTCATCATTTTTTTATCTACCAGCTTTTCGGAAGGGTGCTTTTTCACGGAGGAGAAGAAAAGCCGAAAGAAACTCCTCGCACATCTTTTAAAAAAAATATTACAAAAAAGAAAATATTACAAAATATTTACTAAGTCACTTTACACATCACTATTATAGATCATATCACTATTATATAGACATCATAGACCTATGTCTATACATCGCCATTAATTTATGGCTACTCTGAAGCGTTCATTCCCACTAGTTCTACTGCTTAGTTCTATCGTAGAACTAGTGGGAATTTTTTTTTCCCACTAGTTCTACCGTAGAACTAGTGGGAACAAAAACCGTATCTACATATTGTTCCCACTAGTTCTACGATAGAACTAACCAGTAGAACTAGTGGGAATGATCTAGTTCTACGATAGAACTAACCAGTAGAACTAGTGGGAATGAACCTGTACATCTACCGCTTTGTTCCCACTAATTGTACTTGTTATTCCGATCGTCGGACGAGTGGCATTTTTTTTTCTCATTAGTTCTACTGTCAAAAGAATTATATTTTTTGAAATAAATCCACTCAAAAGGGTGGTGCGAATGGATCATCAGCTAATTCTAATATAATTCTTGACAAAAAAATGGTTGTCTGTAAAGTCAGTTTACGGACGGTAGTTTAACGTGACAACGTCATGACAAAGCTCCGCTCCGCCCCGCCCCACTCCGCTCCGCCCCGCTCCGCTCCGCCCCGCCCCGCCCCGTTCCACTCCACTCAACTACGATCGCCTACGGCTCACCTACGGCATCGGCTACGATACGCCGATCGTAGCCGATCGTGCCTCTCTATCTGGATCGTGGAACTAATGAGAAAAAAAAATCCCACTCGTCCGACGATCGGAATAACAAGTACAATTAGTGGGAACAAAGCGGTTAGTATACAGGTTCATTCCCACTAGTTCTACTGGTTAGTTCTATCGTAGAACTAGATCATTCCCACTAGTTCTACTGGTTAGTTCTATCGTAGAACTAGTGGGAACAAAATGTAGATACGGTTTTTGTTCCCACTAGTTCTACGGTAGAACTAGTGGGAAAAAAAATTCCCACTAGTTCTACGATAGAACTAAGCAGTAGAACTAGTGGGAATGAACGCTCTGAAGTACTCTGTGGCACTCTGTACGGTCCAATAGCCTCGATCTATCCTAACGCAAGGTTAAGTAATCCTGAGTAATATACAAATTAATTTCATGGTTCACCTGTGCTATCCGAAAACCTTATCTTATCTGGAAACCGCTGGAGCAAGCGGTCACATAGCATATTATACGGTCATTCTATCATCAGTCCATTATCCTCAAGTCAGTTGCTATTTTGATTGGTTTGAGACCCAGGTCTTTATTTTTTCTTCTCTTTTTCTTGGCTGACAACGCATCAGTGATGCCTTTAATGTCGCTATGTACAACGATAGCAACTTTCCATCAGGTAGATAGTCAGCTGTTTTGTTGGATATTTCTATAAAAAAGTTGTTACCTATTACTTTATCTACTAACTTACCCACAAATTATGGATAGATTGAAAATGGCCACTAGAAAAAAACTGTCATCATCTCTCCTCCTAAAATGTATGGTAATCATAATAGATGCAGAAATATATATTTTCCGCACTTAATATCATTGCCACAAACATTGAAGGTAGGTACAATACGAACGACATATCGTGGTGCGTCTGAACATAGGCTTTGCGAACTTTAGCACATGTTAGACAGAGATAGCGACATGAACATGCTAACGTGTGACTGAGACATAATAACCCGCGCACTGAGTATAGCCGAATTATGTTACTAAGCAGCTTCTGCACGAAGTTCAGACGCGCTAAGATACGTCCGGCCGTCGTACTGTATATGTCATGAAGGTTGAAGAAAATAATTTTGTCTAGAACTGCTATTTTCTGAGACGTGGCCCGATCGTTCATCACTGCCTGTTCCGCCATCAAGCGGTCAAGAGCTGGCTGACGCAGCTTTTTATCGTGAACCGATTTTATCGTAGCGTTGAGTGAGCTCTGCGCGACACGGACACACTTCACTTTGATAACCCTTCTAAAAAATTGTTGCAGCTTTAGTCAATTTCTTTATTGCGTTATAAAATAATTAATGATCTTTTTAATTGAAAAGTGCCTCTGAGTTATATTAACAGGACTAGTGGGAAAAAAAATTCCCACTAGTTCTATTAACAGGACTACTCAACAGGACAAGTGGGAATAAACGGACCATACATAGTATTCTTGGAGGATACCTGTTGGAGTTTTTGCTTGAAATTATGACAATATTGACAATGAAGTATGTAAAACGTAATATAAAAGCATAAAAAACGAGTTTCCCTTCCTCATCAAGGATTGTGTTACCTACACATATGTCTATCCTCATATTCCTCATTTTAATGGATACTCTCAGAAATCTAAGTGGGTCAATTTCAACAAACACGAATTTTGCCTAATTACAGTGGCGAATTTAAATTTGCTGTTTCTGATAAAAATTTTTGGCTTAAATAATAGGTAAATATTAGTACTACTTAATCATATACTAGAGATCGAAAAAAATTTATTAGTTCATGAGATATTTCCATTTGAAATTATCAAATGCCACCGAAATTATTAAAGGACCACCGGAATTAAAATCTGAGCCACCGAAATTGATTAAATTTAAACCTGCTGTTTCTAATACATTTTATTTGGCATAAATAATATGTAAATAGTAGTAATAATTAGTCACATAGTAGAGATCGAAAAAAAATTATTAGTTCCGGAGATATTTTCAAATTACATTATCAAATGCCACCAAAATTAGGACCACTGGAATTAGAATCTGATCCACCGAAATTGATTATGCCAATGAGAAATAATAAAGGCAAGATCATCTAATACTTTAAAGATACATTTTGAAGAGTAGGAGTCTAGATTAACGGACTCCTTTTAGCGGTGATTAGACACGCTTGTGTTTCTGTGGCCTATTAGACCAGTGCCGATAGCTTCAAAAATGGTAAAAAGTGAAAAAAATATAGTAGGATGAAACCCATTGCAAAAGGAAGAGAATATAACAAAAATTGAAGGAAATATAATTTACGGGCGATCTGAGGTTGGGAGGGGGTTAAGGGTAACCCCCCGGGTTAAGGGTAAAAAACAGTTTATCTCGATTTCCAGCAAAACTACAAGTCCTATGGAAAAAGTTAAATGGCAAAGTTGTAGGTAATAAAAGATCTATAACTTTTGTATTTACACTTTTTACATAACCTCAAAATTTATGTGAAAAATTTAAATAACCAATTTTTTGGTTTTTTATTTTTATCTTTTACAAAAAAAAAATCCATGAAATTTAGTGAAAACTTACCTTTATATGTCCTTAACATACTGTAATTTTTTTGATTTAAAATATTTCTTTTTTCACCTTATTTTTACTTAATATCGAAAAAGCAACCTAATTTTCAATCGAAAATTCTCACGTCAAAATGTCTACTTTAAAAAAAAAAAATCGGTGAGATTTTTGTTCGTTAGAATCTCTACTTTCATTAAAAAACTATAAACTACTAACTACTACTACTACTAACTACTAACTATAAACTACTATGGTAAATGTTCTCCAAAAATGCAATGAAACGACAACTATTTTCGCATGTTTTTTTGCAATTTTTATGTTTTATGGATTTGTAATTTTTTTGTCTAACAAAGTAACATCGAATCTTAAGTTTTTCGATTAATTAAAGTGTAAATTTTAATAAATAGCTCAAAATTGTACACAATGTTTAAAAAAAAATTAAAAACTCGAATCCGAAATTTTTTTGCGAATATAGTTGTCGTTTCATTTTCCCCAAATTTCGTGAAATTTTTTTTTTTTTGTAAAAGATAAAAATAAAAAACCAAAAACTTGATTATTTGAATTTTTCACATAAATTTTGAGATTATGTAAAAAAGTATAAATAAAAAAGTTCTAGATCTTTTTATTACTTACAACATTGCTATTTAACTTTTTTCTATAGGACTTGTAGTTTTGCCGGAAATTGAGATAAACTATTTTTTACCCTTAAACCCCCCTCCCCCACTTCCCGACCTCAGATCGCCCGTAAATAATTTTTCCCTTAATTTTCGTTATATTCTCTTCCTTTTGCAATGGGTTTCATCATACGATTATTTATTTCGTTTCAAAAATTATTGGCACTGGTCTATACACGTCCCTATGTGCTTTGATTTGCCACCGGAGCCACCGAGATTAGGCCACCGGACTTAGAATTAGAGTCAAAACTTGAATTTTAAAGAACACCGTTACTCACAGGTTAACTTTTATTTCGCAATTATGGCTGAAAACCTATAATGGAAGCCTCCATAAAATTTCTTGATAATCTGCTTTGTACTTTTACTAATATACATGACATCGGAATTGGATGATTTTGTATTCCTGCGCCACCGCAGTGAGTACTTACGTGTTTGGCAGGAAAATTACGCAGCCATTCGGTTATCCTAACACGCAGTTTGCAAGAGCACAACTGAACGGTGCGGGGAGAGCCAGTAAGGTGTCTTCCAAATCGTGTCGTAACAAGTAATGAAGTATACAAAATGCGCCACCGGAATTGCTTTTTTTTGTAGGACATTTTTAAAAGATGTTTTAAGAGCTGTTGCACTATCTTAAATTACTCCGTAGATATATATTAGTTGTGTTATTTAATGTATTTCTAAAAAACATTCCTTTTAAATACAATTTATTTACCAAAAAAGAAAAAAAATATAAAATATGTAAATAAATGGAGGTCGGACAGTACACCGGAATTAGATTTTAGGTCTTAGATATTTTTTTATTAAGAATCTATGCATTAAATACATCTGAATACTTTACTATCATGTAGATCACTACTTAAACTACCTATATAAAATTATGCATAATTGTAGTTTAGCTCCACACATTAATTTTCAACGTCGCCGTCTCAAAAATGCACTTGGGAAATTCACCCAAGTATGTTTTTCCATAATGTTTGTCTCCTAGAAATATAGGGCACATAATTATAGGGCATGGGTAACAGAAAATGCTAGTTAACGATTAGTTGGCACGTATTTTATGAAAAAAAAAGTGTTATAAAAATGTATTCCCTCTAAAATTACGTAATTACAATAACACAACATAGGAATATCTAGAAACAAAACAGCTGAAAGACACCGTACAAAAATGTAAAATGGACAAAAAAAAAACAAAAGGGCACAGACGCAAAACAATACCGTCGTGTCATCGCCAGCGGCTCGCGGTTACATGCTGGCCAGTGGCCATTACCGCGCAATAAATTTATTACTAAACGAAAAGCCCAACCATAGTTTGACCAACATACAATTTAATATTGAGTTTAACCGGTGTGGTGTCCATGTTAGTCTGTGAAATAGAGGTAGGTAGGACTAATAGAAACGAAGTCTTTGGCTTGTTTTGTGTCCATATTAGTCTGTAAAATAGAAAAGATGCTTTTCTCTTTGGCTGAGCATAGTAATCATAGCGCCAACAAAAAATAATAGATTCTTTTTTTTTTTCTTTAAATTATTATAGGGTCAGGTCACAGGTTCAATCTACAATTTTTAGGATTTCCAAGTAAAATCGTAACCCTTATAGTTTCCTCATGTCCCTCCGTCCGTCCGTCCGTCCATCCGTCTGTCCGTCTGTTCGTCCGTCCGATGCAAAACGCCGAGACCCTTAGTGCTAGAAAGTTGTAATTTGTCATGGTTATAATATAACGAGTAACCGCCCTCGCTTTGCTTCGGTTTTCTTATTTTTTTACAACTTATTGGAGTTTTATTAAGGATCCCTAATTTTTTTGAAAATATAAAATAGCCTATGTTACTCGGGAATAGTGTAGCTTCCCAACAGTGAAAGAATTTTTGAAACCGGTTCAGTAGTTTCGGAGCCTATTCAATGCAAACAAAAAATCAAATCTTTCCTCTTTATATATTAGTATAGATAATTTTATAAAGTTCCAGAATCGTACAATAAAATATTGAAAAACATTTTTTTTTTCAAGGTACCTCCCCTACAGGTAATGTGAGGATGAATTTTTTACTCGTTGTGTACCCTATAGTGTGGGGCATGAAAAGGTATTTCAAAAATATTATGGGTTTTGTAAGACCGTTTTTTGAATTAGGGGTCTGTTTGAGAAATATTTGGCTTTAAAGTGCTAATTTTGGTCAGAGTCAAGTGTCCCCCCCATAGGTAACTATATGATGAATAGGTTATATGATGAATTTACAAGGAAAACTATGACGGCCATGTTAGCATAAGTAGTTAATGAGTAATAGTCGATAAACTTACCACTTCGGAACCCTACATTGCGCATGGCCTGACACGCACTTGAGTGGTTTTATTCAATTAGTAGATTACAATCCAAATAGGAGATATCCATAGTAGCCAAGCCATATCTAACTTGAACAAAGATCTGATTCAAATTAAGTACTACGTAAAGCCAATCCAACGGACTTACGAGTTAATTAACCCAATCAAATCCCAACTCATTTTTATTGGCGGCTCCCGCATAACGGCTAGAATAGATTGAGCACAACTTCCTAAAGTATTTTAGAAAAGTATCTATTTTTTGATGGGGTTCGTATACCTTTCTCCAGATTCTTAAGAACTCAGGTATTCTTTTGGACTCTAATCTGTCGTACTGTCGTGGGGCCCTCAAATCAACGACATCAGCCGGCAATTATTTCTGCACTATGTAGTCTAGATTACGTAGCTCCCTCCACGTCTACTAAAATTAACCTCTGTATATCTCTGCTTTGTCCGATTCTTGAATGTCCTGATGTTTGTTACTTTAATACATTTTAATATTACCTACTTACTTTAGGAGCAAGATAACAAGCGACTCCAAAACGGTTCATATTTAGACCTCGCAAGTATGACGATAGTAAAGTTATCTTAAAATTTCGTAATAAACTTAGGTAATTGGCAAGTCTTCGCCGGAAAAGCCATGTAGCCTATACTTTCTGCTCTGTATTTTACGCAATTTTTTTTATTATAATTTAAATAGTACCTATTAATCAAAGTTTGAGTGTCACAATGACAGTAAATGGTACATAAAAATATTATTAAAATGTATTTAATGCATTTAATGTAGAAAAAAAGAAAAAGAAAAAATAATAATTAATTATGATTGATGAAAATAAAAGTAAAACTGAAACATATTCAATGCAAGTTGTATTAAACCTTTGACGCAGATAAATAAAAAACGGCATACACATAGCGCGTTTCCTTTTAATATTTCCATTTCGTTTTTAAAGCGAACTGAAAAACGCGGGAAATTAAGAACGCTTATTTGATAGTAGGTATTCGAGTGTAGCCATTGAAATAGTATTACTAGCGTATAGAACAGACACCGCGAACATTGGGTTCGGGGGTGTGCATTGCAGCCGGCCGGCTGCATTTCATTCTGTCACTCAGCTGTCACTCGGCTGCGCTCATGGCGGCCGCATGCCAAAATTGTTTATGAAAAAACTGAAAAAATGCCGTCGTGCATAATAAGAACGTATCACAATTGCACGACAAAACACAAAAAAGATAATGGTACCTATCACTTTATCATCGGTAAGAAAACAAAATATTAAGTTAAATCAACTAAAACGAATTTAATTAAATTATTGTGCAATGTTCCCGCCATTTTGAATGAAAAAATCATAAGGAGCGTTTGAACTTGGCAAGCCACTAGCGTGTTAAAGGAATATATAAACTTGCTTAGGTTGCCGTCTTGGTTCGGCAAGTGTCATATACAAAGTTACTCTATGGCAAGTGTGCAAACGAGGCTTCTAATTTGAAAAGAGAACGGAGGGCAAGCCGGCGGTGGAACACACATTTTGTTTGAGATGTCTCCTCTATGTATGTATCTCAATGAGTGTAGCAGTCTTTGCTACGGCACTAATTGCTTTAGTAATCGTATGATCTGCAAATTGCAAAGGCTATAGAGTAGCATTAAAAGCTTTTTTGGTCTCTTCTCGTTCTTTCTTCTCATCTCATTCTTATCCTCAGTGATGCCTAATATTTCTAATCCCATCTTATACCTACCTATTTCTAATAATAAAATTCAATTTATTACCACAAATCAGTTAATCGGAATCTGATATGTTCACACAGACTATAAAGAAGCTTTTAATACACTCTACACAGAGTTAATAAATATATTTTGAACTAAGAATTTGCGCCTTGACTGTATTATTTTTAGGACATACTCGTACACAAACACGCAGAGATATATTTAAAAATACGTAAAGTTTCGTTCAAAGCAAAACATGTGCCCGAATGGTGAATATGATGTAAGTTGTACTTACTTCAAAATGTTATAAGTAGGTAGGTAATTTTACATTAATTAGTTAATGTCTACTTTTGAAATTTTCATTTAATGAAGATAATCTAATATTAACTTTATCAGTCCAGAAATTTAAAAGGATTTATAAGTGCACGAATGTGCTAAACAAAAAACACCAAGGAAGTCAAAAATGTCTCAGTAAATAATTTTCAAAAATAAAAAAACAGTAAGTTCAGGAAAAAAAAACAAATAAAATAGGAAAAAATGCTATAATTTTATCCAAGGAAAAATTTGCTGTCGTAAAGTTTAACTCTGACGCAACAATATAACCGCATTTTTTTTTAATTTAGGTGGCGTTACTAGAGAGGGAATCAAAAGTTGTTGTTTTAAAACGGTTCAATTCACTCCAGTTTTTATCCCTAATCGCTATTCGTGCATTTTTCTCGCTCTAAATGCTAATTGACTTGTATTTTTCCCGCGCAAACTTTCACAATCTGTTTAGTCTGTACGTCTTATAATGTTTTTATACCGACTGGAATCTTCAGTGCTACTGTTTACTATTAGAAGGATATTTCGCAGATGTAAACTCTACCCAACGTATTAACCACAGACATAATACCTAATACTGTGTCTGTTATTCTATGAAGTCTATTTTAAACGTAGGTATATTGTAGTTTTTTTTTATTTGAAATGAATATGATTCTAAGTAGGTAAACGGGTAGGATGTGTAACTAAGTCGTCAATCATACACCTACACCTTTAGTTAAATATGTAGTTAGTTACAAATAAAGCGATTTTCTAATTAAAACTCTATTAGGTTCTACCAAAGAAGAAACTTATAATAGTACTTATAATATTCTGTTATAGTATTTGTGGTCTGTTAAATCACAATAATCGTATACTAAACTTACAGACATAGGTACGACGCAGCAGGTACAGATTAATGTTTTGATAAGAAAAACTAAATAATGCCTGAAAATATCGCCTGAGTTTTCCCAGTTGTTTAAAAAATGAACAAAACGTTCACACATTTCTTTATACCCCGCGCACTGAGTCCATTGAGCCATGGATATACGATCCAATAACCATCATATAGATAACATAAAACATAACAGACACACACAACACATAACAACATCTACAACCTGAATATACATTTATCTGACACTTATTATCCCTCAGCCGGGAATCAAATCCAAGACCTTTCACTATTCAGGCAGGATAGTATCTATCAACAGCTACTGGATTGGCTTGTGTCATGTTAGGTAACTTACTACTCGTTCTGAAGCGACAGGAAATTTACAAAGTGAGACCTGTAGCTCGAGCACGAATATTTGCGAGAAAGTATTCGTATGGTTAACGTAAGCAATTTGTCAAATTTGTATGGCATTTTAGTACCATTTACGTACGATAGGGGCGCTTTTGAAAAAATGCCATACAAATTGCTTACGTTAACCATACGAATACTTTCTTGCAAATATTAGTGCTCGAGCTACGGGTTTCTAGCTACTACGTAGGTAAATTACCACTACATCGAAGCACCGTTTCGACCGGAACACTTCTATTTCCCGAACTCAACTCGTTTCGAACGAGCTAAAGCACAAATGGAGTTTTTATTTTTGGAACTAATCAGATGCTTTTGATTGTGATTCGTTTTTAACAGACTTAAAAAAAAGGAGGAAGTTCTCAATTCGACTGTATTTTTTTTTATGTTCGTTACCTCAGAACTTTGGACTGAGCGAACCGATTTTGATGATTCTTTTTTTAATCGAAAGCTGGTGGCTGTCATGTGGTCCCATATAAATTTTATTCAGATCTGCCAATGGCATCCATGATAAAACCATATAAGTCATAAATTTGTATTAAGTAAGCGCGACAAATGGACGAATAACTCAATATCACGCCAACCGATTTCGATGATTCTTTTTTTAATCGAACGCAGGTGCTTGTCACGTAATCCCACATAAATTTGAACGAGATCTGACAAGTAGTTTTAGAGTAACTTTGAAGTCGGTTATTTTTTGTTAGTAAAATTTAGATTATTTAGAAGCTATCGTATTTCATACAAGTGCTAAGTACGTAGATTACATTATACATGGCTTTACCGTATGTTTTAACATTGTGTAGTGTGCCCTTTAAAGCAAAAAAGCAACATTAAGTGTTGTCAAGTCACAAGAAATAAACAGATGGTTTGGACTAAATTATAGGAGGTTTGGGTATAATATTATGTGCGGCTGCAGGGCGATACAAAAAGACCGAAATCGAATATAAAGGTGTTCCCTCACCGGGAGCATTCACGTGTAATGTAACATTATAGATTCGACTTTGAGCATTACATTACAATACTACCTCCCTGACTGACGAGCATTCGCGTGTAATGTAACATTATACGGGAAGTGGAGCGCATTGATGTTACAAGTTGTATCAAGATATTACACATTGTATCATCAAGGTGCGCATTGTAATGCTCGGTTCTCCTCCTTCACTGATGTAATGCTCAAATCTGTAACGTTATATTACACGCGAATGCTCCCGGTGAGGGAGCACCTTAAAATATTTAATTCAAATCGAATGTTACAAATTTGAAATAAATGTTTAATTCTAAGTACTACTCTACATCACGTTATTGACCGAACTGTCCATCATTCCCACGATACGAAAGTGCTGAAGACGAGCTTTACGTTCTCACGCTCGCGATGATGCCGAGTCGGCAGTTCCTTCGTCGAATAAGGCTCCAATCGCATACTAAGGCTCGATTCAGAAAACTATTATTTAATATGGGTGGAAATAAAATATTGTCTGTGATGATAAATATTAAATATATTTATTTTATATCCACTTGGAAACAAGTCTTTCTGTTTTTTTTGTCTTTAAAGATCCCGTGACGCTGTGTGTGTAGAGTTAAATAAACAGTTGAAACCTATGGGTTACAATGGAGAACAAAGACTCCTTGTTAGGGGTATTAATAATTTTTGTATTATATAAATCCAACACTAAAGGAGTAAATAATCTCGATTGATGTTAAAATAAGTAATTTATTATAGAGGTAATTTCTTAAAAGATATGTAGTCGCCATAAGATTGCAGACCACTTCGCTATAATCACTAATTACTTCCTTTTAAAAATGTTTTAAAAGTTATAACATTATACAAATACAAATATATATAAAAGTTATAACATTTTTTATTATATTTGTATTCATTCACTAAGTACTCGTACACCACTACTTTGTTTCTTTATTAAATTGTCCTCTTCCCTAAGGTTGCCTGGAAGAAATTGCTTCTTAAGCGATAAGGCCGCCTGTTGTACTTACCATTTTGTCTATTACTTTAAGTTATTACTGTATATTGGTGTACAATAAAGAGCTTGTTTGTTGTTGTTGTTGTTGTATTCCTAAAAAACAATATTAAAAAAACAATATAATAAATATAATAATAATCATTTTTAACGCGCTAAAAACGCGCGTTAAAAAATCACCTGCGACGTTTTTCGTCACATTTTGTGTCACCGTCACCGAGTCACAAATCTTAAAATTTCACTCTCATCATTTTTTCCATTTAAGTATATCATAACGCGCCTAAAGAAGTATAACTTCAAAAAATATAGCACAGCAAGTAAAGCATCCACAGCTTTCAAGTAATGACTAAATTAGTACGTACTTAAATAATAATAAAAGATACACCGCTCAGATATGCAAAGCACGAGTGTAGGGTAAATATTAAAAACTTCTAGCGTAAATAAAAACATCGTGACAAGTAAAATGAATTTCGTTATCCAATTAAAGCTGTTACAATTTAAAAGCTTGCACTTCGCTGAACATGAATGTCAATAATATGCCCTCCGTGTCACTTTCCCGCGCTTTCCCAAGTGCGCTTCAAGGCGGCCATTTATAACTGAATTTTTATTCAAACTAGCCAAGAAAATATATTTTTCTTTTTCTCAAGCTTGCCTTTATATACTTGTTACTGAGAGTACTTATATTAATAAAATTGTAACCATAATAAAACTTAAAGTTATTTCATTGGAGATTAATAGTTTATTTTTATTATTATAAGAGAACACCATTAAAAAAAGAACACAATGAAAGAAAAAAACTGAATTAAAAAGTAAAAAGCAGAAAAAAATAAAATATACAGCAGGTTACAAAACTATTGTTACATTATGCTCGCATGTGTCCAGTGTCCTAGAAAAAATAATGAATTTTATCACTTTAATCAGAAACTAAGTAAAACATCACTAATTGTATACACACGTCATGTTAAAAAAAGCTATTAATGCATTGAAAGTGCTCGTTTTAGAACGTTTGAAATTCCATAAATAAAGAGAGCTCATGATTCACAGATAAAAGCAACATAATCATAGACGTTGTTTGTTTTTTAACGTTTTTATGAACTGTGCTTGCTTTGATGTATATAGTTAGTTTAGTAGTATAGTTTTGTTAACTTTATATTATGTATTTTAGCAAACGTAAGTACATTTTAGCATTCTACTAACGAGTTCTTGCTTAGTTTCTTTAGACGTTACTTCCATCCGAAACTTTTAGTAGATTCTCATTTTAGGTTTCATAATTAAATTTAAAAACTATTTTCTTTTATAAAGATATTCTTAAGTTAAATTAACTAACTGTTAATTAACTAAGTTGGACTAAAAAGTTCCATATAAGTATAATAATATTAAATCAGAGTTAAACCTCGAAAAACTATTTTACACCAAAGAAGAAATAAAGACTATCGACGATTAGGACATATTGTACATAATATATTCTAATTCAGTCACCCAAATTTCACTACTCATAGTATTGGAAGTTCAAAATTTTAAGCTCCAAAATTATGCGGGAATATACAATACGTGTTCATATTCATATCGGAAGGAACCTTACAATAAAATCCATTTTTTTTCATTTACCAATATTTATATTATAAAATACATCACAATATAATATTGAGTTTATAGATCCTGTATGTTAATAGAACATGTCACTCCAACAGGCTTGGAATTGAGATCAACATTTATAAACTATAATAAAAATGGAATTTATATATTCTGTTGACACTGCATTAAAAGTACCAATACCTACAATAGTAGATAACTCAAAAACAATATTGCAAACTAAGTACTACGTGTTCACTCTAAGTTTGCCCTCGTCGACCGTTACGATTTAACAGCTAACGGTACTGTAGACAAAAAAGTAATCAAATAATTTCACTAACTTAAATAACAAATTACGTTTGCCACTGTGTAAAATATTTTCTATTTTAGTCATTGTAGCGACAAAAATCAACGAACGTAAAATAAATCGATAGAAAAATAATTTAACGAAAGTAACATCAAAATCAACAACGAACTCAAGAACGCACGCGCCGCACGGGACCTCAAAAATACGCGACTAGCGTTGCTGTCCGTACTAAATGAGCTGCGGTATGAGGAAGCGGGACGGGAGGTAAGGGCAAACTTAGAGTGAACGCGTAGTATACTCCATGCGATTTGCAGCCGAAACAAATGTAAACAAACGATTAAAATCGTTTTCTAGTATTTTCACCAACTGACTTGAATTTGTACACCAAATGCGTTTTATTTAGACAAACTACTCACTGAAATAAAATAGTACATTATGTTACAAGTTTCAAATCGCTTCTTGGAAATAAGATTGTCATTGCAAAGTGTTTGAATGTTGATAGTATTATTTAATTTTGTTTATTTCCACATTTACTCGGAATTTATAATTGTTATCGATCAATATGTATTTATTTAAGAATTCACAAATACCTTAATGAGTAGTTTGTCTAAATAAAACGCATTTAGTGTACAAATTCATGTCAGTTGGTAAAAATCCTATAAAACGATTTTAATGCTTTGTTTACATTTGTTTCGGCTGCAAATCGCATGGAGTATAGAACGAGTCGCTCTAGTTAGAAAATTGGCTTTAAGTAAGTAATTTACAGAAACAAGCTATTAAAATGCTTTATACATCTAACGCTAAATATCCTTTGGCTAAAGTACTCGTAGGTGATAACGTAAGAGTTTGGTTTCCAGATATTCCATCTCGTAACGATAGAAGAAATATACTTACTGGCTACTGCTGTTACTGAAAAAACGAATTCCAACCATCACAAACTAAGAACAGTACATGATACTCTATATCCTAGAAATGAATTTACGTTATGCAAAGAAAGATTTGTTTGCATGGAAGATTTTTTTTTAACGCTTCACACTCATAGCCCCACACTAGGATTTCCTGTGTCGTGGGTGCCATGGACAACACACTAGACAAGGACATTCACACCCAGACCGAGAACAGAAATTCAAACTCATCATTCAAATTTCCGCCTCGCTGGGAATCGAACCCAGGATCCTTGGTGCGGCGATCTGGCATGGTAACCTTTGCGCCACAGGGGTCGTCAATATTATACTAGAGTCAGAGAATTCACTGAGAGAATGTCATCGAAGTGCAGGTGGAATATTTGTATTGCCCGGACATTATGAATAATGCTCCGTTAATCACTTTGCAAATAACATATAGCTAGCGATGCTTGATTGCGAGATTAACAATCGAGACAGTCGCAAATATCCGAAATTTACAATCGAGATGATCGATAACTCGTTTATCGACTAAACAATCGAGATGTTTTTCGATTGTCTCGATTGTTCCGATAAGTTTTGCTTTATAGTCTGTGCTTGCTCCTCCACCCGCCCGAATCATCAAGCTCTCGCCTCTCGCTCGCTCGCTTACACTCGATCTTGTGACTCGTTACGTCAGTGTCGTCATTTCGCATAGCTCCGATCGACAGAAAAATCTCGGTCATCTCGCGTCGACATCGAGATGACTCGAGATGTTTGAACAATCGAGATAATCGAAAAAGCATCTCGTCATCGCGCATCGCTACATATAGCTACATGCTGAAAACTTGGTGAAACCCGCTGGGGGTTAAATAGAAACCATGCAGTAAGACATATATTAGGATCGATTTACAGCCGAAACAAATGTAAACAAACCATTAAAATCGTTTTCTAACCGCTCATTTACATGCGCGTCTAGCGGATCGTCTCGTGGCGCGTCCGTAAGCCAAGCCCCCTACGCGCGTGTAATACCGCGCCAGCGCTTGCGCGAGCATCTTTGGCGCGCGCCTAAAAAACCGCTCCCGACGCGAACCTGCGAGCCACGAGACGCGCCGCGGTCTGGTCGCGAGCGCCCTGATCACACGCGCGCGTCTCGCGGATTGTTTCGTGGCTCGCGCGCGCGTGTAAATGGCGCATAGGGTTTTTCACCAACTGACATGAATTTGTACAATAAATGCGTTTTATTTAGACAAACTCTCATTAAGGTATTTGTGAATTCTTCAATAAATACATATTGATCGATAACAATTATAAACGCCGAGTAAATGTGGAAATAAACAAAATTAAATAACACCGTCATCATTCAAACACTTTGCAATGACAATCTTATTTCCAAGAAGAGATTTGAAACGTTTAACATATTGTACTATTTTTAGCCTTAATGAATAGTTTGTCTAAAATTCTAAATAAAACGCATTTGGTGTACAAATTCATGTCAGTTTGCGAGGGTGCAGATCCTCCACAAATATAATATAGTAAATCTCAGGGCTGGGCAGGGTCATATGTTAATAATAGTCCCAATAAACCAAAGTTATTTGTAATCATGTAACCAACACAAATGGAACAACAATGTTAATTTAGTACATTAAAATCATTCATTGTAGGTATTAATAAGTTTAAAGGAATAACGATGAAAAACAATATCAATAATACGATATTCTTCCCGTATGGGAACCCAGCTGACAGTTGCATTTTTGTAAACAAACCCAACTGTCAAGATTTAAAAATTTAGAAGAAAAATGCAACTGCCAGCCAAGGGATATTGAACGAGGTATTATTATACCTCGTTACAAGTTGGTGAAAACCCTAGAAAACTATTTTAATCTTTTGTTTACATTTGTATCGGCTGCAAAACGACTAGAGTATAGTTGGATGTAGCGAGCAATTAAATGAACCTTTACACCTGACCACCCCAGTGATAATATTATTCTCTCATCTGAAATAATGCGCGCTTTCCACTCAATTAAGTTAATGAGAGGCGATACAAATTCGGTTTTCTCATTGTATATTTTATTGTGTAATTTTTGATGTACAGGCATTGAAGTATAATGCAATGTACATAATAATTTAACGTGTACAGGCAACTAGCAAATAGGTTTCGTGGTCGTAAGAGGTTATAATAGAAAGAGCCATAGCTTTACGAGCAGTCCATGGCTTAACCATGGTGGATGGATGGATCAAGAGAAGATCTGGAGAAGGTTCAAACCTTATACCACTCAACTTATTAGAATTCAACATAAACAGAATAACGTATAGATAGCAGAAGGGGTGTTCTCTGGTGTTGATTATTAAATAATATTCTTTTTACTTTGCTTCCACGGACCTGAAAAAAAGAAGGACGTAACCTCGTCTAATCGAGAGTGAAGCATAGCAATGGCCGCCCGCTTACCATGTGTGCGTAATTTTTGATTCGCGATTGACGCAGTATGGTGTCAATGTGTGGGTGTGTGTACTTGTACGAATAGAGAGTTGGTATTACTATGGGTGCTTCACTGAATTTGTTGTTGGGATTACGTCCGTCTTTTTTTTAGGTCCATGTTTGCTCCGTGATGTATTTCTAGTTTTCCTAACGTTCACATCAATTACAATTTCTACTACACCGTGATCAATAATCGAATATGGAATGTCCTACGTATATTCCAAATAGATTGACATATTCCTTATTCTAAATATTTAGTATCTTCTTGTATGACAACATCTGCATCGGCAGATCGTTGTAGAACCAAAGACGCTCGCCGATATACATATATACATATAAAAACCGGCCAAGTGCGTGTCAGGCC
Organism: Thymelicus acteon; assembly: GCA_951805285.1. Lineage (NCBI taxonomy): Eukaryota > Metazoa > Arthropoda > Insecta > Lepidoptera > Hesperiidae > Thymelicus > Thymelicus acteon. The sequence goes on along the minus strand of OX638214.1, from coordinate 18,223,189 downwards.
ACGTGCAATGTAGGGTTCTGAAGTAATAAGTTTATCGACTATTACTCATTATCTACTTAAGTTAACCTAAGTTAACCCTGTAAATTCATCGTTCAACCTATTTTTGAGAATTTTTTCACTAGTCCATCTTTAAGCAAAATTGGCATTTTAAAGCCAAATATTTCGCAAACGAGTCCTTGAATTGAAAAACGGTTTTGAAGACCCCTAATATTTTTGTAAGATCTTTTTAACGATACCCCACTCGTGATGAAAAAAAAATCATCCCTATGTTACCTGTATCTACCTACCCTGAAAAAAATATTTTTCAATATTTTATTCTACGATTTTAAAGTTTTAATAAATATGTATACTCATGCCAAATTACAGCTTTCTAGAACTAAGTGTCCAGGCACTATGCTTCGGACAAACGGACAGATGGACGGACGGACGGACGGACATGACAAAACTATCATGTCCCATTTACACGCACGCGCGACCCACGAGACAATCAGTGAAACGCGCGCGTACGCGCGCGTGTGAACAGGGGGCTCGCGGACCAGACCGCGGCGCGTCTCGTGGCTCGCAGGGCTCGCGTCGCGAGCGGTTTTCTAGGCGCGCGCCAAAGGGGCTCGCGCGAGCGCGGTGTTCACACGCGCGTAGGGGGCGTGGCTTACGGACGCGCCACGAGACGCTCCGCGAGACGCGCGTATAAATGAGCGGTTACGGTTCCGATTTTTCTTCGAAACCCTAAAAATGGTCCGTCGTAGACCGGTCTTTGTTTATTACTGTCGCAGTGTAAAATACTTTACAATGTCATTTTAACTTTAAGCTTTCTTCTTTATAAGCCTAAAGCAAAATGTGAAAAAAGTGAAAAAACTAACAAAAGCGCTATTACCCTTATTTTTAGTTTCATAAAAACCACGTAATATCTCCAGGCACATATAAAATGACCTGGCATATAAAGCTCTTTGATACTTTAGAATCTGTCTCTAAGGTTACATTTTCCCGCTCATTTCGCCAATCCGCCATATTGAAACAGTGTCACAAGAGTTATTTTTTCAAGTTGTTTCATCATTTCATTGCTGATTGCAGAACGGAATTTGAGTGAAATAGTTTTCCATATTTAATTTTAATTTTTCCTGCAGAAATATAACGATTTTGCTAAAATATTTCAATTTATTAGACCTTTGGCGAAGAATTAAATTTGAGCTATTTTAAGCTGAACTGTTAAAGAACTAGTTATGTTCATGTTGTTAGGCATGATGACGTAAAGTAAAAATCACTAAAATTACACATTTATTTAATGAAACCCTACTAATGGATTACACAACACGCATTTATTGTATTATTATGAGCGAGATTAATAATATTTTGATAAAATAAAACTACAAATACGGCAAGCCGCCATGATAACTTTACGCAGACATGACGTCACAAGCGACGTCATGACACTGAAGTGTTTTGGTGCGAATTTTAAACTTATAAATGAAAGTGCATTTATTTTATACTAAACCTTATTTTTGCGGAAATATGATATTATGTATATCATATTTCAATTATATTTCCTAAAAATATAGAACAGTATTTCAAAATCTATCATCATGCCTATTGTCATTACTTTACCTGATAATAATGAAGGAGTGAGTGTAAAAAGGGTTTAAGTAACAAAAACAATAATTCGAGATAAATGCGTTTGAAAGTCAAGACTTCATTTTCGTTATATTCTAAGTATTCAAATTCAAATCTGTTTTTTTATGATTCCAAATTACAAATCTGTTTTTTTATGATTCCAAATTATAAAATTCCAAATTATAAATGATACATACTGTAGTGTATCGATATCGAGTAGGATATCGATATCATTTTGTAGTTGTGCAATCTAGTTGACAGATGTCACTTTTCTGTCGTCTCGGTCACGCATCACGCGGAGCGCACATTGGGTCAGTCACGAACTGTCGGGCGCGGAGTGTAGACGTGGTGTTTGCAGCGAGCCGATATTTATCTATATATATTTATTATGTAATTAAGTAATAATTAATCATTGGCGTAACCGCGTTTCCTAGTCTATTACATCGAACCAGTGAATATACAGAATTAGTGGTACAACGGAACACTACATATTTTGGCGACGAGCGTGAAAAGACAATGTCGGTAAGTACTAATAATTTGATTTTGCTTTATTACGTAAAAAGGAAGGATGCGTTGGAATGCGTGCAGATATTATGTCTATTTTGTAAACGGGATACGAACAAATAATCGTAAGTCGTTCGTTTTGTTATGACCGTTGAATATTTAATATAAAATCAGTACCGGATTTTTATTTCGGAATAATATAGTATAGGAGTTTATAGATTTACTATTATTAATAGAGAGATTAATTATTTTTGCGTGTTCTAGTACGGGTGTCTGGAGGACTATATAATTATAAGATGTATTTAGATAAATTAGAGTGAAATATTGTATTTTCACAATATGCAGCTTACTCCTAAATACATTGTATAATGGTAAGCCATCGCGAGTATGGCACAGTATGCTCCGAGCGCGGAATTGGGACGACTGACTTGTGAGAGCAGGTAGGGGTTGTTGGCGGGCCCCAAACGCCACTTCACATATTTCGGTCGTCACCTAATGAATTGAAGTGGCATGTCACCACAATAGTATATATCTTGCAGGAAGACTTAATGCCTACGAGCATGTCCTATATATGATGTAGGGTAAAATTATTAAAATAAAATAAGTTTATAACCCGGGAAATACTGCCGTAGATTCCTGCCATAAATATATTGTGCTACCAAGGAATTCTATTACTTTTATACTTAAAATTATAATTGGCTTATTATTTTAATTATTTGAAATTCAATGTTATGTAGCAATTTTGATGACACTGGAGTCCTTAGAATGTTAAGTTTTATTGCCGCCTGTGACAAAGAAATTTACGAATCAGCCCGTGAGTTGGAAATTAAGAGGTTCGCGGAGCATTTGCCTCAGCACTTTTGTCTACAATTGTGCCTGCGCAGATGACAGCCATTTTGGTTCAACTATGTGCCGCGGTTTATAATAATGATTCTTTATTTCAGGCTCAGTTCAGGCCAGTATTTGTTGGTAAAACATCTTATTCTTAAATGTAAGGGTTAGTAAATACAGACATACAAATTAGTTACTACTTACTATAAACTACTTAAACTGGGGACAGGAAATGGGGGTTTCCACGCCCGGGCGCGGTCTGTATTGCATCACTTGCGTGCGGACGTGCCCAGTGCTTGAGAAATGGAAGGACCCATCTGCCGGTATCGTGCCTGGAATGCTGTTGGTGCTGTCGCACAGGCGATTCCAGATTGTACACGCAGTGCGTTGTACGCCCTCTGCGTGTGGCTGACCCGCAGGCTGCTCGTGTAAAAGGACTGGCGGTACGCTTTGAGAAGGCGTCGCCTTTACAGCTTTGGCTTGCAGCTGCTGTGTTGTGGCCCGTTCTATCACACGGACCTCGGACGCTCTTCTTTCTCTCTCGCACCTATCAAATTCTGGGACTATATAGCTTGGCAACATTGAAATATTATTACTAGCGTATAGAACAGATACAGCGAACATCGGGTTCCGTTATAGGTTTTTATTAGGACGTATTAGGTTCATGTGGGACGTTGGAAATGTTTCTGCAATTTTTGAATGAAAGATCATAAGGAGCGTTTGAACTTGGCAAGCCACTGGCGTGTTAATGGACTAAATAAGCTTGCTTAGGCTTGCCGTCTTGGTTCGGCAAGTGTCATGTACAGGGTTACTCTATGGCAAGTGTGCAAACGAGGCTTCTGGTTTGGAAAGAGAACGGAGGGCAGGCCGGCGGTGGAACACACATTTCGTTTGAGATGTCTTCTCTATGTATATACCTCAATGCTTGGCAATAATATTTTATGAACGATTTTTGCAGGCAAGCCTATATGATTGGGTTTGTAATTAAAATTTCTTACCTATGATATTAATTTCGATTGGTTAACAGATCGATGTAGTTACCTATACTGACTTACCTATTCACATCTGTTTGCCAGGTAGCCATGCACAGAAATAAGTAGGCAAGCCTACCTAGGCACATTTGGGGTGTTAAAAACTATCAATTGAGATAAAACTCATCCGGTTATCACAAGTGGTGAAGCACTACTGCTTCAATTTATTAAAGTAGGTTTTTTGGTAAAATCCTAATGGCAAGATCAGCTTTAAGTTCACTGGTTCGCTCATTAGAGTGCTTCCTGGCGCCGCTAGATGGCATTAGGAGTCCTATTTGAATAGCCGCGCGCGGCGCTGCGTTCGCGCCGAATGATGACAGGAAAAAATCTGTCGTCCGCCTTCTTCCTACGAGTTACGAGGTGCACCCTTCAATTACATATACAGTAAAGTGCGTGATGTGGTGAACTTACACAAATTTCGACGGATTATCTAACTATCACCACGCCGGCCGGCTTCAGCGTCACCACCTCATCAGCTACGTTGGACTGCGTGGGATTCATACCAGGACAGAGCAGGGTGAGTGGATTCAGTTGCGCTTTGGCTGATCTTATGCCATTATCAATAGGTTTGACAAATAATTTCAGTTGTACGCAAGTACGCGGTAGTGTAGCTATTTACACGCTACGCACCACCAACAAGAGTGAAGGTGATGGAAAAATGATTAAATTAAATTAAATTAAAAATAGCTGTGAACACTTTTCGATAGTAAGTACTACTAGTTCTTATTAAATTTTATGGATGAGTGATCGAATCATCATGTCGAATGATGGTGATATGCATTAAATTACGGTTTTGCATTAAATTGCGATGATCTAAATCAATGATGGTGAGAGTCGCATTAAATTGCGAGGTGCATTAAATTCCGAGGTGCATTAAATTGCGAGGTGCATTAAATTACGGTTTTGCATTAAATTGCGATGATCTAAATCAATGATGGTGAGAGTCGCATTAAATTGCGAGGTGCATTAAATTCCGAGGTGCATTAAATTGCGGTTTTGCATTAAATTGCGATGACCTAAATCAAGGACGACCCGTGGGGCGCAATGGTTGCCGTGCCGGATCGCCGTGCCGGATCGCCGTGCCGAGGGTCCTGGGTTCGATTCTCGGCGAGGTGGTGGTTCTCGGTCTGGGTGTGAACGTCTTTGTCTGGTGTGTTCCCCATGGCGCCCGCGACACAGGGAGTCCTAGTGAAGGTTCGACATAATATTTGAAGTGAATCTACGAAGAAAACTGAAGACGCATCCAAATCGAATTTAATTGAAATCGAATCGAAAGGCGCCACAATGCCGCCGAAGAAAGATGGAAAAGAAAGTGAAGATGAAGACGTTGATATGCAGATTTCCTTTAAAGACTTAGAGAAGTCCATGACCATATTTCGGCGAGTACCTGTCTCTACAGTAAGGCGGTTTGACGGAGCCGCTCTAACTCCGTCACATCTGTGCCAGCGTGTGTTGATCTCCGGTTGACGCGTCGCGTGGTGTGGGTAAAATTTGTTCTCTGGACCATATTTACTGGAGACGACACTTACTTTGTTGAGACATTTCTCGATGAATTCGAAGATACTGCCCTGCTTATAAAGTGGACTAAAATTGAGAAATTGATCTATGCCAAACGACTTTAGACGGAACTGCAAAACTTTTTAAAATATGTGATTGATGGCATACGTGATCTTGAGACCAACAAATCCATTCTGTATGGTGCGTCGGATATTAAAGATTTCCATCCGGGAAAAGCTGGACATCTACAGTGACTTTAGAAAGAAGGTGCCAGGCAAACCCGCCCAAACTGGCCATTCAACTGTACATCAGTCAAACTGCAAGGTGCCTCACGTGAAGAGATGCTCTAACTGTGGTGACCTAGATCACCAATCACCAGCCTGTCCGGAGGGAGTCAAATGTTTAAATGCAACGGATTTGGCCATAAATCTACTGAATGTACTAATAGTCGATAAAAGAAGACGTTGAACATCTAAAAATAAAGAGGAAGAAAAACAAATAAACTTAAACATTGAAGCTGAGACAGTCCCCTACAAGAAGGTTAAACTTAACGGAAGTGACTTTACATCTCTGATAGATACCGGAAGCAACATTAACGTTATTACAAAATCAGAATTTGAGGAGATTAAACACAGTGTTAAAGATTACAGAACAAAACCAATATGTTTAACCGGAAAAGCAGAAAACAAAGTTGATACCGAAGGAATATTTACAGCGAAGGAACAGATTGACCAGTATTACATGTGAGTGTTCACCGAGACAGCCTCCGAGCTGAGCAGACGCCAAAGTAGAACGTCGTTATTATGGCCGAGTTTAATTTGCATTAGCATTGCACGACGTTTACTTTATGGAGAGCACAACTGGGTACAGTGTGTACTGATGGACTGCGATCGAGCAGGTATTGCGTGTGTTGACCAGTCAGTAGCGCGTTATGCCGGAGCCAGCGAGAAGTGCACATGGACTGTTTTCTATGCACAGTCATACCCTTTGCGAAGAGTAGCACCCATGCGGCTGTGATGGTTCGCTTCTGATGAGATAGGTCATGGTGCCAGCGATTGGCGGATTTATCACGCGGGTTTTAGTAAGCGCGGAAGGCGCGGGCAAGTTGTGGAGCCGGGATGGCTGTGAGTGTGCAATGCGACGTGTGAATTATTGTTGGTTACCCTGAATGCCGCACCGCGATGTAAATCCGACTTCACCGCGTTCCATTAGCGATTGGTTATGTTATTCCAGCGACATAGTAATCTGTTCAGAGCCATGTGTGTTGTTAGCAATCGCGTACTAAATTAGTAGCAAGTGTAAAACACGTGTTTCAATGGGTTTCTAAGTAATTCTGATGAAAACTGTTAACAAGCTTTCAAAGAACTCAAGAAGGAACTGTGGAGCACACCTGTACTTAGAATTTACAATCCTGATCTGCATACCGAATTATACACAGACGCCAGCACTGATGGATATGGAGCCGTACTCTTACAGGAAAGCCCGAATGGTGACAAACTTCACCCAATCCATAATATGAGCAAAAAGACTACCCCGACTCAGAGAAATTACCATAGTTACCACTTGGAGGTACTGGCTATCGTGGAAGCTATCAAGAAATTTAGAATTTACCTACAAGGGATACATTTTAAAATAGTAACAGATTGCTCGGCAATAACGAGGACCTTACAGAAGAAGGATTTACCACCAAGAGATGCCCGCTGGGCTCTGCTACGAGAGGAATATGATTACGAGATCGAGCATAGACCTGGATCAAGGATGAAACACGCTAATGCTTTAAGTAGATATCCAATTTGTTTAATGATTGCGGAAACTACAGCATATATCAAAAAAGCCCAAGATGAGGACGATCACATAAAAGAGTTTAAGAAAATTTTAAAGAAAGAGCCTTATCAAGATTATATTTTACAAAAAAGACATACTCTACAAAGTGAAAAACGGAAGTAGATTGATTGTTGTACCTAAGAAGATGCAATTTGAAATAATCAGAAGGAACCATGAAAAAGGACACTTTGGAGTTACTAGGACTGAAGAATTAATAAATAGAGAATACCACATAGAAAAGTTACAAGACAAAATTAGAAGGATAATAATTAACAATTGTGTTGAATGTATCCTGATAGCAAACAAGAAAGGGAAGAGAGAAGGCTTCTTACACCCGATAGGAAACGCCGAGAGGAAATGGCCGAGAGGAAATTATCATCGTTGTGTTGAATAAACTCGGTGCGGATGACCCTACCAAAGATCGGTACTAAAGGTATCGCAGAGTACCTAACGTCCAACGCGGTATAAATGGAACTCACCAACGAAGCATTGGAATGACTCCGTTTGAATTATTATTTGGAGTTAAAATTAGAAAGAAAGATGAAGAATTACTGAAACTAGAAACTACAAAAAAAAAAAAATAAGGAAGGGATGTAGTGTATCGATATCGAGTAGGATATCGATATCATTTTGTAGTTGTGCAATCTAGATGACAGATGTCACTTTTCTGTCGTCTCGGTCACGCATCACGCGGAGCGCACATTGGGTCAGTCACGAACTGTCGGGCGCGGAGTGTAGACGTGGTGTTTGCAGCGAGCCGATATTTATCTATATATATTTATTATGTAATTAAGTAATAATTAATCATTGGCGTAACCGCGTTTCCTAGTCTATTACATCGAACCAGTGAATATATAGAATTAGTGGTACAACGGAACACTACACATACCTTCGAATTCTCATAAATAAAGTAATTTTTTAATTATTACTCTGTAATAAGCAAATATTGTCAGTTTTGCAATTAAAACCCAATAAAAATGCGCCACATCCGTGCGTTTTTCACGAAACAAGGATTTAAATAACGTTATATTATATTGAATTTTCCACTATAAAACCTATGCCATAACATTAAGAATCGAAAGACGAATTCAACGATACCAATAACACTATTTCAGTAATTTCATCAGTTGAACCCTTTTTACACTTACCCCTTCAATTATAACCTTATCCAAAGATTATGGATAGATTAATGAAAATAGCAGTTACTTATAGCAATTTAAATAACTGATATCGCAATTTGCAACGTCATTTGCAAATAGGGTTGCCAATCGTAACTACATACTTTAAAATAAAGTACCATATACAATATTTTAAGTATGTAGATTTATTGCTACACGTACGGTTTTCTGCCAAAACGACTTATCCACTCTCGATTGCGGTATGGTAATTACTTGGCTACTAAAATCTACGTTAGGGCATGGTGTGATCGCTGGCGAGGAGCGTATCTATTTTAGTAGGATATTCTGTTAGTTACCGTTATTTTTAAATTATTATTAAAGTATAGATGTTTTAATAATCATGATCGATTTGGAAACAGAAATATTCACTTTTCCAACAATATTCTACAAACTTTAATCGTGTATAGATGTCAGATTGCCGCCCATGGACATCACTAAAGCCTAATGCATACGTAACGGGGTTTTTTTTCCCGTACGGGACGGAACGTGAAGTTTTGGATGCATACGCAGTGGAATCCCGTTCGGAACTTGGCCCGTGCGGGAAAAAGCCCGTTACGTATGCATTGGGCTTAAGAAAGAAGACAGAGAGAGAGAAAGAAAATAAGTTGGAATAGAAATAAATATAGATTTGATTTTTCCTGTCACCATAAACATTTTTAACGGACTTCAGGTCTGATAATGGGAACCATGAGAAATTAAGTTAACTCAATATACGTTAAGTTATAAGTATACACGTGGCAATTTTTATGGGTTTTTTGAAAGTATTCCTTTTTAGTCATTGATATAACAGACATCTCGAACAAAATGTGTCCCGCCGGGAGGTTCTAATTTTAAAATTGAGACCCCCTTCTCCTTTTAAAATCGAACGAATCCATTAAAAATTGAAGCCGATCGGCGTCATCTCATTGGGACATACATTGTTTTCGCGGTGTCGGTTCTATTATGTTAGTAATAATACTTCAATGTTTTTAGTCGATTTTTTGGGTAAAAATGTTCCTATCACATGTTGTCGAGCTCTCTCTCGCTTATCTCTCGCTTATCGGTTAGTACTCGACAGTGAGACAACAGAAATAACAACTGTATATCACATTTATGAGTTTAAAAAACTCGCGCGTGGCAGTTTCAGGAGCTTTTCTCGAGATATATCACTATATATATCACGGTAATCGCCAACTTTACTTTTGGCGATTTTATATCCGTTACATATTATTAGTTATTGGTTCTGAATAATATTCAACATTTTAACTGTAACCAGTACTCACGATTTTAATCCATATACACAAATCAAATACTTATTAATCTTCACTATATACCGCAAAACTCGAAAGTAATTAAAGTATTCAATTATTACAATTTATAAATATTTCAAGTACTCAATTATACTTATTATAATTTGATGGATTAAATACATTTATACGAGGAATATACCATTTTAAAAGAAAATTATAATAGGTACACTTTTTACCCGACTGCCAGAAAGGGTTAGGTTTTTCACGCGTATCTTGTATGTATTATATAGTATGTATGTATTATATGTATATATATATGTATATATTATGCATTGATATTCTTTATTACCTCATATCTTCCAAACTGCTGGACCAATGTATATAATTAAGATATCGTTACATTCGCCTTGTTAACCCACGTGTTCATAGATAGGTGACTTAAAAAAAAACAAATATGGTGGCTGTGAGATGCCATTGTTTGAAGTATCAAGAAAAAATTAATAATAATGCAATATGGTTATCAAATTAAAGAGCTCATGATAAGATTTTCAAAAAGGTATATCATGATAGCTTTTTTGATCGCAGGTGGGTTTTTTTAAATTTACACTAAGTAGTTTAAGTTCATAGGCTTACACCACTGTATTGTTATGGCAATATTTTGAATCAGTAAAATAGAATGAAACACAAAGCGTAAAAAGTAACTGTTTATATTTACAATTTTTATGTTAAACACTTTACAAAGCGTAAAAAGTAACTGTTTATATTTACAATTTTTATGTTAAACACTTTACAAAGCGTAAAAAGTAACTGTTTATATTTACAATTTTTATGTTAAACACTTTACAAAGCGTAAAAAGTAACTGTTTATATTTACAATTTTTATGTTAAACACTTTACAAAGCGTAAAAAGTAACTGTTTATATTTACAATTTTTATGTTAAACACTTTACAAAGCGTAAAAAGTAACTGTTTATATTTACAATTTTTATGTTAAACACTTTGTTACACTTACTACAGATAACTAATTCTATCTATGTTCGATTGGCAGGCAGCCACTTGCGCACTCTCCCATTTTTAGTTAATTCGGAAATAGCTGTCATTAGCACGTTTGCACACTGTCCGCGGCTTTATTAGCACTTTCCGACCACTACTCGCTAATTATAGGTAGCCTAATATAGACGCTTGAAAGTCAAAAATTAGCAAGGGACGATTTTTTTTTTCTAAAATAAAAACTTTAAAATGCTCTAGTGTAAAGTTGTCAACATGTTGCTTGGTAATTTTTGCCTTTCAAGCGTCGACATATCGTCACCCTCTCCGCTAAGTGTCCTATCTAACAAACTGACCTATCTACACTGAAATACCTAAAAGTTCAGCTCTTTTTTGGAAATTTTCTCGCTAACCCTCGTATCCGTATCGTCTACCGTTTAGAAGATAATCAAAATTTTACTAACAAAAAATAACCGACTTCAAAGTTACTCTAAAACTACTTGTCAGATCTCGTTCAAATTTATGTGGGATTAAGTACCTGCTTTCGATTTAAAAAAGAATTATCGAAATCGGTTGGCGTGATATTGAGTTATTCGTCCATTTGTCGCTCTTACTTTATACAAATTTAAGACTTATATGGTTTTATCATGGATGCAATTGTCAGATCTCAATAAAATGTATATGGGACCACATGACAGCCACCAGCTTTCGATTAAAAAAAAATCATCAAAATCGGTTCGCCCAGTCCAAAGTTCTAAGGGACCTCCTCCATTTTTTGAAGTCGGTTAAAAATTGCAATTTTTTTTGCCTATCTGCAAAAGGAGGCAAAAAATATTCTCACTACCTGTCTTATGTAACGTACATACTGCAGTTAGCGAGATTTTTTATTTTATTCACTTTTAAAAATGTTTGAAGTATGTAAATAGGACATTTAGATAGAATTTTCGTCTGCAATGTTTACCTAATGTATCTATACTGACGTCCTAACTAACAGAAGATATAGAACAAAGTTCTCACAGAGTGACATATCTGTTTCAAATGAGTAGAAATAAATAAATATATACCTTAGGGCTTTAAGGCTACTACCGACTTAAAATCAAAAAAAAAGCAAAGCAACAACCCATAATTGTCCCACTGCTGGGCTCGGGGTCTCCTCTCACAATGTGAGGGGTATAGGCCATAGTCTACCACGCTGGCCAAGTGCGGATTGGTAGACTTCACACACCTTTGAGAACTTTATGGAGAACTCTCCAGTGTGCAGGTTTCCTCACGATGTTTTCCTTCACCGAAGCAAGTGATAATTAACTTCTAATACGCACATAATATTTGAAAATCAGAGGTGCGTGCCAGGATTTGAACTCGGGCCCCTCCATTCGAGAAACCAACGTTCTAACCGCGAGGCTATCACTGCTTATAACCGACTTGTAGTGTTTGTACTGCTATTATAGTTATAGCAGTAGTTATCTCGGGAGCACGGGTAGTGGGGCAACACTGGGTCAGTCACGAGACAGCCGTAGACGAGAGCAGACGTGTTTCCCTACCTACTGGTGTCGTAACGAGCTAATGCAAGTCAACCATATCACTATATCCAAATATTACGTGAGCACGTAAGTACAACAACTACTACATAATGGCGACGAGGTCAAAAGGTCAGTGCAGTAAATATTTTTATTTTGTGTTGATAAAGGAAGAGTTGGAAGGAAAATAACACGTCGATGCAAGAAATAATCAACAGACGAATGTTAATATTAGTGCCGAATAGTTATCTCGAGAATTTGTTTATGTGTGCTGTAACTTTAAATAACGTATTGAGCAAAATCATCATAATTATCGAAGTTCTCTCTCTAATTAGGTATAAAAATTGCCGCCATTACCGCTACCTGCACAATTCATTGTAAAAACAACTGTGCGTGAGAAAAAAAAGTGGCATTTTGTGTTATAAGCGTGATTCACGCTACTGAAGTAATAATAACATAAATGACAATTTGGATATAGTGTCACTTATTTAGCTGAAAGTGATAGCGAGACAGGTTTTGTTTTAAAATAAGAAGTGATATTTAGTGTTTAGCTGTGTCGTTTTAAATATAATACACAGTATCAATCTGTTGGAGGGATTGCTACATAAATGGCGTATTGCGTGTGGTAATATATTTTTTGAATAACTACTTATTTACTAGCATGTTTTAGTGCCTAACTAAAAGTAGGTTGGGCGAACCGACGAGAGAGGCTAATTGCAACGATATATTTCAGTTTTCTTTATAGACATTGATCGCAATGTTAAGTTGAAAACTTTGAATGGCTATACTGAAAAACTACTATTTTTGTAAAGCACCATTTTTGTTTTAAATGTGCGAATTGTGTCCGGCATCCATTCTTGCGTGTCTGTGTTGCACAACAACACTTAGTACTAAAAAGGAGATAACATTATACAAATTATGAACATAAATAAAGGAGTAGGGACCTTAAAATATTCAAGAATAAAAGGAGAAAGGTTCCCTAAATTTTTGTGGAAGGGACTGGCTGCTGGAGGTACGATGCTGTATGGCATGTGGCCTTCCTCGGTGAATGGATTGTCGGACGGAGTTTTTCGGTTCGAACCGGTGGTTCCTGGGATTGGCGAGTTCGGCCGGGTGGACTCTTCGACTTTATAAAGTATAGATTTTACTACCATTATAGATGGCAGCACATGCAAGTTAAGTTTAATTGTTGAGAGTGAGTTTGCTTCTTCGCTGCCATAAAACTATAACAGTAAGGGTGATTGTCAATAAAATTAGCTGTTGTTATGACTATTAGTTATATTCTACGCAGGTCCTGGGTTTCATTCAAACGTAGTTTTGCTTTAGTTACAAAGTACATGTGTAGGTATGATAAAATGAAATAATTGCAGTCGTTTTGATATGAATTCTGATAAAAAACGGAACTGAACTTGTTTGATGAAAAATTATGTTCTGTTATGAAAGTATTGCATTGGCAGTATCAAACATACATACATGCCTAGCCGCCTAGGTATACATGCAGCCATGCACTTGTATTTCTTTTGAAAATAATATACATAAACTATCACAAGCTGTTGTAATACGGTTAACGTAATTTAACGTTGCGGCGCCGGGTCCCTATTTCAGCTTGTAAGTTCTTTGTGATTCTTTAGCAGTCTTTCCTTTTGGTATCTGACCATCACGGCTGTACTACACGGCTGAAAATATAATAACATAAAGTGAGTAATCATAAATAAAGTTGGTTTGATGGGCGGTAGCGTAAGAAAGAAAGAAACATTTATTCCGTCATAAGAATAGCAACAACGTTAGGGTTCTATGGTGGATGTATAACTGGCGCGCCGACGACGAGGAGCGCAGGAGCGGGTAATTGACGGTTATGGTCGTGGTCGCTCTGTTAACACATGACGCTTTTGTTGTAGTCAGAAGTGCTTGACATTTGACATACAGCGTTAGAATGCCCTCGTGTATTGTACCAGTGTGATTAGTGTAGTGAGGCAAGGGATGGGCGTGTGTGTGTTGTGGCTCTTTTCAGAACGGAGTTCTTGGTTGGTTTGTAAGGGCATAACGTATCTATATTTTTGAGTATCATTGCGTATTGGGAGATGATAGGAAGTTCCTATCATCGTTCCTATTAGGAACCATTATACAAGCCGCGATACCGGAGTTCAAATCTTCACGATGAGACAATTTTATTTTTCTAATTTAGTTTTTGTGTTGAATTTTATAGAATCTATTGAGGCAGTGAGGGTCAAAAGCGCTTGCGAGCTAGACGCGTTCTTGTGTTGTTACTGTGATTAAACTAAGTTGTGTCACGGAAATCATATTATATATTGGTTATTGAAGTATTCGTGCGCAAAAGGAGTAAGTTTTTATTTTTAAATTGAGAACAATAATTGTATTTTGTTCGAATGGGTGCAGCAATGTTTAAAATTTTGCTATTTATTATTGTAGCCTGAGGAAAGCGCCCTTTTGAAGACGCACGATTTGATATACCATAGTAAATTCATACCTCTGGAGAAGCCGAGGCTTGGTTTTGACAGAATTCCACAAAAATCGTGAAGGAGAAACTCTCCTGACGTCCAAAAAAAAAAAAAATTTATTAAGCTGGATGTATTTAGTTATAAATCGAGAAGTCCTCTTTAAATAGTTTTGCAGGCAAACCGATTGTAGTTTTGTATCGATTTACAGCTAAATGTTGTAAACCACTTGGAATTTCATTTCAATAAGATGACCCGTCACAATACCTAGAAAAGTTCATAAAAAAAGTGAGGTCAAGGTAATGTTGAGTTCAAGTAAAAAGGGTAAAGGTAAAGATAAAGTTTAGTGAATGTTTAAGCTATAGTCCGAGTTGAAGTTATATCAGGCCTGGCGCACTCCGCATTTTACCATAACGTTACAAGTAGGTACATGCCACGTTGGACATGTCCTACTAATTCAGAAAATTCATAATAGCAGTCACACGTTCGTAATCTATCACACATAGTAAAAATTTTGGTGTTTGTCTATATGTTGATGCGTGTTCTTCAGTAAGATGTTAAATAATCAAGTCCGAACTGATATATATTTAATTATCGTTTACACATATATAATAATACATGTGTAACACATAAAAATAAACTTTCAGAAAAAAATACAAAATGAATTAACTTTTGTAAATGTTAGTTTCCTTCAGGTCATCACACATGTCACTAAACTTTCAGATTAATTTTATTCTTTCAAAAAAAGGCAACCCTGACATTGCCAGAGAGGATAAGCGACAGTGTTAGAAAGGAAGGCAACTCATTACGCGTTTTGATTAGCGCTGTGCGATCTGAATTACACTTTATTGCGTTGGAGCCAGAGACACTATTTATTTAAATGATTTTTCGGAATTTTTCTTAGTGCACCTTCTGTACTTATTTAAAAATACTATTATTTCTTTTGTGGTTTTAGTTAAACTCAGAGTTAAAGGAAAAAATAGTATTCAAGCTAAAGTTACAATGAAAGTAAAATTTAAAAGGCACTCTAACTCGAAGAGTCAGAGAAATCAGAGTAAAATCAACCAAAGGTAATTATAATGAAGTTTAGTTTTGCTTAACATAAACATACGTAACTCAGTTGTCGGCAGTATGAGCCCTCATGAAATTGAAAATCATACGTTACTGAGTTGAAGTGAGTTGTCGGCAGTATGAGCCCTCATGAAATTGAAAATCATACGTTACTGAGTTGAAGTGAGTTGTCGGCAGTATGAGCCCTCATGAAATTGAAAATCATACGTTACTGAGTTGAAGTGAGTTGTCGGCAGTATGAGCCCTCATGAAATTGAAAATCATACGTTACTGAGTTGAAGTGAGTTGTCGGCAGTATGAGCCCTCATGAAATTGAAAATCATACGTTACTGAGTTGAAGTGAGTTGTCGGCAGTATGAGCCCTCATGAAATTGAAAATCATACGTTACTGAGTTGAAGTGAGTTGTCGGCAGTATGAGCCCTCATGAAATTGAAAATCATACGTTACTGAGTTGAAGTGAGTTGTCGGCAGTATGAGCCCTCATGAAATTGAAAATCATACGTTACTGAGTTGAAGTGAGTTGTCGGCAGTATGAGCCCTCATGAAATTGAAAATCATACGTTACTGAGTTGAAGTGAGTTGTCGGCAGTATGAGCCCTCATGAAATTGAAAATCATACATTACTGAGCTGTCGGCAATATGAGCCCTCATGAAATGGAAAATCATACATTACTGAGCTGTCGGCAATATGAGCCCTCATGAAATTGAAAATCATACGTTACTGAGTTGTCGGCAATATGAGCCCTCATGAAATGGAAAATCATACATTACTGAGCTGTCGGCAATATGAGCCCTCATGAAATAGAAAATCATACATTACTGAGCTGTCGGCAATATGAGCCCTCATGAAATTGAAAATCATACGTTACTGAGTTGTCGGCAGTATGAACCCTCATGAAATGGAAAATCATACATTACTGAGCTGTCGGCAATATGAGCCCTCATGAAATGGAAAATCATACATTACTGAGCTGTCGGCAATATGAGCCCTCATGAAATTGAAAATCATACGTTACTGAGTTGTCGGCAGTATGAGCCCCCATGAAATTGAGATTGATACATTGACTTGATGGAAGTAGTGACCTCATGAAATTTAGAATCATACATACATTACTTGACTAGACGGCAGTATGGGTCCCATGATTTGAAATCATAGTAACTAAAGTGTGTATGGACCTCTTGAAATTGAAATCATTACTGACTAGACGGCAGTATGGGCCCTCATAACTTTGAAAACCATACAAAATGTAGTGATTTTGTGAATATATTAGTTATTTGGCGTGATGGAGTCGAGATGTAGAATAAGATAATGAATAGACGAGGTATTTCAATAAATGACTGGTGTGTGAATGATTGGTATCTGCAGTGTCTGCCTCATATGTGACACCGTCGGGTCCGTTGGGCCCATTCAGAAAGGACGCCTAAATAAAGGAAATTCCTGTTGCGAGTCTAGCCATGTTTGGCGTGTTATGGTCGTCGGTGGGACCTAGTTTATATTACGTATATAAGAGGATAGTCTCGCAAGTAAGACTTTAGTCTTTAAAAACGAAAGCAGGTTGTAAGCTGTACGTAATTTGTTGTTGACAGTAAACCACTTTTAGTAATAATATAAATTTTCATCGACTTTCTCATATTTCCTGTGTTTGTTTTACCAGTAAGTTGTCTATTTAAGGACAGAAATGACGAGGTTCGTTTGTATGTTGGTATGAAACCTAATAATTTGGCGATCTTGATCAAAGAGAGAAGAAAGAGGGAAGTATGAAAAGCTAAGAGGTGATGCAAATAATTATTATTTAATAACGATAGAAGGAGAATGGGTGAGAATGGGAAAGGTGTAAGACGAAAAAATGCTGGAAGAGGTCTCAGGTGTTGTTTCAATGTTTAAAATAATTTGCAGTGAAGGTATAATCTACATAAGTAATTCTATACGAAACATGCACATGACAGTTTGAGTTTGTTGAGGCTAGTGAAGGCACCCAGAAGGCTACAGTTTACAAACCGTAGCCTGCTTCATACATATAGTGCGTGTTACAAATGAGTTTGTCTAAGTAGCTGAAATATTGAATGGTGTAGACGTGGAGTGGCCTTTGAAGGCTTGAGTTGCGATCAACTGCAGAGTCGACTGTGGATCGGGCTCCAGATTAAATAAAGATTTTAATAAGGAAGGGATGTAGTGTTTGTACTGCTATTATAGTTATAGCAGTAGTTATCTCGGGAGCACGGGTAGTGGGGCAACACTGGGTCAGTCACGAGACAGCCGTAGACGAGAGCAGACGTGTTTCCCTACCTACTGGTGTCGTAACGAGCTAATGCAAGTCAACCATATCACTATATCCAAATATTACGTGAGCACGTAAGTACAACAACTACTACACGACTTAAAGGGTAAGCTAAATCCTATAGTAAATCGTAATCACTTCATTAATAAAGTCAAAGCTAAGTTCAGCACAGCAACATGACTGTAGCGTCAAACCGAAAAACGCTTGCCCTGGAAAACTAACAATTGCTCGTCAGGACAGTTAGCGGGGAGGGTGACGATATTTTGTATACTAAATAAGCTAATGCTTGGTGCATGCTTGCTGATGGCACATCTGATGGTAAGCGGCAATGCAGTCATGGATGGAAAAGCGCACTTACTTAATAAAAGCCTATTCACTCTTGATTTGAAGACACTCTTAATAATAAATCTGAGACGAAAATTTCATGATCTATTAAATAGTAGATGATATATTGTCATCTATACTAATATATAAAGAGGAAAGATTTGATTTTTTGTTTGCATTGAATATACTCCGTAACTACTGAACCGATTTCAAAAATTCTTTCACTGTTGGGAAGCTACACTATCCCCGAGTAACATAGGCTATATTATATTTTCAAAACAATTAGGGATCCTTAATAAAATTCCAATAATGTAACCCAAGGTGTAAAAAAATAAGAAAACCGAAGCAAAGAGAGGGCGGTTACTCGTCTATGATAAAAACTATAAGGCACAATAGAATTAAAACAGGACCTCAGATTAAAGAACAAAACGATGTCGGTAAAATGGGATTATTTAATAAACCCCATAACAATGATTTCTTGAATTTTTATCGTAAGTATTATTTGTCTATGCACTTGTTTCGGCTTCTCAAATATAGCTTAACCGATTTGAATGCAGTTTTTACCTATGTATAAAAGTAAAGTATTATTCAGAATTATTAACGGTTATTTAAATCGGTTTACAAATACAAAATATCTTAATTTAAAGGATCCATAACATCGAAGTTGGGTAGTTACTAAAGGCATAAATTTCCCGAAGCAAAGCGCGACTATTTCGTTTTGTATTTGACATTTACTACTGTGACTGAGCCCACTTTCTTATATTAAAACCGTATCGGAAGTGCCTACACTACCCGAGAAATTGAATCTTTTATATATATGTTACCGGATATCTGTATAATTCAGCATTCTATACAATACCTAGGCAATGTATAGAATATCTAAAACGTTCAGGTAACGTTTTGAATATTATTTATTTCATACTTAGCCCAGGCATTCTATACAATACTCCATGCATAGTTGGTAATGTGTGTAAAAGATGGTTCTCTGCCTTTTCGCCGAAAATTGTTTGGCCGATTATCACTTGCCAACTAACGTTTCGCAGAATTTTATTTCGCCGAATAATCATTTGCCAACTTATCACATTTTTTTTTTAATTTCCCAACCTAACAGTTGCCAACTGTACGTTTGGTCTGCCTTTTATAATGACACTTTTCAAAGGGCCAACTTTCAAGTAGCGAATGTTTCAGTTAGAGTAATATTCATTTGGTTGTATATTGTTTATAAACCTAGGTTTGTAAATTTGCGGTTCTTGTTATCTTTATTTATTTATTTATTATAGGATTACCAACATAAGATACAGTTTCATCATTTGCAATACAAGTTGTTACTTATCATATTAAATCTTACTGTTCCTACAATTACAGGTAACCACAGCATGCTTTGCAAATAGTCATCTTCCGGTGACATATGCACTTTTAGGGAGAATTTAGGGGTTTTTGATACATAAAAAGGCTTCCAAACATCTCCGGCGCTGCGGGAAGTGCAGCCCCTCCGCCCTTGCGTAACAAACTGCAGGCACCATGTGAGCCGAAGCGGCTGAGGCTGGTCGCCGCATAATAAAAAGCTCTCCCTCCGCGCCTCCGGGGTTTACATTCACTCTAGGGGTAGGGCAGACTTGTACCACGTGGGGTCGAGGTTGACTAAGTCGGTTTTGTCACCAATTTTGAAAAATCCGAAGCTGCGTAGGCGAGCAGTGTAGTGTAGGAGCCATTAGACTGCATCTCTCCTTACCATCAAGTGTGATTTCGGTCAAGCATTAATTTAAAATGTATAAAAAATATCTATTCATGCAGGTTATAATTTGTTTTGAGTGTGTTTTTAAGTAAATTCTTAATTCCAACCTCCATCCAAGTTGACTATACATACCCAAATCTAACTTTATTCATTGCCGGTGGACCTGCAGGTATTCTGTACAGTAGTTGGGAAACGTATACATTACCTAGGCAAACTATGTAATGGTGATAATATTCATATAATTTAATACATTGCCAAAACGACCCAGGTGTTATACACATTTCCTAGGAATTGTGTTGAATACCAGCATTATACAGATATCCGGTAACATATACATCTAAACGCAACTGTTGGTCGCTTCGATATTCCTATTTGATTGCTAATGGATATGGACTTGCACAAAAAGATACAAAAAGTTATTTGAATGTCGCCGCGATTATCTTTTCTCGCTTTCAAAACCTGAAGCTGACATTTTTTAAAGTTATGGCATATTTTAAATTTTAACTGGGCGTTTAATTAACTGATGTGATGAATGGCGACTTCTATAGTCCAGGTTAATGTTTGTTGTGAGATCGTGAACTACTATAAACTATCGTCGTGCCAAATTTCATCCGTATAGGTTCAGCAGTTTTTGAAATTTTTTGTTTAATCTGCGATATGTATCCTTTCGCTTATATGTATGTATATGAATGGATTTACTACCAATTAACTCCCACTTCTCTTTCTTGGGTTTCTTCTCTGGTACTGGCCAACAGGAGTGGATCCAGCCTTCAGGGCACGGTGGGGATGCCCTCAACCCTAATTTAAGTTGAGTCGGTAGATTGAAATTTCAAGAATAATGTACTATAGGATATTGAATAGGGGCCATACATAAATTACGTCACACGTTATGGGGGAGGGGGTGGGGTAGATGTAGTGTGACATTGTGTGACAAGGGGTGGGAGGGGGTCCTAAGTTTCGTGACGTCACATTTTAAAATCGAATAATTGCTATGTACATGTAACTATTAAAAAAAACAATTAATGAAAATAAAAAATTTGGGAACTGCTGTTTTAATTTAATAATTTCTAGGTGTAAAATTTCATAATATGTGACGTCACACTAGGGGGGAGTCAGGGTAGTATGACGTAATTTTGGATGGCCCCTTATTGTTACAAGTATAACGAATCCATATAATAATACTAGTGGATACCCGGCGTACTACGTTAAAAAATGATGTATGGAAAAAGTCGATAGTCGAAAATGCGCCTAATGCATTGTTTGTGGTCCCAAACCATCTTCGCATTATTGCCTTTCAAATGAAACATTTTGGGGCATATCGGTTGTACTGTTTCAAAGTCTATAAAGGACATCCGTACAATTTTTTTTTGTGTTTTATATATATATACTAGCTGACTCGGCAAACGTTGTTCTGCCAAAACTTTAGGGGATTTTTGGACCACCCTTAACATTTAGGGGGATGAAAAATAGATGTTGTCCGATTTTCCACCTTAGCCGATATGCACGCTAAGATTCACGAAAATCGGTCGAGCCGTTTCGGAGGAGTTCAACTTCTAACACCGTGACACGAGAATTTTATATAAAAGATATAATTATATAGATATGTAATATGAATAAGTACGTTAAAGGTTTGTACCCCTTGTTAAGATGCCCACAGTCTGAGTTTTAGTATAATTAAAGTTTACATGGAGAAGAAGTGCTGAAAACATTGAAGTATAATGTTATACAACAGACATCTCGAACAAAATGTGTGTCCCGCCGGGAGGTTCTATTTTCAAAATTGAGCCCCCGTTCTCCTTTCAAAATCGAACAAATCCATTGAAAGTTGAAGCCGATCGGCGCCAATTCATTGGGACATTCATTGTGTTCGCGGTATCGGTTTTATATGCTCGTAATAATATTCAATGGTTGAAAAGCATATAATTATACAATACTGTAATATGTGTATGAACTATTATGTGTGTGTAATAGGTTATACATTTATATTAAAGAAAAACCGGGCAAGTGCGTGTCAGGTCACGCGCAATGTAGGGTTCCGAAGTAGTAAGTTTATCGACATTACTCATTAACTCCATAAGCTAACATTGCCGTGATAGTTTTTCTTATAAAATTATCACATAACCTATTTTTGAGATTTTTTTCACTTGTCTAGCCCCAACCGTTTAGCCAGCAGGGGGGATAATAGACTCCAACCAAAATTAGCACTTTAAACCCAAATATTTCGCAAACGGAACCCAAATTCCAAAAATAGTCTTAGAAGACCCATAATATTTTTGGAAGATCTTTTCAACGATACCCCATACTATAGAGGAGGGGAAGTACCTACCCTGAAAAAATATGGAAATAAATAAATAATATGGACATATATCCATGCCAAATTACAGCTTTCTAGCACTAAGGGTCTCGGCGCTTTGCTTCGGACAGACGGACAGATGGACAAACGGACGGACGGACATGACGAAACTATAATGGGTCCGATTTTACTTCGGAACCCTAAAAAGATCACTTAAAAATGTTTACCTATTTCTTAACACGATAACACGTCTTTGTATAAAGACTTTACACTGTCGCACAGTGTAACAGCCATACTGTAAAATTATACAAATATTTTTATATATAAGTTTGGGTTTTATGGCGCCGATCGTTAAAAGTTTAACAATCTGAATTTATAGCGTTATTAAAGAGTTTCGTTGCGAAACTACTGTTTTAACTTGAGATGAGATAAAAAGATTACCGTGAAGATTGATGACAAAAATTTCTTAATACTATATTTTAAATTTTCTAATAAAATTTAGAGCTCAGTTTATAAAATAACCAGAGATAGCCTTTTGTTCTAAAATTATTATTTTCTGAAAGGAACTTACGTCACTTCTGTTCTGATAATGGTATCCATAAGTAATCGAAGGTACTATTATTACTTCTAGTACTTAGTAATATTACTTATAGTAGGTTGTAATACTCCAATATTCATAGTGGTCCTCATTCAAACACTATTTCTTGTATGTCCGATTTAGATTATTGTTTTAAACATAGATAAATCTTACTTTAACATCAAATGTGTTGTTTAGAATGTATTGTATCCACTTAAATCAAAGCACCTATCTACGTTGGTTGTTTTGCCATAGCTTGCCAAGTAGATACTTATACTCGTATGTATGTGGTTTGCAGAGAACTTTCAAAATATTTATTTTTCGATATTGGACGATGAATATTTATTGTATTTTTCTCAGACACTATTGTCATTTTGGCGCCAACTGTTACTCATTGTCTCAACAATTTATGATGTCAAACAGGGCATTTCTATAAAATAGTAAAATATTTTTTTTGTTTTGTTCCAGATACTATATCCTGCCTCCGAACCATCAAAGACTACGCAGAAAATAATTAACCGCTTTTCTACCATTTTAAAAACCTCAACTCGACCTCAAATTGTCAATTTAACCGCGAAAACATGTTGCGCACAGATTATTTATAGAACTGTCATTGTGACAGACATAGATTAATATCATCAAAATGGAACAGTGAATTCAGGGTAGTGCTGTGGAGTGTAGTGAATAGTCAATAATGGCTACGCCACCGGAATCGCCAGTGGAGGAACATGCTTATGAATTAGAACCTAGTAGGACTCCGAAACCAATACCAGTTGCCTTAGAAGAATTATGCCGACAGACGAAGTTCTCGAAACAAGAAATCCGAGTCATGTATCGCGGATTTAAAACAGTAAGTTTTTAAATTATATTTTTTATCTGTCTGTTCTTTCTATACTAATATATAAAGAGGAAAGATTTGATTTTTTGTTTGCATTGAATAGGCTCCGAAACTACTGAACCGATTTGAAAAATTCTTTCACTGTTGGGAAGCTACACTATCCCCGAGTAACATAGGCTATATTTTCAAAAAAATTAGGGATCCTTAATAAAACTCCAATAATGTAACCCAAGGTGTAAAAAAATAAGAAAACCGAAGCAAAGCGAGGGCGGTTACTCGTTTTTAATATTTGTACAAAGAAAACACTCCGGTGCCACAGGCAAGATTATGATGTAAAGTGCATTTTGATCTGGTGTAGAGTATTTGCCAAATCTCTGTCGATACAAAATTGTTTAAAATTTGTGAGTTATGCTGTGTATTTAATACTTTGACTTAGATTTAGTTTTGTAATTTGAAATACGTATAACGTAATACGTATCTAATAATATTAAGTAATATATTACTTAATATTTTCATATTCAATTTCAATTTTTAATATTTTCATATCAATTTTTAATATTTTCATATCAATTTTTAATATTTTCGTTTATTTAAAGCTTTTTTCATAGTCTTTAAATTGGCCAACTAATGACATTCAAAATCAAATGCAATTGCAAGGTGGTAATTACCTCCAGTCGTCAGATCAGATCTGATATTTTTTTCTATTTCCAATTAGATCCAATTCAGATTTCTTATGGAAACAGTGGTTTTCATGACGTATCTAGGGAGGCTGCAATCAAAAGCGCTATAGGGAGAGTTTTATAGACTAAAATTGACTAGATCTTACCACAGAGTAGGTACTTTTAACTTTTATTCATAGCAAGATTAAGTGATCAAGGAATGCGACTCAGTTTATTAAAAATTAAAACATAACGTGTTTAATTTCTTCTTTCTTCTCCATTTGGAGAACCTTTACTTCTGTTGGTAACTTTGGTCGATATACGTCTTTGAAAATCAGCTTCAATTAATTTGTATAAGTAATAAATTAAGTAGTATAAATGCTGCAAGTGCAAGTTTTAGGTTTCCTGTAAGTAACTGAGTTACCGAGTAATTTCCATTAATATCTTTTAACTAACTCTTATGCAAAATTGGACAAAAGCCCGAGAGCAATGTAATTAATATTTTATTATATGTATGTATACAGTCTAAACAGCCCTTAGGTACCCTTATAACTCTTAGGGCTTGTTTCACCATCTTCAAGTAGAGTCCTGAATAAGCTATTCGCCGGTTAAAGTGACGTTAAAGTGTCATTTTACATACACGATATGTCAACTTACCAACGAATAGCTTACTTCGGACTTACCTACTTGAAGATGGTGAAACAAGCCCTTATAGAAGCAGCGTGTTAGTTAATTTAATGGATGTACAGCTTGGTTTATTCATTAAGTTACTTATGCACTTAACTATAAAGTAACAATTTATATTTGACATTCGTTTATCAGAGTAACTATAATCTAGGTCAGTTACAGAGAGAAGAAAGATATTGCAGTTAATTTATGGAGAATGAACATCGCAATTACTTTGTGTTGAGCAATATTATGTAACACCATTTTATAAATTTTACGACTTTGCTATGGTTAACTCCTGAAATCGTCTTATAGCGTCGCCACCGGTGGGGAATTATAGTTTTCTTTCCTATTCCTTAATCTAAACCCCAAATTTCTATCTAAATCCTAAACCAAAACCCCATCAACCAAACATACAAACCCCAGTGGGGATTTCAAGGAAAAAAATGGTTGTCTGTAAAGTCGGTTTACGGACGGTAGTTTAACGTGACAACGTCATGACAAAGCTCCGCTCCGCTCCGCTCCACTCAACTACGATCGCCTATGGCTCGCCTACGGCATTGGCTACGATACGCCGATCGTAGCCGATCGTGCCTCTCTCTCGCTTTTGCCGCTCTCTCGCTCGCGGAACGCTACATTTTTTCGTGCTACAGTTCATCGTTTTAATAGACGTTATCACGTCAAAAGTAGTTCATAATCCCCACCAACTAAATAAGACGTTACAAACCTCATTACAATTTGCCATCAACATTTTTCTATGTTATATGATTCGGCGGTGTGGTCGTGTTGAGCAACATTTAACAAAATGGCAACAAGTGGTCACAAAAGTTATACTTACCCCCTTATTCATACAAACAAGCAAAGGTATAGAATGCTTCTAAAATGTTTGGTTTCTTTCGTTCTTATGAAAAACTGTTAAGATAAACATAAATTATTATAACAATGCAATAGCTAATAAGCGTATGAAAAGGGTGAGGCCAAACGAGTGTATTTTTAGGGTTCCGTAGCCATATGGCAAAAAACGGAACCCTTATAGATTCGTCATGTCTGTCTGTCTGTCCGTCCGTATGTCACAGCCACTTTTTTCCGAAAGTATAAGAACTATACTGTTGAAACTTGGTAAGTAGATGTATTCTGTGAACCGCATTAAGATTTTCACATAAAAATAGAAAAGAAACAACAAATTTTGGGGGCTCCCCATATTTAGAACTGAAACTTAAAAATTTTTTTTCATCAAACCCATACGTGTGGGGTATCTATGGATAGGTCTAAAAAAATGATATTGAGGTTTCTAATAGCATATTTTTCTAAACTGAATAGTTTGCGCGATAGACACTTCCAAAGTGGTAAAATATGTCCCCCCCCCTGTAACTTCTAAAACAAGAGAATGATAAAACTAAAAAAAATATATGATGTACTTTACCTTGCAAACTTCCACTTAAAATTGGTTTGAACGAGATCTAGTATGCAGTTTTTTTAATACTACGTCATAAATCGTAAACCGCAATTTACCTCGATCAAAGTTACAAGTTTACAACGAACTACAAGAACTTTTATATTATGTTACTTGCTGCTACGGAACCCTTCATGGACGAGTTCGACTCGCACTTGGCCGCTTTTTTTTTGAGCTGTGAGTCGCATAAAATGGCTCAGCTTTATTCAGTTTCATACTAAAGTCCCTGTTTGTAACACACGATGACGCAAAATGAGTTGGGACTTTAGAATGAAACCGACTCATTTTACACTCGACGACTCACAGCTCAAAAACGCTCGATTTGCTTCAATTAGAATGATATTAAGGCGCGTAATGTTGCTCAACAAAAAATGGATGTGGTGTGGATTCCATTCTAATATTGACTGCAAACTGCAATATCGTCTCTTGTATTCATAATTTAACAATTTTACCTTCTTGCTCAAAACATGGGCCAAAAAAGTGCATACTTTGTTTTGGGACCGGTTTACTTTGTTGCTTGTAATAAATTATTTCCTGGGCGTGCAGCGCTCTCTTTGACAGTGAAAATGGCGCGAAAATGCGGAAGTAATTCGCGGATAACGAGAATTTCAGTTTTATTGTTTGCGAACTGTTGTTACCCAGTGTAATAGATGCGGCGGTATGGAATACTAAGTTAGTAGCATTATGCATTTTTATTTTTGTTAATTTATTTATCTGTTGTGAGCATTGAAGTATAATGTCATAGAACTGATATCTCGAACAAAATGTGTGTCCCGCCGGGAGGTTCCATTTTGAAAATTGAGCCCCCTTCTCCTTTCAAAATCGAACGAATCCATTGAAAATTGAAGCCGATCGGTCGGATCAATTCATTAGAACATACATTGTGTTCGCGGTGTCAGTTCTATATGCTAGTAATAATACGTTACTTCAATGGTTGTGAGAGGGTTTTCAACCATCACAGACTGTTGAAATCAAATGAAAGTTGTTCTTAGTTTGTTTTCCAAATAATTTTCGATAGTAAATTACGAAATAGTTTCACCAAATCTGATCGAGTTCCGGAAGAAGCAGCGGCATAAAACTACCGAGGAGTTCTGAGGTGATGGCTAGACAAACAGACTTCACAAAAGATAATAATACTAGTAATAATATGAATGATTTTTGATATTGAAAATATAATCCTTAAATGAAACCTTACCACTTCCATTCCTTACAACAACCAACTTAATATGCCGGCAAGGAATTGTGGTCAGCATTCTAAGCCGCCCCAATACAGCTGAAAGTTAGTCTGTGTAAGTAAAAGAATTTCCTTCATTGAAGTAACTACAACATAACTTTAAAATGTATAAAAAATGTTTTCTACGCTTAAAACCGTAGCATAAAACCCCACCGGAAGTTCTTACTGAACGGAAACACTCAACTACGTCACTCGTGAACTATTACAAAGGTTTTGCGGCACAGCCTCGGAGACAGATCCGGTCATGATAAAATCCACTGTCATATTAGGTCACGAAGCGCTCATATCTATACATCTATACAAATAAATAAAATTGGAGTGTCTGTTTGTAATGTTAAAATAACCGCTTTTTACTAAGTGCATTTGGATGTATACACGGTGCATATACCAAAACAACATTTTTTACAATTTTTAATTGTCTGTGTGTCTATCTGTCTGTCTGTTTGTTTCGGCTAATCTCTGAAATAGCTGGACCGATTTTGACGGGACTTTCACTGGCAGACAGCTGATGTAACAAGGAGTAACTTAGGCTACTATTATTTTAGAAAAATAATAACAGCATGTTGCAGAACAACGTCTGCCGGGTCAGCTAGTCATAAAAATTAAAAAACCCCGACAGTTATTTACACTAAAAACATAGCTAAGGATCATCTTGTTCACGTCAGCTCTAAATAAAACACATCATAATCGCGCGGTCCATTCGTTTAGGGACCATTCGACAATTAGGGACAATTACGTCACACAAATTTCATGACTTTTTGACTCCTCCCCCCGTCCTTGTCACAGCTGGTCACATTTGTGAGACCTCCCCCCACCTAGTGTGACGTCACATATGAAATTTTACATCTAGAAATTATTAAATAAAAACAGCAGTTCCGAAATAAGTTTTATTTCCATTAATTGTTTTTTAATATTTACCTATACATACCAATTATTCGATTTTGAAATGTGACGTCACGAAATTTAGGACCCCCTCCCACCCCTTGTCAGACAATGTCACACTACATCGACCCCTCCCCCCCCCCCTAACGTGTGACGTAATTTATGGATGGCCCCTTAGGAGCTACGATGCCACAGATAGACAGATACAAAGACAAATAAAAATGATAACACCTCTCTTCTCATTACATTAAAACCGGCCAATTGCGTGTCAGGCCACGTTCAAAATAGGGTAGTAGTTGTAAGTTTATCGACTATTATTCATTAACTATTTAAGCTAACATATCTGTTATGGTCCTTTCTTAAAGTCTTTCCTTTTAAATTCATCATTATAATATGCTACTGCCGTGAATTTTTCACATCTCCAACGACCTTTTAGCTGGTGAAGGGGGGACACTTAACTAGAACCAAAATTAGCACTTTATAGCCAATGATATTTAAAAAAATACAATAATAACTCTTTTTACATTGTTTATAGGTGAATATTTCGCAAACGGACCCCTGAATCGTAAAATAGTTTTTGCAGATGGATAGGTTTTAGAAACTGACCGCTGTGAAATGAACAAGTTCAAAGTTTATACTTTTTCATCTTATGTGTATAAAAAAAGTAAAAAAATAAATACCTAAACTAAAGTTAAAAATAATATACAGGTTTGAATTCACCTAGTTAAAAGTTAGTACCCAGATACCACTTCTGATGATTTTCAGTTTCACCTAGTTAAAAATGTTCACGCAACGCGATCCCATCTGATGATCTCGGTTTAACTCGCACTGCGTGGTTCAGTTTAATTAATTAGAAGTAGCACGTAGTTAACGAGCAGTCGGTGTCACACTTATTGACACTTCACGCAGTAATTATACACTGTTCATGTTTTTTTTTTGTACATTTGCTTAGGTTATATTTTTCTACTTCTCTTTACTTCTCTTATCTTCTTTCTTGGTCGGAAACGCGCCGTTAATCCCTTTGGTGTTACTGATTTCCATGGATGGTGATGACGTAGAAAAGGCGTAAAAACTTTTAAATAAATAATTTAACAGTTTACACACTCATAACCCCACACTAAGATTCCCTGTGTCGTGGGTGCCATAGACAATAATACACACAGAACAGAATTCAAATTCCTGCCTCGCTAGGAATTGAACTCAGAACCCTCTGAACGGGCTGATGGTAATCAAAAGCCACGCGTCGTCTAAAGGTTTGTTGTAATCTCATTGTAAATACAGAAAAATACAATCCACAATGTTAGCCAACTCGTTCAATATGTCGTGGTTGCGACTTCAAAACCTCTTATGTGTAAAAAATCTGCTTTTTGAGGGAATCGATAAAAATCGATTTAAAAATTTTGTTTAGCAAGCACATAGGTGATTTTGAATTTGGTGAATAAATTACGATGGAAACGTCGTACACAAATGAGTTTTTGAATTCGATAGTTATAAAATCATTTGACGTAAAAAAGTGATTTTGCCAAAAGTGGCTCAACACATAACAGGTTTTGAAGTCGCAACGACGATGTTCAAACAGGGTAGAGCCTGTATAATATTATATATTACATATCTGTTTGTTCACGAGTTCAAATGTATGTTTTCATCTGCACGCTAACAATATTGAACGCTCATGTGAGGATTGTAAGGTTCGCGAGAATTGTGTTTCTAACAACTGTATTGGGGATTACAACGTTGTAGATTTATTAATCTGTATTTGGAGTTGATGCTCTGTGGTAAAACTCTGCTTTATGTATAGTGCATTTTAACTTAAGTGTTTTTAAAATTTTAAACCCCCTTATACGAAGATAATTTTTTGCCGTATTGGGGCGGCTTAGAATATTAACTTAAGGGGATTGCCTTGCCCGATGACCTTGGAGATTTGGTCCCTCTACTAGTATTTTTTAACTAAGCGCCATCTACCGACCAACGACTATACTACAATAAAACGAACTGAAGATAAAGCAAGAAAACATGTGGCACAGAGTTTTCATCGTTTTTGCCTATTTATATTCGCTCTCTGAGAGATCTTCGAATACATTTTGTTCCTATAGTTTTTGTAGTCTTGTACGAGTACCTGCCTACATGATAATAATTTATTTATTTTGAACTACACTATGCATTATGCCTGCTGATATATTATGTAGCTTTCATTCTACTAATTGATACATTCTGAAGTCTGATGATGACCAGGTAAGTACTGATCAGTTTTCAGTAACGGGAATAGTTAGGATGACCTAGCTTTCAACATTTATCTAATTGAGCATGGGTGCTACTACATGAAACATTCTGAAGGTCTGATGATGACCAGGTAAGTGCTTATAAGTTCTCAGTAACGGAAGTACTTAGGATGACCTAGCTTTCAACATTTAACTAATTGAGCACGGGTGCTACTACATGAAACATTCTAAAGGTCTGATGATGACCAGGTAAGTGCTTATAGGTTCTCAGTAACGGAAGTACTTAGGATGACCTAGCTTTCAACATTTATCTACTTGAGCACGGGTGCTACTACATGAAACATTCTGAAGGTCTGATGATGACCAGGTAAGTGCTTATAGGTTCTCAGTAACGGAAGTACTTAGGATGACCTAGCTTTCAACATTTATCTAATTGAGCACGGGTGCTACTACATGAAACATTCTGAAGGTCTGATGATGACCAGGTAAGTGCTTATAGGTTCTCAGTAACGGAAGTACTTAGGATGACCTAGCTTTCAACATTTATCTAATTGAGCACGGGTGCTACTACATGAAACATTCTGAAGGTCTGATGATGACCAGGTAAGTGCTTATAGGTTCTCAGTAACGGAAGTACTTAGGATGACCTAGCTTTCAACATTTAACTAATTGAGCACGGGTGCTACTACATGAAACATTCTGAAGGTCTGATGATGACCAGGTAAGTGCTTATAGGTTCTCAGTAACGGAAGTACTTAGGATGACCTAGCTTTCAACATTTATCTAATTGAACACGGGTGCTACTACATGAAACATTCTGAAGGTCTGATGATGACCAGGTAAGTGCTTATAGGTTCTCAGTAACGGAAGTACTTAGGATGACCTAGCTTTCAACATTTATCTAATTGAGCACGGGTGCTACTACATGAAACATTCTGAAGGTCTGATGATGACCAGGTAAGTGCTTATAGGTTCTCAGTAACGGAAGTACTTAGGATGACCTAGTTGATGACCTTGTTTTAATGTTGCCATTGAGGGCCATCCATAAATTACGTCACACTAATTTCATGACTTTCTGACCCCTCCCCCTCTCTTTGTCACAGCTGGTCACATTTGTGAGACCTCCGCCCCTAGTGTGACGTCACATATTATGAATTAAGTTCCAAAATACATATACATATGTATATATACCAAATATTCGATTTTGGAATGTGACGTCACAAAATTTAGGATCCCCTCCCACCCTTGTCACACAATGTCACGCTACATCGAAACCCCCTCCCCCCTAACGTGTGACGTAATTTATGGTTGGCCCTTTGTGATTGTTTCTAAATTACAATAATTAATTAATTCTATAGGAAATAAGGAGTAATCAAGGTCTTTGGTCCTGCCGAAGGAGATCAGTGTATTTTAATAAAAATAAAAAAATATATAAAAAAATATAAAAAAAATAGGAAATAAGGTTATGGGGGCATCAAGAAATCTGTAGAGTTTAAATTTTCAAATATCACCATTATATCTAGCAGGTACGCGCGGTAGCGTGTCCAGCCAAGTTCAAGCTAACAGAACTGGCGATCAGTACCGCGTGTAAAATTACACGAACGATTTGGAGCCACTTTTGACCCCCTCATAACTCAAAAAGTATTCGACATAAGTCTGTAAAATTGCTCATTGCTTGAGACTTGCGAAATACATATTTGCTCCAGATTTCATAAACACACCTCAAACGGCTATTAAGATAACGTCCAAAAATCGTCATTTTTATCACTGAATGACCTATAGATCAAAACTCTAAACTAGTTCCAGATGACCTAGAAAGTTAAAATTTGGCTTCCAGATAGGTAGTTGAGTATACAAATACAAATACCAAGGAATAAATCAGAAACTAGCAAATTTTTATAATTTTATTATAATGTGTAATATTATACGAATCATTTCGAGTTACTTTTGACCCGTTCATAATTCGAGACCTATTTCACCTATTCTATTTTAAGTATTCAGTGATGAAATGTCGTAAGTGGTATACTTTCTGAGATATTTGAGTTCAAAACCGTAGGAAAATAAAGCAAAAAACATCGTTTCGGCCGATATTGATAAAACATGTGTCAGTCGATAGTCTATGTGATTACAATCAAAAAGTATTCAGTGATAAAATGTCGTAAGTGATATGGTTTCTGGGATATTTGAGTTCAAAACCGTACAAAAATAAAATATTTGTAATTAATTATCTTTTTATTTCTAGTGTATCTGTAACTGTATCAGTGTTATGCCAGATAAGAAATATTATGAATATTTAGAATAATTACTATATACATATTAAATCACAATTTACATAAACAAAATTAAATAAATACAGTTTTATTCAGATTTACATATAAACATCTTATATATTAAGTAAATACATATTTATAAATACATATATAACATCTGGTTGAAGACCACGGGCGACAACATTCTAATTGCTTCAGGTAGTGCTGCCGGACTTCTTGAAGGAGCTTTTGGTAGTCTATGATTTTTTGATGTCTACAAGCAAGGAGTTCCAGAACAGTATGAACTGTATTGTGAAGGAATTCCCGAAATAAGCAGTGCTATAGGTTTCCTTTAAATAAACAGGAGAAGACAAATTATTCAAAATGGCATAAAATGTTGAGAGAATTCTGAAGTTTCGCCTGTATCGAATGGATAGCCATTTAAGTTAGGAATGGAACTGGGAAATGTGGTCATACTTACGTAAGCCGAAGATATATCTAATACAGTTATTAAGAAGGCGCTCCAATTTATTCAGAAGTTCCTCTGACAAATCTGTACAACACACATCAGCATAATCAAGGTGAGTGATGACCAGAGTGTTTATGGCGTATTTATGGTTAAGTTTTTATGGCGATACAGCAATTGAAGTGTACCGGTCACTTTTTTCCTTACCTCAGTTACGTTATGTATTAAAAAATTAAACAATGCAGCACATACACATATGACATAATATACTTATTTTTCATTATTGACCCAATAAATTCAAAATAAGTAAATGATAATTTTTAATGCATTATTTTTGTACGGTTTTGAACTCAAATATCTCAGGAAGTATATCACTTACAACATTTCATCACTGAATACTTTTTAATCGTAATCATTTAGCCTATCGATTGACATATGTTTCATCAATGTCCGCCGTAACGAAGTTTTTTTGCTTTATATTTCTAGTTTTGAACTCACTTATCTCAGAAATTATATCACTTACAACATTTCATGACTGAATACCTTTTAATCGTAATTATTTAGCCTATCGAATGACATATGATTTATCAATGTCCGCCGAAACAAAGTTTTTTGCTTTATTTTTCTACAGTTTTGAACTCACTTATCTCAGAAAGTATATCACTTACGACATTTCATCACTGAATACTTTTTGATCATAATCATTTAGTCTATCGATTGACACATGTTTCATCACTGGCCGCTGAATCGAGGTTTTTTCAAAATGGCGGACTTGTAGGTGTGCCAATTAGGTTCGATGCCCTTTGGCACATTTATTAAAACCCCTTAGCTTATTTAAAATTTAAAATTTTATAGATGTGGCTAAAACTGTTTTTGATACATTAACGTTTAAAAATCCGCATTTTGGTGACTGAGTCACTGACATAGGATTAAAAACATAACCTACTTCCAGATGGCCTAGAAACTAGATATTTTGCATCAAGGTAGACTATCAGGCGTATCTAAAGGAAAAAATCTAAAAACTGAAAGTTATTGATAATTAGTGAAACAAGTGAATTAGCGGTTCCACTGTGTAGAGTAATTTTACAAATAATAATGGGTATATTCATTATCTATAAACACTAATAATTTCTAGACAAAAAGTAATGATATCTTATCAAAAACATAAATGTAAAATGAAAGCCAAGTTAAAAAAACGATTGAGATCTAAATGGGTTCCAAGTTCTATATAAAAAAGACTAAAATTTTAGTCACAGGGACATACAATTCAAACTTTTAAAGCACCATGGCCGCCTATTTCTTGTACTTTGGAAAAAAGTAAGTTAGATCTATAACTCGTCTTCCAGATATATTTTTTGTTTCTGCTTGTGATTCTTCTTCAATAATCAAATCTTGTAAATCTTCTTCATCTTGTTCAACCTAAAACAAACAAACAATGCAGTGTCAAATTAAATTAGCTAGGGACTAGTATCTAACAAATACCACAGTGTAAGCAAACAGAATAAGTTACCGGCAAAATTTGCTCTGCCCCCTCATCAACTTCCATCCCAGATGTATGTTTCTGTTAACGGCTGCAGTTCCTGATTTTGTAATTCTGAGTTTTGCTGGTTCCTGAACTGCCTGAAACATAATAACTTAAGTGAGCGAAGGTAATGTTTTTGCTGCTACAGTCAGTAATAAGCCATACACAAAAATTCAAATGAGTCCAAACACGATGGTTCTACGTAGTGACGTCACTGAGATCCTTTACCCACCTTCGGAGTCCACCATCAGGTAGGTGACATCGTCAGCCACCAAGGTCTTAATGAGACCTTTCAAATGAGTCCAAACACGATGGTTCTATCTAGTGACGTCACTGAGATCCTTTACCGATTTTCGGAGTCCACCATCAGGTAGGTGAAATCATCAGTCACCAAGGTCTTAATGAGACCTTTCAAATGAGTCCAAACACGATGGTTCTATCTAGTGCCGTCACTGAAATCCTTTACCCACCTTCGGAGTCCACCATCAGGTAAGTGACATCGTCAGCCACCAAGGTCTTAATGAGACCTTTCAAATGAGTCCAAGCACGATGGTTCTATCTAGTGCCGTCACTGAGATCCTTTACCCACCTTCGGAGTCCACCATCAGGTAGGTGACATCGTCAGCCACCAAGGTCTTAATGAGACCTTTCAAATGAGTCCAAACACGATGGTTCTATCTAGTGCCATCACTGAGATCCTTTACCCACCTTCGGAGTCCACCATCAGGTAGGTGACATCGTCAGCCACCAAGGTCTTAATGAGACCTTTAAAATGAGTCCAAACACGATGGTTCTATCTAGTGCCGTCATTGAGATCCTTTACCCACCTTCGGAGTCCACCATCAGGCAAGTGACATTATCTGTCACCAAGGTCTCAATGATACCTTTCAAATGAGTTCAAACACGATGGTTCTACGTAGTGACGTCACTGAGATCCTTTACCAACCTTCGGAGTCCACCATCAGGTAGGTGACATCATCAGTCACCAAGGTCTCCAAAAGCCTTTTCAAATGAGTCCAAACACGATGGTTCTATCTAGTGCCGTCACTGAGATCCTTTACCCACCTTCGGAGTCCACCATCAGGTAGGTGACATCGTCAGCCACCAAGGTCATAATGAGAGCTTTCAAATGAGTCCAAACACGATGGTTCTATCTAGTGCCGTCACTGAGATCCTTTACCCACCTTCGGAGTCCACCATCAGGTAGGTGACATCATCAGTCACCAAGGTCTCAATGATACCTTTCAAATGAGTTCAAACACGATGGTTCTACGTAGTGACGTCACTGAGATCCTTTACCAACCTTCGGAGTCCACCATCAGGTAGGTGACATCATCAGTCACCAAGGTCTCCAAAAGCCTTTTCAAATGAGTCCAAACACGATGGTTCTACGTAATGCCGTCCCTGAGATCCTTTACCCACCTTCGGAGTCCACCATCAGATAGGTGACATCATTAGTCACCAAGGTCTCCATGAGACCTTTCAAATGAATCCAAACACGATGGTTCTACGTAGTGCCGTCACTGAGATCCTTTACCCACCTTCGGAGTCCACCATCAGGTAGGTGAAATCATCAGTCACCAAGGTCTTAATGAGAGCTTTCAAATGAGTCCAAACACGATGGTTCTACGTAGTGCCGTCACTGAGATCCTTTACCCACCTTCGGAGTCCACCATCAGGTAGGTGACATCATTAGTCACCAAGGTCTCCATGAGACCTTTCAAAAATTCAAATGAATCCAAACACGATGGTTATACGTAGTGCCGTCAATGAGATGCTAATACCCACCTTCGGAGTCCATCATCATATTAGGTCTCCATCTGCCGCGGCGCCGTCAAACGAAATTCTCAAGATAGCTAAAACGTTAAAAAAATAAACACACTAGAAATAATGTACTCAATAGGGTAGGTACTTACCAATAGTTTTGGAGAGCTCGGTCACATTTCACTTACATTTATTCATTATATTAGCCACAGTCTATGATAGGGTCAATAAACTAAACGAAATTATAATCTACTTTACATATATTTACAAACTTAATTTTTATTGTTCTTTTACGAAATATTTATATTTGTACTATTTACAATATGACTTCATTCAAAAATTTTTCAAAACGTGAGGTTTTAGTTTTTATTTGGAAAAAATAGCGCGCGTACAATCCACCCGTCACAAGAGTCATCGAGACACTGATGTATCGCGTTCCGAGAGTCCCGAGCACGCGACGCAGGGCTTAGCGGGGGCGCTCCAGCGGGGTACTGGTGAAGTTTTGGGTTTTTATTCATTTTTTCAAAATATTAAAATAATTAAGAAAAAAAAAACCATACAAATTGTGAAACACGTCATTACATATTTTTTAGTACAATATTCATGCCGAACTATTTAACCGTTACAGAGAACATTTACAATTTAGGTTGAAGAAGGACCTATTTAACAAATTTTTTTCCCAATATTTGGGAGAGGTTATTAAAATTTTAAATAATAGAATATCATTGTGATGACCTTCAGTATACCATATATTTTTTATATGGAAATCGCACAAAAGGATTCATCTGCAATCTTCTTCAAACTTACAGTATTTTTGAGATTTGAGCGAGCCAATCCCCTTAAAATATAAATATTATAATAGGTGTTGCGAAAGGCGACTGAATCCGGCCCGCTGGTGGTAGGGCCCCTCGGAGGGATTATACTCGTATTGGTAATATTGATTTTATCGTAATTGCTAATGAATACCATTATTATTATTATTATTATTTCTCCATGGGGTTCGCCTGAATAGCTACCATCCTTGAGCATGAGTCAGCCGCCAAACGACTCGTCGTGTTCCGGCTGCCAGCTTGAGAACCAGTTCTTTTTCTTTTTCATCTCTCTTTCTTGGCCGGCAGCGCATCAGTGATGCCTTTGGTGTTGCTGATGTTCATGGGTGACTATAGCCACCATCAGGTGAATCGTCAGCTCTTTTGCCAGCTATTTCCATAAAAAAATATAACATTATAAAAATAGTTTAATAATGATTACAAATAAACTTTTTGACAAATAATTTATTAAGGACTAACTAGATTGAAAACAGCCGATGCACATTATAGTGCGTTTGAAGCAAATCTTTACGCTTCCCGCCCACGTCCGATAATCGGTGACCGATTTTTTGAAGGAAAAAAATAGAACGTACTGATAGCAATAGTGCAACGCACACGTCCTACAAAAAGTCGGTCAGAAATAATATGGCAGGAAAAATCGGCCCGATTAGTAACTGACAGATGAATGACCACAAAGTACATATGAATGACTTTAAACATGGCGGCATTAGTTCCAATTTTCGCCACTTCACAGTTAAGTTGGTGGCACTGTACAAAGTAAGTTATCCAGAGATAATAGCACAAATTAAAGATTATGTAAAGTCTAAACATACTCTATGAATATTAGCTGAAAAGCATGGAAAATAGAGAGAAGGAATGCCATCTATGTATATGAAAAGTGTCCGTAAAAACAAGTAAAATTACGGGTGGCGCTGCGGACACTAGCGGCACTAGCGCCATTCATTACGGGTGACGCTGCGGATGCACTAGGCATAACTCAGCAAACTTTACTCCGTCTACAACACCTATGTTCATGGTTCATATCGCTATTTGTATCACACTAGCGCCATTCAGAAATGGCCATTATTGGAACCTCTATTTTCTTTAAACAGCTGGACACTTTCAACTTTCCCTTCATATGAGATGACCCTCCTTCTATCTCAATGCTCCATGCTGAAAAGCATCTGAAAACAAGTTAGCCTATAATCTGTGCAACTGTCTATTTTTGGTGCGAACGGTCGTTCACTTCACCTACTAACCTTTAAGATGACCTGAAAGAAATACGCCTATCGCATTCTCACGTGTGGCATTCAAATGGTGCTATTTCTGTCCATGTCATTAGCTAAATACTCCTGAAATAGAAAGCATTCGCGGTTATTTTGCTAAGAATTGATGTCGCTATGTCCGCATGACTTCGTCTTAATGGTTTCCGTTTACGAATCATTAATTTAAAGCCGAATGTAAATGCGTTTGAGTGGCCATTTTTAAGGCTATTTTGTCTTTTTTGGCAAACAAGATAAAGCATTGGTGACGTTGCCAGTCAATTATAGCCCATTGTTGCCATGCAATTATAGCCCGGTCAAATTAGCCCATAAAATAGGTGTAAGGTTACATAAATTCTGGGACGGCCGAAAATTTATTTGTAAGAATATTATTTCATTATAAATCAAATGTGAAAAGTCTCCATCGATCCGCCATTTGGAAAAAAAAAATCATATCACCGAACACACAGATTATAATGTTAATATCACAGGGATATACATATTTTAGCCGTATTGGGTCGGTTTAGAATACTAACGCCCATCCCACGCCGGGTAGGGGCTCGAAAGCCAGTTCTTTCTTTTTCTTCTCTCTTTCTTGGCCGACAACGCATCAGTGATGCCTGATGTCGCTGATGTCCATGGGCGACGATAGCCACTTACCGTTACCATCAAGAGGCTTGTCTGTTTGTTTGCCGACCTTTTTAAACGACTTCAAACAAGGAGGAGGTATTCAATAATCAATTCGACTGTATTTTTTATATTTGTTACCTCAGAACTTTCAACTGGGTAAACCGATTTTGATGATTCTTTTTTAATCGAAAGCTGGTGTTTGTCATGTGGTCCCACTGAAATTTGAGCTAGATCTGACGAGTACTTTTTGAGTTATTTTGAAATCGGATTATCAGATTATCCATAAAAAATACACAGACCAATATCGAACACATATTTAGATGTGTTTACCCTATTCTCAATTTACCTTAATTTCTTCGTTACCTCAGAACGAAACCTTAGAGTGCGATAAGTAACTGGATTACTTGTAAATCTGTCAAGTAAATCCCTCGCAATATGATAATATCTGTCGACTGAGTTTACGCCCCGATTTTGTACAACTTCGTTTATGTAATACTAGCTGACCCGGCGAACTTCGTATTGTCAATAAACTGATGTTTTTTTCTAAAATAAAAGTAGCCTAAGTTACTCCTTGTTACATCAGCTATATGCCAGTGAAAGTCCCGTCAAAATCGGTCCAGCCATTTCAGAGATTAGCCGGAACAAACAGACAGACAGACAGACAAAAATTGTAAAAAATGTTGTTTGGGTATATGTACCGTGTATACATACATCCAAATGCACTTAGTAAAAAGCGGTTATTTTAATATTACAAACAGACACTCCAATTTTATTTATTTGTATTGTATAGAGTATAGATGTATAGATTTTATTGTCTTTAGGCGAGTCGTACAATAAATCCATTTAAGTATTTTTCTGTCTTGAGGAAAAAGCACAAATAAATATCAAAATAACCGAAAATCATTAATAATAATGGTTGGATTTGGGCACAAAGTAAATAAACGGAACAGAGACTCAACTTCTAAAGAACATGCAAAATTATTAAGGGTTGACCAGGAGGATAAACTGACATAAACAAAATGGTTGTATTTCTTATTATGTAGGCAAATAAAAATATTGTATTTACATAAATGACTAATACTCTAAAAATTTTGTTCATATAATTTATGTTTTTCAATAATTTATGTCGTATACCTAAGTGAATGATAAATTCTAAAATCTAATATTATAAAGTTTTTTCAAATAATGTAATGGAAAGCTGTCACAAGGCATATCCAATTTAATTTTTTTTGTATATTTTTTAAAATATCGCTGGCAATATTAATGGAACTCATACTGTAGCAATTCAATAAATGAGATAAAATTGTCCGGAGGTATTATTAAAAAAAACTATACATGCACTTTTATTTTTCACAATGCAACTAAATAAAAATAATAACGCACAATGAAGCACCGTCAACAGCGTTAGCCCTACGCGCAAATTAGTCTTGCCAGATGGCAAGACTCAAATATCTGGACAAAACTTCAAAATGTCGGGATTTGTCGGGACAAAAAAAATTGTATCGGAATTGTCGGGACATTTTGTATTTTGTCGGGACTTGTACCTACTTGTATTTTGTTGGGACTTGTCTGGACATCATGTGAAATGTCGGGACAATCCAGACGAATCCCGACCATCTGGCAACCCTAGCGCCAGTGCTCACGCACAGACGAGCC
Organism: Thymelicus acteon; assembly: GCA_951805285.1. Lineage (NCBI taxonomy): Eukaryota > Metazoa > Arthropoda > Insecta > Lepidoptera > Hesperiidae > Thymelicus > Thymelicus acteon. The sequence continues at coordinate 18,181,938 of OX638214.1, read as the reverse complement.
TCAGGCTTGTAGTAGTTGTTGTATGAAGTTTTGTCTCTGTTCCATTTATTTGCTTAGTGATTGGGGTACGTTAAACTCACGATACGACATAATGCCCAAGGAAATTCACGCACAGTGTTGCCAATGCTACGGCAATTACCGTGTTCTACGGCTTTCAGGCCAAAAAATCACAAAATCTACGGTCTACGGCCCGAACCCTAGGGCCGTAGCAAATTCTACGGCTTTTCGCAAATTCTACGATCTTCCTGTTATTTATTATTTTTGCAGACATTTAACGAATATTAAACCCTTAAAACAGTGTCACTAGGCCTAATGAAGAGTGTTCCTTGTTTTGTGGACATGAAATTCACTGCTGATGACCTTTTTTTTTTTTTTTTAGTCCGAGCGCTGAACCGATGGTATATATTGGCATAATTGGATAGCATAATATATTAGCAGCTGTGGACACGGCCCACAGTTGATCTTTTTCCATACAAACACGGCTTTTTTATCTCATGTACACGGCCTTCCAAAAAATTTCATTGGCAACACTGTTCACGCATTCGAGCGAGCATTCGATCGTGCCCGCACTGCCCGCGATACCCGCGAACTAATGTTTGGTTTACACGTATTAAGTAGTTAAGTAAGTTATCTAAATTTTACCTAAAAAGTTACTTAATTGTCTGTTTACACGTATTGATTTACTTAAAGTTTAGTTATCTACTGAACTACTTAATACGTGTAAACCGGACTTAAGGGCCCCCAGCCTACAGGAGTACCGACTAGCAGCTTAATGACCCTTTCTAAATACTCTAGGATGGATAGATCCCTATAGAAATGCAAACATCGAGTTGTTTCAATTTTGAATATAGTCTGGCCAGAAATTTCTTAGCCAACCCACACACGATATTTTTTTAGTAAGTATACTAAATTGGACATAAAACACTTTTCATCCAAGCATTAAACAGATGGGGGTAAGTCGCTTCTAGATCGGATATTAATAATAATAATAATAACGCTTCACACTCATAGCCCCACACTAGGATTCCCTGTGTCGTGGGTGCCATGGACAACACACTAGACAAGGACATTCACAACCAGACCGAGAACAGAAATTCAAACTCATCATTCAAATTTTCGCCTCGCTGGGAATCGAACCCAGGACCCTCGATGCGGCGATCTGGCATGATAACCATTGCGCCACACTGGTATTATATGGAAATTGTGAACCAATCACCTCAGTTCATAACTTCGAACTATACAGCCTATTACGTTATTATGGATTAGATTTTAGACAAGGTTATAGACAGTTTTGTCGAATTGTGCACCAAATTGTGTACCCATGAACAACACGCGAATTCGCGTGACTAAACAAGGCATGAAATAATAATATTTTATTTGGAAATGAGCGCGGCATAGATGAAATAATGGTTCTAGTAAGGTCGTGTTAAAGTCATATTATGTTCAGATGGAGGCGGCGACCCATTCGGCAATTAAAATAAGTTTATTTAAATGTGACATAATATGTCCTCACATTTATCCGATATAAAATGATTCTAAAAAAATAATCGATTTCAAAATTAGGGATAACTCAAAAACTATTCGACAGATCTCACTCATATTTAAATGAGACCACATACACAAGCACCCGCTTTTGGATATAAAAAGAATCATCAAAATCGGTACACCCAGTAAAAGTTATGAAATAGTTAATAAAAACCTACAATCGAATTGACAACCTCCTCCTTGTTTTGAAGTCGGTTAACATTGATTTAAACAGTTATACCTAATTGGAAAACTGCGCTAACTTGTCATCTATAGTAGGTAGGTAGGTAGTAGGTATATCCCAGTCCCCCCCCCTCCCCCCAGTGAAGTCGAATGTGTTGCAGGTGTAAAAAGCTATGCCCATAATTTCCCTACCCGATTCAATTAGAAACGATGAAATCCGTTGGGAAAGAAGGGTGACCGATATAGCTCAAATATAGCCTGTTGGTAGACGAACAAGGGTGTTATAGCACAGGTACTCATAGCCCTACACTAGGATTCCCTGTGTTGTGGGTGCCATGGACAACACACAAAGACGAGAACAGAGATTCAAACTCATAATTTGAATTTCCGTCTCGCTAGGAATCGAACCCAGGACTTTTGGCACGGCGACGCGATGGTAACCATTGTGCCACATGGGGCGTCAACGCTCATATATGCCTACATAGTTCGAAGGACCGATAACAGATGAGGAAAACATGTCCTCGAATGGGCACCTCGAATGTGTTTATAGACATCTATCTATACAAATAAATAAAATTGGAGTGTCTGTTTGTAATATTAAAATAACCGATATTTAGTAAGTGCATTTGGATGTAACACGGTACATATACCGAAACAACATTTTTTACAATTTTTGTCTGTCTGTCTGTTTGTTCCGACTAATCTTTGAAATGGCTGGACTGATTTTAACGGGACTTTCACTGACAGATAGCTGATGTAACAAGGAGTAACTTAGGCTACTTTTATTTAAGAAAAAAAATAGTTTGTTAGGCGATACGAAGTACGCCGGGTCAGCTAGGAGGTACATGAATATGAGTAACCTCTGGATTCATGTGTTAACTAGTCTTCTGTTAACACACCTACGCCCCAACTCAGAGTCACTAACGATTACTTAAATCAATCATTGAATCACCACACAAATTGTGTACGAAGGCGCGATTCTGAATTGATACCTACTCTACAATAGAATCTCTACAAAATATCTACTCTATGAACTTCCATTTAGCCCGTTTACTAAGTAATTTGATTTTAAATTTTATGGAGAATTGCATTTTGTAGTTAAAATATTAAATTTGAGTTAATTACTTAATTCGTTATTTGGTATGCGTTCGTACTGACCTCGTATTTAAATTTTTACAGCCCAAATCTTGGTGTAGTGGCGAACTCATTAGTGGTTCTCGTAGCGAATATGTAAACTGAAGAGAAATAAGTATTTTAAATTCATTTGACACAAGTTTTCTATGGATATTATAAATACCTATTCGTAATTTTAGGGTTTGGTCATCAAAATGGAACCCTTATAGTTTCGTCATGACGTCTATCCGTCCGTCTGTCCGCATCACAGTTATGTTCGGTTTACACGTATTAAGTAGTTAAGTAGTTAACTAAATTTTAAGTAAATGAATACGTTTAAACGGACAATTTAGTAGTTTGGTAATAAGTAAGTAAGTAGTTTAGTAGACAAGTAATGTAGAAATTTTTCTATTTTCTGTTAAGTAGGTGGGCGGGGCTTACCACTTAACATTTGGACAGGCACTTTTTAGTTAAAATTTAGTAAAATGCTCAAGTAATTAAGTAGAATTGTATGAACTAAAGTGCTTTACTAAATTATTACGTGTGGACGCACACTAAAAATTATTCACTTAAAATTTAGTTAAAATTTAGTTATCTACTTAACTACTTAATTCATGTAAACCGGACTTTAGAGCTAGATAGCTGTAATTTAGCATGGATATAGGTACATGTTTATTAAAACTACAAAGTCGTAGAATAAAATCTTAAAAAAATATTATTTTCAGCGTACCTCCCCTACAGGTAACGTGGGGATGAATTTTTTTATCATAACATAAACATTTTGGTAACCCACATTTTCCGACAATCATATTGACTTACTAGCTTTTGCCCGCAGCTTCGCCCGCGGTAGAGATCGATTTTTTACAAATCTTACTTTACAATTCTTCTTTTACTTAGTTAGATTTAGTTGCCTATGACTTAACTAATTTACATGTATCATATTTTGATAGCGCGATGAATGATAAATGAATTTTACTAACGCCATCTATTAACAACATCCGGAACTAAATATCTAGCAACTAACAAAATATCGATCTTCCCATGGGGATGTTTTACCGCAGTAAAAAGTAGCCTACGTTACTCTCTACCCTCCTCACTGTCTCCATACACAAAAACCATACCATATAACAGCTTCGTTATGACGTGAAAGACGGACAAACAAACAAACACACTTTCACATTTATAATATTAATATGGATATGGATTCATGTAGTAATTTGCTTTCATTTTCACTCTAAAAACTGGTGATTATTACTGCATTTGGCCTTTAATTATTCGAGGACAGTCATGACTAAATGTATTATGATTGATTAAAGTGAACACAATTCTAGACACTCGACACACGAATTATCGTACATACAGCTTTACGACCTTTTCAATAATTACAAGGATTAATTTGAAATGGTAATACATCTTAACTAAGAGTAATCTATTTATAAAAATAAAATTGGAGTGTCCGTTTGTAATATTAAAACAACCGCTTTTTACTAAGTGCATTTGGATGTATACACGGTACATATACCAAAACAACATTTTTCATAATTTTTGTCTGTCTGTCTGTCTGTTTTTTCCGGCTAATCTCTGAAATGACTGGACCGATTTTGACGGGACTTTCACTGGCAGATAGCTGATGTAACAAGGAGTAGCTTAGGCTACTTTTATTTTAGAAAAAAAATAGTTTGTTAGGCGATACGAAGTTCGCCGGGCCAGCTACTATTACTACTACTATAAAGCCCACTAATATTATAAAGATGAGAGATTTGATTGTTTGTTTGCATTGAATAGGCTCCGAAACTACTGAACCGATTTGAAAAATTCTGTCACTGATTGGAAGCTACGCTATCCCCGGGTGACTAGGCTATATTATATTTTCAAAAAAATTACGGATTCTTAATAAAACTCCAATAATGTAACCCAAGGTGTAAAAAATAAGAAAACCGAAGCAAAGCGAATGCGATTACTCGTATAATATAATATTAAAGATATTATTTAACAAAGGACTAAGAACGATAGTCGTCAAGACCTGAATATAAGTTAATGTTTGGCCACAATCCCACCTGATGGTAAGTGGAGATGCAGCCTAACTCACCATGCGCACTAACTTAGTACAAGCCTATTCGCTCTTTCTTGTTCTTATTCGTCATAGGCGGGACACAGGCTATTCCAGTCCTTTGCGGTACTCTCAACAAGACGCGGCAAACCGCGTCGTCCGAGCCGGCTGGGTTGGAAGACTTCAGTCAAAGTTTTCGTATTTAGCCAGCGGACTATGGATTTTATGACTATGAACTATGGACTATGGATATTGAACTATGGGCTATGGTCTTCCACATATTGTAAAAGTCTAACCAAGAACAGTCATGGGGTGCGAAAGAAACATTATAGTCTCTTCCAATATTCGCCTCGAAGTTTTCTGCCCGATTAAATAAAAATCTCCTTAAATAAATCTTCTTATTCCAGGAATGTCCGGAAGGCGTCGTACACGAAGAATCCTTCAAGGACATCTATGCTAAGTTCTTTCCACATGGAAGTAAGTTTATTAATAATTTTTAATCAGTTTTCTAGTTGATTATTGCTTCACCAAGCGAAGTTTTTCTGTAACAAAATTCAAAATCGATTTTCTAAATCATTTGAATGATTTCTTGATCGATATATATGAAAAATTAAAGACGTATTGTCGTTGATTCGTAAGGATTGAAAAACAAATCGAAATAATACAATATCAAAAATATACAATAATTATAATCTCAATTTATCGCAATATTTTTCTTATTTTTTCTGATTTTATCTCTAGTAGTATACTTATTTCTGTATTTCGTTATTTGGGTAATGTTTTAGAGGATATAAGTAAATTGAAAATGCCAAGTGTAAACTGAACTTATACGTTCCGCAATCTGCAAATCTTTAGACTTTACTAGATCGAATAACATCGAAAAACACCAAAAAAACATGATTCTTGTATGGGGACCATCCCTAATTTTTAAATTCATTTGTTTATTTAATTTGTTGGCACAGTGTCGAGCCCTTCTATTGGATAATTGCTTTGTTCATAGCTTTATAAACGTAGGTATTCATGTAGTCATTTTCTTTTTAACTGACTTCAAAAAAGGAGGAGGTATTCAATTCGACTGTATTTTTTACATGTTTGTTACCTCAGAACTTTCGACTGGGTGAACCGATTTTGATGATTCTTTTTTAATCGAAAACTGGTGCTTGTCATGTGGTCACACTTAAATTTGAGCTAGATCTGATGAGTAGTTTTTGAGTTATTTTGAAGTTGGTTATTTTTTTCTTGGTAAAATTCAGATTATTATCAAATCGCTTGAAAGCGATAATATCGCCCATTGTTTCGTATTCCGTGCTCTTTACATGTATTATTTTATGGTGTACCAACAATAAATTAAATAAACGTGTATTTATTTTCAGATTCCGCCCTGTACGCTCACTACGTGTTCAAAGCGTTCGATGTGAACTGCAGTGGCGCCATCAGTTTCAGAGTGAGTCAATGTCGTACTAAATTGTATCTGTCTAGTACGTTATAAGTTATCTAGTAGCCCTGAAGCAACCCTTGCCTTATAGCCTATACAGCCTTTTTAGGGCTCCAAACTAAAATCGGATCAACTACAGTTTAGTCATGTCAGTCCGTCCGTCTGTCCGAAACAAAGCGGCGAGACCCTTAGTGCTAGAAAGCTGTAATTTGTCATGGATATACATATTTATTAAAACTCCAGAATCGTATACCTAATACCTACAGGTAACGTGAGGATGAATTATTTATTCGCTGCTTACCCACCCTATAGTGTGGGGTATCGTTGAAAAGGTCTTTGAAAAATATTATGGGTCTTGTGAGACCATTTTTAGGGTTCCGTAGCCGAATGGCAAAAAACGGAACCCTTATAGATTCGTCATGTCTGTCTGTCTGTCTGTCTGTCTGTCCGTCCGTATGTCACAGCCACTTTTTTCCGAAACTATAAGAGCTATACTATTGAAACTTGGTGAGTAGATGTATTCTGTGAACCGCATTAAGATTTTTACACAAAAATAGAAAAAAAACACTAAATTTCGGGGGTTCCCCATACTTAGAACTGAAACTCAAAAATGTTTTTTTCTTTCAATTTTTTTTCAAACCCATACGTGTGGGGTATCTATGGATAGGTCTTCAAAAATGATATTGAGGTTTCTAATATCATTTTTTTCTAAACTGAATAGTTTGCGCGAGAGACACTTCCAAAGTGGTAAAATGTGTGTCCCCCCCCTGTAACTTCTAAAATAAGAGAATGATAAAACTAAAAAAATATATGATGTACATTACCATGAAAACTTCCAACGAAAATTAGTTTAAATGATATTTAGTAAGTAGTTTTTTTTTAATACGTCATAAATCGTAAACCGCAAAAAACATTGATCAAAGTTACAAGAACTTTTATATTATGTTACTTGCTGCTACGGAACCCTACATGAGCGAGTCCGACTCGCACTTGGCCACTTTTTGGAATTAGGGGTCCATTTGCAAAATATTTGGCTTTAAAGTGCTAATTTTGGTTAGAGTCAAGTGTCCCCCACTGGTAAAACGGTTGGAGTTGGACAAGTGAAGAAATTCTCAAAAATAGGTTATATGAAGAATTTACAAGGAAAACTATCACGGCTATGTTAGCATAAGTAGATCATAGATATGAGTAATAATCGATAAACTCACTACTTCGGAACCCTACACTGCGCGTGGCCTGACATGACATGCACTTGCTCGTTTTTTCGTGAATATGGCTTTCATACACAGAAATAATAAAAAAAAACAACGATGAACAATTGTATTTTATTTCAACCAATCATAGGCCTGATTCACATTGACATTAAGACTCGTAGCAGTCGTAGACCTCGTAGCCCCCCGTAGCCAGCCGTAGCCCCCCGTAGCCACTTTCACGAACAAACTACTGAACAGATTTTCATGATATTCGGCACATAGATAGACCATGATCTAGATTCTAGAAGAATAAGACTAACGCCCCAACTCAGAGTCACTAGGTAACGGTTACTTTAATCGCTCCTTAGTAAAGAATCACCATACAAATTCTGTGCTAAGGAGCGATTAAAGTAACCGTTAGTGACTTTGAGCTGTGGCGATAGGGTACTTATTATTCCGGAAAATGTGGGCAAAGACATCGGCAGTTTTACATATTCCTGTTTATGTATTTATTGCGATTTGCGATACGATTTTTTACTATGAATTGGATGAATTACTTTAGTTAGTTATCAATTGTCAATAGTAGTTTTTTTTATTTCGGTAGGAACTATCTATAAAATAAACATATCTTGGATGAAATATTTGTACTCGGGTCATGGATGTTATTGTGATGTGTTAAATGTGTAGTCTATGCCACCCGCGACACAGGTAAATAACCTACTGCGAGGGAATGAGTGTGTAAGCGTATTTATTATTATCTTTATATTGTAAAAAAAAATCAAATTAGTGCAAGTCAAGATATAAACCCACAGAGCACTTAATGTAAACCCACAAAACTGACAATAATGAAATTCATGTGTTACGAGTGTGTTTCCGCTGCGTTCGTAAAATTTATGATACGGTATAATTTATGTGTCAGCGAACAATGCGCGGATGTAGACATTATTTTTCTTTGTACCGACGATAAATTACGAAACTTGGTCGCGTGGCTGTACCTAATTGAATTGAGTCCGGCCGGCGCGACCGCCATTTTAATCTTGGCGTTATTGCCTAAACTCCTAAAGTGATCGCATTTTAATACGCCGCAAATAAAATTAGAATCTACTTAGTCATTGCATTGATTTATTAAAAAGTAGGTGGGTACCTGGGCGACCTTGTTATACTTGGGTGGAAATTGAGAATACAATTTTTTCAAGTTATGACACGATCGATTTTTTGCCCCCGTTAAACTAAACCCAGCTAATTTTGTAGAAATCTTTAGAGCCGTTTTCGAGAACGCAATTACACTTTAAATACTCCATGCGATTTGCAGCCGAAACAAATGTAAACAAACCATTAAAATCCTTTTATAGGATTTTTCACCAACTGACATGAATTTGTACACCAAATGCGTTTTATTTAGACAAACTACTCATTAAGGTATTTGAGAATTCTTAAATAAATACATATTGATCGATAACAATTACAAATTCCCAGTAATTGTGGAAACAAACAAAATTAAATAACACTGTCATCATTTAACACGTTCGCTGCGTAAGGATATTTAGTGTACTTTTTGCTGGTGCGTCGTGAGGTTATATTGACTCACAGAGGACCTTTTTACAGTGCGGCGTGAGGTCAAATAAGCTCTCATTCAGTTCTGTCTTGATATAGGTTTTTCTCAATGGGGATATGTATTATTTAATATATTTTATTTTGAGGTCAAAGACTAATAACCAAGCAATATATATCTAGCTGCGTTTTTAGCTCGCTTGTTTCGTTTAGCCTCTAAAAGAGAAATAATTTGAGAGGTCAATTTGACCACACAACGCACTGAAGATATCAAAACACTAGTGATGGGAAACACCTCTGTTGTATAGCACTCGACAAATTTTCCCAGAATTTTATTGACAGTTTAATTTTTAACCTTGTAAGTCACATACGTGAAAAATAATAATAATACTAATAAAACTTTATTTCGGACAAAGTCCATATGATGTTAGTAAGTACAAAATTCCTATAAACTACTAGCAGCGAAACACATGTTTGATGGTATAAAAATATGTAAGGATCTATAGAAGATTCCAGATCGATTACAACAGTTGCACACATTCTGAAGTTTTCAAGAACATTCTAGCATTTTTTTAGAACTTTCTAGAACATTCCAGATCGATGACAACAGTTGCACAAATTCTGGAGTTCTAGAACATTCTAAAATTTTTTAGAACTTTCTAGAACATTCCAGATGGATGATAACAGATGCACACATTCTGGAGTTTTCTAGATCATTTCTGAAATTTTTCGAACTTTGTCAAAGTTCTCATGAGTTAGAAAAGGACAGAGATATGTTTTTTCACATTTTCGCCACCCCCAACCACCCTCTTCCACCCACAGCCACCAAACTCTCTTACTTTCATCAGGAGACCAAGTTGCACACATTCTGGAGTTTTAGTACATTCTAAAATTTTTTTGAAGATTCTAGAACATTCCAGATCGTGACAACAGATGCACACATTCTGGAGTTTTCTATATCATTTCAGAAACTTTTCGAACTTTCTAAAAGTTCTCATGAGTTAGAAAAGGACAGATATATGTTTTTCACATGGGTTAGAAAAGGACAGATATATGATTTTTCACATTTTCGCCCCCCACAACCACCCCCTTCCACCCCCCGTCACCAAACTCTCTTACTTTCACCAGGAGACCAAGGGGTATCTACCACCCCAACGGGGAGTCGATTGGAATTGGTGGTGATAGAGAAAACCGTGTCTTCACGTACTAACATTAGCATTTTTTAATATAATTAGATTGTTAGTAACATAAAAAAGCGGCCAAGTGCGAGTCGGACTCGCCCATGAAGGGTTCCGTAGCAGCAAGTAACATAATATAAAAGTTTTTGTACTTCGTTGTAACTTTGATCGATGTTTTTTGTGGTTTACGATTTATGACGTATTAAAAAAAACTACTTACTAGATCTTGTTCAAATTAATTTTCTTTGGAAGTTTGCATGGTAATGTACATCATATATTTTTTTTTAGTTTTATCATTCTCTTATTTTAGAAGTTACAGGGGGGGGACACACATTTTACCACTTTGGAAGTGTCTCTCGCGCAAACTATTCAGTTTAGAAAAAAATGATATTAGAAACCTCAATATCATTTTTGAAGACCTATCCATAGGACCCACCCATACACGTATGGGTTTGATGAAAAAAAAAATTTTTGAGTTTCAGTTCTATGTATGGGGAATCCCAAAATTTATTGTTTTTTTTTTCTATTTTTGTGTAAAAATCTTAACGTGGTTTACAGAATACATCTACTTACCAAGTTTCAACAGTATAGTTTATCATATCATATCTATCATATGGCATATCTTACACTTGACGACAGCACCACACGACTTTACTAATATAATATTATATAATATTACTTTACTAATATAACTTACTTAATATTCAAATTAAAAGTTGCAAAACATATATTTCGTACACGCGAAAAATGGCTCAAAGCGACGTCTTCCTTATCGATCGCGTGGCACAACACTAAGCGCGCGAAATGGCCCTAGCGCAACGTTCAGTGCGGGTGTGAGGTGCGCGGAGCGCTAGGTCATATTGACCTCACACCGCACTAGAGTGAAACAATTTTCTTTAAGTGCGGGTGAGGTCATATTGTCTCACGAGTGTTTGAAAATATAGGATTGTTCACGTTAAAGCGGCAATTGAAATGGTATATAAAACTTTTTCCTACGATAGAAATACACAAAGTTAAGCCTTCCGCACCAGGGGAAAGAACGCTGTTTTGCTCGCCGCACCACATGAAAGTTCGCTGTGAGTCAATATGACCTCACAACGCAGTGAACGTGTTAAACACTTTGCAATGAGAATCTTATTTCCAAGAAGCGATTTGAAATTTTTAACATATTGTACTATTTTATTTAAGTATTTTATATAATTACCTAGCTGACCCGGCGACGAAGTTACCTAACAAACTATTTTTTTCTAAAATAAAAGTATCTTAAATTACTCCTTGTTACATCAGCTATTTGCCAGTGAAAGTCCCGTCAAAATCGGTCCAGCCATTTCAGAGATTAGCCGGAACAAACAGACAGATAGGTAAAAATTGTGAAAAAAATTGTTTTGGTATTATGTACCGTGTATACATCCAAATGTACTTAGTAAAAAGCGGTTATTTTAATATTACAAATAGACAATCCAATTTTATTTATTTGTATAGATTAGGTATTAGGTATCTATAAAAAGTCTCTGTATACCTAAATCCGGTTTACACGTATTAAGTAGTTAAGTAGTATAACTAAATTTTATCTAAATTTTATGTAATTTAATACGTGTAAACAGACAATTAGTAACTTTTTAGTGCAAATTTAGTTATCTACTTAATTACTTAATACGTGTAAACCACGGACGTAAAAAAAAGACGGACGTAATCCCAATAACAAATTCAGTGAAGCACCCATAGTAATACCAACTCTGTATTCGTACAAGTACACACACCCACACATTGACACCATCCTGATATGACATTGACACCATCGCGAATCAAAAATTACAAAATTACGCACACATGGTAAGCGAGCTGTCAGCTGTCAGCTTCACTCTCGATTAGACAAGGTTACGTCCGGTTTTTTTTAGGTCTGTGGTGTAAACCGACCATTAGGTACGTTAAAATTTCTTCATAAACTATAAGTTATTATAACTTAAAGTTGGCGCCATCCACCACAGGTAACGAATAGCCTCGGCCGAGCCTGGTACAGGTCCAAGTTTGTGCGCTATATTAGTTTTTCTTTTAATCGAGTACTTTTGACTGTAGGGTTACTAAGATAATGTTTTTTCTTGAGACATTTCCGCGTTCTATTATTTTTAGCTTAATAATAGAGCTTTTCATGGTTTTAAAGATTAATTTACTGTGTACATTGTATTTAGGTGCGTTTATTAATAAAATAATTTAATTATATTGAATTTTAATTTTAAAATTAAGTTGCGAATCCAAGCCCATATTGTAGGAAACCATAGTTCAACAAACTAGTAGTCTACCAATGGTAGTCATAAAAATAATATGTATAGTAAAATTTAATTTTCTCACAATAATTGAAACATAATTTGACAGATAAGTATTTGTACTCGGGTCATGGGTGTGATTGTGATGTGTTATATGTGTAATCCATGCCACTCGCGACAAGTAATAACCTACTTCGGGGGTATGAGTGTGTTAGCGTTTATAATTACCAGCGTAAAGCTGCAAACATACTATAAGCCGCGTCCGATGGGACGCGGCTGACAGCCGCGACTGATAATGTGCACATGACAAAAACATCCAGCGTGCCAGATAGCTCTCGGACGTCCGAACTCCTCAAGGTGCCTCAAGGTCACGTCCGCGACTTACCTCCGATAGTTTGCACAGCTCAGTGTACATTCAATATCTAGATACCTATTACGTCACATCCTTCAGCCGCGTCCGGTCGGACGCGTCCGACAGTTTGTTTTCAGCTTAATAAGTCTCAATGAATCGGCTGCAACCGGTGTCAATTCTCAACGAATTTGTTCGATTTTGAAAAAAGAACGGGGGCTCGAGTTTGAAAATAGAACGATACTTTAGTACTTAATATATTTCAATGCTAATAATTGGATAAATTGGACTAATTTTTGTCCTACAAAAAATCGTGAATCGTGGAGGCTCTAACTTCGCTATCACTTCTCGAAAACTTTAACTAAGTTAATACCGCTGCATTGTGCCAAATTTTAGACTATGATAAGTTAAAGGAATGGTTTCTATTGAAGTAAAATTTTAAAATAATGTTATTTTTATTGTTCTGATTAATATGCACAAAAATGATATAATTTTTATTTTAAGTTAATTGTTGGTATATCAAAATTAAACGTTTGTCGTTAGGTCAAACCACAGCGTTATTTAATAAAATGGTTACATTAAGTAAAATGTCTATGTTACATTATTTTTAGTCCCTAGGGTTTTTTTATACTTTAAAAAAAAATTAAGCGTTTTGGCTTTTCTCTTCCTTCCACGGACCTTAACTTAGGTCCGTGCTTCCTTCATAGCCAGCAACGCATTGGTGATGCCTTTGGTGTCAACTATGTCTATGGACAACACTGACCACTTACCATTAATTCGTCTGTCCGTTTGTCGGCTATTACAATGAAATAATTTTTACATTTCCAACTTTTATTACAAAACTTTTCCGTTTGAAACAATTTTGAACAGTTGAAAATTTCCCGACTAATATCAGGCGTGTCTTTGTAATAGCATAATTGGATGAGTTTCAACCGCCATTGAATTAATTGTCTGGAGTTGACGAGTCTTTTCAAATAAAAAGTATAATATAGCGGCTGGTCTTTTCATATTATTGTTTGCTTTAAAAAATATATGAAAACTTTCTTTAAGCTTGGTTTAGTTTCGCATTGTAGCATTATGAGAGTTGGCAGGTTTTAAATTGCTTTAAAGCTTAAAACAGATAAAAGAATTTTAGCGATCTTTCTTTGTAAGTGAATTTCTTTGACTCGTAAGCTCGTGACACGGTAAAAATTAACTCTGTTCTATTTTGCTAAACGTGCATTTGTAGAATTTCAAAAAATGTTATACACATTGAAGCCTACCGGCTACAAATATAAAGTTACTCTGAAAAAAATATTTTGCCGTTTCTTCTCCTCTTCAATAAAGCATCTTTCTAAACGGCGGTATAATAATTAATTTCCGTTGTCAATAATTTATCTATCAATAATCTCTGGATAAGTAAGTAAGTAATGTAATAACAACACGATAATGCTGTGACTTTTTGTTAATTACTACGCAATTGACTTCAGCGGGCCTATTATGAACTTTTATAAAACCATTCTTGTTCCAGGCAATTCATTTATCGGGCTTGGAACGACGTATGATTGGCTAAAAAGTGTCACGTGACCGCTTTGGTAATACGAATTTGACGTTTACACTGGAACATGCCTGGAATTAAGAGTTCATAATAGACCCGCAGGATAATGTGTAGATAGAATACGATGATCTATATTCTATTCTATATAATTATATAAAATTGAAAAGCGACACACCGCTGATTAAACAAAAAATCTCAGAAACTGCTGAACCGATTAAGATGAAATTTGGTAGGTAGATAGTTCCTGCTAAGGAGACGTCCACTAAGAACGGATTTTTGAAAATTCATCCCCTAAGGGGTACAAATAAGGGTTAGAAGTCACTTTCATACAAACCAACTTCGTCAGTTTTAGAGTTATAAATATGAAATTTTTTATGATAGTTTATAGTAATAAACAAAAGTTAACTTTAACACATTTTTTTGGAAAATCATCCCTTAAAGGGTTAATTTCTTCAATTTAACTTAGTACGCAACTTTGTCATTTTTGAAGTTAAAAACATGAAAATTTATATATTAGTTCAAAATTAGAAACAAAATTTAAGGGTTATGTGTTTTTTTGGAAAATCAACCCCTAAAGGGTCGAATAAGGTTGTTCAAGTTTGTATGGGAACTTCGTCAGTTTTAAAGTTAGAAGGGTGAAAATTTATATATAAGCTTATAGTTAGACACAAAAAATAACTGTATCACTGTTTTCTCGAAATTCATCCCTTAAAAATAGGGGATGGAAGTCTTTTACATATAAATCAGCTTCGTCAGTTTTAGAGTTATAAGTATGATTTTTTTTATGTATATTTATAGTAATAAACAAAAGTTAACTTCAACACATTTTTTTGGAAAATCATCCCTTAAGGGTTAATTTCTTCAATTTAAATTAGTACGCAACTTCGTCTTTTTTGACTTCAACTTCAACGTTAAACATGAAAATTTATGTATTAGTTCAAAATTAGAAACAAAATTTAAGGGTTATGTGTTTTTTGGAAAATCAACCCCTAAAGGGTTGAATAAGGTTGTGCAAGTAGTATGGCAACTTCGTCAGTTTTAAAGTAAGAAGGGTGAAAATTTGTATATAAGTTTATAGTTGGACACAAAAAATAACTGTATCACTGTTTTTTCGAAATTCATCCTCTAAAAATAGGGGTTGGAAGTCTTTTTGGAAAATCATCCCTTAAAGGGTTAATTTCTTAGATGGACTTTAATACGCAATTTCGTCATTTTTGAAGTTAAAAGCATGAAAATTTATATATTAATTCAAGATTAGAAACAAAATTTAAAGGTTATGTGTTTTTTTGGAAAATCAACCCCTAAAAGGTTGAATAAGGTTGTGCAATTAGGTAGTATGGCAACTTCGTCAGTTTTGAAGTAAGAAGGGTGATAATTTGTATTTAAGCTTATACTTAGACACAAAAAATAACTGTACCATAGTTTTGTTCAAATTCATCCCCCAAAAATAGGGGTTGGAAGTCATTGACTGTATTTTATAGAGGAAGAGGGACAGGGTGCGTGAGAGGGAGAGGGAGAGAGAGGGAGAGGGACAGGAAGCGGGAGAGGGAGCGGGACAGAAAGCGGGAGAGGGACCGAGTGCGAGAGAGGAACTGGGAGCGAGAGAGGGACAGGGTGAGGGCCAGGAAGCGGGAGAGGGACCGTGAGCGGGCAAAGGAGAGGGACAGAGAGCGGGAAAGAGAGAAGGAGAGAGAAAGTGAAGGAGAGAGAGAGAGATAAGGAAACAGAGAAGGAGAGAGAGAGTGTGTGAGAGGGAGGGAGGGAGGGGGTTTAAGTGGGAGAGGGAATGGGAGCGGGAGAGTGAGTATAAGTGTCCGGATGGAAAGATATTTATACTGTTCATGTTGACATCGTAAAACCAGTTCATCATTGATCCATTGAGGATCTGGTGGTGTTACTTGGAGACAAGATATGTAACTCCTGGATGGATGGAAATAACGGAACCTTTTTGATTTTTTTTAATAAAACTCAAGAGCCAGTTTTTCTGTACATTAAATATTTTTTCAAAATTTCGTTAGGGGCACTCAAAAAATTTGTTTTTAAAATTATTGTCTGTCTGTCTATCTGTTTGTCTGTCCGGGCATCACATGAAAACCCTTGAACTGATTTCGACGGAAATTAGTTAAGTTGTTCCTTATACATTGGATCACATTTTTAAAAACTTTTTGTCCCGATAAAATTTATAGTTTTCCCCGGAAACAAGATGAAACTTAGTATGGAATATTTTAAAAATATCAATGATTTGCTTTAAATTTGCAACAAACGTTCCTCATTAAATTCATGGAATACATGTTTTCGAGTTTTTAAAATTTTTTCCTGAAAAAGAAAAACTAATTAATGTCAATGTTGTTTATTTTTCATAATCCGTTCCCGGAGAAATGATTTGTGATTGTATCGTAGGTTTCCGTATATAAATTCCTAAATATTAGTACTTCAATATAAATTAACCTGTTTTTAAATTTTCTTCTGCAAGGGGTACAAATATGTTAAGCATAATTTCCGCATGCGAAGCTGCGGGTAACAGCTAGTTTTGAATATGATTATAAACTCTGCAAATGATATTTCCAGAAGCTTTTTGAATTCAAACGGGTACTCACGATTTTAGTTTTTAGTATTTTATACCATGGTTTTACCATGACTATCGATGTAAGTGGGTCGAAATATCGGTATAAAATATTAAAATTTTGAGTGCCTGTTTGCATTAAAAATTTTTAGTTTGCGCGATGTTATAAGTATAAAATCACAATGTTTCCAGGAGCTCCTAGTCACATTATCAACACTTCTCCGAGGGTCGGTGTATGAGAGGCTGCGCTGGGCGTTCAGGTTATATGACGTGGATGGTGACGGCGCCATCACCAGACAGGAGCTGGGAGAGGTGGTAGTGGCCGTCCACGAGCTGCTGGGGAGACGAGCGCCACCTGGATCACCAGCTGCCAGGATCGATGACGCTAAGGCTAATGAGCAGGTAGGGTTTTGTGTAGCCAAATGGTTCTTTGTTAACAGTAAAAAGTAGTAATAATAATAACGCTTACATATCGATTGTAACTATAGTGCGAGTAGTATTGTGAGACTTATAAAACACTAGCTGACCCGGCGAATTTCATATCGCCTAACAAAGAGTTTTTTTTCTAAAATAAAAGTAGCCTAAGTTACTCCTTGTTACATCAGCTATCTGCCAGTGAAAGCGTTAAAATCGGTCCAGTCATTTCAGAGATTAGCCGGAACAAATAGATAGACAGACAGACACAAAAATTGTAAAAAATGATGTTTTGGTATATGTACCGTGTATACATCCAAATGCACTTAGTAAAAAGCGGTTATTTTAATATTACAAACAGACACTCCAATTTTATTTTATTTGTATAGAGTATAGATGTATAGATTACTAACACGCACGACCCATGAAAAAATATTTATCCATCACAGATATTCTGTCACATAAATAGTTGCCCTAATAGCTTTACCTTACATGTCCATTCTTCATTCATTATCCCATTCATTAGCCCATTGTTCTAAATATATTTTATCGGATAAATCAAGATATTTAGTCGAATCTACCCGTGGCATCCGAGGTTCACTTTGTCCGGCCACTGCGTGGTATCGGAAGATTTGTAATTTTTTGGCGCACCTACTTCGTGAATTTACTAAAATCCTTTGGTAAATTCACGAAATTTTTAGCAAAAACCGGAAAAATCCGGTCCTTTAGAAATAACTTTTTAACCGATTTCAAAAAAAGGAGGAGGTTCTCTATTCAACTGTATTTTGATTTTTTTATGTTTGTTACCTCAGAACTTTCGACTGGGTGAACCGATTTTGATGATTGTTTTTTTAAAACGAAAGCTGGTGCTTGTCATGTGGTCCCATTTAAATTTTATTGAGATCTGACAATGGCATGATAATTGCATTAAGTATGTGCACGACAAATGGACAAATAACTCAATATCACGCCAACCGATTTCGTTGATTCTTTTTTTAATCGAAAGATGACTAGTAGTTTTTGAGTAATTTTGAAGTCGGTTATTTTTTGTTAGTAAAATTTAGATTATTCAAAAAACGATCTACTTCAATTTTTTTTAATGGTACTTACCGAGCCTAATCCGTAGACACCCCGCGCGCCCCGATGTGAAGACGGGAACACCGGAAAAAATATACAAGTATATTATTCCTGTCTATCTATGGACACTAGAACCACAATATAGGAATCTAGGGTTGACTTTAGAAACCTGCGGCATCGGTATCTGGGTGATTTTGGCTTTAATCGATAGGCAGTGATGCCCCTAATCATAATCTAGTTGGTTTTTGTGAGGTAATGAGTCGTTTTTTAAAAATCTTAATTTTAATTTTTGAGGTTATTTCCAAAAAATACAACACGAATTATGATACTTATTTATAAAATTTATGTTATTAGGTATATTTTATTGTATTATATATTATAATTATAGTAATTAGGAGTTCATTGGAAAGATTGGTGGTCCGGGGAAGGTGGTCGAGCTACATGAAATTTGGAAATAGGAAATACAAGAAAGGTTACATAATGTAATATATAGATTTTACTGTTTATGTCATACTCTATTAAATTTATTTATTACATTCTAGTTAAATTTTTGAAAATTGGTGACAGAACCGACTTAGTCAACCCCGACCCCACGTGGTACTAGTCTGCCCTACCCCTAGAGTGAATGTAAACCCCGGAGGCGCGGAGGGAGAGCAGCCCTCGCCCGCTGTAACAAACTGCAGGCACCATGTGAGCCGAAGCGGCTGAGGCTGGTCGCCGCAGGCGACCAAGAAGCCGAAGCTGCGTAGGCGAGCATGGAGTGCCTGCAGTTTGTTACGCAAGGGCGGAGGGGCTGCACTTCCCGCAGCGCCGGAGACGTTTGGAAGCCTGTTTGTGTATCAAAAACCCTTAAATTCTCCCTAAAATTGCTTAAACTGTAAGTTTGTAATTATAATGATTTATCATTTTTTTATAAAATTGGTGCGTTTTGTGTGTCTCCCCATACGGAGGTCGTAACTTTATTTCTTCCTCCACCACCTGACATTAATTTAGACTAGTTTAAGACAAATATTCACAGTATTCACAGATTTAACTTCAAAATAAAAATAAAAAAAACTCAAAAACTATGTGTTTCCTCACTTAGCCCCTTTAAGGGGGGGGTCCTTACCCCACCCCCTCCCCTCCCCCCCTAACTCCACCCCCCTCCCGGTGCCACAGGTTTCTAAAGAAATACCGGAATCTATTTCTTTACTGTGCTAGAACTACATTCACTGACTCACAACTACGAGTAAACCAGCTCAAGCGCACGAATGTCTTCATGTCTGTCACAAGCCGGAAAATATACGACTACCCTCTTTACTAGTATGCATGAGATAGTGCATTAACCAATGATATAATGTAAAAAAGAGGTAGATATGTCACTAGCGCACCAACGATGAAGAGCGTAAAAACAGGCAATTGCCCGTTCTGCTCATACACGCTTTGTCAGTACAAGACGATACGCACGCTTTTGTTGTTGTCTGAAGTACTTGACATTCGACATACAGCGTTAAAATGCCTTCGTGTATTATACCAATGTGATTGATGTAGTGAAGCAAAAGATAAAGGCGTGTGTGTTGTAGCTCTTTTCGGAACAGATTTTTTGGTTGATTTATAAGGGTATAACGTATCTATATTTTTAAATATCATTGGTATTAACCTACTGAATATGTAAGAACACTGACAATACACCGCCCTCATTTTCTTCCCATGATATTTCAGGTGGACCGGGTGTTCAGGAAGCTGGATCTGAACCAGGACGGTGTGATCACAATCGAGGAGTTCCTCGAGTCATGTCTGAAGGACGACGTGATCACACGATCGCTGCAGATGTTCGATACAGGGCTATGACATAGCCATCTGCCGCACTCGCGCGATACCAGGTAGCTATCATATAGTTCTTACACTCCATCATTCTTCCACCATGCTCAGGTAATGCCATGGTCATATACTACATACATGATACGTTACAGACGCCCTTGCGCGATGTTTTATGATTAAATCGTGGTTGATGATTGAGAGGAATATCTTTTCAAATAAAGGTTACAAAAATGCAGGCCGTATTGGAGGGATTATATTGGTAATATTGATTTTAATTGTTAATTAATACCAATATTAGTATTATTATTTCTCCATGGGGTTCGCCTGGATAGCTACCACCCTTGAGCATGAGTCAGCCGCCAAACGACTCGTCGTGTTCCGGCTGGGGGCTTGAAAGCCAGTTCTTTCTTTCTTTTTTTCTCTCTTTCTTGGCCGGCAACGCATCATTGATGCCTTTGGTGTTGCTGATGTTCATGGGCGAGATAGCTTACTATCAGGCGGATCGTCAGCTCGTTTGCCGGCTATTTCCATAAAAAAAAACCGAATTGAAACCCTCCTTTTTAGAAGTCGTTTAAAATTTGTGATCTACTAAAAAAAAGTAAAATGAACGTTCCAGGATCGTGGCAAAGCGCGTGACAGTGCACCATCACTCGTGCACGTGCGCGCGCGCTCCCAGCTTCCTCCGCAACGTGGCGGCCGCGTACCGCCTGCGCGCCGCGACCGCCGCGCGCTACCTCGTCACCGTCGAGAACTTCTACAACGGCGTCGTCCGGCCCAAGTTGCGTAGCGTTTTGTTTTTCCACTTCTAATGTTAGACACGGCGAATCGGTTTCACGACGAACCGTTGTACTTGTACCGTGTACATTGGAGGTTCTGTACGTCGTAGCAAATTTAATGTTCATATGTAACTCGCGATGATTCGTCTTTAAAAATGCTCCCGTTGAGCGTAAATTGTAAATTGTAATGTACATTAAAGTTTTACTTTTCTTGTATTATTAAAATTTAGCGCGGATTTTATCCGTTACAGGTCATTAGACCGACGAGTTTTTGGATTTTAATGATTAAATTTTTCGTAAAATTCGCCAGTCTTATTTTTAATATTTACATACAGTCATTGAAGTAGGAAAAATAAAACGCATAAACTTGAAAAAAACCCAAATTGTAAAAATAACTGAAACAAAAATATCACAAATAGTAATCGACACTACATCGTGGATCAGGTGAAGGCCATTTAAAAAATCAATAAAAAAAAACAAATAGTTTCATATAAAAACAATATTATTGTGTATAGTTTTACAACAGACATTATTTTACAATTTAATTGTTCCTATTTTTCCCGGCCGTATTATGGTCACCCCATTGTTCTAGTATAAGAAAACCGATTCGCCACAACTAGAGATGCGATTGTCTTAAAAATTATTCGATAATTATTAGTATCGATTTAGTGATGTTCAAATAACGACTGATATTCTCGCAGAAACGAAACAGGCAGCCCTGGAAACTAGTTGAGCGTAAAAAAAATAATTTTCCTAGCGGTCTGTAGAACAGTTCGCATTTTGAATTAAATGTCGTTGCAGCGCATTCGATGTTCATACGAGCGAGATAGATGCAACAAGCAATAACGTGTGACAAAGACAGCGCATGCCTTTAACAGTGAAATAGCAATAGAAGTTTGATAAAATGGGGGGTTTAGATGGTCAAAGATCTGAACTAGAAGCGACCTTCACCCCTCTGTTTAATGCATGAAGTGTTTTAATCACGGAATATAACTTAATTTAATTATTACTCTTGTTAAAACATGAAAAATTGTTCAGTTACCCGAACGGACAGTTCGATTTATTTTTTTCCATTATTATTAAAAGGCTGGCTGCTCAGTCTTTTGATGACGTATGCAAGTATAAAAAAGAGAATTCAATTGTGATAAAAGGTTTGAAAAGAATGAAGGTTTTATGTATTGAGTTTTTATTATATTACCAACAATTTTTTCCTTACATAAAAGTTTGAATTATTTGAGAAAATCGATTAAAAATTGGACAATCGAACATGAACACCAATAGATAATAATAATGGACAATTAATAGGTCCTGTATTTTCAATTAGAAACAACTATTTGAAATTATAATAAATAAATATAATAAGAGCCTTTAGATATAGTTATTTATACTTAGTAAAATAAAAAGTTTTAACAATGAAAAAAGTTTGAAAAATTTGAGTGAGGAAAAAATAACGTACCTAAGCGTATCAATAAAAAAATAACACCAGAAGTATAATTTTATTACAATAGATCTATACACAGTAATAGACACAGCAGAAAAATACCTAGGAGCATTGAATTATAATTTATTATTACTAGTTAATACGTTATAGTTCAATGCCTACAAGCAGTTATTTTATTATTTCTAAATTAGAAAACTACACAAAGGAAAAATTGAGGTTTTTAATTTACACTCCTCTGAATAAAAAGGAAAAAATACAGATTATAGAAATTGTAATGATTTTAAATGTGCGGCTGTTTTGCGGTTTTTCCCGCGACTGATTTTTGATTACAAAATTGACAGGTAGTTGACAGGCGATTAAAACGCAGCGGAAAAACCGTAACCGCTCATTTACACCGCGAGCGCCCTGTTCAAACGCGCGCGTACGCGCGCGTCTCGCGGATTGTCTCGTGGCTCGCGCGCGCGTGTAAATGGGGTATAATGCGGCCGCAAGCTAACATAACACAAAAAAAAACAATTTATGGTTTAGAAATCGTTCGAAAATTAAATTCATAGAGGTCGCGTGTTGCATAGTTTAGAAAAGGAAGGTACAGGTAAATATAGAAGTGATTTTGTTAATTTATTTTTACCATAATTACTAAAATTAAAATAATTGCATCTTTTAGAATATGAATGACTTATGCACATTTCGGTCGTGAAAAAATACATTGTTAATAAAACATACTGTTGTTAAAATAATAGCCGTTTGAAATTCATAAATTATTTTTAATTAACGTACAAAATTAAGTACGTGGAAGGAATAAAAAAGTGTAACGAATCATTTGCGCTAAAATGCTGATAAATTACTTCTATATTTAACTAGACCTGTACCTGTAAAACTAAATTTAGCTAGAAACTTACGATAGCCATCATAAAAGCAGGTTCCTTAGTAAATAAGTAGTTTGTTGATTAAAGCTAAAACTTAGTACCTACATTATTATTGAATCTACCTAACCAAGGTCCCTATCTAATTTGCGTTAATAAATTTAATAATAGAAGTATTTTATTCAAAATGGATTTCCAATAATATATTATCCAATATTTTCATGGTATATTATTAAAAATGAAATTGTTTTAATCCTTTCTGAATTTATGCCTGTATTTTGAAGAAACGATTAAAAATAAAGCTATAATATATTTTATAAAAAAAAACCGAGAAACTATTAATTTTACTAACAACAGGGTATACAGATTACTTACAAAATACAACAATATCTGTATCAAGCAAACGAATATTATAATGAATTAAAATAAAAAATTTGGATAAGCTTACTAATGACGATATTTTTAGAAAATTATATTTGTTTTTTCTATTTCATTTTGGCGATGTCCCATCGTTTTTGTAAAACGAATATTTCGAAACACGATCAACGCTTTATCCCAAATAAATCTATACAGTGGTCTGACAGACCAATTATTGAAATAAATAGAAAGTTAATTTATAATATTGGCATTATTGTAAAAATAAGATTCTGGAAATAGTCTACTATGCTACTAAAATATGGCGTAGCAAACTTCACACACGTTGAAATCATAATGCGACAATTTAATTTTAATTGTCATCATTCCCAGTAGCAACTGCCATTTTAATACGCGTATTGACTTAATACCATTTGACACCGTTAAGTATAGTAAGATAGATAAAACTTTATTAATATTTTAACTGACAAAACCTCCGTAGGTTTTTTTTGGCATTTTTCCACATTTGTATTTCTCGTGGCCATTATATCCCAAATCAAAATTTCATTGTATGAACTGATTCAAATTGGAGAGTTAAGTCTATGTAACAATCTTTTTTTTCTTGATCTTTGATGATTTTTTTTTATGGAAATAGCCGGCAAACGAGCTGACGATCCACCTGATGGTAAGTGGCTATCGTCGCCCATGGACATCAGCAACACCAAAGGCATCACCG
This sequence comes from Thymelicus acteon, assembly GCA_951805285.1. NCBI lineage: Eukaryota > Metazoa > Arthropoda > Insecta > Lepidoptera > Hesperiidae > Thymelicus > Thymelicus acteon. The sequence goes on along the minus strand of OX638214.1, from coordinate 18,157,537 downwards.
ATGCGTTGCCGGCCAAGAAAGAGAGAAGAAAAAGAAAGAAAGAACTGGCTCTCAAGCCCCCAGCCGGAACACAACGAGTCGTTTGGCGGCTGACTCATGCTCAAGGGTGGTAGCTATCCAGGCGAACCCCATGGAGAAATAATAATAGTAATAATGGTATTAATTAATAATTAAAATCAATATTACTAATATAATCCCTCGAGGGGTCCTACTACCAGCGGGCCGGATTTAGTCGCCTTTTACGACACCCATCCGGCGTGGGATTGGGGTTAGTATTCTAAGCCGCCTTAATACGGCGAAAAATGAATAAATGTTTGACCTACTCAGTCGTGCTAGCTCTACATTAAAATACACCTACTGCTTTATTAGCGCTCTGAATTATTTAAATTCTTATAATTCTTCAAGTCTCAAGAGCTTATTTTAAGAGCTTATAATTTTTGTTTATTTATTTTATTTATTGCTCCTTTTAAAATCGTTAAAAGAATTCTCTCATCCACCTTTGTTTCGTGCCTTGAAACATCCTTTTCTCAGCCTTAGAAAAAATATGAAGGATGTGATACCTAAAAATAAAACTTCACTTACCGCTGTTGTAATTTGTCTTATATTCTTGCATGTTATATAAATTCGTGATGATCAACTTGATCTCCAATCATTCTGAAAATAAACCCGATGCCAGCAGTCACTACGAAACTACTTCTAAACGAAATACTTCACCATTGTATCCACATACAAAAAGAAAAATTCCGTTATGATTTTTAGTTTTAATGACGATAAGCAATCAATAATAAATTAACTCGCAATTCTTAATCATATCACGTAATTTTATACCTACTATTCGTTTAGGCTTCTTGTATAGCATAGGTGTATTCAATAAAAATTACAGCGTAGAGTGTGTTTCAAGTAAGTCTGCAGTTCGCTATAATGTTGGAAGCATTGAAATGAGTGTTTTTAAAATTTCAAAACCGTTATTTTACCAATTATAGGGAGATACTAATAGCTTATACTAATAGCAATAATAATAATAATTTAAATTACAAGTAAATATAAAACATTGCATTTTATATAATACTAACTGCCCCGACAGACTTCGTTCTGTCAAAAGTTTTTTATATTATTATTTTTGTATGCTGTATCATAAAAAAAAACATTTTGTCAAAAAAAAATAAAAAAAAATTCCCCTTAACATTTAGGGATCCCCCTAAATGTTAAGTTAAAAAATACCTAGATGTTGTCCGATTCTCCACCCTAGCCGATATGCACGCTAAGATTCACGAAAATAGGTCGAGCTGTTTCGGAGGAGTTCAACTTCTAACACCGTGACACGAGAATTTTATATATTAGATTTTTAATTTTGAAAACTGCAGACATATGTACTTGAAACGCACTATAACAAACTTATTATGGGCTAATGCACTAACTGACGTAGTTCTCTAGTCCAATATGGGTTTGATTCGCTGTAGAACAAATTTTTTTACTAATCATACTTTTTGTAGAGGTAATTTTTGCATTTATAGCGTTAAATGAAAGTCACTTTAATTGATGCTGAATTAGCATAAAAATAAATGAAACTTAAAATGTGCACTACGTGTCATAAAAAGTAATCAAATAAAAAAAAATACTTTAGTTTTTCTTTCGGAGGAGCTTAAAACAGTGCATAAACTGGACTTTCGTGTTGTTACTGTTGAGATCCACGGACAAAAATAGGTACCCAGAGTCCTACAAAAATACCTATATGGTACCTGCAAATATACACTTGTTTAAAATCTACACAGAAGTTTCATTTTAAGTAATTAGTAATTAGATTTTTTTAGATGTTCTGTTTTAATTTTTTTTTAAATGACTTTAATTTACTAAAAATGTGATACTTTATGTGATTAATAATAAACTGAATTTGTGTTAATCATGATTATGTACCTACGCACACATTTAAAAAAACATTTTAAACACCGCGCCCACGCCGTACACAAAATTATGAATATTCAAAATTATATGTATTATAAAATTTTATAAAGCAAGTTAATTTATTTGATACAGGCTATTTATTTTCGTTATTATTTTTTTATACTTTACTGCATATATTCATCAATGATAAGCTTATCATAAAATCGGCAAAATTTGTTACAACAAAATTAAGTGCTCGATTATACCTAACTATAAAGGTGTGCGCCCACTTAGACTAATCATAATAATTAAATTTTTCATTATTTATTAATATTATTGTTACATTTTGGTGTAAGATATGGCGAGATCGAAATGTTCCATTGACTATAAAAGGAAGAAGTACGCCATTATTTAATAATTATATTATTATATTATAATAAATTAAAGGAACAATATTAAATTATTTAGGTAGATAATTATAATGATTATTGAATATTCCAAGATGATCCCGCTGAGCATAAAATTAAATGGGATGTAAAATAAAATCGGCCTATCATTAACGTACTTATCATTGAAAATGAAATGAGGTTCATTATCTATAACATTTTTTTTGCTGCTCTGACGTCACAGAACAAAACAGCTTTACATGCTTTCCGATTCACCGTAAATCGTAAGTCATTCACGATCGATTTCAATAGCCTATCTCTTACTGCTGGTTAAATTCCCTCATGTCCGTTGGATCTAATACACTTTAGATTTCATTGTCATTTACTGAAAAAAAAAACCTCATGAGTATAAACAAACAAGGCTCATTACAGTGCTTCCAACTTATCTGTGAACTGAGGGAGGGCGCTGTCGGACGCATTGGACCAATCATTGGACGCAGTTCGAGACGTAGTAAATGTCGATGAATGAACACAAAGAACTTATGAATGGGGCGGAATTAGTTCCAATTTTCGCCATTTCACAGATAAGTTGGGCGCACTGTATCTACCGCGATAGAGAAACGAACCACATATGAAATATGACAACAATTTAAATTATATCACAACAACAAAAGTTGAGTTGAGTTTTGTCTTATCCAGTGAGAGATATTTATATTTGTCATGATATTATTAAGACGTTGTATTATGTATTTAATTGTAAATAGTTATATTTGTCGCTGTGTCAAGACGTCCACGTTACATCTAATAGTAAAATGGTTCTTCATGTTTCAGCTTGTTTTATTCCTGTACCATACCTAATACGAGTATATACTCGTAGAAACTTCTATACCTACACTGTTTAATATGCTCTTATGTACCCAGTGTTGTTTCTATACGTTTCATAAAAATTCTTCCCTAATTTTCCCAAATTTTCGGCAAAAACTGTCAAAAAAGCTCTATTTTCCAAATTACTTTTTCTAATTACTACGTACCTTCTATTTTATTTCATTTCTGCATAGCACTCGTCGAGCCCGATCTCCTGATACCAGTCGCGTCCCGATCCGACCACTAAAACTCGGAAAAACACATAATTACGGTGGATCTACCGTATTCAGCTCCGATTTACCGTCTACAATAACGATTTAGCTGAGCGATTTAGTTAAGAATTCTATAAATATTTTAAGAAATTCTCATCTTTTAATAGATAAGTTTAAATGAAGAAATACATAAATGTGCCTTGAACCTCACAGTAATTGAACACCCCTATAAATTAGTTAAAAAGAATTATTGACATAAGAAGTAAAGCCTGAAAGGTAAATGGTGGTCGAATTGATGATTAAACGAACTTACCTTAAGTGAAGATCTATCATAATTATCTGAAAAGCTTGGTCCGAAAAGATAAGTATAATAAACATGTAGTATCACAAGTACTGATTAACTATTGATGTGACACCGAAGGAAGTGAGGACCTTAGGAGCCGCTCGCATTGTAATGCATACTCGTGATAAACACCTTCTTGAACTTGATAGAACTGATAGAAGTAAGCTCTTTTGTTTTGTATCCACGCTGGAAAGCAAGGTGACAGCCCCAAAAGCTAACCGCAATGCGATCCCTTTCCGTGACAAGCACTTACATAATATTACAATGAAATAAAGAACCACCTTTGGTCCTGTTTGTTTAATAATATTTATATCGTATTCACGCCGGAAAACTAGGTGACAGTCCTCAGTGAGATCCCTTCAGGCGTACCTCACCTGAGGGGTAGCTTTACATTAAAATTTATAACAATGCATTATAATAAATACATTGTTATAAATTTTAAATACATAATATTTTACGTAAGTACCTATACTGACCTTCATGATGGAGCTACTGCTTAATACGTCAACTGCAAATTCTTTCACCGGACATAGAATATTTCCAATTTTACACAAGGTATTTAAACACTTTTTCGCTTTTAAATTAATTACTATTTTACACAAAAAGACAGCAATATTTTACTATAGGAGCAGAGATTAAAACAGCGTGCGAACTGGCGGGCGGAGCACGCGGAAATTAGAACTGCGTGCCCAGTACTGTGAATGACGACTGTTAGGGTGCTTATAAACCAGAGATGTGCTATGCTACGCTGCTACGGATGCGTTGTCTTTATCAACCAATCATGTTCATTGCTCCACATAGTATAGCACTGCTGTAAACGGATTCAACTAAGCCACGTTTTTTATATGGAAGTATGTGTGCTATGGATGCGTGCTATGGATTCCAGCTGGCCGCACGGACGCACTTCGCGTATTTTCCCAATTGTATACGTTGCATAGCTCGAACTGCGCATCTTCCTCGCACAGCTACCTTGCGGCGGCGCATCTTCATAGCACATCTTACTCGCTCCGCTACATAGCTTAGCATCACTGGAAACGGTCACATAGTTTCGTAGCTTAGCTTTTACATTTTCGCAGCTTAGCTGCATAGCACATCTCTGATGGAAAAGCCCCCTTAGAATTAAGCAACCAGAGGTAGAATAGGTCTACCCCACGGACCTAAAAAAAAGACGGACGTAATCCCAATAACAAATTCAGTGAAGTACCCATAGTAATACCCACTCTCTATTCGTACACACACTCACACATTTCACTGCTTCAATCGCGAATCAAAAATTACGCACACATGGTAAGCGGGCGGCCATTGCTATGCTTCACTCTCGATTACACGAGGTTACGTCCGTCTTTTTCTCAGGTCCGTGGTCTGCCCTCAAAAAAAATATATTTCTCAAACAGTGCATAATTCATAGGCAGGTACTTGTGATACTACATGTACATACTAATTTTGAGGACGAAGCTTGAAGGTAATTGTCGTATACACGTGTCGGCTTTATCAAGTTAGTAAGTAATAAATTAGCTGAAATGTTTTTATTGGTTTTTTGTTCTAAATCCCATACTTTATGAAAAAATGCATATTGCTTAATGCTTAACAAAATGTATCGTTTTTTCTTTCTTTTTATCTATAAGTTTTTAATCACAGTTTGAACAAGATTCGACATTCTTAATATGTGTATTGAATTGATAAATATAATACCTACATGAAATCAGTTATTTTGAATTTGATTTCAGCTGTTAGATGAAGGCTTGGCAGAGTCGTAGTCTTCTTTTGCCTATGCCATATTCATTAGAAAAAAATATTTGACGTGACCATAGACATATGTATCTATGGACGTGACTTTTGACTGTCAGTCAGCTGGCTGACGTATGCGTCAAAAATTGTCAAGTCAATGTTTATATTTTGCAAGATACATGTTATTTTGGATAAATTTGTAAGTTAATTACATTTAACAAATTTAATGTATAGTTTAATGTAAATACGCTAATATTGTCGGAAAATGTCTAAAACTGCTCACGTTGTGGATGGCGAAGCTTCCGAATCTGACTCCGAAGTTGAGATTGGAAGATCACCAGTAAGTATAAAATAAGCTAAACAATAACACTAACCACTAACACAGACAGAATAAATAATAGTACTTATCTTATAACCTACAACACACCTTAGGATTCCCTGTTGTGAGTGGCATGGACATAATAAATGGGATACAAACGCCTAGTCCGGTTTACATTTTTTTATTTTATGGAAATAGCCGGCAAACGAGCTGACGATCCACCAGATAGTAAGTGGCTATCGTCGCCCATGGACATCAGCAACACCAAAGGCATCACCGATGCGTTGCCGGCCAAGAAAGAGAGAAGAAAAAGAAAGAAAGAACTGGCTCTCAAGCCCCCAGCCGGAACACGACGAGTCGTTTGGCGGCTGACTCATACTCAAGGGTGGTAGCTATCCAGGCGAACTCCATGGAGAAATAATAATAGTAATAATGGTATTAATTAATAATTAAAATCAATATTACTAATATAATCCCTCGAGGAGTCCTACCACCAGCGGGCCGGATATAGTCGCCTTTTACGACACCCATCCGGCGTGGGATTGGGGTTAGTATTCTAAGCCGCCCCAATACGGGTTTGATTATGTATTAAATAGTTAAGTAGATAACTAAATTTTAAGTGAATAATTTTAAATGCGCGTTCAAACGTAAGCTCATACAATTCTTCACAATTACACATTTATTAATTTACTTAAAATTTAGTTATCTATGTAACTACTTAATACATGTAAACTGAACATAACACCCTAAAGTAACATTTTATGTAAAACAGACTGTCTAGTGTCTGTCTAGTAGACAGTGTAGACACTATGGCCTGGCAGACAATCAAACCTGGGCCCTTCACTAAGCACGCATGGTCCATGCCAACTGGGCTGTATTCATTCCTATTACTATTACTATTGCTGTGTCAACATTACAATAAATTCAGTGCAATTCTCAAATCACAGATAAAAAAACTTTAGTTCTAAAACAGTACTAATTTAATACCCTTTTACTAAGTGCTTTTGTTTTATAGGATTCAGATGTTGCAAATTCAAAAGGATTTGTCATAACTGGAGAAGCCCCCGAGTCTGATGATGGTACGTGGTATTTAAATTCTTGTTTTCATTTTTGCCATATGTTTGAGTTAGGTGGGTTTGCTCAGACATAGTTACTAAATAGAGCATATAATTTAAGTAATTAATAATAATTTAGGTAGGACCACTGGCAGAGGACTAATTTAATCAGGGGCGTAGCTACCGCCGTATTAGCCGTATCAATTATACGGGGCCCCCAGCGTATAGGGGCCCCCACTAACACTCCCAGAAAAAGGTTGTCTGCGGCCTAAGACCGCTACAGTTGGCAGTCCTTTTATACAATATATTTTGACAGCTGATGTTGAGGGGGTCCCACAACAAATATTGATATGGGGCCTCCTTAGGGCTAGCTAGCTACGCCACTGAATTTAATATACATATAATGCTTACACTAAAACAAATATTTATTCACATAAATATCTAATTCACATTCAAACCCAGAACCCTCTCACTTTACAGGAATGACTAATGAAAGAAATTACAATTTACATTAAAAACCTTTTTTACAGAATCCAAGTTGCCATCACCACAGGAGCCAGTAGAAATGGATGTACCGCTCAATGTACCGTTGTCTCGACAGACACCATCCAAGTTGTGGTATAATTCACTGTTACATCAGAAACTATGTGAGTGCTTTTAATATCATATTTATTGTGTATTTATATCTTGAAGTGTCACTTTGAATATTAAATGCATGTCGGTAGTAAACAATAAATTTTAGTTTTTGCTGTCATGTTAACTGAGTTTCATTTTAATATTTTAATTCTATTAATATTATAGATGTGAAAGTATGTTTGTATGTGTGTAAGGATGTTTGTTACTCTTTAATGCAATAATCTGAATTTTACCAAAAAAAAAAAATAACCGACTTCAAAATAACTCAAAAACTACTCGTCAGATCTCGCTCAGATTTTAGTGGGACCACATGAGAGGCACTAGCTTTCGATTAAAAAAATCATCAAAATCGGTTCACTCCACGATAACAAACAAACAAAATATAACTTTTTAGGAAGTTGTTTGTTAAAATATTTTAACATTTGAAATATGTTGTTTTCATTGTATTTTCAAATAGTTAAATATTTGTAGGGGAATGCAACGTTTCTCTCCGGGCTACCCTGGAAGGCCTGCTGAAGCACACCACAGACATTGCTGTAGAAAAGTTAACTCGAGCTGATAACACGCTACTAACGGTACAGGTAATAAATATCAAAAATATTTAATAATAATAATAACGCCACACACTCATAGCCCCACACTAGGATTCCCTGTGTCGTGGGTGCCATGGACAACACACTAGACAAGGACATTCACACCCAGACCGAGAACAGAAATTCAAACTCATCATTCAATTTTCCGCCTTGCTGAGAATCGAACCCAGGACCCTTGGTGCGGCGATGCGGCATGGTAACCATTGCGCCACACGGGTCGTCAAATATTTTATTGATAAAAACACATTTACATTCACAAGTCGCAAGGGCCCTGCACATGGTTCATCACCTGTGTTACAGGTACCCCACTCATGCACCTAGGCAATATACAGTTTTAATCAACAAAATACAAGCATTAACATTTTGATATTTCGAATGTGTGTGTATGTGTGTGTGTGTGTGTGTGTGTGTGCGTGTATAAATATAATAAATAATAATAGTAATACTAGTGTTTACGATTTCTTTCAGTGGATAATGGTCAAAATACGATACACAATATTTTTCATTTAACATTAAACATTATTTTGACGACCCGTGTAGCGCAAAAGTTACCATGACCCATGAACCAAGGGTCCTGGGTTTGATTCCCAGCGAGGCAGAAATTTGAACGATAAGATTATATATAGGCGCCCCTGTAGCTTAGTTGGTAGCGACCCTGCCTGCGAAGCGAGGGGTCCCGGGTTCGATTCCAGCCGGGGCAGATATTTACAGATAAATATTTGTACTCGGGTCATGGATGTGATTGTGATGTGTTATATGTGTAGTCCATGCCGCCCGCGACACAGGTAATAACCTACTGCGGGGGTGTGAGTGTGTTAGCGTTTATTTATATATAAATTATTTTCCAGGAGAGCATGCGGTCTACTAACCTCAACCTGACGGTAGCGAGAGCCCGCCTGAGACAGATACACGCGGAGCTGGACAAGGCCAACTGTGGAACTGCCTTCCCTACTGTCAAAATTCAGTAAAAATTGACAGAATAAAATTCAGTAATAATTGACAGCATAAAATTCAGTAATAATTGACAGAGATATAAAAGAGAAGAAAGATTTAATGTTAATAACGATCTGCCCGCGAATTTGATCCCGTTTCCCGGGACATTAAGCACCGTGTGTCTTATTTCACACTAGTCTATGCCCGCGACTTCGAAACGAAAGTTTTACAAATCCCGCGGGAACCCTGAAATTTTCCAGGATAAAAAGTAGTCCATGTGTTAATCCAGGGTATAAGCTATCTCCATTCCAAATTTCAGCCAAATCGCTTAAGTAGTTGTGGCGTGATTGAGGAACAAACATACAAACATCTTCACACACTTTCACATTTATAATATTATTATAATATATAATATAATATTAGTGTGCTTTTCATGAAGATTCGTTCAGTAGTTTTTGCGCGGAGTAAAGGTCGCTGCATACGTAACGTGGACGGGACGTTAACGGGGCATAAATATACGTGCGTGCCTCCTTGGCGTATGCGCTATCGTTTACATTTTCTATGAAACGATGTTTCCAAAACTTCACGTCCCGTCCCGTCCACGTTACATATGCATCGACTTTAACAATTTAAACATCCATAGAAAATTTCACATGAGGATTCATATTTTAAAAATATTTTTAAAACAAAGTTTTTAAAATATGTTTGTGCTGTTGGCCAGTGAGATTTCTGGTGTAATCAAACCTTAGCGCGGCAGTCAAGTTATGATCCTAGGTGATTATCCTAGATTCTAGGTAATGGCTCCGTTGGATAAAATGTTGTTCTTATTTCTGTTACATAGTTATATTAAACGAGTAACTGCCCTCGCTTTGCTTCGGTTTTCTTATTTTTTTACACCTTGGGTTACATTATTGGAGTTTTATTAAGGATTCCTATTTTTTTTTTTAAATATAATATAGCTTATGTTACTCGGGGATAGTGTAGCTTCCCAACAGTGAAAGAATTTTTGAAATCGGTTCAGTAGTTTCGGAGCATAATCAATGCAAACAAAAAATCAAATCTTTCCTCTTTATATATTAGTATAGATTAGACTTAAGTATATACTTGTTATGTAAAATACCTATTGTTGAGGCACTTAAATTGTTACTCGCGATGGATAAAATATAATATAATATAGTTATTATAGAATTATGTTGTTTAATTTAAAACGCACTTAGTTTTTTAAGGTTTCTTTGGTTCCTCTCCTTCTAAACTGTAAAGACCGAGAGGCTCAACAGCAACTGTCCATTTAGCTTGTAGGTACAGTCAGCGTCAAATAGATGTAAGCGGTTAGGGCAGTCAAATTGATCTCACATACATAAATTCATAAAGATGTACGCAGTCAGAGTATTCATATAGTTGTCAACATCTAAAGTGATCATTAGAACTAAGCAACATAGTTTCCAAATTCTTGTAAGCCTTCAGGATGGTCAATTTTATGTTTGCGAACAAAACGCTCAATAGTATCTAGGCACTGATAGTAATACAATTTTCCTTCAGAATTTTCAATGAACAGAGAACTACATATTTCTATAAGTAATAATGATGTATGTCAACTTTTACAAGCGTGCACTGTAACACCTTACGATACGGTCGATTTTGCAACAAAAACGCAAAGGCTATTTTGTTTTTGTCGACAGCATGTAAAAGACAGTTGTAAAATCTGAAAATTGCGGCTCTTCGTAAATAGCTTTTGCAAACGATAGTGTCCCTTGCAGCGGTGACGCCATTTTTGACAATATGGAAATGGCAAAGGGGATAAAATATCACCTTAAGAAAAAAATCGGTACCTTTATTTATTATCGGGTATCTTTATTTATTATTATTAATCAGTGCTAATCATTTACATCATTTAATCATTTATTTGATAAAAATCAGTAAATTAATTTCAATTAAAATCTGGATTGTTCTTGAATAATCAACAAGTTTGCACATCTGAAAGACAGCAGCCTGTACCTAAATGTTATCAATTATATATGGCGATATGTAATTAATTAACTAATATACGTAAATGGTTTAAGAATCGCAATGGTAGTCACTTCCAATGTTCTAAGTGGCGTCTCTTATAACGTAGTGATTAAGTACTCTGTGGTCACGTAGTGATTAAGTAATCTGTGGTCACTTCTGTAATAAAGAAATAATTATAAAGATGACACCGACAGTCGTCATTAGTATGTACTTATCTTGTCAATGTTTCAAATGAGTAATCACTTTGATGAAATGTAATAAAATGTATTTTGATTAGGTACGTATTTTGACAACTATCGGTCGCGATGCCTAGATACCATTGACCGTTTTGTTCGCAAACATAAAATTGACCATCCTGAAGGCTTACAAGAATTTGGAAACTATGTTGCTTAGTTCTAATGATCACTTTAGATGTTGACAACTATATGAATACTCTGACTGCGTACATCTTTATGAATTTATGTATGTGAGATCAATTTGACTGCCCTAACCGCTTACATCTATTTGACGCTGACTGTACCAATGATATTTAAAAATATAGATACGTTATACCCTTACAAATCAACCAAAACATCTGTTCCGAAAAGAGCTGCAACACACACACGTTTGTCTTGTTTCACTACAGGCATTTTAACGCTGTATGTCAAATGTTAAGCACTTCTGACAACAACAAAAGCGTGCATATCGTCTTGTATTGACAGAGCGACTACGAGCAGAACGGTCAATTGCCTGTTCTTACGCTCTTCAACATCGGCGAGCTAGTGACATATTTACCTTATTCTTACATTATAAATATCATTGATAGGTACCTAATTCATTATCAGTTTCAGTTCTTTCCAGCGGAAGTTGACAACAACAAGGTAATTACCGTGCCGGCTGACGAATCCCACATTCGCTCGCTGTAATTCCCCACAATTTATTTTATGTTTTACGTCATATTGATTTAAGTGCTGAAATTCCTACTGTGTAAATAATAATATCTATTAAGTAACCAGAAATGTAAATTGGAAAATCCAAATTACCTACAATTTGAACAAAGTTTACGTTGTGCGTTTTATCATACGTAGGTACATACATTTCGTGAAGATTCAAAATTGTTTTCAATTCACCTGAGCCTATAAATAATATAATTGGTAAATACCTATAGCATAAATAACTGATGAATTTACCTACGTCGCAGGAAATGGGGATTTTCCGGGAAAATCCGAAAATCCGTGAAGATAACAGTTCAAAGGTGAAATTAAACAATATCTTTCACCTTAAAAATGATATAGTTGTTACCTACCTTCTCACAATTTTCTTTGACATTCAGCATTGGATTCAATGGAGAGGCGTGCTAAGAGGCTTATTGGTGACCCAAAGTTGATAGAGTCTAGTCTACAAAGCCTCGAGCACAGGCGCAGAGTTGCCAGCCTCTCAGTATTCTATAGGATACATTTTGGAGAGTGTGCGCAGGAATTACATGACTTAATTCCCCCCTCTCCTTTTTACTATCGAACATCCAGACGCACGGCGGGTATTCATTCCTTTGTTGTCAACATCCCCCCGGTGCGGACGTCGCGCTTTGCTTCGTCTTTTATTATACGTACCGCAAGGGACTGGAATAAATTGCCCGCGTGGGTGTTCCCCTCTGATTATAAAGTGGGTGTCTTCAAGTCAAGAGTGAATAAGCTTCTACTAAGTTAGTGTGCTTTACCATCCAAGGCTTCGATTACTGCTTACCATCAGGTGGTTTTGTGGTCAAGCACTAACTTATTCGGTATAAAAAAAAAAAACATTAAGTGTAAGCCGTATTGGGGTAGTTTAGAATACTAACCCCAATCCCACGCCGGATGGGTGTCGTCAGAGGCGACTAAATCCGGCCCGCTAGTGGTTTGGCACCTCGGAGGGATTGTTTTGGTAATATTGATTTTAATAGTTCATTAATAAAATAACATTATTACTGTTATTATTTATCTGTGAAGTCTACCTGGATAGCTGGTAGCTATCCACTGTTGAGTCAGCCGCCAAACGGCTCGTCGTGTTTAGGCTGGGGGCTTAAGAGTCAGTTGAGCCAGTTCTATGCAGTGCCGGTGTTAGAGCGACTGACGCCCTAGACAAGAATATTGTGGCACCCATTAAGAAAATAAAAAAATCGAGCCTTTTTTGCTCGAAAAATTTTTTACTGAACCAGTGGGAACGTTTTTTAAGAATTTTATTTTTCTTTTTTATGCTCATCCCAAATGTGGCGCCCCTCTTAATTCGGCGCCCTAGCCCGTCGCCCCACCGCACCCGCCCCCTAACGCCGGCTCTGGTTTTATTTATTCTCTCGTGGTCGGCAACGCATCAGTGGTGCCTTTGGTGTTGCTGATGTCCATGGGCGACGACAGCCACTTACCATCGATATAGAGGTATAATGCGAAGATGAGACTAGGTTACAACAGGGTTGCCAACCTCAAATTTATAAAACCAGATTTGAAATTGGAGAAACCATGACAATTCAGTTTGAAAAAAGGACGCAGTAATAAAGTTGCAATAATTGCGATGCGTGAGGCCACCCGTAACGTAAGAATTTTAAGAGGCTCGCGAATTTTAAAATTTAAAAACCTAGCACGCTCCTTAAAAACTATTCAGGACGTCCCAGGATACTACAAAAACTAGGACATGTCCTGGGAAAACAGGACGGTTGGCAACTCTAGGTTACAACAAAAAACGATGTAACTTGCCTGCTCGTAAATTACTCAATATCGTTAGTTGCTGTCCTGGAAGTCACACGTTAGACGTTACGCGATGATCTTTGTTTAATCACGAGATTATAATGTTGACGTAATTATACGAATGTAGGGGAAACCGGGGTCAATTGAAACAATTTATCTTAGTGCTAAGACTGTACAAACTGACGTACGGCCGTGGGGCATAGGGCAATATACAATTTTACACGCTTTATATTAGCTTCATTACATTGCCCTTTATCGTAATTTGTAATTAAAAAAAAAACAGACAAAATGAAAATAATTTTAAATTAAATAATCATTTTATGCCGAAACGAATTATTTTGGTTTACAATTTATTTATTTATTTAATATATAATAAAAAGCGGTTATTTTAATATTACAAACAGACACTCCAGTATTTGTATAGATCATAAAAAGTAAATAGTAAGATTGCTTACCAAATAAGTTTCGTCTAAAACGTCTTTTGAGTTTCTATGGTATCTATCTACGCACGGACGTAAAAAAAGAACGGACGTAACCTTGTCTAATCGAGAGTGAAGCTGACAGCTGACAGCTCGCTTACCATGTGTGCGTAATTTTGTAATTTTTGATTCGCGATGGTCTCAATGTCATATCAAGATGGTGTCAATAGGTATATGGGTGTGTGTACTTGTACGAATACAGAGTTGGTATTACTATGGGTGCTTCACTGAATTTGTTCTTAGGATTACTTCCGTCTTTTTTTTACGTAATTCCACTTGGTCGTACTCGTTATCTCCGATCTGTTTGAGGCCTTATACCACCCCTCCCATAGGCCTCCATAACCATTCAGGAGCTTCAGGAATCCATATAGCCCTCATATTATTAACGTTATTTACCTACAGCTAATAAAAGATATAAAAATTATATTTTATTATGTAAGTATCACAAAATATTACAATATTTACTATTTAAACGTAAGAACAATGATACAATAGAATGTAGATAAACAGTTTCGCAATTGAATAAAAAAACTTAATGACAAGAACTTAGGTATGTATGTACCTAAGTACTACACCACAGAGTACCTACATTATTAATATGTACTACACTATTGTCTTATTCATGTCGTTATGGACGTTAAGGTATGAGTATCACAAATAATTTTATTATAATTGTACCTACCAAGTAAAAACCACATCAGCTGCACCACCGCAAAAACATGTTTCAATTAATTACAAAAAAAAATAAGAATTTGGCGGGAACTTCTTTTTTCAACATGGCGCTGAAGTACGCTGTCAAATGGGCGCGTTTTTCTCAAATTTCAAAATGGCGATTAGCATGATGAAAATTAAACATTAATCAATGGTTGCTGTTGTACAATTTTATTTCTCTGCTTTAATATATGTACCATATTATGAATTGTCATTTTTAAACTTTATACACGTTGGTGTCGTAGCCCCAGCCCATCATGATGCCGTCGACCCAGCCGCGGAAGCCGGCGGCGCGCGCGTACACCGCCGGCACGCCCTCCTGCCCGCAGCCGATGCCCCACGCCACCAGCCCCGTCAGCTTGTACCGGTCGTCCCCTACGGGGCACGCTAGAGGAGCGCCACCGTCACCCTGCAATGGAGACAATGATTTAAGTGTGAGTGTAGAAAACCAATTTATTGTAATTTTGGAACCTAAGGGGACACTTGTGAGTACTGTACAGTGTACACCAAATATTTGCCATTGAACTTTGTTCCCAAACTGAAGATAATTTGAATTTTTCCGGATTATCGAAGTAGTAGGATCTCTAACTTCCTGGTTTCCTGGTGTTAGTTTACGACGGGAATTTTTACCAGAACAAGCAAGTACCTGACAAGTGTCCTTGCCAGCTTCCCCTCCGGCGCACACGAAGGAGTTGTGCAGCTTGAACCTCGGCCCGAGCCTGGTGTGCTGCAGCTGCGTGTTGCAGGTCGGGTTGGGCACCATGTTCAGCTCGATCCGCTTCAAGATCACCGCGTACTGGCCTTTGCGACCTGGAAAGTTGGAAACCTGGTTTAAGATGTGCTCAAATCGACCATATAATAGGAGAATGATCAAATAGCAAGGAGTGGGAGCGCAGAGACAATTGAACACAGTCCAAAGAGGATCAGCACATGTACTAAGGGGCCTACCGCACATTCTCCTTAAGCTCGGCGTTTAGACTGACCAATTAACTGAAAAAATTATAAGACGATGAAAAGTTGTTAGTGGAGTAACATACCAAACAAGTTTTTGCCCCATCCATTGGCGACGCAGTTCTGGTAATTATCAAAGAGCTCGTCCTGGTCCGGCAGACAGATGACGTTGATGTGGTCGGCCAGCTCCACTGGCTCCAGCAGCCGCAGCAACGCGATGTCATTGTACAGGTTCTTGGGGTTGAAGTCTGCAGAAACAGATCCTGACTTAAGGTAGCGAAACGGCTGACTGTATAAAGTGGTTTCTCCTCAAAAGCTTGAGGGGAACCTAGTGCAACTGAGTTGAAAAATGCGTAAAATATCGTGACGAGTTAGTAAAACCAACGAGTTTGTAAACATGTAAAAACATATTTCCGGGTAAAGTAGGTATTTGATAATTTTTTCGAGAGAATGTGACACAGGAGCTGGCAACGCCTTCAAGATCTGCTGCATTTTTATTATTAAAGGAACTTAGTAAGTATCGTAATACCTTCTCGCACGCGGATTTCGTCGACGAGTCTCTCCTGGGACTGCAGGCGTTCCTTAGTGGTCTGCGTGTCCCACTCTCCGGCGCGGACCTTGAGTTTCCCCGGGCGGAACCTGCGGCAGGGACGCCATGAAGGTCACATCTCTTCGCAAAGTCTTTTTCTTACGAATAGTGAGGATTTCCTTTCAGACTATTTTATACCTCAACGGTTTTAATGAAAAATGTAGCTGACAATGTCTTTGAAGGTGATATCAGAGTAAAACTTACATAAATGCGATGTGCGCGCCGGTCATGACCACCTGGGGGTGAATAAGGACCCCCACGCCGTAGTATGTGTTGTTGGTGGGGTCCAGCAGTGCCACCACCCAGGGGAACTCACCGAACTGAGCTTCGTTGTTCTGGAAATATACAGAAATTAACTTTTATCCGCGGCTACGCTTGCATTAATATTTCTGGATAAATGACTCTACTACCTCCCTTTGTCCTTCTTTAATCAGTACACCTATCTATTTTTCAGCACTTGAATCGAGGTTCACTGCAACTTCCTATTGCACACATCAACTCATAGAATGGTAGGATGAAGATCATAAATATTATACATTGCCAGTTTATGAAATACCAAAACAAATATTTTACCTTGACTGCTATACTGAAATCCAATCCCTTAGGGTTTCTGTATCCACAACCTTTGAGCCGCGAGGGGTCTGGCTTGGGCAGCGGCACATCTAAGTCGATTTTGGGAATCTTGCAGCACCTTTCTACACTCTCTTGACAGGATTCAGGCTCTCCGAACCTGAATAATGAATCTAATTGAATCTGTTGCCAAGAGTTAAGAAGATGAATGAGCAGTTTCGCAACCAGTTCAGCCAAACTTAGGAAATAACTCTTTATATGTCATAGAAGTTTCTTCCTCATAAGCTTAGCGTCCCGATTTATAATAAAGTTCTTGGTTCCTTACCTAATATCAAGCTGTCCAAATCCAGTGAGCGTAGGGTCGTTGAGTTTGTCGGCGTTGAGATTGGCGTCGCAGAGGTAGTATGGGACACATTGGCACGCGTCGCCGTCGCTGTCGGTGAGCGTTGACGTCATGGTCGTCGGCTTCACTGTTACCTGGAAATAAATACCGAAAAATATAACCGACTTCCAAGAAACAGTCTCGAAATGGAGGAGGAGGATCTGTAGAGTTCCCACAGTTCCTTATGAATCTGAATTAACTCGTCGATTACCGGGAACGTGGATGCACGTTCGAACTCAAAGGTACCGCCGCCACGCGGATAGAATAAAGCAATATCCGGCAAACGAGCTAGAGATCCACCATGATTTCGTTATGTTTTTTTCAAAATTCAGTTGTTTACTCTATACCTTCGTCTCTGGTCACAAAAAAGTACATGAGTACCGAACTCATTTGGTCCAGTATTTTTGGAGTAAATTGGCTGTGAATGGCGGTCGCCCAGACACACGAGTGATCCTATTTAACAAGGGTTCCGTTTTTCGATTTTTCGTACGGAACCCTAAAAAGACAGAAATAGCTCAAAACCCCAGCAGTCGACGAGTCGTTTGACGGCGGACTCAAGCAAGTAGCTATCCAAGCGGACCTCATGGAGAAATAATAGTTTGATAATGGTATTAACGAACTATTAAAAACCATATTACTAATATAATCCCTACCTTACCACCAGCGGGATTTAGT
The DNA here is from genome assembly GCA_951805285.1 of Thymelicus acteon. NCBI lineage: Eukaryota > Metazoa > Arthropoda > Insecta > Lepidoptera > Hesperiidae > Thymelicus > Thymelicus acteon. The sequence goes on along the minus strand of OX638214.1, from coordinate 18,139,527 downwards.
CGCGTCTTACCGTGACAAATTGGGGTTAGTATTCTAAGCCGCTCCAATACGTCTAGTGTACCGTTCTGAAGTACCTATACAATTTCCGAATCCATCCATACCCTTTGCAAAAGTAAATCTAAAACGGAGGAACTTACCTGATCTATATTATTATTATTACCCCCCGTGGGAGGTTTCCCGAACACCTTCTCCAGGATGGATGGATCCAGGTCTTGGGCGCGCGCTGCTGTCAGCGCCAAGACCGAACACAGGAGAAACAGCATAATATCTGGAACGAAAATTAAGTGCTTATAGTGCCTTGTAGAATATAAAGCCTTCTGTCACCTTGGCAGAAGTATATCAGGTCTTCATTTATGTGAATAGTCAACAAACGAGGAGGATGTATTGCCGGCCAAGAAAGAAAAGAAGAAAAGCACTGGGCCTTCAGCCGAAAATCGAATCGTTTGGAGTCTGACTGAAGCAAGATCTGAGGGTATCAGTATTTGTTGAGGGGCCCCACTGCAACTTCAAAAAAAGGGGCGCCAATATTAGGGGCCCTAAAGGCCGTTGGCGAGTATTTTTGGGGGTTAGCACCACGTTTTGAAATGTGCGAACTACGTCAATATGAGGGCGCTTTGTTTGTCTCTAGAGGGGGTGTTATGTTGATAGTCGAGACCCTGTAGGCTCATGACCCCGTATAATTGTTATGTTGCTTTACGTAGCTACTCCCCTGGATGGTATCTAGCTAAGCAGCCTTCACGAAAGATCGTTATTATTCACAATGACTTATTAATAATATTGTGCAATCGAAGATGATATCAGCCTGTACACAAACACAGTACACACACAACAATAGATTAATGTTTCGCAAAAGGGCCTCTACGTGTTGGACCCGTGTCCCCGCCCCATCCATGCAAGCCTTCCAACCTTCCAAAATACCGGGTCCGCTAACACCTTGGACCCGAGGTCTAGATTGAATTTAGTCCAATTTTACCCCTCGAAGACACAAGTTTGCGCGTTAACCGCAAAGAAATCCCCATTTATGCTGACAGTTGGCACCATATTTCAGAATGTTCCCCTAAACATCTCCAAGAGCATAGGAATTTTAGATGTCGACATTACGAATGAAGTCCGCAAGGGAATGGAATAAATTGCCTGCGTGGGTGTTTCCCTCTGATTATAATGTGGGTGTCTTCAAGTCAAGAGTGAATAGGCTTCTACTAAGTTAGTGTGCTTTACCATCCAAGGCTTCATTACTGCTTGCCATCAGGTGGTTTTGTGGTCGAGCACTAACTTATTCGGTATAAAAAAAAAAAATTAAGGGACCACTTGGAAGTTAAGGCTAAACTAGCCTCAAAGAAACTGGGTGCGCTCAATAGAGCAAAGCAGTACTTCACATCCGAACATAGGTTGCTGCTCTATAAAGCACAAGTCCGACCTCATATGGAGTACTGCTCCCATCTTTGGGCTGGAGCACCGACTACTCAAGTGGGGGATCCACTTAACCGGATTCAGAGACGGGCTGCTCGTATTGTCGATAATCCCAAGCGCACGGACGGTTTGGAATCGGTGGGATTACAAAGAGACGTGAGTTCTTAGTGTATTTTCTAACGTCTGTATAATAGGGAATGTTCTGAAGACCTGTGGCGGCCAACTTCCACCATCGTTCAACGCGCCGAAATGCCAGGTTTCACAAACACCATATCCATACCTGGCATTCATCCACGGTAAGATTTAAACGACATTTCCTACCGCATACGGGTAAACTGTGGAACGAACTACCACCGACGGTATTCCCACAGTGCTACGATATGGGGACCTTCAAGAAGCGGGTCCATCACTTCCTTCTTAGCCCCCAGCGCACTGGTGGCGCCTCTAGTGTTGCGAGTGTCCATGGGCGACGGTGACTGCTTACCATCAAGTGGCCCGTCTGCTCGTCTGCCTGCATATTACATAAAAAAAAACCTTATACGAATACTCTAGCATTCACCAAAATGCAAATTGTGTGAACATTATATTCAACTAATACCCACCTACTAAACCAAATGAACAATTTCATGCCTAATTTCTTTAGTGTTTGCCGGTGGTTAACATGGCTCAATTATGTAAATTATTCGATCTAATCTGAATATAGCTGAAGTACCTACTTAGAGAGTTTTTAAAATATGTAGGTATAACTTAGTTGTTTCATACTTTCTGTTTTTGAGCTCCTAATTTTCATGGTACAGCTATACGTGGGTTAAAATGAACATTCCGTAGTTCAGTATAGTAGTTGGGACCCCCTACATGTAAATGGGGTTAATGTTTTTTTCTCACCTTATTCAGTTTAAGAGTGTTTCAAAAATATTATACGTCTGCGGTTTTGTTACAGATACTTACATAAAAAGCCGATCTTACAATCAAAAAAAAAGAACAGCTGTCATGGGACGGCTGACAGATGTGAAACATCGAAATCTACTTTTCTTTAATCAATGATCGAAATGCGTCGCCACGATCGCCAAGTCTAAAATCAGGTTTACCCCTCGCGTCAATGATATTGATCTTTGCCTCGCGTAAAGATGTTTCACATCAAAAAATATTTCATTAAACGGTTTTATTTCATAGGTTTGGTTCCAACTTCCAATGCTCTATTACAGATTTAATAGGTCTATTACTTAGTATATAAACAACTGACAAAACATTTCCCAGTGTCTATTATGTACCTACTTCTCAACAAACCACAGGCAGGCAAACAAAGAAACCTAAAATAACTTATTGTTTTCCTATAACTAGGTTATTTATACGTTTACACGTTATTTCATTTATTATCTGTGCTTCTACGGGTTTCTCCACCACCGCAATATTTCGCAGTAGGTACCTAGCTTAGATAAACAGGCAAATGACCAATGTAAAAATTAACACACATATTGGGGTAATCCACAGATGTAAATAAAATAAACGCGTTTGTTTGTCGATAATTCATGACTGTATTGTATGTGTAAATAATACTTATATAACACCTAGGTACCTTAACAGAAATAAATTTTGGCACGTTTTAAATTTACCCAACTGCCAGGAAGGGTTATGTTTTTCCCGCGTATCTTGTATGTATGCATTTAATATTCTATAAATATTTATATATATATGCCTCATATCTTCCAAACCGCTGAAAGGATTTATATAATTAAGATATCGTTAGATTCGTCTTGATAACCCAAGTGTTCATAGATAAGTAATTTAAAAAAACAAATATGGTAGCTGTGAGATGCCGTTTTTGAAGTACCCAAAAATAAAAATAAATCGGATAATGCAATATGGGTATCAAATTAAAGAGCTCACCATAAAAAGATTTCAAAAAAAATTAATTCCGAAAGGTTCAAATTCAGCTTACAGGATTTAGCACAACTAAGTAACAAATAGGTATAGCAAGTTAAATAATAGCTTGTATTATGTAATTCAATTTTATTAGGTACTATAATATTTCCTTTAATAATCTAATATATAAAACTAGCTGACCGGGCAAACATTGTTCTGCCAAAAAATTTTTAGGGGTAGAGGGATGACAAATAGATGTTGTCCGAGTCTCCACCCTAGCCGATATGCACGCTAAGATTCACGAAAATCGGTCGAGCCGTTTCAGAGGAGTTGAACACCTCCTAAACGGCTCGACCGAACATCTTTTTTTCATCCCCCTAAATGTCAAGGGTGGTCCGGTCCACCCCTAATTTTTTTTGACAAATTTTTTTGTTTTTATTTTTTTATGATACAGCGTACAAAAATAATAATATAAAAAATCTTTTGACAGAACGGAGTCTGACGGGGCAGCTAGTTATAATCTAATTATTAATACGATTATGCTTGATGATGATAAATTATAACCTTGTTATATTTAATTATACTGTTTGACCTCCGTGCCCCTCCTTATCACGGTCACTGTGCATTCAGTGTATGCAAATAAATATAAAACTTAGTGTGTTAAAAGAACGTATTTATATAAGTTTTTCCTTATATATCAATTAAAACAATATATAAAAATAATAAAAAATTCACACTCGTGGCTTCAAAACTCAAAAAGTAAGGTAAACTCATATTGTGTGACATGTGACTCATTATTTCGGTGATATTTAAATCGAGGTCCACAGCTGAGCTTTGAGAGGGGAATATTTGCAGAGGAATTTAGGTTTGATAAGATTATTTTGCAGGAATTAAATAAGTCACAATATGATTAGACATTATTTGATTGACTTAAATATTATGTAAGTATTATTATAATAGATGTTTTAATATATTTATTTGCTGAATGTTACAATTCATTTAATTTAAATTCCGCTAAATTCTGCCTATTGGCGTGCAAATATTATATAGTTAATCATTAACATATTTTGGTATAGTTCATGCAGTTTAATTATACAGATTAAAATCCTTTAAATGATTCAATCAATATATCAGTTTATAAAATGTAAATGTCATTAAATTCATTATTTCGATTCAGTAACACATATTAATTAATTATAATAAGTCCATTTATACGTAATAAGTAAATGTCAATTAATTCATTATTTCAATTCAGTAATAGGTATACCTGGTCATTTTATTAAGATCTATTCCAAAATTCCTAGGGGAACGAGAAGTTTCACATTGGATTATCTTTCGTTGCTATAGTTCATATTATTTAAAGCGTTTTTTTTTATTTTTGTGGTGTGGTATACTCAATTACTCATGAAGTCGTGACGGTAAAATGTTACAAAAAAACGTTGCATGTTTTCCTCAACATTGTCGATGTAGAAGTTTCACTTCAAAATAATAACGTTCTTTTCGTTGCAAGAAAGATTACGTTCACTGAGCTCAATTCGATATGAGTAATATCAGTCAGCAGACATAATACTTACTTGTTTACATAATTTTATTGTGAAATTCTGTTTAAATTGATTACAACTTGTGATAAACTTAAAAAAAAATTCCCCAGGGCGATTACTTATAAGATAATTTAGTAAATATTTTCATAACGTACTGTGAAACCTAAACATGAGCTAAACACGTTTGTCCATGACTTGGCTTGAACCTATTAACTACTGAGCACGACTTCTGCTATTTAGGAGGCCTAGAGCATACTCTACCCAAAGAAAAGAAAAGAATAGAGCTCTATGAAGGGCCTCAAGTTAAATAAATTAACGACTTAAATAAGACACAATAATTACACGAGTTTGCAATGTTTAAACCAATGCCTAGCTGCCTAAATGCCTTGTAGCAATATTCAAAATGCCCACATAATATGATAAATAATGAAGTTAAGTAATAAATTAATCACTTGGCCGGATTTGACGGGACATTATATATTTTGCCTGGGCATTATAAAAATGCCCGTGTTAATCACTTTGCCTATAAAATATAAACGACACGGCAACAAGTTGCTATCATTGGATAATAATTTTAATTAATCATCGTTACAACTTGCTGCTTTGAATGAATACTAACACAACTCAAAAAAGCCAATTTTTCAGGAAAACCTTTTAAATTTTTTAACGAAATATTTGGTTTCATAACTTTTTACTGAACACATTTACAATCACATTTATAGTAAAAATCAATAAGGAAATTACCATGGTCGATATTCGATACGATTACGATATTCGATAAAACTATTATTCAAAAAATACGGGGAATAGAAACACAAAACAAGATATGACACGAAATAATGCAAATTTGAAAAAAAAAAAAAAAATATTCACACAAAAGGAAAAGGAACGTTACTACAGAAAACTTTTGGTACTTTTTCAAATAATATTTGGTAATACCATATTATTTGAGGAATAATGCATGTGAACCCGTCTAAACACGAGCAGTAACTGGTATTCATGGATATCCACCGCGTCATTTGTGCTGATAAGAATGTGACTTTATACAGGGTAAAAAGGATTATTTTTGATCGAGTGGTGTTCTTAACTTTTTTTTTTTTTTTTTCAAAAGAAAGGGCTTTGTCGCTGTAGCGATTATGTCGCCCTGGTTACAAACATGTCAGTAAAGTATACTTAGCACTAATAAATAATATTAACTATGTTTTACAGATATTATAAGTTTACATAATTTTTTAGCATCCTCCGATAGCGGATCTGCAAGTATGCTATTACAGTGTCCAATCATATTAAGTTTTAACCCTATATTTCTACGCTCACCAGAATTCTGAACACATTCCATTAGGACGTGGTATATGTCATCTACTACATTGCAAGTTGAACAAATTTGTGTTGTCGTTTTGCGCATCATGTACAAGAATTTGTTGCATGGAATGTGTCCAGATCTAAGTCTCAAAGCTGCAACAATCTGACTTCGTTTTAATACCGTATTGTCTATCCAAGAGTGTCCTAATGGATGCGGCTGGATCGTTCGGTACCATATTCCTTTCTCTTTTGATCTTTCGTCAAAATATTCCCTCCAAAGGTCTAAACATTGATGCTTTAGTGTAGGTAAGTAACTTTGGAATGACGGTGTTATATCTAAATCTAATCCATCGGATATTGCTTGTTTTGCTAGCAGATCAACATCTTCATTGCCATCTATCCCTGAATGCGATGGAATCCACTGAAAATATATTGTTTTAGAATCTGATTGTAGCTCTAGAAGAAGGTTAATGATTGCATAGGCTACAGGCAAACCTCGAAAATTCGAGGCGCACCGAGCAAGGTGATAAAGCGAACTCTTTGAATCTGTCAGAATGACGAAATTACTCTCATCTATTGAGTTTATATATGATCACGCTTCGTTTATAGCTATTAACTCAGCTTCCATAATTGATAAATTTGTATTAATTTTGAATTTTGAAGAAATATTTAAAGTAAAATCAAAAAATGCGGCTCCTATACCATGTTTATCTTTTGAAGCGTCTGTAAATATTTTATGGAATTGGGAATAATTTTGGTTCACAAAGTTAATACATCTATTTCTCAAAGTTATTGAATGATAGTTATGTTTAGATTGATTAATTCCTTTTATATCTAGTTTAAGTGAATTTTGAATTTTGATATTTGTAACCCATTCGTCTAAAGAAAACATATATATCTGAGAGGTCGCATGTATAGGCAAAGATTTATAACGGTGATGAACTAATGTTAGTAAAGGTTTTTTTTTGTTGATCCAATACCTATTTGAGTTAAGGTCAGCCAATTCCGATATTACATTAATCAAGTTATTATTAAGAGTTGCTTTATTTTTAAACCAAAATTTACCTGCCAAATATCGTCTTCTTAAGTATAATGGGCATAAGTTAAGTTCACACTCCATTACATGGATAGGAGTACTTCTTATAAAGCCGCCTATGATTCTCATCGCATTATTCTGAATTCTATCTAATTTAATTAAATTTGTTTTACAGCTATTATCGTATAAAAAAGAACCGTAATCTAACCTACTTCTAATACTGGATATGTATAGTCTACGCAGATGTTTCGGATGAACACCCCAACCAGAACCCGATAACACCTTAAAAATGTTCATAAATTTCAAAACCTTTGCGCTGGTCTCTGTAATGTGTTTATTCCATCTTAGTGAACGATCCAACCACATTCCAAGGTATTTTAAATTATCCACTTCTTCCAAACCAACATCCTTAATTTTAAGGTTGACTTGACCACCCCTGTGACTTCTTGTAAAAATACAAATTTTACTTTTTAAAGCTGATATTTCTAAATTAATTTCACAGAACATTAAATATAGACTGTTCAAAGAATTTTGAATTTGGTTTTGAGCATCTACTAATTTCTTGGAAGTAGCGAACAACACAAAATCGTCAGCATATTGCGATATATTTATATTATTTATCGAATTTATATATTTACATATTTGAATTGTCGACGCATTAAATAATAGTGGAGATAGAGGGTCACCTTGTGGCAATCCTCGTCCAGTACTTCTAACAATCTTATAATTGATTCCTTCTATCATGAGAAATCGTTGTTGCAAGAATGACCAAAGATAGTTACATAGTTTCGAACCTATTCCTAAACTATCTAGTGTGCGTAGAAGATAGGGAATATCTAAATTATTGTATGCGTTGTCTAAGTCTAAGAAGCAACCTACAGTAACACATTTTTTCGTAAAACCTATTTGAATTTTTGTTACTAAATCTGTTAAATTATTTATAGAGGAACGGTTTTTTCTAAATCCATGGGTATCAACAGAAAAACTATTATTCTTTTCTAGGTGCCATTCTATTCGGTTATTTATGATGGTATGGAAAGTTTTACATAGGCATGATATGAGTGATATGGGTCTCAAGGATGATACAGACACAGAGTTGCATTCCCGCCCAGGTTTAGGTATGGGTATAATACGAATATGCCGCCATTGGTTTGGTACAAAACTTAATGTCAAAAAGGTATTGTAAAGTTTTAATAAAAGCCTTTTAGCGCTGTCAGGTAGATTAAAAAGCATTGAGTATGAAATATCGTCAAACCCGGGTGAAGTATCTTTTGACTTTAAACTCTTTTCTAGTTCCTGCATCGAAATCATATTTTCTAATTTAGAGTTTGATGACTTAAAATGTGGTGGGGATTGAATCACAAAATCTGGAGTAAGGGTACATAAAAATGGTTCTGCTAGAGATTTTTCAACGTAATACTTAGACGACTTGTGTCCTTTAAGCCATCTCATTCGTTGCCATACTTCGGAGGCAGAAGAAGACTCATTCAATGAAGAGCAAAATTCCCACCAGCTTTTACCTTTAGCGTTTCTTAATAGCCTTTGACATTCGCCTGTTTTCGCATTTAATTTCTGTAAATTATCTGGTGTTGGATTTTTCCTAAAAGTAGATAATGCTAATCTCCTTTGAGCAATTTTCATGGATAAAATAGGGTTCCAGTAGGGTTTCGGGATAAATTTAGCGTTAGGATTAATGCATATCTTAAAATAGGGGATAGAGTTATCGGCTGCTTTATTCAAAATTTTTACAAAGGTATCGTAAGCTTCTTGAGGCTCTCTAGGGACGGTCAATTGCGAACATTCACTTTCTACTACTTCTCGATATTTCTGCCAATTTGCTTTTTTAAAGTTACGTTTTTTCTTGAGAATTGGGGAATATTGGATGCTGGTTGAAATTTTTAACATAAGATGATCGCTGCCCAACGATTCGTTTGTAACTTTCCAATTAAATTTTAATGCAATATCTGAGGATACCATGGTAATGTCCGGTGAAGATTGTTGTAAAACACCGCTAACTAATTTTAAACGCGTGACTTCTCCGTTATTCAATGTTACAAAGCTGTGATCTAACAATGCATCGAAAATTTGTGTGCCTCTGGTATCAGTTCTATTTGACCAGGTAGAGTGATGCGCGTTGAAATCCCCCATTATTATAGTTTTAGAATTAAAATTTGAAAAAAAGCAATCCCAATCTAAGTATGATGTAAGAGCATTTGGTGGACAATATACAGAAACTATTTGTTGAACGTGTTCACAGTTAGATATTTTAACCGCGACAACTTCAATTGCTGAGTTATTTATCTGTACTTGTAGTAATTGAGCTCTAAGAGATTTATGAGTTAATATTGCTACCCCTCCATATGAGTCAACCCTATCCAATCGAAATACACTATAGTTTTTAAAGGTAAGTATACTTTCCGAGTTTAACCAAGTTTCGCTCAATGCTGCAATGTGGATTTTCTCCTGACTTAAAACTTGTTCGAATTCTAATAATTTTGGTTTGATACTAAGAGCGTTCCACTGTAAAATATTAATATCAGCATTGCCCATATTAATCAAAAGGATTTAGGAAAAAAGGCATGCTTACAATATTTTCGCAAACCCACATAATAACCCACTCAATGACTAGCTGCACAATCTTTTCAATCTTACTTTTTAACGATGTATTTTTCTGGCAAAAAATATTCTTAATATCTTTTAACAGTTTGAAAAAAGGAATTCTTGACTCACGACTCTTTTGACTTTGATCATTACATTGTGACTTATCACTCTTACTATCTTCTGCATCCGTAGACATCGCCTCATCCTGTAGGGTTTCACCTTCTGAATTAGAAGTTTGTCTTTGATTCTTCTTCTTTTTCTTCTTTTTTCCTTGTTTCTTATCATGTGTATTTTCTTCTGTTTCTTTATTCTCTTGGTGATTTTTTTCTGTATTAGAGTTAGATGCCGCCTGTGCGTATGTCGTTGGGGTTTCTTGGACGTTGGGGGTAGCAGAGAAAGTACGCGGGGTAACGGGTTCGGGGTTCCCCCTCGAACTTAAATCAATCCTCACCGGTGATCTTTCTCGCTCGTACGCAGGTGTTTGAGGTGGGATATACATTGTAACGGCTTTGCGGTATGAGACATTAAATTCAGCCATTATTTCTCTAATTTTTCTTTCTTTTATATATTCTGGACAATTCCTATTTAGTGTTATATGATTCATAGTACAATTAATGCATTTATATGTAGTCGCGTTACAATTTTCATGTTTTCCTCCACACTTCGGGCAGTATATTCTCTTAGAAGGGCACATTCTGATTGTGTGACCAAATCGCCAACATCGTGAGCATTGCGTGACTGGAAATAGGTACGGTTCGACTTTAACTTGTGTATCAAAAATGTGTATGTAGGACGGAAGGGATGAACCTGCAAATCCCACCCTTACCGACTCACTGTCCGTCCAGCCAACGCCTCCATCAGTACGTCGCTTCAGCCTTCTAACATTAACCACTTGACCTTTACAAGTAATAGACTTAAGTAAGTCTTCTTCTGAAAGGTCTAGTTCTATATTCTTAATCACCCCGTACGACAGGCCTACTTCTAACGGTCTCTGAAACCTCCATCCCAGTTCTATCAGATGCTGACATTTTATCAAGTATTCAACATTCTCTTCACCACTTATTTCTACAATTATTTTGTATGGGTTTATGTATTTCACTCTTGTTATGTTAGTTACATTTTGGCTCTTAAACAATTTGGCTAAAGCAAATTGTTTTGGTAACTTTTCTTTGGATGTTATGCTTATTTCTGTTATTTCACGAATATCTCGTATTCTATCTCTCCTGCTCTTTACTCGGGTCCACTCATCTTCGTCGTCTTCTCTTCCCCTTTTACTCCTCCTACTCGACTCACTGATCATACTTCTGTCATCTCTTATTTGATTTATATCTGCTTCATTCTCCGCAATTATAATGTCTGTATAACTTCGTTCGTCTTCGTTTACATCATGCGCTGTATCCATGTTGAAATAAGGTTCAAGTTTAATAGAACGCCTCAGTCGTTGCCGACCGGCTAGGCGGCCGGCGCAACGACGTAAACAACTCGCCGCACAGATAAGAATGCACGGACAATCGATGCAGTCGGACGCGTCTACGCAACTCGAACGTCGACCGTTCACTGGTGTTCTTAACTTAAAAATTAAAAATTTTGAGTTGTGACGGTATTCATGCAAAACAGCGAACTGTCCATAAACTATAAATAATTTGAATAACGATAAAGTTGTACTTAGTATGTTAACGTGAACATCATATTCGTGCATCCGTAGTTCTGTAGTTTGTGATAATTTAAAAAACCCCTGACAGTTTTATTTACACTGAATATAGCTAAGAACACTTCCGATCAAGTCACCTTTCAAACAAAAAACTAGATCAATATCGGTCCATCCGTTTGGGAGTTACGATGCCACAGACAGACATACAGATCCACAGATACACAGCCACGTCAAACTTATAACACCCCTCCTTCTTCGTCGCGAGATAAAAATCACCAATTTCCAAATAAAATTGTGTACACTTACTAAAACAAATTGAATCGAGTCTAGCGAGGCACAGATACCTACTGGATTTAAAAACAGCTGTTGAAAAAATATAAAATTATTTCATAGATTGTGCTTTAAATATTTTTAATCCCTCACAACTCAGACCGGTTATGCGAACCAGACATATTTGTCATTAATTTGAGGCCATCAACGACTGATAATAGCATAATCATAATCTAAAATACTAATAACCTCTTACTTTGACCTTCACAGGAACAGGAAAACCGCGCAATAAATTTTGTTGCCGTCTTTAATCTTCCTACGAGTGCTTCAAATGACCGTTAATTGCTGTATTTTTAATTTGAGTCATTTACCAAAAGAAATAAACTTATTTAATAGTCCAAACATAATTGAGAAGTTAAAGATGGCTTAAAGACATTGATTGGTAATTGAGCATTTAAATTGAAAACTATTAGGTCATAAACATAAAATAATTTATATATTTCTACACCATATATGTACATATAACTAATCTGCCCGCGTCCGCGAAGTTTAAAGTATATCTACCTACTAAATTACAAATAATATCGTGCAGTTTAAATTTTCATCAAAATCGGCCCCGAGACTCCTTTGACAACTTTTCGTCTATCCCCATAGTTTAGTAGATCGAAAATATTTAATTAACATTTTTTTCTGGAGACTAGACACGATTTTGTTAAGCAAGCTATCAGCAATATATAGATGTTTACATGATCTACCATATATCGTGGATCATTTTTACTAAACACGTGAGGGTATTTCAAATGCCGGATCTTAGAACAAGAAGAAAAAAACATGTATTTCGTCATGAGCATAGCAACAAAGAAACATACAGCACAATATTACAGAATATTTCCCAACAGCACATTGTGGAGAGATACCTGGCAAGCGCTCAGTAAAGACCAAATACATGGCAGTCTGAACGAGAGACCATCGTGGAGCGTGTGAAATTCACATTTCAAGCAGTCTCCGAATGGGGCGATGCCAACCTTGTGAGATTCACACCACAAAAACTCAAGCGGCTCAATTCACCGTCAAAAGGAGCCTTTTCATCTTGGGTCCTACTTTTTACAATGTATCCTTAGAATACACTAACCGCCTTCAGTTATTGGGAATCGAGATATCCTCAAACTTTAACTTTGGGCGGTTCTTTGAATTCAAAGCTAAGACTGATGCTGGAAAGCTAGACGTCTTAGCTAAGGTCCGGCGGGGCGGGGCACACCACAATAACTTTTAACCTTGTACAAAGCTCAGGTTCGGCCATGTGTGGAGTACTGCTGTCACATTTCGGCTGGTGCAGCTAAATGCCATCTATCAGCATTGAATTCAATGGAGAGGCGTGTTACTCTTAAGAACAACAAGCCTCTGCTTATTGGTAACCCTATGCTGATAGAGTCCAATCTCCAAAGCCTCGAACGCAGCTCCAAAGCTATCGGTATTCTATATGATACATTTTAGAGTGTGCGCTGGAATTACATGACTTAATTCACCCCTCCCTTTTCCACCATCAAGCATCCAGACGCACGGCGGGTATTCATCCCTTCGTTTCAACATCCCTCGGTACGAATGACGCGATTTGCTTCGTCTTTCTTTATGTGTGCCGCGAAGGACTGGAATAAAATTGTCCGCGTGGTTGTATTCCCGTTTGATTATAATGTGGGTGTCTTTAGGTCAAGATTGAATAATCTTTTACTACAATATTTAGATTCTTATATTGTGCTTTTACTAAGCGGTTTACCATCCATGACCTCATTTCCACTTACCATCAGGTGGTTTTGTGGTCAAGCATTATCTTACTTTGCATAAAAAAAAAATTGCGAAACCGGTCGCAGAGCTGCTCATTTCCATGTGTCCTTGTCATTTGCATATTCATCCACAAATTTCTTTAATACGCCACAAAGACGCAACATAAGGATTACGTGTGTGTTTGTGTGAGAATTCCTTTAACTTAACTTAAACGACTTTAAACCAACCCACGTTTGGAAACTTTACATACCAGAAAGATATCGATAAAATCCGAGCAACTCACACTTTGAAGCTTGCGCAAGAACAATTTTACCATCACAGCAGGTTTCCACAGTTATTTATGAACATAGCTTACGCAAAAGTATGACAATCGTATGATCTCAATGTCAAAGGTACCGAAGGTACGTTTAATTATACATTCTGTGTAATTTAGTAATAATAACGAGTAGATGAGTATTACATAAACACGATGCATGGAGGATAGAAGGTAGAAGGAGGGCCATCTTTTATGAGGGGAAAGTTGAAAAAGTGCCCAGCTGTTTACTGAAAATAGAGGTTCCAATAATGGCCATTTCAGAATGGCTATAGTGTCTGATAAATAGATATTCGAACATACATAGCTGTTGTAGAAATTATTACTATTATTATTTCTCAAATTTCCATGGGGTTCGCCTGGATAGCTTCCAGTTACCACCCTTAAGCATGAGTCCGCTGCTAAAAGACTCATCGTGTTCCGACTGGGTGCTTGAAAGCCAGTTCTTTCTTTTTCTTCTCTTTCTTGGCCGGCAACGCATCAGTGATGCCTTTGGTGTTGCTGATGTCCATGGGCGACGATAGCCACTTACAATCAGGTGGATCGTCAGCTCGTTTGCCGGCTATTTAGGTAAAAAAATATTGTAAACTAAACTCTTCGTGGACTGAATACATTTTACATGCTATGATACCGGTACTCACAATATTATTTTGTACGCCGATATTTTCGACCCAGTTGCATGGAGGGTCACGGCTAATTTAGCAACTAGGTCGAAATATCGGCGAACAAAATATATATCGCGAGTACCCGTATCATAAGTTTAATGAATTCTGAAATAATTAAACAATTTCATTTAATTTTCCAAAGTTCCTTAATTAAGAATGTAACAGTCAAAACTTTATTTACCTACTAATTCGAAGTCTAATTCGAATATAATTAAAACATATTCTCGGAAATAGGTATAAGCACAAAAACTTTTACGCTAAGACAACAAAATGTAAAGACAAAAAACATTTTAGGTATTTTGTTTGTGTGTAGAATAGTACAAAATAAATAACTATGCTGAAATTGAAATAGAGATAATGATAAAAAAAACGTTTTATGTATAAAATACCGAACTAAACACGAATTATGTCAACTTTTTACATGCAATAAGGTTTTGGGGTCACACCCCAGTGTTACATTGTGTGACCCAAGAAAAAATCCCATTGCTCGTTGAGTAGCAACGTAACACATCACTATAATAGATATAAACTTATTAATTAAGTAATATAATTATAGTACAAATGTAATTAGCAACAACACTTTTAGGTGGCGAAAGAGTCAAGGTCAAATGCTAACTTCACCGAAACGTTTTTTCTCTCGGATAGTGACATCATCTTTTGCGGATTAACTTTATTATAAGTTAATATCACGGTTTAATATTGACATAAACATCAGCAATCCGAGTTTTAATATTCCTGGCAGTACGTATCTATATCTGCACTTCAAAAACAACAACAACAAAATCCTCTAGATATAATGTACATTAAAATTACATCTAGTACTTCTAGTAGGTATTTTACTTAGTACAATAGGCGGTCTGAATATTACATAAATACCATTTTCTTCCAAACAACCTAGTGAATAATCTTCAATGCCTTACAAAAAAAAATTTTTGTACGGCATTGAAGTTGTACTCGTTTTTATAATGCCTGTTTTAATGATAATGTAGAAAAAAACCAAATGCTGTGGGAAAATTAAAAAAAAAATACAGTCGAATTGAATACCTCCTCCTTTTTTGAATTCGGTAAAAAATTATGATTTGTTTATTTTGTTATTTTTTCCATGTTTTTGTTGAAGTTTTCCTCAACGTGCATGACACTGTATTTTATGTTTAATCGTATAATACACAACGAAACCACAGGCCCGATTAATGATAACCATATTATTATATACATAATTGACAACAAAATCATCGCAAAACTTTATTTACCTGTTATTTGTATCACCTTCCTAATCTAAAACACAGAGAAAAAATAACTACGTGCTTCAGCCACAGAATACTGATAAAAAAACGATTAAAGATCACTTCAGTAAATTTAAAAATAATTCTAAGCGTTTAACTAATTTACTAAAACACGTTTTCGTCGCGTCATTCGACCGACGCGCGACAGTAATATTGTTCTGTGCGCGCGACCACTGTCTGCTTCGGTTATAAACTAAGAGACGAAAGTGACCACTGGCTAGACCAAAGCAATAAGTGTTCTGTGGACCAAAGTGACTGAATCAACATGGTGAACTCACTCAATGACTAGATAGGTTTGATAATAACATATCGATAAAACGACGCGACGTTGTAAGCTCAACTTATCGATATTTAAAATTCTCTGCAGTATTGAGAAGTTATAAAAAAAAAATGTGTGCAATTCACACGTGGTAGAAGTGAAACCTTCAAAAATAAAGGTATTAATTTAATAACGTGTATCAGTCTTAATTATCTTTCAAAAACTATTTTGTACTAAACTTAAACGTGTACTTATGTACGCGCGTGAGAAGTTATACTTCTTTGGCATCATTAAAATAAATATTTAACACTAGCTGTCTTAGCGAACTTCGTATCGCATAATAATGAGTGATTCATGTACTTTGTTGTTACTTTTTACTTTTATAGTTTTGGTAGGTTTAACAAATCAGAGACCATAAATTCCCTCTCCCCCAGCCCCTCCCCCTACTCCTCCCCCTCCCGTCCCTCTCTCCCAGCCCTTTCCCTCCAGTTCCTCTCCCCTCCCCTCCCCCTGTATAATGCTTCCTATCTCATTTTCGAATTTGTGTGTCTGTCTCTTTTTACTGTCCCGTTTTCGTTTCATCGACTTTCAAATCGCTACGATGCTAAAGAAGTTTTCACTTCAATCAATATTTTTCTTATTGCACATCCTAAAAGGGTTTTGTTCTGTATGTAGTTATACAAATAAATATTGATTTAATTAATAAATATATAATATCCTTCTTCTGTTCTCAATTTTAGATGTGAAATTTTTATATCGGATCGACGTAGTAGAGATGGGCTAAGTAAAAACGTCGTTTTTGAGAAACATTTTCCTGTAAAGCTTAAAGTAAGTAAAAGTAAAAATAAGCAAAATATATAACAATGCAACATTTAAGTACCTATTATTAGCGTAAAGGTAAAGTAAAGTAAGTAATTTAAGTAAAAGACATTTGACATTTTTAATGTCAAAAATTCTGTGGATTGGTATTCATAGTAATGTGATATGTGTGTTATAGGCTATAGTAGGTATGCTTAATCCTCTTTAAAAACATACCAATATGTTATCGATGTTTTGAGACTTTTATAAAGACTAAGTATATCGACATTTTTGAAATATCATTACTTTCCAACAACCCTACTAGGCAAAGTTATTAATTTTAATGTTTGCTCGATGATCAACATTTGCTGACCGCACAAGTTGTTCTCAAGTTGAACGAGAATTATTATCTGAATTTCGTCCCTTCCAAACATTGAGTTATAAGTATACATAGAGAAGACATCTCAAACAAAATGTGTGTCCCCGCCGGGAGGTTCTATTTTCAAAATTGAGCCTCTGTTCTCCTTTCAAAATCGAACGAATCCATTGGACATTGAAGCCGCGCGGCGCCAATTCATTGGAACATACATTGTGTTCGCGGTGTCTGTTCTATACGCTAGTAATAATACTTCAATGCTTCCAAATCTCTAAACTCTTGCGCTTTTAGACCTAACGTTATTTCCGTGGCCATAAACACACATAAATAAAAATTTAATTACAAACTCTGAGTCCTGATAAACACAGTAATCCGAATCCCATCAAAAACATTGTAAAGTGAAAGCCAATTTTAAAAAAAAAAAGAATTGAGATCTAAATGGGTGCCAAGTTCTGTGTAGAAAAACCTAAAATTTTAGTCACAAGAACATGTAATTCAAGCTCCACATTTGGCTTGATTAGTTTTCACGTACCGACCTAGGCTATATTATATTTGTATAATTATCTTCGTTAAGTCTGTTAAGTTTATTTCCTATGTAACTTTTCTACTTGGTTTGTTGGTTGCTAACTAATGAAAACTAGCATGATACTGGTAGGTATTTCTGGTCCTATTTACAGTCTTCGCAAAGTAATTATAACTGTGTAACACTAATGTGACTTTTGCCAGTTGCCATGTAACTTAGCTACTGAAGATTGTACGCCAATAGGCATGATGATGGTAAGTAAAAATCAATAAAATTATGTACTTATTTAATGAAACCCTATTAATGGATTACAGAACACGCATTTACAAAACAGGCACAACTGAATTACGACCCACAGCTTTTCAAAGATAAACGTAGAAAGAGAATGGTTTGCCCGCCATCAATACAGTGCCACCAAGTTATCTGTGAAATGGCAAAAATTGGAACTAATGCCGCCCCATTCATAAGTTCTTTGTGTTCATTCATTGACATTTACTACCTCTCGAATTACGTCTAATGATTGGTCCAATGCGTCCGACAGCGCCCTCACATTCACAGATAAGTTGGTGCCACTGTATACAACACAGCCTCATCTCGTCATTTCTTCTGCTACCAAGGTAACGCGCTATACAGTAAATTCAACATCGCCTTGAATATATATCCCTTACCTACTTACAATTGCAAACAAGCTGTCGTGAACTACCTGAAAACTTTAAATTATGACGAAACAGAAAACAGCCTCGTCAATATGTTACATAAATCGTATCGTCAATATGTTAAAAAATCGTCTGGACCTAATATCCCATTACCGCCGTAACGCACGCACGCACGCACGCACGCACGCACGCACGCACGCACACACGCACGCACGCACGCACGCACACACACGCACACACACACACACCACTCACACACACCTACGTACACACACCACTCACACACAAGACTAAGATACAAATAAAAGACATTGTTCCCTTAAATCTGTCCGCGGAAGGGCAATGGTGACCTATCACTCAGGTTCTTCGGATACCTACTTCAGGCACCATGCTCTCACAAAGTAGATCTTGGGGGATAAGTTCCTTATTTTGTAACTAATTTAAGTCAACTACACACACCGGCATATTTAGCGGAACATAAAATAAAGGTTTGATATCAGTATCATATAAGGTTGCTGGCTGGTTTGGGTTCATTTGTGCGCCCGCCAAGGCTCCAATGCTCCAAGGCTCGAGGTAAATCATCGTAAAAACAGGTTAACTTTTGCTCAGGAACATCGACTTTGGAACGCGGACCAATGGAGTTTATTGTTTAGTGATGAGTGCAGAATTCTCTTAAATCAAATTGACGGCAGGCAAAGAATATACAGACGCAAAGGAGAACGATACATTCAGACAAATTTTGAAACTACAGTTGCATACGGTGGTGGATCAATAATGGTTTGGGCGGGCATTTGTTTGGGAGCTCGCACAGATTTGGTAGTGATTGACAGAGGGAGTCTGACTGCAGACCGCTATATCAGAGAAGTTTTAGAAGAAAATGTCGTACCGTTTGCCCCATATATCGGTGACGATTTTGTTTTTATGCAGGATAATGCTCGGCCGCATACCGCTCGGGTAACTCAAGCTTATCTTAATGATATGAATATCACTGTTATGGAGTGGCCGGCGAGATCACCAGATATGAACCCAATAGAGCACGTTTGGGACTTGCTGAAAAGAAAAGTTAAGTCCAAAATTCCAGCTCCAGCCAACGTGGGTGAACTGCGAATCGCCGTAGTTGAGGAATGGCGGAGACTATCCCAGGAGACCATCGATAACATCATTCTCAGTATGCCTAGACGCCTAGACGGGTAGAAACTTTAATAAGAGCACGTGGCGGAAATACGCGATATTAATCACCATTTTTCTAATTTAATTAATTGTTATTTTAATATTAATTTTCACTTTTCCCGGTTACATGAAAAGTTCAAAAATGTACCATTTTTCACAAATAGCCTTTACTCGTAAAATCTGTTCTTAATGTGATCTTATTTTAAGTAAAACAAATGAAACTTTAAATAACAAAAGAAGTGTAGTAAGTAGATTTTAAAATAAAACCATATTTTTTTAATTATGGACCTTTTTTTAACCGACTTCAAAAAAGGAGGAGGTTCTCAATTCGACTGAATTTTTTTTTTATGTTTGTTACCTCTGAACTTTGGACTGGGCGAACCGATTTTGATGATTGTTTTTTTAATCGAAAGCTGGTGGCTGTCATGTGGTCCCACATAAATTTTATTGAGATCTGACAATGGCATCCATGAGAAAAGCACATAAGTCGTAAATTTGTGTTAAGATGTGCGCGACAAATTGACGAATAACTCAATATCACGCCAACCGATTTCGATGATTCTTTTTTTAATCGGAAGCAGATGCTTGTCATGTGGTCCCACATGAATTTGAACGAGATCTGATGAGTAGTTTTTGAGACTTTGAAGTCGGTTATTTTTTGTTAGTAAAATTTAGATTATTTGTGTTCCGCTAAATATGCTGGTGTGTTTATAATACAATACAATAAAGTATTTTTATTATATTATTATTATTGTATAAGTTTCATTAGGTGTAAAAAAAGGAGGTTTGGCTGACTTGGCCGTGTCTTGGACACAGCCATGTATCTTAAATAATTAATATAATAGTAATAATTTATATACACGAAGAAGTCTTTATAATATACCTAGTCTAGCCATAAATACTGTTACATAAAAACTTTTCTTTTTTCCAGCTTTTTAATTATTTTGAATTTGGAACACGTAGGTATATTATTTTAAAAACTTCATTCGATTACGCGCCATTTCACATACTTTTTCGTGTTCATTATCAAATTACAATATGGAATGGGGTGTTAAAGAAAATAGGATTGCAGTGATCGCCTTGCACAAAGTGGGTATGGAGCCGTCGGTCATATTGCAGACACTTCAAAAGCTTGGTATCAGCCGTATGTTCGTATATCGTACAATCAACAGATACAACAACACTTCGTCTGTCGAAGACCAGAAAAGATCGGGGCGGCCGCGTGCTGTTAGAACTACAAAGGCTGTTAAAGCTGTTAAAGCCAGAATTCGTCGAAACCCCATTAGGAAGCAAACAATCTTATCGCGAGAAATAAAGATTCCCCCTAGGACTCTGGCCCGTATTATAAAACAAGACCTGAAGCTCGGTGCTTATCGTCGATATACAGGACATGCCCTAAATCAATCTTTACAATTAAAGAGAGTGAATCGATCAAAACGCCTTCTGTCGCGATACGCAGGTGAAAGGCACAGAAATATCCTTTTTACCGATGAAAAAATTTTCACGATTTAAGAACACTACAATAAGCAAAATGATAAAGTGTACGCTCACAGTTCTAAAGAAGCTGCTCAAGTGGTCGGAAAGGTACAACGTGGTCATCATCCTGCGTCAGTGATGGTTTGGTGGGGCGTGTCTTATCAAGGAGTCACTAAACTGCATTTTTGTGAAAAAGGAGTGAAAACTTCAGCCAAAGTGTATCAAGATACAGTCTTGGATCCTGTTGTGAAACCTCTCAGCAATACACTTTTTAAAAATATACCGTGGACTTTCCAACAGGACTCTGCACTTTCACAAGGCACGAACTACCCAAGCCTGGCTTGAAACCAATGTTCCGGACTTTATAAGAGCTGAAGACTGGCCCTCATCTAGCCCAGACCTCAACCCTTTAGACTTTAAATTATGGTCAGTTTTAGAGGACATGGCCTGCTCTAAACGACACAGCGACATTGAGTCTCTTAAAAAATCTTTGGAGCAAGTAGTGGCGAAATTTCCTATGGAAATAGTGCGTAAATCCATAGATTCGTGGCCAAACAGATTAAAGGCCTATATAAAAGCCAAAGGTGGCCATTTCGAATATAATATTTTTTTATTTTTTGCTGAGACTTTAATAAATATGTAGGTATAAATTGTATTAATATTACGTTACTTCATTAAAAAAAAAAAAACATTTTCATTTGTAACAGAACTTATGGCTGGACTAGTTAATTTGTCTCCATCGCAGGGTGACGGTGGCGCTCCTCTAGCGTGCCCCGTAGGGGACGACCGGTACAAGCTGACGGGGCTGGTGGCATGGGGCATTGGCTGCGGGCAGGAGGGCGTGCCGGCGGTGTACGCGCGCGCCGCCGGCTTCCACGGCTGGGTCGACGGCGTCATCATGGGCTGGGGCTATGACACCACCGTGTATCAAGTTTAAAAAAGACAAGGAGTTTGAAAAGAATGTCGTTAAGTTTTAACGTTAGTTTAAGGATTTTGTAAGTTTGAATTTTGAACGCCATTATGAAATATTATTGCAAACAAAACGCACCATATTTAAAAAAGCCCGCCAATTTCTTTTTTTTTTTACTTATTTGATACGCTTTTTTTTATTATGCGTATATTTGTATAATATCTACACTAAAATATTTAGTTTCTTTACGCTAAAATTATTGTAAGATAAACAATGTGAAACACCAAGGCTATGAATCATTTTTCTATTCAACTGTTTTGTTTAAATTCTTTTAAATCACAAAAAAAATATTTTATCAATATTCTTCTGTGAGATATTGAAATATTTTATAAATTACATAATTTATAATAAAAATTCACACATCTTTAATTTTACTAAAACCTGTAATATAATTAAAATGTAAGTTACTGCTATGTGGGCTACGTAGACCCCTTAAGGGGTTATGAACGCCTTCATAACCCTTTAATAAGGCCTCAAACAGAGCAGGATCGAAGGCAGAAAAACAAAGATTTTTCAAAGAATTATACCTAAATAGGTATTTATCAAATACAAAGAAGGAATGACAATAAAACACACTATTAATTATCAAATGTTTTTATACAAATCACTATTTAACAAGCAAGATACAGTAAGTTTCTAGCCGCATTGAAGCCTTACACGAAACAGACTAACGGCCGCGGTGAATGAGATAAACGTATATATCTGTTTCACCTGCACTTCGCTTGCATTTATAAATTTTCGTCTAATTCATTACTTTAACTTGGAGGTCTGTAGTTTAATAAGTGCAAGCGAAACAGAAATAGTACGTCCTACCCTCAATTCATAATATTTTTCGTTGATTTTTGTTAATCATAAATTATGATACATTGGTATATTTACAACTAAGTATTGCTTTAAAAACATATTTCGCTTACTACTTAGACGCATAATGGAGATATTAGTTAACGATGAATTCACTAACATTAATGAAATTTCTCCATACTAGAGCAGTATGATAATATATTGTGCTCTTGAGATCTCAGCCCAGCAGTGGGCATGTATGAGTGTGCGTAAATGACGCTGATGGACCTAAAAACTTAGTACGAGTTTTACTTGACATAACGTCGGCGTAAAGTAAACGCACGTTTACTATTTGTATGGACCAAAGCTTTTCTTTTCACTGCCGCTAGATGGCTCTGCTTCGGTCCCATACAAATTTAACGTGCGTTTACTTTACGCCGCCGTTATGTCAAATAAAACTCGTACTAAGCACACTGTATTTAAAGTCCAGGGCCCACCTACGCAATGTGACACAGGATCTGTCAATTAGTAATCTGGCCCATTGCTGTATGCTATCTGTAATAGAAGTGTGCCTGTGGATTGAGGGCTCTTTTTAAAAAGATAATAAAAAAAGATAATAATATTTTTTCGAAATCAAGGAGGAAATATTTGTGAAAACATGGTGGTGAAGATAAAAAAAATTGTGAAATGGTATGGTAAGAAAGTTGTGCTCGATTAACTGGAACACTCAATCTGCTAACTTAAGAAATTACTGTAATCTCGTATCTCAAAATATACTAGATGTATGTTTTACATTTTTATGTGGAAAAATTGTGCAGAATTTGCACGTAACAGAATGAGGTGGGGACAATACAAAATAATTATATGTTAAATAGATGACCCGGCGAACTTCATATCACCTAACAAACAATTTATTTTCTAAAATAAAAGTAGCCTAAGTTACTCCTTGTTACATCAGCTATCTGCCAGTGAAAGTCCCGTCAAAATCGATCCAGCCATTTCAGAGATTAGCCGGAACAAACAGACAAACAGACAGACAGACTGTCACATTACTTCAGTGGACACAGGGCCTAAGGCAAACAGGTTCAACATGTTACGACAAGTCGAGGCACTAACATTTTAAATTCAACTTAATTTCCATTCGCTCTGAACAGACATTTGTATGCCGAAATAAAAATGGATACCGTGAAAACTCATTAATAAATAATTTTGTTTTCATTTTTATCGATCATCTTTACCATCTTTCTTAGTTCCAGTGGACATATTTGAAGCTATGCTTTTATTAAGCTTTTGTCCAAGTTTCATTAGTTTATTTTGTTTCTTTCAATATCAAACAACATGAAAAAATCGGAAGCTTAGGAGTTGCTAGGTGTTACGTAAGAACGAATCTGTGACTGTTTTTACATTTACAGGTATAAGATATTTTTAAATTGACATAACGCACCTTCAGAATAGTATAGACTTAACTCAAAAATAATAAAAAATATGCAACATTTCATGTTTTTTGCTCATATTTCACAAAAGATAAACTTACAGAATCAAATAATTGATGTTTTCATACAAAATGAATCAATTAAATCACTTCAAAGTTGAAAGTTTGTAGTTTTATAACTTCATTTTCGTTTTCCCAAAATAAATTATTTTTCGAGATACGTCACTACTATTCTGTAAATAAAAAAGTCTCCCCATACAAGTCAACGACTAAACTAAACTGACTGAAAGAAGCTTTATGCCTATAGTATTAAAGGCGATAATACCACGCCTCAGATCGCTTTATCACCGTCAATTTTTATTGGGAGACGTATATTATTATTTGAAATTGATTGCCCATGGGAAACGCTTAGTCCTGCTGGGTAGTACAGTCAGCGAAAGAGATATACAGAACATGATACAAAAACCTTTCATAATGTTAAATACTACAGAATTTATTTGTTAGTCAATGTTAAATGCTACCTTTACAATCTGAGTTTTACCAAGAAAAAAATAACCGACTTCAAAATAACTCAATAACTACTCGTCAGATCTTGCTCAAATTTAAGCGGGACCACATGACAAGCACCAGCTTTCGATTAAAAAAATAATCATAAAAATTGGTTCACCCCGTCGAAAGTTCTGAGGTAAAAACATAAAAAATACAGTCGAATTTAATACCTCCTGTTTTTTGAAGTCGGTTAAAAATTATGACATTCCTTAACATTGATAAAAACATAAACGTTACCAAAGTCGTTTGCTGTGTGTCCCAGTAATTTTATATTTCGGCGTCTCTACAACCATAGAAAAATAATTTTTCCCTAGAAGTACTGGCAAAATAAATGCAAATTATCTGTCACACTTTCAGTAGAACCAAAACAATAGGACCACAGACAATACTTCATAGATGTGGTATAAAAATACGATTTGATTTATATTCTAATTACATTCAGTAGCTCGAGCACGAATATTTGCGAGAAAGTATTCGTATGGTTAACGTAAGCAATTTGTATGGCATTTTTTCAAAAGCGCCCCTATCGTACGTAAATGGTACTAAATGCCATACAAATTTGACAAATTGCTTACGTTAACCATACGAATACTTTCTCGCAAATATTCGTGCTCGAGCTACAGAATGTAATTATAAGTGAGTTATCTTCAATTGGTAAATTAAAAACGAATTGGTGTTTAATCCATTTCATAAGATCTGTTCTTCGTAAAAAAGAATTAAGTTGGAAAACAATAAGTTTATCTTAAAACAAGCGCTTTGCCCGCGGTTTCGCTCGCGTTCCTCGGGATAATAAGTACCCTAAATGTTATTCCAGGTAGCGATGGGCAACTCGACGACAACTTTGGTCGAGTAACTTGAGTAAACTCTTTGGTCGAGTAACTCGTGTAACGATTTAACGTACTCGAGTAAACTCGGCCGACTCAACTCGGCGACGACAGCGAGTCGTCGCGGCGACGCGGTTCAACTCGGTCGGTGTTTAGGCTAAGAACTCACATAGCGATTTTCACCCGCGCCTGCTGCGGTGGCGGAAATTTTAAAAAGTTTCAAAACTCACGAGACCGAAGTTTTGTGCGGTAGCGCAGCCGCCGCGGTTGCGATTCGTCGATCGCAAGACGGGCGGCATTTACGATCTGTAAGGTGCCCACCGCGGTCGCCCGCCAACCGACCGCAGAGCGTGCGGGAGCAACCCGCCGAGGCTGCGGCTGACCGCGACCCGCGCGGTTCTACAAGTTGCCCGCCGGTGCAGCGGGCGTAAACCGCGTCGTGAAATATGCCGCTCGGTTTTACATACATATCTGCATTCTACAGGAGCTGCGGGCCCACTACCGCGGCGGGCGCGGGTGAAAATCGCTCCGTGAGTTCTTAGCCTTAATCGTGGAGTTCGTAGACTTCGTAGTTTCCGCCGACGCGCGTCGCGTCACAACGATCTTACTCACGAGCTATACTTACTCGCGAATATACTTACTCGTGAGTATATTTACTCGCGAGCTCACGACTACTCGCTACTCGTGATTTTTGACACCGAGCTTACTCGAGTTTTTACTTGAGTAAATGGTTAGTTTTGCTAGAGTAACTCGAGTTGTAAAAAGTATTACTCGGCCCAGCGCTAATTCCAGGTCATGGTCTACCTGTGTACTAAATTTCATGAAAACCCGTTCAGTAGTTTTCCATACATCCTCACTAACTTTCACATTTATAATATGTAGAAAAATCACTCCTTGTACCTTTAAATAAGGAGTTACAACCATAGACTTAAATATATGGACGGGCTGTTCGTGTCACATTTTTCATACTCTGTGACAGCGCTTCGTTCGGTCAAGTTCGGTTCAAGATAGTGGTATAACTCGACCGAAATATCTGTGGACCTGGCTCAATGACGTCATGCAAACTGGAGAGATAGCAAAGAAAATCGAGATGTAAAGATTAAAAATATTATTTTGATTTGTGTGTATCTACTTTTTTGCACTTTTATACAACTTTTAGATCAATCTGTACTTTATAGGGTTCCGTAGTGAAAGAGCCGTGTTTTTTTCATTTTCAAAGAATTGGATTACTTTGAGCACTAAATTCCGCTCTGCACTATGTATTGTCCTACCCATCTTTCAACACTAAATAATAATAAACAACAAGAAAAAATAAACAACAAGTAACAATAAACAATAATGCGATTACGAAGCAATAATAATACACGTGCGTCGGTGCTTGTTTTGGCAACGGTACTGGATAGGCGAAAACAGGGTGAGGTCCGAGGAAGCGGGAGCGGCATCGAATTCCAGCGAGGTCCACAGATATTTCGGGCGAGTTATATCAAGTATTTTGCAGTAAATAATTTTTAAAGATGTAAGTAAAAATATTCTTATTTACCAATTATAATTTTAAATAAACTCAAATAAAGTTCAAAACAGTTTTAACAGTGCACAATAAACAATATGCGTTATTATGTGTTCTTGAACGGTCGGGGTTTTTCAAAAAATGACATCTACTTGTCTCGCTTGCTCGCAGCCGACTAACATGCGTCGGCACCATTTGGTGTCAATATAGGTATCCAAATTTTTAGTACTGAACAACCTGTCCATTATACTCGTAGCATATACATAATATAGGTCTATGGTTATAACTTTAAATGTCAAAGATTATCCAACTCAACTTTTTTTTTAAATTTTCTCGTGTCGCTTACTCCTTTCTTCCTTACATAACACTGTCCAATTATAAGTAATATAATAAAAAAGCATGATTCAAAAAGAGTTTTGAAAAATCATTTATGTATCTTATTTTAATTGCATTGTACTTACTATAATTATATGTAACAAACTCATAATTTTAAGTGACAAACAATAATAATTAATAAAAAATTCACTGCAACATTTTAATTTTCAAAAACCATTTGTAATAAAAAGGGAGATTAGAAACAGTTATCTTAATAATACTTTTTGTACAGACAAAATTAACTCTGTAATTTTAAAATTCATTGAAAACAGAAATAAAAATATTACACAGAACTTTCTGTATTGGTTTATTGTAACGAAATTGGTGAATAACATTCCAAAGGATTTTAAGGTTCATATATAATAGTCCTTAATGACTCTTTAGGGTGATATGTAAACCTGCACTTAGACTTGATACTGCTCAGATGACTGACACTTTGTTTGATTAAAAAAATATGATTTTAAAGTCGTAAATATAAAATTTCAAACGTTATGGTTGATTTAGAACCATTATTTTTGTTCGGATAATATTATTCATAATAATAATAATAATTGTGAGATGTATAAACTGCACTGAGACTTGGGACTTTGCTCAGATGACTGACACTTTGTTGATAAGAAAAAAAATTTAAATTAAAGTCGTAAAGGGCTTCCAACATTTTTTTATGGAGCCTGGCATACCTACAAGTCCGCCATTTTGAAAAAACCTCGATTTGGCGGCCAGTGATGAAACATGTGTCAATCGATAGACTAAATGATTATGATCAAAAAGTATTCAGCGATGAAATGTCGTAAGTGGTATACTTTCTGAGATATTTGAGTTCAAAACCGTAGAAATATAAAGCAAAAAAACTTCGCCACGGCGGACATTGATGAAACATATGTCAATCGATAGGCTAAATGATTACGATTAAAAAGTATTCAGTGATGAAATGTTGTAAGTGATATACTTCCTGAGATATTTGAGTTCAAAACCGTACAAAAATAAAACATTTATAGTAAATTATTTTTTATTTTTATTATATGTACATATTATATTATATATTAAGTAAATAAATAATTATAAATACATATATAACATCTGGTTGAAGATCACGGGCGACAACATTCTAATTGCTTCAGGTAGTGCTGCCGGACTTCTTGAAGGAGCTTTTGGTAGTCAATTTTTTTGGTAGTATATTATTTGATTTATTTTTTGATGTCTACAAGCAAGGAGTTCCAAAACAGTATGAACTGTATTGTGAAGGAATTCCTGAAATAAGCAGTGCTATCATATGGGTTTCCTTTAAATAAACAGAAGAAGACACATTATTCAAAATAGCATAAAATGTTGAGAGAATTCTGAAGTTTCGCCTGTATCGAATGGGTAGCCATTTAAGTTAGGAATGGAACTGGGAAATGTGGTCATACTTACGTAAGCCGAAGATATATCTAATACTTAATTAAGAAGGCGCTCCAGTGTATTCAGAAGTTCCTCTGACAAATCTGTACAACACATAGCATAATCAAGGTGAGGGATGACCAGTGTTTATGGCGTATTTATGGTTAAGTGTTTATGGCGATACAGCAATTGAAGTGTACCGGTCACTTTTTCCTTACCTCAGTTACGTTATGTATTATAAAAATTAAAAAAATTCGTCAAACAAACAACGGGTAGAGATAAAATCGCGGGATGGTATCTACTGCTCATGCATAGTGGGAAAAATAACCTTGTCCTGTTGTTCCCATATAATGTGTGTTATATGGTTCTTGGCATGGGCTCGACATCAGGAAACATTGCCTTTATCACCAGCGGAATTTTTAGATTCAGTGATTGTCAGACATGATATAGAAAACTAAGCCAATAATGAATTTTAACTTTTGGTTTAGAGTAATTGCCAAAGCTGTGGCCGCTGGTGGCAAATAAATTATTTATAAAACAACCTAGTAGTTTGCTTTTGCTTTGCTTCTTTTTTAAATTCAAACCTACCCGTTATTAATAAATCAAGTACCTATGCAGCACATACACATAATTATGGCATAATATACTTATTTTTCATTATTGACCCAATAAATTCAAAATAAGTAAATGATCATTTTTAATGCATTATTTTTGTACGGTTTTGAACTCAAATATCTCAGGAAGTATATCACTTACAACATTTCATCACTGAATACTTTTTAATCGTAATCATTTAGCCTATCGATTGACATATGTTTCATCAATGTCCGCCGTGGCGAAGTTTTTTTGCTTTATATTTCTACGGTTTTGAACTCAAATATCTCAGAAATTATATCACTTACAACATTTCATCACTGAATACTTTTTAATCGTAATTATTTAGCCTATCGAATGACATATGATTTATCAATGTCCGCTGAAACGAAGTTTTTTGCTTTATTTTTCTACAGTTTTGAACTCACTTATCTCAGAAAGTATATCACTTACGACATTTCATCACTGAATACTTTTTGATCATAATCATTTAGTCTATCGATTGACACATGTTTCATCACTGGCCGCCGAATCGAGGTTTTTTCAAAATGGCGGACTTGTAGGTGTGCCAATTAGGTTGGATGCCCTTTAATTTAATTAATTTGCAAACCTTATGGTTGATTTGTTGAAACAAATATTAAAAATAACATAATTTGAAAAAAAAAAAGAAAGATAAACAGTTTGTGAATGGGCAAAAGGAAGTGGTTCAGCTTGTTCTGACATAGGACGATGGTGCAATGTAGCGCTGTTTTTCAGCCACTCCCTATCCCTTTGTTGGTGGTCGGGAGTAAACTCAAATTTCCCCGGCTCCCTAATTAAGGGTGCACTTCATTTAAGCCCATAAAATTCAGATCAATCGGGGGTTTGGGCTAAAAGAAAGTTTATCCAATATTAAGTCTAAGACCAAGCACGGTTTATAGATCTCACCCAGTGATGCTGTAACATAACTTCGTGTAATTTAAAGACTTGCAGCTGTTCTCATTACGCATCTATCCATAACGCTCAGTCAGTTACCTATCAATTATCAAGAAGTCACATTTTATCATTGAACTATTATTACTAACGTATAGAACCGACACCGCGAACCCGATGCTCGCGCAATGAAATGTAGCCAATTGGCAACTGTTTTCAGTAGATTCTGTCGATTTTGAAAAGAGTACGGGGGCTAGATTTTGAAAATAGAACCCCGGCGCGACATAAATTTTGTTCGCGATGTCTCTTCTGGTACTTTAGTACGTTATACATCAATGGATTTTGTCGTTATCACTTCACCTTCTAACTTATCCAAATATTATCGATATTAAAACGGCCAGTTCGATCGAGTTCATATTCACATAATAGTGTGTTTGTTCAAGATCATAAAAATAGATTGTTTCGTTAAATTATGTATTTCATTTGAATAACAGATTCTGTAGTCCGTTTTTTCAAACGAGTAGTAAACACACTTACAGGGGCTTTTGTCAAAATAAGGCAGCCGTAAAATGAAAAGAATTTAATGATAAATTGTCATTTAATGGTAAAACTAATTTTTATTTAGTATTAACTAGCTTTAGTCCGCGGCTTCGCCCGCGGTAGAGATCGATTTTTTACAAATCCCGTAGGAATCCTGAACTTGTCCGGGATAAAAAGTAGCTTATGTGTTAATCCAGGGTATCTCCATTACAAATTTCAGGCAAATCGGTTAAGTATTTGTGGCGTGATTGACAAATATCCAAACATCTAAACTTTCACATTTATAATAATAACAGGAAAATCAATCTTTGTACAGTACGGCCGACGTATCTTGGCGCGTCTGAACTTTTCGGCAATGCTCGGTCCGCGGCGTATTATGTCTCAGTCGCACGTTAGCATGTTCGTGTCGCTATCTCTGTCTAACATGCGCTAAAGTTCGCAGAGCCTATGTTCAGACGCGCCAAGATACGTCGGCCGTACTGTAATTTTAATTAAGACGTTATAACTTATTAGTACTTTAGTAGGATTACTGTTTAAACTAATCATGTCAATAAAATCAGTGCCAAGATTGTTTACGAAATAAGCCTCGTGTAAAAATACGGACGCAAAACGGATAGGATAAACAATACAATGATTGGCTCTTTAAGGTTATCATCGACTTTGACCACAGAAGAAATAATAGTACAGTACGGCCGCTGTATCTTGGCGCGTCTGAACATAGGCTTTGCGAACTTTAGCGCATGTAAGACTGAGATGGCAACACGAACATGCTAACGTATGACTGAGACATAATACGCCGCGTATCGAGTATTGGCGAACTATGTTACTGCGCAGCCTTCTGCGCGAAGTTCAGACGCGCCAAGATACAGCGGCCGTACTGTACTTATCTTTGACAATTACTTGTTACAAAATAATGTTTCTAATCTTGAAATATTTTATGTTAATTTGATCCTTGGGAAGCTGGTAATTATATTCATATTTAATTTCATAAACAACTTTAATGCAATAAACATAAAGAAGGGGTCAAGAGTATAACTAGATAATATGTATAACTGTATTCAAAGACCACAGAGTATGTTATTATATGTATAGTATTTTATGTTATGTAGTATTTGTATTATGTATTTATTTAGGTACATAGGTTTAATGTGTATTTGTTTATTTTACTTAAATAGCCAACCGCACATTCTCGCAACGCCAAGGGTTGAATGGTAGAGAATGCCATTAGGCATTAAGTCCGCCCATTTTATGATGCAATAAAGGGTAAATAAATAAATAATGTACGATAATGTACGTATAAACAAATAATGTTTAAAACTACAATGATTGGCCCTTGGCGTATAAAGATTGATATTTTTACGTTATGTTGAATGTTTTCCCACCAATTATGACATATTAACCAAAAAAACAATGTTTAATAAGACATAAGAATATAAATCACACAATTTAAATAAAAAGAAAACGATTAACATCGTTACAAAATGCTCAACGCTTACGAATGTCGTAACAAAACCTCTTTCGTTGCAGTCGCCGCAAAAGTATTTTTATTAGTTTTAATATCAGATAAATAAAAACTGCCAGTTACGTTTCAGAGTCAATGAACTAATATACGCATGGAAGCATCTTTGATGCCTCAAAATAGCGCAACGAAAATTCAACCGCGGTGGGCCGGGCTTATAAACTCAACCAAAACGCGAATCAGTCAGTTCGGTGTCACTCGTTCGGACGGTCGTTGACTTTAAATGTCATAAACAAGATTTATATAAAAATTTGGTTTCAAAATGCCTTCATGTGTTGTGAAATGGTGCAGAAATCATACAGATCACCTTTCCAAGGGTTCCGAGGATCGTGGAATCACATTTCACGTGTAAGTATACCGAAATTTAAAACTACAAAAATCTATTAACTTTCTTAATGATGTGATTATGCATAATGTAGTAAGTATATTATACTAACTATTTATTAAAGAAATGAAATTCGCTTTATTTTTTATTTAGATTCCCACAAGACCCGAGACGTAAAAATCTGTGGAGACGTAAAAAGCTGTTCAATTAGAGAGAGAGGAAAATGACTGGATACCTAGCAAACATTCAACAATATTTTCGATTCATTTTAAAGAAGGAAAATATTTGTCGAAGAAAGGATTCCAGATGATTTCTAAAAGCGCTGTACCAATTTGTACTGTGAGTATCCATTTTGTTTTTTTCGATTTAGTTACTGTAGTAGATAATAACTCAGTATAATATATATATTTATTACATTTTCAGATGGTGCATTTGGTGCAGTTAAATATCATCTATCAGTAAAAACTATTTTGCAATTCAAAAATCGTAAAAAAATTGAGCTAGTGAATTTTTAATGCGAAAAACAAACCGAATTGAACAGATTTAGGTGATATTTGCAACGAACGAGAATAAAATAGGACTAAAGGCTTTATTATTTCATTATCCTATTGATACTTTACAATGTAAAATGAAATTTAAATGATTAAAAAAAACTATGTATAATTCTGATATTGATATCTGAATTCCGATATTAGGATCAAATATCGAAAATCAATATTGGAATGGAAAACCTTCCGATATTACAAGTTCTAGTGTGTACTGTGCATTGTTTTAACAGTGTTTTCGACAATCATAATTTTAATTGATTAATTTGTAGAATCACTGCAGTACAATAGTGAGTACTCAATATATTGTTTTGAGTTTTCACTTCTGTCGGCAGTCCTTATAATTGCCTATGTTTTTACTATTGTAAATATATTGTTTTAAGTTGTCAATATATTGGGTGAACTTTCTTCTAGCTCATATCTCCGATTGATCTGAATTTTGGTATAACTATGTAATTCGACGAGCTGATAACGAATATTATAGGCAAAATACCCGCATATTTCAATGTCAAGTTAACCTTGAAAAAATATTATTTTTAATTTATTACGTTTATTTGGCAAAATATTAATTTTACGGAAAAATGTTTCCTACAAAAGTTATAGCCCATTAAAAGATTGATATTTTATGTTCGATACATTTTTCTTGTGGAGCCAGTGATTTGGGAGAAAAATGCGAAATTAGTTCCGCATAATTATGAGTAGTTTGCCTATGATATTCGTTATCAGCGCGTCGAAATACATAGGTATACCAAAATTCAGATCAATCGGGGGTATGGGCTAAATAAAACGAAATTTATCCATATATTGAGTTTTTCCTTCAATCGGCAGTCCTTATAACTGCCTATTTTTTACTATTGTAAAACAAATAACGTTTACAAATAATTCATTTTGTAATGAGAGAAAAAATTTGGCATTATTATTATTTTATATTACATAAAGACCATTTTTATTATTGTTTTATTATGACTGGTTCCCTCATACAATTCACATCCACGGAACAGACGACCTGACTGACAATGCGACAACGCATTAGACAGTAAACTGAGTGACACTGACGCGCGAACCAATTGGCGTGATCGGTTCATGCCGAGAACCAATCCCGTTTGGCGATTTCGCATGGTTTAACAACTACTTGCAATAGACCAATTGATGAGTTTGCATACCGTAGTGAGTGGTTTGTGTATGTATACTTCGTATTTGTGTGAGTTTTGGTGCTAATATTTAACGTTAGAATGTACTGAGAGGCTTATTCCATAGTATATTCGTTCACTGTTCAGAGTATTATTAACACAGAAAAATAAAAATATTCTTTCATGCGTCGTAAACCAATACAACTTTTAATAAAATTTATTTAAAATCAAAGGGCCAATTAATTGGTGAGGGGCCAACATTATTACTGCTTACCCTATATTTATAAATTTCCATACAGAATAACTTCAGACGAGCGACCCTATTTACGATTCAGTAATATATGTAGACATACATTTATCATTAAAACATGGTCGATATCACCAGAAATTTCAAATATTTTTATTGCGAAAATACCACGAGAATACATTATTTCACGTCATTGTTCAAAGGGTTTCTGTACATCACAACATCGTGAATAGGACGCCCAAAAATACATAACAACTTAGTTCATTGTGACTTGGTTACTTTGCGAATATCGGTATCTATAATTCGATATTAATGAATCATTTCAAGTAATCTGTTCTTTAACCTATCTATCCTTTACCGTGGATAACGATCCGTTTCTTCCTTCTTCCTAAACGTAAAAATGCAACAGCCATCTCATCGACAGCAAGAAATAGATAGATAACAGAAATATGTATATCGTCAGTGTACAGGCAGCAAAAGAATTAGGTATGCAGGTCATCATACAAAATTTACGTAATGATTTTTAATATTACAGTGTAATATTTAACATCATTAATTTAATATTACAGTGTAAGATTCGCTGAACATCCGTGCCGCCATCCATACAAGGCAATCATTCTATAATATTTCAAAACTGTTTTATATCATGCCGTACATATCTATTTCTTTTGCAGTGTGTACTCGTCCTGTCAATCGTTATCGATGTTTACGCTTCCCGCCCACGTCCGATAATCGGTGACCGATTTTTTGTAGGAGAAAAATAGAACGTACTGGTAGCAATAGTACAACGCACACGTCCTACAAAAAGTCGGTCAGAAATAATATGGGAGCACTACTGCTATCAGTACATTCTATTTTTCTCCTACAAAAAATCGGTCACCGATTATCGGTCGTGGGCGGGAAGCGTTAAACTCACTGCCAGTGTCCCAGTGTGGGAGGTACCGTCGACATGTTAAAGTACAGTACAATACGTGTCACGTTAGTCTCAGAGGTTCTCGTGCAGGAAGTGTATGAGCGTGGCTTCGTAGTGCTTGGCCGCGTGCATCGCGCGCAGCGAGTGCCGCTCGCCGGGGTACACCTGCAACCAGCAACCATTTACCACGTTCATATCAAAGGCTACTAAACGTATACATACATAAGTATATACATACTGTACGTATACATACACATATTATAAAAAAACACTTTACTCATAAGGGGCCATCCATAAATTACGTCACACTAATTTCAACAATTTCAAGTAATATTAATAAAAATTATTAATTATGCAATATCAAATAATATTAATTTAAATTATTAATATACAATGTCAAGCAATGTTAATATCAAACAATTTTAATTTTGCTATTCCATAAATTACGTCACACTAATTTCAACAATTTCAAGTAATATTAATAAAAATTAGAGACCGACCGAAGTTTCGGTTTCGGTTTCGGTTTCGGCCAGTTTCGGCCAAAAAATCTAGTTTCGGTTTCGGTTTCGGTTTTGGCAAAATTTGGCCGAAACCGAAACCGAAACTCTGTGTTCGTGAATTGTCGTGCGTAATTTCGTCGTCGTGCTAAATTCGCGGCTAAATCGTGGACGCTGACTTTTTAAGTGAAGTCATTAATTTAAGATGTTTATTTTATTTGTTCATTAATTAATTGACAGGGTGCTTTGGCGCTCATTTGCATAGGCCTATGTTGAGCATAGGACTTTAATTAGTGTTTTTTTTTTCATTTTATCTAACACCATTTAACTGTCTGTAGGTATATACCATCATCGTCATAGCCATATAGTGAAACTGTAACTGTACTAATATTTGAGTAAAACTTTTAATAGGGGTATGTATTGGCCATAATAGATTAAATAAAAATTATTTTTTGTTTATTTGTCTGTGCGTTTGTTCCGGCTAATCTCAGGAACGGCTTAACAGATTTAGCTGCGGTTTTCACTGACTTATACGTATTATAGTGAGCTTGGGTTAACATTTAGTGTTTGTTTTATTTCAAACGGTTCACAAATAAATTACGTTATGTAAATTCCGCCTATACTTACATTTATTTAGCGAGGCCCGACAGTTTGATATACACTAAACATAGCTAAGAACACTTTCGATTTAGTCACCTTCGTTTCTCCGTTTGGGAGCGACGATGCACAGACATACATCAGTTACACAGACACGTCAAACTTATAACATCCCTCTTTTTCGTCGGGGGTTAAAACAGCGCTCATTCATAAGTACATTTTTTTTTTCGAATTTTTGCCGTCTATGTATTGAGATATAAGTTTATCCAACTCAAGGTACGTACTACTATACAAATGTGTAAAAACACGCTATATTTCAGTACCTATAGGTACTGAAATACCTATAGGTACTTCAGTATATAGGTACCTATATATAGG
This sequence comes from Thymelicus acteon, assembly GCA_951805285.1. Lineage (NCBI taxonomy): Eukaryota > Metazoa > Arthropoda > Insecta > Lepidoptera > Hesperiidae > Thymelicus > Thymelicus acteon. The sequence continues at coordinate 18,102,538 of OX638214.1, read as the reverse complement.
GTATCCCGTAAGTAGTAGATCTACGTTAGCGGACAGATAGCTTGAGGGTTGACCTTAGTGTGACCACTTTTAGTAGATTTCTACTTTTTTAGTAGATTTGAAGCAAATAAGACAATAATCTAGTAGGATAAAATGAATTTAGTAGAAATTAGAAACATATCGGTATTTAGTTATGACGTATTTTTGTTATACCTTATAACCTTAGTAACCTAAGTTTCGGTTTCGGTTCCGGTTTCGGCCGAAACTGGAACTAAGGCCGAAAGTTCGGTTTCGGTTTCGGTTTCGGCTAAAAAACCAGTTTCGGTCGGACTCTAATAAAAATTATTAATTATGCAATATCAAATAATATTAATTTAAATTATTAATATACAATGTCAAGCAATGTTAATATCAAACAATTTTAATTTTGCTATTCCATAAATTACGTCACACTAATTTCATGACATTTGACCCCTCCCCGTCCTTGTCACAGCTGGTCACATTTGTGAGACCTCCCCCCCTAATGTGATGTCACATATTACACCTAGAAATTATTAAATTAAAACAGCAATTCTGAAATAAGTTTTATTTCCACTTTTTTTATATCTACCTATTCATACCAATTTTTCGATTTTGACATATGACGTCACGTTTAGGATACCTCCCAAACCTTGTCACACAATGTCACACTAAATCGACCCCCTCTCCTCCCTAACGTGTGACATAATTTATGGATGGCCCCTAACATTATATGAGTGAGGTGGAGGGGGTCAAAATGCTTATTTTGATGAAGAACAGTGTCTTTAAACTTCAAAAAGTGTTATGTGATTTTAAATTACTTTCTGTTTATACAATACAATACAATATTCTTTATTATGCACACTATAAGTACTTAAAATATTACAATGCAAGTAGTATAGACACAATAGGCGGTCTTATCGCTGTAATAGTGATTTCTACCAGACAACCTAAGGGTAGAGGACACAGACGTTCAAGAAATGCGTAGGTAGAGGTGTAAACTAAAACATTAGCTTTATTCGACAGATTATTCAGTAAATAGAATATTTCCTTCAGTTGTACTGTATAGTGTACTACTGTATACTGACCTGCACCCGGTGCGGCTTGCCCAGGCGCACGAGCTCGGCCAGCAGCGCCGCCGTGTGGCAGAAGTGCACGTTCTCGTCCGCCAGCCCGTGGATGATCAGCAGCCGCCCTTCCCTAACACACACACAAACACAAATATTATGTTGAGACAGTATTATAGTGAGACTCTGAAGTTAATTATCACTTGCGTCGGTGAAGGAAAACATAGTGAAAACCTGCACATCGGAGAGTTCTCCATAAAGTTCTCAAAGGTGTGTGAAGTCTACCAATCCGCACTTGGCCAGCGTGGTAGACTATGGCCTGTACCTCTCACATTGTGAGAGGAGACCCCGAGCCCAGCAGTGGGACAGTTATGGGTTGTTGCTTTGCTTTGCTTTGCTTTGCATATACTCAGACTAGCTGTTACCCGCGACTTCGTTCGCGTGGTACTTAACAGAAAAGTTATAAAACTATTTTTTTTTCTAAAACAAAAGTAGCCTCAGTTACTCCTTGTTACATCTATCATTACAGCTATCTGCCAGTGAAAGTACCGTCAAAATCGGTCCAATCATTTCAGAGATAGCCGGAACAAACAGACAGACAGACATACAGACAAAAATTGTAAAAAATGTTGTTTTGGTACATGTACCGTGTATGCATCCAAATGCACTTAGTAAAAAGCGGTTATTTTAATATTACAAACAGACACTCCAATTTTATTTATTTGTATAGATTGACGGCAAGCTTCGAAGAGGTACCCGAAGACGAATCACATGACATAGGATGAACAATTTCCACCAATCATAAGCCTGACTGAGGTTGTCCTTGACTCGTAGCCACTCATAGGGTGTCGGTGTGACTTGGACCAATGATAGGGTGAAGTGTCATCCAATAATATCGTTATTTAAAATGTAATATAAATAATGTAATAATTGGCCTAATGGTTAGCTGGTAGAGAATGCATTTAAGCATTAAGCTCGCCAATTGTACCGTTATTTTGTGGTCAATAAAGTTTAAATAAATAAATAAATAAATGGAAACGTCTTGTACTAAAACTATTTGTACACCATAATATGGCAAATGTGAGATAGATTGCATAATACTTGACCAACTTTGTAACCACATTTCTACAAATAAAGATATTTCATTTCATTTCAATATCACGTGATCCGTGATACCTCTTAGAAGCTTGCCATCCATGTACATATATAACGTTCTTGGTAGAAGAACCAAAGAACTCCTCACCACGCACAGCTTGAAGATGTTCGGCCGCGTTGCAAGAGCGAGAGGGACAGGTAGAAGTATCCTCTCTAAAGCTGAAAACAAACTGTCGGACGCGGCTGAAGGATGTGACATAATAGGTATCTAGATAATGAATATACACTAAGCTGTGCAAACTATCGGAGGTAAGTCGCGGACGTGACCTTGAGGCACCTTGAGGCGTTCGGACGTCCAAGAGCTATCTGGCGCGCTGGATGTTTTTGTCATGTGCACATTATCAGTCGCGGCTGTCAGCCGCGTCCGATCAGCCGCGGCTTATAGTATGTTTGCAGCTTAACTCACTCACCTGTCCGGGAAGTAGGGCGCGTGTTTGAGCACGGAGGCGCGCGTGTAGGCGTGCGAGGCGCGCGCCGGCAGCCCCATGTAGCGCTCCGTGTAGGCCGTGTCGTACAGCCGCCAGCACGTCACCGGCGCGCCCGCCACGCACACCTTGAAGATGTTCGGCCGCGTCGCGAGCCCGAGGAGGGAGAGGTAGCCGCCTGGAATATATATCATACACGTACGCACACGTGAACAAACGCACTCAGCTTATTTTTTTTATAAAAAGTTAATTTTATGTTATGTTATGGAAGAATGGAGTGTCCTTACAGACATTTTTATGTAGCTCCAAACATAGATTATAGTTTTATGTAAGTACTGTGAAAGTGAAAAAAAAAATTAAAATAGAAAAAAAACTGGGAAATGGGCAGGATGATGATGATGATGATGACTGTGAAAATGAAAAAAAAAAAAACATTTTTTTAATAAGGATGTTGACTAGTTTGACATTTCGTGAAAAAAATTAATATTAAAAATGTTCATTTTAAAGAAAAATTATTTAAAAACATAATTTTCAAAATTCAAACCACAACGTCACGTGACGTCATAAACCGATTCAACAGGCAACGATGTCCACTTACCATCAGGTTACATAAAAAAAAAACATAAAAAAGTATATGTTACCGTAACTCCACCCATGTATCGCAACTCTGTCCATGTCTATACAGCCCGTCTCCTTGGCCAGCCACTGTAATACTTCTACCTGAAAATGTTCAATGTTTCAATGCATAAGTCACAGACGTAAAAAAAGACGGACGTAATCCTAAGAACAAATTCAGTGAAGCACCCATAGTAATACCAACTCTGTATTCGTACAAGTACACACACCCACACACTGACACCATACGGCTACGACATTGACACCATCGCGAATCAAAAATTACAAAATTACGCACACATGGTAAGCGAGCTGTCAGCTGTCAGCTTCACTCTCGATTAGACAAGGTTACGTCCGTGGCATAAGTATTATTCACAGAAAACTATGAATTTTAAAATTCAGAAAACTCCCGACCGTTTTATCTATACAACAGATAGTAGTAGGGGAGGAGATAGTAAGAGGGGATTTTTGGATTTACTCGAGCGCGTCAGATTATAATGAGGAAGATACCTTACATATTGATTATGTACCTCCAGTCAATATAAGCCCTTAATATAGGGGTATATGCTCAGGGGAACCCATCGGTAAAAAAAATATGTAAGATATCCTTCTTATAATAATCTGACGCGCTCGAGTAAATCCAAAAATCCACTCTTGGACTTCCCTTCTATAGGTAAGGCCCATCTCGATCACAACATTCAAACAAAAATTTATTTATTTGTGAATCAAATGAATTTTACCAAGAAAAAAATAATCAACTTCAAAATAACTCAAAAACCACATGACAAGCATCAGCTTTCAATTAAAAAAAGAATCATCAAAATCGGTTCACCGAGTCGAAAGTTCTGAGGTAACAAACAAAAAAATACAGTTGAATTGAATACCTCCTCCTTTTTTGAAGTCGGTTAAAAAAACGGATCCAAATCGGACCATTCGGCTCTCAAGACCCCCCCCCCCCCCCCCTACGGCTGGAACACGACGAGTCTTTTAGCGGATGACTAATGCAAGAGGGTGGTAGATAACCAGACGGACCCCACGAAGAAATAATAAAAGTATAATGGTTAATGGTATTAAAGAATTATTAAAATCAATATTATACGACGGTACGATACCACCAGCGGGCCGGATTTATTCGTCTCTTACAACACCCATCCGGCATGGGATTAAGGTTAGTATTGTAAGCCACCCCAATATGGTGAAGATTTATGTCCCAACAAACCTGATCGTCCAGTTCAATTTGACCCATCTTGCTCTTGATGGCGGCCTCCCACGCGCGCCCTCTGTGCTTGGACCCCCGCGAGTCTACCGCTACCACGTTGAAGCCTCGAGCCGCGAGCATATACATTCTGAGTTGTCTGACACCCTGGAGGAATGTTTTTGTCATATCATATCAATTCTTTCAAAAAAGATTGACTGACTTAAGAGAACTCCTCAATTTTTAGGAGTTTCAACTTGAAAATAATATTGTGTCCAAAACTCTTCAAGCGATTACCACAGCCACCAAAATATAGAGGACAGTTAAAAAAATTACCAAAACTTTTCTAAACGAATCAGATGATGACTCATAAAATGTACCGAACTTAAGACATGTTGAACATTTGCTTAGACACTGATTTTTATTACTCAACAAATATTCAACAACATTTCCCCTGCCTAAATTACCTCCTTTACTCCACGTACCTTATAAGAATTAGTGACGGTTTGGACCTCGGGTCCACCGTACACATGCAGGACGGTAGGCCTCCGCACGGGACAGCCGGGCGTGACGGCGGCGCGCCACAGCGTGCAGTAGGCCACGAGGCCACACGACAGACGAGTCTCGTATATTTGTGCCGTGGGGACCGAGGCCAGGAGGGACCGCTCTAAAAGGCCACAACTTCACCGTTAAATCAAAACTACAATTCAAATCAATGAAATAAGAACACCGAAGAATGAAGTCTGGGCCAATTAGTATGTTTTTTATATTTTTTCTATGACAGCTATCAGTTGTTAAACAGCATCAAGTTGACGCAACACTGAAATTGTGATTCTACTTTATTAAATACTTGTTTTCTTCACTAAGGGGCCATTCATAAATTACGTCACACGCTAGGGGGGAGGGGGGGTCGATGTAGTGTGACATTGTGTGACACGGGGTCCTAAATTTCGTAACGTCACATTTCAAAATCGAACAATTGGTATGTATAGGTAAGTATTAAAAAATAATTAATGGAAATTAAAATTCTTTCGGAACTGCTGTTTTAATTTAATAATTTCTAGGTATAAAATTTCATATGTGACGTCACACTAGGAGGGGGCAGGTCTCAAAAATGTGACCAGCTGTGACAAGGACGGGGGAAGGGGTCAAAAAGTCATGAAATTAGTGTGACATAATTTATTGATTGTCCCTAAACAGGTTTGTTTTACATATTGCTTTCAACTTTACAACACATTAATGGACTACTGAGCGGGTGCGTCCAGAGCATACTCTCCCACGCTGCTCCAGTGCGGGTTCCCTGACGCACTGTGTCTCACCTCTAATAAATATGGAGGTATCGCCGTCCTCGTCCCCGTCGCCCGACCGGCACTCCTGCGACCCGTTGAACAATCGGTTCTCTTTATTGTCTGGAAAAATGTTACAAAATACATTGAAGTACATATTATTATATCTCGGAAACGGTGGCTCGTAGGAAAAAAAGTACTGATACATTTTTATAGATAATTTTATGATCTACAATTTTTGTCTGGGGTACTTTATGATAAAACTTACCGTTTTGCTGAAAATCGCGAAACTCATTTTTTTGACTTTTGACCTTGAATATTTTTTTCCCATACACGGGAATGATGGGGAACTTAAATTTTTTATTTATAATTATGTTTTGAACAATCTTACTGATTTTCAGCTTGTTGGGAATTTATGCACCTTCACTATCATTTTTTGGTCTAAATTGACCGGACTATTAAGGGGCCATCCATAAATTACGTCACACTAAATTCATGACTTTTTGATCCCTCCCCCCGCCCTTGCCACAGCTTGTCACGTTTGTGAGACCTCCCCCCCTAGTGTGACGTCACATATTAGGAAATTTTACACATAGAAATTATTAAATTAAAACAGCAGTTCCGAAAAAAGTTTTTTTCCATTAATTATTTTTTTAATATTTACCTATACAAACAAATTATTCGATTTCAAAATAAGACGTCACGAAAAAGACCCTCCCACCCCTTGTCACACAATGTTACACTACATCAACCCACTCCTCCAGCCCCCCCCCCCCCCACGTGTGACGTAATTTATGGATGGCCCCTAATAATAACAATACAATACACTTGATTGGTTATGGAAACACGATGAAATGAAATACAGGCACCCTTTTGCTTTCTTCATTATTTTAACTAAGTACTAGATCACTCTGAAGAACTAGTGAAGGTGTATGTATGTATGGATGTTTGTTACTCTTACAAAAATATTGAACGAATTTTCATGAAATTTAGTACACAGATAGACCATGATCTTGAACGTCATATAGAGTACTTATAATTAACGCGTAACGTAACGTAACGCCGTGGGAAGAGCTCTAGTTCCAACATAAAGTAACAAGGCCTGCAAAACTCACCTAAAGAACACCGCTCAGTGATAACGCCCAACGGCACGAGAGCCACTGTCGGAACGCCGGGCGTGCCGGGGACGTCGCACGAGCCCGCGGTCACCTGCACCCGGTACACACGCGTCCGCGGCACGCTGCTGATGTTAGAAGACGTGATAACGGCTATCGTGCAGTCCTGGAAATATATTGGAGCTAAGAATCCGCCTTGAGAGATACCAAAAGAATTGTCAGTAATAAGAGAAAAATATTGGGCCAAGAACGCTGCCTTGCGAGATGCCAAATGAATTGTCAGTAATAAGAGGGAAACATTGTGGTCAATAATGCTGCCTTGAGAGATGCCAAAAGGATTTTAGGAGGCTGCCATGTGCACGCAGTGCTCAATGCAGCCCCGCCGTGACCATGATCTATGTATGTAACTAGGTCAAAATATCGGTATAAAATACATTGATATTATCATCGATATCACACAGCGATATAAAATATATAAATACATATAAAATACAAAAATCGTGAATACCCGTTTGCATTCAGAATGTTTAGTGTCCGCGATGATAATATCGACGCTTGAAAGGCAAAATGATGAAAGGCATGTTGACCACTTTACACTAGAGCAATTTAAAATTAAAATTTTAGAAAAGAAATCGTAAAAAAATCGCCTATTAGTCATATCTACTTAATTCCAATGAATTTCACATGCAGTTTAAATGCTTAATAAAGCGATTTTAACGATTTTTTTCTAATATAAAAACTTTAAATTGCTCTAGTGTAAAGTTGTCAACGTGTCGCTTGGTAATTTTTGCCTTTCAAGCGTCGATATAAGTTTACTCCTCTACAAATAAGCCACAAAATCGCTATCAGTGACCTCACCTCGTCCATCTCGACGCTGTGCGAGTGACCGACGGGCGTGAGCAGCGCGGCGGCGTGCGCGCGCGGCGGCCGCAGCGGCGTCACGTACAGGTGGCGCTCCAGCGGCGACTCGCGGAGCCCCATGAAGTATACTAGGCCGTTGTGTTTGTCCACCTGGGGGCGACGGGGGCACGGTTGTGGTGTACACTTTTACAGACAGCAGAGTTAGGTATGTAAAGAATGTTTGTATCATACTCTGCATACCTAATTATTTTGCTGAGTATATTTTCAACACAACAAAAGGTACAGAAACAAGAGTCCGAAAACTCCTACAAAAAATCCACCTGATGTGTGTTCGTCTATAAAATCGTAATTAATTAATTTTACCAAGAAAAAAATAACCGACTTCAAAATAACTCAAAAACTATTCGTCAGATCTAGCTCAAATTTAAGTGGGACCACATAACAAGCACCAGCTTTCGAGTAAAAAAAGAATCATCAAAATCGGTTCACCCAGTCGAAAGTTCTGAGGTAACAAACATAAAAAAAATACAGTCGAATTAAATACCTCCTCCTTTTTTGAAGTCGTTAAAAAGATTAAACAACAAAAAAACTTCGAAGATATAATTTAAATTTTTATTGTATAATTTTTATTGAAATAATTATCTTATTTCTATATTTAGTTTGTCGGACAAAAATACAGTTGTCCAACTGTTTACTACTCAGTTTATTAATATAGAGCACAGAGAGATTACATCTTCTTCCGACATGTGTCAAGTTGTTACATGTTCAGACTCACCCAAATCTTCTTCCCCATGACCTCCCACTCGCCGGCGGTGATGGGCTCCTTGCTGATGATGTTGGGGCCCACGGCGTCCGACTCGTCCTCCATTATCATTTCTGGTACCGCTGCAGATAAGAAGGGCATTACTTTACTATTAGAATAGATTATAGCGATCTCATGTATTCCTATTATACGTATATTGCATAAAATTCTAACCGACTTCAAATAAAGGTTTTCAATTCGGTTGAACTTTTATAGTGATCTGGTGACTAAACAAAAGTCCTGTTAACGAGACCCTTGCTTCCGACAGCATTGGCCACTCACATTACATGATCCCACTTCTGATTGCCATAACACAATGAACAAGACTTGGCGACTAGGCACAAGTTTCTAACACAATTGGCGACTAGGCACTCACATGCAGCCCGTTCCCTCACAGACTGCACTCCACACGTCAGCAGGTACAGGTGCTGGTGACCACTCTCCTCCGAGGCCCAGATGAACGAGCAACTGTCCTGGCTGCTGGACAGGAAGTACAGGATGTCATGCACGTTGATCCAGGCTTCTGGAGCGGACTCCGTTAATAGGATCTGGACTTCTTTCGGGTTCTGGGGACAATGTTGTATGGATTAGTGGTTTCGATCATAATAGCATGCTATTGAATTACTGGCGGATGAGTCACGAATGAACGTGATAGATTTATTTCAAAGGCAAAAGATGCGATGTACATTGAAAAGGCCGCGGATAACCCGCATTTTTGGTTCTCCAACACTGTGAGCGAAACACATAAAATTCATTTGACAATCGATTTTAAAAGTAGCAATAATGCAACAACAAAATATAATAATTTATGCAAGGCATGATTTTAAAGCCTTCTATAATTATTATTATTATACTTAAGAATGTTTATGTTATTATCGATGTTAAATTACCTGTATAAAGTTAGGTATGATTTAACTAAAAGAAGGTTTTAGAATCATGCCTTGCATACTAATTATTTTGCTAACTGTACACTTCAAGTAACTCACATCAATACTGAGGGTCTTGGCGACCGGCGGTCCGGTCTCGTAGTTGGTCTCCGCGGAGAACTCACTCAACGGGATCAGCGCCAGCTCCAGCCGCTGCTGCTTGCGGTCCAGCAGCTGGACCCATACGCTGGAAGTGGGTTACTAGCGTTGTAGATCAAGTTATACTGGTAGCCGCTTTACAGTCGAAATGCGACCGAAAGTCGTTTAGTTAAGGGTTAGTTTGGATTGTCAGTGTGAGCTATGAATGTTCAGTAATGCCACACTAAAGCAACATATATTTTTTTATTAATTGTACAACTGAAAATAGATTGACGAAGATAGTGATCTGCTTGCAAAATGAAGAGATTAAATTCCCAGCCAGGGCAGACATTTTTTTATGTTTAGTAGGCGACAAATGAGCAGAAGGACCATCTGTAACAGCTATGTTCTTTTATGTTTTGGATGTGTGGAGTCTCTGTGATGTCTCATTTTGTATAAATGTCGATGCCACAGTGAATCTAAATCCGCGCGTGTGCGTGCAAGTGCGTGCGCACCCGTATTTGTTTGCGTGCATGTGTATGTATATAAGCGTGTATGAGCACCGAGTACTAACAACTGTCCGCAGGGCGTCCAGCCCACGCGCGCGAGGTACTCGAACCAGGCGAACGTGTCCTTGAGCGGCTTGCGCAGCTCGTACCACCGGATATCCGTCACCTCCATGCTGTCGTCTGACGTGTGAGACACTGGAACGAAAACGGAACGTCACTAGTGCATATCTCAACTTTCTAATGTAGATACCGTCCTACAATGTTTTTTAAGATTCTCTTTTACCACTCTGGTACCATTTTAAATATCCTACTAAGCAGTGATAGCCTAGCGGTTAGAGCGTTGGTCTCCCGAACGAAGGGGCCCGAGTTCAAATCCTGGCACGCACCTCTAATTTTCAAATATTATGTGCGTATTACAAGTTAATTATCACTTGCTTCGGTGAAGGAAAACATCGTGAGGAAACCTGCACACCGGAGAGTTCTCCATAAAGTTCTCAAAGGTGTGTGAAGTCTACCAATCCGCACTTGGCCAGCGTGGTAGACTATGGCCTGTACCCCTCACATTGTGAGAGGAGACCCCGAGCCCAGCAGTGGGACAATTATGGGTTGTTGCTTTGCTTTGCACCCAAAAACTACTGAAAGGATTTTCATGAAATTGAGCACACAGGTAGAACATGATCTAAAATAAGACATAGGGTAGTTATTATTCCAGAAAACTCAGCCAAAGTCGCAAGCAAAGCCCTAGTATAATGTAATCTTACACAGTGTCTCCGTGGTGCCCTCGTGGTAGTAGTCGAGCACGGTGGTGGGCGCGGCGCGCTGCAGCCGGAACGTCACCAGCTTCAGCACCGACTTGGCGTTCGGGCAGCCCGCGCGGGGGAACCTGCCCATCATTAGCATTATACATACAACAAAACTAAGTGATTGGGAAAGAGAGGTCCTGGAATAGCACCCTCATCTTGGAAAATGGAATTTTATTTGATTTGACTAAATAATATGTCACCGTGCGCGACTTTCGGAGAATGTTATTTGCGACTATAATTGAGGTAACACTTTAGCTATATTTTATGTCGATGCATACGTAATGTGGACGGGACGGGGACGGGACGGGACGTGAAGTTTAGGAAACATCGTTTCATCTATATCTATACTAATATATAAAGAGGAAAGATTTGATTTTTTGTTTGCATTGAATAGGCTCCGAAACTACTGAACCGATTTGAAAAATTCTTTCACTGTTGGGAAGCTACACTATCCCCGAGTAACATAGGCTATATTATATTTCCAAAAAATTAGGGATCCTTAATAAAACTCCAATAATGTAATCCAAGGTGTAAAAAAATAAGAAAACCGAAGCAAAGCGAGGGCGGTTACTCGTAGAAAATGTAAACGATAGCGCATACGCCACGGAGGCACGCACGGGACGGGAACTGGGCACGCACGTATATTTTTGTCCCGTTCACGTCCCGTCCGCGTTACGTATTCATCGACCTTTAGTGTGTACTTTGTTGGTACAATAAATAAATATACCAAAATTGTAAGTGATTGACGATTGTGATACTGACTTTTTTTACAATCTTTGTCTCTTTGTCTATTTGTTTTGGGATAAATGTCAAAGCTCAAACGGTTTGGATGCGGTGTTTACACTTCAATAAAACTAAAAGGGCCACAATGGGCGGACTGGCTACAAACCTGAACTCCTCGTTCTCCCCGCTGCTGGTCTGCGAGGAGGGGAAGCTGAACACCTTCACGTCGCTCTCGTCCACTTCCTCGTATACTATCCTGTATACGTCGTCTGCAAACAAATAACATTACCATTACTGTGAACATGTGAAATGCACTGGTTTTTGTACTAGTCTTCTGGGGTTCGATTATCAAAATAATAAATAAATAAAATAAACGCTAACACACTACTCACACCCCCCCAGTAGGTTATTATCTGTGCCACGGGTGGCATGGACGACACATATAACACACCACAATCACACCCATGACCCGAGCACAAATATTTCTAACACACTTACTCCCCCTCAGTAGGTTACTATGTCTGTCACATAAATATCTGCCCCGGCCGGGGTCAAACGCGGGACCCCTCGCTTCGCAGGCAGGGTCGTTACCAACTAGGCTACAGGGTCGAACATACGTACTTTCTTTGATAACTATCATGATAAATATCGGATTGTCAATTGTTAGGAAGTGTCTGTTTTAACGTGGAAACGACAGCGACTTACCATCGGTCGTCGGCTGCCACCAGAAGCCGGTGTACCTGGAGAACTCCTCCTGAGTGACGTAGCACGGCACACCGGCTTGCAAGGGGTCTTCCGCTAACCTGTCGAAGCACAATAACTTTAAATATAAACCATGGAGCATTGAGGTAGAAGGAGGGCCATCTCATATGAAGGGAAAGATGAAAAAGTGTCCAGATGTTTACAGAAAATAGAGGTTCCAATAACGGCCATTTCTGAATGGCGCTAGTGTGATACAAATAGCGAACCATGAACGTAGCTGTTGTAGACGGAGTGAAGTTTGTGAGTTATGTCTAGTGCATTCGCAGCGTCACCCGTAATGAATGGCGCTAGTGCCGCTAGTGCCCGCCAACAGCACCGCAGCGCCACCCGTAATTTTACGCGTTTTTACGGAAACTTTTCATACACAGTGATGGCATTCCTTCTCTCTATTTTCCATGATATAAACATATAAACAGGTGTCATAAAAAATGATCACCAAACTTGTCAATTTATATGTCTGGCTGACTAGTATGCGTATATTTGTAAAAGAAAATTGTATTACTTGGGACTTAAATCATCACTGACATTTGGAATTTTTCTGACATTTGACGACCCGCGTGGCGTAATAGTCGCCGTTCGAAAGGTCCTGGATTTGATTCCCAGTGAGGGGGAAATTTGGATGATAAGTTTGAATTTCTGTTCTCGGTCTAGTTGTGTGTGTTCTTGTCTTTGTGTGTGTGTTGTCCATGGCACCCACTAGTAGTCCTAGTGTGTCTATGGGAGTGTGGGGCTATGAGAGTGTAGCATTTATTTATAACATACAAAAATCTTAATTTACATTAACAAAAAATAACCGACTTCAAAATTACTCAAGACCTACTTGTCAGATCTCGCTCAAATTTATGTGGGACCACATGACAAGCGCCTGCTTTCGATTAAAAAAAGAATCATCAAAATCGGTTCGAAATCAGTCGAATCAGTCGAATTGAGAACTTCCTCCTTTTTTTTAATTCGGTTAAAACTCTTAAGCATACCCACTGTCCTCCTTTTTTTGAAGTCTGTTAAAAATCATTAGCGGTATGCTACTACACTGTATTAAAAGTATGTAAAACCCACCTCTCAACCCGTCCTCTAGACGCGTACGTGAGTCTCGCGGGGCGGCGCAGCGCGTCCCCCGCCAGCCAGATGTCGTTGCGTGCCGCGTGCGCCACGAGCGTGGGCCGCGACGGACACATCGCCGGCGTCAGCGGCGCGCCGCCGCCCGTGCTCAGCGACCGGGGCACCAGGGGCGGGGACTGCGCACAACCGTTACCAATGCATGTCAGTGACCAGTTTACAAACATTGAACTATTTATTACTAGCGTATATGATAATTGGCTACAGTTTTCAGTGGATTTAGTCAGTTTTAAAAAAAGAATGGGGGCTCGATTTTGAAAAAAGAAACTCCCGGCGCGCATTGAAGTATTTTTACTAGCATATAGAATCGACACCGCGAACACAATGTATGTTCCAATGAATTGGCGCCGATTTACTTCAATTTTCAATGGATTCGTTAAATTTTGAAAGGAGAACGGGGGCTCAATTTTGAAAATAGAACCTCCCGGCGGGACACACATTTTGTTCGAGATGTCTGTTCTATGACAGTATACTTCAATGCCGGCGCGAGACAAATTTTGTTCGCGATGTCTGTTCTAGTACTTTAGGACATTATACTTCAATACGTATGAGCCGTTATGTTTTCGTCGAGTTACAACACTTGTCAATACTGCGCACACATCTTGTTTATTATTGTGCGGTGCATACCGAATTCCTTTGTTTTGTGTACTCTGGCAAGGTTTGGAAGTTTGGATATTGGTTCCTCAATCACGCAACGGCTGAATCAATTTTGATGAAAAGAAAATAAAGTGATTTAGTCCAGTGGCATAAGTTATATTTGTTAATAGGTAAGAAATAAATATTATGACTGCTTTTATTTACCTAATACTGGCTTTTAAATTATTATTTTTACCTACTCGCCAGGAAAAGTTTTAGAGTTTATATTTATTATGCATCTGTAGGTAAATGTAATAGATTCACGTAAAAACGTGGCTTAATCAAAATAATAAAAAAATAATATAAAAATAGTTAATTATTCGCATTGTCGCTCCGTCCGTGCGCGAAAAATTATACGAAATGTTTAAATCTGTTCCGAATTTGCGAACACATCACCTGTTTACAATTCAACAGGTATGCAAAATACCACAAGTTTTATACCTAACCTACTTAATAATAATTTGTAATAATAAATTGAACGTTAAATTAATTTTGCTCTATTAACCAGACTGGTTGTAAAAAAAATCTCCTTACCAAAAAAAAACCTCCTTTTTAGGGTTCCGTAGCCGAATGGCAAAAAACGGAACCCTTATGGATTCGTCATGTCTGTCTGTCTGTCTGTCTGTCTGTCCGTCCGTATGTCACAGCCACTTTTTTCCAAACCTATAAGAGCTATACTGTTGAAACTTGGTAAGTAGATGTATTCTGTGAACCGCATTAAGATTTTCACACAAAAATAGAAAAAAAAAAACAAATTTTGGGGGTTCCCCATACTTAGAACTGAAACTCAAAAATGTTTTTTTCATCAAACCCATACGTGTGGGGTATCTATGGATAAGTCTTCAAAAATGATATTGACGTTTCTAATATAATTTTTTTCTAAACTGAATAGTTAGCGCGAGAGACACTTCCAAAGTGGTAAAATGTGTCCCCCCCCCCTGTAACTTCTAAAATAAGCAAATGATAAAACTAAAAAAAATATATGATGTACATTACCATGCAAACTTCTAACGAAAATTGGTTTGAATGAGATCTAGTAAGTAGTTTTTTTTTAATACTCATAAGTCGTAAACCGCAATTTACCTCCATCAAAGTTACAACGAACTACAAGAACTTTTATATTATGTTACTTGCTGCTACGGAACCCTTCATGGGCGAGTCCGACTCGCACTTGGCCGCTTTTTGGAGTAATTAAAACATTTTTGTATTTGTAGCTCTGTCTCTCTAATGAGCATAATACTTAAATTTCTTAAATTCAGAGACCACATTCAACTGATTCGTCATCCAATTTGTATGACTCAAAAAAAAGAGAGACTTGCATACAATGGAAAACGTAATATCAGCACGATACTGAAACATTTCGCGCTCACTCTAAAGTCCGGTTTACACGTATTTTGTAGTTAAATAGTTAACTAATTTTTAACTAAAAAGTTACTAACCTGTCTGTTTACACATATTAATTTACTTAAAATTTAGTTATCTACTTAATAACTCAATACGTGTAAACCGGACTTAAGCGCTGACAGGCTACGCGCTGATCTGTCAGCGTGACACTAAAACCAGCCTTACATATAAGTCACAAAGCAAATAAGTGACGTCACCTCACCTGATCAGCAGCCTCCTCAGCGACGAAGAGCGACGAGGAGCAGGGGAACAGCACCCGGCCGGAGCGATGCAGCTCATACGAGAAGATCCCCCAGGAGGCCACGCGCCGCCGCTCGCACAGCAGCTGCTCCTCCCGCGACCAGCGCCCCGAGCTGACCCCGAGTGCCACGTTCGACTCGATCAGCGGACGCCATTCTAACCTGGAAAGATCAGTGATCATGAGATCATAACCACAAAAATCTGCATGGAATAAGCAATGCCCTACCACTAAATTCACTTTTGTAATATATTTGTGTACATATTTAAAAAAAATCGGGCAAGTGCGTGTCAGGCCACGCGCAATGTAGGATTCCGAAGTAGTAAGTTTATCGACTATTACTCATTAACTACTTATGCTACCATAGCCGTGATAGTTTTCCTTGTAAATTCATCATTTATATGATTTATATTTTTATATAATTATATTTTTGAGAATTTTACACTTGTCCTTGACTCTAAACAAAATCAGCACTTTAAAGCCAAATATTTCGAAAATGAACCTCTAAATCGAAAAATAATCTTAGGAGACCCATAATATTTTTGAAAAACCCTTTATACACTATGGGATACGCAACGAAAAAAATTTCATCCTCACATTACCTATAGGGGAGGTACCTTGAAAACAACATGATTTCCAATATTTTATTCTACGATTTTGGAGTTTTAATACATATGTATATCCATGCCAAATTACTACTCGCACTAAGGGTCTCGGCGCCTCTATGCCTCGAACGGACGGACGAACGGACATAACGAAACTATAAGGGTTTTACTTCGGAACCCTAAAAAAATGTATCGCAGGGACTTAAAGTAGCCTGAACTTTTTAAGGCGGCGGGCTTAGCCACCCTATCCCCCCGTCTCAATAACAACATTCCATAAATTCACTAAAGCACTGCGAAGTTTGATCAAATCTCTGTTTTCATCATTTCCCTGCGTCAGATACACACAAATGGATCGATAACTCCAACTCCAAACAAGCGCACTTGAGCAACGCACACATAAGACACTCATGTTTGATTTGACGACCCGAGTGAGGCAATGATTACGACCATAGACTTCTTATAGGAATTCCTGTAATATTTAGGTAAAGAACTGTTCTCTGTATTTTTATCAAAAATCTTGCGTCAGTAGTTTCGGAGATAAGGGGGGCGGGTGGTCAATTTTTGGCTTTAATTTTCGTTCTTTCGTGAATAATTTTAAAATTATCCATTCTAGAACTATAACAAAAATATATTTGAGATCCTTACAACAAGCCCTTTCATTTGACATACTGCACGATACGGTTTGCAAAACAGTTTTTGTTTAATTTTGATTTCGTTACTTATTTTTTTCAAAATTCTGTTGTTTTCTTTATATCTTCGTCTTTGGGTTACAAAGAAGTACATGAGTACCAAATTTCAACTCATTTGGTCCAGTAGTTTCGGAGTAAATTGGCTGAGAGCGGCGGTCGCCCAGACGCACGAGTGATCCTATAAGGGTTCCGTTTTTCGATTTTTCGTACGGAACCCTAATAAACACACACATATCACTAATCACTACACATATCGCACTAGTATTCCCCTTATGGAAGCGAGCACAGGAGACATTACAAATCCCACGACCAAACATATACGAGTATTATCTATGTCGGCAAGCGACCTCTTATTTGGTTCTACAATGATCGGCTGTCATACAAGAATAGTCATGAAGAATAATCTAAATTTTACTAACAAAAAATAACCGACTTCAAAGTCTCAAAAACTACTTTTCAGATCTCGTTCAAATTTATGTGGGACCACATGACAAGCACCTGCTTTCGATTAAAAAAAGAATCATCGAAATCGGTTGGCGTGATATTGAGTTATTCGTCAATTTGTCGCGCACATCTTAACACAAATTTACGACTTATGTGATTTTCTCATAGATGCCATTGTCAGATCTCAATAAAATTTATGTGGGACCACATGACAGCCACCAGCTTTCGATTAAAAAAACAATCATCAAAATCGGTTCGCCCAGTCCAAAGTTCTGAGGTAACAAACATAAAAAAAAATACAGTCGAATTGAGAACCTCCTCCTTTTTTTGAAGTCGGTTAAAAACTAATTATTTTGAATAAGGAATGTGTCAATCTATTTAGGAACATACATACGTAGGACATTCTATGGGATTCGGTTTTGATCGCGAATTAGAAGAAATTGTTATTGATGTGAATGTTAGGAAAACTGGAAATATATCATGGAGCAAAGTAAAGGGAATATTATTGAATAAGGGGGCGTCCATAAATTACGTGAGGTGTTTTTTAAATTTTCTGTCCCTCCCTCCCCCCCTGGTGAGACGTTGTGAGATTATATTCAACCCCCTCCCCCCATCCCCCAATCTCACGTGAGATTTTTCAAAATGTGGGTTTTTTACGTAAACGCGTTGGATTGTTATTGTAAAAAGAAAAGAAAAACTTCGTGCTTTTATTTACGACTAGTTAAGACTAGTAATCAATATTGCTGAGAGTTTAATTATAAGTGTAATAAAAATTTAACTTAAGCATGTACAATCTGGATTAAATGGACCAAAATAGTATAATTTTTTTTGTTTCAATCAGAAAAAAAAATTGCGTGATATTTATCGAAACCCCCCCTCTCTCCAACGTAAGATTAGATGAGATTTGACTCGACCCCCTCCCCCCCTTATACATCTCACGTAATTTATGGACGCCCCCTAAGCGATACCATAGAATACCCCTTCATCCACATATATGTTTACATATAATTATATGTGTACATAAATTTGCCAGGACGAATATCGAACCCGTGCACCGCAGGCAGGATATAAAGGTTATAAAGTTGATAATATTTATAATTATACAAAAAAAAAATTATAACAAACGAATATGCGAATTCTACAAAAAAATTTAATCGGATTCGTTTACGGTTTCGGATCTATTTCATTCGGATATCCGATATCCGATAGCTTCGATATCTATTACGCACCTCCATAACATCGTATAAAAAATACGATCAATTATATCATTTATATCTAGTTTACCTTGTGGTCGCGTCGCATCAGGTAATATTCTATATCTCTGCTAAGTAACCAGCGTTCGTTACAATTGTTAATTATTCGTGTCATGGCCTATCCTTAGCAGAAATATTAAAATACATTACTTTGTACGGACATAATTGTAGATTGGCGCTAAATCTCTCAGGCTCTTATTCGGAATTAGGAAATCGAACAACTGTTTTTTAAAGATTTTCTTAACACAAATGTTTTGTCTTATAACTTCGTATTCAAATTGTCTTAGGTATAAATATAATAAAAAATGAGACTAATCATATTTATTTTATTTATACAAAATCATAATAATATATTAAGTTTATAAAAAAAAGATTTTTGGTAGTAGGTGTAATTTCGTAGCAAATAATAATTTATTCTCAAGTGTGTTACTAAATTTACGTATTAAATATGAATACATCCAAAAGCAATTCCTACTCTTTCGAGAACTTATACCTGTTTTAACTATTTAATGCGCGTAAATTATCCCATTTAAAAATAAAAATAAATCGCCTGCTAAGATCAAAAAAAAGCGGCCAAGTGCGAGTTGGACTCGCCCATGAAGGGTTCCGTAGCAGCAAGTAACATAATATAAAAGTTCTTGTAGTTCGTTGTAACTTTGATCGATGTTTTTTGCGGTTTACGATTTATGACGTATTAAAAAAAACTACTTACTAGATCTCGTTCAAACCAATTTTCGTTGGAAGTTTGCATGGTAATGTACATCATATATTTTTTTTAGTTTTATCATTCTCTTATTTTAAAATAACAACAAGTAAACCATGCCCTGTGTATATCGACGCTTGAAAGGCAAAATTTACCAAGCGAAATGTTGGGCGATATTTAATTATAAACCGTATAAACATCACTAAATTAACAAAAAATTCTGCATCGGTTGATCATAATTTGATCATATTATGATAATTTTTTTGTGTATAATATGTTGTTATTTTTTGTGTATAATTGTGTATAATATGCGATAATTTATAATTCAATATCGCCCAACATGTCGCTTGGTAAATTTTGCCTTTCAAGCGTCGATATGTTGTAAAAACCATAAATAAAGCCCCATTGAAACACAAATACTAAAACAATGCCCCTCCGAAACTCAACATCGAAACACACCCTTCTGAAAGACAAGCTATAGCATTACGTATAGTAGCATTTTTGTAAAGTACATTTAGCTACATACTTTTTATTATAGATGTACTGAGGAGTTTTATTTGCCTCTTCTTTTCCAGACCAATTCGCCAATCCAAAGCCGCAGTAGAAGCAAAACTTTGACATGCGTAGGTGTATCTTATGGCACCTAAATGATTTTAATTTGAATAATTGATTTCAGAATCATGGCATGAGATTAACTTTTAATTTCATATGGAAAATAAGACTCGAATAAATTGATGAATAAATAAATAATAAAAACGCAGGTAATATTATGTTGAAAACGAAAAATAAGTGTGCTTAATACTATTCCCACTTGCGATTATATTATATATGTCTTTAAAAAATGTCTATGTGTGTCAAATACATGTATGTGTGTGTTGCTCAATCGTGCTGTGTGTGGTGTTATATTTCTGTTCTTTCTATCTCTATTTTCTGGTTAAGGTCTGATAGACTAGATCACTAGAACATTGTCTGATCATTACAACATTACAATATTTAACTCACCATGACTATGTTTAACATAGTATGTTATCAATGTATCAGGCACCAAGAGCAACACAATATGTATTGTGCCCTACTATCAACTGAAATGAATTGATGGCATTCAATGTTCGTATTTGTTCATTTTTGTGTCCAAGTTTTTTAGTAGCCATGCATTATAAAGATGCGAAAGCTTTGGGAACAGTCCAGTGGCAATCTATTTTGGAAATAACTACCATTACATCCAGTATCCATAATCTCTAGTAAAGCGTAAGGTAATAATAAAGTCTAGCACTGTAACATGTAACATGTAAGCTTTATTTATGGATAAAGTTAGAGTATTGATGAGAGTCTTAATACATGGTTACAGACTGACGTCCCAACTCAGAGTCACTAAGGGTTACTTTAATCGCTCCTTAGTAAAGAATCTCCATACAAAATCTGTACTAAGGAGCGATTTAAGTAACCGTTAGTGACTCTGAGTTGGGGCGTTAGTCACTAACGGTTACTTAAATCGCTACTTACTACAGAATTTGTATGGTGATTCTTTACTAAGGAGCGATTAAAGTAACCGTTAGTGACTCTGAGTTGGGGCGTCAGTCTGTAACCATGTATTAAGACTCTCATCAATACTCTAACTTTATCCATAAATCTGTAGTAAGGAGCGATTTAAGTAACCGTTAGTGACTCTGAGTTGGGGCGTTAGTCACTAACGGTTACTTAAATCGCTACTTACTACAGAATTTGTATGGTGATTCATTACTAAGGAGCGATTAAAGTAACCGTTAGTGACTCTGAGTTGGGGCGAGAGTATTATTATTAAATCTGTATTAAACAGAAATGTTTAAAGACGCATGAAGCCTAAATGTGAGATCAGGGCTATTTAAAATATTCTATCCATCTGTTATTCTCAAGTCAGTCATCTAGCAATCGTCAACAACTCAATTTTTTTTTTACCAATTAACTTATCTAGAAATAGCCGAAATAGGGTATTGTAAACAGCTGTAAAGTCAAGTCAGGTACATATATACAATGTATATTGACTACTTCAAGACTATTAAGCATTTAACGTGAACTAAAAATTCTAAAGATAAAGTGATAACAGTGATAATTATAATGCAATTATTTAGATAAGAGCAATATAACTGTCGAAGTACCGTTATTGTCTTTTTATCATAATATTGTAATTTATTTATTAATTAACTTAAATATTATCATTTCTTTTGTAGCAGTTATTAAAATCAGCAAAAAGATCTGTCAAAATTCCTGTGGTAACTTTTGCCTTCTATCACTAGTAACAGAATTTAAAATTTTATTTGAGACGAAAGATCAAATGCCTTTAATGAAAACAACATTTCTAAACACAAATTTAACAATTATTTAATGTCAGAGATATTTATATATTATTTAGCCTGTATGTCTACTGTATATCCTGAAATATTGTTCTTATTCCCTCAATCCTTCCATAGTGACCATACATCCCGCTTTGGGCAGGATTGTCCCGCTTTGAGGCTGTCCGTCCCGCTATTCCCCGCGAAATCAAAAAAGTCCCATTTTGGTATTTATTTACTTACTTGTGGACATGAAACTCATTGAAACTATGAGATTTATACCCGATGACCTTTTTTTGTAGCTATAAATACTACTGATTGTAGACAAATAGACGCCCGATGACCTTTTTTTAGCTATAAATAGTAATTATTGTATACAAAATTCCATAGGTGTCCCGCTTTTAAGACAGAAAAATGGTTAGATTATCCATAGTGCTACCCTACTCTACAAAAGGTACTAAATCTGGTTTCTAGATCCATTTTTAGACTGTGCATTATCTCTCAGTCCATCACTGTTACAATTTTATTTAGTAGACTTGTAGTATAGACAGTAACAAACATACACACAGGAAAAAGATAAATATAGGTACAAGGACGTCTCATTAAATATATCACTACTTATACAATGTACTAACAAATTTTATTTTAAACTTTGTACAGCAGTTTCTGTAGGAAAACCTGAGTGAAGTATTTATAAATGAATTTTGTGTAGAATTCATTTTTCATTTATTAAGGACATTCAGCCTTTATTATTATATAGCCTTCATATTGATATTTAACTCAAGTGTGTTTCTAGTAATTTGACTATAGGTTATAAGACTGGCAGGCTTTAACACATGGTACAAGTGAACAGGATGATAAATAAGATGACAGGACTCATGGACACATTACCACATATACACTGTCCAAGGATTCAGTGACTCCACTTACTCTCATGGATTCATTTAGCAATACCAGCCCCATATCTACGATTTTTTGGAAAGCTCTTTGGAGACTCTCCAGCGTACAATAATATTATGATTTTGGTGCCCCGTGATACTGCCACCCGGGGCGGGTGCCCCGATTTGCCCCCCCCCCCCCCCAGAACCGGGGCTGGATAGTACTAATACAGTTTATGCTCTTAGTACTACTAACTAAATACTCTTGTATTACTGTAGCAGTTGGACTGGCTCTAAGATGCAGTGTTTACATAATAAACCAAAGTATATTCACTATATTCATGAACAGACGACTGACTCTCCCATCATGCATCATATATTCTGTGCGCCAGATAGAACATAACCCAGAATTTGACTAATAAGGTCATGGAGTAACTCACCGAGCTTTCGTCGAGGAAACAGTCGTATTAACATCGGTGTACAGAAGGGTGATATCACAGCCGCTGTGTGGCGGTGTTAAGAAGTACACCCTGGTCTTCCCGTTCCCCAGTCTTCTGAAGGAAATCGCTGTCGGAACCATTGACGACATCGATGATAGTTCCTTGCGTAGATCGTGCACTGCTTGTCTCACCTCGGCCCAACTGTAGCCTTTAGGCCTATCCCCCTCGTACTCCCCCGCCGCCGCCCCATCTCCAGCCTCCCTGACTTCCATCCTTCCAATTTCCATACAGAATACACTCAAATACTACCACAAAAACCTTCAATCATGACGGTATAACCACTCCAACAAAGAACAACTCAACAAGGCAAAATTTACTTTAAAATATAACCCTGTATCTAATAAATTTTAGCTAATTTCATTGCTATTTGTATAATGTAGGTCTCATTATAATATCTAATTATGTTATACAAGAATATTTGCCTAAATCCCTAAAGCCAACACACTAATTTTTGACTTTTCTTGCCAAACCAAATGAATGAAATATGAAATGATATAGATAACCAAAATATTACGCCCATTCGAAACAGACAATACAAGGCACTTGTGACATAACACAGCTGATTGTTATTTATTTAATCTGTAATTTCAACTGCATTGACAGCTGATCTTGCTGATTATTTAAATAAAGTTCGCACATTCGTATTAGCTGGTAGATTAACTATATTTATAATTTAACTTCTTTCAGTATACAGAGGAGCCAGTGACTCAGACGTTAAAAAATGTAATAATAGACTAGGGATACGCAAAAAGTATCGATACCTCTAGGTATCGATACTTTGTTACGATACCAAGTACTTTTGGTATCGATACTTCTTTTCCGATACTTTCGAGGTATCGATACTTTCCAGAAGTATCGATACTTACCTTCGTTCATTTCCAATACAATAGGTTATGAAAAATAGCAATTATTAATCAATGAAACCTAAGACATGATTCGGTGAATTCTCACTCATTGCCGAGCACTTTGCCGTGTGTTACCATTTTATTTCATTGAACTATTTTAGGAGTTTTTTACGAGTAACCTTTAGGGGTTGAATAATCTGTGTAGTGTTTTTGTCTTTTAAACTATATATTTCACTTATTCAGTTTTCTGATGATTGCAGGCCTTAAAAGTATTATTACATTATTTGCACAGCATCATTCAGTTCCTTAGCTATACGAAAGTACTTCTCTGACAAAGGTACGCTTATGACTAATTCATTTAGTATAGAGGTAAAAAGAGCCATCTCAGTGCATGAAAATTGTCCGTAAAAACGCGTCCAATAACGAGTGGCGCTGCGGTAGCCTAGGATAAATTTTATTGAACTCGGCAAACTTCACTCCCCAGCTCCGTCTACAACAACTATGTTCATATCGTAGTTATTCCGACGCCAGCGCTATGGTCGTAGGATGGTGGTAGGTATTTGAACCTCTATTATCAGTATACAACTGGACACTATTTCAACTTTCCCCCCATATGAGATGGCTATCCTTACCCTCTATACTCCATGGACTAACTGTCTAACAGTTTCTTAATATCGTCGTTGCGACTTTAAGATCTCTTATGTGTAAAAATCTGCTTTTTGAGAAAATCGATAAACTTTTGTTTAGCAAGCACATAGATAATTTTCAATTTGGTGAATAAATTACGATGGAAACGTCGTACACACATAAGAGTTTTTGAATTCGATAGTGCTTCAAAATATAGAATCGTTTGACGTAAAAAAGTGATTTTGCCAAAAGTGGCACATAACACATAAGAGATCTTGAAGTAGCAACGACGATATATATCTACTAATGGATACTCGGCATTTTCCACTACTATACATTTTCTGATAAATATGACAGATCAGTATTTTTGTGTTGACGTTGATGCGCCTCGTTACAATTATCTTCAAATTGTTGTATTGTAAAAGTAGAAAATCGACTTTATCAAAGGACTGAATGTGCTTAATGCATTACTTTAGTAGTCTCAAACCATCTTCGGATTATTGCCTTTCAAATGAAACCATTTTGAGGCATATCGGCTGGATGGTTTCAGTGTCTATAAAGGACATCAGTACAAACATTTTTTGTGTTATATGTGTACATATATGTATATATAGATTGGATATTAGTGACTATTTTGTCACTAATAATTGCTAGATTTTTTTGCGAAACTTTGCAACACACACAACATTCTATTCTGGTTTTTTATAAATGTATTAAAAAGTACTCGATACATGAAGGTATCGATACTTTTGTATCGATACTTTTGATACGATACTGGTATCGAGTAAAGTATCAATACTTTTGAAATTTTGCGTAACCCTATAATAGACTGCATGTACACTCTCGTTTGACACGGCAAGAGTGACAAGACATGACAATTGACAATACGAGACATATTGAGATTTCAAAGTAAAAAAATAGGAATCACTTTGACAATTAGAGTGTTGCTAGCTATGAAAGTGTCGATATTTTAGTGTCGACGCTTGATTCACGGAGAAAGTGAGTGATTGATGAAAGTGAGTAAAAAGTTTTGTTTATGCGTGCAATGGAAATCTATTTAGTTACCTTGATATAATAGTGTTCGATTAATTTTTGTATTTCATATCTAATTAAATTATTTTCCGTTTAATGATTCGATGCCAAATTTATCATTTTTACGAAAATCTAAATATATATTTTATGATATTTGGAATAGTTTAAAGTGCGTGTAAATTGTTGCCCTCACTGAACTTTAAAAAGGTATTAAAATATAATAACAACGCTTCACACTCATAGCCCCGCACTAGGAGTCCCTGTGTCGTAGGTGCCATGGACAACACACAGAAACAAGGACACTCACACCCAGACCGAGAACAGAAATTAAAACTCATTATTCAAATTTCCGCCTTGCTGGGAATCGAACCCAGGACCCTTGGTGCGGCGATCTGGCATGGCAACACACATTACACCACATGAACTGTCTGACATGTTTTCACATTTATGCGATAAACAATAAATCAATCAATAGTTATTACTCAAATCATTTATATCCTACTAATATTACAAATTTAATGCAAAATTTTGTGAAAATTTTGGATGATAGGGTAAATTTTATCCTGTTTATATGTTCCCGTAGGATGATTTGAACGTAATTTGTTTGCGAAACCACTATCCCGCGAGCGGAATTTACTATACGTAGGCCACTATATAAGTTTTGTCGTATGCGAAATAAATGTAAATTTGCAAAAAAAAACCACTAAAAGGATGCAAGTGTAGAGGATCTTCAGTGAAGGTCCTCTAATGTTGTATCAGGAAGGTTGCTTGAAATGATACTTCTGCTGGTTATCGGAGGAATATATCTTGGGTAAAAATGAACGGGTTTATATACAAAAATTGTAGAGAAGAATGACCAATAAAAATAGCTACATTAATTTACAAGAAAAATAAACACCAATGAGAAAGAGGATTATAAAACACGTGTATAGGGTAATAAAATTAACAATGATTATTTGCATGCCGTCTCGTTCACTCCTGTTACAATAACGCTATATCTGTCGCTAAGTATTGCCATCTCGTTCTAACATCGCCGCTCTCCTTCGCAAGCGCGAGGCGATGTTATAAATATAGCGCGAGGCCCAAATGGGTGTACATTTCCCAGCGAGCTGCGAGCGCGAACACATGACACGGGCGTGAAGATATATACCTATGAAGATATCTGCCGGGTGCCGGGTGCTTCGAAGATGAGATCTTGTGGCTTGAAGACTGATGAAAAGGAACGAGGAAGATGCTGACGGACTGCGCTTATCTTGTTTCTTAAACAGACGTCATTCGTTTCTTAACAGAACGTCAAAGCAAATAAATATATTTCCCCTGAGGTGTTTGTTTCACTTAGCTTGAAATATAAGTTAGGCTGTTGTATTTATTCTTTCCTATTGGTAATTGGTATCCAGGTAACGTTTCGGTAAGGTAAATATGTAGGTATTGAGAAGGTATTGGTAACTGCGTAAGTATTCATAGGAGGTATTCGGTAGGTATAATGATAGCTGCGTCAGGCAGCTACATGACTCTCCCCCTAGCGAAAGCGTACCGGAAGCTTGCTGGTGCGTCCAAGTCTAGTGGTCTTCAGGATTGATGACTTAACTGGGCTTGACGATGTACTGGAGCTTGTGTAGGTACTTGTAGTTCCATCGTTGGTTTTCGCTGGTGGCTGTGAGTATGTAGCTGAGGTATCCTGAGTGCTTGCTTCAGATGTTGAGTCCTCTGGAGTACTGATTGTGTAGGCAGGCTTGAGACGGTCGATCGAAATAACTGCAGATCGCCTCTCAGGTAACAACAATTTAAATGTTTTGCTATTCCGCTCTAGTACTTTGTATGGACCTTCGTATGTAGGCATTAAAGGCGTTTTTACGGCGTCAATTCTGATAAAAACATACTCGCAGTTTTGTAGATCCTTGTGAATGAAAATAGGTTTCTTGTTACTATGTGCGATTGTAGGTAAGGATGGTTTCGTCGAGTTTATTGTATTACGTAGCTGTGTGACGTAATCATAGTCGAGATTTTGTTCCTTATCTATAGTAGTAGTGAAGAAATCGGATGGTAAACGTAAGTTGTAACCGTAGGTAAGTTCTGCGGCGCTAACACCTGAATCGGAACGAGGTATTGCGCGTAAACCCATAAGTACTGTAGGTAATTCGTCTATCCACTTAGTACGTTCTGATAGACGAGTTTTCAGTGCGGTTTTCAAACTTCGGTGCCATCTTTCAACCATACCGTTTGACTGAGGGTGATACGGACTTGTACGTATTCTCTGAGTTCCCATGATGTTAAGTAATTTGTTGAAAAGGCGACTTTCAAAATTTCTTCCTTGATCGGTTGTTATCAACTTCGGTGAACCAAAACGTATAATCCAGTGCTCATAAAATATTTTAGCGATTGAGTCGGCGGATGTGTCATCAGTAGGTAAGGCTTCTGGCCATCTAGTTGCTCGGTCGATCATTGTAACTAGGTATCTGTAGCCTTCGGGTGATGGTGGAAGCGGTCCAACTACGTCGATGTGGACGTGTTGAAAACGATCAGCTGATGAAAACGATGTAATGTTGCTCGTTGTATGGCGCTGTACTTTACATTGTTGACATGGAATACACTGTTTTGCCCACGTTGCGACATCTGTGTTCATTGACGGCCAAAAAAATTTTTGCGTTATCAGTTTTCGAGTTGTTCGTATACCAGGATGGCTGACATTATGTAGCGCGTTGAAAACGAGTTGTCGATATTTCTCTGGTACGTATGGTCGAATGAATGATGTTGATGTCTCGCAATAAATAGATTTTTGTGAATGTGGCAGAGTAACTAGTTTAAGTGATAGATTACTCTGTTTTGAAAGTTGATCTATGGCACTTTTCTCTTCCTGTTGAGCTTCTGCGATCTTCTCGAAATCAATAGCGGTAGGGCATGAGATACTTTCGATAGGTATTCGGCTCAATGCGTCGGCAACTACGTTATCTTTTCCGCTGACGTGTCGAATATCCGTAGTAAATTCGGTAATGAAGATACGTTGTCTCGCTCGGCGCGGTGTCTCTGAAGTTGAAGGAGGTTTTTGAAGTACGTAAGTTAATGGTTTGTGATCAGTGAAGATGATGAGGTTTCGTCCTTCAAAAGTTTTTCGAAAATGCTTTATAGACATGTAGATGGCGAGTAGTTCTCGATCGAATGTACTATAGTTTCGCTGTGTACTTGAAAACTTTTTCGAAAAATATCCCAGTGGTTGCCATTTGTTATCGATGTATTGTTGTAAAACGGCTCCAGCGGATAGATCAGATGCGTCGGTGAAGATAGCGAGCTTTGCGTGATGAGATGGATGTGCGAGTAAAGTAGCGTTTGAAATAGCAGTTTTACACGCTTCAAATGACTTAGTTGAGTCTTCGGTCCATTGAATGATAGTTTTATCACGCTTCTTTGAATTATGAAGGTAGGCATGGAGTGGAGCTTGAAGTTCGGCGGCTTTCGGAATGTGGTCACGGTAGAAATTGATAATTCCGAGAAAGCGCCTAAGCTCTTCTATAGTTTTCGGCTGCGGAAACTGAGATATTGCCTTTACTTTTTCGACAGGCGGTTTGATTCCTTGGCTGTTGACTGAGTAACCCAAAAACTTGACTTCAGGTTGTCCGAATACGCATTTTGATGGATTAATGGTGATTCCATTATCTTCCAATCGACGTAAGACTGTACGTAAGTGTTGTTCGTGCGTTTTTTCGTCGGAACTTGCGATTAAAAGATCGTCAATAAATGCATAAACGAAATCCAGTCCTTGTAAAACTTCGTGAATAAAACGTTGAAAAGTTTGAGCTGCATTCCGTAGTCCAGGTGGCATCTTGGGAAATTCAAACAGTCCCATCGGAGTGATGATAGCGGTCTTCTGTATATCTTCTTCGCGAACATTGATTTGTTGATACGCTCGGTTGAGATCAATAGTTGAAAATATATTTTTCTGTGACAATTGATACGTAAAATCTTTGATACGCGGTATTGGGTATCTGTCAGGCGTTGTGATTGCGTTTAACCTTCTATAATCACCGCAAACTCTGATGTCACCGTTCTTTTTGGGTACGATATGAAGTGGTGATGACCAAGGGCTCTTGCTTGGACGGCAAATACCTTGTTCAATCATATTCTCGAATTCTTTTCGTACTATTTCATAACGATGTGGTGCGATTGGGCGCGCACGACAATGTAATGGGGCTCCCGTAGTTTCAATATAGTGTTCGACGTTATGAATGGATGTAAGTTTCATTGATGAAATTCTTGTAGTACCGGGGAATTCCGATAAAATGTTGTGGTATTTATCTTGAATATCGACGCTTCGAATAGTAGGTATGTTTGATGCTTCTACGTATGACTGCGTTGATAGTTTGGTAATACCATCTATTAGTTTTTTATTTTTCAAGTCGACGATGAGTTGGTGATGTCGTAGGAAATCGGCTCCAATGATAGGCTTGCTCACTTTCGCGACGATGAATTTCCATTTAAATAATCGACGTAGGTTAAAATCGAGTTCCAATGTTTTCTCTCCGTAGGTAGGTATGACAGTGTTATTTGCCGCGTAAAGTTGAAAATTCAAAGGGCTTTGTTGTTGACCTTTGTACGGAGGTATTACGGATATGTTGGCTCCTGTGTCGATTAAAAACGTCATATTGTTTTTCTTGTCGGTAATAAATAGGCGGTAATTAATATCTGATACGCTAGGTTCCGCCGCGGCTAACGTATGATTCAGTTTTCCGACTTGGTACTTTCTTGCTTATAAGTACATGGCTTCGTACATTTTCGGGCTTCTGAACCATAACGACGATGATAATAACAGTAGGTCGATCTTGACTCGCTTCGCTGGCGTGTAGGTATTGATCTGTCGCGACTCGTAGATCGATGTCGATTTTGGCGGGCGAATGGTCTTCGACTATTATTATTGTAGGCGTGCGGCGGCGTAGTACTATTTTGTGACGAGTTGTAATTTTTGAATGAATGGAAATTATTCTGTGAATTCTTGATAGCGGCAACTTCAATTGATAATTTTCGAATTTCTTCAATTAAAAATTGCGTTTCAGGATTTTTTGATGAATCGACGGCTGAGATGTTATTGTTCGTGTTCTCCATCATTTTGTCGGCAAGAAGTGCTTGTTCGTCGAGCGATGTCTTCGTGGAGAATGATTCGCTGACGGTAAGTACTGAACGGACGTGTGGCGGCAAATGGTTTGACCACATGAGTCGGAGAGTTGAATCTGGGACTTTGTCTCGAGCCAGGCTTCGCATTCGTCGTAGTAGTTGAGTAGGCTTTTGGTCACCTAACTCGACTTCCGATAGTAATTTCTGAAGTTGGCGGTTGTCTGATTCTTCGTAAGCCGATATGAGTCGATTCTTCAACGTGTTGTATTGTTCTGTAGCTGGCGGGTCGTATAACAGGTCTGAAATCTGCTCAATATCTTGTTTCTCCAGCTGTGCAATTACCATCTGGGCGAGTTGGTTTTGTCCTTTTTTGAGTTCGCTGGTCGCTGCCTCAAAAGTAATAAACCATAGTCGTGGTTTGTCTCTCCAGAATGGCGGAATACGCATGGAAAGAGCTATTCCAGCGATTTCGGGTTGCTGCGGCTGTGGACATGCTGATTGGGTCTGTGGCTGGGAAGTGGCTTCGGCGTGCTGTGCGTGCTTCTCCATTACGATGGGTTGACGACAGGTTACGGTAGGTAGGTAGGCCTAGTGTGAAGCGTGACTTCAGCAGGGACGGATCAGCAGGGTGTCGTTCGCAGTGATTCGACGAGGGGTTCGTCGAGCAGGGATTCCTCGTGTCGGGTGACTTGCTTGAGAGTCACCGGCGTAGGTTGGTCCAGCAGGGATTCTTCTGAGAAGGAGGTCTTCTTCCAGAGTGCAGATGTTCTTCGGAGGTCACCAATGTAGAGGTTCTTCAGTGAAGGTCCTCTAATGTTGTATCAGGAAGGTTGCTTGAAATGATACTTCTGCTGGTTATCGGAGGAATATATCTTGGGTAAAAATGAACGGGTTTATATACAAAAATTGTAGAGAAGAATGACCAATAAAAATAGCTACATTAATTTACAAGAAAAATAAACACCAATGAGAAAGAGGATTATAAAACACGTGTATAGGGTAATAAAATTAACAATGATTATTTGCATGCCGTCTCGTTCACTCCTGTTACAATAACGCTATATCTGTCGCTAAGTATTGCCATCTCGTTCTAACATCGCCGCTCTCCTTCGCAAGCGCGAGGCGATGTTATAAATATAGCGCGAGGCCCAAATGGGTGTACATTTCCCAGCGAGCTGCGAGCGCGAACACATGACACGGGCGTGAAGATATATACCTATGAAGATATCTGCCGGGTGCCGGGTGCTTCGAAGATGAGATCTTGTGGCTTGAAGACTGATGAAAAGGAACGAGGAAGATGCTGACGGACTGCGCTTATCTTGTTTCTTAAACAGACGTCATTCGTTTCTTAACAGAACGTCAAAGCAAATAAATATATTTCCCCTGAGGTGTTTGTTTCACTTAGCTTGAAATATAAGTTAGGCTGTTGTATTTATTCTTTCCTATTGGTAATTGGTATCCAGGTAACGTTTCGGTAAGGTAAATATGTAGGTATTGAGAAGGTATTGGTAACTGCGTAAGTATTCATAGGAGGTATTCGGTAGGTATAATGATAGCTGCGTCAGGCAGCTACACAAGTTTTCTAATGACGAAGAGCCAGTGAACGAATATACTATGGAATAAGCCTCTCAGTACATTCTAACATTAAATATCGGCACCAAAACTCACACAAATACGAAGTATACATACACAAACCACTTACTACGGTATACAAACTCATCAATTGGTCTATTGTAAGTAGTTGTCGAACCATGCGAAATCGCCAAACGGGATTGGTTCTCGGCATGACCCGATCAGAGCAATTGGTTCGCGCGTCAGTGCACTGTCTAATGCGTTGTCGCATTGTCAGTCAGGTCGTCAGTTAAATAGAAAAAATAAGAAAGTTAAATAGATTTTTGTAGTTTTAGATTTCGGTATACTTACAAGTGAAATGTGATTCCACGATCCTCGGAACCCTTGGAACGATGATCTGTATGATTTCTGCACCATATCACAACACAATTGAAGGCATTTTGAAACCAATTTTTTATATAAATCTTGTTTTTATGACACTTTAAAGTCAACGACCGTCCGAACGAGTGACACCGAACTGACTGATTCGCGTTTTGGTTGAGTTTATAAGCCCCGCCCACCGCGGTTGAGTTTTCGTTGCGCTATTTTTAGGCATCAAAGATGCTTCCATGCGTATATTAGTTCATAGCGAAGAGCTTATAGGCGCATTTGAAGAAATATGTGGTAGTGTTCCAGACGGTTTCTGGGGCGACGTATTTAGTACATGGTTCGACTGTATGAGAGCATGTATCAGTGATAATATGGGCATTACTTCGAAAAAAATTAATAAATAAAGAAGTATGACAAAATTTATTTAGCGAAAAACGTATGTTAAATTCTACTAGAATTTGACAGCAAAATAGGGAAGTTAAAGGGCTTCCAACATTTTTGTATGGAGCCTGGCATACCTACAAGTCCGCCATTTTGAAAAATCCTCGATTCGGCGGCCAGTAATGAAACATGTGTCAATCCATAGAATAAATGATTGTGATCAAAAAGTATTCAGTGATGAAATGTCGTAAGTGGTATACTTTCTGAGATATTTGAGTTCAAAACCGTAGGAAAATAAAGCAAAAAACATTGTTTCGGCCGATATTGATAAAACATGTGTCAGTCGATAGTGTAAGTGATTACAATCAAAAAGTATTCAGTGATAAAATGTCGTAAGTGATATGCTTTCTGAGATATTTGAGTTCAAAACCGTACAAAAATAAAACATTTGTAATTAATTGTCTTTTTATTTATAGTGGATCTGTAACTGTATCAGTGTAATGCCAGTTAAGAAATATTATGAATATTTAGAATAATTACTATATATAAAATCACAATATTTATATAAACAAAATTAAATAAATACAGTTTTATTCATATTTACATAATAAACATCTTATATATTAAGTAAATAAATATTCATAAATACATATATAACATCTGGTTGAAGACCACGGGCGACAACATTCTAATTGCTTCAGGTAGTGCTGCCGGACTTCTTGAAGGAGCTTTTGGTAGTCTATGATTTTTTGATGTCGACAAGCAAGGAGTTCCACAACAGTATGAACTGTATTGTGAAGGAATTCCCGAAATAAGCAGTGCTATGGGTTTCCTTTAAATAAACAGGAGAAGACACATTATTCAAAATAGCATAAAATGTTGAGAGAATTCTAAAGTTTCGCCTGTATCGAATGGGTAGCCATTTAAGTTAGGAATGGAACTGGGAAATGTGGTCATACTTACGTTAGCCGAAGATATAATTATCTAATACAGTTATTAAGAAAGCGCTCCAATTTATTTAGAAGTTCCTCTGACAAATCAGTACAACTTACACACATCAGCATAATCAAGGTGAGGGATGACCAGAGCGTTTATGGCGTATTTATGGTTTTTATTTATTTATTTATTTATTTATTATTATCAGTTACATCAACAAAGTGAACATTAGAACTTTTTAATAATTTATATAGCTACTTATATAACAAGATAAATGTCACCTTAATTATAGATGTAAACATCTTTGTACAGTAAGTGGCATTAATCATGTTTCCTATTTAAAATAATACAAAAATATTAATAGTGACTGGATTTTAAAATTCTATGTATAATAAAATAAATTAATTACATTGTTGAATGGTACAATACTTAGCTAAAAAAAAAATTAGAAAGATTAATTTAGATTACAATATTAATGTTATAAATCAAAGTTATAAATTAGTTAAATCAAAAGTCAATGGAATTAAATCAATCAAATTAAAAATCAGCTAACTTAAAAATCAAATAAAAGTCAGATAAGTGTATATAATACTTAGGTGAACAATAAAATTAAATTAAAAATCAATTAAATTAAAAATCAATTAAATTAAAAGTCAATTAAATTAAGAGTTAATTAAATATCAAATAAAAGTCAATTTAATGTCAAACAAATATTTTTTTTAAATATAGTAGGACGGTTTGAGAAAATGTCCAGTGGAGGCAATTGTTTTTCATGCGTCCGTGCATCTGATACATGATCAGCTCTGTAAAAGTTGTGAACGGAATTATAATTTTTTAAAATTCTATTTATGGGAGAATACTGTCTAAGATTAGAACGTGCTGGTTTCAATGAAAATGGGGTATATTTACCAAATCTGGGGAGAATTCTGGGTACGGATATATCAATCTGTGACAATAGGTTAGGGGTGTCTGTTATTCCATGTACGAGTTTATAAAGAAACATGTTATCTAATAGCTTTCGGCGGGAAGTTAGTGATTTAACCTGGAAATGGTGGAGTCTATCGTCATAGGTCTGTAATTTCTTTGCCAAGTTACAGCTATATGTCAGATGCCAAAGAAATCTTTTTTGAACACTTTCAATGCGTTTAACGTAAATATCGTAGTGCGGATTCCATACAGTGCTGCAGTATTCTAGGCCACTGCGGACAAGTGAATTGTAAATGGCAATTTTAGTAGCAGGCTTCTTAAATTCTTTGCAATTACGAAGAACGAACCCTAAGGACCTAAAAGATTTTTTAGTAATAGAGTCGATGTGAAGGTTGAAGCGTAACTTGCTGTCAACAATTACACCTAAGTCACGAATATTATCAACCTCAGCTAGTGGGATTCCGTTTATATTATACATGATTGGAGATAGTATTTTTTTCCTTGTGAATCGGACTAAGTTACATTTATTAATGTTTAGACACATACCGTTGGATTCACACCACATGATAAGTTTATTTAAGTCTGATTGTAACAATAGCGTGTCTTGATGTGATTCAACTACCCTGAAAAATTTTAAATCGTCGGCGAACATATAAAATTTTGAATTAGAAAAGCAATTATTGATGTCATTAATAAAAATATTAAATAGTAGAGGCCCCAGGTGAGATCCCTGAGGAACCCCTGAACGAGCAGTAAAAGGTCTTGATTTATAACCGCCAACTACAACTATAGATTGTCTATTTTCTAAGTAAGATCTGCACCAATTTAGAACATGACCATTAATGCCATACGATGAGAGTTTATAAAGTAACACTTCGTGATTTACCTTATCGAACGCTTTGCAGAAATCTGTATAAATTACGTCTACTGTTTTACCTCGATCGACTTCTGCTGTGAGATCTTCCACGAAAGACGTTAGATTTGTTGCACAGGATCGTGCTTTGACAAACCCATGTTGTTGCGGGACAATGAACTGCTTAAATTGCCACGTTAGAATGGGGCATAATAAAGTTTCGAAGACTTTAGCGAATACCGAGATTATACTTATAGGTCTATAGTTCTTGACTAGGCTAGTATCTCCACTTTTGAACAGCGGTACTACTAAGGCTTCTTTCCAGGTCGACGGAAAGACGCCAGAGCATAGTGATTTGTTTATAATTATAGCTAAGGGTGTTGTTAATGCTCTAGCACAATTGAACACAAATATTGCTGGGATTCCATCGGACCCGGCCCCTTTCGTGGTGTCAAGTCTTTTTAACACCTTGAAAATTTGATACTTAGTTACGGTTATAGACGACAGATAGTTGGTACAGGCAGGTGTTTGTGTTTGTCTACAAATGGTAATATTGGTCGTATTGTAAACTGAAGAGAACTGGGTTGAAAATAGCTCGCAGATATCGGTGCCATTTGTAGCAGTCTTCTTATCAGCGTACATTTTGGCGGGATAAGAGGAGTTACTTCCTCGCTTTCTCTTAAGAAACGTCCATATCATTTTAGGATTAGACAAAAATGATGACTCTAACCGCTCCAAATACCTTTTGTAATTCAAATCATGTAGTTTTATACTTCTCTCTCTCAACAATTCAAATGTATATTGATCGCGAGGATTTTTATATTTACGATATTTTTGCCGGTATTTTAATTTTTCCCTGTATATTTTAATTAATGCTGCTGAGAACCATATTGGATATTTAGTGTTATTAAGATGTCGTGATTTAGGTACGTGTTTGGAAATAATAATCCTTAAAATTTTATAGAAAACCGTAACCATTTGGTCTACCGTAGAACAGGCTAGTAATTCATTTGACCAAGAAATATTACTAAGCTCACCTATTATGGTTTCATAGTCCGCTTTATGAAAATTAAATCTTGTATCAAACTTTGATGGTAAATATTCAGGGCATTTCAAGTCAACAGTAAATTGTAGTGGTGGATGCGAGGGGTCAATTATAGAAAGTGGATCCGAATGCACATTAACATTTTTTATTGTCATTGTGCTCAATATTAAGTCCAGAATTTTGTTTTTGTTATTTATTTTTGAGTTGTACTGTGCAAGGTTATTAAGAGACATAAAGTCCACTATCATATTGTTTAGCAAGCTGTTTGATATCTGAGTTGTAAGTTCAAAGCTGGTACTCTTATTCCAACGCAAACTGCCTAAATTGAAGTCACCTAGAATAAGAGTGTCTCCATTGTATTTTTCTAAAACGCTATTTGAGTTTGTAATAAAGTTGTCTAAGATATGTTTCTGCACGGGTGGGGGTATATATACGGCACAAATGTATAAGGTTTGAACTTTATTTTTTACGTCCCGCGCTTCCACCATAATCCATAAATCCTCGCAATCAGACTCAGACTCAGACATTCTAATCGACTTTAAACTATTCGAAACCGCAATCAACACTCCACCACCATCCTTTTTGTTATGGAATCCGCTACTTTCGCGATCGCGCCTATAGACAGTATAACGTTTATCAAACAATTCATTGTCATAAACGCTGCCGTTTAGCCAAGTTTCGGTAAGAACTATTATATCAAACTGATTGCAGACAACATTTTTGAAGAAATCTAAGGTTTTAGTTCTTAGGCCTCTGACGTTTTGGTAGTAAATATTTAAATTGTTTAACATGCCTGTTAGTTATATAAATAATCCTAGCGTATTTATGACAATCGATTTAGCAAGTCCAAGTTTTTAACGTGTACGTAGTTACTTTCTTCGTTTTTCCTCATGTATATTCTGCCGTCACGCACCCATACAAATTTATATTTAAGTTCTTTTGCTTTGCTGCGAGCGGCTGCGTGAAGGGACTTATTTTCAGGAGACAGATGCTCTGCGATGTATATAGGGCTTTTCTTCTGTCCACCGATGCCCAAGTGGCTCGTGTTCAGTTTATCGTCCTTGTTGTTTTTATTATACTTCATGGTCGCTGCGAGGAATTCATCACGAATACGTGGGCTATTAAACTTGACCAAGATCGACCGTGGACGCGGGCTAGCATCGTTCTTCTTCGCCAGTCTGGAGCAATAATGGATGCAGCTTTCACTGACCGGACATTTAATTACTTTGGCCAGCTGTTGCACAGTGTTTATTAAATTCTCTTGCTTGTGCTCTGGGACACATTGGATCTCGATGTTGGAAGAACGTAGGTGTTGATCCATTTGAGCAAGTCGAGATGAGAGCGACTGGTTTACTGCATTCAGCGAGTCGTTTTGCATTTTTATTTCGTTTATTGTGATTATTTGTGCCTTATGTTCCGCTTTAATTTTTTCTAGATCCTCATTTAAGTGTGACATTGACTCTTCAAGGGATGATACGGCATTTCGAATTTCTGTCAGCTGGGGGTGAAATAAGTGTTTAAACGATGTCTGAAGCTCTTCACGAATTATATCACGGATGTCGCCAGCTGAGAGGCACGAGCATTTGGCGATGCTGCGTGATTTTGTCCGCTGAGTAACGAAGTCTTGCTGAGGTGAAGGCGCGGCACCAACAGGAGTGTTTGTGTTGCCAATTTTTCGCTCTTTACTGCGACACGTTACACAGACCCAGGTTGATATTAATTCGCTTGACAATGAGCCATTATCTGACGCTTTAATGTTAAGACATGAGTTGTGGTATTTTGCCGAGCATCGAGTACAGCACATAAATGCGGTGTCATTCAAGCTGCTTAGGCAACCGGCACATATGCTAGGATTCGCCATGCTTCTTATTCAGTACGCGAAATATGTCCAAAATTGATAACAAAATCCAGATATAGACAGCTAAACCTTCCTCACAGATGCTAGTCCTGAGTAGGCATTAACCGCCTTTGCAACAAGCTCACTTATCTATGACTCGTCGCGTCCGAGTTCTTTTGTAAGCACCGTTTCGATAAACTGCACGCAATACTCACGGTTCGGTCGCCTGCGTAACCGTGAAGTTCCTGTGCGTTGATTAGCAGCCGGTTTGAATCGTTAGGTGACGTGCACTTTTAAACTGATTTATATTACTTGTTATTTGCTTGAATTACGTTGAAACAATGTTTGGTTTTATAATAATTTCACTATATAGTAAGTACCTCACTTAGACACACAATTTGCATAAGTTTTTAAACGTAATTATTCTGTTATTATGGTATAAACTAATAATGTTATGTATAAACTAATAATGTATAAACTAATAATGTATAAACTAAAACTAATAATGTATAAACTAATAATGGTTAAGTGTTTATGGCGATACAGCAATTAAAGTGTACCGGTCACTTTTTTCCTTACCTCAGTTACGTTATAAATGTATTATAAAAATTAAACAAATTCGTCAAACAAACAACTTAAGGGTAGAGATAAAATCGCGGGATGGTACTGCTCATGTATAGTGGGAAAAAGAACCTTGTCCTGTTGTTCCCATATATTGTGTGTTATATGGTTCTTGGCATGGGCTCGACATCAGGAAACATTGCCTTTATCACCAGCGGAATTTTTAGATTCAGTGATTGTCAGACATGATATAGAAAACTAAGCCAATAATGAATTTTAACTTTTAGTTTAGAGTAATTGCCAAAGCTGTAGCCGCTGGTGGCAAATTAATTATTTATAAAACAACCTAGTAGTTTGCTTTTGCTTTGCTTTTTTTTTTAATTCAAACCTACCCGTTATTAATAAATCAAGTACCTATGCAGCACATACACATATGGCATAATATACTTATTTTTCATTATTGACCCAATAAATTCAAAACAAGTAAATGATAATTTTTAATCCATTATTTTTGTACGGCTTTGAACTCAAATATCTCAGGAAGAATATCACTTACAACATTTCATCACTGAATACTATTTAATTGTAATCATTTAGCCTATCGATTGACATATGTTTCATCAATGTCCACCGTAACGAAGTTTTTTTGCTTTATATTTCTACGGTTTTGAACTCAAATATCTCAGAAATTATATCACTTACAACATTTCATCACTGAATATTTTTCAATCGTAATTATTTAGCCTATCGAATGACATATGATTTATCAATGTCCGCCGAAACGAAGTTTTTTGCTTTATTTTTCTACAGTTTTGAACTCATTTATCTCAGAAAGTATATCACTTACGACATTTCATCACTAAATACTTTTTGATCATAATCATTTAGTCTATCGATTGACACATGTTTCATCACTGGCCGCCGAATCGAGGTTTTTTCAAAATGGCGGACTTGTAGGTGTGCCAATTAGGTTCGATGCCCATTGAATTGAACTGCAACACTCAAAAAATTGGATTAAAACTTCTTGATCCAATGGCATTATGCGTATATTTTTATTTAACTTTAAACATAATTCGACTTTAATATAAAAAAGACTATGTGGAACTATAATTTTAAATATTCCACCTGTAGAAAACTGTTTTAATCTTTTGTTTACATTTGTATCGGCTGCAAAACGACTAGAGTATAGAGGCGGCATTAGGTTCAAGATGATTTTTTATTTAATACATAAATTAAATGATTAAAATAACCTAATACTAATAATAAGCATAGTTTGTCGAACTTATTTGGAATACAACAGAAACAGTATTATTTTACAAAACGTATATACACAGAGTAAAAATATAAGTTTGTCTGGATCTGGATATGACAACACAATACAATAATTTAAAAAGATCCGCAGTTCCGGCAACAAATACCGCCGTACCGCCGAACTGTCAAATTAGTCAATCCCCAAAAACATGTCGTTGCGTTGATACAATACGCGAACTCTTGTTTTCGTTTCGCCGCAGCGTCTCAAAACATGGCAGAAGTGTTTAATGTGTTGCGGACTTGTGAGATATTGCTTTATTTAATTTTTCAACTGTGCGCTGCGGAAAATTTTAATGGAGAACCATGGATAGTTTCATTTTCAATTGAGTCAAAATCGTGTGAAGGTTTGAATTGTAAATATTTATTGTACGTGAACGGTGGCGAGTTCCTGGGTTATTACTCATGGAGACTAACCCCTGAGGCGGAATCTAGGGGTAGCAGTTGTGATGTAATTTATCCTAATTATGAAATAAAAGAAGTGGAAACGAAACAGTGGTTTACTAAAGTGGACGTGTTTGTCCCGATTACGAAAGAAAAAGTGTATTTTTGTTTGCATCATCCTGGACAAAACAATGGCCCAGGTGGTGGTAGATGGGTGCATCAGGGCGCTGAACTATTCCTGGAGCCAGGAAATGAGTCAGGAACAAAAACATTGGAGTAAGTGCAGTTCCAATTTAATTTATTTATTCTGAACCTTGAACAAATTTAACACGTTAGTGCGTTAAACCTTGTTACAAGTACACAAAATTATTTGAACTTATGTAAAACTGGAATCATTATAAAATATTTCTTCTCTAAATTATTTGGTATATTAAATAAATCGTAATTGATTAATAGGAAAACAATGAATAAGATTCTGTAATCTGTTAGTAATTTAACCACTAATGACTCAAGTCATATAAGTCAACGAAAATGGTAGCAAACCAGGCTAATAAAATACCCTTCCACCGTGCATGACTTGCGCAGTCTCCACATAGCATGCATAGCTTGATAAGGAAACAAGTCAAGAATCCCATCAGCACTATCACTGCAGTTGCAACAATGTCAGCTCAGATAATGAACAAATCATTTGTAGGAACAACATTTTACATTTTTAACCGACTTCAAAAAAAAGGAGGAGGTTCTCAATTCGAATGTATTTTTTTTTATGTGTGTTACCTCAGAACTTTGAACTGGGTGAACCGATTTTGATGATTCTTTTTTTAATCGAAAGCAGGTGCTTGTCATGTGGTCCCACATAAATTTGAAAGAGATCTGATAAGTACTTTTTGAGTAATATTGAATTCGGTTATTTTTTTGTTACTAAAATTTAGATTATTTCTAAATACACTCTTTATCCTTCTTATTAATATTATAAATGAGAATGTTTCTTTGTGAGAATGTATGGAGGTTTGTTACTCTTTCACATGAATAATTCTTGGCAAAAAATAACAGATGTCAAAATTAGGGATAACTCAAAAACTACTCGTCACATCTCGCTCAAATTTAAGTGGGACCACATGACAAGCACCAGCTTTCGATTAAAAGAAGAATAATTAAAAGCGATTCACCCAGTTAAAAGTTCTGAGATAAAAAACATAAAAAAAATATAGTTGCATTGAATACCTCTTCCTTTTTTGAAGTTGGTTAAAAATACTGAATGAATTTTCATGAAATTTTTTGAGTCGA
The DNA here is from genome assembly GCA_951805285.1 of Thymelicus acteon. Classification (NCBI taxonomy): domain Eukaryota; kingdom Metazoa; phylum Arthropoda; class Insecta; order Lepidoptera; family Hesperiidae; genus Thymelicus; species Thymelicus acteon. The sequence goes on along the minus strand of OX638214.1, from coordinate 18,060,377 downwards.
TTTTTTGAAAGTTTTTGAGTTAGACTAGTAGGTAGACTATGATTAGAAAGAACATAGCTAGACATAAAATGACAAAGACTCATAGAAATAACATTTGAAATTAGAGGCATCTGTCTATGTTCCACATTATCACTATCTATGTAGGTAAGGCGTGCTAAATGTCATGGAAATCCATTCAGTAATTTTTGTGTGAAAGAGTAACAAACTTCCATACATCCTCACAAACTTTCACCTTTGTGTCTTTCTTTCTTTTTCTTCTCTCTTTTTGGCCGGCAACGCATCGGTGATGCCTTTGGTGTTGTAGATGTCCATGGGCGACGATAGCCACTTACCATGATGTGGATCGTCAGCTCGTTTGCCGGCTATTATAATAAAAAACAATAAGTAAACCAGTAGGATTTGGGCTTACTCCTAATCCTTGCCCACAAGATGTGTTTCTTAGTCAAGGTGTGCAGTATGCTTTTTTCATGACATTATATCATAGCTGCAGCATAATGTACTAAGTTCCTACAGGGAACCCGCCAATACGACTAGGTTATCACACATCGTGATGTGTCATGTATTCGCCATTGATATTGAATCTCTTCCACTCCATCAGTTTGAACATATTTTCCAACACAACAGTAAGCAGCTTTGTGAATAGTCCCCCGACCCCTCTCTGCAGTTGAATTTAGTTCGTTAGAGACCCATCTACTTTAAAAATGAATGTGGGGGCACATTTAATTATTGTTATAACAACGCCCTAACTCAGAGTCGGACGGTTACTTTAATCGCTCCTTAGTAAAGATTCTCCACACAAATTCTTTACTAAGTAGCAGTTTAAGTAATCGTTATTGACTCTGAGTTAGGGCCTAAGTGGCAATGTTTAGGTACCATTTAAATCAGTGTTTCCCAAAGTGGGCGATAACGCCCCCTTGTGGGCGCTGGAGGCCTAGAGGGGGGCGATAAGGGGCCCAGAAAAAATTGGGGGGCACTGATGTGATTTAAGGGGGCGATGGGTGATTAGTAAGTTGAGCTACTTCATAATTATTTTAAAATTCACTGAAATTAAAATCCTCCTACTACACAACATCCATTTATTAGTTCATATTTATATCCCATTTTATTGTAATATTAATATCACGTCGGGGTCACCAGTTTGGCTAAGGGAGATCTCCCGCCAGGCGAGGTGTGTTGCCTGGGAGGCGGCCGAGCCCCAACTGATCTTGTCCGAGCATTTGCATATGTCATGTATGTACACGTCATGTTGGCGTGACGTCAGCGTGTGACGTGTGCGCGTCGTCGCCACAATAAACTAAAAATATCTATCTATCTATATATCTATCTATCTATCTATCTATCTATCTATCTATCTATCTATCTATCTATCTATATATCTATCTAACAGCCTTTTAAAGTCCACTGCTGGATATAGGCCTCCCATAATTGGCGCCACTCCGACCGGTCCTGGGCCCTCTGAATCCAGCGGCTTTCCGCTTTCTTCTTTAGGTCACCAGTTCACCTGGTGGAGGGGCGACCAGTGCTCCTTTTACCAAGACGTGGCCAGAGCCACCATTCGAGGACTTTGCGACCCCATCGTTTATCTGTCCTTCGAACGATGTGACCTGCTCATTACCACTTCAGCTGGCTAACTCTGCGAGCTATGTCGGTTAGGTACTTTTGTTCGCCTACGGACTTCATCGTTACGAATCTTATCTCGTAGCGAAATACCTGACATAGCTCGTTCCATAGCGCCCTGTGTGACTGTGAGCCCTCGAATGAGGCCAGCAGTGAAAGACCACGTCTCGGATCCATATGTTAACGCTGGCAACACACATTGCTCGAACATTTTCGACTTCACGCACTGAGGAACTTTGGATGAAAAGATATGTCGTAATTTCCCGAACAGAGCGAGCAGAGCGGCCCGAGCCGAGTTGGATTCTTCCAGTGACCTCTTTCTCAAAGTTGGACTTACCCATTTGGATCATTTGCCCCAGGAAAATGTACTCGTCGACAACTTCGAAAGCAGTGCCGTCAACAATTACCGGTACGGGTGTGACGTGGACATTAGGCATGATTTTTGTCCTGTCCATGTTCATCTTAAGACCCACTCGTTAGCGACCCTTAGCATAGTACTGAGGTCCTCCAGCGATTCCGCCGGGATCCCTATGTCGTCGGCAAATCGAAGGTGTGTGACGTGTTCACCATTGATGTTAACGCCGAGCCCTTTCCACTCCATTAGCTTGAACACATTTTTCAAAGCAGCGGAGAACAGTTTTCGGTAAATAACGTCCCATTGTCGGTCAGACAATCTCCTCTGCAATTGGATGGGGTTCGTGCTTCTGTCGTGTAATCGAACTGATATGGTAGCCGATTTGTATACACACTTCAATACCTCGATATACTGATAGTCAATGTGGCACCGCTGAAAAGACTCCAGCACCGCCTATGTCTCGATAGAATCGAAGGCTTTCTCATAGTCCACATAAGCTACACATAGCGGCAGGATATATGTAAAGTGTTGGCAACCGTACGATAATTATCGTACATGTACGATAATTTGATACCACCGTACGATGTACGATTGCGATTCGTTATCGTATGCAAATGTACGATAATTTTCGAAAATCCATTTTTTTTCTGAACAAATTAGAAGATCGTAGTTTGAGCAACCGGAGCTTTCCAACAATGACACGGAGCGACACTGGCGACACAGTGGCGATATTTCCGGTGTATTCCTTTGTCTGGATTGGCTGATTAAACCGGAATTATCGAGCATCTCTAGTTGGGCCCAACCTAGCCAATCGGAGACGTTAGTTTAGTCCCTGCCATCTTTCATTGGTAGGTTGGTTCTCTCAGATCGTCAGCTCATAGCTCGGTGCCAGTGTTGCCAATGCTACGGCAATACCGTGTTCTACGGCTTTTAGGCCAAAAAAATCACAAAATCCACGGCCTACGGTTGGAACCCTATCGCCGTAGCACAATCTACGGCTTTTCGCAAATCCTACGGTCTTTATTTTTAATTAATTTGTTTGTAAATTCGGAAAATGACGTGTCGGGCGGTCGAGCGCAATATAAGTTCATGATGAATATCTATTTTTCTTAATAACTAACGCGTTTTTATGTTATTTGAACATGTACGATAATTTTACGCCCTTGGTACGATCAGCGTTATCTTCCAGGTTGTCAACACTGTATATGTATATACTCATCGGACTTCTGTATCACCTGCCTGAGTGTATGCATGTGGTCCATGATGCTATAGCCTTTTCGGAATCCGGTTTGTTCGGGAGGCTGGAAGTCGTCAAGTCTGCGTGCTATTAGTGAGTATCCTTGAAAACAGCTTGTAGGCGTGGCTCAGAAGTGCAATATATAGTTCTTCAACATGGTTTTATCACCGTTCTTGAAGAAAAGCGTCACCACATTTCTCCTTCACGCTTCCGGGGTAGTTCCGCTACTGATAACGGAATCAAACAACTCCTGGAGCACTAGCAATATAGGCTTTCCTCCATCTTTTAACAGCTCAGTTGTGATTCCGTCATCGTCCGGTGCCTTTTTTAGCTGCTTCAGGGCCCCCCTAATTTCATACAGACTGACGTCCGGGATATCTTCAGTATAGGGTCGGGTTAACTTAGCTCGCTTGTCATTTTCCTGTTTGGGGATAGGAGCGCATGAGGAAGTAAACAAACGTCTGTAGTAAGGTCTCAACTTCTCCCAGAACTTCGGATTTTGACGAAACTACGGTGCCGGACTCGGTCTTCAACCTCGTCAGTTCGCTTTGCCTAATCCGCAGATCTTTAGCGAACACTTTTAAGCCGCGATTTTTCTCTATTGTACTTTTTACACGCATATGTTATGAGAATGAAAGTTGCGTCGTCTGTCCTGCGAGATCTGCCCATTGAGCCGCCTGTACTCTGCCACGGAGGCTGGAGACTGCACACATAGTTCTCGTCTATCCCTCATAAGACGAGTGTATATATTGAGAGAATTTGAGACCCACCACGGAGAAGGGTTTTTAATAACTTTAAAACCTCGCGGACTGTTGCTACCATCCTGTTGTTGTACTCGTCCACTGTATCACAAGAATCTAAGCACGCGAAACGATTCTACAATTCCAAATGAAAGCTCTCGGAGCCTTGGATGTGGACAGGTGTTGGGCGGAGAGTAGATTTCATTAGGCGGGACCGCTCGAGCTTGATGTTCATATTTAATGTGCCTCGTATCATTCGGTACGAGGAAACTAAAAATATATTAAATATTTATTATTTTTAATGCCTTCACAACGTTATTTATATCATAAGATATTTACTATTTAGTAATGGTATCAAACACTGAAAAATATTCATGTCTTCAAGTGTCCCAGGTGAGGTCCGCACCTCCGAAGACACGTATTAAAAATAAGTGTATCTATTGTTGGGGTCTAGCTAAGCACTTTCCGAACTCTAAATATTGTAAAGTTGCATTATTATTGCTCGCTCTGGTAAAAAAGTCTCGTTTAGAATATAGGTTTAATTAAACTCCAGGAGAGACTAATATGTTATTGAGGTTTTAAGGGTGAAAAAAAATGGGGGGCGCTATAAAATAACTGATTTTGAAAGTGGGCGGTAGACAAAATAAGTTTGGGAACCTCTGATTTAAATAAATACTTCTACTTCAATGTTGTATTAAATAAATAGAAATAAATATTTCCATTTACAGGGTTATAACGAAAATATTAAGTGAGGACACATTCATTTTCTAAAGTAGACAATCTCCACTGTGTACACTGCTCAAGGGAATTCAGTATACCATTTCTCGATAGAATCAAAGGCTTTCTCATGGGCCATATCGGCAACGCATAGAGGCTGATAATATTCCTCGGTCTTCTGTATAATCTGCCGTGGGAATTAGGATGTGTGTATGTAGGTACTTATGTAGTGTCGGAATACTCTGTTTGGGAGGCTGGAAGTCGTCATTCATGCAATGCAATTTTTGAAGACCCTAGAAAACAATCAGAAAAACATTTATAATCAGAATTATTCATAATGAGCGTTATCTTCTTATAACACCAGTACGGTTAGTTGTCAATATACCATAACATGCTCGTGACATTTCGATACCCGTATCAAAAGCACTAGCTCTGATTAAAATATGCCATGATATCACGGTTAAGAAATTTTCAACTTTAATGCGCAGTTATAAGACTCATTTCACAACGTAGCAATATAATCATAAGCCCCACAATAGTTAAAGTAAAGAAAAACGAAGCTTTTGTAATCTACTCCGCCGATATAAGGTTCGCCGGTTGGGGTGTAGACTATAAATAAATATTTTATGTGACCTAGAAAATTGGGGTGGAATAGATATTCCACACCTATAGATAGACATCTATAGTATTTTATAGTGTAGACTAGCTGACCGGACAAACGTTGTTCTCCTGGATCAAATGAGTTGAAATTTGGTACTCATGTACTTTTTTGTGACCCAGAGACGAAGGTTTAAAGTAAAAAACTGAATTTTGAAAAAAAGAAATTTAACGAAATCAAAATTAAACAAAAATTGTTTTGCAAACCATATCGAGTGGTATGTCAAATGAAAGTGCTTGTTGTAAGGATCTCAAATATACTTTTGTTATAGGTCTACAATGGATAGTTTTGAAATTATTCAAAAAAGAACTACAATTAAAGCCAAAAATTAACCATTTCCCCCCATCTCCGAAACTACTGATGCTAGAATTTTGAAAAAAATACAGAGAAAAGTTCTTTACTTAAATTTTAATATTACAGGAAAACCTATATGCTCTTTAAAAAACGGCAAAAATAAATAAAAAAGAAAAATTACGGTAAATGCATAATCAACGTACGGAACCCTCTCCAAGCGAGTTTAACTCACGCACTAAACAATCTTTAATATAATATGTAGGTAATACTTGTGAGATATATTGTGTTTTCATGCGATGGTCAAGTCGATCTATTTATTTAAAACATAAAAGATTTTTAATATTGATAATATGGTCACTATAAGATGTTGTTACTTGTTAGGTTAGCTAATTACGTGATAACTTAAGACAGAAGGACCCTTAAGTAGGAACTGAATAAATTAACCGACTTGGTATTACATGGATCTCACAACTTTTTACGGTAGAAGAACTGAGTTGCGAGACTTGGTTTTTTTACAAGTTTTGTTTTTGATGGTACTGTTTTACCTATAGATAGATTAAACATATAGGTTTTTTTGTGTGTGAATCACGCTGATACCACTAAAGTGTTGTCATTGGTGGTGAAAAGTGGTTGTCTAAGAATCATGAATGCTGTCTACATACACCCTAAAAACGTATTTTAAACAGTTCAAAAATCACAAAGTCAGCCTACTTTAGCGCAAACGCCCATACCACAATAATACTTTTTCATATTCAAAAGTATCTTCATCTTCTAGTAGGCGTAATACATCTAATTTTTGAAGTTTTACCGACTTCTTATAGTAACATTTTAAAGCATAATTTTTACGATGCGACAACCAAAAAGCGACTTGATGAAAGTGCGTGATACTAGGCCATGCAGCAAGAAAGAAGAAGGGCCATCTCATATGAAGGGATAGTTGAAAAAGTGCCCAGCTGTTACACAGAAAATAGAGGTTCCAATAATGGCCATTTCTGAATGGAGCTAGTGTGATACAAATAGCGATATGAACCATGAACATAGCTGTTGTACACGGAGTGAAGTTTGCTGAGTTCTTTAAAAATTTTCATAGTACCCTCCATTCATGCCAGTATACAAAACCTCAACTATTACGTAGTCAAATGTAATGTTAGTCAAATGTTATGTGTGAAAACCACGGACCTGAAAAAAAGACGGACGTAACCTCGTCTAATCGAGAGTGAAGCATAGCAATGGCCGCCCGCTTACTATGTGTGCGTAATTTTTGATTCGCGATTGAAGCAGTGAAGTGTCAATGTGTAGGTGTGTGTACTTGTACGAATAGAGAGTTGGTATTACTATGGGTGCTTCACTGAATTTGTTCTTGGGATTACGTCCGTCTTTTTTTTAGGTGTGAAAACGTGATTTTTGGTAGTGTGAATTTTTTAAATTATTAATTAGTGATTTTACAGTGGTGATAATTATACAATAATAACTTTTGTTTAAACATTTGTTAACTTGATTATTTGAAACGACGCTTTTTTAATTTTAAATTTCTATACCCTTTATGATTTCATGCAAAATTAGAAGTTTCAACATACAATTATATCATACGAGTGTCCTCCGACCATATATTTTGTTTAAAAAGTGCGCTAAAACCAAGCGGAAATTGGTCGGTTGTTTATTTATAAGTACCTATCACCATCCTACGACAATAGCGTTGGCGTCGGAATTACTACGATATGAACATAGCTGTTGTAGACGGGGTGATGTTTGCTGAGTTATGCCTAGTACATCCGCAGCATCACCCGTAATGAATGGCGCTAGTGCCGCTAGTGTCCGCCAAATAGATAACGCACCACAGCGCCACCCGTAATTTTACGCGTTTTTGCGGACACTATTCATATGTATACAGAGATGGCATTCCTTCTCTCTATCTTCCATGTATACTTCGGCCGCTGTATCTTGGCGCGTCTGAACATAGGCTTTGCGAACTTTAGCGCATGTAAGACAGAGATGGCAACACGAACATGCTAACGTATGACTGAGACACAATACACCGCGTATCGAGTATTGGCAAATTATGTTACTGCGCAGCCTTCTGCGCGAAGTTCAGACGCGCCAAGATACAGCGGCCGAAGTATACTAGGCGTACAGCCTTCGCTGGAGTTGTTTTTAGATTGCTAACGCGGCCGTCGTGGGTGCGAGCGAGAGGTACTTATTACGTGCGTTATGTACGCATACACGTTTTTCGTTTTTATATTTTGTTACCAGCCAGCTAAATAAACTTCTTCCTAGTATAATGTAATTAATAACCGAATCCATTTTTATAGCATTTCGATGGGAGTAATAGTCGCCTTGGCTCATTCCCAACGATCTTGCGGCCTCGTCGTAAAAATATTATATTTTTACGGTGTCTGAAGCCCTTGGAACTTTAGAAGTGTTCCTAAAATATGAGCGAGATAGCAAATATACACAGAAGAAAAAAACGAAAAAATATAGATATTCACCCATTAGTAATTTAATATCATACCTACCTAGTTTGTATTCAAATCAGGTTAATTTACTTTGGGCTTATAAATAAATCTTTCTTTCTAGATATCTAGACGCGATTATGTTGCCTACATAATTTGCGTGTTTTTTAACAGACTTCAAAAAAAGGAGGAGGTTCTCAATTCGACAGTATTTTTTTATGTTCGTTACCTCAGAACTTTGGACAGGGCAAACCGATTTTGATGATTCTTTTTTTAATCGAAAGCTGGTGGCTGTCATGTGGTCCCATATAAATTTTATTGAGATCTGACAATGGCATCCATGATAAAACCGTATAAGTCTTAAATTTGTATTAAGTAAGCGCGCCAAATGGATGAATAACTCAATATCACGCCAACCGATTTCGATGATTCTTTTTTTAATCGAAAGCAGGTGCTTGTCACGTAATCCCACATAAATTTGAACGAGATCTGACAAGTAGTTTTAGAGTAACTTTGAAGTCGGTTATTTTTTGTTAGTAAAATTTAAATTATTCACTGATAGATATATGTCATGGACCCTAATGTTGGTGGCTAACAGTTATGAGGACATTATTTATAATGCTCGGACTATACCTTCGGCTACCCCCCTCGGACTACCCCCATCCCTTCGGCTCGAAGGTTGTATGACCCTCGAATCAAAGGCTGGATCCGCCCTTGTCTGAAAAACGGACGAGGCTCTGGCGTCAGCATCAGGTCTCACCTGTTGAAGTCGCGCTGGTTCTGTACCACCCAGTTTATGGGTAGCAAGGTGGTACGATGTTGGACTCTGCTAGGTACAATACTCTCGTCTTGTCTTATTGAGAGTATAATTTCATTCCCTCTTGAGCGAGCTATAGCGACCTGAGCGACCTGACCTGGTTGTAACGTGAAGTGGCAAAAGGGGCACTGCATTTCACTTGACTTGACGTGTGATAGCACAGCTTATATAGGGTATTAAATCCAATATAGGTACGTCAATAAAATAAAAAGGATAAAATAATTGTCATTTTCTTTCGATTTATGTGTACATAAACAAAATGTTTGTTGAATTTAATATTGAAAGAAATAAACATAGCATTTAGGTATCACGAGAAACTTTCGTACCGTGGATGCTGATAAACTTAGGGAGTGAGTCTAATACAACTTGCAAGATTTGATAACACACAGACATGAACAATAAATGAAAGCTCTTTTTGGCTTTTGATTTTCCAAGTCCCACATATTCCTTCATTTCTCCATACTCTTTATTAGTCTTCTTTTGCAAAACTTAAAATTTGATCACTGATAAACATTTGGGAAAACAAAACATTAAAGAAGTTATTTTCAAACGAAACACGGTTTCCTTCATAATTAACGCTACCTTCATTATCCATATTAGTAAGGTAATATTAGTGTTTCATATGAAGGTCAGAGTAGTGATTCCAAAATTGTAAGTCGCACGGCTATGCACGGGTCACGGAAATAAATGACCGGGCCGCAATATAAAGGTCTTCTCCATATCTGGAAAATGTTATGCTATTATTAGGAGTGGAATGGAAAAAAGTAAATACCAATGGTATAAAGCTAAAGCCGTAGTTGCAGGTTTCACAGCTGTTTATAAATATGAAAACCTGAACTGAAAAATCTTTCAGAACCCAATCAAGAACTGTGAAATTTGTAGGTGTCATGATTTCTTTCATCGTAGTGATAAAGTTTTAAAACGTTCATATAATAAAACGATGCTGGCTTCAAAGTTGGCTCCTTGGCAGGGTTGCGAGATGGCCGGGAAATCCGGGATTGTCCCAGAATCGGCTATCGCCTGGCAGGCCACGTTGTAATTTAATCAAGTGTGTCAATAAAATATGTGTTAATAAAAGAGCTCTACTTGAGTTCTTTTATCCTCTTTTATCCTGTCAAATATTTCTGGATTCACCAGTACATCAAGGTCTATTAGAATTGTCCCGTAAATGATAAGCCCGTGTCTGGCAACCCTAGTCCTTGGGCCTAGTTTGTAACGTCTAAGCACGGACCTGAAAAAAAGACGGATGTAACCTCGTCTAATCGAGAGTGAAGCATAGCAATGGCCGCCCGCTTACCATGTGTGCGTAATTTTTTAATCGCGATTGAAGCAATATGGTGTCAATGTGTGGGTGTGTGTACTTGTACGAATAGAGAGTTGGTATTACTATGGGTGCTTCACTGAATTTGTTGTTGGGATTACGTCCGTCTTTTTTTAGGTCCGTGCGTCCAAGCTAGATAACATCACAGCTTAGCTCGGAGAGTGCAAATCAATAAAAAAAGTCCGTTTGTGTCAACGCCACTGCGAGTTAGCGACTCGGGGAGACGTAGTGGGTGGATGTTATTATGTATTATGTAAGAAGCGTTTATTTAATTACCACTAGCACTAGTAGCTCTCCGCTCGTAGTTTCCTCCACGTTTCCCGGAATAATAAGCACCCTATAATTATGCTATTCAAGGCTATATTCCACATTTTTGTCTACCCGAGTGCTTTTCATGAAAATCCATTCAATAACTTTTGCGTGTAAAAGAACAAATAATTATCCATACATTCTTACTTTTTACATTTATAATATTAGGGGCCATCCATAAATTACGTCACATGTTAGGGATGGGGGGGTCGATGTAGTGTGACATTGTGTGACAAGGGGTGGGAGGGGGTCCTAAATTTTGTGACGTCACATTTCAAAATCGAATAATTGGTATGTATAGGTAAATATTAATGTTATTATATGTGTTACTTTTGTTACTTACCTCTGACAGTGTATAAGCCCTACTATAAGGCCGGTGTATTTAAAAATTTGCTTGTATTATAAAATTTAAAATGTCATTTCTGTTATGTAACGCTTATAATACTCAGTACTAAGAAATTGTCATAATATTTATTAACACTTGTTTACTGGAAATAAAATATTTTTCTATTTTCAATTTTTTTTCTATTAAAAAACAATTAATGGAACTAAAACTTATTTCGGAACTGCTATTTTAAATCAATAATTTCTGGGTGTAAAATTTCATAACTGACGTCACACTAGTGGGGGAGGTCTCACAAATGTGACCAGCTGTGACAAGGTGGGGAGGAGGGGTCAAAAAGTCGTAAAATTAGTGTGACGTAATTTATGAATGGCCCCTTAGTAGGATACGTTCAACGTGGTTCAACTTTGCCAACTAAACAGTCAAAACAGTGGTCGCGTGCCAAACGCCACTATCGACTAATGAACCTCGTGGTTACTTCCCCGGTTAGCGTAATTGAGTAATAACTAAATTGTGCTCCTCGAATTACATAGCTCTCCTATGACAACATGGTTTGCACCGGTCGATGGCAACACGCCATCAGTAACCAAAGGCCAATATAATAAAATTTAACCAAAAAAAAAAGAATTAAAATGTGTGCAATTCACACGCGGTAGAAGTGTAACCTTCAAAAATTTTGTTTTCAAGGTAATGAGACGAACCCTCCCCCTCTCCTCCCTCCCTACTTCGAAGAAAACTAATTTTATTTCTAATTTCATTTCTAATTGCATCATCTCATCTCATCTCATCCCAACTCAACTCAACTCCCCCTCCCCCTCCCCCTCCCCTACCCCTGTACAATGCTTCCTATCTCACTTTAGAATTTATGTGTCAGTCTCTTTTTACTGGACAGTCTCGTTTCATCGAATTTCAAATCACCCCCGTACTAAAGAAGTTTTCACTTCAAAAAAACGCACCACTGTTACCAGTAATCTTTCTATGGTTTAGTTGTTCAGTATTACTTTTATCAACATTCTAAACTTAAGGCTTATTTTTTCTTTTTAGTTTTTTTACGCAGTCGGGGTTTTTTGTTGTTTTTTTTTTTTAAATTAATTCGCGCGTATCTAGTGCGGTGTCCTTAGCACTTTAAAGCCAAATATTTCGCAAACGGATCCTTAATTCCACAAATGATCTTAGTTTTATTCTACGGTTCTGGAGTTTTAATAAATATGTATATCCATGCCAAATTACAGCTTTCTAGCATTAAGGGTCTCGCCGCTTTGATTCGGACAGACAGACGGACGGACATGACGAAACTACAAGGGTTCCGATTTTACTTCAGGACCCTAAAATGGACTATAGCTTATATCTTAGCTGACTTCGTGCATTGATCAGTTACTAATCATGATCGCCACGAGTGAAAAAAAAACCGAGAATTTATCCGCTTCAGTGGAGTTTTTATGATAATCGCGTTCACATTATTTAACACGTGTGTATTCGTTTAATGCAAGCAGTAGGTACGTCATAGACCTGTGAAGACGTGTACTGTTACTGACTAATCTAATTATACTAATTAATCGTATGCATTAACTCAAACAAAATAATGATTATTTTTATTTAATATTCATATTTTTCCCTTCATGACATGGAAGTGATTCTCATTTATACCCGCGAAACGCGAGAAATAAACAACGGAAACATCTGTTATTTAGTTAATAATTTTAGATATTATCTTTTAAACTTAGGTTACCTGTTATTAAATTATTGCTTTGTAAAAAAGATTATATTTATTCACTAGCTGTTGCCCGCAGCTTCGCATACGGAAATTATGTTTTACCTTATTTGTACCTCTTGTGGAAGAAAATTTAAAAAACGGTGAATTTATATTGAAGTACTTATATTTAGTAATTTATATACTGAAACCCACGATACAATCACAAAGTATTCCTCCAGGAGCGGGTTTTGAAAAATAAGCAATATTCACATTAATTTATTTTTTACTTTCTTTTTTTGCAAAATTTTGAAAAACTAAAAAATACATGTTCCATTAATTTAAGCAAGGAATATTTGTTGCAAATTTGAAGCAAATCGGTTGATGTTTTAAAAATATTCCATACAAACTTTCATCCCGTTTCCCGGGAAAACCAATTAATTTTCCGGGATAAAAAGTATCCTAAAATATGACCCGGAGTATTAGTAACAACTGTACCAATTTTCATTGAAATCCGTTTAAGAGTTTTCATGTGATGCCCGGACAGACAAACAGACAGACAGACAGACAATAATTCTAAAAAAAATATTTTTGTGCTCTAACACGTTATTGAAGTGCCCCCTAATCGAATTTTTTTTTAAATATTCAATGTACAGAAAATTTGCCCTTTGAGTTTTATTATAGTATAGTATAGATAGATTTTATTCATACCTGTGTTTACACAGCTGTTCCATTCAATATTTTCGTGTCTTACGCATATATGGCCGACGTAATAACCTTGAAACGATATGTCATGTAATGAAAAAATCCTTTCAGCTCTGATTCATAGCAAATCATCCTCGTTAACTTAACGGTGTCACGTCACGAGGTGGCGTCGCGGCGCCGAAATATCGTTTTATGACGTTCTTCAAACGCATAGATTACCCCCAATAGATACCGCATAAGTGAAATTTTCTTAGAGTTTGAACTCACATAATTTGGCGGAAAGCGCGGGTTGCGGGGGACAAAACAATGCGCTGTGATTGGCTATTTCTTATTCATACTTGGACTTGACGGGTCAGTATTGGTCGACACTATTGTCGTGAACTTGTAAATGCACGTATGTGTTGGCGCGCGTCAGTTGCCTTGTATGCGGTATCTATTGGAGGTAATCTATGTTCAAACGTAAACGCTTCTTGCAAGGAAGCGTCATCTCTGAAAGATGTTCATATGAAAATAGCAATGAAAATGTTCATCATTATCATCTTTTAACAACAAAAATAGCTATTCTCCGTATATACCTATTCGGAAACTCGTTACTACAATATATTAAGGCCTAAGACTCAATGTTAAAGCCGATTGTACGTTCATTCTAAATCCCTGAATGAAAGCCCATACAATTCAGTTAAGGATTGCAATCCGATTTCATTTTCAATCCGGTCGGATTTTACCGGATTTTCACCAATCCGGCCGGTCCGACCGGATTGATCACGTGATCAAAATTTTTCCTAATGATGATTAATTATCTATACTTAATATTAATAAGAGGAATGTACAAGAATGGACAAGGCGAAAATCATGTCGAATGTCCATGTCACCGGATCCGGTAAATTCCACTCGATCCGGTATGTAAAAAACGCCGGATCCGGCCGGATTACCGGATTCGGTTTTCTGGATTGCAATCCCTAAATGCAATCAATCTCTTATACATTCCCTCTCCAACCCTAATAGAAAGACTTCGAAAAAGTATTTACGCTATCATCACGACTTTTGTTTACTTTTTTGTTAATGTGATGAAATCCGATCCATATCCTATCGATCATCCTACCTGTATACCTGTATACATTACTAATTTACTACCAAAGGCTTCGCACGTTTTGGCTGCCTTGTTATCGTTTATCTATTTAAGTATTCTTGTCATTGACTAGGTTGCTACGGATAAATTCTTCTATATTGACTTGTTTTTTAGGTCTCAATTTTTTATGATTATTTTTCCATAGGTCGTAAAAATATTGTAAATCTCCTTTTATTCTCTTTCCACCCGTTCTCCCCATCGCTCCCTTTTGATCATTATTATTATTTATCCGTCTTATCATTAACCTATCAAAATATCTTACTGTAATTTAATCCGTACCGTTATTTTAATTCTTCTAATTGCGTCCATTGTCGTCTCTGATACGCCTTATTTATCAAGCTATTCAATGATTTTTGTCCACAGTCCAACAAAACTAGATCAACAGACCAAGGACTTAAAGAATACAGTCAGTGATGTTCATAATACCGATTTTAATTCAAATAATTTGGTGGATTTATCACACGACATTGATATTAATTTTCTTCCGAATACACCCAAACCTAGCGAACATAAACGTGATGATATAGAAGTACGGATAGAAGACAAATACGTACCATTAGAAAGCTTAGAAGATCGTCATTATAAAGAAGATTTTGAAGAGTTAGCACACTTTGAAAATCACAACAAGGAATATTCAATGATGAACATGTTAGGCAAGCCCTTATACAGAAAGCAATACTCTCATGCTTACGATATGAAGTCTAATAATATAAAGAGAAGGAAAAGGAGTTCAGGAAAGAATGATATAACTTTCGAATTTCGTAATGATAAATTAAATGGCGTAGAGAAGAGAGAAATTATAAGCAGTCCAAAAAACGATGATGTTTCTAAAATTTCGGAAATCTTTACTGAAAACAAAGAAAGAGTTTTCGATTTTGCTGATCAAAAAAAGGAAAAAGACAAAGACGATTTGGCGATGACGCGAAATCAGAGGCAAGCTTTCAATCCGATCAATGACGAGTTTTCCTCAGTAAGAGCCAATCAGGTTCCGATTCTAATAGAAGGTTTGAGGATTGAGGACTCTGATAAGGAGCCGAAAGTTATTGAACAAGGGATACCGAGTGTATTGGCTAACTCAAAAGTTGTTGTACGGTGAGTTTTTGGTAAAATATTTCCTATTAAAGCTTCAGATGCTGAAATCATAGTTTCCGTACTAAAATGGTCATTGTAAGGTTTGGTATAACACTACATACGACCTGTAGCTCGAGCACGAATATTTGCGAGAAAGTATTCGTATGGTTAACGTAAGCAATTTGTCAAATTTGTATGGCATTTTAGTACCATTTACGTACTATAGGGGCGCTTTTGAAAAAATGCCATACAAATTGCTTACG
The DNA here is from genome assembly GCA_951805285.1 of Thymelicus acteon. Lineage (NCBI taxonomy): Eukaryota > Metazoa > Arthropoda > Insecta > Lepidoptera > Hesperiidae > Thymelicus > Thymelicus acteon. The sequence continues at coordinate 18,044,661 of OX638214.1, read as the reverse complement.
TTAACCATACGAATACTTTCTCGCAAATATTCGTGCTCGAGCTACTGATAAGAAATATTTATTGTTAAAGACGGAAAAATCTAACCTTATTGAACTGTAGATCACACTTTCATTTATTCTTTGTGAAAAGAGAACAAATACTTCTGCATTCAGTATATAGTTTTTTTTTATTACTGTAATTTAACCAACACGATTTATGACGTCATACCTGTTGTTTGACATTACTTCATAGATAGTTATTCTATTTGACGTTAGCGATGTAATCTCTAATTGCAGACTCTTCGGCCAAGGTTTGACTCAGAGGACGGTGATAGCCTTCACCCACGATCCCATGGACTACAACCAGCCTTGCAAGTTCCTTCTAAAAGGTGAATATGTGGTGAGTACGTTTCAGACGTTAAATGCAATGATTTGTAGGTTAACTTTTATGTATTGTGAGAGAGCAGCTTTTAAGTATAAAAATACTAAAATCTAAAGTTAATAACCGACTTCAAATAGAAAAAGAGAACATCAACCACGTAGTCGAAGTCAATTAAATACGCATTATTAGGAAAACTACTCTCAGAGCTCGCTCTTTGAATGGGACCACAGGACAAGCATCCGCTTTCGAATATAAAAAGAATTATCAAAATCGATATACCCAGTAAAAGTTGTGAGGTAACGCATAAAAAAATACAGTCGAATTGAGAACCTCCTTCGTTTTTTAACTCGGTTAAAATTAGAAATTGTTGTCAAATACCACAAAACTTAATACTTTTCATCGCGTAGTACCTACCAGGCAAACATAGCTATAAAGAAGTTGTAATGGTTGTCTCAGTAAGTTCATTGTAACTGTTACATCATTAGCTACAGCGAGCGATTACCTCGAAGGCCGGGCAATAATCTCTGATACTTGATTACCGACGTACACATTAGTGTGATTTGTTTATCGAGCTGTTGGTTAACGATGGAGTAATAAATAATTAATTATTGATTGAAAGACAAAATATTAACCGCTATATATTAGGTACTAGCTTTTATTTGTGGCTTCGGTTGTCATTTCGCTTTGCTCTCCACAAACTTACGAATTTCGCAATCTCTAGTACAGTTTCCATTGAGGATTCTATTATTGTCACATTTTTATTTAGTAGGTACTATATTTTCTCCCTCGCAACTCGATTACAGGCACAAGAAAATTCTGTGAAGCACAACACGGCGCTGTTCGACATAGTGGCGCCGTCACCGATATCCGGCTCGAAATTGTATATCTGCGCGAAGAACCTGCCCCTAGGCATATTCGACCCAGACATGGACGAGTCGAAGTACCTCCATCAAGGCATGGACTCCTGGAAAGTGATTGCGACACACAACAATCTGCTGCCGCTATGGGTGTCCTTGGTCCTAATTTTAATATGTCTGATGTTCTCTGCGCTATTCTCGGGTCTAAACCTGGGTCTTATGTCCCTAGATAGGACCGAGTTGAAGATCATTGCAAACACTGGTACGGAACAGGAGCGGAAATACGCCAGAGCGATAATGCCGGTACGGGATCACGGGAACTATTTGCTATGCAGTATTCTGTTGGGGAACGTCGCTGTTAATTCGACGTTCACGATTCTGCTGGACGAACTGACGTCGGGGCTGTACGCTGTGATATTCTCGACACTGTTGATCGTGATGCTCGGTGAGATTACACCGCAAGCGATTTGTTCGCGACACGGACTCATGGTAGGGGCCAAAAGCATCATGATTACTAAGGTGAGTGTATTGAATTTGGAAGCCCTTTTTTGGATTCCGATGTCATTTGGATGCCTATGGCACGGACCTTGTGGCCTATGGGTGATGGTTGAAGGTGACAAACAAAAATTTAAAATATAAGGGACTTGCAATTTCGGGCCTTTTCGATTATAACAACGCCAAAATCAATTATGTATGGATAATGGCTAACTGTTACTCAATTGGGTGATAATGCCCACGCCGAAAGATCGCCTTTAACCATTCCGACATTAGCTCATATACGGAGAACCTTCATCGACCACCATAAACTGACACGAACACTGAGCTTTGAGGTTATAAATTAAGGATCCTGAATAATTGGCATACTCTAATTCCTTTATAAAAGTGCCTACTGATATTTCCACGTTATTTTCAGTTAATTCACTTGAAATTTGATACAGAAGTAGGTACCACTACTGTAAGTGGGTGTTTGGCTGCTAGCCATCGTTGGATGCATTTTACACAAAATAGCTGTTTTACTGGAACATTTTATGAATAGCTGAAATAAATGAGGGATATTCAGCAGAATAATTTACATGAGAAAATTTTCACAGGTGTTAGAATTTCATTCCGATATTTTTGGTAAAATTCTTCCAATGTCAGGATGGCAAATAAAATACTGGATTGTAGAGGCACACAAATTAATTATTTTGTTTGAGTTGCCTCATTACTCAATTGTCATGTGATTTGTTACTCTTAACGTGCAATTAATTATTTATGATTTGGTAATAATTAGAGATGGGCCGACTACACACCGACTAGTCGGCAAAGCCGACTATTCGGCATGTTTTCTAGTCGGCGAATAGTCGGCGACTAGTCGGCAAAAATCGCCGGATATTCGGCATAATTTTCACTGCTAAAAAATAAAGGAAATGAAGAAAATTGCAAAATTATAGAATTAGCATAACAAGATTTATTTTAACAATTAATTTAAAAAATTTGTTCTCAATAACTTTGCAAAACCAGAACATTATTGACCATGTTACGGTCATAAATTATGCCTTTGAGACTTAACTCCTCAACGGATGGGAATAGTTGATCCATATTCAAATGTATAATATGTCGCTGCTAATAATAATATTCCAAAACCAGTGACCATTTCGAGTTCTGATGATGTGTTTTGGAAACAAAATATGTACTTAACTTAAAACTTTGCACAAAAAAACTTGAGAACATATTTTTATGTAAGTTACCTCAAATTATGTCAAAAATTATGCGAATATTCGTAACATCACTATAGTCAAAATTATCTAAGATGCCCATAATGATAGCTGTTATTTATTAATATAAACTAACCTTGTATGGGTGTCTTTGAGCGAAATGGAATATTCATTTACTTGACATGAATAGTTGAATACTTACGGACAAAGGATTTTGCCAAAATTTGTTAAAAATCCCTACTCATTTTCATTGGCGTTGATTATAAATCATATTATACGTTAAAATCTAGTAAAAATCCCATCACATCATAATTTATGCAAAATTTAATAAAAATATATGACGTCGAAATAATCTTATACGAAGAAGCCTAAATCTAATCTGACGTAGGGTGATGTGACGGCTTGGAACCGTTTATAAAACCAATCATAATCGATACATTACTATAATCGAAATTTAAAAATGAAAATTGATTAATTTAATTACATTGTTAAAAATGATTTGCTTGCATTTGAATTTAAAATTGGGTACCCAATAATACCACGACGAATTGGATGCTACCAAAGGACATTTTCCATTATGTATGGGCACTTCGCCATCCATGGACAGTAACTGCAGATAATATGTTATATTTAATTATGTACTTATTTAAGGTCGCGGTAAACATTTTTTTTTTTTCAACAAAATAATTATGTATACGAGAATGTGTCTTACGAAATAAGCAAGAATTTATTCACTGTAGTTTTTTCCTGACGCTCACAATACAATATTATGTCAAAATATTATTATGAAACTAAGCGGGACTTTCATTCTATCATGATTTATCTTTCTTTCTTTTTCTTTTCTTTCTTGGACGGCAACGCACCAGTGATACTTTTGGTGTTTTTGATGTTCATGGGCGAATGGATAAAAGAATATTTTATTGAAGTCGTAAATAGGTACATATTAAGAATACGCGGTACGAGATAGCTCAATCGACGTAGTAGGTAGGTAACTAGGTACCTAAATATTACGGTTTTAAGTTTAAAATTTAATTATCGAATCGATTAGAAGGTCTTATAATTATGAATCGATTAGTTGTAAAAATTGGTTTCTTTCGTGAACCGATTTTTTTGTACATCTCTAATGTCACTGTGATGGCAAACGACAAATTGGGCTTCTTAGTTCGCGGTGACTATAGTATGTGGCAATAATAATTTACAAGTTGACCTGGTACTTTTATTTGTACTTAGTCATATTTTCAATTTAGTTATTTTTAATAGTATTTTAATTTAATTGGAATAAGCTAATGTAATTTAATTAATAAGTAACTATTTATAACTTGTTGCATTGCAAATGCAAATGCTAGACAAATAAACTATTTCTATTCTAATCTAATTTATGGTGAAGAAACGTCAGACTTTCAGGTTTATTAAGAAGCAATCGATTCCTTTTATTTTCATAAATATTTGACCAAAATAAGGTTGATCGGCACTGACGACTAGTCGGCCGAATAGTCGGCAATTTTCTCACCGATTAGTCGGCTAGTCGGCTGATCGGCAAAACCCATAGTCGGCCCATCACTAGTAATAATCTAACTGTTCAATCTTGCATTGCCCGTGAACTATTTTTGACAATTTGACAGATCTTCCTTTTCATTACCAAAGATTTTAAAAGATTTGCTCCGTCATAATAATATGTAAGTTAAAAACTTCGATATTGTGATTCAGGTATGACGTGGCGCCATCTGTCATCACTACGAAAACTTCGCGATTAGTAAACGTGGTGCCATCTGTTATCTATTTCCGAAAACTTTATAATTCTTGTTCTTACTGTACCGTGTTGTATCAGGCAGTGATGGGGCTGACTGCGCCACTGGCGTTCCCAGTCAGCAAGCTACTGGACTACTTTCTGGGCGAGGAGATCGGCAGCGTCTACAACAGGGAGAGGCTTAAGGAACTGGTCAAGGTAAGAGTATGAAGACATAAGTATAGTGCGATTCATCTAAGAGTTCCCTTCGCTTTCATACTATGAGTACGACAGGCAAACACAACCTGGAGGTAAAGCGGTATAAAGAGCTCAATCCTTCATTGACCCCAATCCAACGTCCTCTGCTTGTGGTCTGAGCAACAAACGATAGACGCTATGGCGAAAAGTCCTTCCTGTTGGAGATCGTTATATCACTAGGCACTGTTTCACCCACGTTGTTCCACACATGTAGCACCCTCCTAAAATCGGCCGTGAAATAGTAAATGTTTCAGTGGAGAGCTAGAAATAATGCAGATCCTACGCTTTTGTTTTGGTCGGATCCGACACTTTAATGCAGCCCCGGATCAACGATTTTTTCGAACCGGGGCAGAAACTTGGTAAAGACGCCCTTCTCTCCAGCGTTTGAGATAAATTACTTAAACTCACGAATATTATAATGGTTGGCATTTTTCGTGAATGGGACAATAAAAACCCTTTAATAAATTAATTGTTCTCTTTATTATGACTCTTGTGTGGCGCGTGTGTGCATTGATGATGCCTTTGATTGCCTTTGTAGCTGATGTCCATGGGCGACGTTGACCACTTACCATCAGGACGCTGGTACTCTACTTAATTTGGTATTTGGTGCTGGTATATCTACTTAATTTTTTTTATCTTACTTTAAGTTTTTATCGCTTAAAATCCCTGGAGTTACTACAATATCTTTAAAACGAAATAAAAACAATACAAAACCGAAGCTTACCTGCAAAACAAAAGAAAAACAAAAGCACATCTGTAACTTAAAGCTTGAATCAGTTGCAAGTTCAAGGTTAGCCATATAGTTAAGTTCGGCCTTCGAGCGTGGTTAAGGTTAAAGGTTAAACCTTATAATAATATGTCTGTTTTCTGTGTCAATGGTATTTGTGATGATGGGTTTAATAGCGAACAGGCAAAGAAGAAAGAAAATAGATTTAGGAAGCACGATCATCTTGGCAACGTGGTATAATTATAAGGATATAGATAGTAGTTTTTATACGGAATAATATAAGCGTGTATAAACAAAAGTGTGATATTCATAATCGCCAAACAAAAATAATGCACCAATTAGTAACGTCATCTTACCGTCTTTCTAAAGTGCCGCAATCTTTTATGGGGCTTGGATAAGTCTGTAATAAAATCCCAAAGTTAATACGTGACTTGCCAGTGGAATTGTTTAAGAAACGTGTAGATGAGTACTTAAATGACTAAGACGCATGGAAATGACCAGCTCTGCAATCAGTTCCGTTCAAGTTAGTGACATTTTTGAAGTGAAACTTCTATATAGAGGGGGTCTTAGGCGATTTCTGTCACGAAAAAGCGTTACCGCAAAGTGACGTAGACGATATATCGCGTGGAAATATTTGAAGTACATCTATACTAATATAAACGAACGAGTAACCGCCCTCGCTTTGCTTCGGTTTTCTTATTTTTTTACACCTTGGGTTACATTATTGGAGTTTTATTAAGGATCCCTAATTTTTTTGAAAATATAATATAGCCTATGTTACTCGGGGATAGTGTAGCTTCCCAACAGTGAAAGAATTTTTCAAATCGGTTCAGTAGTTTCGGAGCCTATTCAATGCAAACAAAAAATCAAATCTTTCCTCTTTTTATATTAGTATAGATAAACTCAAAACGGCCGGCAATCGAACCACCACAAACAGTCGCTACCAACTAGGCTACAGGGTCGTTAGCTTATTTATTTCAAAAAAAAAATTGCCCCAATGCATTGGTGGAGGAAGTGGAGGTGGTAATCTTTCTCGAGAAGGCCTCCGACATGGCATAATAAATAAATGACAACCGAGACCGATAAAGATAAGCCCTCTGAAGTATTTCTTACACACAAGAAATTTCATCACCCAACCGACTACTAACCACGTGCACTTGCTTAACTTAATTTTATTCATTACTAGCTGACCGGGCAAACGTTGTTCTGCCAAAAAAATTTTAGGGGTAGGGGGATGAAAAATAGATGTCCGATTCTCAACCCTAGCCGATATGCACGCAAAGATTTACGAAAATCGGTCGAGCCGTTTCGGAGGAGTTCAACTTCTAACACCGTGACACGAGAATTTTATATAATTATGTATAAGATTAACTAGATTCCGCCCGCAGCTTCGCACACGGAAAAGTGGTTTCACAAACATATAAACGTCCAAATCATCCCACGGGATGTATGACCGGGATAAATTTATTACCCAACTGCCAGGAAGGGTTATACTTTTCGCGTGCATCTTGTATATGTATGTATGAATGTAATATACTTTATTACCTCATATCTTCCAAACCGCTGAACGGATCTATATGTATAATTGAGATATCGTTAGATTCGTCTTGATAATCCAAGTGTTCTTAGAGCCTCTGCGCACGGCGTATTCCGCGCGTTTTCAACGACTCGTCCGCCTCGTCATTTACAACGCGGAAACCGCGCAGATTACGCGCGTTTTGTCGGATGCCCTTCAAAAACGCGCCTTGTGCAAAGGCTCTTAGATAAGTGAAATTTGAAAAAAAAAACAAATATGGTAGTGACTGTGGGATGCCATTGTTTAAAGTAACAAAAAAATAAAAATAAATCGAATAATGCTATATGGGTATCAAATTAAAGAGTTCATCATGAGGATTACAAGAAGGTATAATATCATGATAGCTTTTTGATAGCAGGGGTTTTTTTTTTAAAGTCTGGACACTCTGGACATGGTCAATACATTTTATCCGTCTGTCTGAACTCTAAACGCTATAGATGTCGCAAAAACTTAGAAATGCCGTTGTTATAATGTTGTCAATAGAAAGAGCGATTCGCGAAGAAGGTATGATAAAATCGAGAAGCAATTTGCTTACTATTTGTGCACAACTGCACATAAGAATGCCGACTAAATACAACGGGAAATAGCGTCATTATTCAGTATTTTGGTATTAAATGCGCCGTAATATGTTTGGCAAATGCGGTGCTCGTAATATTAATATCGTTGCGGTGTTTGCTTACCGTGGCTTCGACACCTGGCTCTACGTTTTATATCCCCTGTCTGATATAATTATGCAAATTAAGATGCTGCTGTTGCTTGTCAGGTTAGAATTACATTGTTTGGAAGTTTATTGATGTTATACTTTTTATGCGACTTGCAAAAAGGTTGCGTTAAACGTTAGCGCTACCATGGAGGGGGTACGAAAGCACTGGATAGATGGTCCTAGCTTCTTATTATCTTTACCTCTTGTAAAATTTAATGTTATTACTTATACAAATCTCGCAGAGTCTCAACAGCGTGATTCAGGTTCATGAACAATGCCATCTAGTTTGTACTTGTTTATTTTTATTTAGTACAAAAATAGTTTTTGAAAGATAATTAAAACTGATACACGTTATTAATTTAAATATTTATTTCATTATGTCAAAGAAGTATAACTTCTCACGCGCGTACAAAAGTACACGCACCCTTTTTTAATTAAGGTGTGTTAGCTTTCATCAAGAAGCACTCGTATAAGTTCGGCTTTTGTCGCTCGTGACTGGCTCAGGTTACACCTCAATCAAATGATTGTAATTTCTCAATCCTTCAAATTATTATAGATTATGATGGATGTTGTTTGTAGGATAGGAACCCAGGCTCTAGTGAGTTCCATATAAGTCTGCACTTCACTATTATGTTGGTATAATTCCTACTTCAATGCTACCATAATATCCTAACCTGAGCCATTGAACAAGTTAAATAATATCATTGGAATTAAGCAACAACAAGCGCGGTCGGTAGTTGGATGGGTGACCGCTAGTAGCAAATATTTCTCGAGCATTTCCGTGCTTCGGAGGGCACGTGAAGCAGTCGGTTCCAGTTGTTTCCATAAATAACAGTCGTTATGCTTTCGATATTCGGGTTGGCCAAAAAATCGCACTGGAGCAGCGTGGTTGAGTATGCTCTAGGCTTCCTCAGTAATATGCCAACTTGTGCACATAACACATTTTGTTTTTTCTACGTCTTTATATCTACTCTCCATTCCACCAGCCGTGCGAAGCTGCTACACATCGTCAATAGTACTCCTATCACTATGACGATCGCTGATGATGTACTCTCTTCCCAGGTGACAACAGGCGTGAACGACCTGGATAAAGACGAAGTGAACATCATCTCGGGCGCGCTGGAGATGCGCAAGAAGACGGTGGCGGACGTGATGACGAAGTTGGAGGACGTGTTCATGCTGCCCATCACCTCCGTGCTCGACTTCGAGACCATGTCCGAGATCGTCAAGTCTGGTGAGTTGACGATCTGCGATATCTGTCCGGGATAATAAGTACCAGGGGCGTAGCTACCGCCGTATCAATTATACGGGGCCCCCAGCGTATAGGGGCCCCCACTAACACTCAAAAAAGCTCGCCAGCAACCTACGACCGCTACGGTTACCGTTGGCACTCCTTTTATATTTGACAGCTGACGTTGAGGAGGCCCCACAACGAATATTGATATGGGGCCTTCTTAGGGCTAGCTACGCCACTGATTAGTACCCTATGTTATTCCAGATCATGGACTAGCTAGGCAACCAGTTCTGCTCAAGTTAGAGAATACATATTTGTTGTGATAAATATAAGTTTTATTTTTAAAAGATGAGCCGAGGAGTTTCTTTTCGGCTTTTTTTCTCCTCCATGACAAAGCACCTTTCCGAAAAGCTAGTAGATTAAAAAAATGACGTGTATAAGTGTATCAGAGATACCTACATGAATAAAGATTATTTCATTTCATTTCAAAATTTTATGAAAGTTTGTGATTATCTTTGTTACTGTATACCCAAAAATACTGAACGAATTTTCATGAAATTTAGCACACATGTAGACTATGATCTGGAGGAAGATATAGAGTAGTTATTAGCCCAGCGGACGTATTATGAACTTTTATAAAACCATTCATGTTCCAGGCAATTCATTTATCGGGCTTGGCACGACGTATGATTGGCTAAAAAGTATCACGTGACCGCTTTGGTAATACGAATTTGACGGTTACACTGGAACATGGCTGGAATTAAGAGTTCATAATAGACCGCCAGAAAACACAAAAAGCCGCGGGCAGAGCGCTAGTCTATATTATAATACTCAAGTCAGTTGCTTAGCAACTGTCAAAACATTGCAATACAGTTTAATATCCGACTTCAAAAAAGGAGGAGGTTCTCAATTTGATTGCATTTTTTTGTGTCTGTTACCTCATAAGTCATAACTTTCTGAATGGACCGAATTTGATGATTCTTTTTATATTCGAAAGCTGGTGCTTGTCATTGTGGTCCCAGTTTTGAACGAGATCTGATGAGTAGTTAGTGAGTTAGCCCTAATAATGCGTATTTCATTGACTTCGACTACGTTTATGTTTTCATTTTATTTGAAGTCGGTTATTTTTTTTGTTAAGTTATTTTATTTGTGTTCACCCTTACTGGTGTGTCAGCCATTTACATAAAATACTTGTTTCTTCCTCATTCTACTATGCTAAATATGAAAAGTATGTCAAAATTTCACGAAGGTTACATTAAATAAAATCTCATCGCTTACTCATAAATTAAAATACTTTTTACTGTCGTCTTAAAATAAAAATTTCTACGTAACATTTCCTGTCTCAAGTGTGGCCGCGCCAATTAGTCATCTATCTCGTTACTCAACTCAATACCTTACCTACTTATTTTTAACCAACTTCAAAAAAGGAGGAGGTATTCAATTCGACTGTTTTTTTATGTTTGTTACCTCAGAACTTTCGACTGGGTGAACCGATTTTGATGATTCTTTTTTTAATCCAAAGCTGGTGCTTGTAGTGTGGTCCCACTTAAATTTGAGCGAGATCTGACAAGTAGTTTTTGAGTTATTTTGAAGTCTGTTAATTTGTGTCAAGAATTATTTTTTACTTATTAAGTTCTCCTTCGGGGCCGGCGTTGCATTGGCGATTCCTCTGGTATTATTGCTCATATCTATAGGCGACGGTGACCACTTATTATCAGATGAAAAAAGGTGACCCTTGAGACCCGCACATCCCTCGCCACAGGCCCCGCAGTGAACACAAGACCCATTAAAAAAATCGCTACCCAAAGTTACACGCAAGCGAATCCGCATGTAAAAACTAGTGTGAATTATCTAGTAATATTTATGAAATGTATTTATTTACGCAACGCGTCCTTCACCATTCACGAAACGACACTAAAAACATGATTCTATGTATAGAATGTTCGCTATCCGAACAACGTATGGGAGTTGGATGGCGTCCAGAACAGCTGTTTGTGTCTAGCGCTCGGGTGGGACATTATCGGACGCTTGGAGATTACATTTGTCGCGGCTGACGTCACTTTGTCTAGCTCGACGTTTTTTGTTGGACTTTAATTAGAATTATACGCCAGACGTCTAGTCTAGAACTATTTGATAAGGTAATTCTATGAGTCCTTACAAAAGGAGTAGTTTAGTTCGGTTGTATATCAAAATCATAAAAGTTCTGATTTAGTGGAATTGAAGGAACTCCAATATTAAGTATAGCTATACGTTATTATATTGATTTTGATAAAGGTTTTACGAAGACTGTTTCTTTTGCCTGCGAGTTTGCTGTTTAATATTGTGAGAACCGCCTCCTTAGAAGTATTTTGTACAGTAATATGAATTACTTTACAATACTCTTAGCGTGGAGTCGATCAAATATGTCATCAAGTGTCAGAGTAACTATCCGTCGAACGATTGATGAATGAGTGATGAATGAAAATGTAAGCCAACTAAAAATAAAAGTTCTTAATGAATATCGTACGTAAAGCACAACGTAATAAAAAACGTAAAGCACAACGAACATTTTCTGTGCATTTAATTTGCCGGATTATAATGATGTTAACCGTCGATAACATGGTAAAGTTAACTCTAAAGATATGACGATTGTATGTGGTATTTTATTCGACTACATACAGCTTTGATAGGTGTAACTCTTACGCCCCAACTCAGAGTCACTAACGGTTACTTTAATCGCTCCTTTGTAAACAAGCTCCATACCCATTCTGTACTAAGGAGCGATTTAAGTAACCGTTAGTGACCCTGAGTTGGGGGCTTAGTTTATAAGCTATTATGTCATCTGGTTAAACTTAAATCACAGAAGACATAATAGAATAGAAAAAAATCTTAAACAGTTTGTCTATTTTGTTTATTCCTTTGCATGTAGATACTTAAAGAAGTCTTCCACGTCTTTAAGAATAGGCTTTTACTGAGCCAGTGTGCTCATTGTTATAGACTTTGTCTCCACGTATCATCAGGGAGGATTGAAGACAATTAACTAACCATTAACTAACAAAATAATAAAAGAAGTGGATTAAAAGAAGCAATGGACTGTTTGCATTCGATACTTCTTAATTGATAAAAAAAAATAGTTGAACAATAAAAAATAAACGCTTACACACTCATAACACCGAAGTAGATTATTACTGTGTCGCGGGTGGCATGGACGACACATAACACATCACAATCACACCCCTGACCCGAGTACAAATATTTATCTGTCACATAAATATCTGCCCCGGCTGGGAATCGAACTCGAGAGCCCTCGCTTCGCAGGCAGGGTCGCTACCAACTAGGCTACAGGGTCGTCATACATTTACAATTACAAATATTTATCTGTCACATAAATATCTGCCCCGGCTGGGAATCGAACTCGAGAGCCCTCGCTTCGCAGGCAGGGTCGCTACCAACTAGGCTACAGGGTCGTCATACATTTACAATTACAAATATTTATCTGTCACATAAATATCTCCCCGGCTGGGAATCGAACTCGAGAGCCCTCGCTTCGCAGGCAGGGTCGCTACCAACTAGGCTACAGGGTCGTCATACATTTACAATTACAAATATTTATCTGTCACATAAATATCTGCCCCGGCTGGGAATCGAACTCGAGAGTCCTCGCTTCGCAGGCAGGGTCGCTACCAACTAGGCTACAGGGTCGTTATCCGTAATTGCAAACACAAATATTTCCTCAGCCTTCTTTATATGATAGTCAAATAAAGTATCTATTATAGTCTTGAAATAAGATTCAGGAAATTTAACGGTCATTTTATTCAATATCGAATACATGCTAATAGAAAAGTAAATCTACTTGATCATTGAATAAAGAAAACATCAATTTAACATTGAACATTGTTTGCCTATTTTGAAGTTTTCATATCGGGGCATTTGGTTCAAATCCAGCTTGAAATCTTTAATTATTCAAGTTAACTTCAAATATTATTGTTTATATATATGAGGAAAATTGTAAACTTGATTGAATGAAAAACCTAAGTTTATAATAGGATTCCCTGGTCGCGGGTGGCATGGTCACATCAAAGATCTGTCACATATTGAAATTAAAAAATAACATAACATTCATTAATTTTGGTCCTAACATGTTATTTTGTAACATGTGGTTACTAAATTTTATTGTCAATGACTGTCGGGCCTGCTCAGAATAAAATCTGCGATCCTCCACATCTACCACCTACGGAGACTGAAACGAAAACTGTGAAAAGTGCGTCTCTTAAAATAATCATAACATCGGTAATCGAAACATCGATAGAAAATATAAATATCGTTATGCAATCGAAACATCGATACAAAATCGAACCATCATTAAATCGAACCATCGTTATAAAACCGCAACTACCTATTGCAGTTAAAACCGTACCTCTATCATAAATTCCTCGTCTCCCCAGGCTACTCCCGCATCCCAGTGTACGAGGGGAGCCGCAGCAACATCATCACGGTGCTGTTCATCAAGGACCTGGCGTTCGTGGACCCCGACGACAACACGCCGCTGCGCACGCTATGCCAGTACTACCAGAACCCCTGCAACTTCGTCTTCGAGGACGTCACGCTAGACGTCATGTTCAAGCAGTTCAAGGAAGGTAAGGACAAATTACCGGAAGTGTGTGGGTCAAATTACCGGAAGTGATTAAATGCTAACACACGCTAACACACTCATATCCCCGCAGTAGGTTATATTACCTGTGTCGCGGGTGGCATGGACGACGCATATAACACATTACAATCACACCCATGACCAGAGTACAAATATTTATCTGTCAACATAAATATCTATCCCGGCCGGAATCGAACCCGGGACTCCTCGCTTCGCAGGCAGGGTCGCTACCAACTAGGCTACAGGGTCGTCTCAGGACCCTCGGTGCGGCGATCCGGCATGGTAACCATTGCGCCACAGGGTCGTCAACATTACGTTACTTTCTATAACACTAAAGCTTGTTACACAGGGAGATACAAAGAGATATAGTTAGTCGCGTCTTTCCGCAGGTCACAAGGGCCACATGGCGTTCGTCCATCGCATCAACAACGAAGGGGAGGGTGATCCGTTCTACGAGACCATCGGGCTGGTCACTCTGGAGGACGTCATCGAGGAGATGATACAGGCCGAGATTGTGGATGAGACTGATGTCTTCAGTGAGTGGGTTAATACTAGGTTTTAGCCTCGGATAATCTATGTAATTCTCTGTACTCTTGAAAATATTTATGCAAAACTTTGCCCTGAAATAAAATGTTCTTCAAATGCACGCAAAAATATGTTTTATAATAAAAAATAAACGTGTACGTACGTACGCACGTGAGAAGATATACTTCTTTGGTATTAAAAAAAAATCGATTTTTTTTTTTCAAAAAAGATTTTTCAAAAAAGCATTAAAAACAATATTAAAAAAATATACAAAAACAATATTTAAAAAAACAATATTAAAACAAAATATTCTAACAATATTCACTTATAATACCACAAGAGCTTCAAAATTATCGGGTATTTTTCCCGATAGGTTCGTTGCAAACAAATGAAGACGATTTTATTTGTTTGCAGGGAACCTTGAGGGAAATGCCAGATAATTTTGAAGCTCGTGTGGTATTCGGGGGATTATTTTTCCATCCCAAATGTCGGCCAATAGAATTGCACCATGAGACGAAATGTACAATGGGAACATTTCCTTTGACTTTTTTATCGATGGTGGACAGAGAACAAACTCCAAATCGACTAATTTTCATGCAAAATCTCCAATTTTCACAATTGAATTCAACCTGTCAGTTTGACGTGTGGTTAATTTGACTGGATCATGATTTGTTTTTTATATATAGCAACGACCAGAGAAAATTTTCAAAAAATTATCAGTATAATACCATGTAGGTTGTACCACGTGACGTCGAATGGTGCAATTCTATTGGTCGATATTTGGGTCGGAAAAATAATCAATAATATTATAATAAAAAATTTTTCAAAACGTGCGTTTCAAACGCAATGTGCGTTTGATCGTCGTTTTTAGTCACCTTTTGTGTCACAAATCTTTAAATTTCACTCCCAGCATTTTTTCCATTTATTTCATAACACGCCTAAAGAAGTATAACTTCAAAAAGTTTATTTAAGAATGTCATTTATCATTGTAGACTGTACATTTATATTTTATTTTTTTATGGAGTCAGGTTTTGGTGCTTTTGTCTATGATAAAACGTATTTTTTTTTAACCCTCGACGCAAATAGGTTTCATAAGCTTGACGTGATCATATATCTCTGTCGGTCTGTGACATCGTAGGTCCTTAACGAATGAGACTGTTTGTGATGCATTTTTTTTTGTTTAAAAGCTGACGTGACCAACTTGGTTCTTAGCTACAATTTATGATTTGTTCAGGTATTTCAAGGTCACTAGCTTTAACGGTCGGAGGTTTTTTAATTTCAAAAGTATTGTATTGTTAATACGTTGTATTGTATTGTCTGTGTAGTGGACAACCGCACGAAGCGGCGTCGCAACCGGCCGCAGAACAAGTTGCAAGACTTCGCGGCGTTCGCCGAGCGCCACGAGAACCAGCGCATACACATCTCGCCGCAGCTCACGCTCGCCACCTTCCAGTTCCTCAGCACCAGTGAGTTGTTTACGTTCAGTTTTATTATTGACGTACTAGCTGACCCGGCGAACTTCGTGTTGCCTAACAAATTTTTTTCTAAAATAAAAGTAGCCTAAGTTGCTTCTTGTTACATCAGCTATCTGCCAGTGAAAGTCCCGTCGGAATCGGTCCAGCCATTTCAGAGATTAGCCGGAACAAACATACAGAAAAAAAATGTAAAAACTGTTGTTATGGTATATGTACCGTGTATACATCCAAATGGACTTAGTAAAAAGCGTTTATTTTAATATTACAAACAGACACTTCAATTTTATTTATTTGTATAGATATAACCGACACTGGATTACAACTGTTGCCAATTGGCTACAGTTTTCAGTGGATTCAGTCGATTTTGAAAAGAGTATGGCGGGGTTACCTCCCGGCGCGGCACAAATTTTGTTCGCGATGTCTGTTCTAGTAACCTGTTTATGTGGGTAAAAGAATCATTCATATTTTATTTGTATTCGTTATTTCAGTTCTCTTGCCACAAATTCACTAGGCATTCAAGCCACTAGACATCAGGTCTAGATTAGACATTGTCCCCAACATAAAAATATTTTCCAAAGAATTTCTTAATTTGTATTAATAAAATATAAATACGAAATGAAATCCGTTCGGTCAAGGTGTGGACGCGTTCCGGCCGGAATTGGTGTCGGAGACGGTGCTGCGGCGACTGCTGAAGCAGGACGTCATCCACCATATCAAGGTGAAGGGCAAGAGCAAGAAGGAGCTCAGCACATACGTCTACCAGCAGGGGAAGGCGGTGAGGGATACGATTGATTACTTGTTGTAGTGAAACATCTATATTAGACACGCGGTAAAAAAAAAGTGCAACGTTATTTTGTAACGTTTTATCGTCACGGTACTCCACCCGCGAGCCGCACTGCCATGCCTGCGGCATAGATTTTATTCGTGATGTCAGTTTCTAGTATATACCTACATTAGTACATTATACTTCAATGCCTGTATTTCCTATAACGGCGTTGTAAAGACGAGGTAACAAACAATGTAACGTTTTTGTAACGTTTTAGCGTCACGGTGGTCCACGAAAACACTGTAAATGTGAAATTAAAATAAATACTGTCGCTTTTTCGTTTCATAGACTTTCAAATCACAACAATGCTAAAGAAGTTTTCATTTTAAAAAAAACAGTTTAATAGGTTAAAACTACACAGGAATTCCTAGTGTGGAGCTACGAGTGTGTAGCGTAATTATTATTTTTTATTTTTAAAATACTTGTGTATGTTGGTCAGGTGGACTACTTCGTGCTGATCCTGGAGGGGCGCGTGGAGGTGACGGTGGGCCGCGAGAACCTGGTGTTCGAGGCGGGGCCCTTCACCTACTTCGGCGTGCAGGCGCTCACGCAGAACATCGGCGTCGGTGAGTAGCTAGCACCCGACCGTGACACTATAGATACACACAGCTCGGCGTGCAGGCGCTCACGCAGAACATCGGCGTCGGTGAGTAGCTCGCACCCGACCGTGACACTATAGATACACACAGCTCGGCGTGCAGGCGCTCACGCAGAACATCGGCGTCGGTGAGTAGCTAGCACCCGACCGTGACACTATAGATAGATACACAGCGTGCTCAAGCAACGCACACATAGACACCGTGTTCACACGAAAAATATAAGTGACCTAATACTGATGTAATCCGATCCCATTTCGTGTTATACTTCTTTGTCTCTCTATTTAGTGACAATGTCCTTGATAACCCTTTTTAAAAAAATCTTGTATCTTATCCCAGCGGAATCGCCTACGCCGTCAGCGATGGGCTCGCTGCAGAACATCAACATGGACGCCATGTTGCGCCATACGTTCGTGCCGGACTACTCGGTGCGCGCCACCACCGAGCTCTTCTACCTCACAGTCAAGCGGTGAGTCAGGAACAATGATCCCACCGCTGCTACTTAATAATTATTTACAAGTTATCCCACCGCTGCTACTTAATGGCTGGCTTCAACCCATACCCCCATACGCCATGGTCCGCTATTGAGGACGGGTCTGTCCTATTGAACAGGCCAAGGGTATACTCCACCACGCTGCTCCAGTGCGTATTGGTGGAGGTTAATACTTACTTGCAAGTTGTTATCCCACCGCTGCCACTTAGGTACAATGTAGGTGCGTATAATTATTATCGATGCGAAATTAGCTTAAACTAATTACAAAAATTACGACGGGTCCACATCGTGGCCATCAAGTTCGTCTGCTCACTTGTCGGCTACTTCTTTTCTTTCTTTCTTTTTCTTCTCTCTTTCTTGGCCGGCAACGCATCAGTGATGCCTTTGGTGTTGCTGATGTCCATCGGCGACCATAACCACTTACCATCAGTTGGTTCGTCAGCTCGTTTGCCGGCAATTTTCATTAAAAAAAATTATAAAAAAATTATCATATAACATTCTCTTCTCTTAAACTTTCTTTCCAGATCTCTGTACTTAGCAGCGAAACGAGCAACCCTTATGGAGAAGGGGGCAATGTCAAAGGGCGCTACCAACGAGCAGTTCGATACAGAAGTTGATAAGGTAATGTATTATTATGTCACTAAATTAATAGGTCAGTTTTAAGTCCCTAAAGCCTCTTAAGTGGTTGCATCGTTATTTCGGTTCTTTTTTAGCGTTATTACTGAAGAATGCAATGCCCAGTAGCTCGAGCACGAATATTTGCGAGAAAGTATTCGTATGGTTAACGTAAGCAATTTGTCAAATTTGTATGGCATTTTAGTACCATTTACGTACGATAGGGGCGCTTTTGACAAAATGCCATACAAATTGCTTACGTTAACCATACGAATACTTTCTCGCAAATATTCGTGCTCGAGCTACAGTTCACTAACTAGTTCAATCACTATATCGCACCTTCAGAATAGTAGTGACGTATCTCGAAAAATCATTTATTTTGGGAAAAAGAAAACGAAGTTTTGAAACTACAAACTTTCAACTTTGAACTGATTTAATTAATTCATTTTGTATGAAAACTTATCAATTATTTGATTTCTGTATTAAGTTACGTATCTTTTTTGAAATATGTGCAAAAAAAATGAAACGTTGCATATTTTTTATTATTTTTGAGTTAAGTCCATACTATTCTGAAGATCTCTTTCTTGGCCAGCAACATATCAGTGATGGGTTTGGTATCGCTGATGTCCATAATTATGCGACGATAGCCACTTAACATCAGGTGGATCGTCAGTTCGTTTGTCAAATATTTTCATAAAAAAAATATCATCACAAGTCAAATCTAAGCCTATCACCCATCCCCTCCTAATTTCACACAACCCTGGTCCTAATGTAACACAAGCGTGGTCCTGATGTCACACGACATTGGTTCTAATGTCACACAACCATCATGATGGTTCTAATGTAATACAAGCGTGGTCCTTATGTCACACGAAATTTTTTCTAATGTCACACAACCATGGTCCTAACGTCACACATCCATGGTCGGTAGCAACTGATCGTAATATCGGATATGGACATGCCGTCCACGTCTCGCCAGTCCAACGTGTCTCGGACTATGGCTACATCGAGCGCAATGGACTCTTCTAGCGATGACAAGGTTTTGTTTTATCGTTTTTGATGTAGCTAAATAAGTTAACTGTTTTGTTTGTGAAGTAAGGTAGTTGCAATGATTTAGTTATGGGCGGATTCAAAGAAATACTTCAGTAATGGTCATTTCATAATGCATCTTTCCACCGTAAATATAATCTATCTAGTTTATCTACAGTTGACGAATTAACATATATGCCGACTAAAATAAATACAACCTTTTTAAAAATGCAAGTAATAATTTAACTTAATTTTGTCGCAATATAGCGATGTCAACCATCGTTACCATGTCATTATTAAATCGATGGATGACTATCAGAAATAACATTTTATTCGCAGGATAAAGTGGTCGAATCTGCCCTTAGTTTTCAGATATTTTAATACAATTTTCAAAGATTATTATTAGATAAAATTATTAGTATTAGTCACAAAATAATTTATTAAAGATAAATATTGATGGTTGAATTTTTGATATATTTAATAATCTTATCTACATATTTGGATAGTTTTTGGTAGTACTCCGTTTAGTTTTTATATTCACTTACTTATCTTCGATGAAAATATCTTGTTTCAACGTAAAATACAGTTACAGCTACTGTAGTATGATTGCAGTCTTCGCCTAAACCAAATATGATAGAACTCATGCAAGTGCATCCGAACAATTCGCCGACTAGCGTTGATTCCAAACGTGTTGCTGACATGGAGACGTTGCCGGGCACCAATCTTCGCACCGTTGATTTAAGTGAAGTTAATGATGCGCCGCCCGAAAGAGGTTAATTACATTTCACATTCTTACCAGAATTACTTCTATCTATCTTCTATCTATTTATCTTCTATCTATCTATCTATCTATCTTCTATCTATCTATCTTCTATCCCACTACTAGTCCCATTGAGTTGCCCTAGGACAAATGAAACTATTTACATACTAGCCTCCTTATTCATAAAGACAAGCAAAGTTATAGAAAGGAGGCTTATAAAGTGTTTTGTTTCTTTCACTCTTATGAAAAACGATAAAGATAAAACATAACATTGCAATAGCTAAAATAGGTTTATTAAGCATTTATAAATATCCTTATTCATTATTAACAGTAAATTAGATAATTTCAATCCATTTTTATTATTATCCATTAATAAGACTCAAAACTTCAACTTCAAGTTGGCGTGACGTCACCGTGTGACGTATGTGCGCTGTCGCCACATCAGAAACGTTTTGTAAAGGTTACTTAATAAAAAAGAGAAGAAAAGGCGAAAGTAACTCTTCAGCACATATTTTATAAGCAATAACCACATACATTAAAAACTTATTTTGCATTCCTACTTATTTTTTAGACATAATATTTTTTTTCTTTTTGATTTGCGATTATAAATGTACCCGCAGAGAAATCCGTTCGAATCTCAGAAGATGTAACGAGAATTGACAGTCGTATTATGTCAAGGAAATCTCTTAAGGACGAAAGGCTATCCTCTACTGACGTTGTGTCCAGAGTTGAGAAATTATTGAATGAAGAGTCTGACGAAGAAGCCAGTTTATACGGTTTGATGTTTACCTCTCTTTCTTGTTCTGTAGGAGAAAAAGAGAAAGAGCAATAGTAAAATTATTTCATGTTTTCTTAATAAGTAGCATTTAGAATTGTTGTAACCTGTGAACTTGGAAAAATTCTAAATGCATTTTAAAACGATATCATATCGGCTAACGAAGAAGTATCGCAATGTCTTTTTATTCGTTTTAAACAACCCATACAATAGAATTACACGTTATGTATCGTAAGCCAATTTATGATCACCATTTTTCTAAGCCAATAACATAAATGTAAAAAAGTGCCAAGTTCAGTACTTACTTTAATGATGTTATTAATATTAAGACTTCGATGACATTAAATTTATTGAACAAGATGTATGTTAATTATGCAATATTTTAAAGTTAACTTTTATGATAATTATAGGATGTGACAAAGATATGATTCAAGATGCAACGCAACAATGGACCACGGATCAGCTAATATTGATGCAACTCTCCAGAATCCTTAGGTTATTGGAGAAAAAAGATCAAACTTGAGTGTGAGATGATTCCGTTCCTGTCCTTTCTATTTCCTCTAATCCTTTTAAACAATATAAAACCATAATGTGTTAGGGTGACGACAAACGAGCGTAGTTTTTGAGCTGTAAGTTACGTGAAATGAGTCGGTTTCATACTAAAGTCCAAACTCATTTTGCGTCGCCGTGTGGTACAAACAGGACTTTAGTATGAAACCGACCAGAACTTCGAAACAAACTATGTGTTGAGCCAAGTTCGATATGAAATATTATGTGATATTTTGTGAATTCTTTCAGTAAGTATTCACAAAATATTCAAATTAAATAATTAGTCTACTATAAATTGGGCTTAATATTATCAAATACGTATGATTAGTCAATATTACATAATAACTTTTATATCTACAGTTACTGCAGTCAGTTGACGAAGACATAAGTATCAGTGGTGAACACAAGACGCCATCAAGACAGGTAAATATATATTTAGTTGTATATTATAAGTATTACTATTTCGATAACTGACTACTAGCTCAATTATTAATTGAGTATTGCCACTTTATGTCATAATACACGAAGATTTCAATTGTATAAGGATGAATTATGTAAAATTACTAGGCCATATACATGTAATTGAAAAATCTGTGTATCGCAACCTGATGAATTAAATTTCTGATAAGAAATATTAAATAGTCTGGATGTGCGTTCATGTCTTTGTGTATTGTACATGGTACCCAAAACACTAGGAATCCTAGTGTGGGGCTATGTGTGTAGCTTTACATGAGGAATTGTAATATTTGCAGGATTTCGATGAAATAGACGCAAACGAATTCAACGATTTATGTAATATAAGTAGCTTAGACGGCAGCGAGGATCTGGACATGGTAATCGTTTGAGTGGGGTATGCAACGCACCGTGTGCGGACTTGGCTTCTGCACTGTCGTGCGCCTTCCCTCGACTGTGATTACCCCGATTCACCATTATTTAGAAAAATCATTTTAAATCATACTGTTAAATATATTGCGTAGGTGTAGATTATAAATTGCATAACATATTTAACTTAATAAAGTTTAATGACATTCATTCATTATAGTGTGAATCCGAAACTGTTACGAATAATTCGTTTAGCGTCCTTATACATACATTACATATAAGTATTAATAGTTAAAAATATTTAAACTGGAATGTGTAGAGTAAAACATAACAAGATTATAAATTAAAAATTTGCTAAGTAGATATAACACGATAAAATATTATGCATGTTTACTAATTTATTTTTAGGTAGTTGAATATCACAATTAAACTTTTTAAAAACCTAATTCTTTTTATATAGTAAATAGTAAGTAAATAAAAAAAATAAGCATTAGTAAGTGTGAAACTTCGATACATTTCACCTCATCCAATTCATTAGTATACACAGGCAGACTGCACATTTGATTTAATAACTGATAGCATTATAATAAACTTGCTCTTAGCGATATATTTTGATAGAAATGTAGTCCTGAAAATATTTCAACCTTCGCAATCACAGATAAACAAATAAAAGGTATATAACCCTCTCAGGTATCACCGAACCCGGTGCCGACGTCCGCGTCTCCGCTGACGCGCGCGTCGTTCGCGTCGCGCGCGTCCCCCGAGCCGCGCGACCGCTTCACAACGAAGGACGAACAGGAGAAGCTGCTTAAGTAACGACTTTGCCGCGCGCTCTACCGTGCACCTGTAATACCTCAACGAACGACAACTGTGTGATAACTTTAGCAGGTATAAGATTAAAATTGTTATCCGTTTGTTTGGTCATTCATTAATTACGTAAGGATAATATTTACCATTTTTGACCCCCCCCCCCCCCCACCCCTATGTAAGAGCACATAAGATTTATCTGACTCCCCCTCCCCTTCTTACGTAAGTTTTTACCTGGTTTTAGAAAAAGACCCCTTGAGACTTACTGAGACTTACATTATTAATGAATGGCCCCTCCCGCCTTAATATTATGCTGTATTGGAAGCCTTAGTGATTAGTATCTAATACGGTCAATGTAAGCGAACAATTTTGTCTAGGTTTCCCGATTATCGAGTTGTTATGCATCCTCACCGCAGTTTTAAATTGTACAACATTAGCGACCCCTTTTTACCTCGTTGAATGTTGCTGAACCAATAATAATATAGCTAACTATTAAAAACATGTATTAATGCTGCGGAACGAAAACATTCTATAATAAATGTTGACTGTTATAAAAAATTTTGAATAAAATACGTCAGTCTAAAAGCTTCACTAATAATAACTGCGACGTGGTAACATCATTACAGTCTGGTCGCTTGTATCCTGATAATGCAAAACCAACGTGGATTTATTAGTTGGGGTAAGCGTTTAGAAATTATAAACTATATTTTTCGTATACCTTATAAGCGCCATAAGCCATGAAAGCAGTATGTGAACAATTTAATGCGATCGAAAGTATTTTTTGTGAGCGTAGAGGTATATCATTGGATATATTGTTCAAAAACAGTTCGTAGGCCGCGCCGCGAAATGACGTGACGCCGCACATAAATGCGGGCGCGCACGCACTTAAAATTCGCATTTGCGTACCATCTTCGTTGTTAATTTATCGCCCGAGACAAATGATTGTGAAAAGTTTGCGATAATTTTTAAAACCTAATGATAAGGGATATTTGCATAGCTATCGTGTGTGTGACCGGGTGTGTAGATTTTAACCTGTCTGGAATTGCGTTAATGATTTAAAAAAATATGTAGATTTTCGGATGTGGCTGATCTTAGGGGTCCATTAGTGTATAATGTATAGCAATCGTGTTTCATAGTTTAAAACACTTTAAACCATATTTGAAGCTACATAATAATTATGTCAACTTCGACTTTAGCTTTCGCAATCTTTAAAGGCAATTGCGTAAAAATCCAGTTGCACTTACGATCTTATATAAATAAATAATAATAAATAACGCTTCACACTCCTAGCCCTACACTAGGATACCCTGGTCCTGGGTGCCATGGACAACACACTAGACAAGGACATTCACACCCAGACCGAGAACAGAAATTCAAACTCATCATTCAAATTTCCGCCTCTCTGGGAATCGAACCCAGGACCCTTGATGCGGCGATCCGGCATGGTAACCATTGCGCCACACGGGTCGTCAATAAAAATAGATCTCACACACATTTACCACCGTATAATGGACTCTTTCATCATTAACTAATCAGAAAGAGATATCGAAATGAAGAGATGTGTTAACTAATCACAGATATATATGCAAAATCCCGATTCCACGCGATACTGAGTCAAATCTAGATAGTGCAGCTTAGGCCTAAGAGTAAGACTGTACCTCCGAATACCCATTCGCGTAATTTGTCGTAAATTATAATTTAGTAAATATAGCACGATTCGGTCATATACACCTATTAAAGTACACTTGAGCTGAATATATTACTAATATTCATAATCAATGAATCAAATACAGTTCAGAATCAAATCAGTTTTTACCTTACAATCTCGTGTTAACCGTTAAGCTTTTTTAAATCAAAAACCATATGATAATGAGGCTAACCGAATTCAAACGGGACTAATAATGTTCCTGGTCTAAATAAGTAGCTACTTAAATATCAATAATGTACAAAAAAAACTTTAATAGTCAACAAAATATACTACAAAATCTACTTAAATAGCTTATAAAGAAATATATTGCGGATATTTTGCTTGAATACTATTATAGTGGAATGTTATTCAGGGTGTGTAAAGATATATAAAGCAATATTTTCACATCCTGTATAATACAATAAATTTATAAAGAATACTTATTAGCAATAATTCACGTTTGTGAGTATAACAAAAACGAAAATGGATACAAGGTTTCTTGAATATTTGTACGAAATAAGCGTTGATAGGCCTCAAAATGTTACTAGATGTCTAACGCGCTGTCCTACGTGGGCGAATCAACGCGAACGCGAAGCGACGCGGTGCGAAGCGAAAATAACAAACAGTCGAGATGTATTGAAGTGACCTACGTGACCAAAAGCACGTAGAGGGCGTTGCGGTGCGGCGCGGTTTGAAGCGAACGCGATCAATTGGTTTGATATTTTCGCGCGAACTTTAGCGGCGCGGCGTATGTCAGTGGCGTGAAGTGACAATTCGCGTGCACGTAGGACAGAGGCGCCGCTTCGCTTTGCGTCGCACTGAATTCGCATCGGATCGCGTTCGCGTTGAATCGCCCACGTAGGACACGGTGTAAGTTTCTGATATTTCCATGTTTCTTGATGTTCTAAAGTCTTACGTGGCAATTATATAAAACAAATACCATTACATACTCTTCTGGCTTATTAGAGTAATTTAGTAACATATTGAGGCAACATAGCGAAACTAGGATAGGAAGAGATATAGCTATCTCGCTCTAAATAAAAAAAAAACAAGGATTTAGTATGAATCTCACTGTTTTGTAGATAGACTGCACTTGTACAATGATTATGATATATTTGGGGAGTAAGATGCGTTTAGTTTGATACGGTTTCAACGAATCGACTGTGTTCAAAGTGATGAGGCTTAGTAATACGTTAGCTACCCCATGCCTACATCCCTTACCGTATGTTGGTTCTAGTCGAGCATTAACATAAACAAAGTAAAAAGATGAAAACAAAATGATATCATTTACAAAAATATTATCAGTCCTACTAATATTATAAATGCAAAAGTTTGTATGAATGTTTTAAGCTCTTTCACGAAAAAGTACTGAACAGATTTTCATGAATTTTAGCACACAGGTAGACCATGGTCCGGAATAATGAATGGAATAAGATCTGGAATAGATATAGAGTACTTATAAACTCGCAAAACGCGGGCAAAACATAGCATAGCCCTAGTTATGAATTTGATAGTTTGTTTGCCAGAAAAAAGTTTACAATATCTATTCACAAAAGACCGGGTAACCTCCAGTTGGCCTCTGTTCATTACGACATTGTCTAACTAAATGCATCTTGTTTTATACGTAGTTTAGACAAACGTAGTACAGTATTCTTGGAAAAGTTAAATTAAAACTATATCCTGAAGATCACAAAAAGACTTAGTTTGCCAAAAAACAATATTTGTAGTGAATATTAATAAGTTTATTTATCAAACATAATGTTCTGTAAGTTATTGAACGATTTACTCAAGGTAGCTTATGACGATTGTAGATTTTTAATTTTTTTAAGTAACTTACAATTAAGTGTCTGCTATTTCTTTATTGCCAGTGATAAAAATATCTGGATTTTTCGTTAATAAAACGTTGAATTACAGTATCGATACGTATTTGAAAATTTTTTGATAAAGGATCACGGCTTCATCATATACCATATACTTAAAATGTAAGTTCATTAAAATGTAAGCTTTTTTCATGAATTCAAAAGTTAGCAAAAAGAATCATCACATGCTTGACAATGACAGTCGCATTGCTTGATATTGCCAATCCAATCCCCATCGACTGCTTTCAATATTCAATAGTCCTCTTTAACTAAATAGGTACCAACATAAATGTCTATGAGTAAATCGTTCAATACCTTAATAAGTCCCCTTTAAAATCCGCCTTGAAAGTTCTCATAATAATATTTTTCGTTTCGTCTTGTGAACGTCCGTAATTGTGATGAAGGTATAGGTATATTTAAATATGAGTTAATGTTGAATAGTAATAATGAGGGTGTAGTGGTATCGTAGAAATGACTACAATACATTATTTTTCTTTTAATGATCAGTGCTGAACGTGTGCGCACGCATCACGTACTCGCATGCATACGCATTTGCTATCTTTCTCTTTCACACTTACACAAGAATTCCTCCTTTCGCAGGGACGCAAAAAGCTCTCTTTTCATAGTTGTTATATGATCTTTCCTCATCCTGGATCTAACGGAATAAAAGAAAAGAATAATGACAACTGTAGGTATATAGTGTGTATAATATGATATTACACTTTTAAGTTTTAATACATCGTAATGTTAACATTCCATGCATTTTAATGTGTAAAACATTGTGTAACATCACAATTAATTTTTTTAACATAATGTAATGTTAATGTTAAAATTATAAAATATTTTTACATGTCACAGTTCCTTCTTACATTTAAAAACCAATTATATTAGAATTACAATGTGTTTTTAATGTTAACATAACAACGTGTTTTAAGTACTTAATTAATTCTAGTCTCGTCTTGATACTACCGTGTAGATTGTGAAATAGAAATAGGCATGATGACAGTAAGTAAAAATCACTAAAATTATGTATTTATTTAATGAAACTCTATTAATGGATTACAAAACACGCATTTATCGTATTATTATGAGCGAGATTAACAATATTTTTGATAAAATAAAACTACAAAATACGGCAAGCCGCCATGATGTGCTGAACGCCAGTGTCAGTCAGCGCGAATTACGTCAAGCCTTAGTAAACAAACGAATATGACGATACTGACAATGACATCTTATCTATTACTTTACTGAGGCGTGACGTCACAAGCGACGAGCGACATGACACCTTGAAGTGTATTTATTTTATAGTAAACCTTATTTTTTTGCGGAAATATGATATACGTTGTAATTATAATATATTTCCCAAAAATATAGAACAGTATTTTCAAAATCTGTCATCATGCCTATTGAAATTAATAAAGGAGAACTCAATGTCGTGTTCATCCGATCCTATCCTACTAATATTATGAATGTGATGATTTGTTTGTGTGTTTTTGCTCTTTCATGCAAAAACTATTGAACGGATTTTCATGAAATTTAGCACACGAACACTAGTCATTTATACGACGCCGTACACCCTCAAGTAGTTTAATTATTAGAGTGACGAAATAATACATTCGCTTATTAATATAGTATACATAGGTGCGTTTATATAGTAGGTATTTATAGATGTAAACTTGCCTTATAATTACACTGTCAATACTAATTATTACAGTACCTTGTTTGTAGCTTTGTTTTTTTATTGATTTAATTTGAGTATTTTATGAGGTTCAATATGCCAACAGATATTCATAGTGTGTTAAGCCATGCGTAGGGATCGAACGATACTTTCGATACTGAGTAGGTATCGATACTTTTGTTTGCAATACTCGATACTGAGTAGTATCGATACTTCAGGGCCAATACTTTTTGGTTATCGATACCTTACCCATCGATATCGCATGAGTACTCGGTATCGATACCAGAGGCCGATACTTCGAACCCTAGCCATGCGCAATGCAGTAACTACAGTGCGACCAACTTATCTGTGAACTGAGGGAGGGCGCTGTCGAACGCATTGGACCAATCACTGGGACGCAATTCGAGACGTAGTAAATGTCAATGTCATTCATTGACATTAACACAAAGAACTTAAGAATGGGGCAGCATTAGTTCTAATTTTCGCCATTTCACAGATAAGTTGGGCGCACTGTAACTGAGGTGCGGATGGAAGGGGAAAGCTCTGAGTGTTTGTGCTTGTGTATGTATTTAAAGATTTATGCATGCGCATGCTAAAATGCGAGTAGGGCAAAGCATATTGCGCGCTCACTCGCACTTACCAGGCCGCTAGGTTAAGCAATTGCAAAGTTTTTGAAGGTTAAATGTGTGCAGGGATTCTTATAGGTTAATTAAAATTATTACTATGTAAAACAACAATTATTTCTTACATATTGCCCATCACTTACAGGCGCCAGGAACTTTACTGAAAATCTGTTGGTGTTTTGAACTGACAAACCGTTTGTAGTGTTAGGTACTTTTGTTGTCTTAAGAACCTATTCCCTCGCAAATATTTTATTTTATGACGTAATATCACTGAATATCTATGTATGTATGTCATATTTCATTCTTAATTTTTACGTTAAATTTACTCGTCTAGTGGTGCTAACATCAACCCAAATGTGTATTCATGTTATGTTTATTAAACAGTACATTGGGGACTATTTATTTACTATATTAATTAACTAGCTGACCCGGCGAACTTCGTATCGCGTAACAAACTATTTTTTTTCTAAAATAAAAGTAGCCTAAGTTACTCTTTGTTACATCAGCTGCCAGTGAAAGTCCCGTCAAAATCGGTCTAACCATTTCAGAGATTAGCCGGAACAGACAGAAAAAAATGTAAAGAATGTTGTTTTGGTATATGTACCGTGTATGCATCCAAATGCACTTAGTAAAAAGCTGTTATTTTAATACTATAAACAGACACTCTAATTTTATTTATTTGTATAGATAGTACATTGAAAGGGCCTGATGACAATGGCATTCCGATTTATGTCATCAATTAATATTACTCGCTTTATGTTACCATCTAATATAGGTATACATACATATACTACACATGTACAAAATTACATACATATATAGACACACATAAGACTGAATTTAGTAGTCTTGTGCCCTTCCAAAGATAGCACTATTTTAATAGGAATTAAAATTCATAACTCAATATGACACCCCCAAGAAGAATACAGGGTGTTAGCCGTAGATTAATAATAGGGTAGGTTAACTGTCATCCACCATCCAAGCGAACGTCTTTATTGACAAACTACGTCAGCTTCTATTAAGATATTTTTAATTGTAACGGGCACTCACGATTTGTATTTTAAAAACCGATATTTCGTGGTCACGGCGAGACTAACTGGTCGAAACATCGGTATTATAAAATAGGAATCGTGAGTTGCGTTCAAAATGTTTAATGTCCGCGATGATATAAGTTTTTAAATATTTCGTAAAGATAGCAGGATTAAACTAATTATTGATAATTGTAATATCCTCATTAGGGGCCATCCATAAATTACGTCACACTAATTTCATGACTTTTTGACCCCCCCCCCTTGTCACAGCTGGTCACATTTCTGAAATCTCCCCCCCCTAGTGTGACGTCACATATTATGAAATTTTACACCTAGAAATTATTAAATTAAAACAGCAGTTCCGAAATAGTTTTATTTCCATTAATTGTTTTTTAATATTTACCTATACATACCAATTATTCGGTTTTGAAATGTGACGTCACGAAATTTAGGACCCCCTCCCACCCCTTGTCACACTTCATCGACCCCTCCCCCCTAACGTGTGACATAATTTATGGATGGCCCCTTACTCCCCAATGTACTATTTATTTTTTAAGTTTTAATCATAATTAAATCAATCTGGTCATGTAGCAATCTCAAATTATTGATAATCTTCTTACATAATACAACAATTGTTTTGTATTAACTGTTTTCGCGTATGAAAAGCTATTATAATTATTAAAGGTTTAAGTTTGTTAATTAAGTTTAATTTAGTTATTAATCCCAAGAAGTTATAAGTAGCTGAAAGTCAAGAGTTTCTTTTCAAATGATTTCGATGTTTATATGTTTATGATTAATCACAAATTCGTTTAACATTATTTGGGAATCAAAATGTTAGTATTATTAAATCAATGTTTCAGCCGCATTGATTCAAGAATATTTATAAAATGATAGCTATTTATTTTAAATCCCACATAATTATCAACTTTATACTGCGTACAGTACGCGGCACGGATGTTGAGCGCTGAGACCTGCGCAGAAGCGATTTTTCGGGCCAATCCGGCGGTATGAGGTGAGGTGCGGGTCACTGTGGGCGGCCGTGCAATGTGATTGGCCCGTCAAGTGACGTCAGAGCAGCACTTGTCGTAATTCGTTCTCTGAGCGTGCGGTCACGTCTTACGACAACTGCGAAGTTTCACGCCGAGCGCTCAACAACCGTGCCACCAACTATATTTTAAGTTGTTTGAGACTCTTCAAATTTTTCATCAACATCGAATTGTATTGCTATTAAGATTAATTAAAATTTTTGGCAGTAAGAATAATTATGTCAAAATATGAGGTAATATGTGAAGTAATAGTCTGAATTCTGTCTCAATTTTGATTCGATAGCTAGACAAAATTTAATTGGATTTCTCTTCCCTACGAGCATTATCTGTATAAGAAAGGAATAGACATAATATATCTCGGCTTCTATTTTTCGTTCATATCTCGTTATTACGTTTCACTTATTTCGTTAAATCTTTTACCTCATTTAACTGTTGCAATATTATACATTATACAAATTGGCCTAATACATTTATGATAGCTGTTAGTGAAGTGACAATAAATCATATTCTTTTTTTTCTTGTACATTGTTACAGATTATAAATAAGCCACAAATATTACAAGCTTATATTCCTGGACTCAGAAATCGAGCCACTTTTAGAAAATTAAAAAAATTAAAATAATTTTGAAGCGATTTAAATGGCGGTTGTTTTTTTACGCAGTTTATTTAACTACAATGGTTCGGTGTAGTAGTCCGGAGATGTACCTACATTTAGGCTCCTGGTTTTTCCATGATTAAATTAAATGATTCTTGACTATTGCATGTATTAAGATAACCTTAAAAACGCAAAATAATCCGAATGCAACAGGATGTTATATTTTCTTAATTAACTCATTTAAAGATTTATCAAATTTTAAAATGTATGTTATCGATTCAAACGAAAAATGTATTTTTTTTGTGGTTTATTATTTGATTTCAATAGTTTACAATAAATAATTAAAGAAAAATTTAGTGTTAACCTGATTATTTTTCTTTTTACTACTTTGTTATATAGTTTAATGTGTTATTATCGCCTAATTACTTTTAAGGTTATCACAATTTTATAATAATAATATAGTACCTACATACTAATTTATGTAAAATTCTGGAAATTATGATTTTTCATAATTGATTGTAATATAAATGATGTATACAAAAAAATATTTTTTCAGCACTGTATTCATGTCGTATTTGAAAAATAATTTTAATAATCGTATTTGAATAATATTTGAAAAATATTTTTTTTCTCAATATCAGAAATTTTAAATTCATCCTTTACATGTTCATTTTGCATCATATGATCCAAATTAATATCATTTTATTATGTTATTAAATATATTTTTTCATTTAATAATTATCATCATAAAGTGCTCGGCTACAGTTGTCAAATTCCTAAAATGTCACCTTGTATTGTGATCGAAACAGCGCGTTATTTATGTATTGTATAGTATTTTATGGATACTTATATTTAAGTATAATCTGTATAATTGTTACCGTACTTTGGGCTGTTACACACATGCGGTAAGTAGGAAAATCGCCGTAAAAACGTGAAACATTCTCATTCTCTTTTTATACCTGTGTTAATTTTTTTTTATTGTCGAACCTATAATTTAAACAATTTATAGTAACTTAGTATTTTTAAATCAAAACTAAGGCAGACAAACTGAAAATTAATTTAAGAATAAATTTTCATTAAATGCAAGACCTAACCCTGATCACCATTATTTTTTTATAATATATGTACTTATATTATTTATAATAAATATTTCAATAATAAAAGACTAAAAACGGACTATAGATGTATCGACGACCATCTAGCCTAGTTGGTAGCGACCCTGCCTGCGAAGCGAGGGGTCCCGGGTTCGCTCCCGGCCGGGGCAGATATTTATGTGACAGATAAATATTTGTACTCGAGTCATGGGTGTGATTGTGTTGTGTTATACGTGTCGTCCATGCCACCCGCGACACAGGTAATAACCTACTGCGGGGGTATAAGTGTGTTAGCGTTTATTTTTATTTTTTTTAATGCCGGCAATTACCACTTTATACCGTGAACTGGAGACCACGCTCCGAAGCGATAGTGTGTAACAGCCCTGTCGGCAAGCGGACTCAGTCCATCCTACACGATGTGCGCAAGGCCTTGTACTTAGATGCATTTACGCTGTTGTAATGTTACAATGTTACATTTTAATACGAGATCGAATATTTAAAATGTAAGAAAATAATTTAATTATGTATCCCTTGTTGTATTAAATGAAAATAAACGATGATCATTGAATGGGCTTTATTTTGTTTTTTATAACCTTTTACTATAATTTTTAAAGAGAAAAGAAAGTATTATTAAATGACAAACATACCAATAAAAGACCAATGATAAAGGTAAAGGAAAAAATGCTGCTGCTATTTTTGCTGAAAATCAAACTAATCTCAACAGCGTTAATTGCGTTTTTAATTTTAACTTAAATGGGAAATCAATAGTAGACAAAATATTCAATTATAAAATTTTATTTCAATTTGCGTATTAGAGTACGGAATACATAATTAATACAATCATTTAGAATTTTAGATGATAGACGCGTATTAAAAACAAAAATAAAATTTATTCTTACTCCACGGCCGGCTGTAATGAGACATGCGATAGATGGACAAAAAATTTTGGGGCGATGTAATAAAATTTTCACTTTAAAAAAAGAAAGTACAGTTAATAGGGACTGTAATAAAATAAAATCATCGACTATTGGTACGTTTTATTGAAATAATTTTTAATACTCGTCCTATATATTACATATTAAAATCATCCAGGTATACATGATTTATGCGTAGATTACATTGTGACTAGAACTTCTATTTAATATACAGATTAAATTACACAAAACTATAGATTAAATACATGTGCGTGATATCCATTCAAAGTATTTCGATTCATTATAGTGATATCGTAATACATTTTCATATCGCACCCTTAGAATGAAAGTGACCTAACTTAAAATTCCTGTAATTCCTGTTTTTGCTATAAACTTACCTTAAAATGCGTACCCTAAAACCCTGTGATGAAAAAGAGCTCGAATTATGAATAAAAAAAGGACAACCTAATAATCGGTCACTTTCATGGATCGCTCTATTCATCGATTTATACTTTTTTGAAAACTTTCTTGCTCATTTCCCACAAATTCCAATTTTTGAGTTAGGTCACTCTCATTCTAAGGGTGCGATATATTTTATACTATCTTTACGGCAATCTCCAAAAGATTTTTGTGTAAATTTACAATAAGTTATATCCTTAAATTTCCAGAGTATTCGTGGACATTTATGTACTCTACAATAATTGTAACCCTTTCGTGACCAGAGCCCTCTGTTATCATAAATAAAGGTCACTTTTGTAGGTTTTTCATTATTAAATATTTTACAATAAAAGTGAGCGGCGACAAAATTAAATATAAAACATGATTTGTCCGTTCAATGACCGGAAAAAATGGACTAGGTATAGCGCGATTATAATTATAACCTTGTGGGTAGATATTTTTTTCTATTATGTATATCGTTAAATTTTGTATTTATAAGTAAACGTACGTTTTCCAACATTCTTTTAACTATCCTACTGTCAAACTTTTGACTTACGTAAAATTATAAATTGATAAATTGAGCGACTAATGGCCGGTTTCTGAGGTCCTTTTGACGGGAGTTTATCTATTCAATAACGCTAACGGGTCGATAACTTCCGAAAAAGCGTTTCTGAGCACTGCGATAATACATAAACTCAGCTTAAACTAAGATCAACTTATCTAACCCAAGATGGCCGTTTATAGGTTCCATAACTTTATTTGACGTTTCATTTTGACATTTGGGAGATGAAAAAGCATACGGGCCACCTGATATTAAGTGGTTACGGTCGCC
The DNA here is from genome assembly GCA_951805285.1 of Thymelicus acteon. Taxonomy (NCBI): domain Eukaryota; kingdom Metazoa; phylum Arthropoda; class Insecta; order Lepidoptera; family Hesperiidae; genus Thymelicus; species Thymelicus acteon. Next base: position 18,009,824 of record OX638214.1, on the reverse strand, counting down.
TGTGGACATGAGCAATACCAGAGGAATCGCCAATGCAACGTGTTAAATTAAATACTTATAAAATTAATGAAATAAATGCAACAATTTTTACTTTTTGCCATTGACATTCATCAATAAGAATGTATCCATGACAACCCGACCGTCAATCTCACAATTTATTCTTTAGGTACTTCTATCCAAAAAGTATTGTTATGGCAAAGGCTACTCTATAATACAATTGATGTATTCCCTTCACCATCTGGCTGCGTCGGCTTGGCTGGCCTGGCTGTAGCTGAAGGGAATCGTCAATATAACGGGCTAGATATAATAAAAATGAATATGAAAATGATAATGATAATATATCCCTTTGAAACTTGTTATTTTGAAGAGAGCCATCTAGTGGCAGTTTTAGGTACTCGTTATTGAATTCATAGTTATTGAAAGGCCGCTCGCGTGTTCAGAAACCCAGTGACAGTTATCGAATACATAACTTAAGTTTAACTTTATTGATTCAATAGCTGTTGATCGTTTAACTGGAGACTTCAGAAACCGGCCATAATAGATTTAATAAAAAAAAGTAATGTCTACAATAACTCATTAAGAATGACTGTGTATAATTAACACAATCGAGTCAAGTTCCTAAGAGTTCCTTCAACACTATACAGACTTTTACTTACGACATAAAAATAACAAGCGGTCAAGTGATGGTATTGAAGCCAGCGAGTAAGACCTATTGTATTAAGGGAATTCCGCTGTATATTATTTATTATAATTTATTTGCTTATATTTAGGCTATATCTAATAAAAATAAAAGCAACACTGGCATAATTGAAGCATGAATGCAAACTCTGTGAAATTGTCTATGGCTTAGAATTTGTGAATTTATCATTTTTGATTATTAGAGAATGTATCTGAATTCTTAAAACGTAGGTTAACATTGTCAGATGTAGCCACGGACCTAAAAAAAAGACGGACATAATCCCAAGAACAAATTCAGTGAAGCACCCATAGGAATACTAACTCTGTATTCGTACAAGTACACACACCCACACATTGACACCATACGGCTACGACATTGACACCATCGCGAATCAAAAATTACAAAATTACGCACACATGGTAAGCGAGCTGTCAGCTGTCAGCTTCACTCTCGATTAAACAAGGTTACGTCTGTTCTTTTTTATGTCCGTGGATGTAGCACAACTTAATTCAAACTCCCCACTAAGAGATTTTTTTAATTTCAGTTAAGATTATTAGCGAAGTACTTATGGAAGTATTTTTAAAATACATAAAATTTGAATTGAAATTAAAGTTCAACCTTTAACTCATTTATATTTTTACAACTTAATAATAAATAATAAATCTGTTTACATAAATCATCGAACCCCACGTTCTATTCTATGGGGACAAGTTGCATTGTCTCTCACGGGGTAGACTTTCTATAATAATCTTAATACAGTGCGCCAAGTTATGTGTGAAATGGCGAAAATTGGAACTAATGCCGCGCCATTCATAAGTTCTTTGTGCTCATTCATTTGACATTTACTACGTCTCGAATTGCGTCCAATGATTGGTCCAATGCGTCCGACAGCGCCCTCCTCCAGTTCACAGATAAGTTGGGGGCACTGTAATCATAATACTATGGCCAACTTTGGCCATGGCCAAACATACGACACGCGCACAATGACAATTATTTGATTATTTAATTGACTGAATTATTTGATTGCTTTTAGCCCTTTTTTTAATGTCCTATCCATTTACACACCTTGAATCATACATCTTTTAATAGCTTGTGCAAATGCAGGAGGCTTGCAACTTTGTAGTTCCATTTTAAGACATCAAAGAACTTGTAATGTTACTATGATAATAAAAAATCTAACGAAAATGCTTCAAATTAGCCATGCTTCAATTAAAATATCTTAAAATCATTGAAAACTTATCGTACAAAATCATACTTAAACAAAACAATATATGTAAATGAAAAATAGTATAAAATCTCAATAATCTAGTTACAAAATGAATGTGTATAAATAAATTTATAGTACCTAATATTATCGTAATATAAGTAGACAATCTTTTGGGACAATCTATAGTACAGGTCAAAAAAAATTGCCAGTTCCTAAATGTAAGCATTGTATTATTAATGTGCTAAACTCATGGATAAAGTTAATTCACATGTCATAAAAAATATAAAGTTAAATATTACAAATTGTGCCCAGTGCCGGCGCTAGAGCCACTGACGCCCTAGGCAAGAATATTGTGATGCCCACATAAGAAAAAAAAAACGCGAGCTTTTTTGCTCGAAAATTTTTTTACTCAACCAATGGGAACGTTTATTACATAGATTACAATGTGGCGCCCCTTCAAATTTGGTGCCCTAGGCCGTCGCCCCACCTCCCCCCCCCCTAGCGCCGGCTCTGATTGTGCCGTTAATTGATGATTTTATGGGTGAAAATATACCATGTTTATTTGTAGAATGAACACTGCATATTTGTATAGATAGACCATTAAAACAATAAAAGGCGCGAATTTCTAGTTAAATTAATTGGCGTGTGTTTATAAAATTTATACCAATAAAAGATAATTATAGAGTTTAACGAGACACATTAATAATATTGATGCGTTAAATAAGACTCGGCAACGGATCAGTATGTTTGTGTACAATTAGCAAAAGAGTTAGGTGTGTGTGCAGGGCATAATTCAAAAACTTTTCGAAATGTTTAATATTATAAAATGTTTGTGTTGTTATCATTGTTCAATCAAACCTTATGTGTGTGTCCAGCGACCGACTAGCGATAATTTAAGGGCATGAAACATACCTAATTTTATCGACAAAAATACCCATATATGAATGTCTAAGCCTCTTTCTTTTGAATGGCCGCCATTTTTTTTTATCATGTTAGAGTTAGGGCTTGTTTCACAATCTTCAAGTAAGTCCGAAGTAAGCTATTCGTGGGTTAAGTTGACATTTCGTGTATGTAAAATGACACTTTAACGTCACTTTAACCGGCGAATAGCTTATTCAGTAGCTCGAGCACGAATATTTGCGAGAAAGTATTCGTATGGTTAACGTAAGCAATTTGTATGACATTTTTTCAAAAGCGCCCCTATCGTACGTAAATGGTACTAAAATGCCATACAAATTTGACAAATTGCTTACGTTAACCATACGAATACTTTCTCGCAAATATTCGTGCTCGAGCTACTGGACTCTACTTGAAGATGGTGAAACAAGCCCTTAGACGACTGTATAGGTATAGCATTTATGTAAGTAACATTGATGATAACACAATATGCAACATTACGATAAGTTTTAATATGATGCCCTGCATACCTACCTAACTCTTTGCTTACTGTACACAGATGTGTGTGTGTTCAGTATACGTTCGGTGTGTATGTGTGTGTGTGTGCGTATGAGCGGCCGCGCCGGGAGGGGCGCGCTACGGCGGCGTGAGACTGCCGCCATACTCAGGGGACGCGCCACGACCTGCCAACCACAAATAGTATTATGGGTAGGTACAGTGCCACCAAGTTATCTGTGAAATGGCGAAAATTGGAACTAATGCCGCCCCATTCATAAGTTCTTTGTGTTCATTCATTGACATTTATTACGAATTGCGTCCAATGATTGGTCCAATGCGTCCGACAGCGCCCTCCGTCAATTCACAGATAAATTTGGTGGCACTGTAACTCACGTCATTGACGTCACTGACACCTGTCACGTCAATGACATCTGTAAATATTTGACTTCACCAGAAGCCTGGCCGCTTTTTCTATTGGCCTGCATCACTAAACCAACCTCTGGTTTGGGCTTAAGAATGGACCTACAGTGACTTACACCTGCCCGTTTGTTGGTTATCATTAAAATTAGGGTCGTCATACGTTACCTCGGCCTCTGCCGCGGCCCCGGCCCCTGCCCCTCCCGCGGCCGCGTCACCTCCGCCCGTCCCCCAGACCCACCATATCTGCAATACATACACAGTGACTAATAATGTAATAATAATTCACAAAAATATTCAGTAGCTGCAATATGTATGGCTGATCCCTAACGCGCTGTCCTACGTGGGCGACTCAACGCGAACGCAAAGCGACGCGGCGCGACGCGAAAACAATAAACAGTCGAGATGTATTGAAGTGTCCTGCGTTATAAAATGCACTTACAGTGCGCTGCGGCGCGGCGCGATTTGACGCGAACGCGATCAGTTTGATATTTTCGCGCGAACTGCAGCGGCGCGGCGTACCTATGTCAGTGGCGGTGAAGTGACAGATTCGCCGCATCGCACTGAAATCTGAATTCGCATCGGATCGCGTTCGCGTTGAGTCGCCCACGTAGGACACGGTGTTAGTTTTCCTCTTAAGATACCTACTAAACTTTTAATATTTATACGCTCAAACTAAATGCTTATCTTTAAATATATTTTACTACTAGCTGACCTGGCGAAGTTAGTATCGCCTAACAATCGATTAATGTCATAGATATAGTACATAAAGATTCAGCCACGGCGTAGCCGCACATGTGACAGAGAATTTAGTTTCTTTGAGGTTATTTTAAAAGAAATGTAATAAAATTTAACAAGCAACCCAGAATACTGCTAACCACCATCGTAGTACTTAAACTTAACTACGATTTTCTGCTTAAAAACAAACTGAAACTTTAAATCTCCAAATAGCCAACTCACTCTTCGTTGTTTGTCACAACTCACATATTGCACTTACGCTTGTGTCAAACAATATATGTTATCGGTGAAGGGGACAAAAAATAATATTTTTGTCTATTTCTTTCACGTACATTTTGTAACTGGCGATCTCGCTCTGTCAAATGTATAGGAGAATCTACTGGTTCTAAATCTATGATTAATGTAGTGCCCTTCCTCTCGCCTCTCCCTCTTCATTGTTACTAACCATAAGTAAATCTATATACTAGCTGACCGGGCAAACGTTGTTCTGCCAAAAATTTTTTAAGGGTAGGGGGATGAAAAATAGATGTCCGATTCTCAACCCTAGCCGATATGCACGCAAAGATTCACGAAAATCGGTCGAGCCGTTTCGGAGGAGTTCAACTTCTAACACCGTGACACGAGAATTTTATATATAAGAAGATTACTTTGCAAATATTATATACTATTACTTTGCAAATTCGACTACCACGAAAAAGTCTTTTCATTTTACGGTTTAATATATAGCCTATGACACTCACAAATACAGGTTTTCTCTTGGTAAAAGAATATTCAAAATCGGTTCAATAGATTCAAAGATTACCTCCAACCTGAGCAACTTTAAGTACATCTTTATAATATTAGTATAGATGACGGAATATCAATATCTTTTTTATTGAAATAGCCGGCAAACGAGATGACAATCCACCTGATGGTGATTGGCTATCGTCGCCAATGGACAACAGCAAGAAAAAGAAAGAAGAAATATATTTTCTAGTTTGACTTGATCCCTCAGTGAATCTCGACGCCCCAACTCACTAACTGTTACTTAAATCGCTCCTTATTTACTAAGGAAATCACCAAACAAATTCTGTACTAAGAAGCGATTTAAGTAACCGTCAGTGACTCTGAGTTGGGGCGTTAGTGACTTGTGACTTGGTGAATCCAAGGTATCCAAAACGTTAAGCTAAGTATAAAATAAAGTAGCAGTTGATACCGACGCTCGCTCACCTATATTGGTGGCGGTTTTCTCGAGGTAGGCGAGGGGGCCGGGCAGAGCCCCCGCGTACCCCCCGCGACCCCCCGGCAGGAACATCCCCTGCGCTAGGCTGCTCTGCATCTGTTCGTACAACTGTTTTTAAATAGGGTAGTTTGCTTCACGCCGAATAGGATCCATGCGCTACTTGTACAGTGCCACCAACTTATCTGTAAATTGGAGGATGGCGCTGTCGGACGCACTGGACCAATCATTCGACGCAATTCGAGACGTAGTAAATGTTAAATCAAATCAAATCAAATCAAATGTTTTTATTCAAAATTGGTTTGGTTTACAAACACTTTTTGAAAGTCATGCAAGTTATACCAATGCTTCAGACAAAGCCCTAATAAATAAAGCCAAATGAATGAGCACAAAGGACTTATGAATGAGGAATTAGTTCCAATTTTCGCCATTTCACAGATAACTTGGTGGCACTGTATACATGCTGTATTTTTTTTTCGAAGCTTAGGCCTGTGTAATCAAGAATCGATTCGACATTCGACTCGTTATTTATCGCACAACGTTGCCGAATCGATGTACTCACTAGGAATATTAGCGACTATAAATCACTAGCGAACATGCATGAATTCTTATATACAAAAAGGATATGCATAGGTATATAATAAAAATAGTTGTATGATATCATTAAAATTAAAAATAAAGCTATTAAACTCATTCCAAGTGTTCAAAAAAGCATTAAAATCTCTGAAATAAAGCATAACTTAATAAAAAATACATACCTTAATTTTGGTGCTAATAAACATAATCGGCAAAGAATAGGACTAATAAAACAATGAATCTTTTAAAAACTTAAATATATTCATATTCGATTTAAATAAAATTATGAGCAAAAAAAATACAAAATGTGGGTAGTTTTGAATTTTGATTGAACTTTGAATAAATTGTATTTTAAAATAGGTTAAGATAGTAAATACTAAATTTACTTATTCTTTCTAATGAATAAATTATTTATTCATAGTTCACATCATATCCAAAAGGTTGTAAGTTATATAATTATCTATGTATTGTAAAAACAGTGCAAAAGAACAAAGAAAATATAAACAGTTCACTAAATTACTTCTACTACCTATTCATATAATATCTTAAAATTATTTTTTTACTTACAAGTACAAAAAAATAAAAATTTTAAGATTGATATCTGCAGATTTTTTTAAATAAAATAATTTAACCCTAACTATCCAGTCATCGTATTATTTTGTATTTCGCTAAAAGAAATCATTACATTATACATTTATTTTTTGTTTTTATTAGGCTAAATTGAATAAGTTAGAATTTTTCATGAAAATATGAATGTAATCAAATCAAACTCTTTTTTATCTTTAACCACAAACATATAAAGTTCGAAAGAATGTATCGATCGATAGAAATCATAAAACGCTAATCAATTAAATTAACCGATATAAATCTTTAATGAATCGTCTAATCAAACCTTTTCAATATTTTTTTCTTACCTTTAATTAGTATTTCTTAATATTAAGTATTTTATACTGCGATTATAAAATATTTAATTTAAAATAACTATTGTCATAAATATAATTAGATATAATAGAAAAATATTTTATTATTAAAATAAAGTGGGTCAAAGTCCCATCTTTTAATGTTTTTTTCTTCTTTACAAAAGGTTGACTGGAAGTAATTGTAATTTACAATAAGGCCTATTTTAGTATGATACATCATTTATATATATATATATATATATATATGTATATTTAATACATGTAATTCAAATTAAGATCTCAGTTTGTAGTAATATTTTAATATCTTAATAATTTAACATAATATTGTATGTTAGTAATAATGAAACATTGTACTCCGAGGTGGGTGTAAACAGTGGCAACACCGTTAATACTATAGGCAGTTTACGAACATATAATTTGTAAAATTGTATTTGTTCTAAATAAATCTTTAAATATAAATTTTATGTAATATGTCCCACACTTTTTAATATCTTAATTTAGGCGAGTATGTTCATCACATTATTGTTTTATAAGATAGGTATATTTTTTGAACCGAAAACCCCTAATAATAGATTTTCTCATGTGGTATCTTACACGAGTACAAACGTCGATCAGTTACAATATCATTATACGAGTATGTAAAGAGTTACTATCTTAACATTTTTTCTATTTCTTTCTACATATATATATCATATCTGTGACTATCTATCTATCTACTTCTATATAATATTATAACTATAATTCTATATATATATTAACACAATGGCGGTACTTAAAGGAGATATGAGAAGAAATGCCACATAATTTTATTGTATAGGGGGGGGGGGCAATTATACTTACGGCCACGAATATTAAGCCATCCAAAAGATTTGATGATCTTCCTACGGCTTACAGGCTAATAGTATTGTTTCTACCACAGATAATCGGAAACATCCTATCATAGGTACTAACATTATATGTATGTGTGAAATTTTGTAAAGATGGATCATCCAAACGGATGCATAGACTTAAATATATATAGTAACGAGTAATCGCCCTCGCTTTGCTTCGGTTTTCTTATTTTTTTACACCTTGGGTTACATTATTGGAGTTTTATTAAGGATCCCTAATTTTTTTGAAAATATAATATAGCCTGTCACCCGGAGATAGTGTAGCTTCCCAACAGTGAAAGAATTTTTCAAATCGGTTCAGTAGTTTCGGAGCCTATTCAATGCAAACAAACAATCAAATCTTTCCTCTTTATAATATTAGTATAGATATGTAGTAATATGTATAGTATATACATATAGGTCTATGTACGAATGTTTGTTACCGTTCCACTCAAAAACTACAGTATGGATTTTCATGAAAAGGACTCTGGAATAGGTTATAAGACATAGATTACCCCCAATAGATACCGCATAAGTGACATTTTCTTAGAGTTTGAACTCACAAAATTTGGCGGAAAGCGCGGGTTGCGGGGGACAAAACAATGCGCTGTGATTGGCTATTTCTTATTCATACTTGGACTTGACGGGTCAGTATTGGTCGACACTATTGTCGTCGACTTGCAAATGCACGTACGTATTGGCGCGCGTCAGTTGCCTTGTATGCGGTATCTATTGGAGGTAATCTATGGTTATAGAATACTTATTATGCCCTAACTGTAACCTTCTACGTCTGCTGTCAACTGCTGTGCTCGGTTCACCTTGGGATTGATTCCTTCACCGAAACATGATATGATTTACTTTAATACTGCATAATTATAAAAAATAAATTCTTTACGCCCTTAATTACTGAACTGCCATTAATTTTTATATGGAATTTTGTATTATTCATGGAAGGCACTTGTAAAACGTCGTGTGACGGTTCAATAGAAAAAGTATACAATATCAACACTCAATCTACCATCAATCAATACCGTGCACGCTACCCCCTAACCCAAGAACTTTACAGTACGCGCGAGTTGAATGCAGAGTTTAACCATGGCGCGCGGACTGTACATATCGACGCTTGAAAGGCAAAAATTACCAAGCGACATGTTGACAACTTTACACTAGAGCATTTTAGTTTTTAACTTTAGAAAAAAAATCGTAAAAAATCGCCTGTTAGTCATAGCAACTTCATACCAATGAATTTTAAACGCAGTTTAAATGCTTAATAAAGCAGTTTTTTACGAAATTTTTTTCTAAAATTAAAGACTAAAATGCTCTAGTGTAAAGTTGTCAACATGTCGCTTGGTAATTTTTGCCTTTCAAGTGTCGATATACAACTTGACTCAAAGCTTCGAAGAGATAGATGAAGAGGGATCATGAGACATTGGATTAATTTATATAGTGTCCATCTGACAGTAAGACATTACATTCCATACGAATGGCTGGAAAGTGTCATTTTATTTCAGTATTGTTCTTAATTCAATAATTTAAATTCGGCAATTTTGAGAACTTATAAAATGTGTTATTTCAATATTTTATTTTATACCACTAGAAAAAATATATTGAAGACTACCTGATCCGGCGAACTTCGTATCGCCTAACAAAATTTTTTTTTTTTAAATAAAAGTATCCTAAGTTACTCCTTGTTACATCAGCTATCTGCTAGTGAAAGTCCCGTCAAAATCGGTCCAGCCATTTCAGAGATTAGCCGGAACAAACAGACAGATAAACAGACAAAAATTGTAAAAATGTTGTTTTGGTATATGTACACACGTACATATACCAAAACAACATACATCCAAATGCACTTAGTAAAAAGCGGTTATTTTAATATTACAAACAGACCCTCCAGTTCCTAATGGGCACAGAAATAAACGTTTTTTCTTTCTTTCTTTCATTCAATTTTATTTATTTGTATATTTGTATAGAAAACAAAACATTATACATTTTGAAGAAATGATCAGATTCGGACTATAAATTTGGTCTAATCTAAGTAATATATGGAGACCCTACGATTCTGAATGTCTACCTCAATCAGGCCTCTGATTGGTCGAAAATATTTATCCAATGTCACGTGATCCGTCTTCAAATACCTCTACGAAGCTTGGAGTCCAGTTGTATATGTAAAGTTCTTGCGCTAAGCTTAAAGTCTACCCCCTCCCCTTTATCCTACCGCCGCTGGACATTGGCGGGGTACGCGGGGGGGTGCGCGGGCCGCGGTACCTGCTGCTGCTGCATCGCCTGCTGCTGCAGCGCTGCCTGCTGCGCCGCTGCCGCCGCCGCCATTTGCTGCGCCTGTACAGATGGTAAAAAATAATAAAAAAGCTGTTTCATCGCATATCAATCAGGGAAAAAGCGACAAAATTATTTATTTATTTATTTATATTTATTTGACCTGTAATGTTGGTGTAAGTTTAGAATGAATAAATAAATAAATATTATTATAATTAATAGTAAAAAAAGCTTAGAAAATAAAGTTCCTTATTCTCATTTTTTTAAAGATATCAAAAGCACCGTATACCTACCGTGTGATATAGTAAAATACATGATCATTTGATAATTAAAATTTTAAATACGGTATTATAACAGACTTCAAAAAAGGAGGAGTTTTTCAATATCCTTCTTTTCATGTTTGCTACCTCAGAAGTCAGAACGCTGTCATTTAGGACCGACTTGGAAAATCTTTTTCAACTTAAAACAATTTCAATTTTTATATGAGGAATCGAGGGAACCACTTAAATACCTACATGAATATAATATGGCAACTGGCGAGTTTGATATATACTTAGGTATCTGTAGCGATAATTATAGTGGTCCTTATTCGAAGACTATTCCTTTGAAGTCATTTATTTTTTACACGCTTTATATTAGCTTCACCTGTATGTTTGTTTGTTTGTAACTTGTAAATGACTCCTTTGGATTTGATTTTGACCCACTTCAAACGGTCAGATGTCTTTCAAACTTCGTAGACTTATCGAGGACCGATGACAATTCAATACTTATTTAAAGAAAAAAGAAAGAACGAAAAAAATAACCTAGATTTTATTTCAAAAAATCAAACAATAAATGAAGAAATGAGGTGCATGGTGTCAATGAGCAGAAAGGATAATATCTTAATAAAAAGCACCCCACGCTTTTTTTACAATTACACGATTCTTAGTTTTCTATTTTTTTAGTTGGATTTTCTATAAAAGCGTATTTTTTAGTTTTTTTTTTTAAACTATTACTTATTATTCGGTTCTCACGTAATTTTCTACCTCGTACGTGTAAACTGTGGAACAAACTTCCTGCATCGGTTTTCCCTCTAAGCTATGACATGGGGTCCTTCAAGAAGCGGGTCTATCGTCATTTTCTTGGCCGGCAACGCGTTGGTGACGCCCCCAGTGTTGCTAATGTCCATGGGCGGCGGTGATCACTTACCATCAGGTGACCCGTCTGCTCGTTTGCCTGCTAAAAGCATAAAAAAAAAATTGATATAATGTGATCTTTAGTCATGTTAATATTAGGTTACCTGCACAGTCTGCTGCACGCCGCAGGGCTGCTGCATGGGCGAGGCGGGGTGCGGAGGCGGCGCGGCGGCGGGCGGCGGACACTTGTTGTACACCGTGTGGCCCTGCAGGTCCGCGAGCAGGTTCTGCCACTGGCTGATCTTGTCGTAGTGGCGCCGCAGCAGCTCCTCCTTGCGCTGCAGCTCGCACTTTAGCTCGTTGTTGTCCTCCTTCACCAGCAGCTCCGGCTTCATCGCTGACAGCAGGAACCTGGACACGTGGAGACGTATGTACCAGTGGCGTAGCTAGCCCTAAGGAGGCCCCATGTTAATATTTGTTGTGGGGCCCCCTCAACGTTAGCTGTCAAATATAAAAGGAGTGCCAACTGTAGCAGTCGTAGGCCGCTGGCGAGCTTTTTTTTGGGAGTGTTAGTGGGGGCCCCGTATAATAGATACAGCCGGATCTACGGCGGTAGGCTACGCCCCTGGTATATGTACATACGGTCAAACATTCTTTTGTAAAAGATTTGCTTAATGCTCAACTAGGTACTATGCCCGTATTAATAAACCGATTTCTGCGATTTCAAGATTCGGTTTGAGATGCTGAAATATATCAAATCGTATGTAAAAATGACATTTGTAAGATCAGAGATCGCGCTCTTAAGCTGAGTTCGGTGCCTGGATAGCTGCCACCCTCGTGCTAGAGTCAGCCGCAAAACGACACGTCGTGTTCCGGCTGGGGTCTTGAGAACCAGTTCTTTCTTTCTTTTTAACCGATTTCAAAAAAGGAGGTACCTGTTCAATTGGAATGTTTTTTTTATGTTTGTTACCTCAGAACTTTCGACTGGGTGAACCGATTCTGATAATTATTATTTTAATCGAAAGCTGGTGCTTGTATGTGGTCCCACTTAAATTTCAGCTAGATCTGTCAAGTAGTTTTTAAGTTATTTTGAAATCGGTTATTTTTTTCTTGGTAAAATTCAGATTATTCTTCGCTCTTTCTTGGCCGGCAACCATCGGTGATGCCTTTAGTCGCTGATATCCATTGGCGACGATAGCCACTTACCTTATGGATCGTTAGGTCGTTTGTCGACTATTTTATAAAAACAATAGGGTGTGTAAAAACAAAGTAGGTAGTGTAATGAAACCTCTTCTGCAGGAAGAAAGCCTCCATCTGCCGCGCGAGGTCGATGAACCTCTCCACCTCAACCTTGACTTCCTCCTTCTCGGCGCTCGGCGACGTCTCCTGCTTCGTCAGCACGTTCAGGCATGCCTGTCACGACATGTCCATTTATATCAATAGTCAGGCTACAGACCATTGGCGTAGCTAGCGCTGAGGTCCCATATCAATATTTGTTGTGGGGCCCCCTCAACGTCAGCTGTCAAATATAAAAGGAGTGCCAACTGTAGCAGTCGTAGGCCGCTGCGATTTTTTTTTTGGGAGTGTTAGTGGGGGCCCCTATACGCTGGGGGCCCCGTATAATTGGTACGACTGATACGGCGGTAGCTACGCCCATGCCTCAGTAACATGTCCAGATATAGCAACAGAATAAGCTTTTGTGAAAGAATAGGTACCTAAGCGCAACCCGGTGGCTTTACAAAAATAAAATACCACAGATAATTTTTTTCCGACTCAATATATTTTTATATAAACGTCCGATAAGCAGGCAGGCCACCTGACTGTAAGTGGTTCCGTTTCAAAATGTCTCATTTTGGTCTAAACAGACCCTCTAGATTTACTGTAATAATAAAGTATGTACCTAAGACTAGGGCTGCCACCTGTCTGGGTTTCCCGGATTTGTCCTTGCTTATGGGGTGTTCGCGCTAGGTTTTCGAATAGGGTCCTTAGCACACTAGCTGTGGGCCCGGATGGCGCGTCGACAAATGAGCGTTAGGCAAGCTTTTTTATAGGGCGCCAAGTTTGAAATGATTAGATATTGATAAAAGCGCGTTGAGCTGCAGAATCTATATTTCGTCCAAATGTCTGGAAGTTTTGACAATTTTGTGCAGTTGCGGCAATTTAATTAAAAACACTACATACTCGAAACTTCACATTAGGATTCCGTGTCGTGGGTGCCATGAACAACACACAAAGACAGAAACAACACACATCCAAACCGAGAACATTTCCGCCTCGCTGGGAATCGAACCCAGAACCCTTGGCACGGTGTCCCGTATGGTAGGCAACCATTGCACCACACGGGTTGTCAAATTAGGTGATTGTATCCCTACCTACGACCATAGCATGACCACCAATACAATCTATTCTTGCTGGTCATATCAATATGACATGCTAGTATGACCACCAAAAAATGGCCGTTATTTTTTGTTTGATAGGTGATGTTCTTAACTATGTTTATTAGTGTAAATAAAACTGTCGGGGTTTTGGAACGAAGTTCCTTATCGCGCGTTGCGAAAGGGGGGTAGGCAAAAAATTTGGTAACGAAAAGTTGTAACGACACTTTTTGCCGTCGTTAGTCGTTACAACTCGTGCGGCGTCGTTACATGTCGTGCGGCGTGAGCATGTTTCTCTGTCTGTCTCTCTCTCTCTCTTATAGAAAGCAAGCCAGATATTTTCGTTTCTTGCAGTAAGTACTAGGATAGCAAAAACATGCAAGTGAGTGTGCCAAAACAAATCTGGGGTATTAAATTTCTCATCGGCTTTGTTCACCTAGTAGCAAGCTACTACCTAGTAGTAAGCTAATAGATAGTAGCAAGCTTTGTTTTGGCACTCTTGCTGCATGTTTTTGCTATCCTAGTACTTACTGCAAGGAACTTCGTTCCATCCGGGTGTCCCTTGAGACCTCTCAAGTTTTTATTTTATTTTAATTTAGGATTATTTTAGTTTTATTTTGACGACCCTGTAGCCTAGTTGGTAGCGACCCTGCCTGCGAAGCGGGAGATCCCGGGCTCGATTCCCGGCCGAGGCAGATAATTATGACAGATAAATATTTGTACTCGGGTCATAGGTGTGATTGTGATGTGTTATTTGTGTCGTCCATGCCACCCGCGACACAGGCATAACCTACTGCGGGGGTGTGAGTGTTTAAGCGTTTATTTATTTAGCGTTTATTATAGTACGATTTTTATTAAAATTGAGCCTTAGTTTTAGCTTGTATCATCTAACAATCACAAAGAAAAAATAATCTAAGTAAAAAAAACTAAATATTATCCTGATATAAGAAGTAGGTACGAAATTAAAACAAGAAACTACTGACAATATCTTTTAATCTTTAATTATTTATCTACAATAATATTAAATCTAACGATTGGTAAAGCTGAAAAAATTCTATCACCCACGCGTGGAACTTAAAACAGCTGAAAATACACTGAAAATAAACACTCATTATATATAAAATCTTTTATAATATAGGTTTATGAACATTTTCAATAACGTAACACGATTTTTAGATATTGATATTTAATGAAAATTAATTAAATTTAAATCATTGCCATATCAATTTTTCTAAATCTAATTTCAGTTATGCAGACACATTTCAGGACATAAAATTTTTATATTAATTTTATGTTAACTCAATTTTAATCAACACCTTTATTGTATGAATACAAATGAGTTTCTTTCTTATTAATATTTACACTGAATTTGTTTCTGTATAACTGTTCGGTGGTTATCTTTTAATATCCTACACTTATCTTTTTCAGTTATCCTAAAGTCCTAAACCAGCAATGCAGGATCTCAGTGTACGTTCAGCCTTACGACAAAACTTAAGTTAAAATTACTGTGATAATTTCTCATAAAATAACATTAGAATCAGTCGTTGAAATGGCTAAGTAACACTTACAATAATTTGAATTAAGATTTTAATTTTTTGTTAATTATACCACAATCAATGATAACTCAGAATGTGAACACTTCCTTACAATATACATTAGACTTACTTTTTTAATGACTCAATGTGATATAATTATCAAAAATGGATTGCAGGTGAATAAGGGTATACTTTCACACACTTGATTTTTTTGCTTTATAACTATCACACCTGATAATGTTGAACCAATCAAACAGTATTATTTGGATTAAATTTTTTTTGTGAATTACTAAGAATTGTATTTTTTCGCCATGTTTATTAAATACAATAATTCATACATCCATTAAAAATAACCCATAAATACTATAAACTCAAACAAAAGAAACCCTTACATACACCCTTTTTCACGTACACTCATTTATACTGACACACTCATACACACACATCTTAATACACAAAACCGATGTCAAGTGATGCCTTTAAAACTATATCAAAAAAATTTTCGTACTCAAACTCGCTCGAATATATTTTTATATAAATATTAACTGCAGTTATTTTTTAATTAATAAATAATTTACGTTGATGCAGAAAGGGAAATGTACTACAGTTATTACGATCATCATTATACGAATTTCTGTAAGCCAAAATTAGTGTTTTGGAAAAAATATAAGCCAATCGTGAAATCTGGTTGGCGTTTACGACGAAACTATGAATAATTTATAATTAATTGATCGTAGATTTAAGGGCGAAAACAGACTGCACAATTACCTCCGTTCAAACCGTAGGAAAGTCTGGTATAAACGCATGTATTTTCACAAAACGACATCTCAACTAATACGCATTGACAAAACAAAGCTTTAAAAAGGAGGAAATACAAACGAAATTCACACTTAAATCTTTACACCTATAAAGAATATTACATTTACAAACGGTGCAGTGAAGTCTACAAATGTAGGTTTGGATGAAGACTGGTCAAGTCGCTAGCATCACCACGAACATTAACTACTAAAATTACATTTACTACACACGCTACACCCGGCTCGAAGGACCAAAAACATTTGAACCAAGCACGCTTTTCTTGTCATTATCAATAAATAAAATACTTGTAAAATTTAAATTTTCAATGGATCTGTTAAACTAGCACTCTTTTATGACACATCATAGGATTTCGTCACTGACGTTATTTTACCTTACCGATTTCACCCGTACTGGCCGTGCATACTAAAGTAATTTTAAATTGTTACTAAATTAGTCTCCACTGTAACTTCTGCCACCAGCAGCCATTCTTCAGTGAACCGCATGACCAATATTAACAACGGGGTAAGTCAGTACTAATGTAAGTTCGCCGTTTTTACCCCTGAGAGACCTTAGCCTAGGCCCACGCCGCAGCGACGAAAAACGAACCACACAATATGTTTTTCGCCGCAGCGACAAAAAACGAATAATGCGCTCTCAGGCTTAACCCGTGGTGACACAAGCGCCTTATTGAACTAACAGGGTGCAAATATTTCTTGATCTTTAAACGAGCTGTTTTCATACGAATAACATTGATGTGTTCAAATTATATAAAATATCACACACCAGTTGACAGTTGCAGCTTATGCCATTCATAATTTTATGTTTGGCAATCATTAATTTTCAGATTTCAGATCCTTAATCAAAAGCTTTAGGACAAGGCCAAAAAAGTCGTATAGATTATATGGAGTCACTGTCTTCTGAAATGTGATCTTTTCTACTAACTGGCCATGAGTTGTGAATATGCAGCTTGTTTAAGTTCAAGTAAAAATATTCAATTATATATGAAATAATTATGACAGCTGGGATATTACCAAAGATAATTAAATAAACGCAGCAGTATTATAAATGTGGCTAACATTTAATTGGACGCCTAATTTATCAATCAATGACATTGACATATATGCCAATCTAATAATTTAATTTGATAATAATTACATCAGCCATCCAACCATCAGCTCTGGACATAGGGCTCCCCTAACTACATCATTAATCAAAATATCCCCCAACTGTCACAATTACCCCTAACATATGTGTTATTCAGGCAAGATTCATGTAAATTGTCATTGCAATATAAAACTATCAAACTTACATTTTCTTAAATGAACCATTATCCTAAAATCATTATTATTAAATATTAATAATAATTACTTAATACCACAATGTGCCTTAAAAAACGTAATTAAAGACGAAAAGAACGCTTTTAAAGAAGTCTTTTCGAAAATTAAAAGTTGATATCATTTAAAATTAATAAGAGAATGCTAAATCTATATATTTCTAATGCTTAATTAATATAAATACTATTCCAATAATATTAATCATTTGCACTAAACATTACATACATTAACATACATCATTCATCTGTGTAGTCAATGAAATGAGTTATTTAAATTTGTAGCATTGTTCTGAATAGGAAAAACACAATATTTTGAAAATACTCAGGAAAAACTTTTTACAATTTCATACCAGCCACATCATTGGACTCAACAATCCTCAATTTTTTATTGTTTTCCTTTCAAATACTAAACAAATTACACATGAGAATAATATTCTGGTTGATGTGAGAATAATATTCTGGTTGACTGTAATTAAGATTGTTGATTACGGTATTTAAAAAACAAAAAGCGGCCAAGTGCGAGTCGGACTCGCCCATGAAGGGTTCCGTAGCAGCAAGTAACATAATATAAAAGTTCTTGTAGTTCGTTGTAACTTTGATCAATGTTTTTTGCGGTTTACGATTTATGACGTATTAAAAAAAAACTACTAACTAAATCTTATTCAAACCAATTTTCGTTGGAAGTTTGCTTAGTAATGTACATCATATATTTTTTTTAGTTTTATCATTCCCTTATTTTAGAAGTTACAGGGGGGGGGACACACATTTTACCACTTTGGAAGTGTCTCTCGCGCAAACTATTCAGTTTAGAAAAAAATGATATTAGAAACCTCAATATCATTTTTGAAGACCTATCCATAGATACCCCACACGTATGGGTTTGATGAAAAAAACATTTTTGAGTTTCAGTTCTAAGTATGGGGAACCCCCAAAATTTATTGTTTTTTTTCTATTTTTGTGTGAAAATCTTAATGCGGTTCACAGAATACATCTACCTACCAAGTTTCAATGGTATAGCTCTTATAGTTTCGGAAAAAAGTGGCTGTGACATACGGACGGACAGACAGACAGACAGACAGACAGACAGACAGACAGACATGACGAATCTATAAGGGTTCCGTTTTTTGCCATTCGGCTACGGAACCCTAACAAGTTTAAAGCGTTTTCTATACTAATATATAAAGAGGAAAGATTTGATTTTTTGTTTGCATTGAATAGGCTCCGAAACTACTGAACCGATTTCAAAAATTCTTTCACTGTTGGGAAGCTACACTATCCCCGAGTAACATAGGCTATATTATAGTTTCAAAAAAATTAGGGATCCTTAATAAAACTCCAATAAGTAGTAAAAAATAAGAAAACCGAAGCAAAGCGAGGGCGGTTACTCGTCCCATATATTTTTAACTGACTTCAAAAAAAGGAGGAGGTTCTCAATTCGACTGTATTTTTTTTTATGTTTGTTACCTCAGAACTATCGACTGGGTGAACAGATTTTGATGATTGTTTTTTTTTAACGAAAGCTGGTGCTTGTCATGTGGTCCCACATAAATTTGAACGAAATCTGACAAGTCGTTTTTGAGTAATTTTGAAGGCGGGTTTTTTTTGTTAGTAAAATTTAGATTATATAACATAACATACGATGGTTTGTAATTTCTAAGATGGTACAAATTTTCTGATAATAGTGTTCAAAGACACAATTTTTTATACATATATGTATAAAAAATAATATGATGATCGATCAAACCAACCCTGTTTACGATTAATGCTACACATTGCTTGATTTAACATAATGTTTTTATACTTATACTTTTAAAATGCCATTTACAGATATACCAACATCACCCATTGACTACACAACTAAGGTGCATGAGATATCTTCAAAAACATTGTAATACGGACTAAAGGTTGACACACACAAGATACTATACTGTAAATTATTGTAAAATGTAAGATAATACAATCAAACCATTATTAATGTACAAAAAGATTTGGATAATATCATAGAACTTTAAGTCAATGATTGAAATTAATAATTACGTTAAGTACTTTTAGATCCATAAAATATATATTTCTTTGTTGATGGAACAGATGGCAATATGTTGTCAGCCAAGAATGTAATAAGACATGTTGTTTAATTTTAAATTTTCAAAACCTTCAATCACAACGCTTATCAACCCATCTATGGTGAATTTTGTAATTAATTTTTAAGAAGTAAATTAACAAAGTGCAAATACTGCATGAAAGCTATTGTCGTATAAAGTAGTTTAATACATATAATATAACAGACTCCAAATATACATGTATAGTATCTTTATGGTATGGTCAACTACAATATAACTAGATAATAAATACTGCCTACATTCTTCCATACCAGGGCGATGGATGCGGACTGCAATATAGCTGTGGCTCTTGTACATACGTAGGGTGAGGTAAGGTACTATGTTCAGGGTGTTGCTTTAATTGAGGACTATCTTTTTGTAGAGTATAAGTTATATGATTAGGCTGAAGCCTCTCAGCTGCTGTATTTGAGGTACTTTTCATTCGATAATCTAATGGAGTATCTAGAAAGATGTTATCATTGTACTGCCCAATTGGCATCGGCCAGTCCTGTGCACTATCTGATAGCGAAGAATGAGCTTCACTATTTAAAATTTTTTGAACAGGTGCTGGAGCATAATTTTTGGTGACCATAAACCTGTGGAATTCACCTTGGAAAGCACTGGGTGTCTTAAACATTGGAACCCTTAAATTGGGGTCTGGATTTACTGCTGCATATGTCTTGGGCGACTGGATTGATTGACTGATGCTAGGACCTATGACTTTAGGAAGCGGAGAAAGTTTTTGCGGAACGTAAGTCTTCTCTTCTCCCATCATTATGGGTGCAAGAGGAGAATTATATTCAAAACTAGAGGATTTTTTAGGCTGCCGTGGTTTTCTTGGTTTCCTTTCCTTCTTTTCTCCTTCTTTCGACTCCTTTACTTTTGGCTCCCTCTTTTTCTTTTCTTTTGGCTCTTTCGGAACTTTTGGCTCTTTCGGAACTTTTGGCTCTTTTGGAGCTTTCGGTTCTTTTGGAACTTTTGGTGCTTTTGGTACTTTCGGTTCTTTAGGTGCTTTAGGTTCTTTAGGTACCTTTGGTGCTTTTGGAACTCTTTCTTTCTTAGGCTCTTTTTGTTTTCTTTCTGTATTGGTGTTTGACTTTCGTTTTTTAGGTTCTTTTAGTGATGCTGTCGGACTTTCGAGATCTGGAGATTCCTTAATGGGTATAATAGCCTTAATTTTGTCATCTATATTTGGATCTACAGCGGTAACAAGGAGCGAGTTTTGAGATGATGCATCAAGTGGGTCATTAGGTGGGTCGGTAGTTGTCACAACTGGGTTAATTGGAACAGGTACTTCTTCATTGTGAGGTGGTGATTCCCAATTAGAGACAACTGCCGCCATATCCTCCAGCTGCTCTTCTGATAGTTTCTTGGTTGAGATCTTGCCTTTCTTTTTAGGTGTTTGCCGTGAAGCAGATTTAGTCTTCTTAGGTGTTTCTCCTTCTTCTTCATCTTTTATCTTATCTTTTCCTTCTTTTTTGATGCTTTCTTTTCTCTTTTTTCTCGCTTTAGAGTTCTTTTTGCTCTTAGGTTCTTCATAATCAGAGTCTTTATCAGAATCAATGTAACCAACATCGGGTAGTTGAGCTTCAGATGGATCCATTTCATCTCCTTTCAACCAGATATCTTCTAAGACATCTAATTGATTATCATCCGGATCTAAGGGCATCATTTGTCTTTTCATTGAAGTCATCATGTCAAGGTCGCCTTCAGCCATAGTCATTTCATCATCATCCATTACATCATGGCCAAGAATGGATACTGCTATAGCACCCTCCGATATACTCTTACTCGCCATAGCACGTTTTAAGTGTAGAGGGTGACGCTTCTTCTTTTTCAAACCCTCTACTTCAGCCTCAATGAATGATTCTGGCAGCTCTGTATTATTCTTATTGCAAAGTATATCTTGGCCGGATGGATGTGGTGCCGGCACCATCTTCTCAGGTTGTTCAGGATGGCAACCAATATCCTGGCCTTTTAGCCATAGCTCGTATCGATCTGGTTGAAAACGTTTTACAAATGTGTCCATAGATATCTTTACCATGTCATTACTACAAGTGCATTGGGTGGCTCGTTTACCATACTCGACCCACCGTGGTGCTGCAAAATTTGTTGATTCAGCACAATTAAAACCATGGTTAAAGCCAGCATGATAACCAAACGGAAAAGTGATCATGATTTCACCAGCTTCCTGAGTTATTTTGTTGACAGGAACTGAGTACTGTTTGAGTATTTGTGGGGAAATTAATGTCATTTTGTGCCTCAAGAATGCCTGACAAGTCTTGGCCGATGTAGGAAAGAACCCAGCGGCAATCCTCTCAAACCGTTTCCCGTGTTCAGGTGGGATGGCATACCAGGTTTTTGGATCTCCAAAGTGGAGATAATTTATGGAGTATAGATCCATGTCTTCGGTGTGCCAGGCAAATGTTGTTTTCCACATACCAAAATAAAGGTAAGCAGTGTTGACTCCGTCAATCTCGATCCCGTAATCAGAGTTCACGAAGTCCAGAATAGTACCCAAGTGGTTAATATTCCACTCTTTTACATCAGGGTCTGTGATGCTACCATTTACATCAGCCCCGTATATCGGAGCCACGTAAGTGACATTCTTCCAGTATTTCCGCTCCAGATCGTCGTAATTAATGTGCCGGGGTGTGCAATACTTTGCGGAATTCGCCATCACTGCAAATTGTTTTACTGTCATGGCTTTTTTCTGAATGTTAATTTGCTGGAACAAACCTTGCTTGCCGGTAACCACCTGGCAGATTGGAGAGGGTATCGTTACGTTCAGCGCGTCCAAATCGTAGCCACTACGCCTAGGAACCCACTCTGGAGGTGGAATCACTTTCGCAAGCCCTGCTTTGTGGGCCCCCTTCGATTCCATGAATTGAACATATTTGTTGAAATCTTTGAACTCTTCCCATGTTGGACGGAATGTCTGTATCGCTACCCCACCACTAGTAGTAGAAGCACCAGATTCGTCCCAAGACATGGTATTTATCAATCACACACGAGTTTCAGTCAACAATATTTCGTCCGATAAATACACACTTTCACATCACTGTCCAAGACACCATGTTTGTAAATTAGCCTTTCACTTAAAACATCTCACTAACCGCATTTACAGTCCGTTTATTATGTTAAAAACAGTTTAAATTCAATGAAATCTTTTGCATTAACGTGAAAACAATATCATATCAGTATAAAATGGCCGACTTGAATGAGATGCGCTCGCAACAAAAATCTGTCGGGAGCTCGAAGACGCATAAGTAAATTTAGGTCACGTACTCATTCGTTGTTCGAAATTTTGGCTTGCATTAAGATTTTTTACTTATGCAGCTTCTACTACACGGCAACACTAATCATAGAGCATAGAGTGTTTTCTTTTGTAAAGTTGGTATCAATTTTGACAAGTATTACAAATGTATTTGTTTATAGAGGTTATAAAATCTATTTATGAATACAATGATTTATAACAGGATTTAGAATTACCTGGAATGATTCTTCGAACTCATCAACTAAATTGCCACTGCCGTTCGATGGAGCTGCCATGTTGAATAGAAATATAATCCAATTCGTGCGTTTTTGCTACAACGAAACTACAACGTACAATTTACATTTGATGTGAAGCAAATGTCACACACACACATATTGAGTTGTATATACAGACATGAGACAGACGAACACACGACTACAGCAACAGCACGACAAAAACAGCTTATCTTCCTTCTCTTTCATGTAATCGATATTCCGATAGCAGGGCTGCCACTATAAGATGCAGCCGGCAAACGATCAATTTTTTTTAAACACTAGCTTTAGATTTCATTAACAATAATATCCACTTTTATACGAAGGCTCTATATCAAAAGTACTGTACTAGTAAACACAGAAATCATGCAATTTGATCAACTAAAAATGTGAATCAAATTAATGAATAGATAAAATATTTTTCTTCAAAATATTCTTATTATTCGAAAATTTCTAAATACATAAATTCATTTGGTATGTTGAAACCAATTTACATCTTATTAATAAAGTGTAGAGGAAAATAATAATATAAATATAAATAAAATAATAAAACCCCAACCACCTTCGATCACTAAAGTGATCGAAGCCAAGCACTCATAACCCCACATTAAGACACTCTGTGTCGTGGTCGTGGGTCATCATCATCATCCTGCCCATTTCCCAATTTTATTTGGGGTCGGCGCAATATGTTTTCCTCTTCCACAATTCCCTGTCAGCCGTCATCTTTACACTAACTCTCTTATCTTTCATATCATCTGTCACACAATCCATCCATCTTTTCTTTGGTCGTCCTCGACCCTTCGTCTATCCATCACATTCATATCCATCACTCTTCTCGCCACATGCGTTTCCTCACGCCTCATCACATGTCCATACCACGACATTCGGTTCCCTTTCAACTTTTCTGTCATTTTTGCCACTTTCAAACTTCCTCTAATATACTCATTCCTTATTTTATCCATTCTCGTCACTCCACACATCCACCTTAACATTCTCATCTCTGTGACATGCAATCGTCTCTCATCCGTCTTCTTTGTAGCCCAACTTTGATTGAACTTTGTCGTGGTCGTGGGTGCTATGGACAAAATACATACAAAGATATAAAACACACACAGTGGTAGTTGTGTTAGTGTACAATTGTACATTGTATAACACATTTGCTTGCCAGCGGCCGCTGATAACAAACAGCTGTTTCCACTCAATGACATTGTACTACGCGTTCACTCCAAGTTTGCCCTCGTCGACCGTTACGATTTAACAGCTAACGGTACTGTAGACAAAAAAGTAATCAAATAATTTCACTAACTTAAATAACAAATTACGTTTGCCACTGTGTAAAACATTTTCTAATTTAGTAATTGTATCGACAAAAATCAACGAACGTAAAATAAATCAATAGAAAAATAATTTATCGAAAGTAACATCAAAATCAACAACAAACTCAAGAATGTACGCGCCGCACGGGACCTCAAAAATACGCGACTAGCGTTGCTGTCCGTACTAAATGAGCTGCGGTATGAAGAAGCGGGACGGGAGGTAAGGGCCACAAACATATATGTGGTAAGGGCAGACTTGGAGTGAACGCGTAGTATGTCTTATTCATAAATTCCCATAAATAAACCGCTGAGATAAACGGGACATAGCGAAAATACCGTTAGAAACTTCGATTGCAATTTTATTAAAATAATTGTAAAATTTAACCTACCATATGATAGGTAATCTTTATTTTTAAGTAAATCTGTTTTTGTTTACCCACCAAATATGTATATGTAGCTAAACTAACAATATGGAAAATTTTTAGTGCTACTCAAATTTAAATATTTCTAAATGAAATGTGAATTGAAAAGAAAATGTTGTTAAACTAGGTAAATTAACAATATTTTTTTATAAATTAAAACATACTGTTTGTATGTACTTTAATTTATATTAAATATACTCTCAGGCTCTCGGCCGCCCGGCCGGTTGTTAAAGTTGTATACAATGGCGGCAGCAGCTCTTTTAAAAAAAACATTTATTCTTTGTCGATGGTGTACCCAGTCAACCCAGTGGCCATTGCCAATTTAAAGAGCTGCCAACTCTTCAATGATCAGATGCGCTTTTTGTTTGCAACAATGTAACCATGGATATATTTCTCTAGCTGGATACATAGCATCGTGAAGGTACTTGAAGATGGATGACGTCACACCGGAAAGACTATTCGACCAATCACTGGCCAGATTGAGGATGTCCTTTATAATTGTAGGGTGTCCACACTTAGAAAAATTATGTACTATTTTGATATGGTTATTTAAAATGTTTTCTAATAATTTTTCTGGTAGTAAAAGTTTTAATATATAATTTTAACACATTTTATTATAATTTCTTCAAAATTATCCTTATAATGTCATGAATACTGATGTTGTTATATGATTATTTTTGTATATGGTGATAATGAAATGGAACTATATTATTTATTTCGGTACATTTCTTTTATTTTAAGTGTACCGCACTTTTAAAATATTTTAACAATCGAATAATCCTGGGGCTATATATAACATGGACATAATAGAAAAATGGTCATTCCGTTGTGACGTTTTCTGTCTTCAACTACCTCTACGAAGTTATATATCCAGTTAGAGTAATATAGAAGAAGAAGAGATATAGAAGAGATATAGAAGAAGAGGTATTCTATAGTATTGGCTATTCAGTGATATTCCTTTTATTTTACTCCATTTTATTTTCAGTTCTCCATCGGCTGATCGCTGTAGAACCACAGAGGTCGCTCGCCGACATATTATTATCCTAAATGTAACTCACAGAATATAAAAAATTTAATGAGTTTTATGAACCCATTGTGACATCTGTGTTGCCTTGTCTTTGATTTGTCATGGAAGATAGAGTAGAAGGAAGGCCATCTCTGTATATGAAAATTGGCCATAAAAACGCATCCAATTACGGGTATCGAATAAATATTTTTCAGACACTAGCACCATTCATTACGAGTGACGCTGCGGATGCACTAGGCATAAGTCAGCAAACTTTACTCCGTCTACAAAAGCTATGTTCATGGTTCTTAGCACTATTTGTCACACACTAGCGTCATTCAGAAATGGCCATTAGTGAAACCTCTATTTTCTGTAAAGAGCTGGACACTTTTTCAACTTTCCCTTCATATGAAATGGCCCTTTGATTTCTTTTCCCGTAATTGGACGCGTTTTTACTATTATACTATTATACTTTATATACAGAGATGGCCTTCTTTCTACTCTATCTTCCATGATATATAGACATAAAATAATACTGTCAATCTGACAAACTGACTGACGACAAGTCTGAAGTCAGTCATAACCATACTTGGAGGAATGATAAACATGGAGTAGTAGCAATAAGTAGAACATTCTATACGCTATCTGTATTTCTCAGACTTATGTCATTTTGGCGTGTGCTAAAAAAAGACAACTATACGTCATCTACTCTGTTCCCAAATCGTCAAGCGGTGTATGTCGCCGGTTTTTCGAGTACGAGTCACCAAGCTGGTGACTAAGTGGTATAAACTTTTACGGCAATTTTTGAGTAAATCTTTGTATATTTGCGAAAAGTTACAAATTAACTAACAAGGATATACATTCAAGAAATCATGGTATGTGTGGTTTGTGGGTGTAAAAGTCATAAGTTCGAAGAAATTCGAGGAAAACCGGGAGTTGTCATTTCACAGGTTTGCTTTTTCTATATTTTTCTCCGAGTATAAGAGTTATTTAGGAGAAAGAACCATAATATGACCAATTGTTGTGTAAATAAAATCTTATTGACCGGAATAGACACCCTATTTCGTCTTGGTTTTCGAAAAATTTACAAATATTTGTTTTTAAGTGTTGTAGACAGCCATGTTTACGATATCGATACACTGATACAATAATAATTATTTGCAAATAACTTGTCATTACGTTTGTGGGATGCGTGTTGATGATGTAAAAATAAACAGGACTACAATTACATTAGGACACAACATTGTTATAACATGAGCCAACTATGCCTGTACAAAACATAGTCCATGGCCAGCGTAAGTCAGACTAAAAATATTATTAAGTTTTCAATAAAACTCAATTTTGCTTTGACATTTCTCTAAAGTTGTAGCATATAGGGAAGTGAAAGATTGAGCTAAATGTAAAATGAGCTCGCAATTACTCCCCAGAGAAAAGCTTGAGTCTCAAAGTGATAATTTCTTGATTGCAGATTTCCATAGGATGAACACTTGAAAAATCTTTGGGTAAAGGCTATACACAGGGAAAATTGGAAGCCATCACAGAACTCCCGCATTTGTTCTAAACATTTTACAAACGAATGTTATATGGAAGGTAGAAAAAGAAGATACTTTCGAAGAAATGCTGTACCAACAGTATTTGAAAACTATCCAACATATATACAAAAGGTTTTTTTTTGTTTGAATTGTTATTACACTTAAGTGCTTCCATTTGCCTAATGTATAAATATGAAAACATCTGATTTAAACATGATTATAAGATTTCCTTAAGCGGTTGGGTTATAAAAAACTAATTTTATTTTATAGGAATCTACAAAACTGGCTAGAGGCAATACCATAGACTTAAGAAGAAATACAAGTTGTTTACTAAGGCAGCACCAGTCCAGTCGGCACAACCAGTCCTAGGCCTTCAACCTTCAACTTCAAAAGAAGTGTGTAAACCAGTAGCTACTCTGTGTGAGCCGTCTGTTGGTGACACTCCAAGAAAAAAAAAGCTGAAGAAAGTTCTTGCAAAACAAGTAAAATTGTCTGTGTCTCGTCTCAAAAAATTAAAAAGTTTACAAGTGAAATGCCTTAGATTTAAACGCAGAATATTATCATTAGAAAACGTACTAAGTGAATTAAAATCAAAATCTATCATTAACGACGAGTGTGCTCAATTATTGTCAAATATAGGTGTAGAAAATCAAGAGTTCTTATGTAGATATTTCAATAAGAAAAAGGGTCACAGTCTACCTCGAGAGTGTTGAATTTAGAAAGTTTGCTGTTACATTAAACTTTTTATCTCCGCGTGCATATAATTATATCCGTCAGCAATTTGAAAGCATATTGCCAAATCCCAGTACTATATCAAAATGGTACCAATCCATTGTATGTTTGCCTGGTTTTACAACAGAATGTTTTAATACTATAAAACAGAAAACCAGAACAGGAAAAAAAATATTTTGTGCCCTAATCATTGATGGTATGGCAATTCGAAAAATCGTTGAATGGGATGGAGTTAGGTACTACGGATACGTAGATATTGGTAACGGATTGTCAGGTGATAGTATACCTGTTGCAAAAGAGGCTCTTGTATTTATTTGTATATACATGTCTGTCGTTCAATGTTGTTGATGGATAACAGTAAAAATGGTTGTGAAATTTTGATATTAATTATGTAATTAACTAGATTTATACTTATAAATACAAAACCTGTAAAGGTTGTAACGTTCACTGTTTTATTTCCCGGCCTGATTCTAACAGGTCCCACGTAGGTATAATTCAAATTATCCAAAACAATTTCTTATTGCTCACCTACCTACACCACGAAATCTTCCATCCAAAAATGTCTAACTGCAGCCGTTTGGGCTCTGGGCGTAGAGGTTTATATCTATCTATAGATAGTACTTTCAAGTATAGTAAGTAAACATTTACACATAGGCATTATAGGTTTTTTGTTTTGATCGCATTTTTTGATATGAAACATCTGTTTAAACATATATAATATGGGTCTACCTACCTGACTGTGTAACATTACTTTTAAATAAATTATTGTACAGTTTGATTTTGTCTTTTTTTTATAAAAATACTTCGCTCTATATATTTTTCATAAATAGAATAAGCTGGTGTCGTTGGCGTCTTCGCTGCTGCGTCGTGGTAAGTAAAAAAATCGCGAAAGAATAGGTAAATTTCATATTATTTGTGTGGGTTTTAACTCTTAATTAAAACGAATGACTTAAAATATTGCAATATACAATCAATTCAAAATACAATCTCAACCTGTAAAACGTAGTTTTCTATATGTACATAATTTATCGATAGCTCGAGAGGAATAATATCGATAGAATCTAATATTTCCGTATCCCATCCCTTAACTCATGCCGCAAAAAATGGTTACATCAGTATTTGACGTACATATGGATTATATATGTTTATCTCTTTCTGACACGTGCGGCCGTGCGTAAGTTAAAAGACTACCGCTATAGAGAAAACATTCATTT
Organism: Thymelicus acteon; assembly: GCA_951805285.1. Classification (NCBI taxonomy): domain Eukaryota; kingdom Metazoa; phylum Arthropoda; class Insecta; order Lepidoptera; family Hesperiidae; genus Thymelicus; species Thymelicus acteon. The sequence continues at coordinate 17,980,522 of OX638214.1, read as the reverse complement.
TATTGCTATTACTCCATGTTTATCCTTCCTCCAAGTAACCATAAGTCATAAATGACACTTTCATAAAGAAACATGGCGTCAGCGGCGACGGCGGCGTAAATTATAAAATTATAACCTCCTAAATAAAGTTTACGTTATATTTTCGTAATTAATTTGCATTTCAAAGTAACAAGAATTTGTTAACATTGGATTCATAAGAAATAAACAGCCATGGCGGACGCGGCTGCTAGACAGCTGCAGTATGAGTACAAAGCTGTAAGTATTTGTTTTGGTTAATGTTGTTTCCTTTCGTTGTGCAATTTGTATTGCGTATATTCGCTTTAATTTGTCCCATAAAAATATTACCACTTATCTAACCAAATATTTAATATATAATTTGATTCATAAGCTGAGTTTGATGTACAATATGAATAATTGCTTTTATCCAAATTATACGCATTTAAATCACCATTGCTAACTACATAATATAATTATGTTTGAAGGAGACTGTTCCGATACCTGGACGAATTTAGGTCCCCTTATTGTATTACAAACAAGCAATAACTCCAAGCTCAAGTCATTTATTTCCTGTATCTAAATGAATACACTAACAAACTTCAAATCTTTTGGTTCTACGACAATATAAATACTTCAACAATATATTCCAGAACTCTAATCTCGTGCTGCAAGCGGACGTACGGCTCATAGAACGCCGGGGTCGTGATGAGGCGACGGGCGAGGTGCTGTCGTTGTCGGGTAAACTCACCGGCACCAGGATGGGTGACAGAGCACAGCGTACCAAACCCGACAAGGCTGAGGAGAGGAAGGCTAAGTAAGTGGTTTATGATTGTTTTTAATCATCACAGTGTGTTGTGACTGTACTTAAGATGCAAAATATTGTATCCTTTATTTATTTATTTAAACTTTTGAAGCTTACAACAAGTAGGTATTCAATTTGACTGTATTTTTTTTTATGTTTGTTACCTCTGAACTTTTGACTGAGTGAACAGATTTTGATAGTGAACTGATCGAAAGCTGTTGCTTGTCATGTGGTCTGAAAATTGAGATTATGTGTCTGCCTTATTTTTTAATTATGAATAACGATAAAAAACTGTGTAGGTTTACCAAATGGGTAAGTAAATTGTCTAAGAAATAGACTATTATTAAACTAACAATCTGTAATCTCTACCATCACCATTACCCAGACGTCAGAAGCGTGACGAAGCAACCTACGAGTTATCGAAGTCGAAGGCAGCGCGCGTGGCGTGGGCGGACGACGCTCCGGGCGCGCTGTACCGGCCGCGCGCGCAGCATACGCGACACGCGTACGAACTGCTGCTGGCGTTCATGCAGAGCGCGCTCGGAGACCAGCCGAGGGATATATTGTGTGGAGCGTGCGATGAGGTATTCTACTTCCTACTTCTTACTTACGTTACAAAGGTAAAAGTTTCTAAGTATGTGTGTTACTCTTTCAGTGAAAAAACTACTGAATAGATTTTCATGAAGCACAGGTAGACAATTACCTGGAATAAGATTTAGCCCTCAACTTAGAATCACTAACGGTTACTTGAATCGCTCCTTACTACAGAAATTGTATGGTGATTCTTTACTATGTATGGTATTGTGGCAACAGCGCACACGCGTCACACGGTGACGTCACGCCAACCTGAATCACGCTATCGAAGTTACTATGATCGCTGGCATATATACAAATGCTCCGACAAGATCAGTCGGGGCTCGGCCGCCTCCCAGGCAACACACCTCGCCTGGCGGGAGATCAGTTTGACCAAGGGAGATGCAATTTTGAAACTAAAGAAATGGTCTATTTTATGTGCAGGTACTGGTCGTTTTGAAAAATGACAAGCTGAAAGACCTTGACAAAAAGAAGGAAATAGAACTCCTTTTGGGGCCCATTCCTGATGAACGTTTCGCATTATTGGTGAATTTAGGTAAGTTTTGTATTATATATTTACTGCTAGGTTATGTTAGTACAACTGTCAGCTAGATTTTCAGGCCACATACTCGCCCAAAAATATAATTTGACCTACAAATATACTACAAATACATATCAGTTAAGTATCTCACTGATTTCAATGCTAAATTGCAAATTTTTACTTGATGTGGGGTAAAATATGCTAATGCAATTCCAAATTGTATGTGTTTAATTAAAAGCAGTGATAGCCTAGCGGTTCGAACCTTGGTTTCTGGAACGGAGGGGCCCAAGTTCAAATCCTGGCACGCATCTCTGATTTTCAAATATTATGTGTATATTAGAAGTTAATTATCACTTGCTTTGGTGAAGGAAAACATCGTGAGGAAACCTGCACACCGGAGAATTCTCCATAAAGTTCTCAAAGGCGTGTGAAGTCTACCAATCCACACTTGGCCAGCATGGTAGACTATGGCCTGTACCCCTCACATTGTGAGAGGAGACCCCGAGCCCAGCAGTGGGACTATTATGGGTTATTGCTATGTGTTTAATCTCCCCAGGCAAGAAGATCACAGATTTCAACATCAGCACTGCTACGGAAGGCAACGCTGAGATAGATGAGACTTATGGCATCAATGTACAGTTTGAGGAGTCATCGGAGGAGGACGATGAAGACGCATATGGAGAGGTGAGTCGAAGGATATTATTATCTGAGGACTGGGTCAAACGAGTAATTGGGTTGTTGTATTTTGCCAGCCTGATTAGCTTTTCAGTCGACATAAATTGGTACCTTTGGTGGTACAGATGTCCATTGATGGTGACGGTAAAGATGTAAAGACCTATTGGTGCTAGATTAGGCAATGTTCGGTGCAACAGAAGGAACATGTGCGATACATTTACAAAAACAAAAAGTTTCTTATATAATCAAAAAATTGTATTTCTTTTTTTAGGTTGTAGCACACCCCGGGTATCCGCTATTATAAATATAATTATACATATGTACATGAAAACAATTTTATCGAAAATACTGATTCAAAAATTATTATTAGTGAAAAAAGAAAAACATCGTGAACCCTCGTAAAGCCGTGCTTTTTGATAGTATTATATAGATATGATATATGAAACAATGTAAGGAACATTTTTGATATTGGTGACCTTATACATATACTTAACATAATTTGTCTAAGGCACCTGTACAGTTTCATTCACTGTTAACATTGTGCAGGTCCGTGACGAAGAGAAGGAGGAAGGCGAGGGCACTGACAACGAGGAGGAGAAGGGCAGCAGCGCTGATGAGGACAGCGGGGGGGAGGGGCGCAAAAACGCCATACATGCTAATGTGAGTCATGTTTTATTGAAACATAGTATATAACGAACTGGTATTATGCGATGCAGCGCAGTTTGTAACCGTGTGTAGAACATTCTTTTTAAAAACATGACGGGTGAAAGGGACGAAGCATCGCACTGCATTGTCTCCGTTCTCACGTTTACACACATTAAGCATACAGCATATCAGTCTCATTATTTTTTCTTTGTGTACGCAAAGCTTGCGTCCGTGTGCGTGCTCATACGTACGCAGTTACGCACGTACCTACGTTCGGGCGCTCATATTGAAGCAATCATTGATTAAATTACACCATGTGTTATTACCAGTTGTCGGAGGAGCAGTCCCAGAAGCGTCGCGACGCGGCCCTGCACCCGATGGACATCGACGCGTACTGGCTGCAGCGGCGGCTGTCACGACACTTCTCCGACGCCATGGTCTCGCAGGTACGGTCGGCAACTGGGCTTGTAGCCTTGTGTCCCTTTTGAACTTATCTGGCTTTTTGAGGCTCGATGTTGGCAAGATTCTAGTATAGGAGTGATAATACTTTTGACATTTTAAGTGAAAGCATTGATAAAAGACCTTTACAATTTTTTTTTGATATGAAACATCTTTACGCGAGGGGTAAACCTGATTTTAGACTTGGTGGTCGTGGCGACGCATTTCGATGTTTCACATCTGCCAGCCGTGACAGCCATGACAGCTGTTCTTTTTTTGTTAAAATACTGCCTTTTTTAGGGATTCTAAAAAAGGAGGTATTATTTTGTTTTTTCCCCCACTTACCAACCGATTTAGAAAATTCTTTTTTTATTACACCTCTAGATTAGTCACATATTTTTCAGTATTCTGTTCTGATGACAAAATCCAATCCATACTTCGGTAATGGTACTAAGGTTCAAACGTCATGATGTTTTCCAGGCGAAGTGCGGCGAGGTGCTGCGCGCGCTGGCCGAGGCGGCGGACGAGCGCGACCTGGAGAACAGGCTCGTGCTGCTGCTGGGCTACGACTGCTTCCAGCTCGTCAAGCACATCAACAAGTACCGATATACCAGTGAGTGCGATGTGTTGTTGTTGGTTGTGTGTGGGAGAGAGAGCGAGAGATAGAAAGGGAAAGTAGTTTATTATTTAAGAAACTTTTTTTTTTAAATAGATATTGGAAAAGTGTACAGTAAAGTGCTTTTTATGAGCCACCTGATATTAAATGGTCACCATTGCCCATGAAAGTCGGCAACACCAATGGAATAATTTATGTGTTTTCGGACAAGAAATAAGAAAGAATTTCTTTTTACAACCACAACACCTTCATTTATACGTTTTTGGATAAGAAATAAGAAATATTTTTTCTTTACAACCACAACACCTTTCATTTAACTAATGTAGTAACGACATTACCTACATATGTAGTTAAATTGGTCCTTCGAGCAGGATGGACCTATGAATCAATTTTTTTTTAATTTACACGTATATTTTGTCAACAGTCCTATACTGCACGAAGCTGGCGTCCTCCCAGTCGGAGAGCGAGCGCGCGGCCATCCGGGAGGAGATGTCCAAGCAGCCGCACCTCCAGAAGATTCTGGCGCAGCTCGACACCGGCAAGGGGGATGATGAGGTACTGATGACTGGTTGTAGCAGTCATACTTAAATTATGCGAATGTCCTCAGTCCTTCGCAAACTGGCCTAATGAAAAAAGATGCTAAATCTTCTAGACCAGTGATTCCCAAAGTGGTCTATATCGACCCCTAGGGGTCTATGACAACCTGCAAGGGGTCTACGTCAGCGAAAAAAAATTTGGGGGTCCATGAAATGAAAATGGGGGTCCACGATAGTGGATCTCAACACATACACTGATAGTACCTATTCACTTACATCAAACTATCTTATAATATCAAAACATATACATTACTTATAAAAGTACCTATGAAGTAAAAAAAATATTATATATGTTTATAAAATTGTGTAAGTTGTAGGATGTTGGTATTCGCTTTGTGGTCGCAATACATTTTGAACTTGTAAAAATGTTTATTTAATGCTACGTATATTTTACCAGATACAAAATTTTATTTTGAGTAGTTTTAATTTAAATTCAATTAATAAATGTATAAATTAACATGTGTTTTTACTTTAAGTTTTTAACACTAAACTTCACTACAGTTAGAAATTTACAGGAAATCAATATCAGGTAAGTAGGGGGTCTACCCAACACGGAAAAACATGGCAAGGGGTCTACGACACAAAAAAGTTTGGGGAACTCTGTTCTAGACCAATGAAGCTTTTGAGTATTTTAGAGTTCCGCCTAATATATTTTTTTATAAAAGGTTTCTCCTTACCAATGGCTGATCTCTGTTTCTTCCTGCTTTTTCTCCCCAAATCACTCACGGTAGGGGTTTATGTCAGCGTAAGAGTTTATTGAAGCGATGGCATAGTTCGATTTTCCATAAAATAAATTGCAATAACCTTGTAATCTTAGGCAACGCAGCAATCAGAAGCGCCCCGCAAGCGTCAGAAGACGGAGGGCGGCAGTGACGAGGCGGGTCAGGTGACGGGCAGCCGCAAGGTGCTGCAGCTGGAGGAGTTGGTGTTCGCAGCGGGCGCGCACTTCATGGCCAACAAGCGGTGTCAGCTGCCTCCTGGCTCCTTCAGGAAACAGAGGAAAGGTAGGAACGTATATTAGACTGTCAGTCGACGCAAGTGTTAGAAGACGGGAGGGCGGGTGTGGCGAGATAGGTCAGCTATAAAGCTACCGTTTTGGAAAGGTGCGGTAATAAATGCATATTGTACGATAATTCACAATAAACCGCTAAATTGTAAATAACCGCCCGCCACAAATCCTGCTCGAAGGACCATCGGATGCTTGGATGTTGAATTGAGTAAGTAATTGGGAGCAAAGAAAACAATAATTTTAACCTTGTATCGTCTCGGACACTTCAAGAAAAGAAAAAATATATCATAAGGACCAAGTTATATTAATATTTTATTAATTATTTGAACTCGAAGGACCAAGATTAGAATTACTATTTATTAAACTTACTGTTTCGGTTTCTCTGTAGGTTACGAGGAAGTCCACGTGCCGGCCCTAAAGCCGAAGCCGTTCGAGGAGGACGAGACCCTGGTGGCCATTGAGAAGCTGCCCAAATACGTGCAGCCAGCCTTCGAGGGGTTCAAGACTTTGAACAGGATACAGGTGGGGTTGTGTTATTGATGTAAGGTGTTTTTACTTTGTTAGCAGTACTGCCTGTCTAAGGAAAGAAAAGCAATAAAAATAATTGTGATTAAATGGTAAAAAAAGGTGTAAAAAGAGTTCTCCTTCAGGGCCGGCGATGCATTGGCAATACGGTGACCACTTACCATCAGATGGCCCGTCTGCTGCTAGCTGATAAGTTTTTAAATCATAATAATAACCCTTCACACTCATAGCCCCACACTAGGATTCCCTGTGTCATGGGTGCCATGGACAACACACTAGACAAGGACATTCACACCCAGACCGAGAACAGAAATTCAAACTCATCATTAAAATTTCCGCCTCGCTGGGAATCGAACCCAGGACCCTTGGTGCGGCGATCCGGCATGGTAACCATTGCGCCACACGGGTCGTCAAATCTTATCTTATCATATCTTATGTAATATTTCTGTACGTGCCCATTTTTCGGCAAAATTATCTTGATACCTACAAGTTAAAACTTGTAATTGGCCCTAGTTAACAATTAATCGTGCTTCGAAGGGCACGTAAAGCCGTCGGTCCCGGTTGTTATCATAAGATAACAGTCGTTAAGCCATGTCTACTACTACTAAATAGTACTAAATAGTAATTAATATTTGAAATTAAATTTAAACTTTTTTTTTTCTTCTTAAATTAGCACCAATTAATAGATAAATTAATTGTACTTATATAAGCCTTTTCTTCTGTTATGTTTAAGTATATTATTTCTTTATATCTGCTGGCATTTGTATATTGTACTATATATCTCTGTGTATCCGTGAAAACTTGTAATTGACCTTCCTTGTACTACTTAACTGAACATTCATATTGTAATAGCTGTAAGTTTTCCTAAGAAATAAATAAATAAATGTCGGAGGCCCTCGGGCGGTTTGAAAACTTCCGACACTCGGGTTGGCCACTAACCCCTCCACCAATCCGCACTGTAGCAGCGTGGTGGAGTATGCTCTAGGCCTCCTGAAGAGGAGAGACCGGTGTCCAGTAGCAGGCCATTAATGGGTTGAAGCCAGCCAGCCAACAATTAATCTTATGTTAAAATGTATAAATAAATATCCCTCAACAGAGTCGCATATCCAAAGCGGCGCTAGAAACAGACGAGAACCTCCTAGTGTGCGCGCCGACCGGTGCCGGCAAGACGAACGTGGCGCTGCTGTGCGCGCTGCGCGAGGTCGGCAAGCACGTCAACGACGACGGGTCCGTCAGCGCGCAGGACTTTAAGATCATATACGTCGCGCCGATGCGCTCGCTCGTGCAAGAGATGGTACGTAGTTTGTACGCATGTGCGTGTATGTGTGTCTACGGGTATATATATTATAATATAATGTAAAAAAGGGGTAGATATGTCACTAGCACGCTGACGATGAAGAGCGTAAGAACAGGAAATTGACCGTTCTGCTCGTAGTCGCTCTGTCGATACAAGACGATACGCACGCTTTTGTTATTGTCAGAAGTGCTTGACATTTGACATACAGCGTTAAAATGCCTTCGTGTATTATACCAATGTGATTGGTGTAGTGAAACAAAAGATAAACGTGTGTGTATTGTAGCTCTTTTTGGAACAGATTTTTTTGGTTGATTTGTAAAGGCATAACGTATCTATATTTAAATTAATATGCATGTAACGACGACGATTGTATACATGGCGCTCATGGGCTCGCTCGTACAGGAGATGGTACGTACGTTGTAGGGATACGTTTGCGTGCGTGAGTGTGTGGGGGGAGGGGGGGTGCAGTGGGGTTTAGTGTACTATGTTTTTTTTATTACTTCAGTCAACCCGATGCATAATTCGTATACAGCATATGCTGATGATAGATGTCGTGTGTCACTCCTTCAGTCACCCTTAAAATTTTATTAAGTACTACTTACAGACTCCCAGTGACAATACAGTCCACACAAAGCAGCTTCAGTCACCCTTAAAATTTTATTAAGTACTACTTACAGACTCCCAGTGACAATACAGTCCACACAAAGCAGCGTACAGAAGTTACTAAAGACCAATGCATACGGGTTTTTTCCCGTCCCGTACGTGCCACGTCCCGTGCGGGATTCCGCTGCGTATGCACTATCGTATACAGTTTCTATGAAACGATGTTTCCAAAAATTCACGTCCCATCCCATACGGGAAAAAATCCGTTAAGTATGCATTGGCCTTAACTCTATTCACACTGGCAGGTGGGTAACTTCAGCAAGCGTCTCGCGGCGTATAACATCAAGGTGTCGGAGCTGACGGGAGACCACCAGCTCACGCGCGAGCAGATCGACGCCACGCAGCTCATCGTGTGCACGCCCGAGAAGTGGGACATCATCACCAGGAAAGGTAACGGGGTTCGGGGTCGGGGAGATTGGGGTGCGAGGAGAAAAGTTTCGTTTCTTACGCCCCAACTCGAGAGTCACTAAGGTTAAGTCCGCACAGGCAGGCGGCGGCTTGCTTAGCGCCTAGAGCCTAACTAGTCACCCAGCGAGTAGCTCAGTAAAACGAACGATCTATAGTGTTCGTGACTGGCCGCACTGCGCGCTTGGTGCCTAGCAACGCGCTTAGCGTGTATCGAAGTAAACAAACGTGTTGGTTTTTTGTCACTAGGCGCTAGGCATTTTTGAAGCAAAAATGAGATTGACAGTCGGGTTGTCATGGATATAATATATTTAAGAATGTCAATGTCAAAAACTAAAAGCTGAAACGAGAAATTGTTGCATTTATTCAATGATCTCATTGCATTTATTTCATTAATTTTGTAAGATATTTTTGAGAGTGACATTTCGTCAACGTGCCGACAAGCAAAATGACCAAGACACCTAGCGACCCACCACGCAACCACCTCTCAGTGCGTTCACCGTATATCCTAGCAAGTAGCCAGAATGCAAACCACTAGGCTCTAGGCACTAAGCAAGCCACCTGTCTGTGCGGACGTAGCCTAACGGTTACTTAAATCGCTCCTTAGTACAGAACTTGTATGGTGATTCTTTACTAAGGAGCGATTTAAGTAACCGTTAGTGACATTGAGTTGGGGCGTTAGTGAGGACTCTAAAGTTTGGATACAACTATGCGACACAATGTCGCATCGTATCACGATTATATTATTTAACACGATAACGCTGAACTCGCGTAAGTCGTAAGAAGGAGAGAAAGAGATGGCGATACGTTTTTCTTGTATGAAGAACATGGGCAATATTCCGACGTGCTTATGCAATGATCGATGTTTATAGTTTTTTTTTTTTTGTTTTATTTGGTTAACAATCTTACACCATCTTCTTATCGTCATTTGTAATTTAAAAGTGAGTCAGGCATAATAAGAAATGAATTTTGAGACGACACATACATACGTATATGTCGGCGCAGTCTCAAATAAGTTCGTATAATCTATGAAATTAAGAAATAGAAGAACTGGCATTACGGTAGACAGATTGATTGAATCGCGGAATCGAAGTAAAACTAAATAACGTTGAATTGATGAAACAGGGTGTTATCAGGCAATAAATGTAGAGTATCCTTGTGCCTGTCGAATTGTGTTTTATTTAGTATCCTGGCCGTCCTGACATATAACTACGCCCACAGAGAGAGATCTATGTTCATAGAACTGAAGTGCTCTTTGATACATGGCTTACAGAGATGATCTGAACATACGAAAGCATACACTCCAACCTAACCTTCTACGATATGTACATATATTCGTGTTCGCGCGCAGGCGGCGAGCGGTCGTTCACGAACCTGGTGCGGCTGATCATCATCGACGAGGTGCACCTGCTGCACGACGAGCGCGGGCCCGTGCTCGAGGCGCTCGTCGCGCGCACGCTGCGCACCGTCGAGCAGACGCAGGAGAAGGTGACGCCACACTGCACCATACTGCACCATACTGCACCATGCTACATATCGTCGTTGCGACTTTAAGACCTCTTATGTGTTATGTCGCACTTTTGACTGAATCACTTTTTGACGTCAAATGATTCTGCATTTTGAAGCACTTTCGAATTCAAAAATTCTCATGTGTGTACGACGTTTCCATCGTAATATATTCACCAAATTCAAAATTACCTATGTGCTTGCTAAATAAAACTATCGATTTTCATCGATTCCCTCTAAAAGCTGATTTTTTACACATAAGAGGTCTTATCATCTTTCTACATTACACTACACTATACTATGGGGCCATCCATAAATTACGTCACACTAATTTCATGACTTTTTGACCCCTCCCCCTCTCCTTGTCATAGTTGGTCACATTTGTGAGACCTCCCTCCCCAAGTGTGACATCACATACTATGAAATTTTACGCCTAGAAATTATTAAAATTAAACAGCAGTTCCGAAATAAGTTTTATTTCCAATAATTGTTTTTTTAATATTTACCTATGCATAATAATTATTTGATTTTGAAATGTGACGTTACGAACTTTAGGACCCCCCTTCCACCCCTTGTCACACGATATCAAACCACACGTGTGACGTACTTTATGGATGGCCCCTATACTACACAATACTACCCCACACTACGCCATACTACATCATACTATACCATCTGCACCACACTACACTAATAGGCGATTTTTTTTCGCGATAATTTTCGCCTATTAGTCATAGCTACTTAATTCCTATGAATTTTACATGCAGTTTAAATGCTTAATAAAGCGATTTTTACGATTTGTTTTTTCTAAAATTAAAAACTTTAAAATGCTCTAGTGTAAAGTTGTCAACATGTCGCTTGGTAATTTTTGCCTTTCAAGTGTCGATATAATTAATTTAATTGCCTTGTATTTCATATGAGTTGTACATTTTATATCTATGTATATGTGTCTTGTCGACGTTTCACTGCACTGGTGTGTCCTAAGTATGTATTTGTTTCGTTCCGCAGGTGAGGCTGGTTGGTCTGTCGGCCACGCTGCCCAACTACACCGACGTGGCTGCGTTCCTGCGCGTCAAGCCCGAGAATGGATTGTTCTACTTTGATAACTCCTTCAGGTACAGTACGGCCGCTGTATCTTGGCGCGTCTGAACATAGACTTTGCGAACTTTAGCGCATGTAAGACAGAGATGGCAACACGAACATGCTAACGTATGACTGAGACACAATACACCGCGTATCGAGTATTGGCGAATTATGTTACTGCGCAGCCTTCTGCGCGAAGTTCAGACGCGCCAAGATACAGCGGCCGAAGTATAAGTTTACTAAGGATAAGGCATGGAGGATAGAGTAGGAGAAAGGCCATCTCTGTGAATGAAAAGTGTCCGTAAAACGGTCCAATTACGGGTGGCGCTGCGGTGCGGTCTACAATAGCTATGTTCGAATATATATTTATTAGACACTAGCGCCATTCATTACGGGTGGCATAACTCAGCAAACTTCACTCCGTCTACAACAGCCATGTTCATATATCTATTCTTATCTATTCTTCACACTAGCACCATTCTGGAATGGCCATTATTGGAACCTCTATTCTCAGTAAACAGCTGAACACTTTTTCAACTTTCCCCTCATATGAGATTGCCCTCCTTCTACCTTCTATGCTCCATGTTATAAGGTTAAGCGTATGCTGAGAGGCAGGCACGTGAAGAGTAGACTTGTCTGATCTGCTCTATGGCTCGTAACGCCGACACAGGATCCTGCGAGCCGCGTGCAAAATGGCGGCAAAATAACAACTGATTTGAATTATTTCGTTCTGAACTCTGTTTAAATAATTCTATAAATCATATTTTGATAAATAGTAAAGTTATAAATTAATCATTGTTCATAGTAGACTCTGAACTGTCTGTTAGGACGTCAATGTACTTATAATATCTGTCTGTGCCATTCGAATTCCAAGTTACCAATGTCTGCACTAATGGAGAAGTTTGTGGAAACTTCTTTAGGATCGTTGTGATTGGAAAGTCGATGAAACGAAAAAGCGACAGTAAAAAGAAACAGACGTAAATTATAAGATTTAACGTGGGAGAAAATGAGATATCCTTCCCTTTATCCCATAAAAATTTTCTACCAGTAAAAAACAAAGTATTGCTGGTTAATACGCTTGTATTACCCATAATTGATTACGGTGATGTGTGTTACCCAGACCTGACCGAAGAACTTCTCAACAAATTAGAGCGCCTCCTCAACAACTGTATTCGCTTCATCTTCGGCCTTAGAAAGTATGATCATGTTTCCCAATTTCGCCGTCTACTAAAATGGCTCACTATTCGTCAGAGGCGTAACTCTAGAATTCTGTTATTACTATTCTCCATCTTAAACGATCCTAATTCCCCTCAGTATCTCAAGGATAACTTCCAGTATCGATTCACTACTCACGATAGGATGCTTCGGTCGTGTTCTAATTTCAGAGTCCATATTCACCACATAACAGCGGTTTTTTCCATTACTCATTCACTGTGCAAGCAACATTACTCTGGAACTCCTTGCCCGTGGAGTTGAGGAAGGCTCCCAGCAGGTTCTCCTTTAAGAAACGTCTTCGTGAGCATTTATTAAATTCGATTACTGACTGATTTCGTCTCATTTAATTTACAGCATGTGTGCAAAGTATATTTACATGGATATATGTATGGGATGTGTATATATGTATGTATATATATATATATATGTATGTATATATATATATATATATAAGTTATATATAGATATTTATGTTTTTGTATTATTAATTTATGTACTATTTATTAGTGGTATAATATTTATCTTACGTACATTTTTATTATATATTATTTTGTCCTTTTTTTTGTCCATTTTTGAATAACAATTCATGATTTAACACCTACTATCAGATTTTTTCACATCCACCCAGGGTTGACTGGTGGACAATGCCATTAGGCATTAAGTTTTGCCCTTTGTTACTCTTTTTAAGTGGTGACATAAATTTGAATAAATAAATAATAAATAAAATATGAATCATTATACAGTTATTTTTTGGTTTTAAACGAAATTTAGGTGATGAATTTCATATTTATTGATACGATGAAATATAATAATTAGACTGGTCCGACTTTCTCATTGTAAAAATGTATCATTAAATTATTTTAACATTGTACGCCTTTGATGGGTAGGAAGTAGCGATTTTATAAAACTATCAACACTGTACCACATCTGTATACCTACTGTCCACAATAAACGATTTTTTTTAATTTGATTTGATTTAATTTAATTTGATTTGTTTTATACCAGCATTTGAGTATACGCTGTTCCTAATGTTTGTATTGTATGGCGTTGCAGACCCGTGGCGCTGGAGCAGCAGTACATCGGCGTGACGGAGAAGAAGGCGCTGAAGCGGTTCCAGGTGATGAACGACATCGTGTACGAAAAGACCATGGAGCACGCGGGACGGAACCAGGTCTGTTCTTATACTGCACTACACGCTATTACACTTATGCCCCAACTCAGAGTCCACGGGCGTAGCCAGGGGGAGGGTTTTGGGTGTTCCCCCCCCCCCCCCCCGAAAAGGTAAGATAACATGTACTTATTCACCCCATACATTTTATCTTTAGATCTCTTAAAACATAATAGATGGCGCTACAAACGTCACGTGACGCTACATACGTCATACGTGTGAAAAAATAAAGGACTCCCTCAATTCTTAATTTTCTTAAGGGTTATTTTATGTACTTTTAGTCGTTTTATTTTCTTTAAACGGTTTTATTTTGCTTACCCTGTTTGTGTGGGTCAAATTTTGCAAACTAAAGGTCGATGCACACGTAACGTGGACGTGGCATAAACATACGTGCGTGCCCCGTTCCCGTCCGAAACGATGTTTCCAAAACTTCACTTCAATGCATTTTTGTGATAAGCATGACCTGATGCACACAGGTTTGGTTCCAGGCGAGGGAACTCTGTTACATTTATGTATTTTTTTTTAACTGACTTCAAAAAAAAAGGAGGAGGTTCTCAATTCGACTGTATTTTTTTTATGTTTGTTACCTCAGAACTTTGGACTGGGTCAACCGATTTTGAAGATTCTTTTTTTAATCGCAAGCAGGTGTTTGTCATGTGGTCCCACGTCAATTTGAGCGAGATCTGACAAGTAGTTTTTGAGTAATTTTTAAGTAGGTTATTTTTTGTTAGTAAAATTTAGATTATTAATTTTTTGATTTGATTTGTACTTTGTCCACAGATTCTAGTGTTCGTGCACTCGCGCAAGGAGACCGGCAAGACGGCGCGCGCTATCCGTGACATGTGCTTAGAGAAGGACACCCTCGGACAGTTCCTCAGGTGAGTCGCTGTAGTTAGATAACAGAAATATTATTTTCTACTGTTAAAAATACTCTCCCCTTAAAAAACCGTTCTTTCTTTCTTTTTTGGCTTGAGAGCCAGTTCTTTCTTTTTCTTCTCTTTCTTGGCCGGTAATGTTTCAGTGATGCCTTTGGTGTCGCTGATGTCCATGGGCGACGATAGCCACTTACCATCAGGTGGATCGTCAACTCGTTTGCCGGCTAATTATACAAAAAAAAATCTGCTGTGAAATTTTGGCCGTATAAGCCAGATATATGGTACCCCGTTTGTTTTTAGGCTGCCAACGGTGCATCGGCGATGCCTTTGGTATCATTGTTGTTCTTTGCAACGGTGACCACTAAGGGGTCATCCATAAATTAAGTCACACTAATTTCATGACTTTTTGATCCCTCCACCCGTCCTTGTCATAGCTGGTCACGTTTGTGAGACCTCCCCCCTAGTGTGACGTCACATCGCACCCTTAGAATGAAAGTGACCTAACTTAAAATTCCTGTAATTCCTGTTTTTGCTATAAACTTACCTTAAAATGCGTACCCTATAACCCTGTGATGAAAAAGAGCTCGAATTATGAATAAGAAAAGGACAACCTAATAATCGGTCACTTTCATTGATCACTCTATTCATCGATATATACTTTTTTGAAAACTTTCTTGCTCATTTCCCACAAATTCCAATTTTTGAGTTAGGTCACTCTCATTCTAAGGGTGCGACATATTATGAAATTTTACACCTTGAAATTATTAAATTAAAACTTTTAATATTTATAATAAAAAATAATAGTATTTATCTATACCATAGATTACCCCCAATAGATTCCGCATTAGTGAATATTTCTTAGACTTCAAAGTCACAATTTGGCGGAAAGTGCGGTTTGCGGGGTACGAAACAGATGCGCTGTGATTGGATATTTAAAATTCAAACTTGGAATTTATCGAGCTCAACACTGTCCATAGTGACTGAGTATGTATGATCGATAAATCGTACGATCAATGTTTGTGATTATCATTATTTACTTTCATCACATTTATAATGAATAACAATACAATATAAATATCGATACTTTTAATAATATAATATTAACAGTGTTTATAGTATACAATGTCCGATTAGATAAATCATATATACAATGCTATTCGCGGCTAATTACATTAAAATAATAACATAACTGTTCGTAGTATGACTGCTTTTTAGCTTCATGAACTTAAAAACTGTATTTTTAGTTTTTAAGACATCATTTTTAGGAATTATTTTTATTACAAACTAGTTGACCCGACAGATGCTGTCATATCTAAAATTCATTAGGTTTGTTCATAGACTTAAATATATAGACACGCTGTTCAGTACTTACAGTTTGTTCACCTGAGGATAACCCAATTGGGTTCACCTCAGTTTAGTCTGTTGCGAGCAAGCTACACAAGTAAATGTCACGTTAGAAAAACTCCGACTGTTCAAAAACACTTAATAACGTATTATTGTTTATTGAGCACAGTTAAAACGTTCTCATTATTTACGTTTGAACTTTATTTCACTTTATTTAATCATAATTGGTAAGTAACTATATTTTTATTTACAGTCTTAAAAATTATTTAGTGTCAAATATTTAATACCGACATCTTGAACCAAACTTGACAGAACGAACACAGAGTACTTAATCACTACGGAACAGGGTTGCCAGACGTCGCGGAGTGAGAGATCGTACGGTGAGTAAATAAAAGTCGTATTTCCTAAGATGGCTCCAGAAAAAAAATAGTACGATTCATTTAATGTAGGTACTAAAACTTTAATTAGTTTTAGATGGCGGTCTACAAAACGAAATTGAAAGAAAAGTAATAAGTAAAACTATAAATTAAAATAAAATCTTCTTATCTTTATATATATAAATTACGTGTCACGTTGTTTGTCCGCGATAGACTCCTTAACTACTTAACCAATTTTAATCAAAGGGCTTCCAACATTTTTGTATGGAACCTGGCATACCTACAAGTCCGCCATTTTGAAAAAACCTCGATTCGGCGGCCAGTGATGAAACATGTGTCAATCGATAGAGTAAATGATTACGATCAAAAAGTATACAGTGATGAAATATCGTAAGTGGTATACTTTCTGAGATATTTGAGTTCAAACCCGTAGAAAAATAAAGTAAAAAACTTTGTTTCGACGGATATTGATAAAATATGTGTCAATCGATAGACTAAGTGATTACTATCAAAAAGTATTAAGTGATACAATGTCGTAAGTTATATACTTTCTGAGATATTTGATTTCAAAACCGTAGGAAAATAAAGTAAAAAAACTTCGATATACCTATCTTCAGCTTACGTAAGTATGACCAATTTCCCAGTTTGATTCCTAACTTAAATTGCTACCAATTCGACACAGGTGAAACTTCAGAATTCTCTCAACATTTTATGCTATTTTGAATAATGTGTCTTCTCCTGTTTATTTAAAGGAAACCCATAGCACTGCTTATTTCGGGAATTCCTTTGCAATACTGTTCTGGAACTCCTTGCTTGTAGACATCAAAAGACTACCAAAAGTTCCTTCAAGAATCACGTCCGGCAGCACTACCTGAAGCAATTAGAATGTCCTCGCCCGTGGTCTTCAACCACATGTTATATACGTAGTTATAAATATTTATGTACTTAATATATAATATAATATGTTTATATGTAAATATGAATAAATATGTATTTATTTAGTTTTGTTAATGATATTGTGATATTTTATATGTATATAGTTATAGTGTTGATCCACTAATAAATAAAAAAGACAATTAATTACCAATGTTTTATTTTTCTACGGGTTTGAACTCAAATATCTCAGAAAGTATATCACTTACGACATTTTATCACTGAATACTTTTTGATCGTAATCACTTAGTCTATCGATTGACACATGTTTTATCAATATCCGCCGAAACAAAGTTTTTTACTTAATTTTTCTACGGGTTTGAACTCAAATATCTCAGAAAGTATACCACTTACGACATTTCATCACTGAATACTTTTTGATCATAATCATTTATTCTATCGATTGACATATTTTACATCACTGGCCGCCGAATCGAGGTTTTTTTCAAAATTGCGGACTTGTAGGTATGCCAACTAGGTTCATTGCCCTTTGCACACCGTGTGCAGTTTGATCCAACTTGAAAGATAGGATAGCTTACATCTCAATGTATAGTCGCAATATTATTTTATTGCAATTTTTTTTGATAGAACGAAGTCTGTCCGGGCAGCTAGTTATAATATAAATTTACATAATAACATACAAAATTATAAATGTAGAAATATCGGGACATAGGTAATTATAATGTGCGCCATCTATTGATAAATCTATGAACCTATAATAATTATATCATGAACCTATTATACTCGTACATAATTTTCTAACAATGCATACAAATACATATTTAAATTATTAATGTTTACTTACGATGTTAAAAAAATATATAGTAGTCACTCCGAGATGAACTGGAAAAAGGCATAAATCGTATGATTGTCGCCATGGATATAATTATAACTTTTAACTGGATACATAACTTCGAGGTACTTGAAGACAGATGACGTCACAACGGAATGACTATTTGACCAATCGCAGACCGGATTGAGATTAATTATCCTTCATAATTGTGGGGTGTTATGTCCTATTTTCCAAATGTTTTCTAATAATTTTTCTGGTGGTAAAAAAATATATTATTGTATTAACACATTTTATTATAATTTCTTCAAAATTGTCCTTACGTCATGAAAACGGATGTTGAAGGTGATAATGAAATGAAACAATGTAATTTATTACGGTACATTTCTTTTATTTTAAGTGCACAACACTTATAAAAAAATTAACACAGCTGAATGATATATACTGGGATTACAGATAACACAATGAATGGATGAACACAATGGTCATTCCGTTATGACGTAATTAATCCTCAGGTACCTCTACAAAGTAATCCAGACAGAATAATATATCCATGGTATATGTCCAGTTATAGTAATGTATCCATGATCTCTTTCGGAGTAGGGTGTTGGCAACACTGGGCGCATATTGACTCTGTGATTGAGTACTCTGTGGCACGAAAGCGTGACACGAAATTTGTTAAGAACAGCGAGTCTATATATATTTAAGTCAATGGGTTTGTTACTTTTCCTTTCGTGTGTATATTATTTTCATCACACTGATTTTTTTTCTGCAAACGGATCAAAATTTCGATATTTGTCATTTCATATTATTATTTTATTGTTTGGCTGATCCCTTAACTTCCAAATGAAGTATAACAAATCATAATTAATTATAGTAATTCCTAATCACAATTTATTACTTTTGTTATAACAGCATTCCAATATCTCTAACCGTTAACTGGACCCTTATTAATGTACCACATCAAGAACTTCAGACCTCCAGTTTTATTACATTTTTAGTTTACTTTAAATTCTCATTACAGTGAATAACTTTTGCTTAGTAGGCAAAAAGGTATAAAAAAAGGAAAAAAAAGAAAAATAATTATAATTATAATACGAAAAAATGTATAACACATCGAGATAAGTATATATAATATGTACCTATCTACCTACCTGATATTCACGCAAATAATAATAAATAATAATATAATCAATGATTAGCTGATTTTCCACATAATTTCTCCATCACTATAGGAAAGCACACGAATACGAATTTGAAAGTTTCCATACAATAACATTGTTACTTTTTAGGGTTCCGTAGCCAAATGGCAAAAAACGGAACCCTTATAAATTCGTCATGTCTGTCTGTCTGTCTGTCTGTCTGTCCGTCCGTATGTCACAGCCACTTTTCTCCGAAACTATAAGAACTATACTGTTGAAACTTGGTAAGTAGATGTATTCTGTAAACCGCGTTACCATTTTTACACAAAAATAGAAAAAAAAAAAAATTTTGGGGTCCCCATACATAGAACTGAAACTCAAATTTTTTTTTTCATCAAACCCATACGTGTGGGGTATCTATGGATAGGTCTTCAAAAATGATATTGACGTTTCCAATATAATTTTTTTCTAAACTGAATAGTTTGCGCGAGAGACACTTCCAAAGTGGTAAAATGTGTGTCCCCCCCTGTAACTTCTAAAATAAGAGAATGATAAAACTAAAAAAAATATATGATGTGCATTACCATGCAAACTTCTAACGAAAATTGATTTGAACGAGATCTAATAAGTAGTTTTTTTTAATACGTCATAAATCATAAACCGCAAAAAACATCGATCAAAGTTACAACGAACTACAAGAACTTTTATAGTATGTTACTTGCTGCTACGGAACCCTTCATGAGCGAGTCCGACTCGCACTTGGCCGCTTTTTATACTTAGACAAAGTAAATGTATTCTATTCTTTTCTATTCTATTCTATTCTTGATAAGAAGTATAAGACCCATAACTAAACTGCCAAGTATAACGATGATACAACTGAATCCATCAACTGACATCTGAAAAGTGTGTTGAACGAACGACACTGTATTTGGTAGGAAACCATCCCTGTCCACGGTGTATTGATTCTTTCCATTTTTACTTCCTCACGGAGCATCTAGAAAATCTATAAAACCATTACCACAATGTTTTTTCATATAATAAAATAATGTTATCCTTGACTACAGAAACCTTTGTCCCACTTGTAACCTGTTAGAAATTATCGATTTCATAGCAATATCCTCGAAATGAATATCGATACGTCTTTAAAATGAAAAATTCACTTCCCTAGTATTGTCTTTAGTCAGAAACAAGATAACTATTTTGAATTAGGAATGAAATTTTTACAAAATGTCACTCTCAAAACCAGCTTAAGTTGAACTCTGCTTCATTATAAGAAAATTTGTAAAATAAATATGAATTACTAACTTATTCAATGATATGGCATCTTTTGGGTAACTGTTTTTTCGAACTGATTTTCCACACCATTTCACACTACAATAAGCCATGGTTTCATCAGCAAATGATTTTTTGAAATTAATTAAATTCTGAAAGATCCGCGTGTGTACGGGTCGAAGGTCTTGGTCGATACTAATGTCGTGAATGCTAGTATAGCTTTATGTGCATAGCAAAAGCACTTCTATGTTGCCGCGCGTCAGTTGCCTTGTATGCGGTATCTTTTGGGGGTAATCTATGATCTATACATACCAATTATTCGATTTTGAAATGTGACGTCACGAAATTTAGGACACTACATCGACCCCCCGTCCCTCCGTGTTACGTAATTTATGGATGGCCCCTAATTATCATGTTGTTAGTCTGTTCGTTTGGCGATTATTTACAAAGAACAATTATATTATTTATCTCAAATTGTCAGTTGACTACCCGTCTAGAGTAATGGTATACTATGCCGGAACGCCGTACCAAAATTTTAAATCATTTATTCATGTACATATCACTGATACACTTATGCACGTAATTTTTTTAATCTACCAGCATTAAAGGTCCTGGGTTCGATTCCCAGCGATATGGATATTAGAATGATGAGTTTGAATTTTTGCTCTCGTTCTAGGTGTGTGTTCTTGTCTTTGCGTGTTATCCATGGCACCCACAGGGAATCCTAGTGTGGGGCTATGAGGGGTTATATAGAAACTTCATTACGTTGTCTGTCCGTTAAGGGAGGGTTCAGCGAGCGTGGAGGTGCTCCGCACGGAGGCCGAGCAGGTGAAGAACCCGGAGCTCCGCGAGCTGCTGCCGTACGGGTTCGCCATCCACCACGCCGGCATGAGCCGCGTCGACAGGACCCTCGTCGAGGATCTGTTCGCTGACAGGCACATCCAGGTCAGAGGGGGACGGGGAGATGTTGGTAGGGTAGTTGGAAAGCGATGGAGAGTGAACGCTTAACGATAAATATATAGTTACAGGACGCTCTTAGGGGATTTGATCGCTGACAGGCACAGCCAGGTCAGAAAAACACACACATATTATTAGAGATACAATAAGAGAGAGTTACTCTCATTGACGACTTGACATTATGTATTCCTGGTACTACACGATGTCGTCTAATGAGTTAAGAATGACATTACGCAAGTGTGGCCAACAGTTAGCGTGCTGAAATGGGCGTGGCCATGTTAATTTTACTCGAAGCGATACCTCCGGTAGCGATTTCTTTGACATATCTAAAGGATTTTAATTCTGTTGGCCAATCTGCGGCCTGACGCGCTAAGTAAGACACTACCCGGCACATCCGTTAACGCAGATGTAGCAGGGGCATTATAATATTAGTACAGATTATGTGTTTTTATATTTATATATGTATTGTATAATGTATAATAACATATCCAATCTCCCCCCCCCCCAGGTGCTAGTATCGACGGCGACGCTCGCGTGGGGCGTGAACCTGCCGGCGCACACGGTGATCGTGAAGGGCACGCAGGTGTACTCGCCGGAGAAGGGGCGCTGGAGCGAGCTGGGCGCGCTCGACGTGCTGCAGATGTTGGGGCGCGCGGGCCGCCCGCAGTACGACACTAAGGGGGAGGGTGAGTGGGCGGTGACGTACGGAGACAACGTGCACGGATACGAGGAATAGAATAGAATCAAATAGAATACTCTATATTGTACAATCCAAATAGTGGATAAGGGGATTATTGAGTGGATTAAACGTGTTAATCGTGGATAAAACTGAGATTTGGTCAAATCCCGCAGTATAATAAAATAGTATTCCGTTAAGTAATTTCTCTAGATTTTAGTGTTTTTTCCCCAAAAAGGTTTAGTCAAATGATGATATCTCGTTTTTGAGGCGAGGGAACGGAGACTTCCGGCAAATGGGCTCGGGGGGCTAAGCCCCCGCCATTAAAAACCCCTGAAGGATTTGATCAAATCTCATTTTTCATCATTTCCCTGCAACATCTATATTTATATATTATACCATGATAAAATTCAGACATTTTATAACTTCCTTACCAATTTCCCTGTCTCCCCGCGCAGGTATCCTGATAACGAACCACTCGGAGCTGCAGTACTACCTGTCGCTGCTGAACCAGCAGCTGCCGATCGAGTCGCAGCTGGTGGGCAAGCTGCCCGACATGCTCAACGCGGAGATCGTGCTCGGCTCCGTGCAGAACGTCCGAGATGCGGTCACGTGGCTCGGTGAGACACACAGAGACTCAACACACACAGGCACTTGCGATCACCGTACAAGACGTTAGACTAAACGTTTGTCTGCGCTTGAGTGCTCACTAACTCACACCAACATTCAAATAAGATATCATTAATGTACTAGAACTGGGGTGAATTTTTGCACACAATTATGTTTGTTCTCTCATTGAAGTATTATTACTGGTATATAGAACCGACACCGTGAACACAATGTATGCCCAATGAATTGGCGCCGATCGGCTTAAATTTTCAATGGATTCGTTCGATTTTGAAAGGAGAACGGGGGCTCAATTTTGAAAATAGAACCTCCCGGCGGGACACACATTTTGTTCGAGATGTCTGTTCTATGTGTTCTCTTCAATTATTCAATGTTCTCGAAGGTGTAAAATCTGCTAATCTACACTAGTTCAGGTTGACCAGTGGCCTGTATCCTTCACAATGTGAACCTTAGCACAGCCCAGCACTGCTGACTAACGCTACACTACCGCTCCATCAATCGCCATCAATAACCTTCAATCGCTATCAATCGCCATCATTAACGATAGTGTACACCCGCAGGCTACACGTACCTGTACATCCGCATGCTGCGCCAGCCGGCGCTGTACGGCGTGTCGCAGGAGCGGCTGGCGGAGGACCCGCTGCTGGAGCTGCACCGCGCCGACCTGGTGCACACCGCCGCCTGTCTGTTGGACAAGTGAGTTGTGTTGTCATACCACACACGCACACCCCACAGAGAGGGAGGGTGTAGGTGTGCAGGTGGTAGTGTGCGTGGACATGGGAATATGCTTGGACGTATAAGTATGCGTGGGCGTGTAAAGGACAATGCCTATCTGTGCCCCAGAAATGCCCAGATAAAGTATATTACAAGATAGCTCTAATAAATAAAAACTAGAATTATGTTGTTAATTTTAAATCATATGAAGCACTGGATAAAAAATTAAAAATTAAATGAAATTAATAGAAAATTAAGTTCCTAGTGAAAAACTAATAGCAATGCTGTCTGTAAGCGATAACATGTATAAAAGACCAGTAGGAAGTTATCATGTTTAATGTCCAATATCTTTTGAACCGGTGCTTTATATGACATTAAATCTAAATATCATATAAATACTGTTAAAAAGTTATCATATGACATAGAGCTGCAATTTGGGCATTGCATGGCATTTCTGACTTTCAGCTCCATACTAATATGGGCATGGTCCTTTACGTGTACGTGCGCTATGGGTACTACGGTAATACGTTCATGGTATTCAAATATATTGTAAGAAGAATAAAACAAGAATATCAAATATTTTTTGAAAAATTTAATATACACAAGGTTTGCTATCGATAAAATGGTCTTATTGGTTTTGGTATGTCTATTGGATTATGTCGATTGAGTAAATAGATACTTGATACTTGGCATTTTTGTCCCCGTCTTGTCCACAATTCATATGTAATGAAACGTGCTTTTGTCTCAGGGCGGGCCTCATAAAGTACGAGCGCAAATCGGGCCACTTCCAGCCGACGGAGCTAGGTCGCATCGCGTCGCACTACTACTGCACGCACGAGACGATGCACGCGTACAACCAGCTGCTGAAACCGACTCTCGGCGAGATTGAACTGTTTAGAGTGTTCTCGCTGTCGGGCGAGTTCAAGCATGTGTGCGTGCGGGATGAGGAGAAACTGGAGTTGCATAAGCTTATGGAGAGGGTGAGTTTGTGTGTTTATTGTTAGGATAATCTGTGGTGTTCGTGGATGTGTATGTGAAAAGGGTTTATTATGAATTGAAGGCAAATTAGGGCAGAATCATGGTTAGTTACCGGCGCTCATGGATGTATGCATATCAACAGCGTTTATCATGAAGCAGACGAAAAAATTGTTTATATCAAGTAAAATTTTTGAAAAGTTATCCATGCTCATTTGACACTGATGATACTGTAAATAGGCTGCTCGTATTGTAAATCGAATGACGTCACGTGACGTGTTTCTATTTATCAATTCCGTGTTTAAAATTGAGCATTTTCATTATTACATTTTTTATGACCATTAAAGTTCTATCTATAAAATGTTTTAATCCTAAAACAAGTCCTTACGGTGGTCAGGTCCCGATCCCGATAAAGGAGAGCATCGAGGAGCCGTCAGCGAAGATCAACGTGCTGCTCCAAGCGTACATCTCGCAACTGAAGCTGGAGGGGTTCGCGCTGATGGCGGACATGGTGTACGTGACCCAGTCCGCGTGCCGGCTGCTCAGAGCCATCTTCGAGATCGTGCTGCATAGAGGTTGGGGGGCTTGTTATATTGATTGCGTGAGGGCGGGGGTGGAGAATGAGTAGTTGGAGAGGTTTTCTGAAGGGAAATATTGAACGTTTACTTGTAACGTTTTAGCGTCACGGTCCGCTGAGAGCCATTTTCGAGATCGGGCTGAATAGAGGTTGGTTGGAGTGGGCAGGTCAAGTTACAGTTTTGGGAGGTTTTGGGAGGGTAATATTGTAAGTACAGGATTTTTATAAAACCAACCTTATTTCAATGGGCTGGCCACATAGTTCGAATGACCGATAACCGTTGGGGAAGAAAGGTCCTCGAATGGCGCCCACGTCTCGGAAAAAGGAGCATAGGACGCCCCCCGACCAGGTGGACTGACGACCTGAAGAAGACAGCGGGCATCCGCTGGATACAGAAGGCTCAGGACCGGTCAGAGTGGCGCAAGTTAGGGGAGGCCTATATCCAGCAGTGGACCTATAAAGGCTGATGGATGGATGGATGGATGGAACCTTATTTCTACTTAAAAACAGCATATTGTTCTAAAGCTCCATTTTTATCGCAGGCTGGGCGCAACTTGTGGACAAGACACTGGCGTTGTGCAAGATGGTGGACCGCCGCATGTGGCAGTCCATGTCGCCGTTGAGGCAGTTTAGGAAGATGCCAGAAGAGGTAAATTGTGTTTTTATCACGTAGTTTATGCTCAGAAGTTCACTTCAAATACTAATGAGTTTAAATGGAATTTGAATAGTTTAAATTTTTATGGTTGTCGAAATTATTATAGAAGCTGTTTTTCTTTACATTATCCGTGTTGACATTACGGAAGGTAACAAACGATGGATAAAAAGTCACACAAAAGTATTATGTAATTTTGATAATATAGATAAGAAGAATAATGTATCTGGTAACATTAATATGTTGTATACATTAACATAATGTTCTGGCAACATTTGTTCATTTTGAGTTGTCAAACTACTCCGTCGAATTACGTATCTATACAGATAAATAAAATTGGAGTGTCTGTTTGTAATATTAAAATAACCGCTTTTTACTAAGTGCATTTGGATGTATACACGGTACATATACCATAACAACATTTTTTACAATTTTTGTCTGTCTGTCTGTTTGTTCCGGATAAACTCTGAAATGGCTGGACCGATTTTGACAGGACTTTCACTAGCAGATAGCTGATGTAACAAGGAGTAACTTAGGCTACTTTTATTTTAGAAAAAAAGTTTGTTAGGCGATACGAAGCCTGCCGGGTTAGCTAGATGTATTACAATATTGTTGACAGATAATAAAGAAACTAGAGAAGAAGAACTTCCCGTGGGAGAAGCTGTACGAGCTGGGCCCGAACGAGATCGGCGAGCTGGTGCGAGCGCCCAAGCTGGGCAAGATGGTGCACAAGTACGTGCACCAGTTCCCGCGACTGGAGCTCGCCACGCACATCCAGCCCGTCACCAGGTCCACGCTGCGGGTGGAGCTCACCATCACGCCCGACTTCCATTGGGATGAGAAGGTATGAGACTATGAGTGGCGCTTGCTTGAGTTGAGTCGGCTGTTAAATGACTTTGTTAGTTAGTTAGTTAGTTTTTTTCTTTCTTTCTTTGTTGGTAACGCATCGGTAATGCCTTTCTTATTTAAATTAAATATAGTTAGTTAGTTTTTTCTTTCTTTCTTTATTGGTAACAGTATCAGTAATGCCTTAGGTATTTAAATTAAAATTAAATATCTGAATTATGCTAAATTAAACTAAATTAAATACCATTAAAATTTACAGAAATGCCTTACTTAAAATTTAAAACTCATATTAAAAGCATTCTTATGGTGAAAGAATAGAATAGAATAGAATATTACAAATGGAAAAGATATTACAAATTAGATTATTATTTTAAAGAAGCATGTCCAAGCAGTCTTGCTGCTTGAACATGAGTTTTATGAATATAGATTGTAGTAGGTAATAACTAATAAATGCTATCTGTAACTGTGAGCAAGAAAAAAACCTGGTAGTTTCTTGCTGCTTCTTCTCCCGGGCCCTCTCACATTGGGTCTTGTTGAAGCATTGGCGTAGCTTGCATGACTTTCAAAAAGTGTTTGTAAACCAAACCCAATTTGGAATAAAAAAAAAATTGGTTTGATTTACTGATGTACGGGCGAGGCTGGCTTCTTACCATCAAGTGAATTGTCAGCTCGTTGGTTACTTACGATCGACACAAGCTGCCGGGCTATGAGCGCTTCTATTTATTTTTTTATATATGAGCGCTTCTATTTATTTATTTATTTTTTTTATATAATTTAAGGTCGCTGCGTACGTAACGTGGACGGGGCATAAATATACGTGCGTGCCCCATTCCCGTCCCGTGCGTGCCTCCGTGGCGTGTGCGGTATCGTTTACATCGTCCCGTCCCGTCCACGTCCCGTCCACGTTACATTAATATTCATCGACCTCTAGTATACATGTCTGTGATTGACCTTTTGTATATTATTTTATGAACACAGAACGACAAATGTAGCCATGTTACAGATTAATAAAGATCTACTCTATACTACGGTATAGTGCCTCCAACTTATCTGTGAATTGGAGGAGGGCGCTGTCGGACGCATTGGACCAATCATTGACGCGATTCGACACGTAGTAAATGTCAAATGAATGAGCACAAAGAACTTACGAATGGCGCGGTATTAGTTCAAATTTTCTCCATTTCACAGATAACTTGGTGGCACTGTACGTATAACGAACAGCGTTATTCTTCAGGTACACGGGCAGTCCGAGGGCTTCTGGATCCTGGTGGAGGACGTGGACTCGGAGGTGGTGCTGCACCACGAGTACTTCCTGCTGAAGGAGAAGTACTGCCGCGACGAGCACCAGGTCAAGCTGTTCGTGCCCGTGTTCGAGCCGCTGCCACCGCAGTACTTCCTGAGGGTCGTGTCTGACAGGTAGGGGAGGGGGGGAGGGGGGTTGAGTATTTTGAACTTTTGTGTTTTTTTTTTTGAATGTAATCCCGGATGACCCGTAGATAATCTCTGTATTAATATATAAAACACAAAAAATATTTGTATGGAAGGTGGT
Source organism: Thymelicus acteon (assembly GCA_951805285.1). Taxonomy (NCBI): domain Eukaryota; kingdom Metazoa; phylum Arthropoda; class Insecta; order Lepidoptera; family Hesperiidae; genus Thymelicus; species Thymelicus acteon. The sequence goes on along the minus strand of OX638214.1, from coordinate 17,952,462 downwards.
TCGGCACATTCAGTCCATTGATAAAGTCGATTTTCCACTTTTCCCATAAAAAAATTTGAAGATATGTATATGTGAAGATTAGCGTAGTGGAACACGCTGGATATCCACTAGTTAACATTCAAATTGCTTTAATCGGCGAATAAAGTTCTGTTGTTCTTCACTTTACATCTGGATTTGTAGCATTATAAAGCGCAAGTAAAGATTTGCCTTTTTGAATGAAATCAATTATTATGATTGAATTATGTATATGACATTATATTCTGCACACATCATGCACATTTATAACGTAATCTCTATACAATCGCTCCCAGATGGATAGCCTCGGAGACCCAGCTGCCGGTGTCCTTCCGCCACCTGATCCTACCGGAGAAGAACCTGCCGCCCACCGAGCTGCTGGACCTGCAGCCGCTGCCCGTGTCGGCGCTGCGCCGCGAGCAGTACGAGCAGCTGTACGCGGACTCGTTCCCGCAGTTCAACCCGGTGCAGACACAGGTGAGGATTTAGTTAATAGTATCAGGCGTTACTTTGCGGAAATCCATTGTTATTAAGCTAGTATTAGTTACACGTTACACATTTTTCGCCCCGAAACGAAGCATCATCAAAGCACACACACACACACACACACACACACACACACACACACGCTGTAGCTTGTGATTGTTCTGACACTAAGACTTGATAAATAAAGGGAATAATAATAAAAACAGTATTTTAAGACGCAATAAATAATATTGTACTTATCTATATATATGTTACCGGATATCTGTATAATTCAGCATTCTATACAATACCTAGGCAATGTATAGAATATCTAAAACGTTCAGGTAACGTTTTGAATATTATTTATTTCATACTTAGCCCAGGCATTCTATACAATACTCCATGCATAGTTGGTAATGTGTGTAAAAGACGGTTCTCTGCCTTTTCGCCGAAAATTGTTTGGCCGATTATCACTTGCCAACTAACGTTTCGCAGAATTTTATTTCGCCGAATAATCATTTGCCAACTTATCACATTTTTTTTTAATTTCCCAACCTAACAGTTGCCATCTGTACGTTTGGTCTGCCTTTTATAATGACACTTTTCAAAAGGCCAACTTTCAAGTAGCGAATGTTTCAGTTAGAGTAATATTCATTTGGTTGTATATTGTTTATAAACCTAGGTTTGTAAATTTGCGGTTCTTGTTATCTTTATTTATTTAATTATTTATTATAGGATTACCAACATAAGATACAGTTTCATCATTTGCAATACAAGTTGTTGCTTATCATATTAAATCTTACTGTTCCTACAATTACAGGTAACCACAGCATGCTTTGCAAATAGTCATCTTCCGGTTACATATGCACTTTTAGGGAGAATTTAGGGGTTTTTGATACATAAAAAGGCTTCCAAACATCTCCGGCGCTGCGGGAAGTGCAGCCCCTCCGCCGTCGGGGTTGACTAAGTCGGTTCTGTCACCAATTTTGAAAAATCCGAAGCTGCGTAGGCGAGCAGTGTAGTGTAGGAGCCATTAGACTGCATCTCTCCTTACCATCAAGTGTGATTTCGGTCAAGCATTAATTTAAAATGTATAAAAAAATATCTATTCATGCAGGTTATAATTTGTTTTGAGTGTGTTTTTAAGTAAATTCTTAATTCCAACCTCCATCCAAGTTGACTATACATACCCAAATCTAACTTTATTCATTGCCAGTGGACCTGCAGGTATTCTGTACAGTAGTTGGGAAACGTATACATTACCTAGGCAAACTATGTAATGGTGATAATATTCATATAATTTAATTTAATACATTGCCAAAACGACCCAGGTATTATACACATTTCCTACCAGCATTATACAGATATCCGGTAACATATATAAAAGAAAGTCGTGTTTGTTACACTATTTATAACTCAAGAACGGCTGAACCGATTTGGCTGAAAATTGGTGGGAAGTTAGCTTAGAATCAGGAGACGAACATAGGATACTTTTTATCCCGGAAAATAGACCTGTTCCTGTGGGATAAGGTAAATTTTTGTTATATGTAGTTGATAGATTAGTTATTTATACAGATATCAAATAAAGCTCGGGGATGGATATAGAATACTTTTTATCCCGGAAAATAGACCTGTTCCTGCGGGATAAGGTAAAATTTTGTTATGTGTAGTTGATAGATAGCTATTAACGGGAACGGGAGCGGGAGCGGGAGCGTGAGAGGGAGAGGGAGAGGGAGGAGCACACAGAAACTGTAACGGCTAAGAACGGCTGTACCGATTTTACATTCTTATATAGGCGATACGAAGTTCGCCGGGTCAGCTAGTGTACAATAAGATTTTCTATCGTATCGGCCAATAAATATATACACATAGTATTTAGTTTGGAGTGGTCCTTCAAGCAGCTAACGTAGAGAAGAGCATTTTTTTATCTAAATAGAATTAGATCAGAAAACTTTTACTATCATTTTCCTTTCCAGCAATAGAGTTTCCTAACCTAATTGAAACAAATTCCTAAGTTACAGATATTTAACAATTTAATAACGTCAACAGGTGTTCAACGCAGTATACAACTCGGACGACAACGTGTTCGTGGGAGCCCCGTCTGGTTCCGGCAAGTCCGTGATCGCAGAGTTGGCGCTGCTGCGGATGCTGTCCACCAACCCCCAGGGCCGCGCGGTCTACCTGCTGCCCAAGGATGCGCTCGCTGACATCGTTTTCGCTGACTGCTATCACAAGTTTGGAGCCAAGTTCAATCTTAAGGTAATATTGTGTTAGTTGTAATGCTTTATGTGGGAGTTGGAGAAAATGGGTGCTTAGAAAAAAGTTGGTCCTTCGAGCCGGATCTGAAAATGTTTCTGTTATAAGTTTAAATAAATAAATGGGGTTGCTTCGATTGTTTTGAATTTTAAGATTATATAAAAAAAATTGGTCCTTCGAAAATGATGTAATTTTTCTGGTTATTTTATTAATTTGTCAAATTCAGAGTTAACTTTGTATTATTGTCGTCGGTAAAATTACTTAAATAAGGCTTTTACGTTGCTTCTATAATCCGAATTACTATAATAATAATAATAATAATAATATAAAATGATTGATGAATATTTTTTTATTGTAGGTAGTGCAATTGACAGGTGAAACGGCGACCGACCACAAGCTTCTCAACAAGGGACAGATTATAGTCACCACGGCTGATAAATGGGATGTTTTATCACGGAGGTATGTTATTTAGCGTTTTTTTTTGAATAGCCGACAAGTGAGCAAACGATTCTCCTGATGGTAAGTGGTCACCGTCGGTATTTTTTAGCCGACTTCAAAAAAGGAGGAGGTATTCAATTCGACTGTATTTTTTTATGTTTGTTACCTCAGAACTTTCGACTGGGGGAACCGATTTTGATGATTCTTTTTCCGAAAGCTGGTGCTTGTCATGTGGTCCCGCTTTTTGAGCGAGATCTGACGAGTATTTTTTGAGTTATTCCTAATTTTGAAGTTGATTATTTTTTGTCAAGAATTATTTATGAATATAGCAAACCCGCTGACGATCCACCAGTGGCTCGAGCACGAATATTTGCGAGAAAGTATTCGTATGGTTAACGTAAGCAATTTGTCAAATTTGTATGGCATTTTAGTACCATTTACGTACGATAGGGGCGCTTTTGAAATAATGCCATACAAATTGCTTACGTTAACCATACGAATACTTTCTTGCAAATATTCGTGCTCGAGCTACTGATTGCAATCGAAATCATGGTCACGTTAGTAATAAGAAAAGGTATCACCGCAAAGAAAACATCTATTCAAACCTCTTAATTTTTGTACTTCAAGATAAAGTGACGTAAGATGTAACTTTTTCTTTTAAAAGTCATTTTTCTGAAAGGCAAACTACAGTTATGTAAGAACACAATGTATTTTGCCGGCTAACGATGCGATTCGTGTTTCTTTCACATATAAATTCATGGTATGATTCTATCGTAATCAAAACTTGACAGACACACTGACACACAGACAGTTGACACTATAATGTGATCAGGGATAATCGTTCCTATTTGTCGCTTGTTTCTAATAACTTAATTATTCATATTATGTAAATTGGTCCTGTTACCACCTGTGACAAGGACGGGGGGAGGGATCAAAGTCATGAAATTAATGTGAAGAAATTTATGGATGGCCCCTCAGACTAAAGCCCAATGCATACGTAACGTGGATTTTTCCCGTACAGGTCGGGACGTGAAGTTTTGGAAACATCGTTTTATAGACGACCCGTGTGGCGCAATGGTTACCATGCCCGATCGCCGCACCAAGGGTCCTGGATTCGATTCCCAGCGAGGCGAAATTTGAATGATGAGTTTGAATTTCTGGTCTCGGTCTGGGTGTGAATGTCCTTGTCTAGTGTGTTGTCCATGGCACCCACGACACAGGGAATCCTAGTGTGGGGCTATGAGTGTGAAGCGTTATTTATTTATTATTATTTATAGAAAATGTATACGATAGTGTATACGCAGCGGAATCCCGTCCGGAACGTGAAAAAGCCCGTTACGTATGCATTGGGCTTAACATAGCTGACACCATAACCATTTCTCCAGATGGAAGGTTCGCAAGAGCGTGCAGAACATCTCGCTGTTGGTGGTGGACGCGCTGCAGCTGCTGGGCGGCGAGGAGGGGCCCGTGCTCGAGGTCGTCTGCTCCAGGATGAGATACATCTCCTCGCAGATTGGTGAGTGGCTTCAATATGCTGTGTGGGGTAATAGCTTCAATGACACGATGGAAATTGTTTTGATTGAGATTGATTATATTTTTTTTATGGAAATAGCCGGCAAACGAGCTGACGATCGATCGACCTGATGGTAAGCGGCTATCGTCGCCCATGGACATCAGCAACAGCAAAGCATCACTGTTGCGTTGCCGGCCAAGAAAAAGAGAAGAAAAAGACAGAAAGAAAGAATGGCTCTCATTATTCTAGATTCAGACAATATCTATTATATTACACCATGTGTCATCTAGATTGTAGATTCGATTTATCTATTGTATTTTGGGTGTAAGCTGGTTGTGAGTGGGATTGATTAAGCTTAAAATAAAGGTTACATACGTGTATTAGATTTTCAACCAAATACGAAAAAAGATCTGTAAAATATATCCTGTTTAAAAATCATTATTGAACAATTATTTAACTCTTTATTAATTGTACACATTACATAAGACATTTACAAAAGGTTATTAACTAGTAATCACATGGGCAGCCTTATCGTTTACAAGCGATTTCTTCCTTCTTAAGTAGCCTTTAACTACTTAAGAAGAAGGATGTCACTGTTTTCCTAATTGAGAGTGCATTCTCCAGTACGGCTTCGTGAAGTGAATAAATATAAAATGTCGCAATATTCTTTTGTCACCAGGCCGTCAGATCCGCATCGTGGCGCTGTCTCTGCCATTAGCTGACGCGCGCGACGTGGCGGCGTGGCTCGGCTGCAACGCCGCCTGCACCTTCAACTTCCACCCCAGCGTGCGCCCGCTGCCGCTCGAGCTGCACGTGCAGGTGAGTGCACATTGGTGGCAGCGGTGGGATGCGATTTGGTTATAGTCCATATGACACAACACTTGTCTGGCTGTGCTTGTACTGTGTCTGTGAATAAATGAAGTCATAAGTGAAGTCGCACTACATACGCATTTTGAAAAATCGATCCATCTATGCCCGCTGCCGCTCAGTGCAGGTGAAGGCACATTGGTGGCAGCGGTGGGATTCGATTTCGTTTTATGCTTCGCTTTGTCTAAAGCTTGCACAACTTCATATACACATATTCTCTAGGTGTGTTTGTATAGTGTCTGTAAATAAGTCCAAAGACAAGTACAAACATTCTCATTTCAATTACACAACAAAACATTGAACACAAAATAATTTGGGAACCACCAAGTTACCAGTTGAACCTCACTTAAAATAACACAACAAGAAAAGGTCCAATGCAAAAATAAACCGTTTAACACTCAACATTCAGGTTAACATAATTTTTGGTATAAGTGGTTCTCACAGTTCCAAAAGAATAACATGTTTGCTGTTTCTAAAAAATGTTAGGAGGCCATTAATCAATCAGGATAATGGTTTTGGGACTCGAAATCCTTTTCAAGTGCAACTAAACATTACTTGACACAGAAATAAAAATAACTTTCACACAAAATACTCAACTTTACACAGCTATTCGTTAAAAATAAATGCTTGTGAAGCTTAAAGAACATAAGTATGCATAAATATTGTAAGATTGTGATCTTAAGTAGATTCCACTTAGAAGTTTAAAAATAGTTAAATCTTATAAAGGTATGTGTAAAAACTTGTAAACAAAAATCTTATGCATTAAAACAGTATAAGTACAAATATTACTAATAAATCATTCACTCAGGTATAAAAAAATAATACACATTAATACAAGTTATTAAAAAAAATTATAAGAAATGCACGTCTCAAAAAAATGTATATTACGTAATACTAATAACTATAGTAAATACTTAACTTTAATATCGTTTTGGTACTTTGCTAATTCTGCCAGAACGTGTTATAACATCTTTACGCAATATAGGGGTGTCATTAATCACAACTTGTTTATTATTTTTAATCTTAACAGTTGGTTTTATAATTTTATTTACTGTGCTATCTTCGTCATCTAAAGTATAAGCTGGTTTCAATCGATCGATAGAAATACAAGCTTGACGATCAGCTAATTGAATTTTATAATATTTATCTTTTCTACTAATTACATTAAATGGTCCGTCATAAGGAGGTTGTAGAGGTTTTCGCACTGAATCATTTCTGACAAAAACTTTGTCACAGGTATATAAATCGTTGTGTACAAAAAACTTTCGCGAATCTTTTATCTCTCTACTTATTGGCTTTATATTACTTATGACTTTTTTAAGCTTAGATACATAATTATCACTATCTAAATTAATATTAGGACTACTGTCATAAAAATCTCCAGGCAAGCGGATACTTGTACCATAAATCATTTCTGTACAAGTATGATTGCTGTCAGCCCTAACTGCCGCTCTCAACCCTAATAGAACTGTAGCTATTTCTTCAACCCATGACCGTGTGGATAACCGTGCGGTAAGCGATGCTTTTAATGATCTGTGCCATCGCTCCACTATGCCATTACTTTGAGGGTGATAAGGCGTTGTTCGTAACTTTTTAATTCCCATAATTGACATCAAGTGAGAAAAAAGATTACTTTCAAATTGACGTCCTTGGTCACTAGTTAGTTTTATTGGACAACCGAATCTAGCGATCCAACCTTCATATAGGACTCGGGCAACTACTTCTGAAGTCATTTCCTTTATTGGAATCAGCTCTGGCCAACGACTATAACGATCTATCATTGACACGCAATACTTATATCCATCGGGGGATATACTAAGAGGTCCAATTATATCAATGTGGACGTGTTCGAAACGATTGCACGCTTCATATTTCCCTAAATCGGATATAGTATGTCTTTGAATCTTAGCACGCTGGCAAGGAATACACGTTTTAGCCCATCTACGAACGTCTTTGTTCATCCCTACCCAAAAATATCGATCACTAATCATCTTTTGAGTAGTACGAATAGAGGGGTGACTTAAATTATGAACTGAATCGAATGCAATACGCCTAAATATTTCAGGTAGGTATGGTCTCGCCCTACTAGTGGAAGTTTCGCATTCTACATAATGTTCAGTACCTGGTATCATAATACGTTTAAACTGCATTTTGTTTTTCAACTCGCTGAACTCCGTGTCGTTTTTTTGTACACGTGCCAGTTCTGCGAAGTCGATAGCCGTGGGACAAAAAATTTCTTCCACACGGGACAAAGCATCTGCTACGACGTTGTCATTACCATTAATATGACGAATATTCGTAGTAAACTCGCTTATAAACATTATCTGCCTAGCTCGCCTAGGTAACTCTTTGTCACTACCCATTTTATTAAATAAGTAAGTTAACGGCTTATGATCCGTTAAAACAATTAAATCGCGACCTTCTATCATGTAACGAAAGTGAGCTATCGCCATGTATATAGCTAAAAGCTCTCTATCATATGCACTATATTTCTTTTGCGCTTCGGACAACCTTTTTGAATAATAACCTAAAGGTTTCCAGCTGTCCCCAACCTTTTGCTGTAATACGGCGCCTACGGATGTCTCGCTTGCGTCTGTCATCAGCGTTAAGGGTGAATCGGTTGTAGGATGCGATAACGTAGCAGCTCGAGTTAAACTAAGCTTGCATAATTCGAATTGAGATACTGCCTTGTCGGTCCAAATAATTTGTGTCTTATCCTTCTTTTTAGAATTAATTAAATATTTATCTAATTCGGATTGCTGTTCTGCTGCATTGGGTATATGTGATCTATAAAAATTTAACATACCTAGAAATCTTCTTAGCTGGTCAACGGTCGTGGGTCGCGGAAAATCGATGATGGCTTTCACCTTTTCATCAAGCGGCCGTATACCCTCTGCTGACACTTCATGACCTAAAAATTCTAATTTTTCCTGTTCAAAAACGCATTTTGAAATATTAATAGTAATACCGATTTTTTCTAATCTAGCAAATACTTCTTCCAGATGCTTTCTATGCTGTATAATATCATCACTAGCTATAATTACGTCATCTATATACACGAATAAAAAATTAAGATCTGGTAGTACGCTATGACACATAAATCTCTGAAAAGTTTGAGCACCATTACGCAATCCGAACGGAAGTCGCTCATATTCGAATAATCCGAATGGCGTGACCACGGCTGTTTTCTCAATATCACTTTCATTGACTGGTATACAATTATAAGCTCTATTAATATCTAACCTAGAATAAACTTTCTTACCAGCAAGAATATATGTAAAATCTTTTAACCTAGGAACCGGATATTTATCAGGTTTAGTAATAGCATTTAAAGCTCTATAATCTCCACAAGGTCTGATTTGTCCGTTCTTTTTAGGAACAATGTGTAAAGGACTTGCCCATGCACTTTTGCTTGGTCTACAAATCCCCATCTCACACATAATACGGAATTCCTCTTTCGCTTTCGCATATCTATCGGGAGGTAAAGGTCTCGGTCGACAATGTACAGGTGGTCCGTTAGTGTCTATAAAATGCTTAACAGTATGTTTAGGTATATCCTTAAAAGAAATAGGCTTAGTAAGGTCTGGGTACTTAGATAACAAATCGTAATAAGGATGGCTATTATCAACCGTTTCAATTGAACTGTAATTATTATACTTTGAAATAGATGCTATAATATTAAGATTTGTTACCTGATCCACCAGCCTGCGCTTATTAAAATCAACAATTAATTTATACTTTGTTAAAAAATCGGCTCCTAAAATAGGTTGTTTTACATTTGCTATTATAAATGTCCACTGAAAAGCTCTACGTAAACCTAAATCTAAAATCAGACTATATAAACCAAAAGTCTCTATGGGCGTACCGTTTGCCGCGTACAGTTTATATTTCTCGGAATCACTTTTGACACTATATCGCACAGCACTACGCGGTAACACAGACACATTGGCACCACTGTCCACTAAAAACCGTAAATTATTTCGTCGATCCGTGACACATAAGCGGTAGTTAACCAAAGGATCACAGCCTCCCGCCGCAGACTGCACCATCTCATCCTTCCAGCTGCATGATTTTATACATTTATTCGCATTTTTTCCATAACGATAATGATAAAAACATTTCCATTGTGGGTAATCCACTTTGCGACTTTGAATGGCAGTGCGCGATGATGAGCGTGGCCTGCTGTTATTATTATTAGTTTTTTTTCTCCTGCATGTATTTTCAAAATTGTCCAATCGAGAATTAAGTTTCTTAAGTTCCGCAATTATAATATCATCGGAATTTGACGTAGACTGGACTGTCGCAATTCCTCCATGAGGTTTGGTACTTTCCATCATTTTGGTATGTAGGTACAAAATTGTTCAGGCCTACCTTCCAATAGTTGAGTCGTCCCAGGTCTTCAGGTCTTCCTTCTCACACTCAGTTGAACGTGGGGTCACCAATATCGAATTAATGTATATCACCAATATCGAAGAAATGTGTATTAATATAAAAAAAATGTTAAACTAATGAAGTTTATAGATTTACTGTAGAGAGCGTATTATTCTTGCGTGTTGTTATTCGGGTGTATGGAAGATTATAAATAATTAAAAGATGTATTTAGGTAAATTAAACTGTAATTGTACTTTTCACAATAACTAACTTATTCCTAAATACACTGTATAATAATAAACTATCGCGAGTATAGCACAATGTGCTCCGAACGCGGAATTGGGACGACTGACTGTGAGAGCAGGTAGGGGTTGTTAGCAAACCCCAAACGCCACTTCACATATTTCAGTCGTCACCCAATAAATTAACATGGCATGTCACCACAATATTCCCCCCTTATAAAAAATAAGGTAATTACTTAATAGGTAAGACAAGTACAAACATTCTCATTTCAATTACACAACAAAACATTGAACACAAAATAATTTGGGAACCACCAAGTTACCAGTTGAACCTCACTTAAAATAACACAACAAGAAAAGGTCCAATGTAAAAATAAATCGTTTAACACTCAACATTCAGGTTAACATAATTTTTGGTATAAGTGGTTCTCACAGTTCCAATGAATAACATGTTTGCGTTTCTTATCACACTATTTTCAAGTTTCATAATGACATGAATGTTCTTGTTTCTACAAAATGTTAGGAGGCCATTAATCAATCAGGATAATGGTTTTGGGACTCGAAATCCTTTTCAAGTGCAACTAAACATTACTTGACACAGAAATAAAAATAACTTTCACAGAAAATACTCAACTTTACACAGATCTATTCGTTAAAAATAAATGCTTGTGAAGCTTAAAGAACTCAAATATGCATAAAAATTGTAAGATTGTGATCTTAAGTAGATTCCACTTAGAAGTTTAAAATCGTTAAATCTTATAGAGGTAAGTATGTGTAAAAACTCGTACACAAAAATCCTATGTATTAAAACAGTGTAAGTACAAATATTACTAATAAATCATTCACTCAGGTATAAAAAAATAATACACATTAATACAAGTTATTCAAAAAAATTATAATAAGAAATGCACGTCTCAAAAAAAATGTATACTACGTAATACTAATAACTATAGTAAATACTTAACTTTAATATCGTTTTGGTACTTTGCTAATTCTGCCAGAACGTGTTATAACATCTTTACGCAACATAGGGGTGTCATTAATCACAACTTGTTTAATATTTTTAATCTTAACAGTTGGTTTTATAATTTTATTTACTGTGCTATCTTCGTCATCTAAAGTATAAGCTGGTTTCAATCGATCGATAGAAATACAAGCTTGACGATCAGCTAATTGAATTTTATAATATTTATCTTTTCTACTAATTACATTAAATGGTCCGTCATAAGGAGGTTGTAGAGGTTTTCGCACTGAATCATTTCTGACAAAAACTTTGTCACAGGTATATAAATCCTTGTGTACAAAAAACTTTCGCGAATCTTTTATCTCTCTACTTATTGGCTTTATATTACTTATGACTTTTTTAAGCTTAGATACATAATTATCACTATCTAAATTAATATTAGGACTACTGTCATAAAAATCTCCAGGCAAGCGAATACTTGTACCATAAATCATTTCTGCACAAGTATGATTGCTGTCAGCCCTAACTGCCGCTCTCAACCCTAATAGAACTGTAGCTATTTCTTCAACCCATGACCGTGTGGATAACCGTGCGGTAAGCGATGTTTTTAATGATCTGTGCCATCGCTCCACTATGCCATTACTTTGAGGGTGATAAGGCGTTGTTCGTAACTTTTTAATTCCCATAATTGACATCAAGTGAGAAAAAAGATTACTTTCAAATTGACGTCCTTGGTCACTAGTTAGTTTTATTGGACAACCGAATCTAGCGATCCAACCTTCATATAGGACTCGGGCAACTACTTCTGAAGTCATTTCCTTTATTGGAATCAGCTCTGGCCAACGACTATAACGATCTATCATTGACACGCAATACCTATATCCATCGGGGGATGTACTAAGAGGTCCAATTAAATCAATGTGGACGTGTTCAAAACGATTGCACGCTTCATATTTCCCTAAATCGGATATAGTATGTCTTTGAATCTTAGCACGCTGGCAAGGAATACACGTTTTAGCCCATCTACGAACGTCTTTGTTCATCCCTACCCAAAAATATCGATCACTAATCATCTTTTGAGTAGTACGAATAGAGGGGTGACTTAAATTATGAACTGAATCGAATGCAATACGCCTAAATATTTCAGGTAGGTATGGTCTCGCCCTACTAGTGGAAGTTTCGCATTCTACATAATGTTCAGTACCTGGTATCATAATACGTTTAAACTGCATTTTGTTTTTCAACTCGCTGAACTCCGTGTCGTTTTTTTGTACACGTGCCAGTTCTGCGAAGTCGATAGCCGTGGGACAAAAAATTTCTTCCACACGGGACAAAGCATCTGCTACGACGTTGTCATTACCATTAATATGACGAATATTCGTAGTAAACTCGCTTATAAACATTATCTGCCTAGCTCGCCTAGGTAACTCTTTGTCACTACCCATTTTATTAAATAAGTAAGTTAACGGCTTATGATCCGTTAAAACAATTAAATCGCGACCTTCTATCATGTAACGAAAGTGAGCTATCGCCATGTATATAGCTAAAAGCTCTCTATCATATGCACTATATTTCTTTTGCGCTTCGGACAACCTTTTTGAATAATAACCTAAAGGTTTCCAGCTGTCCCCAACCTTTTGCTGTAATACGGCGCCTACGGATGTCTCGCTTGCGTCTGTCATCAGCGTTAAGGGTGAATCGGTTGTAGGATGCGATAACGTAGCAGCTCGAGTTAAACTAAGCTTGCATAATTCGAATTGAGATACTGCCTTGTCGGTCCAAATAATTTGTGTCTTATCCTTCTTTTTAGAATTAATTAAATATTTATCTAATTCGGATTGCTGTTCTGCTGCATTGGGTATATGTGATCTATAAAAATTTAACATACCTAGAAATCTTCTTAGCTGGTCAACGGTCGTGGGTCGCGGAAAATCGATGATGGCTTTCACCTTTTCATCAAGCGGCCGTATACCCTCTGCTGACACTTCATGACCTAAAAATTCTAATTTTTCCTGTTCAAAAACGCATTTTGAAATATTAATAGTAATACCGAATTTTTCTAATCTAGCAAATACTTCTTCCAGATGCTTTCTATGCTGTATAATATCATCACTAGCTATAATTACGTCATCTATATACACGAATAAAAAATTAAGATCTGGTAGTACGCTATGACACATAAATCTCTGAAAAGTTTGAGCACCATTACGCAATCCGAACGGAAGTCGCTCATATTCGAATAATCCGAATGGCGTGACCACGGCTGTTTTCTCAATATCACTTTCATTGACTGGTATACAATTATAAGCTCTATTAATATCTAACCTAGAATAAACTTTCTTACCAGCAAGAATATATGTAAAATCTTTTAACCTAGGAACCGGATATTTATCAGGTTTAGTAATAGCATTTAAAGCTCTATAATCTCCACAAGGTCTGATTTGTCCGTTCTTTTTAGGAACAATGTGTAAAGGACTTGCCCATGCACTTTTGCTTGGTCTACAAATCCCCATCTCACACATAATACGGAATTCCTCTTTCGCTTTCGCATATCTATCGGGAGGTAAAGGTCTCGGTCGACAATGTACAGGTGGTCCGTTAGTGTCTATAAAATGCTTAACAGTATGTTTAGGTATATCCTTAAAAGAAATAGGCTTAGTAAGGTCTGGGTACTTAGATAACAAATCGTAATAAGGATGGCTATTATCAACCGTTTTAATTGAACTGTAATTATTATACTTTGAAATAGATGCTATAATATTAAGATTTGTTACCTGATCCACCAGCCTGCGCTTATTAAAATCAACAATTAATTTATACTTTGTTAAAAAATCGGCTCCTAAAATAGGTTGTTTTACATTTGCTATTATAAATGTCCACTGAAAAGCTCTACGTAAACCTAAATCTAAAATCAGACTATATAAACCAAAAGTCTCTATGGGCGTACCGTTTGCCGCGTACAGTTTATATTTCTCGGAATCACTTTTGACACTATATCGCACAGCACTACGCGGTAACACAGACACATTGGCACCACTGTCCACTAAAAACCGTAAATTATTTCGTCGATCCGTGACACATAAGCGGTAGTTAACCAAAGGATCACAGCCTCCCGCCGCAGACTGCACCATCTCATCCTTCCAGCTGCATGATTTTATACATTTATTCGCATTTTTTCCATAACGATAATGATAAAAACATTTCCATTGTGGGTAATCCACTTTGCGACTTTGAATGGCAGTGCGCGATGATGAGCGTGGCCTGCTGTTATTATTATTAGTTTTTTTTCTCCTGCATGTATTTTCAAAATTGTCCAATCGAGAATTAAGTTTCTTAAGTTCCGCAATTATAATATCATCGGAATTTGACGTAGACTGGACTGTCGCAATTCCTCCATGAGGTTTGGTACTTTCCATCATTTTGGTATGTAGGTACAAAATTGTTCAGGCCTACCTTCCAATAGTTGAGTCGTCCCAGGTCTTCAGGTCTTCCTTCTCACACTCAGTTGAACGTGGGGTCACCAATATCGAATTAATGTATATCACCAATATCGAAGAAATGTGTATTAATATAAAAAAAATGTTAAACTAATGAAGTTTATAGATTTACTGTAGAGAGCGTATTATTCTTGCGTGTTGTTATTCGGGTGTATGGAAGATTATAAATAATTAAAAGATGTATTTAGGTAAATTAAACTGTAATTGTACTTTTCACAATAACTAACTTATTCCTAAATACACTGTATAATAATAAACTATCGCGAGTATAGCACAATGTGCTCCGAACGCGGAATTGGGACGACTGACTGTGAGAGCAGGTAGGGGTTGTTAGCAAACCCCAAACGCCACTTCACATATTTCAGTCGTCACCCAATAAATTAACATGGCATGTCACCACAATATTCCCCCCTTATAAAAAATAAGGTAATTACTTAATAGGTAAGACAAGTACAAACATTCTCATTTCAATTACACAACAAAACATTGAACACAAAATAATTTGGGAACCACCAAGTTACCAGTTGAACCTCACTTAAAATAACACAACAAGAAAAGGTCCAATGTAAAAATAAATCGTTTAACACTCAACATTCAGGTTAACATAATTTTTGGTATAAGTGGTTCTCACAGTTCCAATGAATAACATGTTTGCGTTTCTTATCACACTATTTTCAAGTTTCATAATGACATGAATGTTCTTGTTTCTACAAAATGTTAGGAGGCCATTAATCAATCAGGATAATGGTTTTGGGACTCGAAATCCTTTTCAAGTGCAACTAAACATTACTTGACACAGAAATAAAAATAACTTTCACAGAAAATACTCAACTTTACACAGATCTATTCGTTAAAAATAAATGCTTGTGAAGCTTAAAGAACTCAAATATGCATAAAAATTGTAAGATTGTGATCTTAAGTAGATTCCACTTAGAAGTTTAAAATCGTTAAATCTTATAGAGGTAAGTATGTGTAAAAACTCGTACACAAAAATCCTATGTATTAAAACAGTGTAAGTACAAATATTACTAATAAATCATTCACTCAGGTATAAAAAAATAATACACATTAATACAAGTTATTCAAAAAAATTATAATAAGAAATGCACGTCTCAAAAAAAATGTATACTACGTAATACTAATAACTATAGTAAATACTTAACTTTAATATCGTTTTGGTACTTTGCTAATTCTGCCAGAACGTGTTATAACATCTTTACGCAACATAGGGGTGTCATTAATCACAACTTGTTTAATATTTTTAATCTTAACAGTTGGTTTTATAATTTTATTTACTGTGCTATCTTCGTCATCTAAAGTATAAGCTGGTTTCAATCGATCGATAGAAATACAAGCTTGACGATCAGCTAATTGAATTTTATAATATTTATCTTTTCTACTAATTACATTAAATGGTCCGTCATAAGGAGGTTGTAGAGGTTTTCGCACTGAATCATTTCTGACAAAAACTTTGTCACAGGTATATAAATCCTTGTGTACAAAAAACTTTCGCGAATCTTTTATCTCTCTACTTATTGGCTTTATATTACTTATGACTTTTTTAAGCTTAGATACATAATTATCACTATCTAAATTAATATTAGGACTACTGTCATAAAAATCTCCAGGCAAGCGAATACTTGTACCATAAATCATTTCTGCACAAGTATGATTGCTGTCAGCCCTAACTGCCGCTCTCAACCCTAATAGAACTGTAGCTATTTCTTCAACCCATGACCGTGTGGATAACCGTGCGGTAAGCGATGTTTTTAATGATCTGTGCCATCGCTCCACTATGCCATTACTTTGAGGGTGATAAGGCGTTGTTCGTAACTTTTTAATTCCCATAATTGACATCAAGTGAGAAAAAAGATTACTTTCAAATTGACGTCCTTGGTCACTAGTTAGTTTTATTGGACAACCGAATCTAGCGATCCAACCTTCATATAGGACTCGGGCAACTACTTCTGAAGTCATTTCCTTTATTGGAATCAGCTCTGGCCAACGACTATAACGATCTATCATTGACACGCAATACCTATATCCATCGGGGGATGTACTAAGAGGTCCAATTAAATCAATGTGGACGTGTTCAAAACGATTGCACGCTTCATATTTCCCTAAATCGGATATAGTATGTCTTTGAATCTTAGCACGCTGGCAAGGAATACACGTTTTAGCCCATCTACGAACGTCTTTGTTCATCCCTACCCAAAAATATCGATCACTAATCATCTTTTGAGTAGTACGAATAGAGGGGTGACTTAAATTATGAACTGAATCGAATGCAATACGCCTAAATATTTCAGGTAGGTATGGTCTCGCCCTACTAGTGGAAGTTTCGCATTCTACATAATGTTCAGTACCTGGTATCATAATACGTTTAAACTGCATTTTGTTTTTCAACTCGCTGAACTCCGTGTCGTTTTTTTGTACACGTGCCAGTTCTGCGAAGTCGATAGCCGTGGGACAAAAAATTTCTTCCACACGGGACAAAGCATCTGCTACGACGTTGTCATTACCATTAATATGACGAATATTCGTAGTAAACTCGCTTATAAACATTATCTGCCTAGCTCGCCTAGGTAACTCTTTGTCACTACCCATTTTATTAAATAAGTAAGTTAACGGCTTATGATCCGTTAAAACAATTAAATCGCGACCTTCTATCATGTAACGAAAGTGAGCTATCGCCATGTATATAGCTAAAAGCTCTCTATCATATGCACTATATTTCTTTTGCGCTTCGGACAACCTTTTTGAATAATAACCTAAAGGTTTCCAGCTGTCCCCAACCTTTTGCTGTAATACGGCGCCTACGGATGTCTCGCTTGCGTCTGTCATCAGCGTTAAGGGTGAATCGGTTGTAGGATGCGATAACGTAGCAGCTCGAGTTAAACTAAGCTTGCATAATTCGAATTGAGATACTGCCTTGTCGGTCCAAATAATTTGTGTCTTATCCTTCTTTTTAGAATTAATTAAATATTTATCTAATTCGGATTGCTGTTCTGCTGCATTGGGTATATGTGATCTATAAAAATTTAACATACCTAGAAATCTTCTTAGCTGGTCAACGGTCGTGGGTCGCGGAAAATCGATGATGGCTTTCACCTTTTCATCAAGCGGCCGTATACCCTCTGCTGACACTTCATGACCTAAAAATTCTAATTTTTCCTGTTCAAAAACGCATTTTGAAATATTAATAGTAATACCGAATTTTTCTAATCTAGCAAATACTTCTTCCAGATGCTTTCTATGCTGTATAATATCATCACTAGCTATAATTACGTCATCTATATACACGAATAAAAAATTAAGATCTGGTAGTACGCTATGACACATAAATCTCTGAAAAGTTTGAGCACCATTACGCAATCCGAACGGAAGTCGCTCATATTCGAATAATCCGAATGGCGTGACCACGGCTGTTTTCTCAATATCACTTTCATTGACTGGTATACAATTATAAGCTCTATTAATATCTAACCTAGAATAAACTTTCTTACCAGCAAGAATATATGTAAAATCTTTTAACCTAGGAACCGGATATTTATCAGGTTTAGTAATAGCATTTAAAGCTCTATAATCTCCACAAGGTCTGATTTGTCCGTTCTTTTTAGGAACAATGTGTAAAGGACTTGCCCATGCACTTTTGCTTGGTCTACAAATCCCCATCTCACACATAATACGGAATTCCTCTTTCGCTTTCGCATATCTATCGGGAGGTAAAGGTCTCGGTCGACAATGTACAGGTGGTCCGTTAGTGTCTATAAAATGCTTAACAGTATGTTTAGGTATATCCTTAAAAGAAATAGGCTTAGTAAGGTCTGGGTACTTAGATAACAAATCGTAATAAGGATGGCTATTATCAACCGTTTTAATTGAACTGTAATTATTATACTTTGAAATAGATGCTATAATATTAAGATTTGTTACCTGATCCACCAGCCTGCGCTTATTAAAATCAACAATTAATTTATACTTTGTTAAAAAATCGGCTCCTAAAATAGGTTGTTTTACATTTGCTATTATAAATGTCCACTGAAAAGCTCTACGTAAACCTAAATCTAAAATCAGACTATATAAACCAAAAGTCTCTATGGGCGTACCGTTTGCCGCGTACAGTTTATATTTCTCGGAATCACTTTTGACACTATATCGCACAGCACTACGCGGTAACACAGACACATTGGCACCACTGTCCACTAAAAACCGTAAATTATTTCGTCGATCCGTGACACATAAGCGGTAGTTAACCAAAGGATCACAGCCTCCCGCCGCAGACTGCACCATCTCATCCTTCCAGCTGCATGATTTTATACATTTATTCGCATTTTTTCCATAACGATAATGATAAAAACATTTCCATTGTGGGTAATCCACTTTGCGACTTTGAATGGCAGTGCGCGATGATGAGCGTGGCCTGCTGTTATTATTATTAGTTTTTTTTCTCCTGCATGTATTTTCAAAATTGTCCAATCGAGAATTAAGTTTCTTAAGTTCCGCAATTATAATATCATCGGAATTTGACGTAGACTGGACTGTCGCAATTCCTCCATGAGGTTTGGTACTTTCCATCATTTTGGTATGTAGGTACAAAATTGTTCAGGCCTACCTTCCAATAGTTGAGTCGTCCCAGGTCTTCAGGTCTTCCTTCTCACACTCAGTTGAACGTGGGGTCACCAATATCGAATTAATGTATATCACCAATATCGAAGAAATGTGTATTAATATAAAAAAAATGTTAAACTAATGAAGTTTATAGATTTACTGTAGAGAGCGTATTATTCTTGCGTGTTGTTATTCGGGTGTATGGAAGATTATAAATAATTAAAAGATGTATTTAGGTAAATTAAACTGTAATTGTACTTTTCACAATAACTAACTTATTCCTAAATACACTGTATAATAATAAACTATCGCGAGTATAGCACAATGTGCTCCGAACGCGGAATTGGGACGACTGACTGTGAGAGCAGGTAGGGGTTGTTAGCAAACCCCAAACGCCACTTCACATATTTCAGTCGTCACCCAATAAATTAACATGGCATGTCACCACAATATTCCCCCCTTATAAAAAATAAGGTAATTACTTAATAGGTAAGACAAGTACAAACATTCTCATTTCAATTACACAACAAAACATTGAACACAAAATAATTTGGGAACCACCAAGTTACCAGTTGAACCTCACTTAAAATAACACAACAAGAAAAGGTCCAATGTAAAAATAAATCGTTTAACACTCAACATTCAGGTTAACATAATTTTTGGTATAAGTGGTTCTCACAGTTCCAATGAATAACATGTTTGCGTTTCTTATCACACTATTTTCAAGTTTCATAATGACATGAATGTTCTTGTTTCTACAAAATGTTAGGAGGCCATTAATCAATCAGGATAATGGTTTTGGGACTCGAAATCCTTTTCAAGTGCAACTAAACATTACTTGACACAGAAATAAAAATAACTTTCACAGAAAATACTCAACTTTACACAGATCTATTCGTTAAAAATAAATGCTTGTGAAGCTTAAAGAACTCAAATATGCATAAAAATTGTAAGATTGTGATCTTAAGTAGATTCCACTTAGAAGTTTAAAATCGTTAAATCTTATAGAGGTAAGTATGTGTAAAAACTCGTACACAAAAATCCTATGTATTAAAACAGTGTAAGTACAAATATTACTAATAAATCATTCACTCAGGTATAAAAAAATAATACACATTAATACAAGTTATTCAAAAAAATTATAATAAGAAATGCACGTCTCAAAAAAAATGTATACTACGTAATACTAATAACTATAGTAAATACTTAACTTTAATATCGTTTTGGTACTTTGCTAATTCTGCCAGAACGTGTTATAACATCTTTACGCAACATAGGGGTGTCATTAATCACAACTTGTTTAATATTTTTAATCTTAACAGTTGGTTTTATAATTTTATTTACTGTGCTATCTTCGTCATCTAAAGTATAAGCTGGTTTCAATCGATCGATAGAAATACAAGCTTGACGATCAGCTAATTGAATTTTATAATATTTATCTTTTCTACTAATTACATTAAATGGTCCGTCATAAGGAGGTTGTAGAGGTTTTCGCACTGAATCATTTCTGACAAAAACTTTGTCACAGGTATATAAATCCTTGTGTACAAAAAACTTTCGCGAATCTTTTATCTCTCTACTTATTGGCTTTATATTACTTATGACTTTTTTAAGCTTAGATACATAATTATCACTATCTAAATTAATATTAGGACTACTGTCATAAAAATCTCCAGGCAAGCGAATACTTGTACCATAAATCATTTCTGCACAAGTATGATTGCTGTCAGCCCTAACTGCCGCTCTCAACCCTAATAGAACTGTAGCTATTTCTTCAACCCATGACCGTGTGGATAACCGTGCGGTAAGCGATGTTTTTAATGATCTGTGCCATCGCTCCACTATGCCATTACTTTGAGGGTGATAAGGCGTTGTTCGTAACTTTTTAATTCCCATAATTGACATCAAGTGAGAAAAAAGATTACTTTCAAATTGACGTCCTTGGTCACTAGTTAGTTTTATTGGACAACCGAATCTAGCGATCCAACCTTCATATAGGACTCGGGCAACTACTTCTGAAGTCATTTCCTTTATTGGAATCAGCTCTGGCCAACGACTATAACGATCTATCATTGACACGCAATACCTATATCCATCGGGGGATGTACTAAGAGGTCCAATTAAATCAATGTGGACGTGTTCAAAACGATTGCACGCTTCATATTTCCCTAAATCGGATATAGTATGTCTTTGAATCTTAGCACGCTGGCAAGGAATACACGTTTTAGCCCATCTACGAACGTCTTTGTTCATCCCTACCCAAAAATATCGATCACTAATCATCTTTTGAGTAGTACGAATAGAGGGGTGACTTAAATTATGAACTGAATCGAATGCAATACGCCTAAATATTTCAGGTAGGTATGGTCTCGCCCTACTAGTGGAAGTTTCGCATTCTACATAATGTTCAGTACCTGGTATCATAATACGTTTAAACTGCATTTTGTTTTTCAACTCGCTGAACTCCGTGTCGTTTTTTTGTACACGTGCCAGTTCTGCGAAGTCGATAGCCGTGGGACAAAAAATTTCTTCCACACGGGACAAAGCATCTGCTACGACGTTGTCATTACCATTAATATGACGAATATTCGTAGTAAACTCGCTTATAAACATTATCTGCCTAGCTCGCCTAGGTAACTCTTTGTCACTACCCATTTTATTAAATAAGTAAGTTAACGGCTTATGATCCGTTAAAACAATTAAATCGCGACCTTCTATCATGTAACGAAAGTGAGCTATCGCCATGTATATAGCTAAAAGCTCTCTATCATATGCACTATATTTCTTTTGCGCTTCGGACAACCTTTTTGAATAATAACCTAAAGGTTTCCAGCTGTCCCCAACCTTTTGCTGTAATACGGCGCCTACGGATGTCTCGCTTGCGTCTGTCATCAGCGTTAAGGGTGAATCGGTTGTAGGATGCGATAACGTAGCAGCTCGAGTTAAACTAAGCTTGCATAATTCGAATTGAGATACTGCCTTGTCGGTCCAAATAATTTGTGTCTTATCCTTCTTTTTAGAATTAATTAAATATTTATCTAATTCGGATTGCTGTTCTGCTGCATTGGGTATATGTGATCTATAAAAATTTAACATACCTAGAAATCTTCTTAGCTGGTCAACGGTCGTGGGTCGCGGAAAATCGATGATGGCTTTCACCTTTTCATCAAGCGGCCGTATACCCTCTGCTGACACTTCATGACCTAAAAATTCTAATTTTTCCTGTTCAAAAACGCATTTTGAAATATTAATAGTAATACCGAATTTTTCTAATCTAGCAAATACTTCTTCCAGATGCTTTCTATGCTGTATAATATCATCACTAGCTATAATTACGTCATCTATATACACGAATAAAAAATTAAGATCTGGTAGTACGCTATGACACATAAATCTTTGGAAAGTTTGAGCACCATTACGCAATCCGAACGGAAGTCGCTCATATTCGAATAATCCGAATGGCGTGACCACGGCTGTTTTCTCAATATCACTTTCATTGACTGGTATACAATAATAAGCTCTATTAATATCTAATCTAGAATAAACTTTCTTACCAGCAAGAATATATGTAAAATCTTTTAACCTAGGAACCGGATATTTATCAGGTTTAGTTATAGCATTTAAAGCTCTATAATCTCCACAAGGTCTAATTTGTCCGTTCTTTTTAGGAACAATGTGTAAAGGACTTGCCCATGCACTTTTGCTTGGTCTACAAATCCCCATCTCACACATAATACGGAATTCCTCTTTCGCTTTCGCATATCTATCGGGAGGTAAAGGTCTCGGTCTACAATGTACAGGTGGTCCGTTAGTGTCTATAAAATGCTTAACATTATGCTTAGGTATCTCCTTAAAAGAAATAGGCTTAGTAAGGTCTGGGTACTTAGATAACAAATCGTAATAAGGATGGCTATTATCAACCGTTTTAATTGAACTATAATTATTATACTTTGAAATAGATGCAATAATATTAAGATTTGTTACCTGATCCACCAGCCTGCGCTTATTAAAATCTATAATTAATTTATACTTTGTTAAAAAATCGGCTCCTAAAATAGGTTGCTTTACATCTGCTATTATAAATGTCCACTGAAAAGCTCTACGTAAACCTAAATCTAAAATCAGACTATATAAACCAAAAGTCTCTATGGACGTACCGTTTGCCGCGTACAGTTTATATTTCTCGGAATCACTTTTGACACTATATCGCACAGCACTACGCGGTAACACAGACACATTGGCACCACTGTCCACTAAAAACCGTAAATTATTTCGTCGATCCGTGACACATAAGCGGTAGTTAACCAAAGGATCACAGCCTCCCGCCGCAGACTGCACCATCTCATCCTTCCAGCTGCATGATTTTATACATTTATTCGCATTTTTTCCATAACGATAATGATAAAAACATTTCCATTGTGGGTAATCCACTTTGCGACTTTGAATGGCAGTGCGCGATGATGAGCGTGGCCTGCGGTTATTATTATTAGTTTTTTCTCTCCTGCATGTATTTTCAAAATTGTCCAATCGAGAATTAAGTTTCTTAAGTTCCGCAATTATAATATCATCGGAATTTGACGTAGACTGGACTGTCGCAATTCCTCCATGAGGTTTGGTACTTTCTATCATTTTGGTATGTAGGTACAAAATTGTTCAGGCCTACCTTCCAATAGTTGAGTCGTCCCAGGTCTTCAGGTCTTCCTTCTCACACTCAGTTGAACGTGGGGTCACCAATATCGAAGTAATGTGTATTAATATAAAAAAATGTTAAACTAATGAAGTTTATAGATTTACTGTAGAGAGCGTATTATTCTTGCGTGTTGTTATTCGGGTGTATGGAAGATTATAAATAATTAAAAGATGTATTTAGGTAAATTAAACTGTAATTGTACTTTTCACAATAACTAACTTATTCCTAAATACACTGTATAATAATAAACTATCGCGAGTATAGCACAATGTGCTCCGAACGCGGAATTGGGACGACTGACTGTGAGAGCAGGTAGGGGTTGTTAGCAAACCCCAAACGCCACTTCACATATTTCAGTCGTCACCCAATAAATTAACATGGCATGTCACCACATAGTCATAGTCATACTACTGGCTAACCCCTAAGTTAGTAGCTAGCCTGACAAAATATCCTATAACTTCTATATAATATGTTCGTACAGGGCTTCAACATTTCCCACGCGGCGTCCCGCCTTGCAGCGATGACGAAGCCGATCTACAACGCGGTGGTGCGGTACGCGGGGACCAAGCCGTGCGCGGTGTTCGTGCCCTCCAGGAGACACGCGCGGCTGTTAGCAGCTGATCTGTTAGCGCTGGCGGCCGCGCAGGGCACGCCGGCAAGGTTCCTGCATGCGAGACAGGATCTGTTGCAGCCGTTCCTTAAGCGGATACATGATAAGGTTCGTGGTGATGGTATTTCTTTCTTTAGATATATTCATTGCGTCAAAAAATTTATACCACGAAATTCGTATATTTTTAAAGCTTACGCTACTGCAGTATTGAAGTAGGGAAAAGTAAAGATATGACGTCCCATTTTAATAATTAGATTGAAAAAATAATACGCCTGCTCATGACATTATTATTATATATTAATATTAGGTATTTGTAGCCTCTTTTTCTACTTTACTTCGATAGCGGGCCGCATCAAAGTCAACAAAGCGTCGGAAAGATATGCCTTCTGGCCACAGGTTTTCATCTAAAAAGATCGACATTTTGGGTCTAGGTACAAAAAGGGCTTCCAACATTTTTGTATGGAGCCTGGCATACCTACATGTCCGCCATTTTGAAAAAACCTCGATTCGGCGGCCAGTAATGAAACATGTGTCAATCGATAGAATAAATGACTGTGATCAAAAAGTATTCAGTGATGAAATGTCGTAAGTGGTATACTTTCTGAGATATTTGAGTTCAAAACCGTAGGAAAATAAAGCAAAAACATCGTTTCAGCCGATATTGATAAAACATGTGTCAATCGATAGTCTAAGTGATTACGATCAAAAAGTATTCAGTGATAAAATGTCGTAAGTGATATGCTTTCTGAGATATTTGAGTTCAAAACCGTACAAAAATAAAACATTTGTAATTAATTGTCTTTTTATTTCTAGTGGATCTGTAACTGTGTCAGTGTAATGCCAGATAAGAAATATTATGAATATTGAGAATAATTACTATATACATATAAAATCACAATAAACATAAACAAAATGAAATAAATACAGTTTTATTCATATTTATTTTATTCATATTTACATATAAACATCTTATATATTATGTAAATAAATATTTATAAATACATATTTAACATCTGGTTGAAGATCACGGGCAACAACATTCTAATTGCTTCAGGTAGTGCTGCCGGACTTCTTGAAGGAGCTTTTGGTAGTCTATGATTTTTTGATGTCTACAAACAAGGAGTTCCAGAACCGTATGAACTGTATTTTGAAGGAATTCCCGAAATAAGCAGTGCTATGGGTTTCCTTTAAATAAACAGGAGAAGACACATTATTTAAAATAGCATAAAATGTTGAGAGACTTCTGAAGTTTCGCCTGTGTCAAATGGGTAGCCATAAGTTAGGAATGGAACTAGCAAATGTGGTCTTACTTACGTAAGCCGAAGATAATATATCTAATACAGTTATTAGGAAGGCGCTCCAATTTATTCAGAAGTTCCTCTGACAAATCTGTACAACACACATCAGCATAATCAAGGTGAGGGATGACCAGAGAGTTTATGGCGTATTTATGGTTAAGTGTTTATGGCGATTCAGCAATTGAAGTGTATACCGGTCACTTTTTTCCTTACCTCAGTTACGTTATGTATTATAAAAATTAAACAAATTCGTCAAACAAACAACTTAAGGGGGCCATTGACGATGCGATCGATCGGTGCGATCGATCTGCCGGACATCGCACCGATCGATCGGTTCAAAAGTGCCGCTCATACACGAACGATCGATCGTAACGATCGATCGCAACGATCAAACATTACTTGTTTGAAACGGAAGGATAAAGACATGCTCAAATAATTCAATACGTGCCCTACAAAATGGAAAATGAACTCCTTTTCCTTAGCTATGTGGCAGTAACTTTGATTTGGCTACAAAAGAAAAAAGTAAAACTCTTACTTGATTACTAAACTACTAAATTGTCCGTTTACAAGTATTAATTTACTTAAAATTTAGTTAAAATTTATTTAACTACTTAACTACTTAATACATGTAAACCGAACATAACCGAACATTTTTTTTCTTTCTTTCTTTCTTTTTTCTTTAAATATTGAATTATCATCGGTCCTCGATAGGTCTACGAAGTTTGGAAGAAGTCTAACCGTTTAAAGCTAATATAAAGCGTGTAACTAGGTTTTTTCTTTCTTTCTTTTTTTCTTTTTAATATTGAATTGTCATCGCGGCATCAGTCCTTGATAAGTCCACGAAGTTTTTTTTATGGAAATAGCCGGCAATCGAGCTGACGATCTACCTGATGGTAAGTGGCTATCGTTGCCCATGAACATCAGCAACACCAAAGGTAAAAGCGAAAAATAAAAGTAAAAGCGAACTCCATGGAGAAATAATAATAGTAATAATGGTATTAATTAACAATTAAAATCAATACTACCAATATAATCCCTCCGAGGGCCCTACCACCAGCGGGCCGGATTTAGTCGCCTCTTACGACACCCATCCGGCGTGGGTTTGGGGTTAGTATTCTAAAGCCGCCCCAATACGGCAAAAAAAAATTATTTGTTTCGTCCATCGAGTGTTGGTAGGTATGTAGACTACGTAGTACCTACGTAACGCACTAGCCAAAGCATTGAAGACATGCGACGCGTGCGGCGGCCGGCATCAGAATGAGACAAATATCGCATCGCTGATCGCAAAGGTCCACACACAGTCGATTCATCGCTGCGATATTCATGATTGCATGGATTTTTGTTGCGATCACCGATATCGTCTGCGACCAAGCAAATCGTTAACGATCTTGACATACACTGCCGATCGGTCGGTGCGATCGGTCTGCAACGACGGATCGCACCGATCGATCGTTCCGTCAGTGGCCCCTTTTAAGGGTAGAGATAAAATCTCGGGATGGTACTGCTCATGCATAGTGGGAAAAATAACCTTGTCCTGTTGTTCCCATATAATGTGTGTTATTATGGTTCTTGGCATGGGCTCGACATCAGGAAACATTGCCTTTATCACCAGCGGAATTTTTAGATTCAGTGATTGTCAGACATGATATAGAAAACTAAGCCAATAATGAATTTTAACTTTTGGTTTAAAGTAATTGCCAAAGCTGTAGCCGCTGGTGGCAAATAAATTATTTATAAAACAACCTAGTAGTTTGCTTTTGCTTTGCTTTTTTTTAATTCAAACATACCCGTTATTAATAAATCAAGTACCTATGCAGCACATACACATATGGCACAATATACGTATTTTTCATTATTGACCCAATAAATTCAAAATAAGTAAATGATAATTTTTAATGCATTATTTTTGTACGGTTTTGAACTCAAATATCTCAGGAAGTATATCACTTACAACATTTTATCACTGAATACTTTTTAATCGTAATCATTTAGCCTATCGATTGATATATGTTTCATCAATGTCCGCCGAAACGAAGTTTTTTGCTTTATTTTTCTACAGTTTTGAACTCACTTATCTCAGAAAGTATATCACTTGCGACATTTCATCACTGAATACTTTTTGATCATAATCATTTAGTCTATCGATTGACACATGTTTCATCACTGGCCGCCGAATCGAGGTTTTTTCAAAATGGCGGACTTGTAGGTGTGCCAATTAGGTTCGATGCCCTTTATAAGCCTTATATTCCTTCTGCCTCTTCATCTTTATCTCAACTAATTTCACCTCATTCAATTATGTCGCCTGTACGTCAGTCATTTCATGATAAAGATGACCGTGCCATTAAAATATAAGATGAGATATAATTATGATGATTAAAATAAAAAAAGGCATACACGAAGTCTATCCGGCTTGCACTATCTTTACCTAAGAGGCAAGTTTTCGAGTGTCAAATCAAACAACTAACTAACAAGCGTTGGCTCTATCAAACAACTAACGTCTCCCCCGTCTCCCCACCAGATGTTGAAGGTGACGCTAGCGGCAGGCGTGGCGTACCTCCACGAGGGGGTGGAGGCGGGTGACCGGCGGCTGGTGCAGCAGCTGCTGGAGTCGGGCGCCGTGCAGCTGTGCGTGGTGTGCGCGGAGCTCGCCTGGCATTTCGCCGCTGCGGTGCACACCGTTATTATAGCGGACACGCACACGTAAGTTGCGGTTTTTTTAACCGACTTAAAAAAAAGGAGGAGGTTCTCAATTCGACTGTATTTTTTTTATGTTTGTTACACTATTTATAACTCAAGAACGGCTGAACCGATTTGGCTGAAAATTGGTGAGGAGGTAGCTTAGAATCAGAAGACGGACATAGGATACTTTTTATCCCGGAAAATAGACCTGTTCCTGTGTGATAAGGTAAAATTTTGTTATATGTAGTTGATAGATTAGTTATTTATACAGATATAAAATAAAGCTCGGGGATGGATATAGGATATTTTTTATTCCGGAAAATAGACCGGGACCGGGAGCGTGAGAGGGAGAGGGAGGAGCACAGAAACTGTAACGACTAAGAACGGCTGTACCGATTTTAATGATTTCTGATTTGTTACATCTTTAGGCGATACGAAGTTCGCCGGGTCAGCTAGTATACTATATTTGGTCGGATAAATGTGAAGATGTGGATAATTTTTATAAACTCTTAAAAATTGATATTGCAACACTCGTCTGAAAAAGAGTAAATCAAACTCGTAAAGGGCAATGTCCATTTTCGGCTATTCGTGGACAGGATGCTCAAAAATAAATATTTACACGAAAAAATATATTTTGTTTTTTAACTTATACACGCGAATTATTTTTGTATCAATTTACTTTTTTTAAATAATATATTTAATATCACATTCTACTGATAAACACTTCCTGTTGTCACATACACAGAGTACTCACGTCAGTAGAATTGCAATATTATTCCGATAACGATATTAAAATGATATATCGATGTTATTTCGAAGTTTTAATTCTTACGACAAAAAGTTAAGTTTGGTAAGATACACATATAAAAAGCAATAAACTATAAATAAGGTATTATTTTTACTAGAACACTTACATATTATTTTATGTACGTTGCTTTTATAATAATTCACGATAATGAACAATATATCGATGTTTTGCAAACACGCTCGAATCGATGCATTGTTTGCATCCCAACTGTCAATCGTTGGACATAGTAATCTCAACTGTCAAACGTTATTCGTTGGATCATAGTGCACAGTAACGTTCAACTTTCAAGTCACATTCGCTTTGTTTTTCGCATCGTGTTTCGTCTGTGTTTTTCATCATTAATATTATTACGACCTTTGCCTTACGAAAATGGATTTAGACACTGCTTCCCACGTTGACCTTGGCACTATTGTATGTATAGCTATGGTTGACCCTTGTTTTGTATGGTTGCTCATGTAATGACTGTTATTTGGTTTCTGAGCTGGGCAAGGTACAAAGATGATATAAATGCCCCAACCCCGTTCTTGGACAATATATTAATAACATACGAGTCAGATTAATAAAAAAAATGTCAAGGAAATTGGGCGTTTTCTTTAAAATACCTACAAAATATTTATTCAAATAACCAGTATAATAAACATCTGGTTACAAAACAATTATTATTTTCGTTTTAAAACTGAGTAAAGGTATTAAGCCTATATAATATTTATGTTGAAATGTGGTGTTCACTGATAGCCAAATATCCATACAAAGTGGACATTGTCCTTTAAATAATTTCATTTATTTGTTTTTGTAGGGGCTGTGACGGTACCCCTACGTTTGGGTTCATCACATGTTGACAATTTGGCATTTAAGATTTTTATAGTTTCACATTATGCGTATAAATCTACGCTAACGTTTCTAACGCCAACTCTAACATGTCCTACAGCTACAACGGCAAGCTGCACTGCTACGAGCAGTACCCGATCACGACTGTGCTGCAGATGATCGGGCGCGCGTGCCGCCCGCTCGAGGACGAGCACTCGGTGGCCGTGCTCATGTGCGTCTCGCACCACAAGACCTTCTTCACCAAGCTGCTGAACGACTGTCTGCCGCTGGAGGTCAGTGGGGGTTTCATTTAATTTAAATTTAAATATTCTTTATTGTACACCACATAGAGTATTACATAATTAAAAGCATATACGATATAACAGTGGTAACAAAAGGCGGTCTTACCTTATTGGTATTTACCAAACATTGTAGATGGATTTAATGTTGTCTCCATTTTTAGTTTAGTTTTTAATGACGACCCGTATGGCGCAATGGTTACCATGCCGGATCGCCGCACCAAGGATCCTGGGTTTGATTTCCAGCGAGGTGGAAATTTGAATGATGAGTTTGAATTTCTGTTCTCGGTCTGGGTGTGAATGTCCTTGTCTAGTGTGTTGTCCATGGCACCCACGACACAGGGAATCCTAGTGTGGGGCTATGAGTGTGAAGCGTTATTTATTTATTTAACCCCCGACGGAGAAGGGGGGTCTGTGGTATCGTTGCTCTTTAAACAAATGGACCGATTTTGATGTTTTTTTTTTGTTTGAAAGCTGGTGATATGGAGATGGTTCATAGCTACAATTTATTAAGTTCTATTCAGATGTTTCAAGGTCATCAGCTGTAATTGTCGGGGTTTTTTAAAGTACTTACACTTACGCCTCAACTCAGAGTCACTAACGGTTACTTTAATCGCTCCTTAGTAAAGAATCACTATACAAATTCTGTACTAAGTAGCGATTTAAGTAAGCTTTAGTTTGAGTTGGGGCGTTAATTCTTACAATTTTGGTATAAGTTGATATAATAATAAATAAAAAGATGACATGTATTAAACAATAATTTCCACGTATTAAACAATAATCGCCATGTATTCTTTACCCAGAGTCACCTGGACCACAGACTGCACGACCACATGAATGCGGAGATAGTGACGAAGACCATAGAGAACAAACAAGACGCCGTGGACTACCTCACCTGGACCTTCCTGTACCGCCGGCTGACGCAGAACCCCAACTATTACAACCTGCAGGGGGTCACGCACAGGTATACTGACCGTGGACAGAGAGGAGAGGGGAGGGTTAGAGGGAAGCTGAACTTGATAGTTTGTTGGTGAAGGTTTTAAGGTGGCCCAAATCGAAGTCATTACCTTATATCAACTCTAAGACAAATCCAATGTTGGACTCAAAGGAGAAAATTATTTAATGTAAGGTTTAGTTTTAAATAATATATTGGCCTTAAATAATAGTATGAAAATAATTCACCAGTAATAAATACGATTTAGGACATAAACTTACATCGATTCGTTGTTATCGCCTCTCCAATTCGACTCATAACTTTTTTTTTATGCCTTAAGCAGGCAAACGAGCAGACGGGTCAACTGATGGTAAGTGATCAGCGCCGCCCATGGACATACCGGCCTCGAAGAAAACAACAGACCCGCTTCTTGAAGGACCCCATGTCATAGCTTATTGGGAACACCGATGCAGGAAATTCGTTCCACAGTTTACACGTCCTTGCAAAAATGAAGCTAAGTAAAAATGAACTTTATCCCATATGTTTACGGTTGTATTTCCACCCAGGCACCTGTCGGACCACCTCTCGGAGCTGGTGGAGACGACGCTGTCCGAGCTGGAGCAGTCCAAGTGCATCGCGATCGAGGACGAGATGGACGTGCAGCCGCTCAACCTCGGCATGATCGCGTCGTACTACTACATCAACTATACTACTATAGGTCAGTGGGTGTGGCTTGGTAGCAGGGGCGTAGCTACCGCCGTATCATCCGTATCAATTATACGGGGGCCCCTGCGTATATGGTCCCCCACTAACACTCCCAAAAAAAAGCACGCCAACGGCCTATGACCGCTACAGTTGCCACTCCTTTTATTACAGCTGACTTTGAGGGGGCCTCACAAATATTGATATGGGGCCTCCTTGGGGCTAGCTACGCCACTGCCTGGTAGGCGTAATATAGCATAATAATTGTATTGTATTGTCTGTAACACACGCGCGCGCACACGCAGTCACACATACACGTTCGCGCGCGCATACATACTCTTTCTTATACACTTATCGTCGGTGTATTGTACGATGAACTAAAGTCCAGTTTACACGTATTAAGTAGTTAAGCATATAACTAAATTTTAAGTAAATTTAATACGTGTAAACAGACAATTTAGTAACTTTTTAGTTAAAATTTAGTTAACTGCCTAACTACTTAATACGTGTAAACCGAACATAACCTTGTCTTGCAGAGCTGTTCAGTCTATCGCTGACCTCCAAGACCAAGATCCGGGGGCTGCTGGAGATCATATCGTCGGCGGCGGAGTACAGCGAGCTGTGCATCCGGCACCGCGAGGAGAACGTCATCAAGGCGCTGGCGGCCAAGTGAGTGGTGACCCCGGATAGTTTGTGATATGACATGGAGTGTGGGTCAGGCTTAGTTGGCGGGTTTCGTGGCTGCAAAGTGAGAGGTGACCCCGGAATGTTTGTGATACAATATGGACTGCAGGTCAGGTTTAATTGGGGGGCTTCGTAGATCTTGAGTGTCGTAGCTCTCGTAGGCTTTCAGGGTTAAATGCCTGATGATCAGATTAGGTATCTTTACAGACTCTAAGAAAGAAAAGGTCAAAGGAGGTCTCAATTCGTAACCTCAAAACGTCCGTCATTTATGAACCAATATATTTTTATTTGAAAGAATATTCAAACAGATAATGGATATATTAAATTAAGCCTTTATTACTGTCACAATCAATTTTTTTTTAATTAAAATTTTTAGCAACTGAATATACCTATTTTTATCCTGTTACTATCGACCACGGAACACAGACACCAGTGGAAGTGCGATGTGGGCGTGGCACAGCGACTAACATTAAGAGGAGCTCCGCATACTTGCCGGCATAACTCAACTGTCACTGAGCTGCGTCGGTTGTGCATTACGTAAAATAAAATTTGTCTTAAATTACGTAAATATGCCTTACTGTACAATTATGGAGGGCAGGAATAATAGCGAACAATGAATTTATTTAATGGCCGTGTTTTATACCACAAATAAGCCTAGTTTTTAATTTATTTCGTAATAATTCAAATTCGAAACACATAAATAAAGGAAATAATATAATTTATGATCAAAAAGCTACTCAGTCACTTGGCAATAAGGTTCGTTTTATGTTTTAGATAATATTGCTACTCGGCTATTGTTTTCTAGAACATTTTCTGCTACTCGGGCAGGGATTGGGTACAAATATATGAAAATCGGCAGTTTTGTAATTTTATTTTTAGTTAAAAGTATTTCATACTATGAATATTACAATTTATTATAATAATAATATTCTTTTTTTTATTTTAGGGATATGTGTCATAATTATGTATGTACAGTTCTGCTATTTGGTGTGCAATAAAGTATTGTGTTGTATCATAAAAATGTATAAAATTAATATGAATGAATTTTTTTATTTGAAATCATTGGTACATAATCTAGGATCCTGACGAGGAATATAAGCGCATGCGCGTGACTGGCACAGCATGTCTAAGAAATGTAATTCCAAGAAAATAAATTTACCTTATTTGTATAATGTTAAGGTTGAAATGCATCCCAGTTCATATCAGCAATGTTTTTGTAGCTACGTTTAGCTTCATTGAAATTTCACTTATCGACATATTAAATTATATTTATTTTCGTTGCTAAAAATGCCTAGGCTTGGTATTCCGTGACTGTTAAGATAGCTAACATTGATAAAAATTGCTACGGTCACGTCTACGCCTCGTAATGCCTCGTCTAATCGATAGTGAAGCATAGCAATGGCCGCCAGCTTTCCATGTGTGCGTAATTTTTGATTCGCGATTGACGCAGTATGGTGTCAATGTGTGGGTGTGTGTACTGTACGAATAGAGAGTTGGTATTACTATGGGTGCTTCACTGAATTTGTTGTTGGGATCACGTCCGTCTTTTTTTAGATCCGTGTATTTGAGATATAAGCTTTCAAAATAATGATCAAGTGTTCACATAGACAGTACAAAAACAAGAAGTTTAAGTACCAATATGACGGATCTACATCTTATGATGTCGGACACTCGGACAGTACCAGTTTCAATATAAATATCGATAACGCGGCAAAAAGCACAACGCACATCTCTAAGCCTAAACCAAACACAGTATGATGTTGTTAACCAAAAATGTAACTTACCGAAATACTTGTAAGGTTGCTATTCAATCTATTGTAGACTCCAGTCACGACATCTAGCGTTCAGTAGATGGAATTATTTAATTATTTTCCATAAGATTGACATTGTTTGATATTGTTTTGTCAACCTTATTAGTAAAGAAGTTAAGTATATATTACTTGTAACGCAGAATACTGCCATCTAGCGGTGGATAGATAAACTTGAAAAGTATTATGATCATAATTGATAAAGGTTCTAAGGTCACTGAATAAGACATGGAAAAATAAGAATTAAATCCAAAGATTAAGGTGCATTTTCAACTATAAACAGCGAGTTTCTTAGACTATTCGTAGTTGACAAGTAACAACCAATTAAAATGTGAGTTTCTTAGTTGTAAATAATACGATTATGGATTTCCTTGTGTTATTTTGGCTAGCACGGTTCCCATACTAATCAACACTTGTACCATTTCCACTTGTGTCTGTGTTCCGTGCTATCGACGATCAGTTTTAAACGACAGACAGTTTTTAGCGAGAGACAGAACGGTGTGGAAAGCTTTAGAGGAGGCCTATGTCGAAGGACAAGCTGTCGTTTAAATAAACAAATGGGTATATATGGCGGTTTTAATATAATAATATTATATTTCTCTTCATAAACCTGGAAAAAAACTAAAAAAACAACCCCGGTAGTTTCTTGCTGCTTCTTCTCCCACCTCTCACAGTAGGGCCTTGTTGAAGCATTGGCGTAGCTTGCATGACTTTCAAAAAGTGTTTGTAAACCAATCCAATTTTGAATAAAAACATTTGATTTGATTTGAAGACAAGAAAGTATGTTTAAAGTCAGTTATGTGGTAGTTAGATCGTGTACATACATGTGTGCTGTGTGTTGTGTCGCAGGGTGCCCCACAAGCCGGTGGCGCCGTCCGGCGGCGCGGTGAAGTACAACGAGCCGCACGTCAAGGCGCACGTGCTGTTGCAAGCGCACCTCTCGCGCATGCAGCTGCCGGCCGAGCTGCAGGCAGACACCGCCATCGTGCTCACTAAGGTAAGGGGGTAAAAAAGAGGGGTGTTATAAGTATGACGTGTCTGTATATCTGTGTATCTATGGATCTGTATGTCCGCTGTGGTGTCGTAGCACCCAAACGGATCAACCAAAATCGGTGGATCTAGTTTTTTGTATAAAAGGTGACTTAATCGAGTGTTCTAAGCTATGTTTAGTGTTTAACTGTCGGGGGTTTTTTTAAATTTTCATTTAAGATTATTTTTACCCAGGATATAATTTATCCTGTGTGCTATTCCAGATCATGGTTTACTTGTATGCTAAATTTCATCATTAACAACACAATACTAATAAAAAAGGATATGACAGAGATGCTACTTGGTACTTGCAAAATTAGGGTTGTAAAGATAGGGTAATTAAAAATACAAAGGAACTCCGCACGGCGGGGTTCTAAGTTAGACCCATGTTGGACCATAGTCCATATAAATGATTATTGATGAATTGCATTAATTTAAAATTTCATTTCATTTTAAATTTCATCAGGCGATTCGTCTGATCCAAGCATGCGTGGACGTAGTATCGAGCAGCGGTTGGCTGTCTCCAGCGGTGGCGGCCATGGAGCTGGCGCAGATGGTGACGCAGGCCATGTGGGGCAAGGACTCGTACCTGCGCCAGCTGCCGCACTTCACGCCCGAGCTGGTGCAGCGGTGCGCCGAAAAGGTGAGGAGCTCAGGGTTCTTGTTGAGGGTGTGGTAAGGTCTTGGTGGGCAATTAGGTAAGGAGTGGTGGATTTTACCACAGATCGTGTAGATTTTTGATGCTGTAAGATGTGTTCTGTTTTTTTTTTTATTGAATGGTGCTGACAATTTATTTTATGCTCTGAAACGTAACGGTTCAATGATAATCTGATAAAGCAGACCTACTAAATATGCCTTCAGTGGACCTACAACAGCATGGTGAAAGGTATCTTTAAATGGTGCCAACAGATTTTTTAGGAGTTATGACTTGAAATTTAGTCTGTGGTAAGACCTCCATAATCACGTTTAGAATACTACGTAGAAGTTTACCACAGCGCCTTCCTTCACATGAAACCTGTCTGTGTGTCCAGGGCGTGGAGACGGTGTTCGACGTGATGGAGCTGGAGGACAGCGCGCGCGGCAAGCTGCTGCAGCTGTCGCCCACCGAGATGGCGGACGTGGCGCGCTTCTGCAACCGCTATCCCAACGTCGAGCTCACTTACGAGGTAATCGTCAGCCATTGAAGTATAATATCATAGAACAGACATCTCGAACAAAATGTGTCCCGCCGGGAGGTTCTATTTCCAAAATTGAGCCCCCGTTCTCGTTTCAAAATCGAACGAATCCATTGAAAATTGAAGCCGATCGGCGTCAATTCATTGAGACATACATTGTGTTCGCAGTATCGGTTCTATATGCTAGTAATGATATTTCAATGTCGTCAGCCTACATTTGTACGCGTTGGCTCAAATTCACCTGGTTATGTACATATTTACGTATGGGTAGTATTTACAGATCTCTGTGATATATTTGTGCAAGTCATTTTGCACTTACTATTGTCATGGATATAAAAAGATGAAACAACAAACATCCAAACATCTTTACAAACTTTCATATTTATAATAGTGTTAGGATTAATATTTTTTTTATTTTCTTTTTGTTTTAAAGTTAAAAAAAGGAGCAAACAAACTTAGTTTTTTATATGCGGAAACTCTTAAATGGTGTTAAAGATATCATTATTATGTTAGTATTGTAGACATAAGACACTGTATGTTTCCCAAATACAGAAAAATAAAATAAAATACTTCTTATGCGACTTGTAAAAAGGTTGCGTTAAACGTTTGCGCTACCATGTAGTGGTATGAAAGCACTGTATAGATGGCCCTAGCTTCTTATTATCCTTATTATTATTGTGGTCGTAACGGTTCCTGTTGTGCAGGTGAAGAACGAGCGTCGGCTGCGCGCCGGCAAGCCGATCGTGGTGGAGGTGTCGCTGGAGCGGGAGGACGACATCGTGGGGCCCGTCATCGCGCCCTTCTTCCCGCAGGTGAGACAGAGACGGACACATACACTCACACCGAGAGAGAGAGAGAGAGAGAGAGAGAGAGAGAGATGCATGACACAGACCAGCGTGCGCATCGAAAGTAATCTGTGTCAGATTGTAGTTTAAAATTTAAATAATTGTTTTACTGCGTGTTTTTTTTTATTGCATAAACAGCTGTTGTACGAGGACATAGTCATGTATATTGGCGAATTTTACACACAGCATTTATTTTAGACTGCATTAGTAGCGTGGTCGACGTGAGTGTGACAAAAGAAGGTTAGGTACTATGTCAGTGATTAAAACATGCAGACAAGCTGAATGATGATGTTTATTGCACTATTTCTTTCTTTTCTCTCTTTCTTGGCCGGCAACGCATCAGTGATACCTTTGGCGTTGCTTATGTTCATGGGCGATGATTACCACTTACGATCAGGTGAATCGTCAGCTCGTTTGTCGGCTATTTCCATAAAAAAAACAAGCTATACCTCACTGCGCCGCGCTGCACTTTTTCTACTGTTTAAACGTCTTTCCTATTGTCAGTTTGATGGTGTGTGGTACACGTGTGACGTGTGTTTCAGAAACGCGAGGAGGGCTGGTGGGTGGTGATCGGCGACCCCAAGTCCAACTCGCTGCTGTCCATCAAGCGCGTGTCGCTCGCGCGCAGCGCCAAGGTGCGCCTCGACTTCATCTGCGGTGAGTACACTTGAGTAGACCATCAGGGGCGTAGCTACCGCCGTATCAGCCGTATCAATTATACGGGGCCCCCAGCGTATAGGGGCCCCCACCTACACTCCCAAAAAAAAGCTCGCCAGCGGCCTACGACCGCTAAAGTTGGCACTCCTGTTATATTTGACAGCTGACATTGAGGGGGCCCCGCAACAAATATTGATATGGGGCCTCCTTAGGGGTAGCTACGCCACTGTAGACTATTGAAGTATGTCATAGAACAGACATCTCGAACAAAATGTGTGTCCCGCCGGGAGGTTCTATTTTGAAAATTGAGGCCCCGTTCTCTTTTTAAAATCGAACGAATCCGTTGAAAATTGGAGCCGATCGGCGCCAATTCATTGGGACATACATACATTGTGTTCGCGGTGTCGGTTTTATATTACGCTAGTAATAATACTTCAATGGGCGAGACCAGTTTATGTTGACCCGCGGTTGGTTTTCAATTAAGCCTATCCTAGCTTAACAAGATCAATATTACTTCACAATTAATAATTATGAGTTACAACAAAAACAACATAGTAAAAAACATCATACTTTTTTCCAAACGCCCCATAAAAAGTACATATAACTTCAAAAAACGTCTTCCAATCGTCTCCCAGATATTGGTATGTTAATTTGTGTTTATATTCTCAGGTACATCGGGCAGGCATACATACATGCTGTACTTCATGTCGGACGCGTACCTCGGCGCGGACCAGGAGTACAAGTTCGTTGTGGAAGTCAACGAAGCCGCCTCGGACTCCAGCGACTCGGAGTGACCTCTCACGCCGCGACCTCTGCGCCACTGACCTCTCGGAGACGATGTATAGTTGTAGGAGCCGTTTGTAATGTTTAAAGATTAATTTAGGTGATATTTGAAAATAAAATACATTTTAAGATCTTTTTGTGTTTATTAATTACGAGTAATCGCCCTCGCTTTGCTTCGGTTTTCTCATTGGGTTTTCTTATTTTTTTACACCTTGGGTTACATTATTGAAGTTTTATTAAGGATCCCTAATTTTTTTGAAAATATAATATAGCCTATGTTACTCGGAGATAGTGTAGCTTTCCAACAGTGAAAGAATTTTTGAAATCGGTTCAGTAGTTTCGGAGCCTATTCAATGCAAACAAAAAATCAAATCTTTCCTCTTTATATATTAGTATAGATTATTTCCTAGCAAACCCAGTGTCACTTCGCTTTTATAAAAATTTTGTAACACTTGTTTTGCCGAAAGGGTCCGTCCATAAATTACGTCACACTAATTTCATGACTTTTTGACCCCTCCCCGTCCTTGTCACAGCTGGTCACATTTGTGAGACCTCCCCCCCTAGAGTGACGTCACATATTATGAAATTTTACACCTAGAAATTATTAAATTAGAACAGTAGTTCTGAATTATGTTTTATTTCCATTAATTGTTTTTTAATATTTACCTCTTAAGTACCAATTATTCGATTTTGAAATGTGACGTCACGAAATTTACGACCTCCTCCCACCCCTTGTCATACCTACTACATCGACCTCCCCTCCCCTAACGTGTGACGTAATTTATGGATGGCCCCAAAGAACAAATATTTTTATTTTGGTTGTTGTAATTAGGTGTCTTGTAAGTTTAATCTAAGGATACTTTGTGACGATTTTTCAAATGATGCGGCATGGAAAGTAACACCAAAAATATTTTCATGAAGGAAACTGCTAACATGCATTCTCTTGCACGCTTTCTTCGAACCTTCAAGGTGAATGACATAATAGTCCAGTCATCTTAGGAATTCACTGCGGAATGAGAGATACCCAGCTGATTTTTTTGTATAAAGTTGTATTTTGGCATTCTAAAACTTGTCTCAAAACCTGCATATGGTAGGGTGACCGCGTCTATTAAAAATTTGAGGACAAAGGTCATAAAAATCGATTCTTTGCAAATATCTCATTTCCTATGGGGTTTTCGCTATTTGTATCTTCATCAATATTGTAGAGAATTAAATTCCCTACAACTTTTCTTTCAAAATTTTTTTTATACTTCGACTTGTTGGACCAACAACGATAGTTTAAACTCAGAATCATAGATTAAATTGCTTTGAAATTACGGGCCTTAGTTACCTATGACTTAAGTAATTTACGTGTATCATTTGATAGCGTGAAATGCAGATAAATTTTAGTAACGCCATCTATTAACAACATCCGGAACTAAATATCTAGCAACTAGGGCTTACTATCCGGATATTCGGATATTCGAATTATCCGGATATCCGCCGAATTTAATATCCGGATATTGGGCTTTTTACTATTCGGATAATCCGGATAATTCGAATATTAATTAATTTTATTATTTTATACGTTTTTTCAATTGAAATATATTAAAAGCACCGAGATATAATATTTTAAACTGTATTAATGTAATATGGATACTATATTCGCATAAAATACAACTTAATTCCAAAGAAGAAATGGCAACCGAATATTTCTTCACAATAAATGCAAGTGTCCAAGTCATGTCCTAATCATGTTTGCAATTTCAATAATAGTAACACAGAAAAGGCAACGTAATCAATACATAATATGTATAATAAAGGCAACGTCTGGGTGGTTGAGCACGCTCACGGTGTTCCTTCGAGAAGAAACCTGGTTCTAGGGAATATACATGCCTTACTCCTAGCTTACTATAAAGCACAGCTCAAAAACTGAGCTCAGAAGTCAAGCAGTTGTATAGCAATTGACTACAGAAATCGAGCAGTGTTGGGAATTGCTGGAGGGAGAAATAAAAGGCAAAGCTACTATCGCTTTACAATTGAAATTGATACTTCTGTGTCGCATTCTTTATTACTGAGGGTCGTACCCTTGATGAAGTTCCTTCACTGCTTTTATCAGCACCAACCTTCTCATTTCTCAACTGTTGCAACGGAGAAACTAGTGAATTAAATGTCACCAAAACACACAAGGATTTCCTGATAACATCTTCATAAGTCTAGTATTGAAGCTACGTTGCAGCTTTGAGCCAATATTGGCAATCATGACAGACCGTGGTATGCAACGCTTCCTAATCGAACATAACATCTCAAAACTAATGTCTTGAACTGGTCTTGGTAACATTAGAGATCTTTAGATGTTGCCATATTTCATTAATTTGCTTATAGCATTTTCAGCCATGTTTCTTGCGTTTAACTCGACATCCTTCTTGATAAGTACCGCTTCTGTGTACCACAAACTCGTTGACCAATTCAACCTACGAGAGTTCTCTAGTCCTAGAGATTTGATCAGTTCTGTCGATAAGCATTATTTTGGTTTTCCTTTTGTTGAGAATGAGTCCGATAAGTTCACTCTCTCGCTCTGCTCTGCGGAAAAGGTGAGCAAGTTCCGTCTCCTTTGATGCAAAAACATTGGTGTCATCTGTGACTCAGGTTAATGATCTTTAAGCTACGGAAAAGGTTTTTGGAATGGTATACTC
This sequence comes from Thymelicus acteon, assembly GCA_951805285.1. Classification (NCBI taxonomy): domain Eukaryota; kingdom Metazoa; phylum Arthropoda; class Insecta; order Lepidoptera; family Hesperiidae; genus Thymelicus; species Thymelicus acteon. The sequence goes on along the minus strand of OX638214.1, from coordinate 17,910,740 downwards.
CCCATAGTTATTGAAAAAATGAGTGACAGAGTATGAAGTCAAAAATTGTTCTATTTGTCAACATTATTGACAACTGCACTTTTAAAGGACACATCCGCGCATAGTTGTGTTCCCGGAACAAGGATTCCTTCTTGATTTGCCTTCGGTGACAGTATACAGTTTACCAAGAAGTCGAGTGGACCAGAGGGCCAAAAAAAGCGATCTTAGTGATCCGGCTAACTACAGGCTTATATCGATAACTTCTCTGCTTCAGAATACTAGTATAGAACACGCAGCTCTTAAGATATCTGGAAGATATCAGCTGATCAATGATCGACAATACGGTTTTTCGCCACGGTCGTTCAGCTGGCTCTTGATCGCAACGGGGAAGCTCTGACAGTCAACCTAGATATCGCTAACCGGGTCTGGCACTGGGGCCTTCTCACGAAGTTACCATCTTATGGTCTCTTTGAGAAGTTAATATGCAGTTAGGTAGCTAGTTTTCTGAGCGACACATCAAGATCATAGTAAACGGTTGTTGCTCGGATATGAAACCTATAAAAAAGTCTGCGTTCCCCAAGGGACTGTGAAGACACAAGTTTGCGCGCTTAATGCTAAGAAAACCTTGTTATAACGCCTCAATTCTAAGATACCGCGCTCACCGTGAGTAAAAGTTTTAGGTCATTCAGAAGGCAAGGCCAAGCTGATCTCCAAGAAACTTTGTGTCCTGAACCGAGCTAAGCAGTACTTTACTGCAAGGCACCTACTCATGCTTTACAAAGCTCAGATCAGGCCTCAAATGTGTTCCCACCTTTGGCCCACAATACTAGCTTAATACATTTGACGCTGTACAGAAACGCGTGATCCGAATTGTCAACGATCCACGAGTCACTCACAGGTTAGAACACCCGAGTTTCAGAAGAAATGGCGACTTTACAACGGTGAGTGCTCGGTGAGTTTCATCCACACCGATTGGACTCGTGGAGAACCTCTATGGTCCGATTTTCACGATCTTTTTTGCCACGGACATGCAAGCTGTCGAATGAGCTTCCTTCTTTCCGGAGCGCTATAACATGGGGTTCTTCAAAAAAGGTGTAAAAAGAGTTCTCCTTCAGGGCCCGGAAACATTGGCGATTCCTCTGGTATTGCTCATGTCCATAGGCGACGATGACCATTTACCATCAGGTGCCCCGTCTGCTTTTTCGTCGGCCGAAAAAAAAACAGTGATGCTAACAACAAGATCAGAAATATTGGTATGAGTAGGTTTTAGACAAAGACAGTACCAGCTCGATGTGGTGGAAAAGTATGAAGTACCCTAAGAACACTGCTCATGAGTTCATGACCAAATGCGATATTAGGGTGAAACTTATGAAGCTTAGCAGCGCGCTGATACATCTACCGAAGTTTTGAACTTAATTCTGAATAAGTATTTGTATTAAAAATATTGATTTAATTCATAAATTATTTGAATTTAGCCTTCCAAATATTATCCGGATATCCGGATATTATCCGGATAATATTCAGGAACTATTCGAATTATCCGGATACTAAAATGAACGGATAATTGCATGCCCTACTAGCAACTAACAAAATATCGATCTTTCCATGGGGATGTTTTACCGCGGTAAAAAGTAGCCTACGTTACTCTCCACCCTCCTCACTATTTCCACACATAAAAGCCATACCATATAACAGCTTCATTGCGACGTGAAAGACGGACAAACAAACAAACAAACACACTTTGAAACAAAAGTTGTAGGGAATTTAATTTTCTACAATATTGATGATACAAATAGGGAAAAACCCACAGGAAATGAGATACTTGCAAAGAATCGATTTTTATGATCTTTGTCCTCAAATTTTTAATAGACGCGGTCACCCTACCATATGCAGGTTTTGAGACAAGTTTTAGAATGCCAAAATACAACTTTATACAAAAAAAATCAGCTGGGTATCTCTCATTCCGCAATTCTTACCTAATTTTGACTAAGATGACTGGACTATAAGATAATATTAGTCCTCCGTACGGGTATTAGACGATCACACGTATACATAAGTTCTGTCCTAATATATCTAGATACTTCGCGCGATCCGATAAACATTTCAATTCGATCAAGTGGACTTATCTTATTCGATGTCGATGACTCCCAACATTGTTTCGAACACAACTCGATTGGGAAATATTATAATATTAAGATACCAGTACTTAAAAATATCTTGATAAAAAGATAAAGATTTACGTGTCCTCTTAAACGTTTTGATAGTACCTACTTTAAAACGACTTTACGAGAAACCTCTTGAGATGTGTATGGGGCCATCCATTAATTACGTCACACTAATTTCATGACTTTTTGACCCCCCCCCCCCCCCCCCGCCTTCTTGTCACATCTATGTCAAGATCAAGGTCACATTTGTGAGACCTCCCCCCTTTGTGTGACGTCACATATTGTGAAATTTTACACCTATAATTATTAAATTAAAACAGCAATTCCGAAATAAGTTTTGTTTCCATAAATTTTTACCTATACATACCAATTATTCGATTTTGAAATGTGACGTCACGAAATTTAGGACCCCCTCCCACCCCTTGTCACACAATGTCACACTACATCCCGCCTCCCCTCTAACGTGCGACGTAATTTATGGATGGCCCCTAAGGACTTTTAATGATGTCCATCTAGTTGCGTTTATCCTTATTAAGATGTGTTGAAGGGTCCCTGCTCTCAATACTTCCATGGGGATTGCAAATGTTCCGATGTTTTTTTTTCGCTTATACATGTGGGGGGCCCCGTATCCATGCCCCTAATAGCTAACTCCCTGTAGCTACTCTCTTCTGTCCTGCGAATCCACAGGAATCCTGCGAATTATGGCTGTTTTGCTGTGGATCTAAATTAACAAGTAGGTAATAAACTAATAACTATGCCATAAATTGATCAATAAGTTAATCCAATCTAAATACCATTCCCGTGGGAACTTCGGAAAAAAAAGATATATAATTATATAATAAGAAAAAATATCTTCTCTTAAAACATGCTGTTGTTTAGGCCACAAAGATACGAAGAATTTTTATACTTATTAGTAGAGACCGACCGAAGTTTCGGTTTTGGTTTCGGCCAGTTTCGGCCAAAAAATCTAGTTTCGGTTTCGGTTTCCGTTTTGGCAAAATTTGGCCGAAACCGAAACCGAAACTCTGTGTTCGTGAATTGTCGTGCGTAATTTCGTGGTCGTGCTAAATTCGCGGCTAACTCGTGGGCACTGACTTTTCAAGTGAAGTCATTAATTTAACATGTTTATTTTATTTGTTCATTAATTAATTGACATGGAGCTTTGGCGCTCATTTGCATAGGCCTATGTTGAGCATAGATAGGACTTTAATTTTATTGTTTTTTTTTTCATCTTATCTAACACCATTTAACTGTCTGTAGGTATATACCACCATCGTCATAGCCATATAATGAAACTGTAACTGTACTAATATTTGAGTAAAAAGGATTCGACTATAATTTTTTGCTTTCATCATGCTTCTTGTGCCCATCTGTTGTTTGTTACCATTACCTGTCTGATTTTCATTACTTTCATCTATGGTCCGGTGAACTTCATAAATTAATTTTATACCTGTTTTTGTTTATTGTAATTTTAAAATATTCTCATGGTTTTTGTAAGTACCTTACTCTAAAGTTTACCGGACTTAATATCGCTGTGTATGTGTTTTGATTAGTTCTTAGTTTTATGTTGTTTGTTTTTGTTCTATTAGTAGTTTCTTTGTTATTCGTTTTTACCGTAATAGTTCTCTGCAACTAGTGTTAGTTTTATTATTGTAATCAGTCAATTATTTGGGTCTGGTGCTGGTGAACTTTAATCAGTGTATTTTAATTTTATATATATATATATATATATATTATTAATTCATATATTGCTTATTTAAACTATATTATATATTTATTTATTTTGCACATTATGTCTGATAGCGATGACTCATTTTATTCAGCTATAAATGATTCATTTATTTATTGTGCTGATAGCTCTTCGGATGATGCCAGCTGTAGCCAGTCAATCAACAGCCAACTGACGGGGATATTTTCGTCGTGTTCAAAATTTCTCAACGTCTGCCATATAAACGCTCAAAGTATCCCTAGTCACTATTCAGAGTTGGAAGCGGCTTTACCTGTTAATAACCTGCATGCCATCCTCATCTCGGAAACCTGGCTGAAGCCATCTTTGCACTCTGCTTTGTATCCAGTTTCAAATTTTTCTCTCATTCGTAATGATCGCATAGGTAAGGGGGGTGGCGGTGTGGCAATTTACCTGCGTAACAACATCAATTATACAATCATTAAAGCATCTCCCCCGTCTTACACAGCCTCACCAGAGTATCTTTTTTTGGAACTGGATATTAAGGGGACAAAGGCAGTTTTAGGGGTGGTGTATTGTCCCCCCGCTATTGACTACTTTTCTGATCTTGAATCAGTATTAGACACTTTAGGGTCTGAGTACACACATTTTGTTATTATGGGTGACTTTAATACGGACATGTCAAAAATGACATCCCGTTCTCTAAAGTTTCGCTCCATACTCGAGTCGGCAAACCTTTCACTTCTTGAGTTAAATGCCACTCATCACAATATTCAGGTCTGCGACTCGTGGATCGACCTTATAATTACGGGTTCCCCTGAGTTTGTTCATACCCACGGTCAAATTCCAGCCCCAGGATTTTCACGTCATGATCTCATCTATGTATCTTATAAAATTAAGCCACCCAAAACTAAGCCGGTCACTCGACTTCTACGGAATTTCGCACGTATGGATATAGACAAACTTCGAAAGGACGCGGCTGGTTTAAGTTTTGCATGTGTAGCAGAGGCGCCTACGGTAGATGATAAGATTCATGCTTTTAATAGTGTAATTCTGTCACTTTATAACATCCATGCCCCGGTGCATATTGTAAAATTGAAGCGTCCTCCAGCTCCGTGGATGACTGGTGATATCCGGGCTGCAATGGCTAGAAGAGATCGTGCTTTTCAAAAATTTAAAAGGGAGCGTACCTACAGAGCATAACTGGGCTGCCTTTAAGGCTGCACGCAATCGTTGCAATCAGATGGTACGAATGGCCAAACGCCGATATATCCACAGTAATATTAATAATTCCTCTCCCGCCGATGTTTGGAAATTTCTCCGTTCAATAGGTGTTGGTGCATCACACTCATCTGAATGTAGATCTATCGTTTCCTTAAACTCCTTAAATTGTCATTTCGCTACTATGTCTGTGTTGGACGATACATTTCGTTCCCAGACTATAGATATCATTGCGCAAATGGATTCTCCTCTTTGCCCAGCCTTCGATTTCTCACCTGTTAAAAGAAACGATATTAAAAGAACTATTCTCTCCATAAAATCGAAGGCCGTAGGTTTTGACGACGTTAGCAGATTTATGATAGTTAACATTATTGATTTCCTCGTCCCTGCTATTACCGACATAGTGAATTTTTCCTTAATGTCCGGACAGTATCCTGCTATTTGGAAAAAAGCTTTCGTATGTCCCCTCCCCAAAGTCTCCGTTCCTGAACTTCCCAACCACTATCGTCCCATATCTATTCTCCCATTCCTCTCTAAAGTTTTGGAAGCCTGTGTTCACAAGCAAGTCTCCTCTCATGTACTAAAACATAACCTACTGAGTGTTTACCAGTCGGGATTTCGCCCTGGACATAGCACCACCACTGCATTGGTCAAAATAACTGATGATATCAGGCGCGGAATGGAGGACAGAAAGATTACGGTGGTGGTGCTTGTGGACTTCTCTAATGCTTTTAACACAGTAGATCACGATATCCTACTTGCCATCCTTTCCCACCTTCGATTTACTTCTATAGCTTTAGACTGGTTCGCATCCTATCTTCGTGGGCGCCAGCAGTCTGTTCGTATGGGGCAACAGACTTCTAATTGGACTGATCTGGTTGCTGGCGTGCCACAAGGCGGCATACTTTCTCCTTTAATGTTTTCAATATTTATTAACTCCCTCACGTCTGTTCTCGACTGTTCGTACCATCTGTATGCCGACGATCTGCAACTTTACATTCAGGCTGAACCCCATAACCTTAGTAGTGCAGTCGACGTTCTAAACTCCAATCTCTCTAAATTATACAACTGGTCTCTGCGCTTTGGAGTCTCTGTGAACCCAGGGAAGTGTCACGCTATTCTAGTGGGTAGCTCTAGCTTATTAGCCGGGATCGACCAAGATTCACTGCCGGCTATTCTTTACAACGGAAAACAAATACACCTATGTGAATCTGTAAAAAATTTCATCGACAAGTCATTAAAATGGGGTGTTCAAATTGTTGAAACCTGTCGCAAAGTTAATGCTGCTTTGCGCTCTCTTTATCGCTTAAAAAATTTTTTGCCAGTAAAAACCAAGCTATTGCTGGTTAATTCGCTTATATTACCCATAATCGATTATGGCAATGTGTGTTACCCAGACCTGACCGAAGAACTTCTCAACAAATTAGAGCGCCTCCTCAACAACTGTATTCGCTTCATCTTTGGCCTTAGAAAATTTGATCACATTTCCCAATTTCGCCGCCAACTAAAATGGCTCTCAATTCGTCAGAGGCGAAACTCTAGAATTCTTTTATTACTTTACTCTATCTTAAACGATCCTAATTCTCCTCAGTACCTCAAGGATAACTTCCAGTTTCTATTCACTACTCATGACAGGACGCTTCGGTCGTGTTCTAATCTCAGTGTCAATATTCCACCACATAGAAGCGGTTTTTTCCATTACTCATTCACTGTACAGGCATCATTACTCTGGAACTCCTTGCCCGTGGAGTTGAGGAAGGCTCCCAGCAGGTTCTCCTTTAAGAAACGTCTTCGTGAACATCTATTAAATTCGACTGACTGATTTCGTCATTTTTAATTTACAGCATTGTGTGCAAAACATATATTCATGTATATATTATATATATTGAATATATATTTATGTATTATTATGATATTTATCGTATTGTTATTTTATTGTATTTATTGTACGTAAGTAGTATTTGTTTTTCTTTCTTTTTAGATGTTTTTTTTTTCTCTTAAGTAGTTTTAACACCTGCCATCAGTTCTTTCCACATCCACCCAGGGTTGACTGGTGGACAATGCCATTAGGCATTAAGTTTGCCCTTTGTTTATCCTTTTGTATAAGGTGACATAAATTTTAAATAAATAAATAAAACTTTTAATAGGGGTATGTATTAGCCATAATAGATTAAATAAAAATTATTTTTTCTTTATTTGTCTGTGCGTTTGTTCCGGCTAATCTCAGGAACGGCATAACAGATTTAGCTGCGGTTTTCACTCACTTATACATATTGTAGTGAGCTTGGGTTAACTTTAGAGTTCGTTTTATTTCAAACGGTTCACAAATAAATTACGTTATGTAAATTTTGCCTATACTTACATTTATTGAGTGAGGCCCGACAGTTTGATATACACTAAACATAGCTAAGAACACTTTCGATTTAGTCACCTTTGTTTCTCCGTTTGGGAGCGACGATGCACAGACATACAACAGATACACAGATACGTCAAACTTATAACACCCCTCTTTTTCGTCGGGGGTTAAAACAGCGCCCATTCATAAGTACATTTTTTTCGAGTTTTTGCCATCTATGTATTAAGATATAAGTTTATCGAACTCAAGGCACGTACTACTATACAAATGTGTAAAAAACACGCTATATTTCAATACCTATAGGTACTGAAATACCTATAGGTACTTCAGTATATATGTACCTATATATAGGGTATCCCGTAAGCAGTGGATCTACGTTAGCGGACAGATAGCTTGAGGGTTGACCTGCCAAATGTCAAAAAATGCCCTTTGTAAAATTTCAACAATTCGGTTCCTTTACCCTACTTTTTTTTGTTGAGTGTGCGTTGCGTAAAATAGCGTAAATCGTAAAATCGCATATAATATAAATTCCAAACAATTCAATTTGAACTTTTGTATGAAACCAGCTCATTTCACGTGACTCACAGCTCCAAAAATACGCTCGTTTGGCCTCACTCTAAGTTTCGGTTTCGGTTTCGGTTTCGGCCGAAACTGGAACTAAGGCCGAAGGTTCGGTTTCGGTTTCGGTTTCGGCTGAAAAACCAGTTTCGGTCGGACTCTACTTATTAGTATAACAAGGTACCTATGTTCCTAAAATAGATGTACAAAAATAACAGACTTTTTCGGTTTCGGCCGAAACTGGAACTAAGGCCGAAGGTTCGGTTTCGGTTTCGGTTTCGGCTGAAAAACCAGTTTCGGTCGGACTCTACTTATTAGTATAACAAGGTACCTATGTTCCTAAAATAGATGTACAAAAATAACAGACTTGTATCGATATGAATAATTAATTCAAAGCTAATCCTATATAATCCGCTGAAGCTGTTGGAGTATTCAAGATAAAATAATTACGTTTTGTGCTCCAAATGCGTGGTAGTTTGCTCTGCGATAACAATACATTTAAGGAAACTCATTATATTCTATGAGTAATAAATTATTGTTGCAACAATTTGTGACGTTGGTATCTTATACTTGAACGTAGATTATCTGATGCTCTGTAGTAATTACGCATGCCTATGTTTCACGTGGAAAAATAAGTAGTTTTAAGTTATGCAGCGTATTTTTAGACAAGAAGAAAATCATCCCCACTTTACGCGGAAGAGAGCTAGGTTCCGTTTTCACTACGGAACCCTAAAAAGATTCATTGTTTTGTTACTTGCATGCCTGTAATCCACCCATCCAATGGAAAGTGGCGGTATTGTCTTCAAGGTCAAGCGCACTGACTGAGGAGTTTCTTTCGCCACATCTTTCCAATAATAAAGCTCTTATTCAAAACGGTGAAGCGGCGATAGAAGAAAAACATGACATTCATAAGTATATAGGTACCTACATATAAAAAATACTCACATTGTTAAATTACTTTGAGTTTGAAATGTATTTTTATTAGTTACCTACTATCCAAAAATTATTTGCATCATTTGAATAATTTAACTGTACGTTTTAAAATTTCTTTGATAACAGCTGACTTGATGGCGGAACCAGATAAGCAAACATGTAACAGATGCCGGCGATCTATTCCCGTCCTCTGTATAGATAATATAATAATATTAAGTATAAGTATATGTTTTTTAATAATTTAGTTAATTTTCATTATTTCAATCAACTATAGCCTGTCCCTCAGAAATTATGTTTAAGAAGCTTTCTACTGGTGAAAGAATTTTGGAAGTCGGTCCAATAGCTCTTAAGTTTATCTATGTATCGTAATATTATAAAGAGGAACGTTTAGAATTTTTGGTTTGTTTATTTATTTGTAATGAATAAACTCAAAAACTACTGGACTGATTTCAAAAATTATTTCACCACTATTATAGAAAGCTATATAATTTCTGAGTAACAATAATTATATTTGATTGTGATTAGTGATATGCATACGTATATCATGTTGCAGAACAACGTTTGCCGGGTCAGCTAGTTACAAATAAAAATCAAAACTTTCCTCTTTATAATATACCTTGTGTACCTGTATTTTAATAAATTTACTTTCCCAAATTGGAATAGTTCCATTGTTACTTATTATAAGTGACTCATAAGCCAATTTGAGAATAACATAATTGGCTCTTGTATACTGTACATTCTGTAAATAGTAAGCTTATATACTTCTTGTGTTGAGTGGTGACTATTATTATTTCTCCATGGGGTTCGCCTGGATAACTACCACCCTTGAGCATGAGTCAGCCGCCAAACGATTTGTCGTGTTCCGGCTGGGGGCTTGAGAGCCAGTTCTTTCTTTCTTTTTCTTCTCTCTTTCTTGGCCGGAAACGCATCAGTGATGCCTTTGGTGATGTTGATGTCCATGGGCGACGATAGCCACTTACCATCAGGTGGATCGTCAGCTCGTTTGCCGGCTATTTCCATAAAAAAAAAAAAAAAATTATTGGTATTTTCGTAGGTATGTATTTTTCCAAGTGCCTAAGAAACTTTCGGATGCAATTCAAAAATGTTGCGTGATTTGCAGCTGTAGTTATTTCGAAGTATTAAAGTTATAAAATTATAACATCTACTTCACAATCCTACTTAGTACTTCCTATTAATATTATAGGACAGGTGGACCGACGACCTGAAGAAGACAGCGGGTATCCGCTGGATTCAGAAGGCTCAGGACCGGTCAGAGTGGCGCAAGTTAGGGGAGGCCTATGTCCAGCAGTGGACCTCAAAGGACTGATGGATGGATGGATGGATTAATATTATAAATGTGAAAGTTTATAAGGATGTAATTATGTTCACGCAAAAACTATTGAACGGATTTTCTTGAAATTTTGCACACAGGAAGACCATGGTCTGGAATCAGGTAAGTACCTACACTTTTAATATTCCGAAAATTATGGGCTAAGCCGGGTGCAGCGCTAGTATTAAATATTTATTTGCCATTATTATGTATTTACTGTAGGTAGCAACATCCATACAGGCATACAGCATAGTACCTACTACCAGTGATAGTACTATATTATAGGGGGTAATCGCGGTTTCAATGTTTGTATGTAGGTGCCGGGGTTTAAGTCCTCACTCCTCACACATATTCTTACACTTACACATATTCGGGTCTTGGCTGGATATTAGACGAAATTTATCTGTAATTCTTTATTTAGCCGAAAAAAAAATCTTGCTTCGGTATTGAATAGGGATGGCCATTGGTCCATTTAGTCGCAAAACGTCCCATATAATTTAGTGAGCTCCAGTTCTTTGTTTGCTCGGAATCAAAGTCTAACTCTATCACAAAACTAGGTATGTTTTCTAACTGTTGGTTAACATAACTTGATCCAAGGTTGCATGAGTAGATTAATTAAGTACCTACTTATAAAGTTTCTTAAATATTATGTTATGGAGGTCCGGATCTCTTTATCTCTATTACCTAAGCAATCAGAGCTTGTAACACAATTTACTTAGGGTTTCACAATCTTCAAGTAGAGTCCTGAATAAGCTATTCGCCGGTTAAAGTGACGTTAAAGTGTCATTTTACATACACGAAATGTCAACTTAACCAACGAATAGCTTACTTCGGACTTACTTGAAGATTGTGAAACAAGCCCTTAAGGTATTATGTCTGCACATTAATCTGCTATCTCTCTAATTTCAAATTTTAAAATTCGAAAGTCTGTGTATGAAAAAAAAACAATCATTTAGCCGATAGTTAACTTTTATTTCAAAATAACCGTAAATATAAAAAACAAATATAAGCACTAGGCATAGTGTTTTTAAATTAACTTAATATAAAATAAGATTTAAAATTACTACTCGAATTGAAACTTAAATCACAATTATTAATACAGCCTACACTTTGAACGAAATAAAGTTGCCAGAAACGAGTAATAAATTCCTACTAAAATGGTAGTTTTGAGACTACTCAGTGGAGGTTTCTAAAAGACTATTAAATTGACTTAAAAAACAGACGCTGTATTTTACACAACACATTTAATTAATTGATTTAAAGATTATAACACAATAAGTTTTTACTTTGTTACTGGCATTCTATGATATCTACAGTTAATGAAGTTGAATACCAGTTTTTTTAACTATTACTTTTAATGAGATAGATAATAAATGTCATTTAGACAATTTTCTGTAGGTACTCGTCGAAGAGGTACAGAGCCAAAGACAGGTCTTGTCCCTTGTTGGAGACGACGAACTTCTTGAGGTCGGTGGTGTGGCCGGCCAGGTCTCTGATCACCTTGGCCTGGTATTCCACAAACTCTTCCTCCAAGTATTGAGCGATCTGTAAAAAATATTACATAGTTAAAACAACTCTTTTTTAACATTTATTGTATGAGTTTAACGTTTATTAAATAGATATTCAATATCTACTATATTATATTTACATAATATGCCTTATTTTTTATTTTACGTAATTCATTGTAATCAATCAATTGAATAACTATAATAAATGAAGATTATTTAACATAAAAACATTTTTCCTGTCTCAAGGATTACAAGTTTTATCTCATCTCTTAATTTATTGTATAATTGCTTCAAGAACAGACCAACTCTCGGCCAATCCTAATATTCTATCTGTACATAATCTCCCGTCAAAGTAATAACAACGAAATTATTGTGACTTTCTAAACCGATTATTGGTAACTTACTGAGTATTACTGTTAACAGAATACCGTCGTTGCAACTTTAAGACCTTATGTGTAAAAAATCAGCTTTTTGAGAAAATCGATAAAAATCAATAAAATTTTGTTTAGCAAGCACATAGGTGATTTTCAATTTGGTGAATAAATTACGATGGAAACGTCGCACACATGAGAGTTTTTGAATTCTATAGTGCATAAGTAGAATCGTCGTAAAAAAATGATCTTGCCAAAAGTGACACATAACACTTATACGAGGTCTTAAAGTCGCAACGACAATATTATCAGGGGCGTAGTTACCGCCGTATCAATTATACGGGGCCCGCAGCGTATAGGGGCCCCAAAGGCATTAACACACTAAAAAAAGCTTGCCAGCGGCCTACGACCGCTACAGTTCGCACTCCTTTTATATTTGACAGCTGACGTTGAGGGGGCCCCACAACAAATATTGATATGGGGCCTTCTTAAGGCTAGCTACGTCACTGGATATTATGATCTACCATCACACATAGGAGGGACATGGGAGAGATATGGGAGATTTAGTAATTTTCTCACCTCAGGGTCATGAGTCTTCTGGCTATTCCTGGTGGCCTCGCGGTGAATGTAGAAAGCGCGTTCAGCCATCTCCTTCTGGGTGTCAAGAGCATGGGCCAGGGATTCCAGCTCCGGCAGTTCTAGGGTCACGTTCTTCGCGCTAGAAGCCACCGTCGAGCGACGAGCAAAGTCCATTACGTCACCTGGAGGACACAGATACATTAGCCTGATTTTATTTTATACGTTTTTATTACGTGATTTAGTGGTCAATGGCAAAACCAATAATATGAATTTTACTAAGAAAAAATAACCGATTTCAAAATAACTCAAAAACTACTCTTTGAATCTAGCTCTAAGTGGGACCACATAACAAGCACCAGCTTTTGACTAAAAAAAGAATCATCAAATTCGGTTCGCCCAGTCGAAAGTTTGAGGTAAAAAAAAATACAGTCCAATTGAATAACTCCTCCTTTTTTGAAGTCGGTTAAATACGACGACAATTATACTCAAAATAAACGTAAAAACTCGTTTTTTTTGTAATTAAGTATCCATTATTATAATTTAGTCCATTCCACTAATCCCTTCAAAGATAGAAGTTCCCTACCTCTCATGGTCACATGCTTGATAAGGTCAATGCTCTTTTCCCACGCGTGGTCAGCCAGCTTCCTGAAGAGCGTTGAGAAGCCCTTTCGGTTGGTGTGGTAGTTGTTGAAGTACGCCGACGACAGGAGGTACTGGTAGGAGCGTTCGATGTGGAGGTTGGCGTACGCTTGCATCTCACTGGCGACGTTGCCGTGGCGGGCGTAGTTACCGTACACGGCATTACAGTTGGGCAGCTCTGGAAATTCATACATCTTAGTAGCCTTGTACAAAATGTAAAATATCAATTTATTTATTTATTTATTTATTTATTTATTTATTTATTTAGGTCACCAACAGTCCATACACCTTAATATATCAAGTTAACAATACATTAAAGTACAAAGGTAAGTGTTGGAATAATTATAGGCAACGACAGCATGGTATAAGACATTAAATAAATGTGTGTGATAAAATAACGGGAACTTAATAAATCCAATATGGCAACACCATTGAAACAAAAAATAAAGCATAACTGTCAAATCGAAAATGACGTATTCGGTATTCCAAATCGATCAATAACGACCTTTTAGGCCAGCCTGATAAAGATGCAGTATCATATGCTTTGAGAACGACGTTATCGTTAAAAAGGATTATGATACGACACCTACTTAAATTTTAATATATATAAATTACGTGTCACGTTGTTAGTCCGCGAGGGACTCCTAAACTACTTAACCGATTTTAATCAAATTTGCACACCGTGTTCAGTTTGATCCAACTTAAAGATAGGATAGCTAACATCTCAAAACAAAAAAAAACTTTTGACAGAACGAAGTCTGTCCAGGCAGCTAGAAGTATAAAAATGTAATCAAAATATTTTAGTTGAACTACAAATAAATAAATAACGCTTCACACTCATAGCCCCACACTAGGATTCCCTGTGTCGTGGGTGCCATGGATAACACACAAGACAAGGACATTCACACCCAGACCGAGAACAGAAATTCAAACTCATCATTCAAATTTCCGCCTCGCTGGGAATCGAACCCAGGACCCTTGGTGCGGCGATCCGGCATGGTAACCACTGCGCCACACTGGTCGTCGAAACACACAAAACTAGTCCAAGTCATGATGACTCACGACGGCGACAAGTACTATAGATCTCTTATCTGTTGCCAACTTGCCAGTATCGGATATCAAAAAAATACCATGTAAACAGATTTAATCGAGACTAAACAACAGGAAAACTCACGAAACACAAAACCTCAACACAATAATTGACATACATTTTTACTAGCGCCATTGGTAATGTACTAATTTAAATGATAAATGCATGAGCAAAAGATGGTAGTAATCCATCGCCCATTATCATCAGAAACACGAGGCATCACTGCTGTGTTCATTGTTGCTAGCCAAAAAAGAGTACATTATGTTCGGTTTACACGTATTAAGTAGATAAGTAGTTAACTAAATTTTAACTAAATTTTAAGTAAATTAATACGTGTAAACGGGCAATTTAGTAGTTTAGTAATTTAGTAGTTAAGTAATCAAGTAGATAAGTAATTTAGAAAATTTTCTATTTTCTGTTAAGTAGGTGGGCGGGGCTTATCACTTAACACGTTTGGACAGGCACTTTTAACTTGAAATTTAGTAAAATGCTTAAGTAATTTAGTAAAATGCTTAAGTAGTTAAGTAGAATTGTATGAACTAAAGAGCTTTACTAAATTATTACGTGTGGACGGACACTAAAAATTATTCACTTAAAATTTAGTTAAAATTTACTTATCTACTTAACTACTTAATACGTGTAAACCGGACTTTAGGGAACGCGGTGACGTTGAGCTCAGAACTGACGCCATCTATGGACGCCATAGTCGCCATACCCAGTTACCAGTTATCACCATAATATAAGGGGCCATCCATAAATTACGTCACACGTTAGGGGGGAGGGGGAGGGGGAATGTCTATGAAGTGTGACAAGGGGTGGGAGGGGGTCCTAAATTTCGTGACGTCACATTTCAAAATCGAATAATTGGCATTTATAGGTAAATATTTTAAAAAATTAATGGAAATAAATTCTAGGTGTAAAATTTCATAATATGTGACGTCACACTATAGTCAAAATTATCTAAGATGCCCATAATGATAGCTGCTATTTATTAATATGAACTAACCTTGTATGGGTGTCTTTGAGCGAAATGGAATATTCATTTACTTGACATGAATAGTTGAATACTTACAGACAAAGGATTTTGCCAAAATTTGTTAAAAATCCCTACTCATTTTCATTGGCGTTGATTATAAATCATATTATACGTTAAAATCTAGTAAAAATTCCATCACATCATGATTTATGCAAAATTTAATAAAAATATATGGCGTCGAAACAATCTTATATGAAGAAGCCTAAATCTAATCTGACGTAGGGTGATGTGACGGCTTGAAACCGTTTATAAAACCAATCATAATCGATACATTACTAAAATCGAAATTTCAAAATGAAAATTGATTAATTTAATTACATTGTTAAAAATGATTTGCTTGCATTTGAATTTAAAATTAGGTACCCAATAATACCACGACAAATTGGATGCTAACAAAGGACATTTTCCATTATGTATGGGCACTTCGCTATCCATGGACAGTAACTGCAGATATGTTATATGTAATTATGTATTTAAGGTTTCCATTATGTATGGGCACTTCGCCATCCATGGACAGTAACTGCAGATATGTTATATGTAATTATGTATTTAAGGTTGCGGTAAACATTTTTTTTTTTCAACAAAATAATAATTATGTATACATCAATGTTTCTTACGAAATAAGCAAGAATTTATTCACTGTAGTTTTTTCCTGACGCTCATAATATAATATTATGTCAAAATATTATTATGAAACTCAGCGGGACTTTCATTCTATCATGATCTATCTTTCTTTCTTTTTCTTCTCTTTCTTAGCCGGCAACGCACCAGTGATGCTTTTGGTGTTGTTGATGTTCATGGGCGAATGGATAAAAGAATATTTTATTGAAGTCGTAAATAGGTACATATTAAGAATACGCGGTACGAGATAGCTCAATCGAGGTAGTAGGTAGGTAACTAGGTACCTAAATATTACGGTTTTTAGTTTAAAATTTAATTATCGAATCGATTAGAAGGTCTTATAATTTTGAATCGATTTGTTGTAAAAATTGGTTTCTTTCGTGAACCGATTTTTTTGTACATCTCTAATGTCACTGTGATGGCAAACGACAAATTGGGCTTCTTAGTTCGCGGTGACTATAGGGGGGGAGGTCTCACAAATGTCTCACACCAGCTTAGAAAAGGGGGGAGGGGTCAAAAAGTCATGAAATTAGTTTGACGTAATTTATGGATGACCCCTAAGTAAGAATATGGATTAACAGCAGTAGACTCGCCTTAACAGCCCAAAAAACTTACATTTAACAAAGCCTGATATTATTGAGCTATTTTTAGTTTGTTTAATTATGGTTTAGGTTACAAAGTTATAATTATAAATTCAATTAAGCAAAACAAATGAAATAATGATGACAAACAGAAAATAAAACAAAAGCATTCTTCTTTGCGAAAGAAAGGAAATAAAATAAATAATATAATACTATGTATTTGCTCAAATGCAAAATGTAACAACACAGTTAAAATGTTTAGTCATCATTTAGATCCATTGTGTGCTCGATGAACTTACATGTGCCTCATTGTTGCCATCAAAATTTAATTATTTCACAATAATTATTTGGCTTGTTTATTTATTCTTAGTGTAAACAAATAATTTGCAACAATCCGCAGTTGACATGTATGATGGTATATACCAATACTTTAAGACATGCGTGGCACCTCCCTCCCTCTCACAACGGAAACATGCACTAAAATGATTAAAAGTATATACCAACATACATACCAGCACCAACACGTGTTTCCCCCCCGAAACGTAGCATCATCAGGGTAAGGTGACTCTACACTGGTTAGTTGCAAAGTGACAAATAATTTATAATACAACTAGCTGACCGGGCAAACGTTGTTCTGCCAAAAATTTAGGGGTGGACCACCCTTAACATTTAGGGGGATGAAAATTAGATGTTGTCCGATTCTCCACCCTAGCCGATATGCACGCTAAAATTCACGAAAATCGGTCGAGCCGTTTAGGAGGAGTTCAACTTCGAACACCGTGATACGAGAATTTTATATATTAGTTTATTGGTTACTAGGCTGAGCTTAGTATCTTAAATCTCTATCGGTTTTATACTTATTAATTGTTATTAATTCCTATTCTTAGATTCTACTAGGACAGCATACCTACATGCTAGCTTTATTGTTAGAATGCGACCAATAACCTATGTTGTTATTAAATTGTAATCCAATCAATTATTGTACCAATCTAATATACCATGTGAAAGATTGCAGTATTGTTTTGATGTCTGTTTTTGTCAATCATGCAGGAGCGTTTAAGCAGATTTGCATGAAACTTGACACACAAATAGTTAATGACCATAATGACCATGATGAATTAAATAGATAATAGGTACTTATAATACAGAATGAAGTTTGATTTGAAATGTTCTGACAAAGTGTATGTAAAAGATACAACACAATTGAGGTGTGAGCAAAACTGATTTATTATTTATCTACCTTCGAGTACAATAATATTAATCTGAAAATTAAACATTTCACTTCAATACATAACAGTATGTATTTACCTACTTTTATTGATCAGAATCACAAATTTTTACCATGTCTCTGGACCTAATTTTGTATTTCAGGTAAGCTAAGCTAATGTTGTATTTGTAGGTAAGCTAATTAAATAACACAAAAACATATAAACCAGAAACAGATAACACAAACTATTAAGAGTACTTACCGAGGCTGTTAGAAGCCTGACCGCACTCCATGGAGGCATCCTGGTAGCAGACGTCAGCCAACGCCCCGGACACTGCCAGGAGGCAGGACACTAGCAGGAACATGGCATTCATTGTTCTAAAAACAAAATTTAATGAAGGTAGATTTACTACAGTAAAATATTTTAAATAAAATTTTTATGGCTTCCCACAATAATATTAAGTCGAATGTAAGCAAATAATTGGGAATAATTCGATATTTTATAAATTTGTATCTCTTAAACTATTAATTTGCGTAAAGTGAAACTTTGTGAATCAATGTTTAATAATATAATCTACCGAAAAAAAATATTTGAACCATATTTTCGACATTCCCTGTTCTAAAGCTGAGCCGATTTAAAATTAGATTGTATTACATTGATAGCAAATCATCAAATGATGAAGCAATAAAAATTTACTCTCGAATCTAATCCACATGATCAAGCTTAATAAAATTAATCAAAGCAAAGTAGGTACTATAAATTATTTTCTTTTGTAAACATTAATAACACACCAATGTGCATAGTACCTTAAAAATAGAACTTAAATTTCGAATGAATGAAGAGTCGAAATTGCAAAAAAAAGTAAAAATGAGTTCGAAGGGTCAACAAAACAGCCAATGACAAAAAGCTTTTAACTAAATACTTACGTGATATTATGCGTATTAACTTCTCAATTGAAACTGAATTAATAAAAAAACGTAATCGTGCCGTCGAAAGTGCAGCCTTTACACTCACTGGCGCAGAAGGCGACTTCCAACAAAGAGCTCGATCTAGCTGATAATAATGTCGCGTCAGTACACGAGCCAAACAATATATTTTTAATATAATCAGTTTATCGCTATTTTCCGCGTACTTCAAATGACAGTGAGGGCAAAATACAAAGATGCAAAATATGTTCGACAACTGAAGTTGCCTACGGTTTAAGTGTTGCCACCTCACGAAATCGATTTACCACTACTACATAAAAGCAATGATTTAATAAAAAAAATAAAAATAAAAAAAAAGATTCTTTATAGTTAAATACTACTTGCACATTTAATCGAAGTTAAGCTTAACAAATAAATCGTATTGAACTCAGTTTATTTAAGTATTATTTTTTGCAGTAATGAAGGGAAACGTTTATCCTAGCAATACTATAAACCCTGCCTCCGCCCCGCACATCCCTCTGACCTAAAGTATGACGTTCACCTACTCATTGTCAACTGCTCGGTTGAGGTTTTGTGTTTCGAGTATTTTCCTGATGTTATATCAATGCCTTTGATTTATCGTTTTAGCAATATTGTATCAATCAAAAACTTAGGAAAGCATAATTAAATAGTAATAAAATAGCGAATAACTCTACAATACCCTAAAAATAATTAAAACCCGGAAAAAAAATTCCATAGGCCGCTCGGAACACAAAACCTCTGCAGTACTTTTCATATGTTGCATCTCTCTTACTCATTACATGACACATTCTTGCCGTTTCATTTCATTGGAAACCTCTTGTCAATATGAGATGGTTTGTTATCGCGCTGCGTAGTTTATTTTAATTTCGCTTAAAATCTGAGCCATCGCTGCGAGTAACTCTTGTTTTAGTTTCATTGCAATAGCCTTCTGCGCCAGTGTGTGTAAAGGCTAGACTTGAACTCGTCGTACGAAACTGTCACATTAAAATAAATAAAATATTTTTTCTCGTCAAAGTATCTGTGATTTAATTGTAGAAAAATGAAGAGTTTTTTGCTTACCCTCTTTACAACTCTGGCGTTGACTGCCTCGGCGTTTGGCACACAATGTAAGTAACTTTGTTTTAAGTTTTTTTTTCTATGCACTTTTTTTCACAAAGAAAACAGTTTGTCCTTTGTCTTATCGTGACAACGAAAAAAAACATGACTCCAGCATTGAGCATGACATTGTCATTAACATTATTTTTTTTATGAATTTCATTATGTTTGTAGGGATTTGATCAATGATTTAACTAGCATTGTCTGGCATCAGCAGAACACATAAGTTAAAAGTTTCCTGGAATATATATTTTTTTAATTTATCAATTTAGCACCATGGACCTGAATTTAGCACATACAGTTTATGCAATTATTTTGTTACACCCAGTCATAAGTAACCTCCAAACACATGAATCAAAACAATGAATTATATCCTGAGAAAGTAATTATGACCTAAATAAAATTGATTATATATACCTAAATTAATAAAAAACTAAATAATGATTTGCACATACCTAATAATTTATCTGTCCGAAAGCCCACAGACTGCCAGTGGTTATAAAATGGATTGAAGCACTTTGATTTTATCAATGTTTATAATAACTGTAAGGTTATCTTTGTGCTATGGGCAGCTTACTACACAGTGCACATTACATGCTTCATTGTATCATAAATAATAATATAATTCTTCAACATAATTTGCAAAATCTGTATATTAATAGGTTTCCCTTAACGTTAAAGGGAAAAATATCAGATGTTTTGTGTTGTAGTTTTCCAAAGCCTTTGTTTTAGATACACAAAAATTTGATAGTTGATATTGAACACAGCTTACTAATCTATACTAATATTATAAAGAGGAAAGATTTGATTGTTTGCATTGAATAGGCTCCGAAAGTGCTGAACCAATTTGAAAAATTCTTTCACTGTTAGGAAGCTACACTATCCCCAAGTGACATAAGCTATATTATATTTAAATAAATAGGGATCCTTAATAGAACTCCAATAATGTAACCTAAGGTGTATAAAAATAAGAAAACCGAAGCAAAGCGAGGGTGGTTACTCATAAACAATAAAAGTATATCCTGTCAACTTGAACAATACTTTATTTACCTGTAACATGCCAACTTGTTCCAAGGGTAAAAATTTTGCAATCCTGTGCATTAATTACCTAGATAAAATACATGCTTGGTGATGTACACAAAGCAGAAAAGATAGGTATGTAGGGCATGATTCTAAAACCTTCTGTAATGTTTAATATTAAAGAAAATTTGTGTTACAATCAATGTTAAATGCTACCTGTGTAAGGTATGATTTAATTTTACTAATAATGTAAACAATAAACAATTGAACATTACAGGTTTTAGAATCATACCCTGCATACCTAATACTTTTGCTCGCTGTACACCTAAAATAACTAGAAACCAACTGCCCTTTTATTAAATGACAAAGGGCGAATATAATGCATTGATTATTATATGCGTAGCTTAATAATTATTTTATCACCAGTATACAGCATGTTAAACATAGGAATTGATAATATAATATAGATATCAATAAATAAATCTGTGTAGCTATGCCATGTTGTGAAAGAGATTTGAAGATAAGGAAGTACATTGGGATAAGCAATATCTGTTTGTAATGTCAAGACAATCACATAGATATAATAATAAAACAACATGTGTTCTATAATTATATTATACCAACTGTTATTAGTTCAGTCTGTGGATCAGCCATACTCAGTATCTCTGTTTAAAAAACCCATCAACCTATAGACATAATTCAATTTCAGCAGTCTCTTTAGTTTTTGTGTATGCAACTATACATAATAATATCATAATACCTATATATATATTACGTGTCACATTGTTTGTCCGCGATGTACTCCTAAACTACTTAACCGATTTTAATCAAATTTGCACACCGTGTGCAGTTTGATCCAACTTGAAAGATAGGATAGCTTACATCTCAAAATAAAATAAAAACTTTTGACAGAACGAAGTCTGTCCGGGCAGCTAGTACACATATAAATTTGTTGTTTGATTATATTATGTAATATGTATGTGCTTAAGTTAGGTTAATATATTGTGAGCATAAAAGGCAAGGCATTTTTTTCTTAATTCAAGTTCATCCCTCATCGGAACTCAAAACTTACAAAAAATTATTTAAATTGCAACAAAAATGAGTAAGGTCTCCGACTAGATTTGGGCGGTTCATCGAATCCAAAGTTAAAGTTGGTGCAAGGAAACTTGGCGTCCTTGCGAAGGTCCGGCGGTACTTCACACCGAAGCAACTATTAACGTTATACAAAGCTCAGGTTCGGCCGTGTGTGGAGTACTGTTCTCACATTTGGGCAGGTGCAGCCAAATGTCACCTTTCTGCTTTGGATTCGATGGAGAGGCGTGCAAAGAGGCTCATTGGTGACCCAGATCTGGTTAAGACCAATCTGCAAAGCCTTGAGCACAGGCGCAGAGTAGCCAGCCTCTCGGTTTTCTATAGGGCACATTTTGGAGAGTGTGCGCAGGAATTATTTGAATTAATTCCCCCTTCCCCATTTCTCCATCGAACGACACGACGCACGGCGGGTATCCACCCTTTCGTGGTGAACATCCCACCGGTACGGACAACGCGGTTTGCGTCGTCATTCATTATGCGCACCGCGAAGGATTGGAATAACTTGCCTGCGTCTGCGTTCCCGCCCACCTATGACGTGGATGTATTCAAGAAAAGAGTGAATAGGCTTTTATTAAGTTAGTGCGCTCACCATCCTAGACCACATCTCCACTTACCATCAGGTGGGATTATGGTCAAGCATTAGCTTATTGTAAGTAAAAAAAAAAAAAAAAAAAGATACAATGTTGATAATTTCCATTAGAATAAAAAAGTTCACACACCCATGGATATGAAACAGTAGGATTCAGTGCACATTCTGTCTCATAAATATCTGTATGGGGTGACGAACCCCGGACAGTCATCAGTCTATGTATCTCATTTGAACAAAAATGAAATGCAAGTGCATCGAACTTAGAACCTAATGTTATTTAAAGAAGAATTTGACTTTGAAGTGATAACTGTACATTTGCCAAGAATGGAACATACTAGAATAATGATTAGACACTCTGTGTCCAGATGGTAAACATTGTAAATACGCAGTGACGGAATCCCGGGTTTTTGTTGTGGGGGGGAGGGGCTTAAACAAGTTAACCAGCTGAGGATCCATAATTATTTCAACTGTGTCACGATGATATTTGGAGGAGGGCTTGAGCAGTTTAGCACCATAGACCCCCCCCCCCCCTTGATCCGTTAGTGATAAGGTTTCCTTGAAGCTCCAGATCATAGATGAAAATAATTGATACTAACATTCACAAGATTTTCCTTGTAAGACTTGAGTTCATAATGCAGACGTAGAATGTATCTTACATTCTACACTACTTAAAACACTAGATCACAAATTATACTTTATATTCGGAGTATTTTAAGTTATTACTCGTTACAGCCGTTAAATAAACTCGTAATATATCTTTATAAAATTGCGCTAAAAATATTGTACGTTCGCTATACCATGGCTAATCATATGAGGAGAAAGTTGAAAAAGTGTTGAGCTGTTTACTGAAAATAGAGGTTCCAATAATAGCCATTCCAGAATGCCGCTAGTGTCTGAGATACAGCGATATGAACATAGCTGTTATAGACGGAGTGAATTTTGCTGAGTTCAGATATTTAAAAAATTTCATGGTACCCTCCATAATGCCAGTATACAAAACCTCAAATATTTAGCGCACCGCAGCGCCACCCGTTATTGGACGAGTTTTTACGGACACTTTTCATACACAGAGATGGCTCTCCTTCTACTCTATCCTCCATGACCTAAATACAGGGTGTCCCAGCGCCAAGTGACCGCCCGGCGTCTATTGATTATTTGGACAAAACTATTAACAAAAAACCAATAAAGTACAGGTCTAATCGGTTTGGTTTTTTTTTTATTAGCTTTTTAATTTTTTCGGAAAGAAACCTGACTTGCTACACTATTTTCTACATATTTTTTTTGTTTTTACATTTATTTTCATTCTGTTTTTTTTATTTACTAGTTGTTATCATAGTTTATCTATTCGAGGTATAAAATCTACCGAAAATAAAATAGGATGTATTTTTTAAAGACATTAACTGAATTTTTTTTGAAAAAAATTACCCTTTTTTATTTAATTTCGCTAAAAAGTTGGGAAAATGCCCTATGAATATTATTATTTTATCAATTATTATTAAATTACATGATATTAGCTACAAAATTTCATGAACATGTTTGTAGTTATCTAAATCATTTACCGAACTACAAACTCTTGAAATATGCAACCTATTTTCGAAAATAAGTAGATTAGACTATTAAAACCAGGCTAGTGGAACATTTAAGTGTCTTATATCAAAAATACCTTTTGCCCTTTGATAGGATAATTTTAAATGTAAGGAAACAATAAAAACAAGTGCAAATTTAAATCATTTACTTAAAAAAAAACAGTAATTAATTTATAACGTTTTCGAAATGACCGCCATTGGCGTTAATACAGGCTAAGGCTCTAAATGACATCCATTGACTCGTTATTTGCACTTCCGAAAGGTTCGCTCCTATTTCTGTAGCAGCAGCATCAATCCTCTGTTTCAATTGTTCTCTCGTAGCGATTGGCACAGCATACACTTTTTGTTTCATGTAGCCCCAAAAATAATAATCAAGAGGCGTTAAATCAGGAGACCGCGAGAGAGGTGGTCCAGTAGCAGGTCTCAATTGAAACAGCGGATTGATGCTACTGCTACAGAAATAGGAGCGAACCTTTCGAAGTGCAAATAACGAGTCAAAGAATGTCATTTAGAGCCTTAGCCTGTATTAACGCCAATGGCGGTCATTTCGAAAACGTTATGAATTAATTACTGTTTTTTTAAGTAAATGATTTAAGTTTGCACTTGTTTTTATTGTTTCCTTACATTTAAAATTATTCTATCAAAGGACAAAAGGTATTTTTGATAGTAAGACGCTTAAATGTTCCACTAGCCTGGTTTTAACAGTCTAATCTACTTATTTTGTAAAATAGGTTGCATATTTCAAGAGTTTGTAGTTCGGTAAATGATTAAGATAACTACAAACATGTTCGTGAGATTTTGTAGCTAATATCATGTAATTTAATAATAATTGATAAAATAATAATATTCATAGGGCATTTTCCCAACTTTTTAGCGAAATTAAATAAAAAAGGGTAATTTTTTTCAAAAAAAATTCAGTTAATGTCTTTAAAAAATACATCCTATTTAATTTTCGAAAGATTTTATACCTCGAATAGATAAACCAAGATAACAACTAGTAAATAAAAAAAACAGAATGAAAATAAATGTAAAAACAAAAAAAAATATGTCGAAAATAGTGTAGCAAGTCAGGTTTCTTTCCGAAAAAAATTAAAAAGCTAATAAAAAAAAAAACTAAACGGATTAGACCTGTACTTTATTGGTTTTTTGTTAATAGTTTTGTCCAAATAATCAATAGACGCCGGGCGGTCACTTGGCGCTGGGACACCCTGTATAATGTCCATGGAACTACCACGGGGAACTGCCTACCTTTTCTCGAAGCCCTTCATCGTTTTTTTGAACCCTCATATTTTGGGTTTGGATTATATGTATACCAGATGAGAATTCTCGGGTTATGATATCGATGGTGGACTTATTAAACATAATAACACGGCATGATAACAAACGGCCAAGTCACATATTTTGACTAAGGTGTAGAGTTTGTAAATTTAGGGCTTCTAGAGTTAGTGTGTGTAGAGTCAGAACGCGGAATACTCCCAGCGCTGCAGCGGAACAAAAATGTTCGTTGCATTTCATTTTTATTGTAAATCTAATCTAACCTTCAAAGTTCAAAAGTTGTCAGATAAACTATACGTGACGGACGCGAGACGCGACACTTGTAGCTAGATTATTCAGTACTTCAGGTACTGATTAGATGTATTGTTTTCCGAATGTTCCGATTGTTATATTCCTATAGCAAAGCAATACTGGATATCCCAACAAAAGCATGTAAAATAGGTTGCTAAGACACGAACGATGTCTATGTATGCATTGTTCGAGAACGCTTGTATAATTGGAGTTATCCTCTGTGTAAATATTTTGTGCGGGTAGTAAGTAAAAAAAAAACAAACTGAAGTTATCTGTAGCTGTGCAAACGATCTCAGGTTATGGTATCAGGGGATATGATGAGAGCGCACCCGAAAGGAAGTTCCGACGGCATTAAGAGGCATTAGAACATAGATAATAAAACGTAAAATTGCATTTTTCTTATTTGTTCAACGCGTAAACCTACTTAAGACGAAGTGGAAAACAAAATTGCGAAATAATATTGACTTATCAAGACCTTATTAATCTAATTTACACACTAACGTTAGCATGCAAACACAAAGACATTTACTAACTACATATTACCTTTTATTTCGCCTACGTCAGAGGGCAATGTTCAGTGCCGTCGTCGCGGGTGAGGACAAAACAAAATGAAATCTCATAATTATCATACCTTTGTTTTGATAAAAATAATACTATCGTAATGAATTTCCAGTTGAATTTAAACAAGATGTATTTAAAAAATAATAATATTAAGATATAAAATTATAGAGAAGACTTGACCACTAAGTCGCTGTATAGAAATATAAAGAAGTCAATCAATTTAAAGTTAATAGTAGAAGACACGGACGTAAAAAAAAGACGGACGTAATCCCAAGAACAAATTTAGTGAAGCACCCATAGGAATACCAACTCTGTATTCGTACAAGTACACACACCCACACACTGACACCATACGGCTACGACATTGACACCATCGCGAATCAAAAATTACAAAATTACGCACACATGGTAAGCGAGCTGTCAGCTGTCAGCTTCACTCTCGATTAGACAAGGTTACGTCCGTTCTTTTTTTATGTCCGTGAGTAGAAGATTTAGTGGTGAAAGGGCCTTCTTGAAGTGAAATTTTTCTGCTTGTGTCACATGGTGGACTCTGCTAAGCAACCTTAGTGGCGCTAGGTCTATCCAGGCAAGCTACCAACACCAACCTGCTGCCTGGAATTGACTTAGAAACGGAGTCTTCGACCACCGAATCCTATTCACTACTTCCGTTCTGATGAGATTATAGTCAAGCATCAACTTATAGTACATATACGTTTAATGTTAAGATGACTTAAAAAACCTTAACCTAAATTAAGACATGTGGCTGAAAAATATATTTGTATTAGGTACAGTACGGCCGCTGTATCTTGGCGCGTCTGAACATAGGCTTTGCGAACTTTAGCGCATGTAAGACAGAGATGGCAACATGAACATGCTAACGTGTGACTGAGACACAATACACCGCGTATCGAGTATTGGCGAATTATGTTACTGCGCAGCCTCCTGCGCAAAGTTCAGACGCGCCAAGATACAGCGGCCGAACTGTACATTAACTACAGCGTCTATTCCGTTTCCGTCAACGCATTGTCGGTCGACCATAAATTTAGAACCACTAGATTCTGCAATACATTTGACAGTGCGAGATCGCCAGTTAAAAATGTACGTGAAAGACAGAGAAAAAATATTTTCAGGATGTCCAGCGACCTGTCTAATTTTATCGACAATAGCCCTCTTGGAATAGCCGCCATTTTAATTTTTTTGAGGAAAAACAAGCCCAGTAGTTTAGAATGTTGTTAAAAGTAATACTGAACAACTACACCATAGAAGGATTAACAGTCGGAACAAAATCATCATTTTCCGTTAGATATGAACCGACCCTTATGTTCGGTTTAGCGCTCTTATGTTCGGTTTACACGTATTAAGTAGATAAGTAGTTAACTAAATTTTAACTAAATTTTAAGTAAATTAATACGTGTAAACGGACAATTTAGTAGTTAAGTAATTTAGTAGTTAAGTAATCAAGTAGATAAGTAATTTAGAAATTTTTCTATTTTCTGGTAAGTAGGTGGGCGGGGCTTATCACTTAACACGTTTGGACAGGCACTTTTAAGTAAAAATTTAGTAAAATGCTTAAGTAGTTAAGTAGAATTGTATGAACTAAAGAACTTTACTAAATTATTACGTGTGGACGGACACTAAAAATTATTCACTTAAAATTTAGTTAAAATTTACTTATCTACTTAACTACTTAATACGTGTAAACCGGACTTTACACACGAACAGCACGTTGCAGTCGACAGAGGCAACTGCAACCGTCGACGCTTGCAGTTGACAACCGACAGCAGGCCAACTGCACTGTACGTTCACACGGCAACATTTTTCCCGTATACCGTACACGAGATTTTATCGAATAGAGCAGTGGCAGTAGGAAATGTATTGAACTGTTCACACGGAGTCTATGCGGAAAAATATCCTGTTCGAGAAATATTTCTTCCCGTATACGGTTGGAATTTGTCACTACGGAGGCCCGCGTCTCGAAACGATTTTATCGAATACTAGCGGCCCGCCCCGGCTTCGCTCGGGTGTATTTTTATTTTTAAACATTTTGAGATACATTTGTAATTTTATGTTTTGACGACCCGTGTGGCGAGATGGCTACCATGCCGGATCGCCGCGCCAACGGTCCTGTGTTCGATTCCCAACGAAGCGGAAATTTGAATGATGAGTTTGAATTTCTGTTCTCGGTCTGGGTGTGAAAGTCCTTGTCTAGTGTGTTGTCCATGGCACCCACAACACAGGGAATCCTAGTGTGGGGCTATGAGAAAAAAATTTCGAATCTTCTTTCTCGATGAGGACCAGTCTTTAGAAAAGGTTGAACCCAATACCTCCTAGGACGCTGCTTGCGTTTCCGTTTATAAAACCAATAAAAAGTACTGGAACACGTGGATCCATGATGACGCGCACTAAACAACTGGCTGCTTTCCATTCGGTATAAACGTTAACGTTAAAATCGTGCTGTCGTGTGAACGACTGCCTCGTATACGGGAAAACCGTATACGGGAAAAAAATCGAATCGAATGGACGCCGTGTGAACGTAGCCTAATTGCACGCCAACTGCACGCCGACAGCAATTCGACTGCAGTCGGCGTGCAGTTGGCCTGCTGTCGGCTGCTGTCGGCGTGTCGACTGCAAGCGTCGACGGTTGCAATTGCCTCTGTCGACTGCAACGTGCTGTTCGTGTGTAAGAGCGCTTACACATATTAAGTAGTTAACTAAATTTTAAGTAAATTAATAGGTGTAAACGGACAATTTAATAGTTATTTAGTACGCAAGTAAACAAGTAATTTAGGAATACAAAATTATGTGTTTACACGTATTAAATTACTTAAAATTTAGTTATCTACTTAACTACTTAATACGTGTAAATCGGAGTTCTAATACATATAACGTTTCTTTACATATTGTATTTTTATCATCTAACCGTATTTAAAATACCTATCAATTTGCGTTGTCGTTTGTTCACATTTCAATGACATGCTAATTAATTACACGCTGTTTTAAAACAGATTAGTCATTCTAAGTTTTAATAATAACATGTTTTATGAACTAAGTACCTATATAAAGGAAAACAAAAATGCATCATCGTTGTCTTATACAAGGTACATGACCAGTAATGCTTGCACTCAGGGAAAGTAAATTAATGGCTACGGGAAGGGAAATTGTATCACTTGTTATTTTTGCAGTATTTTGCATTTCTCCAACTGGTACATTAACAACGCAAACAATATAATTCATTTATAGAGCACACGATAATTCAACAAAGGAGTTTAATCAATTTCTTTCATGTCTGTAATTTGGTCATTAATCTTGATATTGTATTTTACTATTTACACTCGTATACTTAGGTATAAATAATAGAGGTCGGTGACTTGGCTCAGTGTGCCCAGTTGGAGTATAATAGTTTAATTGAGGTCAATAGCATTGAAGAGAGTTGTTAGTTGTGGGTTGTGGAAGAATGAATCGATTACCTTTATCTACCTACCTAATAATATGTTTCTTGGTTACCAGGCAATGTGAGTCCGGTGACCATCCCCACGGATTGGATCACCATGACGTCTGGTTGCCGCACGAGCGTGCGTCACCAGATCCAAATGGAGGTCGCCGCGTCGCTGCAGTATCTGGCTATGGGAGCCCACTTCTCTAGAGATGGGGTATGTATAAATCTATACTAATATATAAAGAGGAAACATTTGATTTTTTGTTTGCATTGAATAGGCTCCGAAACTACTGAACCGATTTGAAAAATTCTTTCACTGTTGGGAAGCTACACTATCCCCGAGTAACATAGGCTATATTATATTTTTTAAAAAATTAGGGATCCTAAATAAAGCTCCAATAATGTAACCCAAGGTGTAAAAAATAAGAAAACCGAAGCAAAGCGAGGGTGGTTACTCGTGATAGATAAAACACTCGTATAAATTTTTCGCTTTTGCCAAGAGATGGCGCTGTAGCAAAGGAGAACATCGGATTTGGGCTTGGGCGAACAGCTTGTTCAATACATTCGAAAAATCTTGCATATTTTAATATCTCCATTTCATATTTCGTTTTTTTGCTACACCGTTGGGATCAGATTTAGTAGAAAAACATTAGACACAATTTGATTTTCTACCATTTATTTCCGACATATTAAACAGAGTTGCCGTAACAAAATAAAATATTTTTACATGATATTGATTGTGTGTTTTTATTGTTAATACATTACTTATGTAGGCTAATGTTTTTATAAAACCTTTATGATACCAAATATGTTACTGAATCACTCTTATTTATAAATAAAAGTGCTCAAAAACTTAAAAGTGAAAGGATATTTATTTATTATAGCAACACTACAAAGTGCTGTTTACCGTGTTTATCCGTTTATACACCACAGACTGTGAAGCTCGATATGTGGCATTGTATCGATACACGATATTATTAATATGTCATAATGTATCGAAAATATCATATTATCTATTCTTATTATCATATCGTTCATTAACTACATTAAAACTGTAATATCACATGTACCTACATGTGTATGTATATAGAAAACTACCTATTTCACACGCAGTTGTTTAATAAAGAAAACTAATATACCTAGGTTATTGTTAACTGTAATAATTAATCTAACTACACAGACACTAAGGGTGGGGCTTTTTATAGCTGCAATTGTTTAAAAACTTAACTTTTGAGTAATAAGTCTATATATATTTTCTGTAAGCGTGTTTTTTATATTATAAACTATATTATTAATTATAAATATTATCATTTGAAGTAGGTGGTACAATCTCATATTTTTGATTAGATATCCCGGCGAAACGTTACGATATATTCTAATATCGCATGTGTACATCGACATCGCATTCCATTGTATCGATACATAAAACATCGATACGTATTGGGCATCGCTGTGTTGCCAAGTAACACATATTTACGGTAGATCTACCGTATTCAGCTTCGATCTACCTTACCGATTTTTAGTGTTTTAGTACATTTTACTGTATTTTTTACCACACAAAAATCTGATTTCAGTAGGAGAAAACCTCAAATCTCATACAATCTACCGTATTTTATAAGAATCTACGGTATTTCATGAAAGAATCTACCGTAATCCAGTTTTTTGACCTGGCAACACTGTCGCTAACTGTCATTGTTGAAGCAAGTTTAATTTTCATTCCGTTGCGAATGCTCTTGGAATGTGTATTGGTGTTATTGTATGCTGTGATAAATTCTTACTGACGACCCGTGGCTGTGCTTTTGGATACCCGATTTCGCCCATATATACGATTGATCCCAGCTTTCTTGGACTTCGAATCTTGCCCCGACGACTTACCTGGCGCGTATTATTTGGATTGCCGATTTTGCCTACGATTGCGGATAGTGGATGAAAGATGCATGGCCCACTACTAAAAATACTACATGTTATGTTGGCATTAGCATCTTGATGCAGTTGCTAAATCGCCGACCGCAGCGACTAAAAGTATCATGTGTTCGCGGGGAGTAAAATGGCTATATTTCATAATTCCCATCCTTTTCCACGAAAAAATATATATGGAGATAATGTATATAATATCCTCAATCGAAAGTGCTATGTCTCCTGCATGTTTATTCCGGCCCAGAGTTCATAAGAAAGTTGCTGATCTCCTTTAAAGTATTCGTTAAGAGATGGCGTCATACTGATTGTGAGTCATTTAAACTCATTTAAAAAAAAAGTTGTCTACAGAATTACAGATTTAAAGGACACAAAAGGACCGATTATAATATACACGATCGGGATTGTGTAGGGTACACTTTGTATTTCTACGAAACGGAACTCGGTCGTCCGGTGTCTTCGTTTAATCACAAAACAGAAAAGACTTCTAGGTTCTAGTTAAGTCGTTGACCAAATGACCATTTATTGTCAAATCATATCCAAGTAAACATGCCTATCACGGTTTATGGTAACTGACTATCGTGGCGCTTGAGAAAAAAAAAGATTATTTGTTAAAAAGAGACATTTTAGAAATTAGAAATCGAAGTATATTGAATGAAAACACTGATATTAAATAGCATTACATATTTATTTTGAATTTTCTATGTTTATCAGATCAACCGGCCAGGATTCGCCAAATTGTTTTTCGACGCCAGCTCTGAAGAGAGGGAACACGCGCTTAAGCTGATCGAGTATCTGCTGATGAGGGGAGAACTTACCTCCAATGTCAGCTCTCTTATTACCATCAGGGTAAGCGAACTTATTTGGCATTCCCACCTCATCATCAATGTTAAATTGTGACTCAAAATTAAAAACATACAAACCAGTTGAAGTAGCGGTAAAAAAAAGTCAATTTGACATTTCCCGCCTTTTTAATAACAACTTTTGATGAACTGTTTTTAGCCAAGCCCAATTAATTTACCCAATGTTTATGTACAGCCACCAGAACGCAAGAGCTGGGAGAGCGGCCAGGAAGCCCTGGAGCACGCGTTGAGGATGGAGACGGCGGTCACCAAGAGCATCAAGAACGTGATTGTCAACTGCGAACACGACCGGGAGGCCAATGGACGTGACGACAACGACTACCACGTAAGTATTTACTAGTGTTTAAGTACTCTGTGGTTTTTACTGTTTACATTTACTGTACAGTGCGACCAACTTATCTGTGAACTAAGGGGGGGCGCTGTCGAACGCATTGGACCAATCACTGGGACGCAAATCGAGACGTAGTAAATGTCAATGTCATTCATGACATTAACACAAAGAACATAAGAATAGGGCAGCATTAGTTCCAATTTTCGCCAATTCACAGATAAGTTGGGCGCACTGTAGATACCATTTTTTATCGAAGATAAAACTTAGATATTTTCATATTTGTAATATTCAGTTCAGAATATCAAAGATTTACCGTAACAAAGCTATTATTATTATTATTAACGTTTCTTAAATGGTCTTCGTTTGTTGCCTGTGGACCGACTGCGTAGAACAAGTAATTGGTCCACGGAAAATATAATTACAATTATAAGTACTTATAATAAGTAGTTATACGATAGGCATAGTTAAAGACGTTATGTCAAAACAATCGATCGGAAGATTTTATTCGGCGAGTTATCCCAAGGAAATATCTAATAAGTTTTTATTTAATACATGTTTTTTTCTACAGCTTGTCGATTACTTGACCGGCGATTTCCTGGAAGAACAATACAAGGGACAACGCGACCTCGCTGGCAAGGCTGCCACCCTCAAGAAGATGATGGACCGCCACTCCGCGCTCGGAGAGTTCATCTTCGACAAGAAACTTCTTGGCATCGACATATAAATATCTTTGCCTTGGCTGATCAGTTCATTAGTAGCTTAGTTATCTGTATCTTTTTTTCTGTAGAGGAACTTGGGCCATCTGGAGAAGAAAAAAATTTTGGCGGGAATTTTGGCTATTTCTTTGTAATTTGTATTATATTTTTCTATTCTATTCCCTTAAATCTAAATTCAAATTCCCTAGGATTTCAATTATAATCAAGAATAATTTATATTTAATTACTTTTTTTGTAATTCGTATCCAATTTGAGCCTTGTCTATAAATATAGGTCATTTTGTTTTTTTAAACCTATTTCTTATTTTTACCCTAGTTTATAAGTTGTTTAAATTAATTTTTCATTAAAATTAGTCACAATCATTGTTAGTCTGTATTTTAATTAAAATATATTCAAAATTGAGATAACCTTGTTTCACAGTATTGAGCAATTGCAAATACAAATTAAAATATTTGTCGTTAAATCCTTCAATGCTTCTCGAAATGACGTAATGATTTCGTAAAAATGCAATAAGCAAAAATGTAAGTTGGTAGGTTCTGGATTTCAATCGTAGCCTCCATAACTATTTAATTAATATTGGTCAATTGAAAAATAAATATATAGAAATCTATGGTTGCCTTTTTTTCACATTACCTCTTCGTAAAAATGTATACTACATTACATTATGTAATAAAGGTACGTACAAGCTTAATTAAATTGATTTGACATTGGAAAGTATAGTAGAAGCTAGAGATGTAAAACTTCCAAAATATTTCGAAGTTTTAAAAGTTTCCAGGAATATTTAATTCCGGAAATATTCCCGAATATTTCCTAAATTAACGGCAGTTTAGAAGTTTTGAATTTCGATTTTACTTATTGTTAGAAAAAAGACTGAGTACGATACATTGAACAGCAAAATGCAATATAAAAACCAGCCAAGTGTGAGTTGGATTCGCACATGAAGGGTTCAGTAGAAGCCATAAAGTTCGGCGAGGCTGCATAAACGAGGCTCAGAGTACTTAGCGGCATACATGTGACGAAGTGATCTTTGAATCTATGACTAGTGCAAAAAATCCAAATCAGGCACAATATTATGCCACATTGAACTAAAAAAAAACTTAACCATCAGATTTGACAACTTGGACAATATATCATTTGTCATGTTGATTAAGATAGAATAACATGTAACAATGGCTGCAAAGAAAAATGACGCTTACGCTGAGTGCAAACATATTAAACGAACTAAACCGGACGCGCAAGTTACAGAAGGTTTGTATTAGTACCATAATGTACAAATGAGGTCTGTTACTATTTGATAAACTTTCCCAACTAGGACATATATTCCCTGGTCTGAGTAGTGTTATGGACTCCCTGAGCAAACGATTTTTCTGGGTCTGTTCTTTCCGCAACTTTATTTGCTCATCATCGAGTGGTCTAGCACTCTGGCTGGTAAAGAACCTTCTGGCTGGAAAGAAGAAGAAGTCTAACTGACATTTAAACTGCATCTCAGTAAATAATTATGAACCTTAGAACTTAAAAGTTTGCCAGTGCCGGTACGCCACTCTGGCGCTCTAGGGCCCCTAAGTCCGCTACTATTAACAGTGTTATCGGTCCTTTTCAAAGTAACTCCTCAGCTAAAGAGGCCATAGGTACTGCCCATAAGTTGAAAGTCATTGCAAGCGCAGTATGCGAACCCCTTTTTTAACTTACGCCTTTTAACGCCCTTAGGCACGTTCCTGCCTTTGAGATAATCCTTAACCTTAGACCTATAAAGTAATAAGTTTCAATCTTCTGAACTGTAGCTCGAGCACGAATATTTGCGAGAAAGTATTCGTATGGTTAACGTAAGCAATTTGTATGGCATTTTTTCAAAAGCGCCCCTATCGTACGTAAATGGTACTAAAATGCCATACAAATTTGACAAATTGCTTACGTTAACCATACGAATACTTTCTCGCAAATATTCGTGCTCGAGCTACTGAAACTGTTACAGAAATTGCCAAAGAGATTGGTAGCAACTACAGAACCCTCCCCGCTTTTGAGAAAGGTCTCTTTGATCACATCTACTTGAAACATTATTCGCTAAAACGCAACGAGTTCTTGCGCTGCAGATGGGCGGAGTACAAGAAGCATATTGAAGAACGAGTGTTCGCGCCGTTCCAGTTTCTTAATATAAGGTAGGTACTTACTAGCGCTGTGCCTGTGGGTTCGCTCGCGATCCCTACGAGTACCTATTTATTACGCCAGATATAAAAATCTAATCAGTAGTTTTTGCGTGAAAGAGTACTCGTAAAGGTCAATGCATACGCAACGGGGACGGCACGGGGACGAGGCGGGGCGTGATGTTTTGGAAACATGTATCATAGAAAATGTAAACGATAGCGCATACGCCATGGAGGCACGCATGGAACAGGAACGGGGCACGCACGTATATTTATACCCCGCCCACGTCCCGTCCCCGTCCCGTCCACGTTACGTATGCAACAACCTTAACAAACATCCACACAAACAAACTTTCACATTCATAATATTATTAAAGTGGGACAGTGGCTCCGTTAATTTCAAAAACATTGACTATTCCATCAAATATTAAGTATTTATTTATTGCTGTTTATTGTTCTTCTCTACAGAGATCTTCATTTCTATAACGGGAGTATACGATTTGCACCTTCGGAATCGATTTACCAATACCCCGAACATCGAATGAAACTGAGACCCGGTCCGGGAGTTGACGTCCGCGGTCAACTGCCCATCCCTCAGGAATTGATGATGAAGCGCGGGAAAGCTGAAAAACAAGATGGCGGAAAAAGAATGAAGGAAAAAAAAGGTGAAATGAAAACACGTGAGTTTAAGGAATAGAATTTGTATAAAATTACGAATTATTTTGAGTTGTATTTATTTAATATGAAGAAATTATTAATTTATTTACGAGAATAATATTTTAATAAAAATGGTCCATTATTGATTTATTTACGTACGATATATTAGATTTATTTTACTTAATTTAATAATGTAATGTGGTATTCCTGAGTAAATAAATAATAAAATTACGTTATTTGTATAATTTTTTTCATCCTTATTTCCCTATTACGTCCTCACATTGAAAGTGCTCCTTAATTGTGATTGTTGTGCGCTGTGTGAAAGGTGATGATTTGGTGAACAGATTAAAAGTATGGAACCCTAATTACTTCATATTTAAATATTGAAAGAATATAATGAAACCGAGAAATTATGCCTTACAAAAGATAACAGAGGAGCATGCCGCCGTGCTGCGAATTGAGCCGACGCGACGTGGGGTCTGGTGAGCAGACGAGAGTAGACGAATATAAGATGGAACAACGACGAAATGAAATCAAGCTGTTGAGCAGCGGTTAATATTTAGAATCCACCCTAATACAGTCTCCTTGGTGCTTAGTCGTAAGTCTATCTCGGTAATATTTGAAAATAAGTGGATATAATTATTAGAACAATATAATAAAACAATGAAAGAAATTAAAACAATTATTTCAAGCATTATGAAAAAACAAAAACCGTTATACCCCATTTACACGCGCGCGCGAGCCACGAGACAATCTGCGAGACGCGCGCGTGTAGATAAGTAAATTTTAACTAAATTTTAAGTGAATAATTTTTAGTGTCCGTCCACACGTAATAATTTAGTAAAGCTCTTTAGTTCCATACAATTCTACATAAGTACTTATGCATTTTACTAAATTACTTAATAACTTAAGCATTTTACTAAATTTTAACTTAAAAGTGCCTGTCCAAACGTGTTAAGTGATAAGCCCCGCCCACCTACTTAACAGAAAATAGAAAAATTTCTAAATTATCTACTTGATTACTTAACTACAAAATTACGAAACTACTAAAGTGTCCGTTTACACGTATTAATTTACTTAAAATTTAGTTATTTACTTAACTACTTAATACGTGTAAACCGAACATTAAGGCTGAAAGAATGGAAGCTAAAGATGTGAACAAAAAAAGTTGTCATGTCATCTGTCAATGTCAAGTGTTTTACGCCTAAAAGTTGAAAGTCGTAACGTCAATCAAATAGGCAATTTATTTACAATGCTTGTTGTTTTACTTGTTTAATGTAAAAATATGTGTAATTATTACGTTCATAGAGGAATTCTTAGCGAATACATTTTTTATTGTTAACATACTAAGATGGACACGGGAATAATGGTGGAAACATTGCCCATCCTGGGTGTATGTAACTTATGTCTAAATGAAGGAATAGTAAAAAGTATGCTTACAAAAAACGATACCAACACTGAATCTTTCACTGAAATGCTGTTAAAATGCTTCTCGATCGATGTAAGTTATACTACACGTCTTTAAAATACATTTTGGAAGTTGATACGTTTGTTAAACACAAAGTTTGTAATGTAACAGGATAACAAATTCTCGTTTAAATTAGCCAGTATTGTTTATTCATACACATTAGTCATTTTATTATTTAATATTGGATTAGGGTAAATTTCACCTTAGGGTAGCCACAACATGTCTTAAGAGACTCAAGTGAGTGAGTGATCAAGTAACATTTCAGTGCAATAATTGTAGAATCGTAGTTTACTTACAAAACAGTTGAATAAAGACCCACCCCAGTACATACATTGACTTATTTGTAAAGTTAAAGAGTCTTTCTTAGCCTAGGAATATTGTAAAGTTTCAAAAAATTATATCGTTGTTTTTAGAATTCTTATTGGAATCTGTTAACAATATAATTTTACACACCATATAGGTAATATGATGTTAACTTAATGTTTATTTCTGACGCATCCATTAAAGCTACAAGGATTTTAGTATGTGTCTTACGCCCCAACTCAGAGTCACTAATGGTTACTTTAATCGCTGCTTAGTAAAGAATCACCATACTAATTCTGTACTAAGGAGCGATTTAAGTAACTGTTAGTAACTCTGAGTTGGGGCGTTAATCTGGTTTATATCATGATTTGGTAAATGTTAGGTCTAATAGCTTTGTTACGATTTTTTTTCTGTGAATTATTTTGAGAATACCTATTTGTTTTTTAAATCAACTCAGTTTCTTCTACAATTATATTTGTCTGAATCTATATTGGTCTATGTTAAGTCCTCTTGATGTGTCTTATTGCTGAGCTTGGCTACAATTTGCAAGAAACAAAATCAATTTTTATACATACCACAGTACTTAATCGAAGGTGTCTATTTTATATTTAACTGTGTAAATAAATATGTAAGCTATAAAAAGTTTTTAAAGTTGTATAAATGTATAAACTGTGTAATTTTTTTCATTGTATTTACAAGGTGTACACGTTGGATCTTGACGACACTAAACGTCTAATATGTGACCAGTGCATCAATAAATTGCAAGAGTCAATATCTTTCAGGCAAAAAGTAGAGGAGTCTCTTAATTTCCTCCAAGATACCTTGAAGCTGAGAAGTAAGAATACATTTTTATCTATACAATACCAATAAATAAAATTAGAGTGTCTGTTTGTAATATTAAAATAACCACTTTTTACTAAGTGCATTTGAATGTATACATGGTACATGTACACTCGGCCGCAGAAGTAGCTTAACATTTTAGTACCTTGTCACATTACATTTCTTGAATTTGTCATAGATGTTGCTAGGAAACCGTCGAAACAGTTACTATTACAAAGTACTAAAATGTTAAGCTACTTCTACGGCTGACTGTACCAAAACAACACTTTTTACAATTTTTGTCTGTTGGACTGTCTGTTTGTTTCGGCTAATCTCTGAAATGGCTGGACCGATTTTGACGGGACTTTCACTGGCAGATAGCTGATGTAACAAGGAGTAACTTAGGCTACTATTATTTTAGATAAAAATAGCATGTTGCTGAACAACGTCTGCCGGGTCAGCTAGTCTATAAATAAATTCATACCCACATACAAACATTCCCCATGTCATGCTCAGATAGAGTCCTTATTAGATAGGTAACAAGGATATCATCATTTAAATAACTTTTATTTACAACTGTGTGAATCAAACTTTAGTTCCTTGAATGTGAGTCTAATTTTCATCAAAATTGGGACCGAGTTTCATCATAATATTGGATTTAGCCAACCACACCACCTGAAAAATTCACATACATTTATATATGTTACTAGCTGTCTCGGCAAATTTCGTATCGCCTAACAATCAGTGAATGTACTTTGTTACTTTTAAATTTTATAGCTTTGGTAGGTTTAAAAAATCAGAGACCCTTAAATTCTCTCTTGCTCTCCCTCCCGCTCCCTCTCCCCTTCCCGCTCCTCCTCCTGCTCCCCCTCCCCCTGCCGGTGGCCTCCCCTGTTTAACTATAAGCTTATATACAAATTTTCGCCCTTTGTACTTCAAAACTGATGAAGTTGCGTCCTAAGTTCCATCCCCTAAATTAACCCTTGAAGGGATGATTTTCCAAAAAAATTTGTTAAAATTAATTTTTGTTAATAACTATAAACTTACATAAAATTCATGTTTATAACTCTAAAACTGACGAAGTTGGTTTGTATGAAAGTGATTTCCAACCCCTATTTTAACCCCTTAGGGAATAAATTTCCAAAAAACCGATAGCCTAAAGCCTTTCTCGATAAATTAACTATCCAACATAAAAATAATTTTTCAATTTGAACCAGTAGTTCCTGATATTAGCGCGTTCAACCAAACAAACAAACTCTTCAGCTTTACAATATTAGTATAGATTATTAAGAAAATTACGATGTTACCAACCATGATTAAAGGTCATGAAAAATTGCATAATGTAGATATTAAAAAGAATGGATATTGTGACTAAATCATTTCTTTATTTTAGAGGAGGCAAAAGCACACGAGGTTAAAGAGGAATCGGATGTCGACACAAATGATATCGATTATGATGGAGGTTCCCATTGTGAGGATAGTGGTGAGTTTTATATAAATGACAAAGACGTAGCTACTGCCGTATCAATTATACGGGGCCCCCAGCGTTTAGGGGCCCCCACTAACACTCTCGAAAAAAAGCTCGCCAGCGGCCTACAGCCGCTAAGTTGGCACTCCTTTTATATTTGACAGCTGACGTTGAGGGGCCCCCACAATAAATATTGATATGGGGCCTCCTTAGAGCTAGTTAAGCCACTGATAAATTATAAAAAATCTAACATGAAGTGGCAAGAAACTCAGCAGTTTTTTGTGAGAATCATTTTATGTACAGACAGACTCAGCTTATAGTATAGAACTATACTCTAATTTCAGATGACGATGAAAGAATTTTTAAAAAGGTCAAGCGTGAGTTCTCTTTGGTCGAAGATGGTTTAAGTGAGTATTTTTTTCTTCAAATTAAAATCCACAATACACATGTATCTAGAGTATAATACTGAATGAACTAATGGTAGTTAACTCTTTATATTATTATGCATCACTGTCCAAAGAGTAGAAACGTCAATTCCTCCAGAATTGCAATCTGTCATTAAAAACTCTCCTTTACAGTATTAAATGGCCTGTCAATAAAAAAAGAACCAGTCGAGGATTACCCGTCGAGAAGGGCACGACGAAAAATATCTAAATCATATTCGGTCAAAAAATTGCACGACATCAACGATTCGGTCTCGATGGTAGACGCTGGACTGTTCCCATTCAAAATGGGCAAGAACAGTACCTTCGCTTGTGCAATATGCAACGAAAAATCTACCTGTTTAGATGACATCAAGACTCACGTAACTGAGCACAGCATTTCAAACATCCACTCAGCGTTCAAGAAAATGATGTCTTCCAGCCTACAGAGATTTTACAAGACTGGCAACAAGTTACGATGCAAAGTGTGCAAGACTGATATATCCGACTACCCGCAACTGAAGCAGCACATCGACGCCTGTGTTAGCCTCAGTACGCCGAGATGGAACAAGTTGCCCTTCAAACTAGAAAAAGATCAGCTCGATTGTCCAGTATGCAAGAAGACGTTCCTTAACTTTGTCAGCCTTAACACTCACATGAATGTGCATTACCCGAACCATATTTGCGACAGTTGCGGCAAGGCATTCGCGTCTAAGGCCAGGTTACGAGGTCACATGCGAACGCACGAGGTTGGCGACTTTCCGTGTAGGTACTGCGATGCCGTCTTCGATAGAGTCACGAAGCGAGAGAACCACGTATCTAAGGAGCATAAGTCTGGAGTGAGATACGCCTGCAAGAGATGCAACATATCTTTAACGTCTTT
This sequence comes from Thymelicus acteon, assembly GCA_951805285.1. NCBI lineage: Eukaryota > Metazoa > Arthropoda > Insecta > Lepidoptera > Hesperiidae > Thymelicus > Thymelicus acteon. The sequence continues at coordinate 17,869,001 of OX638214.1, read as the reverse complement.
CTACGCGCGGCAGAAGCATTTAGCCGAAGTTCACAACGAGGAACTAAAAAGGTACAAGTGTAAGGCTTGTACGCAAAGCTACATAACACCTGGACACCTGTCCAGTCACGTCAGACGCGACCATCTGAACGAACGGAACCACAAGTGTGATAAATGCGATCTGGCGTTCTACACTCGAAATTCTTTGAAGATGCACATGATAAAACATGATGGCGAAAGAATACATGTGTGCAATATATGTCATAAATCATATCAGAGGAAGAAAACTCTCAGAGAACATATGAGGATTCATAATAATGATAAGAGATTCGTTTGTCCTGTGTGCGGGCGCGCCTTTACGCAAAAGTGTACGCTTAAAGGCCATTTGAAAGTCCATGAGAGGAAAGTGGATGACGATAGAAGCCCGCAAGCGCTCACATCAGTCACCTTACACATATAGATATAATATCGTTTTATTGTATTGTTTAAGTAAATTATTTGTATAGATATTTACGATATGCAGATATATATGTAGATTTTATATTGTGTACATTTACAGCTTATCACAAACTTCCTTCTGGTCAGAAATATTAATTTATTTCTTTTGAATTTTAAAGATATTGATGTTGTTCAAAATGTTAAAAAATGGAGATGTGGCGGGGTCCACACTTATATCATGTTGCTGTTCACAATCAGGCGTATTGTATCGTACCTCGAAACTCTGTCATGTATAAATCTATTTTAACCGACTTCAAAAAAAGGAGGTTCTTATTTCTTTTTTTTATGTGTTAACTCATAATTTTTACTGCATATAACGATTTTGACGATTATTATATTCGAAAGCTGACGCTTGTCACGTGGTCCCATTTAAGTTTGAGCGAGATCTGACCAGTAGTTTTTGAGTTATCCCTAATTTTGAAGCCAGTTTTTTTTTAAATTATTATCTGAAAGGATATACTGCCAGATTGATCTCACATTTATCAGGGCAGTTCTAACGGAATCTATAAAGCGCATAGACTTGCGACTTTGCTTAGACTAAAGTCAAATGTACTATAGGTATTAATCGCAATATCTCGCTGCACTCGTTAACATATTGCGCGCTCACTCGCACTTGACGTAAGACCTAAGTGCGAGTGAGCGCGCAATATGTCAACGAGTGCAGCGAGATACTACGACTACTATAGATATTCTATAGATGACACTTTGTTACTACGAAAAAATTAAAAAGTCATGTAAAATTGTTAGCGTTAAAGTTGATATAGGACCATTATTTTTGTTTGGATAAGTATTAGTCTGAGCAAAATCTGATTACGATTTATAGATCTCACTCTTGAACACAAAAATGATAAAAATGTGGACCGGGGTACTGTTAAAATAATTAAGAATTTGATTTTAAAATTTGGACAGCTATGAAAATATTTTTAAAATATTAGTTAAATGCGCTGTTTGTCGCAAAACACGTTGATTGTTTCATTTGATTGATTGAAGAAGAATTATTTTATGTTATTTACAGTATTTTATCGATGAGAATAATAATTCAAATGTAACTCTAATCTGTATTTAAATTGTATTGGAATTATTAAAATATAGCAAAGTTCAATTTACCATATTAATTATAATATCAGAACTGGCGAAGCAGATGTGTATAAGCCGCGCGGTTTGGTAATGCTCTTGAACCTTGTCTCAATAACAGTTGCGTGACGTCATATAAACCGAAAACTATAGTCAGCAAATCAAATATAATAAATAATTTTATTAATGAGAAATATTAAAAGGACAAAATTATACGTGTTTAGTGTTATGTATAATTTCGCTCTATCATAAAATAAAAATTCTAGTAGTTAATATATTAAAAAAAAAATCATTTCTAACCATAGACAGTGAATTTGATAAACTGACAAACTCGGTTCAGCTTTGGCTCTGACGTCACTAAGACCAAGGCCAAGCGTATTACCAATTCGCGTGGTTTATATATTATAATGCATTACTATACGGTCGTTAGTATAAATTGTTGTAACTGTATGTCATGTTTTTACGATAATGTAACGTCGGCTTCGGGACTTCCATAAAAACTTCCAACCCGTATTTCATCCCTTAGGGGTAAAATTTTCACCAACACTGAAACAGGTATTTACTCATTTTTTATTAGTAGCCCAAAAATAAAGTTTCATGTTTCTAACTTCAAAACCGACGGACTTCCATACAAAGTTTCAACTCCTATTTTACCCCCTTAGGGGTTGATTTTCCAAAAATCCTTCCTTAGTGAGTTTCTACTCCACAAAATAACTGAACTGACCAAAGATCATCATCCAGCTTCAATAGTTTACGCTCGGCGATGATGAATCAGTCAGTCAGTGAATCAGGACATGTTCTTAAAAAAGTATAGATAACAATTATGTATTTAAATTTTAAACAAACATTATCTTATTATGCTTATAAATACCTCCGCACGTGGGCTTCCTAGCTACTCATATGTATGTAGTTATGCATATAGGGAAATGAGACTTTACTAACACCAAAACATTGTCACAATGTGTGTTAGACATCCTTCCTTAACTACCTACCGCCTCCAGTAATAGTTTCTAAACAGTAGATAATATGGTGGGACACTTTAAATTGTTCACAGGGAGTTCGTAAAAAATCCCATAATCGAGAATTGTTTTTTTCGTGTATCGTACGATGTTGTCATCACGGGGGCAGAATAGGGTGGGCAGACAGTCGAAAAATCCGGGAACGTCCCGGATTTTTGGGACGTCAAACCGACATTATATATCAGTTTTATCACATCATTTTCTTATTTTTGTGTGCGACAACGAACGCAACGACAAATGTAATTGCACTTTCACACGTGCGTCATTTCATCGTATCTTTGTCGACTCGCTGTCGCAGGCGTGAATAGATCAACAGACCCTAATATTAGATTATCTGACCTCTGGTGGTAGTCGTGCCTCCGAGAGCACAATCGTAGTTGTTATCTAAATAGCTTGTTAAACTATTTTGGAAGATTTCCGCATAATACACACATGGGTTTTTTACTAGATTTTTTTTTGAAAAACGGTGAAAAATTACTTCGTAACAAATCGTCATGTGAACGTATTTCATCAATATAATATAGGACAGAGTACAGACATCACATGCATTGAAATAAGTTATATAATGTTAACAATTTTTATATCTTATTATACATTTGTATAGCGTTAGTTGACTTTAATTTAAAAGCGATTTAAAATATTCTTTAACCATGTAACAACATTTGTAATGCTGCGTAACGAATATTGAGCGTTGTGATATTAACGGGTATAATATATATAACATAAATAAATAAATAAATAACGCTTCACACTCATAGCCCCACACTAGGATTCCCTGTGTCGTGGGTGCCATGGGTAACACACTAGACATGGACATTCACACCCAGACCGAGAACAGAAATTCAAACTCATTCAAATTTCCGCTGGGAATCGAACCCAGGACCCTCAGTGCGGCGATCCGGCGTGGTAAACATTGCGCCACACGGGTCGTCAAATATTATAGGGTATTGCATCGATGTCCAATGATTTGGATGTCACAGAATATATGAGACCTTTTATTCCCAGGCTTAAAAATGTAGCCAATCTCGACACCGCCCGGATAACCTCCAGCAAGCGACGTCCTAAACCGAAGTCCGAACCTCACAGTGCCCTTGGGACGTTCCCAACCGCTATTTCTGAAAGAGGGAGAATCACTCCTCTCTTTTCGCCAATGTCTTCTCGGCTGAGCCTTTCCAAGCTCGCCCCTCTGTCCACATGAAGCTGTAAAGACCGCTAGTGGCAACAGCAATGTCTACTTGAAAAAAATAAGAAAAATATACACGCCTAACCTAATGAACATCTGTGTTAATATAATATATAAAATTCTCGTGTCACGGTGTTAGAAGTTGAACTCTTCCGAAACGGCTTGACCGATTTTCGTGAATCTGCGTGCATATCGGCTAAGGTTGAGAATCGGACAACATCTATTTTTCATCCCCCTACCCCTAAAAATTTTTGGCAGAACAACGTTTGCCCGGTCAGCTAGTAATAATATAATTTAATTTTGTCGGTACGCTCGCACTGTACTAGGGGCCCTGGGGCCGTCACTAGACCTTTAGGCGCCCCTTGGCACTGGGCGCCTATAGCGTTCGATCCCCTCTCTCCACTTCAGTGCACTGCGTTCGATCTTGACCAGGTCATCACCATCATGTCCAAATGTAGAGGCTTCCTTATGAAGTTGTCCCAGAGAGCTATGACTTTTGGTTCTTTAGAAAATATGTGATATAGGTCTCTCCAGTGCGTTGGTAGTGCAGTCTACATCCATGGAGATAGTGCCTTCCCATCAAGTGGTCTATCTCTATCTTTCATATGCCTTTAAGTTTTGCATATTTTTTAGTTCTTTCCTTCTTTCTTTATTCTTGCCTGGCAACGCATCGTTTATGCCTTTGGTGTTGCCGATGTCTATGGGCGACGATAGACCATCAGGTGGATCGTCAGCTCGTTTAGCAGCTATTGCCATAAATTAATAAATTTGTGTAATTTTGGTAATGCTAAAAAGGGTCATCATAATGTCATATCATGTAACGTTTATACGTATTTTATTTCAACGACTTAGTTCGAGAATCGCCGAGAAGGCTCAATATTCGTGCCGCAACACAAAATTCAATATGTAAAGGTGATATATATACCTACGCATATTTTACCTCAATTGCGTTACTTAAGCAAGATTGTTAGAGATGTTTTGTATATATAATATACTTTTGTTGAGTTAAAGAATTATAAGATTATAAAATAAGCACGAAATTGATTTTTCTTTCTTTTACTTTTATTTAATTGACACGTAAGTAGCAAAGTGCGTGAATAAGTAATAATTACACTAATAATTAAGTTAGTGGGCTAACGATCAGGGGCGTAGCAACACTCCCAAAAAAAGCTCGCCAGCGGCCTACAATCGCTACAGTTGGCACTCCTTCTATATCTGATAGCTGACGTTGAGGGGGCCCCACAACAAATATTGATATGGGGCCTCCTTAGGGGTAGCTGCGCCACTGCTAACGATATTGAACTTCTACACATATCGTCAGGTGGGATTAAGGTGATGCATTATTAATACTTATCTAAAAATAAATACCTATAACTGAACTGGTTGATTAACTTCATGAACAAGGCCGTCTTTAATCTACTGGAGGCCCTGGGCATATTAGGATAATGGGGCCCCTATGACTTTGTCAGAGCACTATTTTGTTAGAAAAAAATATATCGGTTACCTTTCATTTAGTGATCTGGCAGGAACTAGGGGGCCCCTATCGATCACGGGGCCCTGGACACGTGCCCAGAGTGCCCAGTGGGAAAGAGGGGTCTGTTCATGAAATTTGAGTTATTTGAAAAATTTGAGTTATTTTTAAACTCAAATGATTCTTCGCGATCGCGTTTTTCGTGCGCAAAACATTTTCTATTGAACTTACCTATGTCTGGTGAATTTGCTGGTAATAAGTGAAACCAGTTGCCCTTCAGACGTCATGGTTACAGTGATGATATATGCATTATTTGCATTAACATGCATTCGGGTGTTACTGTTAGCCCATACCTCCGATTGATCTGCATTTTGGTATGTATTTCGACGCACTGATAAACAATATCATAGGCAAAATAAAATTAATATATACCCGTATATTTCATTTTCATGGTCACCTTGAAAAAACATTTTTTATTTTTCACATTTATTTGGCAAAATATTGATTTTACGTGAAGTGGTGAGTCGATGTCGGACTCGGAAACAATTCTGCCAAACTTTGTTTTGGGCCGTATTAAAAGAAGGAAGGTTGATGATTTCTCTTACGAATTTACTAGAGGAAGAGATAAGAAATATGATTACGTCTCTGAACACAACACAAGAGCAGGAAGCAAAAAGATACAGTGAAAATTTAAGAGAAATAAAACAGGCAAGCATTAGCAATTAGAATAAAGGAAAGCTAATTTTGAGAGGAAAAATGTGCTTAAACTGCCTAACGAAAGCATAGAGGATTTGATAAACATGGTACAGTGCGACCAACTTATCTGTGAACTGATGGAGGGCGCTGTCGAACGCATTGGACCAATACCTGGACGCAATTAGAGTCGTAGTAAATGTCAAAGAATGAACACAAAGAACTTATGAATGGGGCAGCATTAGTTCCAATTTTCGCCATTTCACAGATAAGTTGGGCGCACTGTAACTCATTTATCCAGTTCTATAGAATCTCAAATAAAAAACCGGGCAACACAGAGGAGTGTAGACATTAAAAAAATCAAGCACTAAATTATGGTGATATATGTTTTTACAAAATCAAATTAATTAAAATTCCCTAGCATAGTTAGTCATTCGCAGTTTAAAAATAAGGATTAATGGATTTTATCATTTAACGCTAAAACTAAATTCAAAGTTTACTATTAATTTTGTTTTATTTTCTTTCTAATTGGTATATCGATAAAAAGCCGTGCCAAGATTATTGTTTACAAAATAGGACTTCACATAACACGGAGGACATTATGCATGTAAATTGATCAAACATATAAAACCACACGATGCAAAGGTATATTTTTTAATAAAAAAAATAAAAAGCATTTCTATTAAAAAAGGTAGTTAAAGAATTAATAAAATTAACTGTTTAGTAAAAATCCAAAAAAAGTTAAACAGTTAAAAATCATATAAAGTAAAAAAAAAAAAAAACATTAAAAAAAAATCGTGTCTCTGTTTTTATCTTCTCAAGATTGGTTTCTTAATCTTTAGTTTTGGTTTAACTATTTTCTTTCCTTTATGTACCATCATTCCGGTCTTTCGGAAGCCGATGTCACTAGGGATGGGAATTTCTCCGTATTTGTCAACGCCTGGACCATCCTTTAACCAGAACCGATTATTTGGTCTTGCGCGTATCGATAACTCTGGTTTGTAACAAGCATCGTAGTTATAGAAATGATAGTCACTGAAACATAAAGATAATGTAAACTGTAATACGAAAAACAGTAGATGAATCCGCCAACTAGGTAATATAAATTCTAATCAGCTATCTATCTGAGACCGTGAGCTTCTTTGAATGGCGTTCTTTCTCGGTGAGGGAGGTCCAAAGTCTGTCACCTAATATCTACTGGCCATCATTTTGCTAGTGAAATGAACTATAGTTATACCATGGCGAGCCTTGATCTGAACCAATAAATGCATATTACTTATTATATTAAAACAATTTCCGTACTTGGCATGAGGAAAGATAAACGGGTCCGGTTTCTCACTGATATTAATCCTCTGATACTCGAGCCATCGGCAGTGAAGAAATTTGTTGTTTTCTAAGGAATGGGTCTTCGAAAATTTATGGTCCGCAATGGCCTTCTCGTATATCGGTAGGACCCTGTAGTTCCTCGATAAAGAATCTTTTAGTTCTAAAACAAATAAAAGTATTGAATTAATCTGAGGTTTTTATTATGATTTTTGTATTCATATATGACATCAGTAGCAGCTAACAGCTGGTGGACGACCAGGAAATCGGGGCGAGACGGCCGCTCATGCGGAACTGCCTTACGCAGATAACCTCGTCGCCACCGATGGCGTCACAATGCGTGTGGTGGATCCATAGGAGGAAGTTGGCGAGTTGGCGCTATAGCCTCGTACGCCGTTCAGCGGCAAGGTGCATCATGAGCAGCACACTTTGAGATGGTCTCAATCTTAACTCAAGTTGAATGGAGTCGCGTTCTCTCCAAAAAAACCTTTAAAGTGAGAAAGTAAGTAGGTATTAAATGTACGATATTAATACCCACAGAACACATAAAAAGAGGTGTTCTGTGATAATACCCAATAATATTGTATTACCTAATTTGGGTTGGCTATAGATCTAAGATACCTAAATTTGATAGAGATGTAGCTAGGGTTTAGTGTGAACGTTTAAAACTATTTTTAGGTTCCGGAGATGCGTTTTGAATTAATTACGACAAAAATAAGTTTAACAAAAATTGCGTATTATGAAAGACAATTCTTGTCAATTTGGTCTACAGTTAGAGGGTACTTCGTCAAAAACGAGTGAAATGGAAGGTAGCACAAAACTTATTGCACTGTCAATGTTGTGTTCAGTTATTCCGTTAATCTTCGTATTACGTGAATGTGCTTTCTTGTTTCTTTTGGATTTTCGACGATCTCTGCTGTGTTATTGGACTGATTTGATTTCTTCTCATACGTTACTTAGCTTACCCCACGGACCTAAAAAAAAGACGGACATAATCCCAAGAACAAATTCAGTGAAGCACCCATAGGAATACCAACTCTGTATTCGTACAAGTACACATACCCACACATTGACACCATACGGCTACGAATTTGACACCATCGTCAATCAAAAATTACAAAATTACGCACACATGGTAAGCGAGCTGTCAGCTGTCAGCTTCACTCTCGATTAGACAAGGTTACGTCTGTTCTTTTTTTATGTCTGTGGCTTACCCCTACTCCACGCAGTCTTGTTTGCCCTACCCCTAGAGTGTTTTTTAGAAGCCGGAGGCGTGGAGGGAGAGTAGTCCCCGCCCGCTGTAACAAAGCACAGGCACCCGGGCGAGCCGGAGCAGCTGAGGCTGGTCGCTTGTGTTTGTTTTGGATTTTTAAAAATTTCCAGATGTAAGTCGAATTGGTTACAAAACCGACTTAGTCAACCCCGACCCCACGTGGTACTAGTCTGCCCTATCCCTAGAGTGAATGTAAACCCCGGAGGCGCGGAGTAGGCGAGCATGGAGTGCCTGCAGTTTGTTACGCAAGGGCGGAGGGGCTGCACTTCCCGCAGCGCCGGAGACGTTTGGAAGCCTGTTTGTGTATCAAAAACCCCTAAATTCTCCATAAAAGTGCATAATATAATGTAATTTTGTAATTATAGTGATTTGTGTCATTATTTTTCCAAAATAATAGTAGAAGTGGTGTATTGTCTCCCCATACGGAGGTCGAAATTTTGCTTCTTCCTCCATAATCCTCCTTCCTAACCTGACATTAATTTACACTAGTTTATGATAAATATTAAGCAGTTTTCACAGATTTATCCTCAAAATAAAAATAAAAAAAAAAACTCAAAAACTATGTGTTACCCCCCCTCCCATCCCCCCACTCCCCACCCCGAACGCAGGTACCTTAGATCTATAGTTTTACCCCTAATTTCTTCGCAGGCAAAAATGACAATATTTTTTAGTTTAAATATAGGTATTACCTTTACTTATGGGCACTTGTTGTTGTTTCTTGTTAATATGGTCACATGCAGGGTATTTTGATTTTACCTCCATTATTTATTTGAATATCATAAAATAAGATGCACGGACATAAGATGATTAAAAGTTGTTAAAAAATACTGAAAATACTGAATGTACTTGGTGAAAAAAATTTATAAAAATGATTTGTGAAAATGATGTTTTCACAAAATCACAGAGTACATAATATTAATCACTACGTTTTGGACAAAAAAAAATCTAAAGTAGAGTATATATATAGGTGTACCAGCATCTGATGGCAAAATGGGGTAATTAAAATTGGAGACGCAACACTCCCCAGCGTTGGGGAAATTTGAATAAAACTTCTTGATCATTGATATTTTTATCATAGTGTTAGTTTCTTAATAGGTTATGCGCGCTCCACACTCGCGCGAGAATCTCGCGAGAAGGCGAGAAAAACACGAGAAATGTGAATGTGGAGCCGATTCACATAATCTTCGCAGGTTCTCGCGCGAGAACGCGAGAACTAACGCACAGAACACCCTAGAGGGAACTGACATAAATAAATAAATTAATTAAAAATTCTTTATTGCCACACAAAAAATTAAGAAAAATAAACACTTAAATGTAACATAATAGGTAATATCCAATTATTGTGGGCAAAGGGAGAGTCTCAGCTTCTGCTAACACGAGGAACCTCGTGCAGTGTTTTTCAGACTCTCCCTCTCCCTTAGGCGTCGTTTGGGAGTTAGTCAGGTAATTCCCGATCGCCGCTAGGCATTTTTCTACTGAATGCATTCGCGTGCGTGTGTGTGTGTGTGTGTGTGTGCGTGCGTGCGTGCGTGCGTGCGTGCGTGCGTGCGTGCGTGCGTGCGTGCGTGTGTGTGTGTGAGAATATGGTGAGTACTGTTATTATTACATCATTTGAAGAACTGTTTCAGATCTAAGCACTTCCAGTAATATTCCAGTATAATTATAATAAGCGAATGCGCATAGCAATAAGCTTGCCGCAGCAGTTACTTCTGCGTCCATCGTCATCGAGCGCGAGAACAGTAGTATTGAGAACCTTGCGAGTGTGGACCCAAGGAATCTCGCGTGAAGTGTGGAGCGCGCATTACATTAAAAGAGTGGTTTATTACCTTCAGAGAAAATATATAAAAGACAATGCTAAATTATGCACATTAATTTTTAATATTATAATTGATTATAAGAGTGACTAGGTAATGTATGCTACAACAGTTTCAAATTTTCCATCTGTATAGGTATTATATATTGGTATATTTGATGAAGAAAATAAATAGATATTAATAATGAATTGCTCCTCCAACATTTCAGTGATGTGAACTTGTTTGTATTCTTCATTTCATTTATTTTAATATCATTTGCAAATCTATTTACATATAAAGAAATCATAATTAGATTAATTACTAAGAAAATGTAATCAAGAAAACAAAGTATTAAAACGAGTTAATCCTACGAGATGGATAATATTAATATTGTAGATTGTCGTTTAAATACACCTTTTTTCTCACATGTATTTCGATAAACATTGAAAATAATATTTCTGGTTTGTGATCGTAAAGGTTTTTTTCGGTATTATGTCGAAAATAATCATCATTTTCAAAAAGAAAAATAATCCATACAACTCTTTTTTTGACTTGGACAATTTGATATAGTTTTAATAATTTTCATTGCCATATTAAAAACCCTTTTTTCTGCTTGTCAAAAATGCCATGAGATTCTGGTACGCCTATTTTTATAATTATAGTTATTTTATAATTATTATGTAACTGTTTTCGAAAATATGGATCACGACACGACACGATCACGACACATAACTCGACTTACCTTATGATCACGAACTACGATTATTGCAAACGATCAATCAAATACCGGTAGATTTTATGATGTTGTATGTATAGGGAGGTAGATATGCCGAGAGGGCGTTGAAATTAAGTCAGTCGAATCTAGTCAAGTGTAGGGATTTCATTGTAGACAGTTGATAGCTGCCTTAGAATGAGGCTGTCTATTGTTGTCATAAAAATGCCGAGTTGTGTTTTGAGATTTTTCAAAAATCATTTCTCCAAATTGAATAAGAATGTTAGAGTTGCATACTATAGGTAAATACATAAAACGTTATGTTAAATTTTGTTACTAATATAGAATATTTCTTTTAAAATTGATTAAAATAAAAATTTTAATATGGCACATGCCATTCGTCATAGACTAATAGGGCAGAAGTGAAATTGCATAATAGGTAGTGAAGATATTTCGTAAATTGAACCAAATGAAATCTTTGTATAATGAATATGTATGTACCCAAATTTAAAACTCTAAGATATGATATCAGGTTTTAGATTGTTTGTAAAATAAAAACCTTAAATATCCTTTTATCTTTTATTATTTTTAATTTCCCTAGATTTCCAAGTGATGAGCTATAAGTCGTTGGGTAAGCATAGTTCAAAAATTTCACAGTAAAGCCAACTGGATGCCTACGCTATAAGAGTTATTTTATCAGCAATAAGTGTACACAATATTCTTTTCCTGCAATTTAATCTTTTTTAAATCTTCTAAAGCTTGTTGGTTAAATCTTGGATAACTAGAACTATTTTCATGCCACTTCCTTATTACACGAGGGTTGGAGAAAGGATTCAAAATAAAAATAAATCTAACACCTGTATTTTTTCAATTAAATTTTTAAATTATTTTAAAGTAAACCTTACATTGTTGTAAACACACTGTGACCTAAACGCGCACTAAGGTCACGCTTTTCAGCGCGTACAGTAACCATTTGACGTTCGGAAGCCAGTTTGTGAATCAAAAACCGTTAAATTCTTCCTAAAAGTGCAATTAATGTAACTTTGTAATTCCGAAAGTTTATCCCGAATAACTCGTAAAATGTACTGAATGTTCTAAACAAAGCCCAAATCGCGATTTTTTTATTCTTATAAAATTGTCTTTTACGGGCCAAATTTGTGTAATCCACGCTAAAATAAAGGCGCCAGAGATATCGTAATCGTTTTAATTATTATATAATTACATACTTTAAGTTATTTGTTTTTGCAATATATTTTCAAAATGTTAAATCACAATAATAATATTATGCCTAATCGGTACTATTTCTTTTATTCCCGTCTGCCTGACTATTCTATGTTATGCTTTGACAATTATGACATATCATCGCGAATCGAAAACTAAACCTCGAAATGTTGGACATAACATATCTATGGTAAAATATCTTTGGGTAGATTTCAGATATTTTGTACAACTCGTCCGAAATATCTGTGGACCTGGCTCAATGACGTCATGCAAACTGGAGAGATAGCAAATAAAATCGAGATGTAAAAATTAAAAATATTATTTTGATTTGTGTGTATCTACTTTTTTGCACTTTTATACAACTTTTAAATCGATCTGTACTTTATAGGGTTCCGTAGTGAAAGAGCCGTGTTTTTTTCATTTTCAAAGAATTGGATTACTTTGAGCACTAAATTCCGCTCTGCACTATGTATCGTCCTACCCAAGATGGGTACAATACAATACTAAATAATAATAAACAACAAGAAACAATAAACAGTAATGCGATTACGAAGCAAGAATTACACGTGCGTCGGCGCTTGTTTTGGCAACGGTACTGGATAGGCGAAAACAGGATGAGGTCCGAGGAAGCGGGAGCGGCATCGAATTCCAGCGAGGTCTATAGATATTTCGGACGAGTTATACAAAAAACGTAATATAAAATTATCGTAACAAGCGAGCTTTTGTAAATTTTTGTATAAGGCAATAATTAGTCAAGAAAGATGTGTTATCTTCTGAATTTATTTATTCTAGTCTGTGGTAATAATTGTCACAACGACTGTGACGTTTAGATTTGTCATTTTAGCTGTCAACTGTAAATGTCATTGTAAGTTTTTTTTTGTTTTACAATTATTTTTCAGATTTTCCTTTCAATTTGTTACTTTGAAATTAGAATTAATTTATGTAGCAGATAGTTTTTTAGGGCTAAATAAAGGTAATCATTGGTACTATTTTGTGTATTTGCTAAATAAATCTATAGTTAAAAACAATATTTCAGTATGTCATGTCAGAATGAAAACATTAAGATTTTGAAGATTACTTGAATATTTCGTTTAAAAAACTTTATATATTTTTATGTATCATCTGAGACGAACGAGGACAAGTTGGGGAAGAACGGTCCTCGAATGGCGCCCGCGTCTCGGAAAACGGAATATAGGACGCCTCCCGACCAGGTGGATTGACGACCTAAAGAATACAGTGGGCATCCGCTGGATCCAGAAGGCTCGGGACCGGTCAAAACGGCGCAAGTTAGGGGAGGCCTATGTCCAGCAGTGGACCTCCAAGGGCTGATGGATGGATGGATGTATCATCCGAGAAAGCGTACGAAGCTGATGGTAAGTGGTCACCATCGCTCAAGGACATCAGCAGGCATCACTGATAGGGGAAAGAAAGCTCCATTTATTTTTAAGCTGGCTATACATGGTCAAGTTTGCAGCTGACTTGATGCATCAACCAGTAAATGTGACGGCGTATGGCTATAGCTATCTCATGCAGACTAGATGCTGCATCAAGTCTGCTGCAATGTTGACAAGTAAACTTGATCATGTTTGGCCAGCTTTAGCATCATGGCATCCATCAATCTTTGTAGGGTCTAATAACATGTGCCTCTCTGACTGTTCTTGAGCGTTCTGAGTCCAACGGATACCCGCTATTTTCTTCACCTGGTGGGGGTGCGGCTTTTACCAAGAACTACTTAGAACTAGTTATGATGTAATAGTTTATCATTTGTTATTAGTGGTATGCATAAAGTTTATATGTAAGATGAATTATTTATCTTTAAAAAATGGTTTGCTGCATGGTTTTCCCACACATTAATTAATTTTCTTTCTTTTCCAGTTTTAAATATAATTGACGGTGATTCCTACAGTTATATACAAATAGAGGTAGAAAGGGTAGAAAAAGATTATTCAGGTAATGTTTTTGAAGTTTTAGGTTTTGTTTGGGTTGATTGAAACAGGCTGAAGAAATAAATGTACCTTAAGCCCCGTATTCATGGGAAACATTTGTTTAGCAACAAAGTTGAATCAACGTGTTGCGGAATTGCTGTCAACATGTTGCTGGCAACAATGCATGTTGCAGAGTTGATAGCGTCATAGTTGCTAACAACATTCTCGCCGCTCACCAACAATGTTGATCAACTGTTCTTAAACAAATGTTTACCATGAATACGGGGCTTTATGTAAAATGTTGTCCTGTTGTGAACTTATAGTCCCTTTTTTAGAGTTCCGAAAAAATCAAAACCCTTATAGTTTCGTCATGTCCGTCTGTCTGTCCGATGCAAAGTGTCGAGCCCTTTAGTGCTAGAAAGGTGTAATTTGGCATGGATATACGTATTTATTAAAACTTCAGAACCGTACAATAAAATATTGAAAAATATTTTTTTTCAGGGTACCATTTTTTATTCGTCACGTACCCTATATTGTGGGGTATCGTTGAAAATGTCTTTAAAAAAACTATGGGTCTTCTAAGATCATTTTTGAAATTAGGGTTCCGTTTGCGAAATATTTGGCTTTAAAATGCTAATTTTTGAACTATTAATTTGAACTATTTAACTAACATATTCATACGTCAATAACATTGACGAAGTGTACATACTAATTACTGCCTAATAATTAAAAACATCTTGTAAAACCTACACTTATTACTATTACACTATTAAAAATTGAATTAATTTTGGTTAGAGATAAGTGTGCCACCCCCTGCCGGCTAAACAGTTGGAGCTGAATAAGTGAAATATTGTAAAAATAGTTTATATGATGAATTTACAAGGAAAACTATCACAGCTATGTTGACATAAGTAGTTAATGAGCAATAATCTCTTAATTAATAATTATGTAGTTTAGTATGTTGTATTTATGTGTGTATTTATGTTGTATTATTGTGTTAGCCAGAAATAAATGTTTTCTTTCTTTCATAATAGTCGATAAACTTATTACTTCGGAACCCTACATTGCGCGAGGCCTGACTCGCACTTGCCCGGTTTTTGACGAGTCTTAGTCTCCAATCCTTTATGTGTTTCTTTTAATTTTGCTTCACATTCAGGTGGTGACTGTCTGTTTGTTTAAAATACTTTGAATAGCTTAAAACTTTTTACAGCTCATGAAAGTCCAAACCCTAACATGGAAGATGTAATAGAGCAAGAGAAATATCCTTGTATAGAGCTGATCAACTCCTCAGATGAAGAAGAACCTGAGACTGGTATTAATGCATTTTTTTTTAACTCTGGTCTTAGTTTTTCTGGTCATTGCAGGTGCAGAAAAAAAATTCGCAATCCAATAACATTAATTTTTTTTTTGTTTAAAATTAAAGAGTTTTATCATTATTATCATTATTGTCCTATGTAGTCACTCATAGACCATTATTTCACACATCTTGGAGAAAAATTCCACTATTTGATAACAATAGATGTTTGTAAAGTACATATTTATTTCTTTGCTTTTCTCTTTGTCAAAGGGAAATCAAACGGAGTGAAACGTGTTTGGCGTGAATCTGACAAACAGGAGTGGTTGAAAATATATAGGGAGTACATGCAGGAGCGATTGAAAAAACTGCCACAGCCTTTAGACTTCAGAGGAATATTTGGAAAGGACATTATAGTTGGGAGGGATGGCTTCAGAAGACCTGGTAATCATCTTTGTTACTTAGTAATTTAGTTATATACAAATCTTGCTGGCTTCAACCCAGTTTTTGGCCTACTACTAAGCACGGGTCTCTCCTCTTGAGGAGGCCTAGAGCATACTCCACACTGCTCCAGTGTTAATTGGTTAGTGGCCAACCCAAGTGCCGACTGAGGGCCTCCGATATGGCTTATTGACTGTCATCTTAAATGATGTTAAAGATAGCATTATTGTGTTAGTATTTTAGACATAAGACACTATGTTTCCCAAATAAAGAAAAATAAATAAAATAAAATATATAAAATAACAACAGCTTCCCTCCGAAGCAAGGAAGTGCTATGTAATGATAAAGTAACTGACTCCTTAGGTGAACCGTACGAATAAGTTAATTACATACGTCACTTATCTCTGTGCTAGGTAGAACGGGAAGAAAATTGAAACAAGGCCATTTAAAAGATAACACAGCGACTCACTTGGAATCCGATGTGCCAAAACGTACAAAAACTGTTAAAGACCGCAAGCGTCATAAAGAAGTTCGGAAAGTTTTGACTGGAAGTTCAAAACATGATACCAATATGCATTTATCATGGTGTCATCCAGGGCAAACTAAAGAACACATAGATTCAGGTTGTCTAGAACGACTGAGAATTGAGGGTGACATGACAGTAGATCTTCAGAATGGAAGAATCGGGGAAGAACTGAAAAAAGATTGTGAAAGAATGGAAAAGAGTTTAAAAGAAGATGTTTTGGTGGGAGACTTAGGTAAGTTTAAAAAAAAGACATCACATCACATAACTGATTTTCTCAAAATTTATTGGACAAAAATTAAGCACGCATATGGCGTTAGGTGACCCAGTAACGGTACTATAAAATAAACGAATTTATTTAACCTTGTACTTTTACATACTTACGCCCCAACCCAAGAGTCACTAACGGTTACTTTAATCGCTCTTTATTAAAGAATCACGATACAAATTCTGTGCTAAGGAGCGATTTAAGTAACCGGTAGTAACTCTGAGTTGGGGTCTTACACTTTTAATAAGATAATTGTGTTGTTGTGCGGAACCTAACTAAATATTGGAGTGTGAATGAATATTCCTAATTCCTACTTGAACTTGGTCGGAGAAGAAAAAGAATAATTATACTCCTTATATATAAACTTATGTTACAGATTCAAACCGTAACGATGATGGAAACGCAAATGTTGAGGAATATAAAGACGTTGAGTATTTAATTGAAGATTTCAGTACTGATGGTAAGGATTTATATGTTATAATTTGTGGTTAAATGAAGTTTAGTTTAACAGTCCAATTTAGGGCTTAATAAACAATATTTTTACTTGATTTGTCTAGATCGTTTGACGTCATGTTTGAGTATTTTTTTAAACATATTAATGAAGTTAAAATATATCTTAACTACATTGATAAAAAGTTCAGTAAGGACGAAGTCACGATCATCTAGTTGAAACAAAATATATTTTTTATTCACATATTATGTAAATTCGTTAAATTACGTAACTTTGTAATGTGGGGTTTCACAAGGAATAGTTTTAGATCCATTATTATTTCCATTCCACGCTTTATCGTATGTCATAGACACAAATCATCAAGGCATTTTTTATCATCAGGTCTAAATAAAACAACTTCAAAGACGGTGAAACTAGAAAATTTGAGGTACAATTCCTTGAAAATTCTCAAATATTCCAACATATGCCTGTTCAAATTGACAAACCATTACTTCGTGTGTTTTGAATGCCGGGAATGGTTCAAAGATATGAAAACGCTGCGAAACCACGCTAACAGTAGTCATACTTACAACCAGATAAGACGGAAGATGATTAAAGAGAAGGATACGTTCTACAAAGCTGATATCACCGATTTGAAATGTAAAAAGTGCTCCGTTGTGCTAAATAATTTGAGAGAACTAGAAGATCATTTAGTACATCACAATGTAAGATTCAAACGAGGCGGATCGTCCTTGATACCGTACAAGTTATGCACTGAAACACTTACTTGCCAGTTGTGTGAAGAGGAATTTGGGAGTAGGAATCTACTGCAGAAACACATGGATAGACACTTAAATTACTTGGGGTTTCCTAATTCCAGATCGTTTAGGAAAACCTATCATGCACACAGTGGACATGAAAGTGGTACTACCCTCAAAAGTTTTAAACATAGACCTAAGTTGAAAAAGCCTAAAATAAGGCCCGAAGAAGGCAGATTCAAGTGTAATCAGTGCCCACAAAAGTTTAGGTATGACTATAAGAGGCTGCAGCATATGATCGAGGAACATGAGAAGGAAAGTAAATTGTTTCAATGTGAATTCTGCCCCAAAATCTTCATGACGGTACATTGGCTGACGAAGCACATGAATTGTGTCCATCAGAGAGAATTATATAGTTAATGTAATTTAAAATGAAATAAATATTGAATCGTTTGACTGTCTTTTAATGTTAAGTGTACCATGCTTCTGGGCAAATCAGAAAACATTGGCCTATCAAACTCTTAATACTCCCAGCCCCTCCTCTTGGTACACCCATGGTCCCTTAATCCCACTATCGGATTATACGCGAAAGGTCAAATACGCAAAATGTCAAATTAACAAAATTTCTAATACCAAATTGTCAAAACTCGTAAATCTATACTAAGACTAGCTACCCGGACAGACTTCGTACTGTCAAAAGTTTATTTTTTGAGATTAAGCTATCTTTCAAATTGGATCCAACTGCACACGGTGTGCAAATTTGATTAAAATCGGTTAAGTAGTTTAGGAGTCCATCGCGGACAAACAACGTGACACTTAATTTATATATATTATTAAGATTATATAGCTGAAAAGTTTGTTTGGTCGAACGCGCTAATCTCCAGAACTACTGGTTTGAAATGAAATCTTTTTGTGTTGGATAGTTCCTTTATCGAGGAAGGCTTTAGGCTTTATAACATCAAGCTGCGACCAATAGAAGCGAAGCATCAATGGAAAATGTTGCAGAAACAGGAAAAAAAAATCTTTTTTGAGAGCTTTCGTTGCGTGCACTGCGTAAACGGTTTGATTTACGCAAAAAATCATGTATGATGGAATTGTTCCGCTTTAATATCATACTAGCAAAAAAGCGGTACTTTAAGGAGGGCTCGCGAAGTTTACGGCCAATTAACGTGCGTTTTCGTGGCATTTTGATGACCTCTTGTCAGTCGCGCGACCGTGTCTGTTTGGACCTTCGCGTACGAACGACACAGATGATTTTATTTCACTGTGGGGAGGGGAGGGGAAGGGGGAGAGGAGAGAAGCAGGGGTGAGGGGGAGGGAGTGGGGCAGGGGTGAGGGAGGCGGAGAGGAGGGGTAGGGGCAGGGGAGAGGGAGCGGGATTTTATTAAATTTTTATTGTTTTTTTTCAATGCAATAATTTAAATTCGTTAATTTAGAAGAAATTTTAATAAAAATTATTATTTCATTATTATAATGTAATCAGAGCCATCTACAATTTCAGAAGGTAAACTTACATACATGAAGGGGAAGTTATGTGGAAGTGATTTTGTACTTTTCCGATAGATGGCGTTTTAGTTGTACAATAAAAATCGAATTTCTGAAAATTGCTTTTTTAAAAAGTGGACAAAATAATATTTTTATGATTGATAACATATCTAGACATGAATAGAAATTACTATGTCAAGACCGATTTTGGAATTAGGGGTCCGTTTGTGAAATATTTGGCTTTAAACTGCTAATTTTGGTTAGAGTCAAGTCCCCCCCCCCCCTGCCGGCTAAACGGTTGGAGTTGGACAAGTGAAAAAATCACTATGTTAGCTTAATGTTAGCTTAAGTAATTAATGAGTATTCGTCGATAAACGTACCTACTACTTCGGAACTCTACACTGCGCGTGGCCTGACACGCACTTGTCCGTTTTTATCGACAGGCTATCTATAGACATGTTAACGCTTCCCGCCCACGTCCGATAATCGGTGACCAATTTTTTGTAGGAGAAAAATAGAACGTACTGATAGCAATACTGCAACGCACACGTCCTACAAAAAGTCGGTCAGAAATAATATGGAAGAAAAAATCGGCCCGAATATCGGTCCTACAAAAAGACTAACGTGGGCGGGAAGCCTTATCCATAAAGCTGCCTTCGAAGTTCTGCGCAGAGGTTGACGTCACACTTCAGACATTTCCACACCGTCCTCGTGCAGAGCTGGCGCCGCGCTGGGAGCAGAGCCTACAGCGACTCTGCCTGAACCCCGTCCACACTGGAAAATAAAGCGTACATTGCTACCAAGTTATCTGTGAAATGACGAAAATTGGAACTTATGCCGCGCCATGCACATTCTTCTTTGTGCTCATTCATTTGACATTTACTACGTCTCGAATTGCGTCCAATGATTGGTCCAATGCGTCCGACAGCGCCCTCCTCCAGTTCACAGATAAGTTATAGGCACTGTAGACATTGTAGTGGTTAAGTACTCTGTGCTGGAAAATGGCGGTGGTGCACGCGCGGCCTAGTCGGCGATCTTGGTCGAGTAGTTTGAGCCGTAAAACAACAGTAACTGATGGTAGGTTGATATCATACTCACTCAATAAACATCTCTCGCTTGGGTCACTGAAAAATCGGAGCAAGCCGTAACTTGATAATAATAATAACTAGATCTCATTTAATCTTAAATTAAAATAAATAAAATCCGACAATTTGATTTACACTAAACATAGCTAACAACACTCGATTTACGCCCCAACTCAGAGTCACTAATGGTTACTTAAATCGCTCCTTAGTACAGAATTTGTATGGTGATTCTTTACTAAGGAGCAATTAAAGTAACCGTTAGTAACTCTAGAGTTCAGGCGTAAGTCACCTTTCATAAAAAAAAAACTAGATCTAATCGGTTCATCCGTTTGGGAGCTACGATGCCACAGACAGATACACAGACACGTCAAACTTAACATCGCTTTTTTTCGTCGGGGGATCTTCTATGAAGTCGCTGTCACATAATAAGTAAAAAAATCTCAGACGATTATTGATGGATTTAAATTTTTTTTTGGTCATAATCTTTATTTTAATATAAATAGGTATGGTGAAAATTCTCCAGTAGGTAGACCACAACAAATAAAAAGTAAAGTTGAATAGGGTAGGGTACGGTGCAATAGGTAAGCTAAGGTAAAATAAATAGAAAAAAAAATTGCATAGGTAATTATTTAATTTATTTTTATTATTATTAATATTTTTATTTATTACTAGCTGACCCGGCGAACTTCGTATCGCCTACGAATGTAACAAATCAGAAATCATTAAAATCGGTACAACCGTTCTTAGCCGTTACAGTTTCTGTGTCCTCCCTCTCCCTCTCCCTCGGGGAGGAACAGGTCTATTTTCCGGGATAAAAAGTATCCTATGTCCGTCTCCTGATTCTAAGCTACCTCCTCACCAATTTTCAGCCAAATCGGTTCAGCCGTTCTTGAGTTATAAATAGTGTAACTAACACAACTTTCTTTTATATATACAGGGTGAGTTGGAAAGGTATAATGATACTTATGTATATTTACACATAAGATACATTGTAAATTTACAGCATATCATTTTGGGATTTTACGTATTTGTTTTGATTTTGTGAAAATAAATAAATTTAATGAAAGTATCAAATAAATAATGCCGCGCATACGCTAGTAGTAAAAGTTCATTGGCCGCGCGCGTAGTAGGTATCAGCTGTGCCTCAGCACCACGTCGCCGCGCCGCGCCGCCCCGAGCCGCGCGACCCGCGTCGACCAACTTTTCCTTCATACTTTTATCGGCTTAGGACGATAAAAAAAACCACGAAATATCAGAAAATTGGACAACAACATACCTAGTAAATTATTATTTTAAAGTGAAACATAATAATTTATTACGTTGGTACCTACTTAATTAACTTAAAGAAAGTAATTAATATGGTATTCTTGGCGTTATTTAAAAAGTTGGAATCACGATATTTACGTTTGATTATTTACATAAACTACGAACTAAACTTACCCACTAAGTGTATTTTAATAATTGTTCTAAGTGTCCACCTCCGTTTTGGATGCACAGTTCAGCCCGGCGCGGGCGCAAATTGTCTTTTAAGTTTTCTTAACACTAATCTATTCGATTTAACGACCATAAAAGCACTTATAATTTTGTCTTTTAATTGTTCTACACTTTGACACTCACGTTCGTACACAAGTCTTTTAATATCTCCCCACAAATAAAAGTCCAGAGGCGTTAGATCTGGTGACCGTGCCGGCCACGCAATGGGTCCACTACGACCTATCCACCGATTGGTAAACTCCCGATCTAAATATGCACGAACTTCACTATGGAAATGTGCCGGAGCTCCATCCTGCTGGAGGTACATGTCACTTGTCAGATAGATAATGAAAGCGGTACTTCCAACAATTCCGTCACTACGTGTCTCAGAATGTCAAGATTCCACCTCCCAGTTAGTCTGCCCTCGATAAAGTAGGATCCGATAGCACAGTCATTTATGTAGGAACTGTTCGTTTGAGAATGGTAAAGGACCGTTCCTCCTTGTTCTTGGCGTGATTATTTTCACTCGTTTAACAAATAAATCGCAACACCAATAATTATTAAAATCGCAAACACTGCTGCGCTCACGGCGGAACAACTGTTTGTGTACTGTGTATGTGTACCTACCTACATTGCTTTCGCACGGCAACGCGGCAGACGCGGGGCGGGGCGGGGCGGGGGGGGAGGCCGAAGCGAGCGGCGCGGCGGTTTTTGGCCTTTGTCGGTACGTTATTTACGACGGCGGCACGGGCGCCCGAGCGGTTTCATAGAACGGCGAAAAAGCATTGCGAAACGTTCATTTATCGCATAGGGCACGAAAGCCGCTCGCCGCGCCGCAATCCGCGCCGCCAGTAGCTGTGGCCGGGCGGTAAGCTAGGCTAGTAGTTCAATGACCACGCGCGTTCTATCAGCTGTGCCCCGCCCCGCGCGCGTCGCATCCCGCAGCGCGCTACGTTATCCCGTAACTTTTCATTCATATTTTTATCGCTTAGGACGATTAAAATGAAATAAAATATCAGAATGTGCAATTGCACAATGACCTGCAAAATTATTATTTTAAAGTGAAACATGAAATGATAAGGTAGGTAAGTAACTTAATGTAGGTAGCTTATGTAATGTAGGTAACTTATGTAATGTAGGTAAGTAGCTTATGTAATGTAGGTAACTTATGTAATGTAGGTAAGTAGGTAGGTAGCTTATGTAATGTAGGTAACTTAATGTAGGTAGGTAAGTAACTTAAGGTAGGTAAGTAACTTAATAGCGGGGCCCGGATAGCTGTCGAGTCCACCATGAAGTATCTGGGATTGGTGCTCGACAGCCGATGGGAATTTGGGCTCCACTTCAGGCGACTGGCGCCCAAGCTGATGGGCGCAGCGGGCGCGCTTTCAACGTTGCTTCCCAACTTGGGGGGCCCGAGTGCCTCCTGTATGCAGTTGTACGTGGGAATCGTGCGGTCCATGGCCCTGTATGGGGCCCCTGTGTGGGCGACGGACATGATGGCCAGCACTCTCGCCGTTCTACGCAAACCGCAGAGGGCGATGGCCGTCAGAGTCGTCCGCGGGTATCGCACGATTTCCTACGAGGCGGCTTGCGTCCTGGCCGGATCCCCGCCCTGGGACCTAGAGGCGAAAGTACTCGCGTCATTATACCGATGGCGCGAGGAAGAGCGGGTACGGGGTTCGAGGCCGGTGCAACGGCAGATTGCGCTGCGCCGAGAGGAGCTCCGTCAGGTCTTGGTGGCGGAATGGCGGCAAAGGCTTCTGCGCCCTACCGCCGACCTCGCTACCATCGAGGCGATCCGGCCAGTACTCGACGACTGGCTCGGGAGAAGGCACGGCTCCCTGTCATTTAGGGTGACGCAGGTGCTGTCGGGCCACGGCTGCTTCGGCAAATACCTGTGCCGCATAGACAGGGAGCCGGACGCTCGGTGCCACCACTGCGTCCATTGCGGGGAGGATACGGCGCAACACACGCTCGCCGAGTGCGTAGCTTGGGAGGAGCAGCGCCGTGTCCTCACAAATGAAGTAGGAGGCGATCTGTCGCTGCCGGCCGTAGTGCGGAGGATGGTCGGTAGCGCAGAGTCGTGGGACGCGGTGGTGTCCTTCTGCGAGGACGTGATGTCGCAGAAGGAAACTGCGGAACGGGAGAGGGAGATCTCGACTCCTTCCCCGGCTGCAGAAGGCGCACCGGGCGCAGAGGAAGGGCGGACAACGCCCTTTTCCGGCCCCCATGAATGGGTCCAGGGGCGAGGGACTTGGGGAAGTCCCCGCCCCCCTATTCGATGGACCCGAGTCGCAGGCGCGCGCGGGTGTCAGCGCGCGCCTCTGAGGCGATGCACGGGGTAGTTCAACACCTCACTACCCCGTGCAGGAGACGAGGCCCGGGCAGACCCGGCCAGCACCAGTGTGGGGCTGCGGAAGAATTTGGATTCCCGCGGCCCCGCGCGCACGTGCGAGGAGACACCGGGGTGGTTTTAGCCGGTAAGAGTCCGGCACGCCCCTCCGCCTTTCCCCAAGCGGAGGTAGTCCATGAGGATTTCCCCCCGTAAAAAAAAAGGTAAGTAACTTAAAACTTAATAATACTTAATCTTGGCGTAGGTATTTAAAAAGTTGGAATTACGATATTAACAACAATTGGCTATTTACATTAAACTATGAATTAAACTTACCCAATTAATTATTCAAAGTTTCCACCTCCGTTTAATTAATCGGTACATTAATAGGTATTGTTCATTTGAGAACGGTAAACGACTGCTCTTTCTTCTTCTTGGCATGATTTAAAATCACTAGTTTAACTAAAAATTGTCAATGTAAACAATACGATTAATTAACCGACTTTTTGTTTAATTGCTTTCGGACGGCCAGACGCAAGGGAGCGTCTCACCCCGCTCCCCCGGAAGGCCCGGCCGGGCGAACGCCGGCGCATACGTACGTAGTAAGTAACGACGGCGCGGGGCGGCGGCACGGTGCCATAAAACGATAAAACCGAGCTTCGGGAATAGCGGCGAATACAAAGCATTGCGAAATTCATTCATGTATCGTATAGCGCGCGCGACTAAAATGATACTTTTAACTATTATTTAAAATATTAATTTTATTATGTTTTTTTTCTTTTTGTAAAACATCTTAATATTAATTCAAAGTAATTAATAAGGTAGTCTGTGTCACATAACGTGATAAGGTTCGTATTTTTTTTTTACGATTTAGATTCGTAAAATTTTATGCTAGTTCATCTCAGTTGCCTCTTCGGAAACTATGGTTTTTTTTTCGAGACACCTTTTGGAATCATCCTGTATAGATTAATTATGTGACATACTTAGTAAGTGCAATATTTACTTAGGTAAGACTAAAACGGATTTAAAATGAAACACATTTGACTTGGATGTTAAATTTATTGAATAACATGCGTTCGCTTCATGTGACGTCGTAACGAGTCTTTTGTAGCAAACAGATTATTGCATAGAGAACAACAAAACTTTTTCTCCCCTGTATGAGTTACTTTATGCCGTGAGACATCAGATTTCGTGTAAAAAACTTTACGACAAACGTCACACTCATGTATTTTCTCCTTCATGTGTACATTTCGAATATGGTTGTTGCTCAGACTTTTTGTAATAAAAGATTTCTCGCAAAAGCCACATCTGTGTTCAGGTTTTTTTAATCCATGTTTTTCTACCAAATGTTTTACTCTGAAGTTCTCTTGAAAGAATCTTTCTTGGCAGTACGGGCACGGAAATCTTAACTTCCTTTCAAATTTGACATTATGTACCGTTACATCGTGCTGTTTCTTTTCGATTCTATTTTTAAATATTATATTACATTCTTTGCATTGAAAAGGCCTATGTGATCTCGTTTTGTGTAAATTTAAAAATACTAAGTTAGGAAAACCAGCGCCACAAATATGGCAGACTTGTTTTTGATAATGTTTGTTCATATGTATGTTCAATGAACGAAATACCGTAAAGTTTTCTAGACAAATTTGACATTCGAAACTAGCGTTCTCAATTTTGAACGGAACAAGTAGATCTTCATCGATTTCGAAGTCAATTTTATGTTCCTTGGTAAGATGATTTCGGAGCGAAGATATATTTTCCAGTTTTGTATCACAAATTTTGCAGAAAATGATTGAAATTTCGACTTTGACTTGCCGGTTTTGCTGCGAAATTATCTTTTTCTCAATATTTTGTAACGTGTGCTTGCTCATTGTATGCTCTCTGAGCATGTGCATATCGGAGAACGGTTCCTTGCAACAAAAACATCTATACCTGCTTTTATTCCATTGAAAAACACATATTGTGGAATTAGCTAAGAGTTTAAGCGAGTTTTCTCTCAGAATAGGACCGTTACCTCGTCTCTCAATTATTTTTAACCAGTCCTTTTTATGTTGCGATTCATCTGAAAAAGAAAGTCATTTTATCAATGAAGGAAGAAAGATAACAAAATTATATTTTTATTTATTTAACTGTTTGTACACCAACGTATTGTACACCAATAAAATAATACAATAACAGTTTGGAAGAAGAAAAGTAGACATATGAGTTACACAAGGCGGTCTTATCGCTACATAGCGATCTCTTCCAGAGATCATAATTATTTTTATAAGGTCAATTAATAGATATATCGCAAATCAGTAGGATCTACGTCAGTAGGTACATAAGCATGGGTCTATTAATTTACATATTTTCTCGAATACATAACAATTTCACACAAATATTTCCACAGCGGATCACTACTTTTGAAAGAAGGATGGTAACTACACCAGGGCAGGTCAGAAGAACCTGAACTCGGTTTGAAGTTACTTAGAAATCTTTTATAGTGTGACTCAGGTTAGCGTGACATATCATGAAAATATACAAATAAAAGCTAGCTACATAACCATGGACGTAGTATACATGTCTACTATTTAAAACTTATGACAAATGGATTCTTGATAATTGATATTTTCATATCAATCATCATCAATATCAGGTTTGAATGTACGGCGTAACTCGTACATCCAAAATAATGGTGAGTGCAGGAACAGCGTGGACGCCGCCGCGCCGTGAGTTTGTCCGAGTAGACCGCGTGAGGTTCGAGATTAAAATATATGTGACTAAGCTGTGAGCTGACTCTAATATTGCACTGATTTGAGTTGCTAGTTGACATGGGTTTTATTGGTGACAGATGACTGATGAGTACAGTCACGCCAATGTACTTGCTTGGCACTAGGACACTACACAATGTACCAGTACTCGTACAAGGTTATTACATATTAGATTATTCATTAATTTAAAAATGACCTGAAATTCCTAAATAGACATTCTACCTAAACCGAAACACATAGAGGGAACGAACCATTCTAATTACTTACGTAGAATATGTAATGTAGAAGTAATAAATAAGTGTTATCTATAACTGTGAATAGGCAAAAAATATCTCTGTAGTTTCTCGTAGCTTCCGTTTCCATTCACGGTAGAGATTTGTTGAAGCGATGGGGTAGTTTGACTCAGTGTTTTTTAACTAAACTTTTTTGAATTAAATTATGAATTTTAAATTTAAGAAAGCCCCTAGCAGCAGCAGCAGCAGTTTAAGAAGAAACGGCAAGAAACTCCCATGCCCTGGGAGGCCATGCATAATTGGATATGTCCAATTATAGGTACATTTAGATAATTATAATTATTATTGTGAGTAGGTTAATGACTAACGCCCCAACTCAGAGTCACTAATGGTTACTTAAATCGCTCCTTAGTAAAGAATCACCATACAAATTCTGTACTAAGAAGCTATTTAAGTAACCATTAGTAACTCTAAGTTGGGGCGTAAGTGACGAAATTGAAGTTTTAATTATGGAATGAATAAAATCCAAAGCATGAAAGCTATACAAAGGTAATTTGGTCTTTTATAATAATGTGCAAACCACAAAGTGCCTAACTACGTGGCTAACTAATTCTTACTCTGAAAAATTGGACCTTTCTTGCCTTTTCCTGCATTATCTAGAATCTACACCAAGGGTACATAAGGGATCAAGAATCAAAGATCAAGGATCAAATCAAGGATCAAGAATCGACGAAATGCTTCAAGTATGCAGCTTATAGCTTCAAGGTGGATATCAATGAAGAATATTTTTACGGTAGGATCTTGAATAAAAGAAAAAATGACAAACACCAGTTTAATTGTGAATTGGATAAATATAATAAAATTGAGTAAAAAAAAACTTAATTACAGGGCTTTCTGGCATGCCCTAAGACATGTTGCTTTAATTTCGACTGTATACTGAAGCATTTCAAGCACAATTCGCATTTATATTTCTGCGTGTGCTCTCGGGTAAAATGTTCAGTCAATAAACGCTTCATGCCAAATTGAGTTTTACAAATTTGGCATTGAAAACACTTCGAAATGCCGTGTGATTCTTCCAAATGCCGAATCTTATTGTAATAATATTTAAAAGTCATTGGGCACTCTGGACATATGTTTTTCTTTGGGCGTTTTGTATGTACTCTCCGTATATGATACAACAATTGTCCCTTTTTATAAAATATTTCATCGCAAATTTTACATTTAAAACTGCTCGTAAGATGCTTCTCTCTGTGTCGTATTAACAAACGCTGGCCCAAAAACGCTTCACCGCAATCTTCACAAACGACTGTTGGAAAATGACTGTTCATGTGATATTTTAATGACTTGAATTGCTGAAACACAGCATCACAAGTATGGCAATTGAATTTTCCGTCTGTCATCCGCATATTAAATTCGATCATTCCATTGTTCCCAGGGAAAAACTCTTCTCCGTGCTTGATTTTTAAATGTTCTTTAATGGCGGCCAAGTTCGGATACTCGGCGTTGCATCGACGACATTTGAGTTTCGATATATCGACTGGAATAACTTGTTTGCCGATGCTAATGTATTTTTCCAGGAGCAATTTTCTACTCGGTATTTCATGGTCCAACGTGTGTTCAAATAAATCTTGCGGTTCTAAGAAATATTCGGAACAATAGAAGCATCTGTAACTATATCCTCTGAATATAAACGGGGTCACTGTAGTAGTTCGGATAAACGTAGCTGCATTTTCTCTTTCCTGCTTCGTTAGCGACCAGATGCTGGTCTTCGTAGAATCAATTCCTGTGGAAAAAAATTATTCTTCAGAAACTAAAACACTTTAATTATTGCAAATATGTTACATGGAAAAAGGTATAATTACCAAATATGCACTAGCGGACATAGAAACTGCATTAAAATATATTAAATCATCGCATTTATTATATAAATGTGTACCTATAAGTTGTTGTGATCCCATAGATAAATACTTACCACTTTAAATTGTTGTGTAATGTAGTATAGGAAGAAATAAATGAATAAATAAACGCTTACACACTCATACCCCGGCTGTAGGTTATTTACCTGTGTCGCGGATGGCATGGACTACACATATAATACATCACACACACATCTGTCACATAAATATCTGCCCCGGCCGAGAATCGAACCCGGGACCCCTCGCTTCGCAGGCAGGGTCGCCACCAACTAGGCTAAAATAACTTTGTTACCGCACCTAATAATATATTTTTTTTATGGAAATAGCCGGCAAACGAGCTGACGATCCACATGATGGCAAGTGGCTATCGTCGCCCATGAACATCAGCAACACCAAAGGCATCACTGATGCGTCGCCGGTCAAGAAATAGAGAAGAAAAAGAAAGAAAGAATTGGCTCTCAAGCCCCCAGCCGGAACACGCGAGTCGTTTGGCGGTCGTTTTAAGGGTGGTAGCTATCCAGGCGAACCCCATGGAGAAATAATAATAGTAATATTGGTATTAACTAGCAATTTTACGTTACTTATCTTAGAAACCATATACGGATCATATTTTTTTCAAACTATCATAAATCTAAAAAAGCATGTTACGATATTAATGAAATAAAATATTTGCCATAAAATTCTTTATTCACTATAAAAAAATTGTACATAATACTGATCATTTACTAATTATTAAAACAAATTACATAAAGTTTGATACGACTAGCAATAAAATTATTGTAAAATAATACAACGTATAATCAAAACACCTGTCGTATACTGAAAGTATTTAAAAGCAAATTACTCACAAAAGTTTTTCAGGAAACACAATAAATGCACTAACCCGTAGAGTAAGCTAAAATTTCGCTCAAATGTTTGAACCGAAATTTTTGACAATGGCCTTAAACTGCCACTGTGGATGCCACTGTTTTATGTGTCTGTTGTAATCATTGCGATTGTGGAACCCGTGGCCACATTCTGAACAGCTGAACTTCCACACAGCCGTGCCGTGCACGCGCATATGCTGCCTCAACGTCCTCTCATGCATATATGCCTTCTGACATATCGAGCAGTAGAAGTTTCTCTCCCCCGTGTGACCTCTCATGTGCATTTTCAGCAAGGATTGTGTGCCGAAACATTTTCCACAAACTTCACACTGAATCTTTTGAGTATGCTGCTTAGTCGTATGCTCTGTTAAGGCTCTTCTAGTAGGAAATACGGCTTTGCACGCTGAGCATTCAAATGTAAACGCTACTCCGTGAACCTCCTTCAAATGCGTCATCTTCCGATAGTGTTCTGAGAATCGTTCCAGGCAACGCGGGCACTTCAGCGGTTTTAGCTTCTTCGCATTCGTTACTTCGTGCTTCTTGAATAAATGATACCTCAACTTCAGTTTCGTAGGGAATACTTCATGACACTTCTCGCATTTGTGCACTCCATTTTGATGGACTATCCTATGGTTGATAAGACGCTGGTGCGACATAAATCCTAAGCCACAAGTTTCACAAACTACACTGGAATGCACATTCATATGACGATTTAGTAAGAAAAACGAGTTGAACGTCTTCGCACACTTATGACAAGACAAAAGACCGTTGCTCGTACTGAGATTGTAAGCCATTAAACCGTTTCCTGCCGAATTAAACTCCTTTTTGTGAGCTGCTGTCAAATGCTTACGGATTTCATCTAAGTCAGAGTATTTCTGCTCACAAATTTTGCACTTCAAGCCTGATATGTCTACTTTTATTACACGTTTTCCTTTCCTTAGATGTTGTTTAAGTAAAGAAGGTCTCTCAGGTGCAGAATGCAGGTCTGTGTGGTTCAGAACTGACTGCACTTCAGGAAACAATTCATTACAGTAGAAGCATTTGAAATTGGCTTGTTGATAAAAGAACGGTTTGACGGTAGTATGTTCTAGGAATGTTGCAGCGTTTTGTCTTTCCGATATAGTCATTTGCCATAAGCTGCTTCGGGGTCCTGCTTGCAGCGTGGCTGGGATTCCTGGGGAAGATAAAATTGTGACGTTTAATTCTTGATCTTCTTTCATCTTCTATATCGATTTTGAGAATAACTGTGACTAATTTTACACGTGAACAACATAAACTGCGTTCTTGATTCTCAGGTACATTCATCCTTTTCAATAAATTCATTCCTTTGAATTTACTGAAAGGAAAAGGAAGGCGGCTAATGTTTCATTGGCCGCGGAAACGAGGTTTTTTCAAAATGGCGGACTTGTAGGTATACTAAGTTGCCCAGGTTCCATACAAAAATGTTCAAACCCTTTTATACCTCCACGCATTCTATGCTAGTTGCAGATACATAGTTTTCTTAATAAATTTTACCCGTTGTCCTCAGAGAGCTGATTCATTCCCGTTATAAAAAGCACCATATGGTGTAACGAATCTATTAGCTAATACTAAATTGTACCTCTTATCAGATCCATTTCTCAAGATCGTGCCTTTTATTCTAGATTTTAAACTAGGTATCTGTGGGAAAAAAATCATATTTATCTGATCAGCTGTTTTTGTGAGATTGAAAGACAAACATCCAAATTTTCACATTTATATTATGTAATCAACCATCTATTCAGGCTTTTAGAGTGGGAGTTTTAATTTATTCGAAATGACAAGAGACTAGAATACAACATAACCTTGTATAAACACACACACACGCACTAACACCGACAGAGATCATTATTAAACTAATTGAATTTTTTTTATAGAAATCAACAAGACACCTTCTACTAATTGTGACGATATATAAAATTAAATAGTATACTAGAACTGTCTAGAACATTTGAAACTGAAATTCGATAAACGTCATTCGAACTGCGACGTAGCATATCTTTCAATTCACTGCAAAATTAAGGAAGCACTTCTGGTGCCACTCTCTCATATGTTTGGTAAATTCATTTCTATTTTGGAAATTACTTCCACATTCAGCACACATGTGCCTTTTGCATTCTTCCGTTGTAATGTGAACTCGCATATGCTGCTTCAAGCTCTTTTGGTGTCTGTAAGACTTCTGACAGAGAACACAAACAAAGTTTCTTTCTCCTGTGTGTGAAACCATATGCTTTTTCAAAGTGGAAATACAGCTGAAGCTCTTCTTGCAAACCTCACATTGTGTCTTTTGCGTATGGAACTTGTTCGTGTGCATCGTCAAGGCTCTTCTACTGGGAAAAGTTGATCGACAAACGTCACATTCGAATGTAAAAGTTATTCCGTGTACATCTTTTAAATGCTTTAACTTTCTAAAATGCTCTGTAAATCTTTCAGAACAATGCGGACAACGCAGCATTCTCATGTTTGTTGCCCCTTCGTGAGCTTTTTCTGTGTGGTACTTGAGGTTTGAATTAGTTGTATAGACCTTTTCACATTTGTTGCAAGGATAACCTCCTGGAAGATGAATTTCCTTATGCTGTAGTAGCCGCTGATGGCTCATGAATCCCGCACCGCAAGTTTCGCACACAGCGTTGCTGAAATGAACGTTCATGTGCCTATTGAGGAGGATGAATGTTTGGAAGATTTTGTCACAAATATGGCACGAAAATTGACCGTTTTTTGAAGCTAAATTGTACGCAACTATGCCGTTTCCGGAGGCTGTAAATGGTTTGTCGTGTGCATCTGTCAAATGTTTGCGAATGGTATCCATATCAGAAAAATTCTGGTGACAAATCTTGCATTTAAGATCTGATATATCAACCTTCACTGTTCTTTTTCCTTTGGGCAATAGTTCTTTAAGGATTTTCTCTCCTTCGGGCATTTCGTGTGATAGGCTATGTTCGAGCAGGATTTTAACTTCCGAGAACTGTTCAGAACAAAAGAAGCATTTAAAGAAATATCTACAGTAGACGAAAGGTCTGGCAGTGGTGAATTCTAAGAACAGCGCCACGTTTTGTCTTTCTGACAACGTCATTTCCCATATACTTGTGAGCGCTCCTTGTCGTCCCTGGTCCGTTCTCGTTCCTGAGGAGACAAAACGTCCAATTTAATCTGCCATCCAACACAAACTTCGTGGATGTAGGAACAGTAACTAATTGCTTCAGTGACATAAATCTTCACCGATCAATAGTCCATACACATAATAATTATATTATACTAGATCATAAGAGGCAAATGTTCAATATAAATATTCAGATGAAATATTACATCACATACAGAAGCCGACACGCTCGAAAGGACGGAAGCTACCTTTCTGGAAGCTCAATCAGGTAAGAGTCGCTTGGTTTTCAAATATTTAAAAAAACGTACGTCAAAGCGTTTTATCGGTCGCAGTGCAGTCGTAGTCAATTTGTATCGGTAAAATAAAAAGACAAAATATTAAGTCACATAAAAATTATATTACTAACCAAAATACACTTACAGCATTTTACTTTAACGGAAGTAGCAAATGTATGAGAATGTCAGAAACATGGTGGTTGATGGCACCGAGCAAAGGTAAGTACGAGTATATCATAATTTGAATATTTTAAGAAAATTATCATGTTTGCGTAGCGTAAATTTAGAAGACCAACAAAACAAATAGAAGAATAATTGTAATTTCGAAATTCAAGTAATCCAAAACCTGAGATATTGCCAGGTTTAGGCCTTACTACGTTAGGCCTTTACGTTTAGGTTACTGATTGATTGATTGTTTACTGATGTTTTCTCCTGCCATACAATCTGCTCTATAAAATGCCCCCATTATAATACTGCATAGGTAAGAAGATATTAATTTAACATGGTTTACGAATATTTTACGTCAATGTTTCTATTGAAGAACTCCATGAACGGTGTTTACATGTAACGCAAGTGCTGCGTTGTCCTCGTAATCCTGACCGCAAGCAGTGCACAAAACTTGTGTCACATCGTGAGACTTTAAATGCTCTCTTAGACTCTTCTTCCTAGAATAGGCTTTCCCACAGATTTCACACTTGTAATTTTTCTCCCCCGTATGAATGACCATATGTCTAGAAAGACAATATTTTGAGAAGAACCTCGCTTGACATATACTGCACTCTTGATCTCGCTCTTGCAAGTGCACGGATCTAACGTGAATCAAAAGCTGATACTTTAAATCATACTCCCTTCCGCAAGTCTCACATTTGTGGGAACCAGTTATCTGATTATGTACTGAACGTAAATGTTTTGCCCTCCTGTAGCTAGAATTAAATCTTTCAGGACACATTGGGCACGTTCTCGGAGATTGCTTAAGATGTACTCCTCTCATATGTAAAGTTCTTTTAGCAGAGTTGTTGAAAACTTTGTCACATTTATCACAAGGATAGTTGCCGTTCACGTGAGTCTGAAGATGTCTTTTTAATAGGCTCAGGGAAATAAAGACGGAACCACACTGCTCGCAATTAAAATTACTGAAGTGGTTGCTCATGTGAATAGTGAGTGGTCGAAGTTTTAGAAAATTTTCATGACATATCTGGCACTCAAATGTTTTTCCAGATAATTTAAAAGGTATAAGATTATCCTGAAATTTCGGATCGATATCTTTTCCATGATCCTTGAGGTGAGTTTTTAAAGATGAGAGATCTGGAAGCGTTTCAGTACAAATTTTACATTGAAGAAAAGACACATCAATTTTAAGACTCTTATCACGGATTCTGTTTCTTAACTCTTCTTTAAAGTCTTTTATACTGTGGCATGTTTGGTGTTCTTTTAACTCTTTGGCTTCAACAAAGGAAGTTCCGCAAATAAAACACTTATATTTATTTTTCACGTGTATGAATGGATAGACGTGGGAATATTGGAATAACGTCAACGCATTCTGTTTCCACGTCTGATATTCTGAGGATGGCAATTTTTTATGCGATCTCTGGACGTATGTTCCTTCGAATGTCTTTACATTTATCGTTACAGATTCTTCTTCTGCTAGCTTCATTCCAACTTCGTGCAGTGATATCGGTTCTTTCAGAAATGTAACCGGAGTTACTGCCATATCTTCAGAATTTTGTACATCATGTTGTTTATCTCCCTCCATTCGCTGCCGTGCCACATCTTTATGTGATTTATGATTTTTCTTAGCGATTTCTTCATCGATATCTTCTTGTTCATATTCACAAACTAAATCCTTTATTGAAATAGGATGTTTAAGGATTTTTAACCTAATAACAGTGCCATCTTCATCTTTTATTACCATCGATGAATTGCTCTCTTCGATGATGCCTAGAAAAAAGAAATTGATTCTATCTTAATTAAGTAGTATCGTATGCCATGTCTTAAGTATATGTATAATATATAGATATATAGATGTATAGAGTGCCTAATTTGGCTGTTCATCAGAAAGTAAATACGAATATTCTGCATTTTAAAACACTTCTAATACAAGAAAAATGTTATTACAATATTTGTCAAAGAGAAAAGAGCACTAGACCTATCAGAAAATAAAATAGAATATTAGAAATGCCATAAAAATAAAAGCCTTATTACTAGTTTCATAATTTTCATTTATTTCGTATGATTCACTTCATTTTAATACAGTTTTATTTTAAAATAATCATGTCTATTTTTACTTATATCATAAAACAAAATAAAATACACTCTGTAAGAATCTAAGAATACATTTTAAATAAATAAAGTGAATAATTATTAAAGATGCAAATAAATATAATCAATAAAAACATATACAATTAGATGCAAATCAAGCAGTGTTTCTCAGTTCCTCATCTTGAATAAATTTACGATACGAGTAAGTGTCCATTTTATATAATTTTTACACTAAAAAGTCAATTCGTGAATAAGTCTACAATATACTTAAAAGTTGATTGAGTCTCAGTTTGACCACTCAGCTTCCTATCATCTCGTGGTAATCTTCGGGACTCCAAATATGATCCAAATATGTACTTATTGATTTTATAGGTTGATGATAAGAATAATTTGACGCGAGACGAAAAACATAAACACACTTGTGTATCACAAGAAATGTTGCTTGGTGTTAAAATTAATTCAGAAATATAACAATAAGTCATTTAGTTATTGGTTTTTCACTTAAATACAAATCTCAACAATTCAGGCGACATGATAACAGCTGTGATATATTTTTCTACTTAGTAACATATTTGCTTTAAAACTTTGCACTTAGAAAGCTAAAATATACAATCAAACCTTAAGCATCTATACACACATGAGTTATGTCTGGTAGTTTCAAGTCTGCCTACCTACATACTATATAATATTCAGCTACTGAGAGTTGACTGACTTTCTGACAACAGCGCAGTCGCACACACGTCACAGGATGACGTCACGCTAACCTAAATCACGCTATCGAAGTTTTCTGCATTGGTTGCATATGGGTTTCATATAGGTATCGACGGTCCCTACGTTTATAGCGACATGTCAAAAACCGAGATTTACAGGAGAGCGTTTTTAATGTTCAAACCGCTCTATAATTAATTGTCTGTAAAATTATAAATATTTTTTTCTATACATAATGTTTTACTACGTTTAGGGAGTTTATAGTAGAATTTATCTACAATGTTTTTTTTTAAACTTGATCAAACGAAATTGGCGGATATAAGACAAGAAATTATCGATAAAAATTCGAAAAAAATATTTTTAGTCAGCTATTTCAAAAATCAGGAAACTTTAATTTTTTGTTTAACGAAAACCAAATTTTTTGGTTTTACTTTGCTTGTATACGGTGAATTATCTTCAAAACAGTGTCATTTGAAAGCTAGAAAGTTAACTAGGTACTAGTTAATCAGATAAAAAAATATATAAAAATATGATATCGAACAGAAACTTCGAAAAAAGTTACTATTCAAAATTTGGGAAAAATAGTTCCTTTTATTTTTACCTGTAACTTTAAAACGGGGTTGTTGAGGTAAAATTTTTTGCGTGTTTTATTAAATTTCATAAATTTCTCTACAAATTCTCCAAAGTAACTATGGATCTATCTCCGATCGTTTTTATGATATTTACCAATGTGAGACAGAATATGAGATTGAGAAGGAGAGGAAAAGGCAGAGAGATTGATGGGCGGTACAAAGTTTGCCGGGTCAGCTAGTATTTCAATATTTTCCTGTAAAAACTGATAGATGACTGTTTCTACATTAAAATAACGTGCCAGATATGTCTGAAATACCTCTTTATACAAAGGAAACAAAAAAATAATGTTTTAAAAATAAATGTTTTATCAAGTTCATCGATATAATTAATAAAATATTGTGGTTGAGAAATGTTTAAAGCAAAATTAGCGGAGTTTGCATTATGCAACAATAACTTTAACCTTCTGTTAAGTTAAACAAGACCGCGTTCGCACCGAGCGGCGCGCATTTTTAAACACCGCAAAAAGCGATATGTATTACATATCCGCATTTACGGCACCTATTCTTTGTAATTACCATACGTGTTTATACGACTTGCATATCTAGTAAAACACATTATATTCATATAAAAATCTTACATATTAACTACGGGCGTGTTGTCAATCTAAAGCCATCTATGCAATAAAAAATTGCCATTTTTGACATATCTGTATAAACGTAAGGATACACAACTCTCCGACATGATCAGTCGGGGCTCGGCCGCCCCCCAGGCAACACCACTACGCGCCTCGCCTGGCGGGAGATCTCCCTTTGCCAAAAATTCAACCCGTTAGTCCAATACAGAGCACGGGTTTCTCCACATGACTGAGGATGCCTCGAGTATACTTCATCACGGTGCTCCAGCGCGGATTGGTGGAATGGAAATGATGAATATGATAGATGTAAAAATACTATATTTCACAGGAATTGATGATTCCTGAGAAGGTACTAACAGAATTACATTAAAGAAGCCAAAAAAAAACTCTGAGTGGTTACTTTAAGTATAGAAAACGCAGACGAGTTACTTTAGGTTAAACAACATTATTCAGTGACATTAGATCTAAAATCTATACAGTGATTTAACTTCACATTAAGAAGCTGATTCTATGTCTGATAGAAGTATCTTCATTAGACAAATATATCATAAAACAATTCTAATAGAGAAAACTACGTCATGGTACATCGCCTCGCCTTCTCTTAATAATTTTGGAAAAGGATCCCTGAGAGTTATTGTGGTCGTTAAAGATTATGAATTTTTTCTAATCTAGCGACCCAGCTAAATCAACCCCAATTTAGAGAGACATCCGTATCCATGAATAAAACGAGAAATGGATACTAATAATACAAAGCCAGAATTCAAATTGAGGAATAAATTACTGCACAGTTTATACCTATACGATAGCAATTATGTACTACTAGCTTTTGCCCGCGGCTTCGCCCACGGTAGAGATCGATTTTTTACAAATCCCACGGGAACCCTGAACTTTTCCGGAATAAAATGTAGCCTATGTGTTAATCCAATAATAATAATAATGTGTTAATCCAGGATTATCCAGGCTATCTCCATTTAAAATTTTAGCCAAATCGGTTAAGTAGTCGTGGCGTGATTGAGGAACAAACATCCAAACATCTTCACAAACTTTCATA
Source organism: Thymelicus acteon (assembly GCA_951805285.1). Taxonomy (NCBI): domain Eukaryota; kingdom Metazoa; phylum Arthropoda; class Insecta; order Lepidoptera; family Hesperiidae; genus Thymelicus; species Thymelicus acteon. The sequence continues at coordinate 17,830,365 of OX638214.1, read as the reverse complement.
CAACATACAACATATTTATGTCTTCTGTGACGATAGTCTAAAACATGTGTCAGGACTTCACGAACAACATGACGTTAGAGCAATATAATAATAAATAATAATGAAGGCAAACTGAAATTTCTAAGTAGAGTAGGTAAAAACTTGGGCATTACAAATGCAGCCGAAGATGGTCTTTGAGATTTTTCCTCCTCAAGAAAGCTAACCCACAGATCTCGCACTTATGTTTCTTTTCACCCGTGTGGATTATCATATGGCGCTTCAAGGTCTCCTTGTTGCAAAATCTTTGAAGACAAACTTTGCATTGCGCGTTTCGCTCCTGAAGATGCACGGAACGGTTATGACAAATAAGATGATACTTCAAATTGAATCCGCGTCCACAAGTTTCGCATTTATGCACCCTTGTCGACTGATTGTGTACGTCCTGCAGGTGTATAGTCCTCCTATAGTTAGAATTAAATCTTTCAGGGCAAATTGGACATCTCCTTGGATACTGCTTGAGATGAACTCCTCTGATATGCAAAGATCTTTTCTGGCTTGTACTGAAGACTTTGTTGCATTTATCGCATGGATAGTTGCCCGTTTCGTGGACTTCTAGATGCTTCTTTAAAAGTCGTAATGTCGTGAACACCGAGCCACATACTTCACAGCTATAGTTATTGAAATGTACGCTCATGTGGATTACTAATATTCGCACTTTAATGAATGTTTCGTCACACATTACACATTTATAAGAACCTTCTGCGCCATCTAATTTGAACGGTATCAAGTTATCTTGCAAATTCGGATCTATAGATTTATGATGGTCATCTCTTAAATGAAACTTGAGTTGCATCAAGTCCTTTAGATTCAGAGAACAAATCTTGCAGACTAACTCACTGACATCAACTTTTAAAATATTTTCCCTCCTATTATTAAGTAATCTTTTCAAAGGAGCTAACGTGTGACTTTCTTTCATATGTTGCCTCAATAAAGATGTTTCCAGATATTGCTGGGAACAGATGAAGCACTTAAACTTATTGTTGCCGTATATAAATGGATAAGCAGACGAAAATTCGAAGACGGTAAGCGCATTCTGTTTATAATCGACTTGCTTCTTTGCTTTGACGTGTGGGGAGATTCGGATAGGCGCATTTTTTACTGTAGTCGGAGATCCTGGACCAGTATCTACTGGTGACGGGCTACGGGGCGGGCTTATATCAGGCGGAGGTTCAAGGTATGTGCCGCTAGTTTGTGAGCTTGTTTTGGCGTTGAGCCGTAATTTTGCGAAGTCCAACACGGTTCCCAGAGGCCTACAGAGGCTGCGATCGTATGCCACTTGGAATAGGGGCACAATCCGTTTCGATGGCGGCTTTTCCGTCAAAATATCCGCATCGTCCCCTAGAAAACAGAAACAGATTGTATGTACTTGGTGCCCCAAATCTTCAACATGCAGTCAGTGGTGGATTAATATGGATTAAGTGCTTGTGCGTTAGTTGTCCATTTCCTGATAACGTAGTTGCATATACAGTACTTATAACAATAGGTGCCGAGATTTCTAGATCAGTGTAAATTTCTTGTATATAAGCTTGGAATTTTTCATAATGAAAAATCAATTTGTTTTAAGAACAGTATAACCAAATAGAACTTAAACTATTTTCAATCTTCGATCCTCGATCCGAATCTGTCCAATGGAAATATTTATCCCCTTGTTCGGATTAGCATGTCATTTTTAAGGTGTCCTGCAGATTAGCAAAAAATGATTGCAAGTATTCTAGAAGACTTATTGAGGGAATAATGGGATATGTTCATTTACGTCGGTCACACGATAAGTTTTGAGATTCTCGTAATTTAAAAATGGAACGCATCTGTGTTATGTATTTTTAAAAAGCAAATTTATTTAAAAAGAGAACGCAAGTAGCCACAGGGCCGGATCTACCTAAGGGCTTTTTGGGCTGCAGCCCAGGGCCCCGTGGATACAAAGGGCCCCCAGCCCCCACTAAAACAAAGGCGATATTTTGAATTAAAAATATGTTTAAAATCAAAAGAAAAAAAAAGAAAAAATCCTATCATAAGGTTGGCAACTCTGAGATCAATCAACTCACGTGCATATAATAGCGTGTATGTGCGTGTACATGTAGAAAACAAATCTAGGACAACGATGTCGAATTAAATTATTTGTCAGTTCTTTCAATAAATTGTGATTTAACGAAGGACTTACAATGTGATGAGCAAATAAAGGAATTTGCAGCAGAAAAATGCAGAAAGTTTGGTTTATAATTTATACATTTAACTTAACACTTTCAATGCCGGTTACCCGCCTGGCGGGTTCCTAAAGATCAGATGCCTACTACCCGCGTGGCGGGTATTACGTTATTTGCAATATTTGCTAAGTTAAATGATATTTTATTCTAAAACTTTGCCAGGGGTGTTTGAACACCATTTACTAACGATATTTGTGGTGGTACCTGAAATTCATGACGTTAAATAAGTTGTTAAAATAAAGTTCTTATATAATGCCAATATCCCGCCAGGCGGTTACATTAATCACAGGTATTCAGGGGTCATCAACAGTTTGCTCAGAATTTTTTGAAACGATTTCTTTTTTTGATAAATTGAAGATAATATTGCAACTTAACATTTATATTTCTCAAAAACATTGTACTTAGTTATTGTGTCTTTGCAAGCCGTGTTTATGGTTATTACTATTATTTTGACCAGTGTGTCATCGCAAAATTGCAAATATGAACTGTTAAATTATATTCTCTCGCGACATTGTAAGGTATCGAAGGACTGTGAACAGTAGCACAACTAGCTAAAGCATACCAGCAGTCACATCTTTCATGCCAAAAATCATTAAGTCTTTAAAAAATAAAGCATTGAAATATTTTTTGCTTCACAACAGTCAAGTGATGTATTTTTGTTAGGGGTATTCTTTGGTTCTTCTAATTTTATTTTCATTTTTAAACAAAATTCGTCATCGGACTCAGGAATTTCTTCGATTGACGAATTGGAAACTGAATCTATAGGTTTATGAGAATCGCGAAATATCCTTTTCATTGGGTTATTCTGTAAGATTGATTGACTCAATTCAAAATCATTTTCATTTTCTGTATTTTCTACATGATCATCTAAATTTATAAATAATGCTTGGCTGCATTCAGGAAAGTTGCCGTAGCATTTTTTCACCTGAGAAAAACAAACCTGACAATAATAAAACAATCGTTCAAATTAATATGTAGGTACTTCTTGTTACTTGTTAATTTGTTTTTTTTTAATAGTAATTAATTTCCACATCGCTACAAACAAAACTCTAGAAGTGTAGTAGCAACTGAAGAGTTCCACTAAGAGTATCTATGTGCATTGGGCAAACGTGAGACCCATGTAACCAAGTTTAAACTTTTGTACTCCTCAAAACGAATCAAATAATAATTTATCAGAATCAAAATCAGCATATATTTTATAATAACAATTAGATAGACTTTCACGTCTAAACTCGATACCTACCTCGACCTACCTATCTACATCACTATCGAAAACAATTTTTTGACAAAATGGCTATTCGTTGAGTAATTTGGTAGGCCCCTAAATTGTTTAAGCCCAGGGCCCCACAAATTCACGATCCGCCCATGAGTAGCCAGGTTTAAACATTAAAATGTAAGCAATTCACACGTGGTAGAAGTGAAACCTTCAAAAATTTACTTTTCAAGGTAATGAGATGAACCCTCCCCCTCCACTCCCTTCTTCTACTTCGAATAAAACTAATTTCATTTCTAATTGCATCTCATCTCAACTCCCCCTCCCCTACCTATCTCACTTTAGAATTTATGTGTCTGTCTCTTTTTACTGGACAGTTTCGTTTCATCGAATTTCAAATCACCCCCGTACTAAAGAAGTTTTCACTTCAAAAATATATAATGTTCCACACTAGCTTAGTCAATTACGATGGTTCTTGCGTTTTTCTTTGCAACGATGGAGCTTAAATGTTGGCGACATTTGCGTGCTATATTTTATGATTTTAAATTTGGTTTACATGAAAATCTTAGTTTCAACGATTACAATCAGCGTTAGGGGAGTATGCCCCATCTCGAGCAAGTTTTTAGATGGCTCAGTGAATTTAAAAGTAAAACAAAAGTAGAAGATGACCATAGAGGTTGTCACTCACAAACGGCAGTAACTGCAGAAAATGTGTGGACTACTGAAATGATGGTGTGAGAAGACCCATGAATTACTTACTCGGACACCGAGATTCTTGGTGTTAGTTCGGAGAGCGTTAACATTATTTTGCATCCGCATCTTGGGAGTGAGGAAGCTTTGTTGTCATTACATCCCGCGTTTGCTCTCAGACACTGAAAAACAGGCCCGTGTGGATTGATGCCGTGAAATGAGTCTACGATCACAGGCGAAGAAACGTGGATTTATCAATATGTTCCGGAAAATAAGAGACAGTCGTCTGTATGGGTCTTTTCAGAAGGAAAGTTGACGACAAAACTGTAAAGACCTCGTAACGTTGGTAAAAAAATGGTGGCTAGTTTTTTCTCGCAGGCATGTGTCGACAACAATGTTGAAAACTGTTAACTGGGAATAATATACAACAGTAGCAATGCCGAAAGTTTTACAAGCTCTGCGAGAGAGGAGACCAAAGACTGGGCTTCGGGGAATCATGCTGCATCACGACAATGCTTTGTCACATACGTCCCTCAGAACAAAGGCGTTTCTTGAGGAATCCGGTGTTGAAACCTTGCCCCATCCACAGTACAGTCCTGATTTAGCTCTCTGTGATTTCTTTTTATTCCCGATATTCAAGGAAAAAAAAAGTGCTGAAGAAGCCGTGGCCACAATTTTCGAGCCTATCAGATCAAGACTGGCAAAAGTGTTTTATTATAGTTGGTTTTAGGTATGCGAATGGAACTTTGCATAGAAAATGAAGGAGAGTATTTCGAAAAAAATGTAAAATGAATATTGTTAATATCTTGTATAGTTTTTTCTTGTCTCAAAACTTATCAAGTTGTCTACGTATGAAGTGAACAGATAAAAGGTAAAAGGGCCATTTGTGGTATGTAGAAGTTTTGGATCTATTATTTTATTAACATTACGGTTTATAAAAAGAAATTAGAATGATAAAAAAAGTTTCGAAATAATTTCGCTAATTTATGTATGTTCAAAGTGTTTGTTAATATAGTTAGGAGACTTGGGAGTGCTAAATAAAAGACCTGACATAGAGTTTACATATATTTCATTACATTCATAATATTTACAATAATACTTAATTTGGGGAAGGTGTGTGAGAATATACATTTTATTATGTTCTACATCTAAGGACAAGTAGTTTAGGCAACGTATTATACACATTTAAAAACACAGATTAATTTTATTTTGCCTGAATAACAATTTTTGCTTTATAATAGATTCAATACAAATATTTTGTTTTTACTGTCTTATTATTCTGTTCACTTAACTAATAACTCAATATTTCTTTATAGGAATTCTAATAGAGGTATTTGAACATTTTAATGTGAAGTGAATTCAGGCAATTCCCATGATATTTCGTGCTATCCAATAAATCGTAAGTATTCTCAAGAAATAACGGCATGAAAAACATCTGTCTTGGACGCAGAAGGATGATGCACTTTCACATGATGTTTCAAACTGCAATTTTGGACAAATGATCGTCCGCAAACAGTGCAGACAAAACGCCTATCATTCTCGTGTATCCTCATATGCTCCCTCAAAGTATACTTCCTAGGATAACCCTTTTTACATATATTACATTGAAACTTCCTCTCCCCTCCATGCTTTATCATATGGTCTTTTAACTCAGACTTAGAATAAAACTTCCACTCACAAATACTACAGGAATGTCTTTTTATCTTAAAATGGACTGTTTTAATGTGAACACCTAGCTTGCCGCTTAACGTAAACACTTTGGGACACATTGTGCATTTGAACTCCTTCAACTTTAACCCGTGGACTGAAGATATGTGCTTGTTTCTCTGAAAGTAGTTTCTAAACGACTCAGGACAATGGGGGCACCGGTGTCTCTTCACTTGCATATGCACCGTCGCATGATGCTCCCTCTTAGCGTTCACCGACCGAAAGATCTTATCACAACTTTCGCAAGCAAAAGAACCCGTCTCGTGCGAAAACGAATGGGTCTTTAGTCTTTCTGGAGTAATGAAGCCACTGCCGCATTGCTCACAAATAAAATTTTGAAAGTGAATATTCATGTGCTGATTTAATGTCTTGAACTCATCGTACTTTGCCTCACAAAGCGCGCATTTAAAGTCGTTTTTAGTTACCATGAATGGTAAGACGCCATCATTGGATTTCGGATCTATGTTTTTCTCATGTGTTTTTAATAAATGAAATTTGAGATCATGAAAACTACTGATTTCTTCGTTACACAAATTGCACCCTACATCGGTTATATCTACTTTGATTAACTCGTGTTTCTTCAACTTAGATATCATAACCTTTATTTCCATAGAGGACGGGAAAGGATGCTTGACAGACTTGTGGTGACGCAATACAGCAGGATCTATAAACTGCTCATCGCAGTAAAAACATAGATAGGTATGCTTCATCCATTTAAAAGGACATATTTTGGTAAACTCCAGCAATATCATCGCATTTCGTTTTCTAGCTTTAATTGCATGTATATCATTTAGTTTTCTGACATTTTCCAAACGCGTCGTCCTCTCATTAACAGCTGATTCAGGAAACTCACCTAAAAACGACAAAACACGTGCATGAGGCTTTAGGTCGATTATTGCATGCATGTCTTCGGTATATGTACAGAAGTCAAATATCGTTCAGGTCATGTTTTCCCGGGTTAAGTAAAACCCAGGGAATTATCTTTAAGTAATTTTTATTCTTTTAATTTATAATATCAAGCTATATTTATCACTGAATCTATATAGGTCTAGTCGTCTTCCTATAATAGTCTCACTTTAACAACGGGCGGAAAAAAATGATATTATGTACATACTGCATTAATACAAAAACGCAACTGCCCCGAGTGCTATTAAAACATATCTTTTATTAACATTGGGTGGTGCACTCTGACATGCTGTTTGAGACTACATTTCTGAATAAATGTCTGCCCACAAACTGGACACACAAATCTCCTGTCGTTATTGTGTATTTTCATGTGCTCTCTCAAAGTCTTCAATCTAGCGTAAGATTTTTTGCAGACATCACACTGATATATCCTAGCACCAACATGCTTAATCGTATGTTCCTGTAATTCATAATTCGTGAAAAATTTCATGCCACATTCGTTGCAAACGTGATTCCTTTCCTGAAGATGCCTTGACCGTATATGCGCTGTTCGACGGCTGCAAAGATCGAAAATTTTAGGGCACGATGGGCAGGGAAAGGAAGCTGTCTTTTCCCCATGAACTGTGTTCAGATGTTTCATCCTGAATTTATATGTGACAAACTTTTCATCGCAGATTGGACATTTGTATCGTTTGTTGGAACGATGGACCTTAGCAATGTGGGCATATAAAGACGCATACGTAGACAGTGTTTCACCGCATTGTTTACAAGGAAAATCACCGCGTTCATGCGTTCTAGTGTGGTTCAGCATTCTCTGCATCGTTGCGAAGCGTTTTCCACATGTTTCACATATAAAATGCTCGTAATGATCATTCATGTGCTTATGGAGACTTAGGAACATTTCATATCTTTTACCGCAAACTTGGCAACAATGTTCCTCTCTGCTTAGCTTGTAAGGCAATATTATATTCTCACCGTGTGAGGGGTCGATAGCCTTGCCATGATCCATCAAATGTAACTTTAGTGTGTTGTAATTATCAATTCGAAAACCGCACAATTTACAAATAGCCATGGCAAAATCCATTTTCAGAGGTTCATATTTTCTGGGTTTGAACGTTACGTCAGCGTGCTGTTGTAATGTATGTTCCCTCATTTTATCTGGCTCCAAGAAAGTACATTTGCAGAAGAAACACAGGTACGCTCCTTTTCTATATTTGAAAGGATATGCGGTGCAAGAACTCATAATTAATTTTATATTTTTCCTATACGTAGCTCTCCTTTCATTTCCTTCGCTGGTTCTATGTCTCACCTCTTCTTTCTTTGAAAGTTTCAGCTCAGCAGAAGTAAGTAGCGCAGCCAAATTTTTATCTGCACATTCCACTTCATTTATTTGTTCTTCTGCAGTTTTTCTTCCTAAAAATAGAAAATATGAACTGTAGGTTTTTTCTATGCCTAAATTCAACAGGCTTTCGTGGGAAAGGAAACACCTCTAAGCTGCTACTCTCCAAACTTGACATACAATATTTAGGTCACTACTACTTACTAAGAGATTATTTTTTAAGTCAAGAACAATAATAATATTAACGATAACTGGTTAATTTGATTTTCTTCAAAGGTTCTGCGTTGGGATGGTGCGTCTTCATGTGACTTTGCAGACTACATTTCTGAACATAGGCATTATTACAATACTCGCAAACGAATCTCTTATCATTGTTATGTATCCGCATGTGCTCTTTTAGCGTCTTGACCCTTGCATACGCTTTCTTGCAAACCTCGCACTGGTACTTTCTCTCCCCTACATGTTTCACCATATGGCTTCTCAACTGCGCAGCGGTAACAAACTTGTAGGGACAAAATTCACAGAGAAATGTCTTGTGCTTAATGTGGACTTGCTTTATATGCTTGGTCCTTTGATTGCACATAGCAAAAACAGCAGAGCATAAATGACAAGGGTATTCAATTTTCTTCCCATGGGACTCCGTCAAATGCCTCCCTCTGTCCGAATAGCTTTTAAACGATTCATTACAATATGGGCATCTATATCTACATTCGGGACCGTGAACCAAAACAAAATGGTTGTTTCTGAGCGTCCTCGTTTGGAAGACCTCATCGCATTTCGTGCATTTATAATGGTCGGTTAATTCATGGATAAGTTGATGTGATTTAAGCCTTTGAGCTGCAACAAATGCTTTGCCGCAATGACAGCATATGTTATTTGGATAGTGTTGGTTCATGTGCGTATTTAGCTTGGTGAATAGCTCAAATTTTTCATCGCAGTGGGTACAAATCATTTCCTTATTATTTAAGTAAAAGGGAGTTACACCGATTCCCTGATCTTTTATGATTGGCTTTGCGTGTTCTATTATTAAGTGATCCCTGATAGCGTCTAGACTTTTCATGCTCTGGAGGCATATCTCACAACGAAGGTTACTAATTTCTATTTTGACGTTGTCACAGGGCCTGGCTAGTCGCATAGCTTCCATTTTATTAGGATGCTCAGCCGAGTGAGTTTGGAGACCTGCAAAGTCTCCGAATGACTGTGGACAGAACGCGCAGGTAAAAGTCCCTCGTTTCCACCGAAAGGGAAGTGCGTTTGAAAACTCTAATATAATTGCCGCATTATCTCTTTGATCGTCATACTTGCGTTGCCTTGTCGACTTGCGTATCCACTTAGGGGTCTGATCAGGCCCTATGGACAAAAGAAAAGTGACAATCAAATCGACTGCGAAATGATCAACTTAAGTAATAAAACTCTTCCTGAGGAAGAGGTCTTTGCCTAAAAATAGAAATAGACCAACAACAAGGGTCAGACGACATAAGATTACATGTAATAACAATATTTATAAGGATCTTACAGTACACACCTTAGTTAATCTAGACAATCAATTTCAAGAGATCTTTATTTAACTATAGAATGTGACAACTTTATGATAATGAATTAATGTAAAAGCATGAAACTGTATCGATTATATTGTATATTACATAAACTATAGACTTATAGAGGTTTTGGGCTTTTGAAATACCCTATTTATTGGAGAAAATACTCTGGAATACACAACTGCTTCAAGTTCAGAGAGCGTGAGGAATTGGTTTATGAGTGACGGTAGTACCTACGTAACTCAGAAAGGTACAGTCATAGTCATTCAATATGGATTCACAGTGAATCTGATATAAAATACATGACTAAACTGCCTTGAGAAATGTTATCATCATTTAGGACTGTTCAATTTTTGTTGTATTTTGCTACAGTCTTACACATTTACCACGGAGAAAAATACTATTGAATTAAATAAAAAAGTCCATGTTCAATTTTTTTTTCGAAAATACTCAATTTTTTAAAATTATTTTCTGAATTATCGTTCAGCTTTCAGCTAATGCTGAAATTATGATTACTTAGTCGTTGTAAATTTTTCAATACTTTGCTTCTTATGAACTATCCGCATATGAGAGTACCTCGACGTTCCACTACCAAACACTGAGGGGCATAAAGTACAGCGGTACTCGGCTTTCTGTCCATGCACCACCGCAAGATGCTTTAGCCTTGCGTGGTACGAATCAAAAGTCAAATCACAGATGGGACATCGGTATCTCTTCTTGGGACCGTGAACTAAAGCTAAATGACGATTCTTTAACACACGATTTTTGAACACCATCTCACACTTCGGACACGGGAACTGTCCAACCTCGTGGCATTTCTGATGGGATCTCAGCTTATGTTCACCAGAGTAACTCTTACCGCACGTATGGCACACAAAGCTTTGATAATGCACGTTCATGTGAATAAACAGGCTCATAAATCCTTCGAAATGTATACCGCAATGCACGCATCTGAAAATTTTGCTAGTCAATACGAAGGGTACTACTCCATCGCTGTACTCTTCATCGGTGGTTTTCGAATGCTTCTCCTGTAAATGTTTCTTGAGCTCGATCAAATTTTCGACTGCGCCTTGGCAAATGGAACACAGTAGATCAGTTATATCAACCTTCAATGGAAACGAGTTGCGGACTTCTGGTTTTTCAAACAGCTCCATCTTAGCATGTGTGACGGAATGTAGACGAATTTCGTTAATGTTTGGATATATTTGCGGACAATACGCACACATAAACTTCCCCCGCATCCATCTAAAAGCCACCGCATTAGAGTGTTCCAGAATAAAAGCAGCGTTCGCTTTCTCACCCATCACCCTCCTTTTCTTTTTCCATTTTATCTGTACTGTCTTATTTTCTTGTGCATTGAGGTCCGCGTATCCTAAAAATAAAACAAATAAGTCAACCGTCTTCTTTAAACTTCAGTCTCATTGCTACTAAGTTCTTGATGACTAGCCACGTGCCTCTTAAATTTTGATTTGGTGATAAAGTAGCACGAACAATTTGGACATTTGTATTTCCTTTCGATATGTGTGACGCGAACGTGGCCAGTGTGTTTACTGGACTCAATGGACTTCCGGCATACATTGTCACAATTTGTCACAACATTCTGAGATGAGTGATCGCTTATCAAATGTTTAGCTCTTGCATAATAAGTTGTGAATAACTGTGGACAGTGTGGGCATGCATATCGAATACCCTTTTTATGAACGCGCAGTTTATGACTGCTACGACCGCCCCTTGTATCAAAAATTTCACCGCAATCCCGACATGGGAATTTGCCGGTCTCGTGGGATTGTATATGATTTCTGAACCTTGATTTGGATGCAAACGCCTTACCGCAAGTGTCACAAATATAATTTTGATAATGAGTATTCATATGCCCATTCATTTTTGCGAAACTTGCGATATATATAAAGCATTTCTGACAATGATAACCGTTTGAATCTAGCTTAAAAGGGAGAACACCATCGCTGTAATCATCGTAAAAGATCTTCTCATGTATCGTCGTTAAATGATCTTTCAAACCATCTACACTGTTAAAACGATAACAACATAATCGACAATTTAAATCAGATATATCTATTTTGATCATATTATTCTCAGTTAGTTTGGAGAAAACACGTTTTGTTGGGGGGTCGGATAGATGACGCGATACATGCTCGCGCAAGACATGCGGTTCTACAAACTTACTATCGCAGTAGGAGCAATAAAACGAGTTATGACACCAACGAAAGGCCCATGCTGTGGAATATTCTAAAATTGTCATAGCGTTTCTACGCATCATTGTTTTATCGATTCGTTTCTCAGACTCCTCTGGTTTCCAATCGGCATTATTGGCTTTCCTGCGTCGACGCATTTGGCGTGCACTTACTATCTCCTTTATCTTTCTAACTCGTTTATTTGTATTTAGTTTTCCTTCGTCATTTGCACTAGCAGAACCTAAAAAGGAAACAACACTGCATTTAATACCGAGAAATATGTAATACCGAACCCCAAATGCATGCAAGTAGACTTTGTATTTTATTTATTACTAATGCTCTGCCCGTGTTTTTTGGGATAATAAGTACTGTATATGTTACTCCAGATCATGATCTACTTGTGAGCTAAATTTCATTAAAATCCGTACGTACTTTTTCGTGAGATTAGCAAACATCCATACATCCATACAAACGTCACAAACGAACTTTCACATTTATAATACCTATTGGACGTGGTCTTAGTTTTTCTCAAAATCAAGACTGAATTGACGCTTTAGATTAGTTTTTATTTGTGGTAGTTAATTAATTAACTTGAAATAATTGCACCAACGGACTAATACCTTTTAAATTTATTTATCTAAAGAAGGACATGGTGTTACAGTAATGTTATAAATGGAAATACCAAAGTTTCGAATATTTTTTTTATTAAACAGAATAGCCTGTAAGAAATGTTTAATAAGCCGTAGGTCTCTTCTAAATGTTATATAATAAGTCATCACTCATCAATAACCCAAAATCGTATCAGAATTTTCGGCCAGACTGTTGTATTCTACATGATTCGTTCTCATATGAGCAAACAATCTCGCCTCTTGCTTGAACATCAAACCGCACCATTTGCAACTCAGATCACCGTGGGTTTTCAGGTGATTTCGCAATGCTTTGCTCCGTGGAAACGTTTTTTCGCACACCGTACACGCAAAGTTCCTTTCGCCGGTATGTTTGATCATATGCCGTTTAAGCTCGTATGCAGCTTTAAATTGAGAGTTGCAGAAATGGCAGGGAAAACTTCGTTGCTGCGGGAAATGGACCGTTCGCACGTGAATCGCTCGTTTGCCGCTCGTTTTGAAGGTTTGCTCGCAGTACGTACAACTGTACGTCACTTCTTTCTCCCTGTGAGCTTCATTCAAATGGTTCATTCTCTCGTAGTAGCCCGTAAACCGCATGTCGCATTGAGGACACTCGTATCTAGGACCCTTGGCGTGAGCGGAAGCTTTGTGATAATCTCTTGCGGCGCGCATCGTGAAATTCTTCCCGCATTTATCACAGGGAAATGAACCACTTATGTGGACCTCGGAATGTTTCCTCAATCTTGGTGCTGTCATGTATCCCTTGCCGCATGTCGCGCAAATATAATGTTGATAGTGACTGTTCATGTGCTCGTACAATTTGAGAAAGTTATTAAATTTGTCCTGGCAAATGACACAGCGCCAAGATTCCTTGTCTAACGCGAATGGCAGTACTCCGTCTGGATGAGCCGAATCGAAATCGAAACCGTGCTCGACAACATGCTCTCCCATTTCGGTGACAGTAGAAAAAGGTAAAGCGCAAAGTTTACATATAGTAGCGGTGATATCGACATTGATCAGAGTCATCTCCTTGAATTTGCTGTATATGTCCTTAACGCTATGTTGTGTAGAACAATGTCTGACGTGGTCCCTCAAATCAGAACAGTCAGTGAAGTTGTCTTCACAATAAGCGCATTTAAATCTATTCTTTTTCCATCGGAATGGACAAACCGACCAGCATTCTAAAATGGCATGGGCGTTTTTCTTTGTGACGAATCTAGCCTCCGCTCTGGCACTTCTTCGATAGGGCCGCTTTTCTGTCCCATGCGACTCTTCGAACACAAAGATGTCTTTCTTAGTCACAAGCGCAGTTTCAGGCTCGTTTTGTGTGCTGGCTCCTAAAAATAGAAAATTTAAGTGTCAGTCCTTGATTTTCTTCTGTTTTCTGTAATTAACTTTTACAGGACTGATCATAATGGTAAAAAAACTTTTTTTCGTATTTCGAGCAGCCGATGGATATGGAATTTATTTTTAATTAATTAATTTATTGCTTGAAGAGTAATGACATTGAAACAAATAGATGTTATGACTCATTATATTTGACTGCTCTTTTTAGACAGCCTATTTGACATGCTTTTATAATCTTTCACAAACCAAAACTACAATCTGCAACTGCTGCTTTAAATTAATGTCCTAGTCTGTGTAGAGTTGGAAAGAGTTTCTGTGTATAAGCCACACTCATAGTATTTTGGAAGATACGCTGGTGATGTACTTAAACGGCTGCGTTTTAAAAATAGTAGGTATTACATATATAGTGAACTCTTTGTATCAGGCATGCTCCTTCCATAGTATCCTTTAAACGACAACTTAAAGAGTATTACTTGTCGCTTAATCACCTTTGATACATATTGTATATACTATCCTTGATAATGTCACAAATTAATTAAGTAGTAAATTATTCGTCCACCCTACCCAATGATGTTATATGTATAGGGAGGTAGATATGCCGAGAGGGCGTTGAAATTAAGTCAGTCGAATCTGGTCAAGTGTAGTGATTTCATTGTAGACAGTTGATAGCTGCCTTTGAGTGAGGCTGTCTATAGTTGTCACAAAAATGCCGAGTTGTGTTTTGAGATTTTGCAAAAATCATTTCTCCAAATTCAGTAAGAATGATGGAGTTACATACCATACGTAAGTACATAAAACGTTATGTTTAATTTTGTTACTAATATATAATATTTCTTTTAAAATTTATTAAAATATTAAATGTAATATGGCACATGCCATTCGTCATAGACTAATAAGGCAGAAGTGAAATCTAGGCATAAAAGTCAATTTAAGATATTTCGCAAATTGAACCAAATGAAATCTTTTTATAATGAATATGTATATCCCCAATTTTTTAAACTCTAAGCTAATTTTATTATGATATCAAGTTTTAGGTTGTTCGTAAAATAAAAAGGTTAAATATCCTTTTATCTTTCATTATTTTTAATTTTCCTAGATTTCCAAGTGATGAGCTTATGTGTAGTCGTTGGGTAAGCATTGTTCAAAAAGAACGCAGTGAAGCCAACTGGATGCCTACAAAAAGTAGTACGATATGTTCTGTACATTTTAAAGAAGAACATAAGTATTAATTTAAAAGAGGTAAAGGATAAAAGCTAGCTAGCGCTTTCATACCCCCTCTATGGCAGCGTTAAACGTTTAACGTTTTGCAAGTCGCATAAGAAGTATAACTTCAAAAACTGGCTCTCAAACCCCCAGCCGGAACACGACGAGTCGTTTGGCGGCTGACTCAAACAAATAATAATAGTATTAATGGTATTAATGAACTATTAAAATCAGTATTACCAATATAATTCCTCCGAGGAGCACAAGTCTCTTCTTACGACACCTACCACGCGAGGGATTGGGGTTAGTATTCTAAGCCCACCCCAATACGGCTAAAATTATGGATGTTATGTCCGTGTGGTTTGATGACGAAGAGCTATTTTATCAGCAATAAGTGTACACAATATTCTTTTCCTGCAATTTTTTTTAATATTCTGAAGCTTCTTTGTCAAATCCTGGATAACTAGAACTATTTTCATGCCACTTATTACACGAGGGTTGTGGGAAAGGAACCAAAATAAAAATAAATACATATATTATGCCTTTTAACTCTTAGGTCAAACTTTTCAGCGCGTACAGTAGCCCTTTTTATTATTTTCTTATCAAAATCGGACACAATTTCGTTTAAGTTGTTGTATTTTTTACTTACTTTAATTTTTTTGTTGTGTAATATAATTTCAAATATTAAATGAAAATAATAATATTATGCCTAAAATGTACTAACTATTCGTTTCATTTAGTGTCCCTTCTGCCTGACTACTCTATGTTATGCTTTGACAATTATGACATGTCATCGCGGATCGAAAACTGAACCTCGTAATGTATGGACATAACATATCTATGGTAAAATATCTTTGACCCTACCTAATAAATCTTTGTCCTTTGTAATTTTCTGCTATCTAGGTTGTCTGGAAGAAATTGCTGATTAGCAATAAGACCGCCGATTGTTTTCTTATTTTTTTATCTTTTGTATTGTGTTGAAATTGGTGAACAATAAAGAATATTTGTATTGTATTGTATTGAATGTAATGTAGATATAAAAATTCCTGTTTATCACACTGGTATGACAATCTCGTGTCACCATGAGGCGGGCGGGGATATTTTATGAGCTTCTATTTTAGGCTATCTCATCAACTTGACAAGTCTTCAATTTTGTTAAATCCCTTTGTCTAGCTAGATGCAATACTTACGACAAATATTTCTCATTCAATTCCTTAGTCCTTGATGCTGCATTATCTTTCTATTGATGTGGTGTGCTTAACCGAATGTAATAATTTTATGCAATAATTTCATGAATATTTTCTGATTAAATTTCTGGCTGAAAAATTGTATACGAACACCGCTGGGATTTTTAAAGATGCAAGTACTGCTTTTTTAGAGTTCCAAAGTAAAATCGAAACCCTTATAGTTTTGTTATGTCCGTCCGTCCGTCCGTCTGTCTGTCTGAGGCGTAGCGCCGAGACCCTTAGTGCTAGAAAGCTTTAATTTGGCATGGATATACATGTTTATTAACTCCAAAATCGCAGAATAAAATATTGAAAAAATTTTTTTTCAGGGTACCTCCATTTTTGGATTTAGAGGTTCGTTTGCGCGGTTTGCGAAATATTGACATTGACGACCTGTGTGGCGCGATGGTCACCATGCTGGATCGCCGCGCCAAGGGTCCTGGGTTCGATTCGAGGCAGAAATTTGAATGATGAGTTTGAATTTCTGTTCTCGGTCTGGGTGTGAATGTCCTTGTATAGTGTGTTGTCCATGGCACCCACGACACAGGGAATTCTAGTGTGGGGCTATGAGTGTGAAGCGTTATTTATTATTTATTTATTTTATTAGCACTTTAGTGCTAATTTTGGTTGGAGTCAAGTGTCCCGTGCCCCTTGTGCCAGCTAAACGGTTGGAGTTAAACAAGTGAAAAAATTCTCAAAAATAGGTTGTATGATGAATTTACAAGGAAACGTATCACTGCTATGTTAGCATAAGTAATTAATGAGTAATAGTCGATAAACTTACTACTTCGAAACCCTACATTGCGCGTGGCCTGACACGCACTTGCTCGGTTTTTTCTGTGTGAATGACTGGAAAATAAAAAAAAATCTCGGAAACAGAAGATTCCTCGTAACGGTTCCAATTACCAAAGTAAATGACTAATATAATTGTTAATAACAAAAGTACACGCAAAACATTATTCTGAGTTCTTTTAACACAACTGGTAGCTCTTCCAAGCCATCCATCCATAAACGACCGTTAGTACCCTAGTCTATCATCTCCCCTAAAAATGTAATTTTCATTGCTACTCCAGCCAGCGTTTTATATACTACGGGTCATCAAGATATACATAGGTAAAAGACAAAAAGTTTAACCTTATATGCTTTACTATAAAAATTACATTCGCAAATAATTTAATACATTTCACACTATTACGTACTGAATAGACAAGGCAATATGGCAGTTAATTTCTGTAATATATCTATATACAATATCGCAGGAAAAAGGGAATTATCTAGTAAAATGATATTTCAAGAATTCCTCATTTCAATAATAATTCATATACTAGACAATCTTTGCGATATCATGACATGTCTAGGGGTTTTCCGAAATCCCTGATTTACCACTTTTTCCTGCGACATATTATACATAAGAAGCGTAACGAAATTTGGTCAATAATAACTTATTATTTTTTAGCAGTGATAACACTTGGAAGGCGAACACCTTAAACATCAGCTGTTACATACCTAATTACCTACAGATCTGTGGGCCGGTATAATTCGTCAAATAGTAGAAAATAATCAGTGCGAGCCAAGTCTCTCCCCTTGTCACTGAGAACTAAAGATTGGTGGAGTATCGACAATTTAACGTTGTTTCCAACGCATGGAATTGCACAACTAATGAGTTGCATAATCCTTATAACTTTACGGATGACATGATGCCAGACTAGATCTACTTCAAGCACTTCATTAATAACAAACCGCTAATAGATTTTAATAAGTTCTTCTACTTTCTAGAAATTTTTGCGATCTGTAAATTGTAGAAGACAAGACTAGCACCGGTTGTTGCCTTCACGCGAAATTAAAATAATCTATGATAATAATAATATGTTATACCTTGGAACATACACTAGATCAACTATTCAACAACCTTATCATTACGCTGTTTAGTAAGTTAATATTCATGATCTTGAATTTTCCAAATTCCATAACAAATAGGTATATTACATTATATGGTATGTATTACAATGATATAATTTTGAGACCTTGTGTTTAGAATTCACATTACATTTTATACATGAATGTAAACAGATTCAAAACTGTAGATAGTGAAACAAGTGTAGATAGTTTATGCAGTAATTAAAATTAATATCAACAATCCTCAGTCTTTATCTATTATACATATATATTTAAAAATCCTCAATCTTTTTATATTATAGTTGACGAAATAAACAGATCACATAATCAATTTAAAACTCATCACTCAGGTCTTAGGGGCAAACAGACATACCTAATCAATAACCTACGGAACGACCACAAGCAAATTCAATTGCCTCTAACGAAATCATAATATTCAGATGTGGAAATGCTTCTTAGCAATATGCTTATCTAAGGAAAGTTTGGATGCAAATGCTCTAGCGCAATGGCCACAAGGATATCCATATTCAGTTTCCTTCTTAGTTCTATGGGCCTTAACATTATGATGATACTTCTGAGATCGCGTCTTAAAAGTCATGTGACATGTGGTGCATTCATACATTTCAGCCCCAGGCTTATAATTATGGAATTCCATTAAATGACGTTTCCGTAGTTCCCAAGTTGCGAAACGTGGCTTCTCCTTGCAGTAAACACACATGTACGGAAGAGTCGTGTGCTGCGTTTTGATATG
Organism: Thymelicus acteon; assembly: GCA_951805285.1. Classification (NCBI taxonomy): domain Eukaryota; kingdom Metazoa; phylum Arthropoda; class Insecta; order Lepidoptera; family Hesperiidae; genus Thymelicus; species Thymelicus acteon. The sequence goes on along the minus strand of OX638214.1, from coordinate 17,811,491 downwards.
AATGTTCCTCTCCTCCAAAGTAGAAAAAGTGGCTACACATCGGCTGCAGTTGTACTTATTGTCATGTGGTATTTTCGTGTGTGCGATCAGAGCAGATTCAGTGATGAAGCCCTCACCACAAGTATCACAAACGTAATTTTGAAAGTGCTCACCTGTATGTTTCTTCAACGATATAAAATCTGAGAATTGTATTTTACAAATCGCACATTTCCAACTTGAGCCATCATTTAATTTGAAGGGTAGCACCCCCGGTTGCACGTCAGCGTTGATAGGTTGTTTGTGATCATTCTTCAGGTGTGCCATCAAATCGTCGAGGGTGTCGATACGCATAAAACATAGTTTACATTGGAGGTCCGTTATATCCACCTTGAGGAACTCCTTACGCAATTTCCTGCTGAATACAAGTTGAATGTCAAAATTTGCATGTCTTGTTGCCATGTGAGTTCGCAATCCGTTTGGATCGTTGGACTGAACACGACAAAATACGCAATTAAAATTCTGGCCCCACGTTCTAAACGGACAAGCAGTAGAACACTGAAGTATGATCTCCGTGTTACTTCTGTGTTTCAGTGCCTTTCCGAATCGAGGTTTATAAGTAGCCTTGTAACATTTGAAGTTGCGTTCATGCTGTTTCAACCCATGCTCTGACAGGAACGTCGCACCACATTTGTCACATGTAAAAATTTTCACATGACTTCTCAAGTGTCCGTTGATCTGCGAGAATTCTGAAAAAGTCTTGTCGCATTCGAGACACATCCAAAGTCCTGTAGGCCCTTGGCGATACGGTAATACACCAAAGGGCACATCAAAATTAACGGTTTTACCATGATCACGAGACACATGAGTCATAAATTCTTCTACGCTAGATACATCCGAAGAGCAAAGATTACATTTGAATTCCGTTATATCAATTTTCAAATCATCAACTACTTTGTAGAATGCGCTATTAAAGTCTGCATTTAAATGTTCTGCTTTGATGTGGTTCCTTAGAGCTGCCATTGGTTCAAATTCATCATGGCAATATGAGCAAACAATTCTGTTAAAACGGGTCTTAAAAGGGAAGGCAGTTGAATGTTTTAGAATCAGTACAGCGTTTTGACGTTGCGGGTTCTGGTTAACCGACCTTTCGAATAGTTTCTTTTTTGGTTTACGTTCTTTCTCATTAAGCCCGTCAATTTCCCTTGTGGACCCTAAAAAAGAAAAGAACCACATCATTATTGCGATTTAGAACATTCCGCTCTTAATTTTATACAACCCATTCTACAATTAATGCTCACACCACATTCGGAATGTACAATAGTTATCGCCTGGCCACGGAACATTCGCCATAGCGAAAATTCGCGCGTTGCGAACGGCGAAGCGTCTAGCAACGAAAACAAATGTGTAAAATTGTACTGATCAAGCCACGCGCAGCGGCGAATGGCGAAGCGACCGGCGAAATATACAGAGTGAATCACGCGGGCGACTTGCGGTGCGGCGGGCGACTAAAACAAAAACATGAACCAGTAATACCAGTAAGGCGCAAACCACGGAGTCAAGCGGCTGACGCGGCGAATAGTGCAGAAACCTAACGAGATAACTAGTTGTTTTCGCCGCGAAAAAATGTACACTGAAACTTTTATTGCCGAAATACTAGCTAGGCCAGCTATTTGGAAGTCAGGTCACCCACAGTAAACATGTAGTGAAAAGATTGTGGGCAGAAATAACAATAAGTCATATCGCTTTGTTTTTACAAGTTCGATTTGTTTTATAGTTCTATCGTCGAACTAGTTATCTTACTTACACTATTCTTCTCAAAAGGGTGGTGTGAATGGATTATTCTCTCATTTTCATATCATTGTACTCCACAAGATTTTCCAAATATTATTTCTTTAACAAAAAAACTATTATTTTCTAAGCAATATCGAGATAACTTTGATAAAGACATTTTGCTCTCGGCTTATCTGGTCACGGCGGTGAAGGTCCGTCCCGTGGCCGTCAAACTGCGCGCAAGTGCGTGTCCGTCAAACACGAATGTTCGCCGTTCGCGCCGCCCATCCCCGTGGCCAGGCCGTTAAGTTAATAGTCAGGCTAATCGAAATGTTTCTTTGCAATGTGCTTATCCAAAAACAACTTTGTCGTAAATGCTCTGGGGCAGCTATTGCAAGGATAACTCAATTCAGTATCCTTTTTTATTCTATGAGTCCTGGCCATGTGATTATACTTTCCTGATCGCGTCTTAAAGGATTTCTGACAAATAGAGCATTCATATTTATCTGCACCCGTTTTAAAATTATGAATTTCCATTAGATGTTTCTTACGCAGTTCCCAATTCGCGAATCGAGGCTTTTCTTTACAGTAAACGCACATATAAGGGGTAGAAGTATGCTGAGTTTTGACATGCAAATTCCTATCGTCCAAAGATGAAAACGTGGCCACGCATCTACTGCAATTATATATGTTTTCATGAGGAATTTTCGTGTGTGCGATCATAGCTGATTCCGTTATAAATCCCTCCCCGCAAGTATCACAGACATAGTTTTGAAAATGCTCGGAAGTATGCTTTTTAAGAGAAACAAAATCTTTGAACTCGTTCGTGCACATGGTACATTTCCAAATGGATCCATCATTTAGCCTAAATGGTAGTACGCCCAATTGAGCGTCTGAATTTATCGGCTGTTGATGATCGCTTTTTAAATGGTGAGTGAGCATCTCAAAATTCTCAATAGGAATAAAACAAATTTTGCAATGAAGATCAGTAACATCAATTTTTAAAAATTCTTTCCCCAGTTTCTTGTAAAATGCCGCCTGAACATCGTAATTTTCATGGTTAGTAGCCATGTGGCTCCTCAAACCTGTCGGTTCGCTGAACTGGACCCTACAGAAAACGCAATTGAAATTATTCATCCACGTTCTGAAGGGGCAAGCAGTAGAACATTGTAAAATGATCTCGGCGTTACTTCTAGGCTTTAGCACTCTTCCATTACGCGCTTTATATGCCGTTCTGAAACACTTTACCTGCCGTTCATGATCACGCAACGCACGGGCAGTGACGAACATAGTTCCGCATTTATCGCAGTTGAAATTCATAAAATGAGTCCCTATATGCCGCTTAAAATTAACAAACTCTTCGAATATTTTCTGACAATATACGCAAATCCAGTGATTTACATCGTTTTGTTTATACGGTAACACGCCGAAACGTTCGTTAAACTTAACAGGTTTATTATGTTCGTGGGCCAAATGACGCATCAAACTATCAACGTCTTGTATTTCTAAATTACAAATTTTACAGCTCAAGTCCGTTATGTCCACTTTGATTAAATTGTCTTTAGCTCTAAAGAAGACATTTTTAAAATCAGAATTAATGTGTTCAGTTTTCATATGATATCTTAAATCAGATAACGCATCATACTCTTCGTGGCAGTATGCACAAAGTATTTGACTAAACCTCGTTTTAAAAGGGTAAGCGGTTGAATTTCTTAAAATAAGTTCCGCATTGCGCCTTTGCGGCGGCTGGCATACGAGAATTATTTTCGTTTTCTCTGTCTCACTGTCTTTACGTCCGCAAATTTCCAATCTCGACCCTAAAAACAAAAAAGAAATCGGTCAATGACGTAACCATTCTAGGCCCCTATCCAATCGGATAACCTAAATCTATGAGGGACAGGTCGATACAATCTAAACAACAAGTTAAAGTTTCATTTTTATTAAGCAAAGGAACTGTTACAAATTGCAGAAAGTTCTTGGGCTTCGTTATTCGTAAACTATTTCCACTTCGGGGTGATGAGTTCTCATATGCCCTTTTAAGCTAACTTTTTGAGCAAATTGTTTGTCACAAATCATACACTGAAATCTCTTAGTTTCGCTATGAATCCACATATGCTGCGTTAGGCTCTTCTTGCTGGTAAATTTCTTTGAACAAACGTCACATTGGAACATCTTTTCATTCGAATGTACGACCAGATGAGAGTTTAGCCTTCCTTGAGAAGGGAATTTGAAGCCGCAACAGGCGCATATGAAGACATCGTCAGTATGTTTTAATTTAAAATGGTTGTAATATCTTTTCCTCGAATCATAAACCTTGTCGCAGTCTGGACAGGAATAAGTTCTTTTCGGAAGACCGTGCATTTCAACTAAATGTTTCTGCTTTAACTCCCAAGATAGGAATCTTTCCCGGCAAAATATACAACAAAAAGGCCAGCAGGATTTCGACGATTTGATATGTTCCTTCTTGTCTTCGCTCGTTGCAAATTCTCCCCAGCACCTCCTACAGAAGTGGGAGCCACTGTGACTGCAACGTACGTGATACGACAGAGTTTCTTTCGTCAAATAGTTGCGGCCACAAACGTCACAGGAGTATTTTAAATAATGCGAAGTCGTGTGTCTGCACAGCTTATTGATTGTTGGGAATTTCTTGTCACACAGGAAGCAAATCCACTTTCCGCTGTCAAGTTTAAACGGCTGCATGCCTATCGCGTAATTGGTATCGATATCCTTGTTATCGTGTTCATCGCGAATATGACGTCCCATTTCTTCTAAAGTCTCGCAAGGGACACCACATAATCGGCACCTGAGGTTAGTGCACTCAACTTTAATGTAATCCATGCTTTTTCCGAGATGCGAAAATGCCGTGGAAACCGTGAACGTCTGATGGCTTTCCTCCATATGCTGGCGATACTCCGCAGGATCTTGGTACTCATCACAGCAATAGACGCAAAGCATCATGTTCCTGCGTAGCCTGAACGGATATACCGTCGAATATTTCAATATTATTTCGGCATTCTGTTTTGCTCGCACTCTGTCACTGACCGGTCGCATTTCTAGAAAAAGAAAAAGAAACCCTTCACTGGTATTGAATAAATAACCCAAGAAACGCGACATCGTGGTAGTCGAGTCATTAGGATCCCAATCAGATATTAATAGTCTAACCGAGATCAAGTTACGAGTCCATAATAAAAGATAAATTATATTTGCTGAAAACTATTAAGATGAGCACAACTTGCGACTTGCAACTTTCATACCTAACTGAAGATCTGGGTGGGTGGGTGTCATAGATTACCTCCAATAGATTCCGCATTAGTGAATATTTCTTAGGGCTTGTTTCACAATCTTCAAGTAAGTCCGAAGTAAGCTATTCGTTGGTTAAGTTGACATTTCGTGTATGTAAAATGACACTTTAACGTCACTTTAACCGGCGAATAGCTTATTCTGGACTCTACTTGAAGATGGTGAAACAAGCCCTTTGACTTCAAAGTCACAATTTGGCGGAAGGAGCGGTTTGCGGGGTACGAAACAGATGCGCTGTGATTGGATATTTAAAATTCAAACTTGGAATTTATCGAGCTCAACACTGTCCATAGTAACTGAGTATGTATGATCGATAAATCGTACGATCAATGTTTGTGGTTATCATTATTTACTTTCATCACATTTATAATGAATAACAATACAATATAAATATCGATACTTTTAATAATATAATATTAATAATAACAGTGTTTATATTATACAATGTCCGATTAGATAAATCATATATATGTTACTGGCAAAACCCGATTTCAGGTTAAACTAGTTTGGCCTAGGCCAAACTAGTTTGGCGCGACACGATTAGGCAAAACTAGTTTCTCGCAATAAGTTTGGCTTATGTTTAACTTACCACCAAATAAATCATTGTTAACCCAAAAGTAGTAAATGATAACCAAAATTAAAACAGCATTTTAATGTAAAATTATAACCAAAAATGGTAATTCATTTTTTGATTCACAAACAGGCTTCCGAACGTCTCCGGCGCTGCGGGAAGTGCAGCCCCTCCGCCCTATCGTAACAAACTGCAGGCACTCCATGCTCGCCTACGCAGCTTCGACCAGCCTCAGCCGCTTCGGCTCACATGGTGCCTGCAGTTGGTTACAGCGGGCGGGGGCTGCTCTCCCTCCGCGCCTCCGGGGTTTACATTCACTCTAGGGGTAGGGCAGACTAGTACCACGTGGGGTCGGGGTTGACTAAGTCGGTTTTATAACCATTTCGACCTACATCTGAAAATTAAAAGAATCCAAAAAAAAAACAATATATACGCGAGCAGTTAATTTGGTGATCATTTACTACATTTGGTGTTCGAATATAATTTGAAGTGCAGTCGTGACTAAAATAGCTGTAACTTAAGAGGTTTAAAGCACAAAGATTTGTCGAATAAATATAAATCCGTAACAATTCGGTTCTAATCAGTTTTAGACTGACGAGAAACTAGTTTTGCCTAATCGTGTCGCGCCAAACTAGTCTGGCCTAGGCCAAACTAGTTTAACCTGAAATCGGGTTTTGCCGGTAACATATACAATGCTATTCGCGGCTAATTACATTAAAATAATAACATAACTGTTCGTAGTAGGACTGGTTCTTAGCTTCATGAACTTAAAAACTATATTTTTGGGTTTTTAAGACATCATTTTTAGGAATTATTTTTATTACAAACTAGTTGACCCGACAGATGCTGTCATATCTAAATTTCATTAGGTTTGTTATTTTTCCTTTCGTATGTATATTATTTTCATCACACTGATTTTTTTCTGCAACGGTAGGTATCAAAATTTCGATATTTGTCATTTCATATTATTATTTTATGGTTTGGCTAATCCCTTAACTTCCAAATGAAGTATAACAAACCATAATTTATTATAGTAATTCCTAATCACAATTTATTACTTTTGTTATAACAGCATTCCAATATCTCTAACCTTTAACTGGACCCTTATTAATGTGCCACATCAAGAACTTCAGACCTCCAGTTTTATTACATTTTTAGTTTACTTTAAATTCTCATTACAGTGAATAACTTTTGCTTAGTAGGCAAAAAGGTATAAAAAAAGGAAAGAAAAGAAAAATAATTATAATTATAATACGAAAAAATGTATATCACATCGAGTTAAGTATATATAATATGTACCTATCTACCTACCTGATATTCACGCAAATTATTTGCGTGAAATAAATAATAATATAATCAATATTTAGCTGATTTTCCACATAATTTCTCCCTATAGGAAAGCACACGAATTTGAAAGTTTCCATACAATAACATTGTTACTTTTTATACTTAGACAAAGTAAATGTATTCTATTCTTTTCTATTCTATTCTTGATAAGAAGTATAAGACCCATAACAAAACTGGCAAGTATAACGATGATACAACTGAATCCATCAACTGTCATCTGAAAAGTGTGTTGAACAAACGACACTGTATTTGGTAGGAAACCATCCCTGTCCACGGTGTATTGATTCTTTCCATTTTTCCTTCCTCTCGGGGCATCTAGGAAATCTATAAAACCATTACCACAATGTTTTTTCATATAATAAATAATGTTATCCTTGACTACAGCAACCTTTGTCCCACTTGTAACTTGTTAGAAATTATCGATTTCATAGCAATATCCTCAAAATGAATATCGATACGTCTTTAAAATGAAAAATTCACTTCCCTAGTATTGTCTTTAGTCAGAAACAAGATAACTATTTTGAATTAGGAATGAAATTTTTACAAAATGTTACTCTCAAAACCAGCTTAAGTTGAACTCTGCTTCATTATAAGAAAATTTGTAAAATAAATATGAATTACTAATTTATTAAATGATATGGCATCTTTTGGGTAACTGTTTTTTCGAACTGATTTTCCACACCATTTCACACTACAATAAGCCATGGTTTCATCAGCAAATGCTCTTTTGAAATTAATTAAAATCTGAAAGATCCGCGTGTGTACGGGTCGAAGGTCTTGGTCGATACTAATGTCGTGAATGCTAGTATAGCTTTATGTGCATAGCAAAAGCACTTCTATGTTGCCGCGCGTCAGTTGCCTTGTATGCGGTATCTTTTGGGGGTAATCTATGGTGGGTGTAGATAATTTTGACTGAACTGTATTTTTCGTCGTCGTCGAAATAGATATCAAAGCCGCACAAATTGTAGCACAGGTGAAAGTGCTTGTGGCAATAGATTTAATAAGGACAAGGCCTAAGAAATCGCTTCTTGACCTAAAATTAACATCAGGCATGCCTTGACTGTGGCTCATACTGCTTGCAGACATAGATTTAAATTTGCTCAACGGCACATGGATGGAGGACCAATGAAGTTGGATGTTACTCTCAGACGAGTTAGTTCAGTCAATAAAGTAGTTGTAGAGTGCGTGAGTGGGAACCTAAGCGATTTCTTCAGAAACTTGTTCAGGGTGCTTAGGGAGAAAACATACTAAAAGTCCCCACGTCTAGGAGGCGAGCCGGAGGAAATGGGGGGAGGGGGGACAAAGGTCTCAATTTTAGGTTTTTCGCCAATATCTCGAAAATAGTGCGTTGTAGCGAAAAATGTTCTATGATGAAATGAAAGCTTATAAAATTTTCTATAACATTGATTCTATCATTGAGATACATACATAGAGGAGACATCTCAAACAAAATGTGTGTTCCACCGCCGGCTTGCCCTCCGTTCTCTTTTCAAACTAGAAGCCTCGTTTGCACACTTGCCATAGAGTAACTTTGTATATGACACTTGCCGAACCAAGACGGCAACGTAGGCATGCTTATATATTCCATTAACACGCTAGTGGCTTGCCAAGTTCAAACGCTCCTTATGATTTTTTCATTCCAAGATGGCGGGAACATTGCACAATAATTTAATTAAATACGTTTTAGTTGATTTAAGTTAATTTTTTTTTTCTTACCGATGATATTAATATTATATGATACCATTATCTTGTTTTTGTCGTGCAATTGTGACACGTTCTTATTACGCACGACGGCATTTTTTCAGTTTTTTCATAAACAATTTTGGCATGCGGCCGCTATGAGCGCAGCCGAGTGAAAAGAATGAAATGCAGCCGGCCGGCTGCAATGAACACCCCCGAACCCGATGTTCGCGGTGTCTATTCTATACGCTAGTAATAGTAGTTCAATGGATTCTATACAGTTTTTCCATATTCTCATCCGTTTTCGAACTACACGGTCTGGAAAAGTGAAAATTACAAAAAAAGGTTTTTTTTTGTCAAATATTCGTTTCCAGTTCCAATTCTGTGAATCTTATTTATATCCTCTTAGATCGTGAGGCTCCTTTCCAAATCTTTGTTTGCTGTGGTATCTTCCTTCTTCGCCCTCCTCAGTGGTGAGTGGTTGACCCCTGGTGTCATCAGTATTCGATCCCCATATTTATTTTCCAACACGGCCTTGATAGTTCGCCACTGGGGTTTGGCACTGGTTACAACACCGAGTATCTCATCATGGGAAAACTGAGTATCAGAGCTTCCCTCCATGTAAGCAAAAATTTCGTCCATAGCCTCTACGACATGGGTATATCTAGGGATCTCAGCTTTCTGGAGTTTTGGGTTACTAATAGGGTTCACAAGTGAGTAATAGCACTGTTTGTGATATTTCGCTTCTTCAGCAACAAGATCGTTAGTGCAGGACAAACGACCAAGAACTTCGTTACCCCAGGCATCATTTCTCAAGGAACATACCTCTTTGATATGATATTTTACAGTTAGAGTCTCAACTGAATGTACAACCCTCCTTTTGTTCAAAGGCTTTTTTATATCTTTATTAAGGCAACATATACATAAAAAACAATGATTCTTGAATTCGAATGATGGAGCAGAAGATCTGAGCTGCGACGGCCTTGCCTCTTCATTAAATAAAGATGCCTTAGCCTGTCTAACATCTTTTTTAATAGTGCCAGTTCGGGTGTAATTTTTACCGCAATCAAGATGTCAAGTCAAGGAAACCTCGATACTTGTAGTCTTTCCTTTCCTTACTTGCTTTAATAAGACCCAGTATTCTCTTTTCTTTCACCGCAGAGACATCCTTACTTCCTTCAACCACATCCTCGTCACACACATACTTAGCCATCAAAAACAAAACTTGTAAAAAAACCAAGTCTCGCAACTCAGTTCTTCTACCGTAAAAGTTGTGAGATCCATGTAATACCAAGTCGGTTAATTTATTCAGTTCCTACTTAAGGGTCCTTCTGTCTTAAGTTATTACGTAATTAGCTAACCTAACAAGTAACAACATCTTATAGTGACCATATTATCAATATTAAAAATCTTTTATGTACCTATTAAATAAATAGATCGACTTGACCATCGCATGAAAACACAATGTATCTCACAAGTAATACCTACGTATCATATTAAATTTGATTGTTTAGTGCGATTGCCAAGTCAATCTATTTATTTAAAACATAAAAGATTCAGTCACTGCAAATGTTACTTTGTTATACAGGTACAATGATTAATTAACTGCAAATGTAACTTTGTAATCCTATATATTTATATGGGATTACAAAGTTATTTATGCAGTTGATGTATCTAGAAAACTGGACCGAAATTGCAAAATATTTTAGTTTTTCCTTGATCTATACACTAAACACTAATTGTGTTCCAAATTTGAAGCTTCTATGTCTACTAGAAGTGCCTTAGAGTTTTGATGATCGGTCAGTCAGTCAGTGAGTGACGAAATTAAGAAACTTTGACTAGTTATAATTCTTAAACTACTGGTTCAAATTGAATGAAATTTGAAATATACTGAGTTTATATAATGCCTGCTTGGTTATTAAAAACTCAGGCTTCTAGCTTTATCCACAACGAAGTTATAGGGTGTCGAAAATGGCCTGAATTGCTTCGAGAAAAGGATGGTACGGCCGTGCCGCTTTTTTGCTCGACTTGGCGGGGGCACTGCCGTGCCCCCAGATTAGTACTCATGTTGGATAACCCAGTTGTATTACGAATAACAATGTATGTAGGTATATCTGAAAAGAATATTTTGTGGCTACCCTGCGTTACCGGGTAGGCTACCGTGCCAAACAAAATAGAATTCCAAAAGCTATAATGACATAAGCCCCAAGACATGTATATATACGATATTAATGGGAGTTTTAGTTAGGTCGCGTTTGCTACAGCGATCATTAGAGATATTGAGCGAAAAGCAATCTTCATCAATATCATGATTGTTTTTCACGCCTCAGATCAGTTATCCGCTGTTATAAAAAACGCGATTTCTTACTGTTACCGCCTTCACCACGTACAGGTACTCCCAGCTTATGTTACAATAAATTTTAAGATAATTGTCGCATCAGGTATTGGTCATAGCGCTGAATAAGTTTAATTTCATCATTTCTGGAGCGTGTAGTTAAAAAACGGTTGGGAATGTGGAAAAAGTGTATAGAATTGAAGTTATAGAGAATTTTATAAGCTTTTATTTCATCATAGAACATTTTTCGCTACAACGCACCGTTTTTGAGATATTGGGGAAAAACTTAAAATTGAGACTAGACGTGAACTAGACGTGGGGACTTTTAGTATGTTTTCCCCCTAAGCACCCTGAACAAGTTTCTGAAGAAATCGCTTAGGTTCCCGCTCACGCACTCTATACCCTTTGAGTCGTTCCTTAACTGGATTAAGTGTAGAATGAATGACGTATAATATAAAGTACCACTACTCTATTCCAGAGCAGGCCTCCCATTTTATTCCAGAAATAGAATGCTGTGCCATATGTAGCGTGATTAGTTTTTATGAGGTTGGAATAATAGTAAATTTAAATAAAACTACAATAAAAATCTATGAAAATATAGGCACGGTTGTCCTCTTTTTATTGTTTACTTACAGATACAATTTATTCATAAGATCATTATTTTTGCTAACTATTACATAACACGTATTTATAACATAACTAGCTGACTCGGCAAACGTTGTTCTGCCAAAAATTTAGTGGTGTACCACCCTTAACATTTAGGGGGATGAAAAATAGATGTTGTCCGATTCTCCACCCTAGTCGATATGCACGCTAAGATTTACGAAAATCGGTCGAGCCGTTTTGGAGGAATTCAACTTCTAACACCGTGACACGAGAATTTTATATCTATACTAATATATAAATTTTTTGCATTGAATAGGCTCCGAAACTACTGAACCGATTTCAAAAATTCTTTCACTGTTGGGAAGCTACACTATCCCCGAGTAACATAGGCTAGATTATATTTTCAAAAAAATTTGGGATCCTTAATAAAAGTCCAATAATGTAACCCAAGGTGTAAGAAATAAGAAAACCGAAGCAAAGCGAGGGCGGTTACTCGTATTAGATAATCCGATGAGCGACATAAACAAGGAAACCCAATACATATTTGTAAAGTCAACTAGAATGGAACCCATGACAGCTACATAGGTATACATAATTTGGTTATACCTATTACTTTGATAATTATGGAATAATGTTTTAGGGATGTAAGGGATTCCTAACTATCTTTAGTATCGGTTAACTCCCATGATTTTAGTGCACCCTGTTGAAGAACTTATGAGTTACGACAGCTTATGGCGCCAGGTTCCTTATGTGGAAGGCCACTGGTGTTGACGCCTAGTTTAATCCCAACGGTACTCATGTATGGTAGGAGGATATTTCACCCGCTCGGCTAGCCGTCAAACTCCTAAAGTCGATTGTGAAATTATTTTTTATTGTAGCACTGTTGGAGAACCAATGTGCCGGATGGTGTATGATCATCTATTCTGACTTTATGAAGTTTCTTGTGCTGCTCAAGAAATGCTTTCTTCTTAAATTTTTTCGGACAAATGGCGCAATGATAAATGTCCTCATTCGAATTGTGAATCTGAAGGTGTTGCCTTAGAGAGTACCTTTTGTTAAAAGACTTATCGCAGACTGAGCAGCCGTAACGGATACCGGCGTGTGCAGTTGCAAAGTGACTGCCGTAATTCTCTTGGGATCTGAACACCAAATTGCATTCCGGACACTGAAGCTGTTCAATTTTCTTTGTGCCGTGTTCCTCGACCTGGTGATATACTTTTCGAGTATAACTTAAAAATCGTTCGGGACAAAACGAACACTTAAAAAGGCGGCATTCGTTTGATGATTCAAAGTGTTCTCTTCTCTCTTGTTTCGACTTAAAGCTACTCTTGCATTTCCTACAATCATACTTGCCCAACTTGTGACCATACATCTTATGGTGTTCAAGCAAGGTGCGAGCGGCAAATTTCTTCCCACAATCCTCACACATAAACTTCGTGTTATGCGTGAACATATGACGGCTAAGCATCCGAATGCCAGATAATTTTTTCTTACAAAGAACACATACACACAACATGCTATGTCCTTCGAACTTAAACGGATGTAGTCCAAACTCGTGATCCATTTCGATCTTGTGTATGTGGGAATCGTTCAAATGTTGGGCAATTTCGTCAAGTGTTTGGAAGCTTTGCCTGCAGATCCTACATTTTAAATCCGTAATGTCCACTTTAAGATATGAATCTCGTACAACGTGCGAGAATGCATTTTGCAGGCAGAACGTTTTATGCTCGTTTTCCATATGCTTCCTGAACTCAACAAAGTCAGGAAAAACTCCACCGCAGTACACGCACATTGGAGAAGAATTCGGCAGTCTAAAGGGATAGGCAGTTGTGTACGCTATAAAAGTCTTGGCGTTACGTCTGGCCCCGGAATACGGAAACTCATCTAGAACAAATAAAAATGTCCTTGGTCATACATTATGTGTAGACTTTCATCTTTTAGCAGATCCTTGTAAAAGTCAGCAACTTTATAGGTACATCATTTTAATTCATTTTATGTCATTATTCAAAGTAAATTTAATGTTTAGTCTTATCCTTGATGTTAAGACAATAACAGCTAAATGACGATAAGTGATTCCCTAGTCCATGTCTTATAACAATTGCACATTTTCTGGACTCAGCAAGCAAGAACAGCGCTATTCCAACAACAGATATAAATTTAATTCTAATATTATTACTCTTGTACTTACAAATTAACTTATTTTAATTTAGTTAATAGTATCAGGCGTTACTTTGCGGAAATCCATTGTTATTAAGTTAGTAATACGTCCCAACTCAGAGTCACTAACGGTTACTTAAATCGCTCCTTAGTAAAGAATCACCATACAAGTTCTGTACTAAGGAGAGATTTAAGTAACCGTTTGTGACTCTGAGTTGGGGCGTTAGTCTACTTTGCAACAATCCGCGTTTAACATGTATGATGGTATATACTTTAAAACATGCGTGGCACCTCCCTCCCACAACGGAAACATGCACTAAAATAATTAAACGTATATACCAACATACATACCAGCACCAACATGTGTTTCGCCCCGAAACGGAGCATCATCAAGGTAAGTTGACTCTACGATGGTTAGTCGCAAATAATAATAATAATAATAATTTATTTATTGCATAAAAGTACAAAAAAGTTTTTAAAGCCTTGCGACTGTTCTTTTTTTTATTACGTTTTTTTTATTATTTTTTACGTTCGTTGATCTGTGTCGCTACAATGACTAAAAGAGAAAAGGTCTTACACACAGTGGCGAACGCACAGACATGTACCTAGTTTGTTATATAACTTCATGAAATTATTTGATTACTTTTTTGTCTACGATACCGTTAGCTGTGAGATCTTAAAGGTAAACTTGAAGTGAATGCGTAGTAAGCTGATAAATGAGCAAACAAGCCTACTGGAGGGCAAAGACAGAAAAAAGAAAGAAACGCGTCTTTTTCAAAAACATAAAAATTACTTTATCTACCGTCTAGTTTCATTTCTTTTATTTTTTATTTAGAGATAAAAGTTTCTTTGTAAATTCGATTGAATAAAACCGATATTAGTTTATTCACGCTACCAAAATATTTACGGCAATAACGAGGTCATAGTTCTGTTCTAAACATTAAACAACCATATATGTATAATCGTTTTGGCTTATTGCCCGTGTTACTACCAGTAGTAATATCGGTATTTTTTCCACACACATGGGCAACAAATCATCGTTTCATCTTATAAATTCTTCATCTATACTAATATATAAAGAGGAAAGATTTGATTTTTTGTTTGCATTGAATAGACTCCGAAACTACTGAACCGATTTAAAAAATTCTTTCACTGTTAGGAAGCTACACTATCCCCGAGTAACATAGGCTATATTATATTTTCAAAAAAATAGGGATACTTAATAAAACTCCAATAATGTGAGCCAAGGTGTAAAAAAATAAGAAAACCGAAGCAAAGCGAGGGCGGTTACTCGTCATAAATATATGTATAAAGTGAAAACAATTAAGAAACTAATAAATTTACTCAATCTATTTATTTATTCACAATAACCTCTACATTGTCTTACATACTATGCAATAAAATTTTAAAATGAACAAAAACAGTTTAAACATACAGTATTTTTATCTACTTCTATAGAAAATTAAACAGCGACCAAGGCATCCATTTCTTTATATTGTTATTAATAAAAACAATTACAACATAGAAATAGGTAGGTATATTTTGTGTATATGTTAGTCTGACCCTCTTAGAATTTTAATTTTCTCCGGATTTTATCACATTTCTAATAAAACTTTCTTTGAGAGAGTCTCTTCTAGCCAATGATCTAATAAAAATATCCTGCATTTTGCCTCCATCCTTATATTTTTTACAGTCACCTGCGTCATCGCTTTTCACCAACTTTTCATTGAATTTGAATTGATTTCTTTTTCACTGAACATACCGACAACTCGACCTTTATCAAAGAAACATTAATTTTTAACTTTACCATCTACTTTCACATCGGTCAAGAGGTATGTATCTTTTCTTTTGAGACTGGATGTAGTCAAGTCCACTCCAAATCCGGGTGATGCGATTTCATGTGAGTCTTGTAACTGACTCTTTGATTGAACTTCTTATTACATAAATCACAGCTGAACCTCTTGTATTCGCTGTGGATCCACATATGCTGGGCGAGATTTTTCTTTCTCGGAAACGATTTCGAACAAACTGTGCACGGGAATAGTTTCTCCTTAGTGTGAATCACGCGGTGATCGTCCAAATTTCTCTTCGATTCAAATTTGTGCCCACAACAGGAACATACGAAACTATGATCCGTGTGTAGAATCGTAAAATGATACCGGTACTTCTTTCTATCCTCGAACACTTCCGAGCATTCCCGACAGGGGTAGTTCTTCCTCTGCAGCCCGTGCACCTCCGTCAAATGTGCCTGTTTCATGTTCCAGCTGATAAATCTCTCACCGCATAAGTGGCAAAGGTGTGACCAGCATTTCTTCGCAGTAGCCATGTGCTGTCTCTTCGCTTCCGAGTTTGGGAACCTTTGCTTACATTTCCTGCAGATTTTATCATTGCCAGTGTGTCCATACGTCATGTGATTCCTCAAGGCAGTGATCGTTGCGTAAGATTTGCCACAAGCATCACAGGTGTACTTCAGAAAATGGGTTTGCGTGTGCCTGCTGAGCTGCCGAAGACAGAGGGTCTTGATATTACAGATGGCGCAACAAAGTAAGTCCTTGCTCAATTTGAATGGCTGCAAGCCAATTTCGTACTTCAGCTGAATGGGAACGTCATGCGATTCGGAGAGATGACTTGCCGCATCGGCAACTGTTTCGAATTTTTCGCGACATATCCTACAGCGATGGTCTGAGCAATCGACTTTTATGTAGCCTTCATTGCAGTGAGCAAATGCCATGCGCACTTGGAACTTTTCGTGTTCAGACTCCATGTGCTGCCTGTACAGAGCTGGATCGTCATAGCTGTCGCAACAGTATACACAGACCATAGCGTCCTCTGGTAGTCTGAACGGGTACGCTGTCGTGTATTTCACAATTAACTCCGCATTCTGCTTGGCCATCACATTACTCTCATTACCAGCTAGAACAAAAAGAAATGCCCTTGGTCATTCATTGTCCTTTCACTCATGGTCATTGTTTCTGGGTTTATTACCTGTTTCTTTTGTACATGGCTCATTTGGTTTAAATCGAACGTCAGTGTTGCTTATAACATGAGGATGAGGCGGAACATAAACGAAGTTTATAAATTTAAAATGTTTTATTGCATTAACTTAATAATTCGCTAGTTAATTATAATTAGTAGGCATCTATGTATTTTATAGTAGAATCAATTAAATTGGTTCATAGCAATACGATAACAGGACAATTATTATAAATCAACAACAAGTTTTATTTTCAGGCATGTTTTGATGTTAGTTCATATATTTCATTTATGCACGATTTCACCAGTAGCACCTAAACAAAGCTTAAAACGATCCCCTAATTAAGTATCTTTTAGCGTAAGGCATTACCTAAATCTTCTCCTATATTAAATTCATTTTCACAGTGATAAGTGACTCTTTGTTTACAGTGGCTGACAGAATTTCTGTTACCGATATTTTTTTCGAGTATTTTTCTCAGTGCTTTGTATGTCTTATATTTCCATCATATGTTTTTGTTACACAGGTATTAATTTGTATTTAATCATCAAGTTTCACGAATAATTTCATAATTAAATTACATTATAATCTGTGCCAGTCATAGATTTAGAACCAGTAGATTCTCCCATACATTTGACAGAGCGAGATCGCCAGTTACAAAATCTTCGTGAAAGACAGAAACAAGCATTTTATTTTTTGTCCCGTCACCGAGGCCGATTACATTATACATATATATTGTTTGTCACAAGTGCAAACAATAGTGAATTGTGACAAACAATGAAGAGTAAGTTGGCTATTCGGAGATTTTAAGTTTTAGTTTGTTTTTTAAGCAGAAAACCGTAGTAGGTTCAAGTATATAAGTTTAAGTACGATGGTGGGTACCAGTATTCTGGGCTATTTGTTAAATTTTGTTACATTTCTTTTAAAATAACTTCAAAGAAACGTAAATTATCTGTCTCATGTGCGGCCACGCCGTGGCTGAATCTATAGGTAATACATCTGCGGTGCCAGTACATAATATCAGTTGTACTCTATGGTTCTTTTGACAAATTCAATTGTCATCAAAATTTAGGTGACCCCTTAGCGTACAAGTATATCTTAGAAGTTGGTGAAATAAAATTAATTCTTAGGGACTATTTTAGCCATAGGTGTCCCTTAAAATTTAGGGGCTGTTGGTGAAAACGGGCATTAGTGTATTTTTTAGAAGTGAAACAATATATCCAATTGAAACAAATGTCGGAGTCGCTTCATATTTATGACGAAAAGTTTAATACTCATAACGTTCTCGTATTAAATAAGTATTCGGTTCTCAAGGAAGATTCCTGTGTATAGGACAGGCTAACAATTTCCTACGTGCAGAACAAAGAAAACTTTAAAATCCTATTATAACACTGACAAAAACACCTAACCGCAACCCATGTCGTTGTGATATTTCCCAAAAGAGCAACGCACGCTAATTTAAACTCTCTTCGAAACGTATCAACAAAATCCATTTAAATTTAACGTCAACTAGAATCTTTCTTATGCAACTACCTTAACTATCAAAACGACAAGTTCTTAAACTAGAAATCAACCAGCTCTGGATGATACGACTTCATGTGAGTCTTCCAGCTAACTCTTTGATTAAATTGCTTATTACAAGGGGAGCATTCAAATCTCTTAATTTCATTGTGAACCCAACTGTGTTGAATTAAGTTCTTCTTCCTTGAAAAGGTCTTAGAGCACACGTTGCAAACAAAAGACTTCTCCTTGGTATGTAACACCAAATGCTCGGTCAGATTCCGCTTGGTGTCGAATTTAATGCCGCAAAAAGAACAGGAGAAGATATCGTTAGTATGAGAGAGAATGAAGTGGGCGCGATAGGGGCCCCATTTATTGTAGACTTCCCCACAGTCGGGGCATGTATAGGTTTTGGGCGCCTGCCCATGGACGGATGTCATGTGATCCAATTTCAGTTTCCTGTTCACGAATCTCTGGCCACACATGCTGCAAGATTGAGGCCAACACCTTTCCGTCGCTAAAACATGTTCGCGTCTCGCCGCATTGTTAGGGAAGGAGGTTTTGCACTTAAGACAAATTTTGAACATACTGTGCCCAAATTGTATGTGCCGCTGCAAGTTCTCTCGGTTGATGTACGATTTGCCGCAATGTTCACACGTGTATTTATGGTAATGGCCGCTCGTGTGTCGACTGAGTTCTCGTAAGCTGGGCAGCTTGGTGGGACAGAGCGCGCAGACATACCTTTCCGGTCCCAACTTAAACATCTGCATCCCAGTTTCAATACTCGTATTGATTTTTTTACCGTGCGTCTCCTTCAAATGTTTGGATATGGCCTCGATCGTGTCGAAGGGCTTTTCGCAGACACGACACGCGAGATCGGTGCAATCGACTTTGAGAAATTCATTGTAATTGCTCGTGGTGTGAGCGAAGGCAGTATCCACATTGTACGTGGTGTGTTCGGAACGCATATGGGTGCGGTACTCCCCTGGGTCCTGATAGTCCTCGCAGCAGTAGACGCACGTCATGCCATTACCGGGCATCCTGAACGGACACGCAGTCGTATATTTCAAGACTACCTTAGCGTTGTGTCGCGCCACGACTAACCAATCGATCTCTAGAACAAAGAGAGAGCCTTGGTCATAATGTGGTCTTTCACTGGTTACATTAATTGGAGCAAGATGTTAAAGATTTAGCCATACTGCGATAATATCCGGACTATTTGAGGTCAATCAGAATCCACATACATAGTTTAATGAATAAAGAGTATACAATACCTA
This sequence comes from Thymelicus acteon, assembly GCA_951805285.1. Taxonomy (NCBI): domain Eukaryota; kingdom Metazoa; phylum Arthropoda; class Insecta; order Lepidoptera; family Hesperiidae; genus Thymelicus; species Thymelicus acteon. The sequence goes on along the minus strand of OX638214.1, from coordinate 17,791,998 downwards.
TATTACTATGGCACTTATTTCAATCGACTAAAATATAAACTTGGAAGTACAAATAGTTGGAATTCAATTCTTATTAGCTGACCCAGCAAACTTTGTGCCGCCTATCAATCTCTCCATCTCTCTCTCATATTCTGTCAATCGCAACAACTGTCAAACGACTGACAGTTATAAAATCGAAAAAAATATGTTGTTAAGGTAACACTAGGAAAGTCAATATGGTCGTTAAGTTTTCTTAAATTTTCTGCGCAACTTTCTTAATTTTTTTCTTACATAAGAAAGAACTTTCTCCCGACAAAAGCGAAAACAACAAAAAAAGAATTAGCGAAATCAATCTAGCCGTTCATGCGCGATGCCATGACTAAGGGAAATAAGGATTAATTTTTATATACATACATTTCAATATTATTTACGCCATTATTTGTGTAAGTTCTTCAGATTTGAGTTACATATATGCTTCCGTGTCATATGCATTCTCTGCGCTTGTATATTATAACTTAGCAAAATAATAAGTCCGTACTTCGTTCATCGCCACGAACGCAGGCTTACGTTTGGGTTTTGGGAATAGTATGCTCGTTCTAGGAAAAACAAAATCTGATATTGAACTACCAATCCCTGGTAAATTTCACGAACAAACTTAAAGTATTCAACCGATCATGTCGCAGCAACTTTTGGATCAGAAATATACGATTCCGGGCACGATAACATAAGAATTCAACAGACTTCGGAGAGTTGTAATATGTGAGTTATTTATACAGCGGATAAGTGTTTTGTTAATTTAATACGAATCTATACAAGTTCAGAAGAGTCAAAATCACTATAGCAAGAGTGGTTTCAACTGCCAAATATTGGCCGCAGTATAATGTATATTTTATTAAATTCTGAAGGTTAAAACATCCAAAGTTCTTTCATAAACGATTAAACTTCAGTATAATATTGAATATTTTACAAATCTTTGTTTGTTATATGCCAGAATTATTAAGAGATTAAATAAGAATAACTTAGGTCTTTTCAGAACTTAAATATTTTATTCCATTATTATGCATAATTTATAAACTTCACATGACTACTGCACGTTATTGAATTATTTTTCTCATCTTATGTAAAATACATAAATTACATACTACACATTCATGGTATCATAGTGTCAGGAATCGCTGCTTATTAAGTTTATGAACTGTGAGTGACTTCCTAGCGCTTGCACTTTCTTTGTTTACACGGTTATCACCTTGCATCATACAAGTTACTTGCCAAGACGTGATCTGGTCACAGGACAGTATTATTTCTTACGTTAAATGCTTAGCAAGATGCCGCTTCATCCTAGACATGCACGTAAACTTCAAACCGCAATGCTTACACATTGCACAGTCATCCGAATGGTGAAGCCTGAAGTGATCATAATACGCCACCCCTGTCGTGAAGGAAATATTACAAACATTACAATGGAAGGTCTTCCTAGTAAGCCCGTGTTCAGTCTCCATATGATGCTTCCGAGATTTGAAGTCCAAGAATCTCTCCGGACACTTCCCGCAAATGTACGGCATGCACGACTTTTCTGTCCTTCGATGTTTCTCCTTTGCTTCCATCGAGGGGAACACTCGCTTGCACAATCTGCAAGATACCTCGTAGCTTTGGTGCTTCAGTCTGACGTGTCTCAATAACCCAGTGGTCGCAACGTAACTGTTCCCGCAAACGTGGCATACATAGCTAAGGAAATGTGTTATAGTGTGCCTATTCAAATGGAACAGAGATGGCAACGATTTTCCGCATACGGCACAAGAGAATGCGTCCTTCCGCAAGTGATACGGCATCACACCAAATTTTCCATTTGAGTCAATTCGCTGACTGTGCTCCTTTTTCAAATGTTCCGCTACGGTCTCCAAATCACCATACTCCTTGGAGCATAATCTACATTTTAAGTCCGTCAGATCGGCCTTGATGAACTCTAACTTGGGAAGGTTGTGAAAGGCCACTTTTAAGCTAAACGTAGCGTGTTCCTCATTCATATGGCATCTGAATAAGTCCGGGTCCTCGTACAACTCGTGGCAGTAGACGCACAGTATGCACTTATCGTTGACGCGGAAAGGATAGGCCGTGGTACACCGGAGGAGTATCTCGGCATTACTCCGCGCCGGGTCATACCACTCCTCTAAAACAGAAAAAGTCTCCGCTGTAGGCCGAAAACGCTTTGACTTGTCGATAACTTACTCTTAACAGTATTGCTACAAGGTACGCTGCTTATTCATTCGACGGTTTTACTTAAAGTATTATTGTCGTTTGTATCATTTGTTATTTACGTCTGTTTCGCCTTTTTAAAGTTCTAGTTTTTCTATATGTTTTCGTTTTACTACGCGAACTGAAAATTGTGCGTTCTGCCGTTACGAATTCTAACAAAACAACTCTTCATTTCTTTCCTGAAATCCTACTTTCTTTTGTTAATGTGTAATGACCGTTCCACTGTACACCATTTAGATCATTTGTGGAATAACAAGAACCGATAGTCTTTGAAAAAATCTTAATAGCCCGCACTTAGATATTCAGATACGTCAGAAGTTAATCATGATGAAAAATTTGAAGTCAAGTTTCATTTAAGTGTAAAGACAGATTTTTGTGCATATAGCACCACAGAAAATTGTTAATTGTTGTAAAGAAGGTAAATTTAACACATTCATTTTAAAATATCAGAAATGGGAGCGTGAAAATCATCTTATAGTAAAGTGATAAATTATTCGACAAACAGCAATTTTTAAGTACACATACTTACATCAATTAAATATGCAAATTCCTGTTGTGTAGAATAATTTATCAAACACCAATAGAAGTGAACGGACGGATTTGCATTATATGTATAATTAAAACTGAAACTTTATTTATTGCCAAAACAAGTTATATTTTTCCCCAATTTATTTCTCACACATAAGGAGTAATGTTTATGCAATTGTAAAAACTAATTTACTAAAATCTTCCCAGTAAATCTCCTGTCCTTATCCTAGGACAAGGAGACTTTTTTGTACAATGAGTAAATATTACTACTTATGGGCAATTACAACTTTTCACACACATGATCAGAGCCACCTGATGATAAGTGGTCATCGTCGCCCAAAGACAATCGCGACACCAAGGTACAGTCGGCCTCAGAAGTAGCTTAACATTTTAGTACATTGTCACATTACATTTCTTGAATTTGTCATAGATGTTGTTAGGAAACCGTCGAAACAGCTACTATTACAAAGTACTATTATGTTAAGCTACTTCTGAGGCCGACTGTACCACCAATGCATTGTCAAAAGAACAGAGTCTGGTCAAAATTGAAAGACTTCCCTAATTGGTCTGTGTATGCGTAAAAATCATTTACCCAGATTCGATTGGCAAGGAATGAAGTTAGACAACTATGATGAATAGGATATATCCGTCAGTCCAACCTACAGATGTCACCTGACGACACATTTCAAAAAAAACCAGGTATTTTGTTAATCATAAGGATATGTCTCAATTGTCACTGATCAATTGGCTGATAATGGACTTGTTATTTTTTTTCAAAGGTTTAACAATACAAGCAGAGCGGTTTTTAAATAAATATACACATATTGTAACTTACCTGTATAATTATATTATCAGCTTCGAAGACGACGATATCTTCAAAATTTAGTATAACGACACCAATCCATCCAAGCATACTTAAAGGAACTTTGATTTACAATATTTGTTACGTATAGCAAAAAGTGTTGTTTTTGTGACAAACGACATAACATTTTTTATTAATTTCAAAAATATTTTTAACTAGCTGCCCGGACAGACTTTTTTCTGTCAAAAGTATTAAAGTATTTTTTTTTATTATTAAAACCTTCCATGTGCCTTAAGGAACAAACAAAAAAATATTTACCGAACTGGTTGAGCTATTCTCGAGTTTTGCGATTAGTAACATTCATTTTTATTTATATAGATGTGAAAGTCTACTCACGATTTTTGTATTTTATATCCACACGAGTAACCGCCCTCGCTTTGCTTCGGTTTTCTTATTTTTTATACCTTGGGTTACATTATTGGAGTTTTATTAAGGATCCCTAATTTTTTTGAAAATATAATATAGCCTATGTTACTCGGGGATAGTGTAGCTTCCTATAGTCAAAATTATCTAAGATGCCCATAATGATAGCTGCTATTTATTAATATGAACTAACCTTGTATGGGTGTCTCTGAGCGAAATGGAATATTCATTTACTTGACATGAATAGTTGAATACTTACGGACAAGAATTTTGCCAAAATTTGTTAAAAATTCCTACTCATTTTCATTGGCGTTGATTATAAATCATATTATTCGTTAAAATCTAGTAAAAATCCCATCACATCATAATTTATGCAAAATTTAATAAAAATATATGACGTCGAAACAATCTTATATGAAGAAGCCTAAATCTAATCTGACGTAGGGTGATGTGACGGCTTGAAACCGTTTATAAAACCAATCATAATCGATACATTACTATAATCGAAATTTAAAAATGAAAATTGATTAATTTAATTACATTGTTAAAAATTATTTGCTTGCATTTGAATTTAAAATTAGGTACCCAATAATACCACGACGAATTGGATGCTAACAAAGGACATTTTCCATTATGTATGGGCACTTCGCCATCCATGGACAGTAACTGCAGATAATATGTTTTATGTAATTATGTATTTAAGGTTGCGGTAAACATTTTTTTTTTCAACAATATAATAATTGTGTATACATGAATGTGTCTTACGAAATAAGCAAGAATTTATTCACTGTAGTTTTTTCCTGACGCTCATAATATAATATTATGTCAAAATATTATTATGAAACTGAGCGGGACTTTCATTCTATCATGATCTATCTTTCTTTCTTTTTCTTCTCTTTCTTGGCCGGCAACGCACCAGTGATGCTTTTGGTGTTGTTGATGTTCATGGGCGAATGGATAAAAGAATATTTTATTGAAGTCGTAAATAGGTGCTTACATATTGAGAATACGCGGTACGAGATGATAGCTCAATCGAGGTAGTAGGTAGGTATTACGGTTTTTAGTTTAAAATTTAATTATCGAATCGATTAGAAGGTCTTATAATTTTGAATCGATTTGTTGTAAAAATTGGTTTCTTTCGTGAACCGATTTTTTTGTACATCTCTAATGTCACTGTGAAGGCAAACGACAAATTGGGCTTCTTAGTTCGCGGTGACTATAACAGTAAAAGATTTTTTCAAATCGGTTCAGTAGTTTCGGAGCCTATTCAATGCAAACAAAAATCAAATCTTTCCTCTTTATATATTAGTATAGATTAGATAAACCAGTATGCCAAATTCACAATAACAATGATGAATAATAAATACAGTTATGGAAATAAGGCAAGTTAAAACCTCATTTAAAATATAATAATAAATAATGTAAACTTATTAAACTAAAACTATTTGTACGCCATAATATGGCAAATGTAAGATAGATTGCATAATACTTGACCAACTTTGTAACCACATTTCTACAAATAAAGATATTTCATTTCATTTCAAAAATATGAATTTATTAATCCCCTACCCCATGGTTATTTCTAAAATCCGATCTGAACACTTGTCAAGACTATAAAAAAATATTGCAAAATTTCAGTTACCTATTAATTTGAAAGGTTTACCCTGGGCAATGATAAGTCAGTCAGTGAGTATTATATTCGTTGTACAACATAATTTAAAAAAAAAACGCCTTCCGCCTCCTTCCTATAAACCTAAATGTTTAAAAACAACAAACATTAAGAAAAAACATACACAAACATGTAAACACTTAATAAGTTATAACCGCTCTGCGCTTTAAACCATATTGCACATAATTCATTAGAAATAAGACAAAAAATACATAGTATTTGATAAATTTTTGTTTAGTTAACGAAAGTTTAGTATAAGTACCTAGATTAGGGTGAAAAAAACGCAAACGAGTGGACCCAAAGAGTAAGAATATGCGAGGGATAGTTGAGGGGTGGTTGAATCCACTCAAAATGAACCGTCAAATATGTTCAACGTGTTTCCATCTTATAAAAAGCAAGATTCCCTTTTTCCTTAACTTGCAACGCGTCGGTGATGCCTGTAATGTTACGGTCATTCATGTCCATCATCATCAGTTTGCTAGACTGATCTTTACTTGATTCATGTCATTTTCCCTCAAGGCTTTTTCTTTACTTTTCCTTTCATTTCCCTTTCCTTCCGAAAGGAGTTTTATGAAAAAAAAAAAAAACAGAAAAACTACTCGTCAGATCTATGTAGTTCAAATTTAAGTGGGACCACATGACAAGCACCAGCTTTCGATTAAAAAAAGAATCACCAAGTCGAAAATTGTGAGGTAAAAAACATAAAAAAACAGTCAAATTGATAACCTCCTTTTTTTGAAGTCGGTTAAAAAAGAAATGATACTGAGATACGCCCCCGCTTCTTCTTTTCCCTAGACACAAATATTAGTACGAAGTATATACTTATTTCTTATACATCATGTGCAATACAGCTTTCTGAGACATATCCTTATGATTTGATTAAAACTACATGCAATTTAGCCTAAACTTGATGAAATTTTCTGCTATAAAAAGTGTCCGGTTTAATTCCCGGTTGCTAGAGATAAAAAATATTTAGAGTTTTATAAAAAGTGCCTGTGTTGCTAGAGATAAAAAATATTTGAGTTTTATGTTATTGTATGTTAAACTTTGAAGAGGCCCAGGTTGTGGGATGTTCAGTGCCCAACAGAAGCATCATTGCATTTGGATGAAAGATAAATGTGTTCTTATTATATGGATAAGTCATATAAGAAGCAGATTTTTTGTGATCAAATATGGGTGATGCCAGATGTAACATAATAAAAATTTATTTACCAATAGTCCATGTTTTACACAACTGATAACTATGAAGTATGAACTATGAGCTCGGTTGATAGTTTGATGTGTATCGCTAGTGGTAAAACTTCTCGAGTATGTACTTCAAAGTACAGTAATGTACTGACCGTACATACAATACATCAAAATAGTATAGTCCTTATTGTTTTGAATAGAGCAGTAAAGCAATGAGTTGTCTATTAAGGTGTGTAATTGATTTTTATGAGGTTAGGGTATTTGTTCAATAATTATAGCAGAAAATTTTATCGATACAACATTAGAGTAGAAAATTCTCATGAATGATCAAGTTTGCAGAAATAAATCGCGTTAAAACTACAGTACTTCCTAATGGTAAGTGGAAGGTAAGGCTATGTAGCCAAGGGTAATCCACATTAACACAGCTTGTCATTGTGTACTTTGCAGTATATTACTACATCTTTCGATATTCATTTTATAATGATATTTTACCTCTGCCAGATTATGCTTACATTTTTATACTGCATTACTTTTATAGGTAAATTATTACAACAAAATTTGTACAACTGGATTTTTTTATGGAAATAGCCGGCAAACGAGCTGACGATTCACCTGATGCTAAGTGGTTATCGTCGCCCATGGACATCAGCAACACCAAAGGCATCACTGATGCGTTGCCGGCCAAGAGAGAAGAAAAAAAAGAAGGAAAGAAAGAACTGGCTCTCTAGCCCCCAGCCGGAACATGACGACTCGTTTGGCTGCTGACTCATGCAAGGGTGGTAGCTATCCAGGCGAACTCCATGGAGAAATAATAATAGTAATAATGGTATTAATTACCAATATAATTTACCAAAACCAATATAATTCTTAGTGGGGCCCTACCACCAGCAGGCCGGATTAAATCGCCTCTGACGACACCCGTCCGGTGTGGGATTGGGGTTAGTATTCTAAGCCGCCCCAATGTGACACGAAATGGATTTTGTAATATTGTCATAGTAGCTAAAAAATTCAAGTAGGAAAGAAAGATAGGAAACAAATATGTACTTACTACAGATAACATAATAGACACAAGTATAATAACAAAGTGAGACTCACAATTTTCTATAGTATGCACTTAGGAATTGGATTGCACTCAGTAACGAAATAGCAAGTTAAAATAAGTCAAAACTGTATTTAATTACATTCCTAATTTCTTTATGAATAGATCATTCACAACAACTCCCTACTCCAATGTAAAATAATCATAATTCGATGCCTACCTTTCTTTTTCCTCGGTTTCGGTGGTTTGGTGGCCACAACCTTCTCTTTCTTAGCCGGCTTGGTTTTTTTGGCCGGAGAGGCCTTGGCCTTAGATGTGGACTTCCTCTTCACGGCCGCTTTGGCGTTATCGAGGAGATCTGTAATGTCTACGGCTTCCTTTTTGGGCGTTTTGCTCGCCAGGTGCGTCAATGGTTGATCGTCAACTGGAAAACAGAAAGTTCTTTTAACCGTTTTTTAATGTAAGAATACTAAGAATGTACAGTCAGCAGCAGTGCCGGCGTTAGAGCCACTGACGCCCTACGTAAGAATTTTGTGGCGCCCACATAAGAAAAAAAAATCAATTTTTTTATTTAATCAATGAGAACGTTTAGAATGTTATTTTTCCTTTTTTTTTTTTGCTCCTCACCACAAATGTGGCGCCCTTCCAAATTTGGCGCCCTAGGCCATCGCCCCACCTTTAACCTTTGTAACTTTTTGACAGTTGCTGGACAACTGATCTATGGATTATAGATAGATAGAATGATAACTGTGCATCTAGCTGTTAACATTTAAAATTAAAACTGACTCTTCACTGGAGGCTTCCCTATACATTATTAATGAGCATTGAAAGTACAGTGACAACACCATTATTGGGCAGCCCAGGGTACGAAAATCATGAGTCCGAGTTCTATTACTGGTCGAAAATCGCATGAATAAGCCCCTATCTTCTTCATGAGACATTGCACACTTAATTACTGACCAATGATTGGTACATGATTTATGTAACGACCTCATTGAAGTTGACCCTGGAAATTAATTCTCATCAAGGCTTAAAGCCAATACTTACGATCGTCATCGTCGTCATCATCACCAAAGTCCGGTACATCATCCATCAAGTCGTCATCGGTCTCCAACTGCTCCACCTTAACCTCATCGCTCTCTTCAATCTTCACCGGCTTGCCAAGGGGCTCGAGGGTGTCTGAAAGACATTGTTGGTTAGATTTGACAAGCAAATGAGCCAAATCCTTTTTATTGTACACCAAAACTATATCTAGATACATTTTACAATGCAGAACTTAGCACAATAGGTGGTTATTACTTAAATAGCAATCTTTTCCAGACAACCTATTAATGTAATAAATATAACGAAAATATTTTGTGCAATTAATTTTGTCATCGCGTCATTACCATAATAAATTACTACTGTATTAATTACTTGACCAAATTGATCAAATTTGTAACCAACGTTTAAGTACAGTTGATTTTGTCAAAAAGTCATATGTTTGTCACACAGGCAGGTCTGGAAAGGCCCAGCTCAGAAGGCAAGAGAGCAGGAAGGAGGACTAGCTCATTCACTTCGAGAAATAAGTTTTGCCAATGTCCTAAGAGCACCACCATATGACAGTGAAATCAAACAACAATAACCCACCATCCAAACTGGGTATGCTGCTGGACGAGGCTGGGTCCAGGTGCTGAAGGAAGGTGCGCTCGCAGTCGCGCACCTGCCGCTTGAAGTTAGACGCATCGCGCAGCCGCGCTATGCACGCCTCGCAGATCAGACGACTGTTGCTGTTGGGGCCCGTTGACTTGGAGTAAGCGATCTGTGGACAATTTTCAGGTTTTATATCTTGTCTGTTCCTTATCCTTTCTGTTTCTAGTTATGTGTTTTATGGATTGGGTTTAGAATGGAGTTACCTGGATGGAGGGTATGGGGGATGTATAGTCTATTTTTACTTATACAAATCTCACAGAGTCTCAACAGCGTGATTCAGCTTCATGAACAACGCCATCTAGTTTGTTCTTGGTTAAAAATTAAATCAATTAGTCTTCTTATTAAAAACTTGTTATCCCAAAATTGGACACAGAATGTAAGAAATTTAAGAACATATTATCGTGTGTTGCTAAAATTAATTCCTGTTTACTATTTTTGTATATTTATTATTATATTAGTAGAAATAGAAAGAGCAAATCAAATCATCAAAAAACAGACCGCAGTAAAATTGGAGCTAGAATTCAAAATTCAGTCAAAAAAAAATTACTATGAGTCTCCAAGTTTGATTGTAGTGAACTCTATGACTGGGATCTTCTGAATCCAGAGGGCATCAGTTGGATTCAGAAGGCTCAGGACCGGTCAGAGCGGCGCAAGTTAAGGGAGGCCAATGTCCAGCAGTGGACCTCCAAAGGCTGATGGATGGATGGATAGATTCTATGACCTCTCAATCACTCATTACTCCATAACTTGAGTTCATTGTAAGTTATTGAATGAGTTAGCCAGAATTACATAGGTGCATGTTAATAGAACATTTTCTTGAATGATACCATGCAACTAAAATATATAATTTGTTGGACTAAAATGACAAATAAAGTGTTGCTATTGTTGAAAATAATTCAGGGGTCTAATAACAAAGGTGGCAAAGTCCCACATAATGTCAAATGTTGATTTTAATTTTATTGAATAAAGCAACACTTTTCTTACTGGACTACATTGAGAGATTCTAATAAATCCAGCAAAATCCAATAGATTTCTATGCATAAACTAAACATTTTGTAACAAATCCGGGAAAGTCCCTAGCTCTCATTACAAAACTGGCAATGTCCTTTTCGACCAATCAGAGACCAGCAGTTTTAATGACCGCTTCTGATGGAACTGCTCAATGTATGTTTTAATTATCTTTTATTACAAGTGTTTAAACTCTCAAAAATTTGTTTTTAAAAGTAACACAGTAAAGATGGAGTGCCGGCCTAAGGTTGTGCCTAAAAATAAAGAAAAGAAAAGAACTACATATCCCAAAAACTGGAAGCAAGATAGGCAAAGGAAAATGAAGAAAATAATTATTGTGAGTCTCACACGGAAAACTCTTTTGATGGTTTAAAATTTCATTCATTAAAATTTCATTCATTGATCATTCAATTGATTCACCTATGTAAAATAAAAGATTTCAAGTTCATTTTATTATTTGTTTCGACAGCCCTGACAGGTAACTATTTACATTATTTCCTACCAAATATCCTACCAACCTACCAAACCAGTCCTTTATTTAGTCTCCTCTTACATCTCTCCCATCTGGCCTGGGATTGGGGTTAGTATCCTAAACTGCCCCAATATGGCTTAAAGAAAGAAATTACTCAGCCATCTTTTGAGAACAAGCAAGAAGCTAATAAAATATGCTATTCATCATAGACTTAAATAACGTGTCACGCTTTCGTGCCACAGAGTACTCAATCACAGAGTCAATATGCGCCCAGTGTTGCCAACACCCTACTCCGAAAGAGATCATGGATACATTACTATAACTGGACATATACCATGGATATATTACTCTGTCTGGATTACTTTGTAGAGGTACCTGAGGATTAATTACGTCTTAACGGAATGACCATTGTGTTCATCCATTCATTGTGCATCTGTAATCCCAGGATATATCATTCAGCTGTGTTAATTTTTTTTTATAAGTGTTATGCACTTAAAATAAAAGAAATGTACCGTAATAAATTACATTGTTTCATTTCATTATCACCTTCAACATCCGTTTTCATGACGTAAGGACAATTTTGAAGAAATTATAATAAAATGTGTTAATACAATAATATATTTTTTTACCACCAGAAAAATGATTAGAAAACATTTGGAAAATAGGACTTCACCCCACAATTATGAAGGATAATCTCAATCCGGTCTGCGATTGGTCAAATAGTCATTCCGTTGTGACGTCATCTGTCTTCAAGTACCTCAAAGTTATGTATCCAGTTAAAAGTTATAATTATATCCATGGCGACAATCATACGATTTATGCCTTTTTCCAGTTCATCTCGGAGTGACTACTATATATTTTTTTAACATCGTAAGTAAACATTAATAATTTAAATATGTATTTGTATGCATTGTTAGAAAATTATGTACGAGTATAATAGGTTCATGATATAATTATTATAGGTTCATAGATTTATCAATAGATGGCGCACATTATAATTACCTATGTCCCGATATTTCTACATTTATAATTTTGTATGTTATCATGTAAATTTATATTATAACTAGCTGCCCGGACAGACTTCGTTCTATCAAAAAAAAATTGCAATAAAATAATATTGCGACTATACATTGAGATGTAAGCTATCCTATCTTTCAAGTTGGATCAAACTGCACACGGTGTGCAAAGGGCAATGAAGCTAGTTGGCATACCTACAAGTCCGCAATTTTGAAAAAACCTCGATTCGGCGGCCAGTGATGTAAAATATGTCAATCGATAGAATAAATGATTATGATCAAAAAGTATTCAGTGATGAAATGTCGTAAGTGGTATACTTTCTGAGATATTTGAGTTCAAACCCGTAGAAAAATGAAGTAAAAAACTTTGTTTCGGCGGATATTGATAAAACATGTGTCAATCGATAGACTAAGTGATTACGATCAAAAAGTATTCAGTGATAAAATGTCGTAAGTGATATACTTTCTGAGATATTTGAGTTCAAACCCGTAGAAAAATAAAACATTGGTAATTGTCTTTTTTATTTATTAGTGGATCAACACTATAACTATATACATATAAAATATCACAATATCATTAACAAAACTAAATAAATACATATTTATTCATATTTACATATATACATATTATATTATATATTAAGTACATAAATATTTATAACTACGTACATATATAACATGTGGTTGAAGACCACGGGCGAGGACATTCTAATTGCTTCAGGTAGTGCTGCCGGACGTGATTCTTGAAGGAACTTTTGGTAGTCTTTTGATGTCTACAAGCAAGGAGTTCCAGAACAGTATTGCAAAGGAATTCCCGAAATAAGCAGTGCTATGGGTTTCCTTTAAATAAACAGGAGAAGACACATTATTCAAAATAGCATAAAATGTTGAGAGAATTCTGAAGTTTCACCTGTGTCGAATTGGTAGCCATTTAAGTTAGGAATCAAACTGGGAAATGTGGTCATACTTACGTAAGCTGAAGATAGGTATATCGAAGTTTTTTTACTTTATTTTCCTACGGTTTTGAAATCAAATATCTCAGAAAGTATATAACTTACGACATTGTATCACTTAATACTTTTTGATCGTAATCACTTAGTCTATCGATTGACACATATTTTATCAATATCCGCCGAAACAAAGTTTTTTACTTTATTTTTCTACGGGTTTGAACTCAAATATCTCAGAAAGTATACCACTTACGACATTTCATCACTGTATACTTTTTGATCGTAATCATTTACTCTATCGATTGACACATGTTTCATCACTGGCCGCCGAATCGAGGTTTTTTCAAAATGGCGGACTTGTAGGTATGCCAGGTTCCATACAAAACTGTTGGAAGCCCTTTGATTAAAATCGGTTAAGTAGTTAAGGAGTCTATCGCGGACAAACAACGTGACACGTAATTTATATATCTATACTAATATATAAAGAGGAAAGATTTGATTTTTTGTTTGCATTGAATAGGCTTCGAAACTACTGAACCTATTTGAAAAATTCTTTCACTGTTGGGAAGCTACACTATCCCCGAGTAACATAGGCTATATTATATTTTCAAAAAAATTAGGGATCCTTAATAAAACTCAAATAATGTAACCCAAGGTGTAAAAAAATAAGAAAACCGAAGCAAAGCGAGGGCAGTTACTCGTATAAAGATAAGAAGATTTTATTTTAATTTATAGTTTTACTTATTACTTTTCTTTCAATTTCGTTTTGTAGACCGCCATCTAAAAGTAATTAAAGTTTTAGTACCTACATTAAATGAATCGTACTATTTTTTTTCTGGAGCCATCTTAGGAAATACGACTTTTATTTACCCACCGTACGATCTCTCACTCCGCGACGTCTGGCAACCCTGTTCCGTAGTGATTAAGTACTCTGTGTTCGTTCTGTCAAGTTTGGTTCAAGATGTCGGTATTAAATATTTGACACTAAATAATTTTTAAGACTGTAAATAAAAATATAGTTACTTACCAATTATGATTAAATAAAGTGAAATAAAGTTCAAACGTAAATAATGAGAACGTTTTAACTGTGCTCAATAAACAATAATACGTTATTAAGTGTTTTTGAACAGTCGGAGCTTTTCTAACGTGACATTTACTTGTGTAGCTTGCTCGCAGCCGACTAAACTTGAGTTGGCCCCAGTTGGGGTCAACACAGGTGAACAAAATGTAAGTACTGAACAGCGTGTCTATATTATTTAGGTCCATGCTATTCATTCATTCTTTATCGCAGTATCAATAACAGTAATCAAAATGTCTTCCAATTTACTATTATTTGTGGCTTTATGTTAGCTTTTATAGCTATATAAGATTCCTATTGACAGAATATTTTTCCAGAAACTATTTATATGACCACTCATATTGCTAAGAAAATGCGTTGTGTGATCCATACAATTTACTCATTAAAACAATTAATACTCATTAAACGAAGTATAATTATTATAAAAAGAAATAATAGTAAACATGTAATCAAAATAACTGGCAGTAATTGACACTACTGCAGCTACAGCAACAAAGACGCCGGGCTTCCACAAGCGTACATCCTAAAATCGATACAACAAAAAAAAAGTCAAAGAAAATGGACGCACTCACAAAAGGATAGAAGAATCGCTACTTACAGTTAAATCGAAGGTCTCTGCTAGCATTTCTGCGTAAACTTCTCTTCTTCCCATCCAAAAATATTCAGTAGAAATGTCTTTGTAACAGCCCTCTGATAAACAACAACGGCAAACAGACGGGCCCGGCCGCCATTCCGCCGCTCTAGAGTTCATTCTCACAATTAAGTCTATTTTTTTTACAAATAATAATTAAATTACATAACACTACAACGGTTTTAACTTAAATGGAAGTTATATCGTCTCATAAACACTAAACACCATGGTCTATCCATCACAAAAACTGGGATATCAGAACTAACGTTTTCATCGATGATGCAAATGACGCCATTTTAAAATTAAATCGGCCATTGCTTGCACAGAGTACTTAACACTACGTATTGCTTGCACAGAGTAAACTGTAACCGCTCATTTACACGCGCGTGTCGCGGACCGTCTCGTGGCGCGTCCGTAAGCCACGCCCCCTACGCGCGTGTGAACACCGCGCGAGCGCTCGCGCGAGCCCCTTTGGCGCGCGCCTACAAAACCGCTCCCGACGCGAGCCCGCGAGCCACGAGACGCGCCGCGGTCTGGTACGCGCGCGCCCTGTTCACACGCGCGCGTATGCGTGCGTCTCGCGGATTGTCTCGTGGCTCGCTCACGCGTGTAAATGGGGTATAAAATTGCTTGATTGAATTTGCTTGCTTCACGCAGCAGCAGCATAGTGAAGTCAGTGTTGCCAGGTACCACATAATTATGGTACAGTGCGACCAACTTATCTGTGAACTGAGGGAGGGCGCTGTCGAACGCATTGGACCAATCACTGGGACGCAATTCGAGACGTGGTAAATGTCAATGTCATTCATTGACATTAACACAAAGAACTTAAGAATGGGGCAGCATTAGTTCCAATTTTCGCCATTTCACAGATAAGTTGGGCGCACTGTAGATCTACCGTATTCAGATTCAATCTACCGTATTCAAATTCAATCTCCCGTAACGATTTTTAGTGTTTTAGTCTTTTAGTACATTTTACCGTATTTTGACCCATACATAAATCTGATTTCAGTAGGAAAAAACCTCTAATCTCAAACAATCTACCGTATTTTATATGAATCTACGGTATTTCACAGAAGAATCTACTGTATTCCAGTTTTTGGACCTGGAAACACTGCTGCAGCATTATATCCACTATCGAGTGAGTGACGCGGACGTCGTGCCGTAGCCCGTACGTCGTGTCGTGCTACGGTGCTCGTCGTAGATTTTCACGATACGATTTCGCATCGTATTTCGTAATACGATGCCGCACCGTGGCACGACACGATGTCGTAATTCGTATCGTCGTGTTTATAAAAGCCCTTTCTTGGGTAAGGGCATGGAGCATTGAAATAGAAGGAGCCAGGCCATCTCATATAAACGGAAAGTTGAAAAAGTGTCAAGCTGTTTACAGAAAATAGAGGTTCCAATAATGGCCATTTCTGAATGGCGCTAGTGTGATACAAATAGCGAACCATAAACATAGCTGTTGTAGACGGAGTGAAGTTTGTGAGTTATGCCTATAGTCAAAATTATCTAAGATGCCCATTATGATAGCTGCTATTTATTAGAACTACTAACCTTGTATGGGTGTCTTTGAGCGAAATGGAATATTCATTTACAGTTCGGCCGCTGTATCTTGGCGCGTCTGAACATAGGCTTTGCGAACTTTAGCGCATGTAAGACCGAGATGGCAACACGAACATGCTAACGTATGACTGAGACACAATACACCGCGTATCAAGTATCGGCGAATTGTGTTCGCACTTGCGCAGCCTTCTGCGCGAAGTTCAGACCATAGATTAAACACTATAATCACTATATAGTTCAGACGCGCCAAGATACAGCGGCCGTACTGTACTTGGCATGAATAGTTGAATACTTACGGACAAAGGATTTTGCCGAAATTTGTTAAAAATCCCTACTCATTTTCATTGCCGTTGATTATAAATCATATACATTAAAATCTAGTAAAAATCCCATCACATTTAATTTATACAAAATTTTATAAAAATATAAGACGTCGAAACAATATTTTAAGAAGAAGCCTAAATCTAATCTGACGTAGGGTGATGTGACGGCTTTGAAACCGTTTATAAAACCAATCATAATCGATACATTACTATAATCGAAATTAAAAAATGAAAATTGATTAATTTAATTACATTGTTAAAAATGATTTGCTTGCATTTGAATTTAAAATTAGGTACCCAATAATACCACGACGAACTGGATGCTAACAAAGGACATTTTCCACTATGTATGGGCACTTCGCCATCCATGGACAGTAACTGCAGATAATATGTTATATGTAATTACGTATTTAAGGTTGCGATAAACATTTTTTTTCAACAAAATAATAATTATGTATAAATGAATGTGTCTTACGAAATAAGCAAGAATTAATTCACTGTGGTTTTTTCCTGACGCTCATAATATAATATTATGTCAAAATATTATTCTGAAACTGAGCGGGACTTTCATTCTATCATGATCTATCTTTCTTTCTTTTTCTTCTCTCTTTCTTGGCCGGCAACGCACCAGTGATGCTTTTGGTGTTGTTGATGTTCATGGGCGAATAGATAAAAGAATATTTTATTGAAGTCGTAAATAGGTACATATTGAGAATATGCGGTACGAGATAGCTCAATCGAGGTAGTAGGTAGGTAACTAGGTACCTAAATATTACGGTTTTTAGTTTAAAATTTAATCAAGGTCTTATAATTTTGAATCGATTTGTTGTAAAAATTGGTTTCTTTTGTGAACCGATTTTTTTGTACATCTCTAATGTCACTGTGATGGCAAACGACAAATTGGGCTTCTTAGTTCGCGGTGACTATAGTGCACAGAGTTGCCATTTTTTTTCGCTGTTCCTGCAAATTTATTGGGTAAATCCTGCTGAACCTGCTAACCTGCTTTTGAAAAACCTGCCAAACGTTAAAATGCACCAAAACTACTATATTTACCTTTAAATTTTTTAATAATTAAAGTACATCGTAAAAGAAATACATGAGTTGTAAAAAAGGAGAATTAAACACTACTAGCTGACCCGGCAAAATTTTGTACCGCCTAACAAGTCCCCCCTTTCCCTCTCCCTCCACTGTTAGTTATAAAATAAAAAAATATATGTTGCAAAGGTTACATTCTCCTGACAATAACGAACACAACAAAAAAGAATTAAGTGAAATCGGTCCAGCCGTTCACACGTCATGCCATGACCAAGGGAAATATAGATTCATGCTAAGGATACATTAGAAAGTTAATATGGTCGTTAAGTTTTCTTAAATTTTCTAATTTTCTGAGCAACTTTCTTATTTTTTTACATTAGAACCTTCTCGTGCCAATAACGAACACAACAAAAAAATATTATCTTCATTCATTGCCATTCTATTCACTAATTGGACTTATAAATTCTTACAAATAAATCAATTTCGATTACAATATCGACTTAATATTTTGTAAGGTAAATTCACAAATACTCGTTTTTGGATTTCTCTATTCCAGATTAATCTGATATCCTATATTTAAATGCCAAAAGTCCCAGTCTCCTATGATTGGCTAGTTTATTCCGGGGCCTCTTACATCTTTATTTTGATCAATAAATAAAAATATGAAGTCACAAAAACCCTAAAAATAACACTAAACATATACCTAAGACCCCTAAAAAAAATCCCATCTATTTTCATCATATTTGATATTTACCGCCTAAAGGAGGGAAAACCCCTAAGTTAGGAACCCTGTCGCCTTGTGAGTGCACTTCCCGGCCGGCCGCCGGGTGACAGTCACGTCACTAGATGTTGCCGTCTGCTAGGAACTATTTGTCACCGTCCTGTCATGTCACCATAGTCTGCGCACTCCCATTTATCTTCATAGCACTCGACTTGGTGACAAAAAGTCTCAATCTGCGCTTAGCCTAAGGGGTAACGTGGTGATTTCAACAGGGCAGTTAAGGCAATTTAGTCGAAAGTCGAAACTCAAAATATTTATTTTCTTTCTTCTTCTTACTCTTCCCATATTATATAATGGAAAGTTTTGATTTTTTGTTTGTAACGGACGAACTCAAAAACTACTTGACCGATTTCAAAAAATATTTCACCAATAGGCTGCTCTATTGTTTCTGAGTAGCACGGGATATAATTATCATTGAAGTATTATTACTAGCTTAAAGAACCGACACCGCGAACACAATGATGTCCCAATGAATTGGCGCCGATCGGCTTCAATTTTCAATGGTTTCGTTTGATTTTGAAAGGGGCTCAATTTTGAAAATAGAACCTCCCGGAGTGACACACATTTTGTTCGAGATGTCTGTTCTATGACATTATACTTCAATGGGATAAATATTTTTTTTTTATTCAGGGATCTATGCGAAAACGGAAGCAAAGCGAGGACGGCTTAAATAAATCAATGGCATTTAAAGTTGATTACCATAAAATTATTAATGTCAACAAATTAAACAAGAACATTATAAGTACATATTTATTTAATTATTCTAAATACATATTTTATTTACTTAATATACAAATACATAATTTGATAGACCGTATACAGTAAATAAATTTAAATTGTGGCACTATCAAGAGCCAGGGGATATTTTTATTTTGTCTATTATATTGACTTCCCAACATCTATACTCCATGCTTTCCAACTCATGCTTTACAGATTCAACCACTTTTTATTTACAACTCTATAAATATTAATAGGGATATTTCAATATTTATCTATAAACCAATGAAGTTGGTTAAAAAAACCAGTGACTGAAATTCCATTTCATATCCATCATCTTTTATGACCAACCATATTTTTAAAATAAATCAATAAAAGGAAAATTTTCAATTTTTTTCAAATATTAGGCAATGACTAGATAGCAATTATTTCAGACTGAATCACAAAACTTTTACTCTTACTACTTATTATAAGTACTATTATATCTTCTGTGCTATTACTATAAAGGTCTAAAGCACAGGTTCTCAAACTCAACCGTCGCCGGTTTTGAAAATGCAAAAAAAAGTTTTCATTCTAACAATAGCAATATATTTAAACAATGCAATAGCAATCAGATCACTCTATTGCCTACAAATGTTTTTTATGATTTTTACCGCCCTCTTTTGAAAATCCTCCGCGCCTCAGATTCTTAGCTATAAATTCTATGGCACCCACAAGGTGCTTGGTTGATGAACAATCAATTTGAGAAAAACTGATCTGAATCATAAAATGAAACAAGACATTCCCATGATTATGCTTAAAACATGTGACATTCAGAAAATGACATAATCTATACTAATATATAAAGAGGAAAGATTTAATTTTTTGTTTGCATTGAATAGGCTCCGAAATTACTGAACCGATTTGGAAAATTCTTTCACTGTTGGGAAGCTACACTATCCCCGGGTAACAAAGGCTATATTATATTTTCAAAAAAATTAGGGATCCTTAATAAAACTCCAATAATGTAACCCAAGGTGTAAAAAATAAGAAAACCGAAGCAAAGCGAGGGCGGTTACTCGTACGAGATATTTTACTGCGATTCTTTTAAATAACCTACTCGTGGTAACTCTCGTCCATCTGAGTAGCCACCAAGCTGAGATGCTGGCGTTTCATGTGATTCTTCAAATTGACGTTCTGCGTGAACGAAGCGTTGCACATCACACATTTGTACTTCTTATCGCTGCTGTGTGACTGCATGTGTACCTAAAACAACAAACACTATGCATTACCCAACAATCTAAATTTTACTAACAAAAAATAACCGACTTCAAAGTTACTCAAAAACTACTTATAAGATCTCGTTTAAATTTATGTGGAATTACATGACAAGCACCTGCTTTCGATTAAAAAAAGAATCATCGAAATCGGTTGGCGTGATATTGAATTATTCGTCCATTTGTCGCGCACATACTTAATACAAATTTAAGACTTATATGGTTTTATCATGGATACCATTATCAGATCTCAATAAAATTTGTATGGGACCACATAACAGCCACCAGCTTTCGATTAAAAAAAGAATCATCAAAATCGGTTCGCCCAGTCCAAAGTTGAGGTAACGAACATAAAAAAAAATACAGTCGAATTGAGAACCTCCTCCTTTTTTTGAAGTCGGTTAAAAAACGTCCTAAAATACAGTACGGCCGCTGTATCTTGGCGCGTTGGAATTTCGCGCAGAAAGCTGCGCAGTAACATAATTCGCCAATACTCGATACGCGGTGTATTATGTCTCAGTCATACGTTAGCATGTTCGTGTTGCCATCTCTGTCTTACATGCGCTAAAGTTCGCAAAAGCCTATGTTCAGAAGCGCCAAGATACAGCAGCCGTACTGTACATCAGTGAAATTTTTTTTACCCAGAAATCTGAACTTCCTAGAATACATTAATGAAAACCTCACATAGGTCAAACCATTTTTGAGATTAGCCTGAACAAACATCTAGACAAACAGACAAAATTTTTAAGAATCGTTGTAATGGCATACATGCCAACTGCTAAACTGCCATGTGAGCTAACTTTTGAGGTTTTTTTTATTTTATTTTAAAGGAGTTACTTCAGGTCCCATACTGCGGGAATCTTAAATATTATTGGAACACATATGACAATACTATTTATGTATTTTTGTGTTTTCTTTGAAGTCGGTTGTTTTAGTTAAATTTCGATTATAACATTAATATAGATTTCTTAATTTCTTTTTATTCTTTTTTATATCTTATAATAATTAATAATATCTTAAATAATTATTATAAGTTAATGCTTGACTACAATCCCGCCTGGTGGTAAGTGGTGATGTAGTCATGGGTGGTAAAACGCATTAACATAGTAAAAGCCTATTCACTCTTGCCTTGAAGACACTTATATTATAATAGAGCGAAAACACCGACGCGGGCAATTTATTCCAATCCTTCGCTGTACGTATAATAAATGATGAGGCGAAGCGCGCCGTCCGTACAGGGAGGATGTTCACGACGAAGGTATGGATACCCACTGTGCGTCGGGACGTTCGATGATAGAAAGGGGATGGCGGAATCAAATTATGTAATTCCTGCGCACACTCTTCAAAATGTATCCTGTATCCTGTCTCTTTCTTGGCAACTCATCAGTGATGCCTTTGATGTCGCTGATGTCCATGGGCGACGAGAGCTACTTATCCTCAGTTCGTTTGTCGGCTATTTCCATAAAAAAAATCTAAACCTACCTTCAACCCCCTTAACCGTGGGAAGCTCTTCCCACAATACTCGCATCTAAAGTTCCTCTCGCCGGTGTGGCTGGCCATGTGCTCTCTCAACCGACAGGGCAGGTAGAACCGCTTGTCGCACAGGTCGCACTGGTGCTTCATGATGCGCAGGTGCAGGCGCCGGTTGTGTTCTCTGAGTGACTTGCGACTGTCGTACACGCGGTCGCAGTGCTCGCACCGGAACAAGCGCTCCTCGCCGTGCGCTTCCATCATGTGCCTGTATCTGAGGAGAATTATGGTGATGTAACTCTCGAGGGGATCCTTAAAATGCAGGGGGAGGGGGTAAACCCATTCTTATGTAATAATTTTATTTATGGTCGAATCATTCAGTGACTTTCTAAACAACACAAAAGATACATTTTTAGCTATAGTATGTGACACACTCTTTGTTTGAACAATTTTGAAAATCTGTAAAGGCTTCTTCACCCACCGCTGAAAGTGGAAACATTATAGGACCATTTATTCTTCCTATCATCTAATCTACCAAATCTAATAGGCTTCCGCGACGCTCGAGTAAATCCACATTTAGCATCATGGGCTCCCCTACTACTAATAATGCACGATCCGCGCAGGCGGCTTCTTTGTGCGGCAAAGCCGGCGGCCTACTGACAGCATAGTGCATAGCAGCCATAAGAATATAATATTAAATACTACCACTACTAATCACCTTTAAATGCACCCTGAGCGACAGAGGCTCAAGGATAGAAACCCTTAAATCCCCAAATACCAAAAATCAACAAAATACCTGAGCATATAGGAGAAGAACAATTCATCACATTTATTGCACTGGTACGCGGCTTCCTTCTTATGCATCCTCGCGATATGGATGTATCTCGTGTACTTCGACTTGAAGCTCTTGCCACAATCCTTGCAGCTGTAGGACTCGTCGACCCGCTGGTGGGTTTTCTGATGGAGCAGCAGCATCCGTTCCTCGAAGTAATGAGCACCGCACACATCACAGATACATGTCCCGAAATGCTCAGCCATGTGTTTCTTTAACGCGTGAAAAAAGCTGAAAGTTGCACCACACTCCATGCAACTCAGGTTCTGAGTCAGCCGGAACTTCAGAAACTCGTCTGCTACGGAATGGATTTCCTTACCGTGGCTCACTATATGCTTTTTGAAGGTTTCCACATCGTTTATGCTCTCTGAACACAATCGACAGTCTATCCTGTAGATGTCCACTTGGAGTTTCTTCGTCATATTGGTGTTCTTCAAAACTAAGCTAAAGTCTTTGGGATTGTGGGTCAGGGTATGATCTCTCAGCTTGTTAGGGTCAGTGAACTTATTTCTGCAGTAGCTACAAAAGTAGTCACTGAAGGAGGTATCAAAGGGACATGCGTAGGAGTATTCCACTAGAATATTTAAGTTGTGGTTGGATTTCTGGGTTTTATCACTCTCTTTTGAGTCCGATAGCTTCAGGAGACGTTTTTCTGAAACAATTGATATTTTTTATTAAGCTTTGTTGGATTTGTATTCTCATTGGCAATGAGAAGAAAAGGAACATTGCTTTTAGTTGGTAAAGCGAGTTAGAATATCATGAACTGTATGATAATGGACTATATAAAAATATTTAACCATAACCATTTAACCGTATTGTAAGCCTACAATACTAACCCCAATTCCTCGGCGGATGGGTGTCGTAAGAGGCGACTAAATCCGGCCCGCTGGTGGTAGGGTCCCCCAAGGAATTGTATTGGTAATATTGATTTTAACTGTTAATGGATACCATTATTACTATTATTATTTCTCCATGGGCTTCGCCTGGATAGCTTGAGCCACCCTTGAACCACCCTTGAGCATGAGTCAGCCGCCAAACTTCTCGTCGTGTTCCGGCTGGGGGCTTGAGAGCCAGTTCTTTCTTTTTCTTCTCTTTTTCTTGGCCGGCATCGTATCAGTGATGCCTTTGGTGTTGCTGATGTCTATGGGCGACGATACTTACCATCAGGTGGATCGTCAGCTCATTTGCCAGCTATTTCCATAAAAAAAAACACATACAAACATTCAAACATGTTCAGAATCTGTCACATCTTTAATCCCTTACCTGATTCAATAGTCTGTATCTCCGTCAACCGATCGTACATCTTTTCCATGTCTTGCAGCATTTGATTCTTGGCCATTATGTCCTCATCGCGAACTTCTTTCTTCTTCCGCTTCAAGCCCCTCTTCCCGCGCCGCTTCTTCACTGGCTTAATGCTTTGTTCTACTTCTCCTTTCACTTCTGGAATATCGGAATCTGTGAAACAATGCACAAAACAAAATAAAGCTCTGTTTAGTGTTTACCTATGCCAAAATGCAGCATGCATGTATGTCGCGGATGACCTGCTCAGTGGCGTAGCGTGGGTTCCCGCCGCCCGGGGCCGACCGAAAATTTTCCGGCCCCCAATGATCTTTGCCGCCCGCATATTATTAAAATATTTTTTTTATTAATAAAAAATGCACTATTGTTGTTTTTTCATAGCACAATTTACATTACAATTTAAATAAAAAATAATTAATTTTGATGTAGATACTTTTTATTTAAAAATCGAGTGGCTTGTCGCCCCCTCTTCCTGTGCCGCCCGGGGCCATGGTCCCCCCCCCCCACGCTACGCCACTGGGTCTGCTGACAGCAAAGGGAATCCTAGTGTCCCTAGGGGGGTACTCATAACCAAGTAAGGATTTATTTATTTACATGTTTATGTCACCACTTAAAAAGACGAAACAAAAGGCAAACTTAATTCCTAACGGCATTGTCCACCAGTCTACCTAGGTGGATGTGGAAACAGCTGATGGCAGGTGTTAACACAAAATATAGGTACTCTAGAATAATTACTAAAATCTGCAGAAAAAATTATTACATAACAAGAATACATACAAATACACATAAAAAATAACATAAAAGGATTCATATATTTTTTAAATATTCCTATATTTATTAAGATTGAGTCACAAGCATTGTCAAATGAAATACTTGATACAGAGCTAAAGATCAAGTATATGTGGAAATAATTTGTTGTATCATGTGTGTGGCGGGAGAATCCAACTTACCATAATCCAAATGGTCACCATCATGGTTAACAAGTTCTATCTCAATAGTAGCCTCCTGCTTCTCATCCTTAACACCATCTTCCGCCTTCACACTTGGTTCTTCAGCACCTGAAACAAGCATCTACTGTTTACATTATAGGATAGCTAACAGGGTTTTAAACAGTCCACCAAGAACCTTTTATCAAATACACTTTTTTCATTTTTCTTTCTTGACCGGCAACACATTGACGATTGTAGCCTAGTAGGTAGCGACCCTGACTGTGAAGCCAGGGGTCCGGGATCAATTCCTGGCCGGGGCAGATATTTACGTGACAGATAAATATTTTTACTCAGGTCATGGGTGTTATTGTGATGTGTTATAATATGTGTTGTCCACCACCCGTGACACAGATAAAAACCTACTGCGGGCCATTAATGGGTTGAAGCCAAAGAACAAAGTTGTGTACCATCAGTGTGAAGTTGTATGCTGGTCTGCAGCAACCGCTCTTCGCACTTGAGGACCTGGCGGTAGAAGCTGATGGCCTCTCGGAGCCTTGCCACGCATGTTGCGCAGATCAAACGCTCCTTCTCTTCACCGTCCAAGTGTGAGAGCTGAAGGACAATAAATAGAGAATACATGTTTATTTCTTTGGAGTAATTATATTTTACTAAATTCAGTAGTAAACTAAGTAGTTACATGCGTACAATGCGATGAGACAAGCACATAATATAATACAAACTAATTTTTATCTGTGACCGTTCCGTTCCAACTGGGAACCAAACTCCGGACCCTGGGCAGTTAAACGAAGATTAACGTCCCAACTCAGAGTCACTAACGGTTACTTAAATTGCTACTTAGTAAAGAATCACCATACAAATTCTGTACTAAAGAGTGATTTTAGTAACCGTTAGTGACTCTGAGTTGGAACGTATGTCTCATACCATTTGATTATGATAGGGAGGATGAATGTTTTGTGACTCGAGTCAGTCCAATTCCCCCCTTACCTTGTCGAATATGATAAGGAGGATTTGTTTAGTGTAGGTAATGGGTGTTGGCCACCTATAGATAGCCTTGACAAGCTTCGATCAGGATTGAATTCATGTATCCTAGGTCTGTGTACTACTCTTTAGTGTGTAGGTTCTACTAACCTTAGTAGAGCCTGTTAGTGTAAGCTGCTAAAAAGACTAATAGTTGTTATTATTCAATATTAAGAGCCAGTGCTGACGTTAGAGGCACTGACGCCCTAGGCAAGAATATTGTAGCGCCCACATAAGAAAATAGAAATCGAGCATTTATGCTCGAAAAATTTTTTGCTGAACCAATGGGAACGTTTATTAAGAATTTTATTTTTCCCTTTTTTTTGTTCCTCACCCCAAATGTGGCGCTCTATGCCGTCATCCCACCGCGCCATCCCTAATGCCGGCTCTGTTAAGAGCCTAAGAGGAATGTGGAAACTACGACAGCTAGCTAGTATAAGTCAGTAATGGTCCGGTTAGTAATCGTTAGATTTTGCCCCAGTCAAAATTGAATGAAGTTTTCTTACTTACAACTAAGCCAAAGCAGTCAAGGAACATCTCAGCGTAGATCTCCTTGTGCCCCATCCAGTTATACTCCACGTTCAACAGCCGACACCTCTTCGTTTCGCCGCAGCACCGGCAGGACCCCGCGTCAAACACTGGACCTTTTTTAGTGTTAGTCATTTTTAATTTAATTAAGACGCATATTTCGTTATCTTAATGACGAAGATTTCATGTCATTTGATTTGTAAATAAACTAAAGATCTTTGTATTTAACATATTTCTATTTCAATAATTAATCTCCACAAGTCCACAACACAATCAATTCAATAAATTTCAGATCTGACATCTGCAAGGAACATGACATCTGTCAATGTCAATTTTCCATAAACTGTTTTTTAATTCGGCAAACCGATTTGACAGGCGCTAATGTCAAAAGCTAATATAATGTTGCCAGTTGTTTATGGCTAGAGACGTTCAAGGATTCCGGTTCTTTGAATCGTAAGATATTCATTGTTTTATGCGGTTAACTTTATTTATTTATTTAATCTTGAATTAATAAATATGAATGAAAATGATTGTAGATTTATCGACATAATATGTATTTAAAATTGCATCCCATTTTGTTTTGGTTAGTACCAACCAAGGATATTATAGTTTAACTGAATTGCAATCTTCGTCGATACCTACCTGAAGACGAATGACGTAACATTGAATGACCATTTTCGACCAATCACAGGCCGGATTGAGGTTATCCTTAATTATTAATTTATTTTAGGCACAGCGAAAAATAATAAATCTTTTAAAATGACTGAAGTCGAAAAAGTTTTTAAATAATGACTTCAGCTAATGACACTGAAGCGATGGAGTAACTGCATATAACATATAATAAAAATAGAAAATGAAATGTGCAATTTAAGTCGTATCATCGACAACATGGTCGAACATTTTATAATAGAAGTTGATAGCGATTTAGATGCCTCTTATATATTGCCTCTTATAAATTGAGATAATTGCATACAATGGTAAAATCTGCCATCCCGCGCTACGCGACGGGGCGCAGTGCAGTGGGTGGAGCGCCTTAGATTCTGAGTCTGAATAAATTATATTCTATAAAATTATCTGCCTTTTATTTTTTTTATTACTTATCATTTGTATTTATTTCAAACACAAATATCGGAAAGCAATCATAGATCGTAAACACCTTTCCGATTGTGGTACATTACTATTTGAAAAGTAATAAAATCGTGCAACACAGGAAACGTCATATCGGTTTGCGGAATTAAAAAACAGGGTATAGATAATGTAAATCTGAAATCTGTTTTACTTGACATAACCGGTCGCACACAAAAGCCAACTCGCAATTACTTTGCGACCGAGCCCGTTATGTATGTCAAATAAAATTCGCACTAACCACAGATTTTCTTTTCACTGCCGCTAGATGGCTCTGCTTTGGTCCCATACATAGATTTAGAACTAGTAGATTCCCCATACATTTGACATTGCGAGATCGACAGTTATAAAATCTACGTGAAAGACAGAGACAAAAATATAATTTTTTTTTTTTGCCCTCGTCACCGTGGCCGATTATAACACATATATATTGTTTGTCATAAGTACGAACAATGTGTAAGTTGTGACAAACAATGAAGAGTGAGTTGGCTATTTGGAGATTTAAAGTTTAGTTTGTTTTTTAAGCAGAAAATCGTAGTAAGTTTAAGTATGATGGTGGGTAACAGTACTCTGGGCTGTTTGTTAAACACACCGAGGCTGAATCTATAGTAAGATTCAAATATCTATAAAAAATTAATAATTAAATGTTAATGATATAATTTTTTGTAAGTACCTGAAGATGTAGAGACAACTGCAGGTTCCATATTGCCTTCTGCAGTACAGTTTGCTGCTGTAGAAGGGACAACTCTTGCTTGTTGGGAACCTGTAAGATAACTGTATAGAGTAGATTTATAAGCTGGGTGGATATTTATCACCATTTGCATAGAAAATTATCTCTGGGTTAAGTTGTAAAATATTTCTGCAAAACTCAGAATTTTTATCTTTTTACATCTGTTCCATTCATCCATCCATCAGCCTTTGGAGGTCCACTGCTAGAAATAGACCTCCCCTAACTTGCACCACTCTGACCCGTCCTGAGCCTTCTGAATCCAGGGGAATGCCGCTGTCTTCTTCAGGTTGTCAGTCCACCCCGTTGGGGTGCATCCTATACTCCGTTTTCCGAGATGTGGGTGCCATTTAACATCTATTTACTGTTTATTTATATCAACCATTATAATTAAGCATATGTGATTTCAAATTAAAATATCAGCTATCAAGCACAGTATTCTATATTGAAATAATTTTGTCTTTATGCATTTTTTTTTAATAATTAAAGGGTGCAAAAGTATTTAATAAATACTTTTGCACCCTCACATTAGGATTTCCTGTGTTATGTGTGATATGGACAACACAATAATACATCACAAACAACAACAAATCACGAAATATTTATCCATCACATAAAAGTCTGCTCAACCAGGAACTGAATGTTGTGTCATAATGTGATTTACCAACTAGGCTATAGGATCACAAATTATATAAAGTAAGATATTGCGAGGGTGTAGATCTTACACAATTAGTATGTAATAAACTCAGGGCTGGGCAATGATCTTATATTAAAATAGATACGTTATGCCCTTACAAATCAACCGAAAAATTTGGTCCGAAGCACACACACGTTTATCATTTGTTTCCCTACACCAATCAACATCTGACGTACGTACGACTGAGCTCAACTGTGCTAATTAGCCCAGTTTTGGCATGCCACTTTTGGGGTGCATATAACCTATCTACCTCTTTTTAATATACAATACAATACAATACAATAACTCTTTATTCATCTCCACACAAAAAATTACAATCAAGATGTTCTTATGATCTAAAATTACATAGGTATATTTTGGTAATTTGTTATGTGGGAGATCTTGTGTCCAAGCTAAGCCGAAGCCTGTATTTTGGTACACCAGGAATCCCCTTTACAAACGTGGAACATATTTAAGAATATACTTTTGACAATAAATATGAATAAACAGTGTACTTAAAGACTTAAAGAAAACATCTAGACATTCCTAAAATATCTTAGAGTTGGTGTGCGTGAGTGAGTATGTTCAAGGTGCCTGTGGGCAGGTGTGTGTGTGTGTGTGTGTGTGTGTTTTATATATATAAGATCATTGGGGCTGGGCAGGTCCGTAAATGAAATATAGTTTCAATAAATAAAGGTAATTTATAATTAAATAATACCAACACACAGTTCCAGTATTAATTAAAATGGTAAGTATTAATTACACATATTAATACATTAAAGAATTAAATGAGGATATAAAAATAATGAACCAACATCTTTCCAAGCTCCTCTCTGGAAGCCCAGCTGACAGATGCATTTTTGTAAACAAACCAAACTGTCAAAATTTAAAAATTTAGGAGAAAAATGCATCTGCCAGCCAAGGGATATTGAACGAGGTATTACACCTCATTACAATATTAGAATAAAAAAAATAAGATATTATCTGGTAAATCTCAGAAATAAAATGTAAATATTACCAGGTAAATGTAATGTAGGAATAGCTCCAAAAGCCAATCTTCTTGTCCAAGTCAAAAATTTTACTTCAAAATGGTTGTGGCATATTTTTCGGTTTTTGAATATGAATTCTTTATCCAGTGTTGAAATGGATGTACCAACAGCATTTACCCACATACTGAATCTTTCCATTTCTCTTGTAGGATCAGGAAAGGCATGCAAAACTATATTGTCAGTACCTGTGTAAATACAAAATATTATTATTTGTATCATATTTTATACAGTAGTCTACTGGGTACCAGAAGCGGAACTTGTAACAATTAAGTCATATTTTAACCATAAAATATGAAAAAAATATGTAAGTTGTAGTACTCTACAACTTACATTTCCGGCGTCCTTCTAGCTTGTTATTTAAAGGTCAATGCATACATAATCGGTTTTTTTCACGTACGGGACGGGATGTGAAGTTTTTGGAAACATTGTTTCACAGAAAATGTATATGATAGTACATACGTAGCGGAATCCCGTATGGGACGGGAACGTGGCACATAGGTACATTTTTTTCAAATAAATATTCATTCATTCATTCAATAAAATCTGAAAATATTTACATATTTGGAATAATATTAAATTATTATTATTTAAATACCTGATTTGTATTTAATTTCTAATGAGAACGAATATGATTTAATGTTTTAAAAATAAGATAATAATAATATATAAATACGACCGTCGCCGGCCACACTGGGCCACGAATAAATGAACTGTTAATCTGAAGCGTTTTACTCATTTCTTTTAGATTTAGAACATTTTTATTTATTCCGTCATAATAAATAATATGTATTATGATATTAATAGGAATGGACCTCAGATGAAGGAATGGACCTGCTTCAACAGTTTTTGTTGTCAGTTACTTAGGTCCTGACGCTTAAGAAAAGGTAGCTTTATTTCACTAGCCGTTAAATATAAATGTAATAGTCGTTAAATATAATGTAATCAAAGTACTTACGAGTTTTGCCACAATTTGGAACACAACAACTTCTAACAGAGCCGGCCATATTCCTTGACAACAAAGATCCAAAACGGGAGGCAGCAGAGTCAGGTGAGGGTAGCAGAGGTCAAATATTATCGGCAGTCTTTGGAGTCCAAAGGAGCGTTATAGTCGTCAAAAATATCACCAAAATCGCAGCGGAGCACATTCACGAGACACAGACGGAAACTGTTACTTAGGTTACCTCACAGGGTTACCTTACGGATTTACAGAATGAATTTAAAAATTAAAAAGATTTTTTGACAGTGTCAAAATTGCCAAATTGACACATAGTTTTCGACATTGACATTGTCAATATGTCAACTCATCATTCTCATCAAATATGGCATTTTTTTCATTTCACTCAAATCATATTTTATCATATTATATCCAGCAAAATAATTGTAATTATTTATATTACTTTAAAGTCCAAAAATCCTTTAATTTATTTTAAAGTTATTTCATATTTTAATAAGTATGTTTTAGAAATAAATTATAAAATAAAATCAGAAAATGTATAAAGCGCCATCTAACGCAAATGTACAGAAATATTTAAACAATAGGTAAGCCCAATACAATAGGCATGATGACTGATTTTGAAATACTGTTCTATATTGTTGGGAAATATATTATAATTACAACGTATATCATATTTCCGCAAAAAATAAGGTTTAGTATAAAATAAATACATTTCAAATTATAAGTTTAAAATTCGCACCAAAACGCTACAAACTGTCATAGCGTGGTTGTGACGTCAGTCCTCAGGAAAACAAAAGACAATACGTTATTATTAGTGTAGTGATATTCATTTGTTTTAAGAAATGTGACGTAATTCGTGCTAATTGAGACTGACTGGCGTTTTAGCTAAGATGGCGGCTTGCCGTATTTTGTAGTTTTATTTTATCAAAAAAATTATTTATCTCGCTAATAATAATAATACGATAAATGCGTGTTTTGTGATCCATCAATAGGGTTTCGTTAAATAAATACATAATTTTAGTGATTTTTACTTACTGTCATCATGCCTATTGTACTGACTGCAAAGACCCTGGTTATGTCAAGTTAACTGTCTAAATCAAGTAAAAAATGAGTTCTTTTTTGTGGTGGATCGTCTTTGAATATTTTTCAAAAAACACGATAGATAGATATTTTTCACGTGACCCATTTTTACAATTTTTACCCCCCTCCTCCCTCGATGACCAACCGTAGTATATGAGAAGACTCCCCCTTTGCCACTAGTTTTTACGTAGTAATTCAGATAGGGTTAGCAAAATTTTTTTTGCAAATAGTTTAAAAAATAAATGGGCTCATAGCATTGAGATACATACATAGAGGAGACATCTCAAACAAAATGTGTGTTCCACCGCCGGCTTGCCCTCCGTTCTCTTTTCAAACTAGAAGCCTCGTTTGCACACTTGCCATAGAGTAACTTTGTATATGACACTTGCCGAACCAAGACGGCAACCTAAGCAAGCTTATATATTCCATTAACACGCTAGTGGCTTGCCAAGTTCAAACGCTCCTTATGATTTTTTCGTTCCAAAATGCCGGGAACATTGCACAATAATTTAATTAAATACGTTTTAGTTGATTTAAGTTAATATTTTGTTTTCTTACCGATGATATTAAGTGACACCATTATCTTTTTTGTTTTTGTCGTGCAATTGTGATACGTTCTTATTACGTACGACGGCATTTTTTCAGTTTTTTCATAAACAATTTTGGCATGTGGCCGCCATGAGCGCAGCCGAGTGACAGCCGAGTGACAGAATGAAATGCAGCCGGCCGGCTGCAATGCGCACCCCCGAACCCAATGTTCGCGGTGTCTGTTCTATACGCTAGTAATACTAGTTCAATGGCTCATAGTTGCCTACAATAATCGCTGTATTATTATATTGTACTTGCCGCGTGACGCCAAGATCGCAAGAGTGCGTGTATTACCTATAGTTACAAGTGAAAAAAAAAATCAAGAAAAAACTTATGACAAAACATAATTTGTAACAGGAAATTAATTTCCAAGACTGGACAAGTGCGAGTTAAACTTGTGTTCTGTATGTTGATTGTCTAGGACCGAGGGATTTCATAGAGTAACTATGTATATACGGGACTTTAAAATATAATATCAAACATACATTTTCTATGCACTTGTCACTCTTTATACACAACTAATGAATGTAATAAAATGAGTGTTTTATTACTACTGACCTGGCATGTTTTGTGTTGGTACAGCATTTTTGCTAACTCGATTATTCCTGCACCAATATTTATTTTCGAAGTGTACATGACATACACGGCGATACTTGAAAATATGGCTATTTTCAAGATGCAATATGTCACCACCAATAGAATACAACCATGTATTAAACAGCTCCTTATACTTCTCCGGGTTAGGGAATTTATGCAAATGCACATTGTTCTCTGGAAAAATAGAATTAGATATTACTAAAAACTTAAATTAACTGATGACCTAATAGATAGGTAGTATCTGCTGAGACATTATATTATGTTCGACTAGGTTTAGTAATATACATTAAATTAAAAGTTAAGATAGTAGTCACCAATGTATGCTAGTGATAAAGTTTAATTTATTGAAGAATAGGATAGAAGATAGATTATTATTATTGAGTACTGGGCATGGGAATCTATGTTAAGGCACACTGCAACCAGGATTGATCTATTGTAGCCATATAGGTTTTGATGTGAGATCTGTTCGCCAAGTTCTACTGTTTGGATAAAGTGTATGATATTACTTGGTTCCATAGCTTTAACTAGATCAGCTAAGATTGTGTTTCATCCTAATATGTTCTGCGGTGACCTATAATAGCTCATAGAGTGTAGATGGGTGTTTTCTCTGCCTCACTGCAGAATCTGCATATTTCAGGGTTACTAAAACCCATCTTGTT
Organism: Thymelicus acteon; assembly: GCA_951805285.1. Taxonomy (NCBI): domain Eukaryota; kingdom Metazoa; phylum Arthropoda; class Insecta; order Lepidoptera; family Hesperiidae; genus Thymelicus; species Thymelicus acteon. The sequence goes on along the minus strand of OX638214.1, from coordinate 17,758,037 downwards.
AAGGTGTTTTTCAAAATGTGAAATGAAATAATCTTTTATTCATGTACGTATCACTGATACACTTATGCATGTAATTTTTTTAAAGCACTTGCTTTTAAGAAAGGTTCTTTGTCATGGAGGAGAAGAAAAGCCGCCAAGAAACTCCTTAGCACATCTTTTAAAAATAAAACTTATATTTATTACAAAAATAGGTATTCTCTAACCTGAGCAGAACTGGTTGCCTAGCTGGTCATTTCCAAGCATCCTTATCATTTAAACATTCATCTATGCTATAATAACCCTTGCCTACGAGTTGAGTTTTTACTTTTTACTATTTAATTTGGGACTTTGTTATAGAATTTTACACCGAGCCCCATAAAAGAATGCTGCACTTTAGAAAGACGGTACAAACAGGTAGCCAATTGATACATCCTTCTTGTTTGCCGATTTGAAAAGAATGAATTGAATATTATTCCATATAAAGACTAAATTATTATAAATATTGGGAAGCTACTATAAGTCTTTAAATTTGACACGAAAAGACTCCCTTGATTTTAGTTTATAAATAGCTCTAATGGCTTTTCTGTGTAGTACAAAAATTTGTTCTACATTGGCTGCTATGCCCCAAACTAAACTGCCATAAGACATAACACTATGGAAATATGCAAAATAAACAAGCCTAGCAGTGTCGACGTTAGTGAGCTGTCTTATTTTTCTAACAGCTTAAGCAGCCCTAGCGAGCTTAGTTATGAGAAATGCTACGTACGGGCCCCATTGCAGTTTACTATCCAAGGTTACCCCTAAAAAGACTGTGGAAATCCGTTGGGCGTACCTAATCACCATAACGCGGCATGATGAATCATTTTAGAATTTTTTGAAACTACACCGGTCATAATAGTGGAACTAATATGCTAAGTCTAGCGTCAATGCCGCTAAAATATGACTAAGCCTTGGTATGGACAAAAAACTTACCTGAACTATTGACACATCCAGGGACGCAACACCTCTGAGACATGATGTATCAACAGTCACCACAGCACAGAACGGAAGAGTCCTCTCAGTTTTTAGATTCCAATCCACACAAGAACAAAATCGACACGACCGGAGGAGCAGAGGCTCGACTCAACGGACTTATGTGGGTAAAGCACTTGAAAAGATAAAAATCAAACTAAGACAACCGTGAATCGCGTACGCGCACACCGGCGGCACCGGCCGCCAAGGTTTGTTTGACAATAATGACAATTTAGATTTTTGAGTTTTTGACTAATGACTTGACTTTTGAATTTTGATATCACAGACCACTTTGACATTGTACAAGATGACAGTGATACAGTGCGACCAACTTATCTGTGAACTGAGGGAGGGCGCTGTCGAACGCATTGGACCAATCACTGGGACGCAATTCGAGACGTAGTAAATGTCAATGTCATTCATTGACATTAACACAAAGAACAAGAATGGGGCAGCATTAGTTCCAATTTTCGCCATTTCACAGATAAGTTGGGCGCACTGTATCTTTGACTTTAAACATGACGTTATCGTTAAATCAGTAACAACGCCATCTATATTCTCGCTTGATAGTAGGTTGCTTCATAGTAGGTTTGCAATGCTAAGATTGTCAAGCCTGAGGGATTTATAGATGAGTAGAATCCATAGCAATTTTTCAGAGTGGCAATTATGGTCATCGGGAATTTGTAAAGATTGTGGTCGTCAGTGTTGCCAATGCTACGGCAATTACCGTGTTCTACGGCTTTCAGGCCAAAAAATCACAAAATCTACGGTCTACGGCCCGAACCCTAGGGCCGTAGCAAATTCTACGGCTTTTCGCAAATTTTACGATCTTTCTGTTATTTATTATTTTTGCAGACATTTAACGAAGTGTTCCTTGTTTTGTGGACATGAAATTCACTGCTGATGACCTTTTTTTTTTTTTTTTTTAGTCCGAGCGCTGAACCGATGGTATATATTGGCATAATTGGATAGCATAATATATTAGCAGCTGTGGACACGGCCCACAGTTGATCTTTTTCCATACAAACACGGCTTTTTTATCTCATGTACACGGCCTTCCAAAAAATTTCATTGGCAACACTGGTGGTCGTCGTAGGTATACTTCGGCCGCTGTATCTTGGCGCGTCTGAACTTCGCGCAGAAGGCTGCGCAGTAACATAATTCGCCAATACTCGATACGCGGTGTATTGTGTCTCAGTCATACGTTAGCATGTTCGTGTTGCCATCTCTGTCTTACATGCGCTAAAGTTCGCAAAGCCTATGTTCAGACGCGCCAAGATACAGCGGCCGTACTGTACTCGTCGTTTTTGTTTGTGTTGCATAAAATGTGGTGTTGTACTGTTGTCGATAATCAGTGGTAATATCCTATCCTAACTGAATAATTTCCAGTCCCTTCGCGAGTCTTGTTTATAGGTAATCGATATTGTCATGGGCAGCAGAGGATCGGTGGATTGCTATCGTAAATCTAAAAAAAGCGGCCAAGTGCGAGTCGGACTCGCTCATGAAGGGTTCCGTAGCAGCAAGTAACACAATATAAAAGTTCTTGTAGTTCGTTGTAACTTTGATCAATGTTTTTTGCGGTTTACGATTTATGACGTATTAAAAAAAAACTACTCACTAAATATCATTCAAACCAATTTTCGTTGAAAGTTTTCATGGTAATGTACATAATATATTTTTTTTAGTTTTATCATTCTCTTATTTTAGAAGTTACAGGGGGGGGGACACACATTTTACCACTTTGGAAGTGTCTCTCGCGCAAACTATTCAGTTTAGAAAAAAATGATATTAGAAACCTCAATATCATTTTTGAAGACCTATCCATAGATACCCCACACGTATGGGTTTGATGAAAAAAACATTTTTGAGTTTCAGTTCTAAGTATGGGGAACCCCCAAAATTTAGTGTTTTTTTTTCTATTTTTGTGTGAAAATCTTAATGCGGTTCACAGAATACATCTACTCACCAAGTTTCAACAGTATAGCTCTTATAGTTTCGGAAAAAAGTGGCTGTGACATACGGACGGACAGACAGACAGACAGACAGACAGACAGACAGACAGACAGACATGACGAATCTATAAGGGTTCCGTTTTTTGCCATTCGGCTACGGAACCCTAAAAACACGTAAAGCAACTTATAGTGGAGAATAATAACGTAATACATACATAAATTTAATATTACTCATTACATTTCATTAATAAAAAGCTGGATTGTGCAATCTTCTCAATTTTGCTCTTAATGCAATATTTTAAATTCGGTAATTTTGAAGAAATTTTAATAAAACGTATTATTAAAATATTATTTTTACCTATAGAAAAATTACCTACAGAAAACATTTTAAAGAACCATATCAAAATAAGGACATAATCTTTCTAAGTATGTAAGTGTGGATACCCTATAATTATGAAAGACAACCTCAATCCGGCCTGTGATTGGTCGAATGATGATGATTTCACGTACTTTAATTTTTATTTCAAGTCTCCTCATCGATAGTGCAATGTTTTTTATGTGTTAAGTTAGGTAAACTTTCTAGCTTTCAAATAACACTACTTTGATGGAAATGCTCAGTCTACAATAAAAGAAAAAAAAAAAAAGAATCAAAGGGCGAGATTTTCAGTAAAAAAAAATTTAAGTGCGTTTATTTTCGAGACCGCTTATTTAAAAAAAAATCTTGTTTTTAACCGACTTCAAAAAAAGGAGGAGGTTCTCAATTCGACTGTATTTTTTTTATGTTTGTTACCTCAGAACTTTGGACTGGGCGAACCGATTTTGATGATTATTTTTTTAATCGAAAGCTGGTGGCTGTCGTGTGTTCCCACATAAAATTTATTGAGATCTGACAATGACATCCATGAGAAAACCACATAAGTCGTAAATTTGTGTTAAGATGTGCGCGACAAATTGTCGAATAACTCAATATCACGCCAACCGATTTCGATGATTCTTTTTTAATCGAAAGCAGATGCTTGTCATATGGTCCCACATACATTTGAACGAGATCTGAAAAGTAGTTTTTGAGACTTTGAAGTCGGTTATTTTTTGTTAGTAAAATTTTGATTATTTTACTGTCGATAGTTTTTGTCATGCATCCGCACATTTCGTTTGATCAAGGTTAAAAAAAACACATTGTATAGAGGGGAATCTAGCCGCTAGCGTCTACACTTAAGCTGCAAACATACTATAAGCCGCGTCCGATCGGACGCGGCTGAGAGCCGCGACTGATAATGTGCACATGACAAAAACATCCAGCGCGCCAGATAACTCTTGGACGTCCGAACGCCTCAAGGTGCCTCAAGGTCACGTCCGCGACTTACCTCCGATAGTTTGCACAGCTCAGTGTACATTCATTATCTAGATACCTATTACGTCACATCCTTCAGCCGCGTCCGTAAGCCGCGTCCGACAGTTTGTTTTCAGCTTTACTCCTCACTATTAATTTAATTTTGTGCAATAGATAGCAACACTATTTCTCAAGGTGGTGCGTCGAATTATGGATTCGACTAATACCACAGAGTACTTTGTTATATACTTAGGGATTAAGGGATAGACTTCTTATAGGTTTACGTTTATTTCATATAAATATTAGGAAAAACAGAGTGATAATAATTATAATTATTGTCTGAACCCGTCCCTCAGTCCATTTTTACTTTTAATTGAATCTCGTGGCATGCCTTGACATGCTAATATCGGATAATAAAAAAAATATATCAAAATGTGCCATAAATATTTATTTCATAAACATTACTTACTTATAGTAAATTAATACTTAAATTCATGATCCTTTTGACGTGACAACGTCTATAACGTCTATAAATTGGTTGACTCGGGTGTCATTCACGAAAACTGTGTAACGACCAAGTAAGATTTGCCGGAACGTTACCATGCGCGCGCAGCATTAAAGAGAGAGGCTCGCTCGACCGGCGCGCGCCTTGCGTCTCTCTTCTACGCGAACGTTTCTGGCGTCGGAGTTGAATAGACTAATTAGTGAACTTATCATTTTACTTAAAAGGTTTGTAAACAAAAGTGTAAATTAAACTTATACCACGAACAGACGTTGTCACGTTAAACTACCGTCCGTAAACCGACTTTACAGACAACCATTTTTTTCTAGCAGTGATGACAATATTTCCTATGTATGTATATTAATAATAATCATTTAACATTTAGTTTAATGCCTTTGAAGCAATTAATATTTGCATCACTACTAGGTGACTCGGTACCTTACAATTATTTTTAACTATTATTATTGTACAACTTCATTTTACTATAAGATGTATGTACACATATTACAAAATGTATAAAATGCTTACAATTACTCCGGAGTATGTGTTTTTATAAAAATTATGTCCATTTCTCAATAAATTTTATCAACGATTCTTACAAAAAGCGTTTAAGCTGTACAAGTAATCTCATAAGGCATCTGTTGGTAGTATGAGGTTGAAATATACATCAGTATTATGACTTTAATGTGGTGACAATAGTCTTCCCTGGTAAACTCCATAACTTATTTTTTAAGTTTTTTAAAATTAAGGATTTAAGTAGTCTAGTTGAATAACGTTATTTTTACGTAACTAGTCATTATTTCAGTCTGTAAATGAAATACGTTTAAACAAAATCTTGTTACAGAATATTAAGACAATGCAATGTTAATTAAGCGAAATTAACTATCACTTATTCTAAATATATGAGGAGACATGATGAGGACTAGAATCCATACAAAAAGGAAAATACATATTTTTTGAGTTTTATATTAGGTATGATATGATGCTTAGTTAAATTATCATTCCTGTTGAATTTAAGAAATAAACTGGTTTTACGCTTCCTTTGTTTGCCAACGCGTTGGTAATGCTTCTAACATTACTTACGCCCATGGACAGTAGAGACATACCATTAACTCATTAGCTACTTGTTTGTCTACTTACACAAAGAAATGGTGGAGATAATATACTCCCCTGCGGAACTCCATAGGTTCTATTACATTATACGGGGGTTGTTACTCACAGAACAACTTTAGATTATCCATACTCCGGATGCTGACTCTTGACATGTCCTTTCAAGCTGCAGTTTTGTATGAACGCCTGGCCACACACATGACAGCGGTAGCGGCGATCGTTCGTATGGATTCGCATGTGGTCTTTGAGGGTCTTGAGCCGTGGATACGTCTTCTCACAGACCTTACACTTGAAGTTCCTCTCACCGGTGTGCGTCGGCATGTGATTGGTCAGGGCGAAGCGCGTGAAGAATTTCTGGCCGCAGATTTGACATTCGTATCTGGAGAATAATATACAGAATGTTAATGCTTACAATTGTAATGTGCATTGGAAAGAGAGAATATGAAGTTTGTGACTTTCGACGTGTTGGGTGGGTAAATTCTGGTGCCAAGATATAAGATATCTACTGGAAAAATTCTGTCACCATTTGAAAGGCATATTGTCTGTAAAGTCGCGCATTTCGCGAGCTTCCAAGACCTGGCTGCATGAATAGTTAGTTATACAAAATAGTTTCTCATGAAAAGTTCCAAGAATAAGTCCGCGATGGAGTCGAAGGCTTTTGCAAAGACCTTAAATATGTTCATACCATAACAAAGTACGGCAGTGTTTAATATGTTATCATTTATAAAAAAATACCTGTAATCTTTCAAATGGTCTTTGCGCTTGTGTATAGTCAGCATCCGTCTCGTCTCGAAGATCTTCTCACACATAGTGCAAGGGAAGCTCATCGGAGCTTCTCCATGCACCTCTATCAAATGCTTCAACTTTTGAGGATAGGACATCAATTTGACATCACATTTCGGACAGTACACCCTACCCCTTTTCTTATGTACCCTGTCTATGTGCAAATCTCGATTATATGACGCCTTGAACACCTTCCCACAGACTTCGCAAGGGTAATCGCCCTCTTCATGCCTCTGTTGATGCATCACAAATCGTCCCTTATCAACGAAGCCCAGCCCGCACGTCTCACACACATAATTGCTGTAGTGCTCATTCATATGCTTATTCAATGCATGGAAGTACGGGAACAAGACATCACACACTGCACATTTTAGTTGATCTTTAGTCAATTTGAAAGGAAGAATTGAGTCTTTATATTCCGGGTAGTAAGCTTTCTTGTGTGTGCCAGTGACATGCCGCTTAAACTCTTCGAGGTCACCAATTTTCTCGTCGCACAGCCGGCAGTCAATGCGGGTGATGTCCATTTTGACCATGTTTTTGTGTTCGGTGACTTTGAATTTCTTCGGGTGATGTCCAGCTGATGTGTGAGCTCTGAGTTCTGCCGGGTCCGAGAAGTTCTGTCCACAATAGTAACACAGGAGATGATTGTGCCTACATTTGAAAGGGCAAATGTATGAGTTCTCGACGATGGTCAATAAGTTTGTCTCTGTCATGTAAGTTGGATCTCGCTCGCGCATCAGCTGTTGCACTTTCGACATTGTTAGTGGTATGTCTGAAAACAAATGTTTAAACTTTATAATACAAATGCGACAGGTTAAATGGCTTACTTGACTTACAAATTGGAAATTAACTGTATTGATGTTAAGAAATATTAAGAATTCTGGTAATTGGGGAGAGCTTCTTAAGTTACAGTCGACATCATATCAGCTTAAGGCTATAAAGAAAGCTCCAAGAGAATAAGGGCGACAATCGTCATTTTTTCATGTTTCCGCTTAACGTGGAAGTTCAATAATTTTTGAAATAGTTCTGAAACATTACAAAGCAATACTTTGGAAAAGATATTTTGGAGCTGTTAGATATTTCGGCGCGATTGCGCGCGCCTAGAATTAGAGTTCGAAATTTTTTTAAGAATGTATATATGCGTAAGTTTGCCTTACTTTGACCCTTGACATTAATAACAATTGGCCGCCGGGACGTGGTAGCACCATTTATACTCTGTGGCTTTAACACCATTTTTTTTGTAGGAACCCTCGGAAATTTCGACATCATTGTAGACTTTGGCCGCTTTCCTAAAGATTTTCTTCCGTCAATATCACTGGTTAATTTATCTTCGTCTAACTTCTGTTTTTCAATATCTACACTTTTGGAGGATTTGTTTGTGATCATTGTTTGTAATGGCAAATCATCGTTTGAATTGTAATCGTCTTCTGATTTGACATTACATTCTGAAAGAAATGTGTGGTTAAGTTACAGATTGGAAATAGAATTCAGTAAATTGCTTCCATCCTAGCAACAGCACAATGGTATTAAATTATATGCACTCCATTCAAATCCTTAATGTCTTTCAACCAGATCTCTCCACATATGGTCTCCGTTATTTCAATGTCAATAGCCAACAAACAATTAGACAAGTCAGCTGATGGTAAGTAGGTAGATTTGTCAAACACAAAACAGTAATAAAATTATTTCTTTCTTTTTCAATTTCTATTTTACGTTCCCCTGCCTATATGTGTAACTTAGGCCTCATTATTACATCATCATCATCATTATTATATCACACAATTACCAAATAATACAGCACAGCACTGCTTAAGAGTCAATACTTACGATAATCTGAAGCATCGTCCGCAAGAGCATCTCTACATGGCGAACGATCTGGATCCATTGGTTCCACTTTCACTTCCATCTCAATCTTTGGAACCTCTCCAATACCTGGCTCTGGTTTGGCTCCTAGCAATAAAATTACCCTAAATTAATCAGTTGTTGTAAGCATTTACTATAATCACCATTGATGGTGAAGTCCATAAAAAGTTTTATTTAAATCATGAATTACTTTGTTTTAATAACTATTTAAGTTCTATAAGAACAAGTCAATGAATATAATCTTCACTAATATTATAAAGAGGAAAGATTTGTAAGATTAAAGATTAATTTTAAAGATTTGTAAGGAAAGCACATACAAATCATGCATGGACATCAAAAACATGTTTGAAACAGTACTCTCTTTATTCCTAATATCAATTATACCAACTGTTGATCGAAGCCTCATTCACTCTTTTTTTTCAATGAAAATGGTTGATGGGAATGGAAATGGTGTGAGTGGCTTAGCATGTTTGTTTGGTGTTATACTTCTATTATCTCACTGTTCTGTGGCTGCGATGTGTAAATATGAACAGTACCTGCATTAGCAGCATCCATTTTCATCTGTATGAAGATTTCCTCACAGCGAAGAACTTGCTGACGAAAGTTAAAAGCCTCCCGTAGCCTTTGAACACACATGGCACATATCAACCTCTCAGTGGGTTTCCCGTCTAGATGGGCCAACTGTAATGATTCACAAATAATAAATTAATTTAACGAAGTGTCTAGTCGTCTGCTACAAGGATGAATAAAATAATTTAGTTCTTCGACTATCGGAAACAAAGTAACCACTATGTTTTACTATCGGACAACTAAATCAACTTAATCGTCCGACTGGGGAAAAGGGACACCAGTGAATGCATTGTGTGGGTGAAGCCCCCTGCCTTGTAAAATTCACATCACGGAACGATAACAATTTACGGAGTTACGGACGACTAAAGTTGTTTTATTCGTCCGTTTCCCGGTCGACTAGCAACAGCCACGGAAATAAAAAAAGAACGGACGTAACCTTGTCTAATCGAGAGTGAAGCTGACAGCTGACAGCTCGCTTACCATGTGAGCGTAATTTTGTAATTTTTGATTCGCGATGATGTCAATGTCGTAGCCGTATGGTGTCAATGTGTGGGTGTGTGTACTTGTACGAATACAGAGTTGGTATTACTATGGGTGCTTCACTGAATTTGTTCTTGGGATTACGTCCGTCTTTTTTTTACGTCCGTGGCAACATTAAAATATGAGCTGGTCAGTTCGGTCAGAATGTTACAGTGTATTTTTACCGACCAAAATAAGTATATTAACTAACTTATTATTATATTGGCTTACCAAGAGTCCAAAACAATCCATTATCATGTCACAGTAGATCTCTGTTTGCCCAGAACTTTCGTATTCAACATTTAAAACACGACATTTTCGCATTCCTCCACAACACCTACATAATCCAGGGTCAAAAACTGGGCCTTTACCCTTTTTAACGCTCATTTCGGAATTTGTAATTAAACAGGTTGAACAATATACATGATGATTAAGAATTTGTAGGGTATTTATAAAAAATAATTTATTAATTTCCTGAAACTGAACTGAATGTTTAATGTTTATCACAAAAATGCGACCACACACAGTAAAGAAATGCGACTGACATCACAGAGTACTTATGACTGACATGACATAAAATAAAATAATTACCATAGACCAGTTAGACCACAGAGTCCTTAATCAGCCATAAACCATAAAGATAAAAGCACAGACCTCCGTTTATTTTACACGTTCGTATAAACACTACCTACATACGTCCTCCGTTCATTTTGAACGCAACAAAAAATTGTCGATATTGATTTTTATTAAATTGTAATAGCCATGGAGCATTGAGATAGAAGGAGGGCCATCTCATGGAAAGTTGAAAAAGTGTCTTAGCTGTTTACAGAAAAGAGGTTCCGATAATGGCCATTTCTGAATGGCGCTAGTGTGATACAAATAGCGAACCATGAACGTAGCTGTTGTAGACGGAGTAAAGTTTGCCGAGTTTACCTAGTGCATCCGCATTCCGCAGCGTCACCCGTAATGAATGGCGTTAGTGCCGCTAGTGTCCGCCAACAGCACCGCAGTGCTACCCGTAGTTTTACGAGTTTTTACGGACACTTTTCATATACAGAGATGGCATTCCTTCTCTTTATTTTCCATGGTTCTCGATGGTCAGCTTTCCGTCACGTTACTCACGTCACAAGCACAGCATAGGAAAACTATGGAGTAGTAAAATTTTACTATTTATATTAGAAACTAGCTGACACGGCAGACATTGTTCTGCAGTGTTTTAAACATACAGAATTATTTAATTAGAACGTCACTAATCACCATCAAATATAGCCTTTGTAACTCAGAAATAATGTAGCTTTCTACTGGTGAAAGCCTTTTTGAAATCGGTCTAGTAGTTTTTAGTTTATTCGTCACAAACATACAAAAATACAAATCTTTCCTCTTTATAATGTGAAAGTAGACAAAAATGTTTGATGATATTGAAGATCATAAAGAATACGTTACTCTTCAACTCCCTAATACATTATTTATTAATAAAACTCGCGTAATGTTTCGTAATGTATCACTTTATTTTAAAACAGGCAATAGGTAAAAGACAATGGAATAGAATAGAGGGAATGAGTTCTTGTATGAAATGTGAGACAGCTATTCTGAGCGTGCGCTCGAAAGTGAACGACATAAGTGCCAAACAACGTTTTTATTTGGTTTTTAAAAACTACTTCATGTTTTTTCACAAAAAGATACACTAAGATAATGTACTATGTTTTATACAGAATTCCGTGCACAATTTTTTAAAAATATCGCGGGAGCCTAGTTTATGATTTTTTTTCTATCGAGAAAATTTCAAGCTATCGTGTTTACATTTTCGAGCAGATTTAAAGTACATATTTTATATTTTAGCCGTATTGGGGCAGCTTTAGAATACTAACCCCAATCCCACGCCGGATGGGTGTCGTAAAAGGCGACTAAATCCGGCCTGCTGGTGATAGGGCCCTCGGAGGGATTATATTGGTAATATTGATTTTAACTGTTAATTAATACCATTATTATTTCTCCATGGGGTTCGCCTGGATAGCTACCACCCTTGAGCATGAGTCAGCCGCCAAACGATTCGTCGTGTTCCGGCTGGGGGCTTGAGAGCCAGTTCTTTCTTTCTTTTTCTTTCTTTCTTGGCCGGCAATGCATCAGTGATGCCTTTGGTGTTGTTGATGTCCATGGGCGACGATAACCACTTACCATCAGATGGATCGACAGCTCGTTTGCCGGCTATTTCCATAAAAAAAAACATAGTCAAAAAACATATACCTAAACTCCATGCGATTTGCAGCCGAAACAAATGTAAACAAACCATTAAAATCGTTTTCTAGTATTTTCACCAACTGACTTGAATTTGTACACCAAATGCGTTATAATTAGACAAACTACTCACTAAAACAAAATAGTACATTATGTTAAAAGCACGGACGTAAAAAAAAGACGGACGTAATCCCAAGAACAAATTCAGTGAAGCACCCATAGGAATACCAACTCTGTATTCGTACAAGTAAACACACCCACACATTGACACCATACGGCTACGACATTGACACCATCGCGAATCAAAAATTACAAAATTACGCACACATGGTAAGTGAGCTGTCAGCTGTCAGCTTCACTCTCGATTAGACAAGGTTACGTCCGTTCTTTTTTTATGTCCGTGGTTAAAAGTTTCAAATCGCTTCTTGGAAATAAGATTGTCATTGCAAAGTGTTTGAATGATGACAGTGTTATTTAATTTTGTTTGTTTCCACATTTACTCGGAATTTATAATTTTATTGTTATCGATCAATATATATTTATTTAAGAATTCACAAATACCTTAACGGGTAGTTTGTCTAAATAAAAGTGGCCAAGTGCGTGTCGGACTCGCCCATGAAGGGTTCCGTAGCAGCAAGTAACATAATATAAAAGTTCTTGTAGTTCGTAACTTTGATCGATGTTTTTTGCGGTTTACGATTTATGACGTATTAAAAAAAACTACTTACTAGATCTTGTTCAAACCAATTTTCGGTGGAAGTTTGCATGGTAATGTACATCATATATTTTTTTTAGTTTTATCATTCTCTTATTTTAGAAGTTACAGGGCCCCCCTGTGTTGTATGTTAAATTATATTTCATTTATCATACAACTAGCTTCTACCCGCGACTTCGTCTGCGTAAATTTCAGTTATGGATCCTGAGAAATGAAGCATGTAATGAATAAAAAAAAGCACAATGCAATGCTACAGAAATTCTATGCTAGTAGTACATACATACGATGACCCTATGTATAGCCTAGGTTATAGCGATTCGACCCAGCCTGCGAAGCGAGGATCCCAGGTTCATTTAATATGTTATGACAAATAAATATTTGTAATTGGGTCTTGGGTGTTATAATGATGTGTTATTTGTGTTGTCCATGCCACCCGCGACACAGGGAAACCTAGTGTGGCGGTATGGGTTTGTACGCGCTTTGTGCATAAAACTGTTAAAAATATACAATATAATGTTTTGAGATTTTTTTCACTTGTCCAACTCCAACCGTTTAGCCAGCAGGGGGAGGGACACTTGACTCTAACCAAAAATATTGCGCAAATGGACCCCTAATTCCAAAAATGATCTTAGAAGACATATTTTTGGAAGACCTTTTCAACGATACTCCACACTATAGGGTACGCGACGAATAAAAAAATCATTCAGATCTACTCGTATTTCCTGAATAAAATGTTTCCTATCTGGTAAGTTAGGTCAAAAACTATCTGTGTGCCAAATTTCATCTATATCCGTTCAGCCGTTTTTGCGTGTGGAGTCACAAACATCCAAACTTTCAGATTTATAATATTAAGTAGGAAAGTAGGATTAAATGTTCAGAATAACATTATTTTTGGGGGTGTTGTTTTTTGTAGTATTCGCACGTAACGGTACTAAGCAAGCACGATAACTTTTAAGGTTTAGCATTTTTGATATACTTATCAATATATTGACGGTAATATCTAGATTTTATCAGTTAAAAGTCAAAACACAGTATCAGCTGTATGCTGCAATGAATAGCAATTAACAAAGTAACGTCACACACGCGCTCGGGTTTACCGTTTATTCGGGAACTGTCGGCGTGTTTTCAGTACTGGATAACTTTATATATTTAATAAGTATAACTTTTAAATTATAGCGAATAAAAAAAATAGTTTTGTTATAAAAGTTATATATGAACTTTCCATTTCATTCCATTTATAACAGAAAAAAATTTCAGTGAACTACTCAATTACGTGTCACGTTGTTTATCCGTGATGGACTCCTAAACTACTTAACCGATTTTAATCAAATTTGCACACCGTGTGCAGTTTGATTCAACTTGAAAGATAGGATAGCTTACATCTCAATATAAAAAATTTAAATGTGTACAGTGCACACGTGGTAGAAGTAAAACCTTCAAAAAATTTTGTTTTCAAGATAATGAGACGAATGCAAAATTTCGGGAAGATGATAATGGAGAATGTTACTAGGTATGCCAAATAGCTTGAAATTTTGTCTCAGTAAAGCCTGTATGTATACAAATACACTAGTTTTTGTTGTAGTCAAAAATACCCAGTAGTTTTGATTTTATAGGCATTCAAAGTTTCGAAAAATATCGAGTCCCGCTAACAGTCACGTGACCGCTTGTGACGTCATATTACAACGCGCCGCGCGGGCCGCAACCAAGTCGCCAGCGGTTATAGTAGGTGTAATAGCTTGCGCAGTATTTTATTGTTTTCGTCCGCGTATAAGTTAATAGTGTAATAATAGTAAATATTATTCGATTAATAAAATGGATGATTCATAACGTTTATGCATTTTTTTCGCATTTTAACGTCCTTTGGAACTATAAAAAACAACTTTTTTGGCGAATTGGTAGTTGTATTTTTAACCGACGAAAAAAAGTAGGAGGTTCGGCACAGGGTGGTCCGATTTTGATGATTCTTTTTTTAATGGATAGGGTATGCCTTGAAGTTGGTCCCATATTTTTTTGAAAATTTTATTCTCACCCTAAAGTTACGAAAATAGGGGATGATTGATTATTCACCCACGGAATTTTTACCCGTTACCCCAATAACTTTGTACTAGATGATCCTATTTCGATGATTCTTTTTTTATTGAATAGTGTATACCTTGAAGTTACTCTTGTTTAAATTTGGGAACAAAATTTTAAAGCCCTAAAGGTACGAAAATAGGGGATGATTGATGATTTCACCTACTAAATTTTTACCTGGTAACTGAATCTACCACCAATAACTTATTATTAATTTTCATAGCAACAAAAAATTAAAATATAATTACTTTTTAACAAAAAATAAAACCAGCGAAAAAAACTTATAAGCGAAAAATAAAATGAACCATTTACTATTATAAATTAAGATCCTAAATTAACAGTAAATAAGTAATTTTGAGGCGGTGCCAAACCAATGAAAAAACAAACGGTGAAAAGATGTGCGCCGCGCTGCTGCTGCCGTGTGCATTGCATGCCGCTGCTCTCATAAAATGATTTTTATGTAATTAATTTTGGTTGTTTGTTTGGCACGGTCTCAAAATTATTTATTTACTGTTAATTTAGGTTCTTAATTTATAATACTAAATGGTTTATTTTATTTTTCGCTTTCCAGTTTTTTTTCGTCGGTTGTATTTTTCGTTAAAAAGTAATTATTACATTTAGGCACAACATAATGATTTCCAAGTATTTGGATTGGACATTTTTAAAAGTAGGTATTTAGGTATAATTTCGAAGGCACGGGCGCGCGACCGCGAGCGGACAGAGTGAGCCAGACTGAGCGTGTTGTACGATGACGTCACACCGTTACCGGCAGCCCGCGTCGTGCGGTTACAACTTGTTTTACTTGTAAATCGGAAACTAATTGACGTATCGAAGTAATTCTTTCACTAGTATTTTTTATTTTTGACAGAGAATATGGAGTGCTAATAATCAAAATTAGTTAACATTCTTCATTGTAGATTTTATCCTCCCCTCCCCCCTAAACCTTCCCCATACCTTTCCCTCCCCCCTCCCTCCCCTTCTTCTCCCCCTCCCCCCTTCCCCTACTTTGGGGGACGAGCTGCTCGCGTCCGTAGGAAGTTACTTGAAGACATGATTACCCTACACGTGTCCCCTGGGTAGTGCTAAACGAGCAGCAACTCTGGTGGTAGGCCATAACATCGGCTGTAGGCTTTCAGTTACCACCCACTGGACAAAGCCATGCCGCCAAACGATTCGTCGTGTTCCGGCATGATGTCTGGTGAAGCCGAATGGGAGATGGGTCTGAACAGTTGCGTTGCGTTAGCGGACCGGCTGTGACGGATTGGTTTTTGCTGTGTCGGGAGCTTAGTCGCGGAGGGCAGCGGGATCCGAAGCACGGTGCACCGCTGGCCGACCGTAGGGGGTAGTAGGGGGCCCAAGTAGTGGGAAAGCCACCCACGAAAGGCTGCCCCGCCAACTGCGAAAAATCCCGGAGTGGCTCCATCATGCCGGTTGGCGACCGGATGAGGGGACCTGATGGCAATCTCCGGGGGGGTTCGGGCGTCCCCGCGGTCTCCAGACTAAGCCCCCAATGACGCAGCGATCCTGATACCGTCGCTTGGTCAGCAACGTGACGCCTTGTTCAACTGCCATCTCCCATCCTATTCACTCCAAAATGTAAAATGAAAAAAAAGAGCAAGGGAAAAAGTTTTTTACAGCGGTTGCACGTCCCCTCACTCCAAGTGCAGTTCACAAATATCCGTGGGCTGCACTCCAATCTCACTGCAGTCCACCACCACCTTGAGACTGCTAAGCCGCACCTGCTCTTTTTGACGGAGACGCAGATTAGATGTCCATTGAGCGCGGCATACCTCGACTACCCAGGATACACATTAGAGCATAATTTTCACCCTCGCGCCGGAGTCTGTGTGTATGCCCGCAACGACATCTGCTGCCAGCGTCTCCGCCATCTTGAAGACCCCACTCTCTCCACAATTTGGGTTTTGGTAGACACAGGTGCGGACAAGATCCTATATTCCTGTGTCTACCGATCGCACAGTGCCACAGTGGTGACCAGGAGACAACTCGTCTGTTCCAACATCTCAGCGAGGCAGCTGATATGGATTTACATCGGCACCCCATAGCGCAGCTGGTTTTTCTGGGGGACTTTAACGCCTGTCATCAAGACTGGCTGTTCCCATACCAGAAAACCGACCATGCTGGGAGAGAAGCGTGGAATTTTGCCTTGACGCCTGGACTCTCTCAGCTGGTAAGGCAAGCGACACGGGTGCCCGATATCGATAGCCACACGGCCAACTGCCTAGACCTTCTGCTGACAACTGATCCAGACAGGTATGATATTCAGGTTTCCTCCCCGTTGGGAACTTCTGATCACTGTCTGGTGAAATCTGTATCGACATATTCCCCTCCGGACTGCGAGCCCCGTGGTAACCGACGAATGTGGCGATACAAGTCAGCAGATTGGGATGAGATGCGACACTTCTTCGCGTCTTATCCTTGGCGGCAGCTTTGCTTCTCTTCTGACGATCCGTCGAGCTGCGCGGATGCTATAACCGATGTGGTACGTCAAGCGATGGAGTATTTCATCCCTTTTTCTGATGTACCCATCGGTGGCAAAGCTCGCCCATGGTTTACCGCTGAATGTGAGCAAGCTGAGCAACACAAACATTCAGCGTACTTAGCATGGGTTGATGCTCGAAGCCGCAAAGCTCCGGACGTCACCGCTAAGAAGAAAGCTTTTAATCAAGCCGCCAAGTCATACAAAAAGGCATTACAGAAGGCAAATTCCGTCCGCATTACTAACATCGGCGAAAAACTCTGTACCCAACCGTCCGGTAGTAGAGTTTTTTGGTCTCTCGCCAAAGCGGTCGAGAATAATTTCTGTCGGCCTACGCTGCCTCCGCTGCTAAAACCGGATGGTTCCCTGGCTCATACGGCTAAGGAGAAAGCGAACTTATTCGCATTTCTTTTTGCTGAGAATTCGCGTCTGGATGTCAGCAATAACGTACCACCTCAGTTGACTCATTGCGGTATCTCTATGCCGGAGATCCGTATTACAAACAAAGAAGTCCTTAAAACCTTGCGGTGTCTGGACGTGAATAAAGCCAGCGGACCGGATGGTATTCCAGCGATAGTGATCAAGAAATGTGCACCCGAGTTGTCTCCTGTATTGACACGTCTGTTCCGCCTCTCAATTGAGACTGGATCAGTGCCTAAATCCTGGAAGCTTGCCAACGTGCAGCCCGTGCCCAAGAAAGGTAGCCGTGCTGACCCCGCCAACTATCGGCCTATCTCAATTACCTGCATAATCTGCAAGATTATGGAACGTATATTGAATAGGCGCCTCATGGCATACCTTGAACAGAATGATCTCCTTAGCGATCGGCAGTACGGGTTCCGCCGAAACCGATCAACAGGAGATCTTCTAGCGTATGCCACACATATATGGGGCGAGGCCCTCGAGAAAAATGGGGAGGCACTTGCTGTCTCCCTTGACGTCTCGAAGGCCTTTGATAAGGTCTGGCACGCTAGCCTTCTAAGCAAGCTTCCAACTTACGGCATATCCCCTGGCCTTATTGACTGGGTAAAAGACTTCCTGAGCGACCGGTCTTTCCGCGTTGTAGTCGATGGTTGTTCATCGGAGACGATGACTACAAATGCTGGAGTTCCTCAGGGGTCCGTTCTCTCCGCCACTCTATTTCTGCTACATATAAATGATCTGCTTATGCCCGGTATCTATGGGTACGCAGATGATAGCACAGTGGTAGAGAGATACGTACCAAGTTCCAGGGCCAGTCGGGACGAAATTCAGTCTGAAAGAGAGGCCATGGTGGCTCGTGTGAATCTCACACTTCGGGCTGTGTCCGAATGGGGCGAAGCCAATCTTGTGAGATTCAACGCCACTAAAACGCAGACGTGTCTATTTACCGCCAAGAAGAGCCCGTTCACCTTGGCTCCTACTTTTCGGGATGTGTCCTTGGATTATACCGACTGCCTTCAGTTATTAGGAGTAGAGATATCCTCGAAACTCAACTTTGGGCGGTTCATCGAGACCAAGGCTAAGGCTGCTGCAAGGAAACTTGGTGTCCTTGCAAAGGTACAACGGTACTTCACACCTAGGCAACTCTTAACCTTGTACAAAGCTCAGGTTCGGCCGTGTGTGGAGTACTGTTCGCACATTTGGGCAGGCGCAGCCAAATGTCACCTTTCTGCTTTGGACTCGATGGAGAGACGTGCGAAGAGGCTCATTGGTGACCCAGTTTTGGTCGAGACCAATCTTCAAAGCCTCGAGCACAGGCGCAGAGTAGCCAGTCTCTCGGTTTTCTACAGGGCACATTTCGGAGAGTGTGCGCAGGAATTGTTTGAGATAATTCCCCCATCTCCGTTTCTCCATCGAACGACACGACGCACGGCGGGTATCCATCCTTTTGTCGTGAACATCCCGCCGATACGAACGACGCGGTTTGCCTCGTCATTCGTTATACGCACCGCGAAGGACTGGAATAACTTGCCTGCGTCGGCGTTCCCGCCAATCTATGACGTGGATGTCTTCAAGAAAAGAGTGAATAGGCTTTTACTAAGTTAATGTGCTCACCATCTTGGACCACATCTCCACTTACCATCAGGTGGGATTGTGGTCAAGCATTAACTTATTAGTGTAAAAAAAAAACCCCTGTACAATACTTCCTATCTCACTTTCGAATTTATGTGTCTGTCTCTTTTTACTGTCTCGTTTTCGTTTCATCGAATTTCAAATCACCCCCGTACTTAAGTTTTCACTTCAAAAACTTTTGACAGAACGAAGTCTGTCCGGGCAGCTAGTATATATATATATATATATATGTATATTTAACGTATGATCACGCAGCAATCGGCACAGGATAGTCCGATTTTGGCTACGGTACATACATATCTAAATGTGAAAATTTGTGAAGATGTTTGGATGTTTTTTCCTCAATCACGCCACAACTACTTAACCGAATGGAGATAGCTTATACCCTGGATTAACACACAGTACACTACTTTTAACCCGGAAAAGTTCAATCTAATATGTAATAGTAAAAAATCGACATCCTCGCGTGCGAAGCCGCGGGCAAAAGCTAGTAATAGAAAAATAAAAGAAAGAAACATACAATAGCTAGTGCCTATTATTTGTATGAGAATCTGCCGTGAATGTTTGTGAGGTGATAAGTGGATACTTAAAATAATTTACTTCTGAGGTATTCCCGAAGCGCTATGGGTTTCTTCAAAAAAGGTGTATAAAGAGTTCTTCTTCAGGGCCGGCGATGCATTGGCGATTCCTCTGTATTGCTCATGTCCATAGGCAACGGTAGAATGCTCGCCTGCCACGCGGGCGGCCCGGGTTTGATTCCCGGCCGATGCAATTTTTTAATTTGTGTGGTATTGCAACCAACACTGGCCAATACACAAATAAACTTTACACAGGGGGCATACGATATTGGTATTTGTGCGCACATGTCGTTGTGCGCATTGTACACAACGACCTCTATGATAGCGCACTTGTGATTTTGAACGGCGGTCCTTCTCAGGAATGACCCGGTGATCGGGAAAATGGCATAAAGCGACATTTAATCGATCACACGGGGCGCTGTGATGTGATGTGAAGTGTGATCTCGGCTTGCTGTCGACTCCGTACCTGTCGCTGAGTTGGGACACCAGTCGGTACCGAAACTGACGGTGAGTCAGTTTCCTTGTGTGTTGGCCAATATTGGCGCAATATATTACATATGAATTTAAAATGCTGATATTTAAAAGGCGTCGGAATACCTTAATATACCACTCTTTGCCTCTTTTGCGTTCTAACAAGTACATGGACAGCTTCTGATCTTTGAGATCGATGCCGCCCATGTACTTGTTATAGTCTAGTACCACAGTAGGCTTTTGGCAGGCTTGATCTGCTCTTCGTACCGGTACCATGTCAGCATTGTGGTATGTCGACACTGTGGTAACCAATCTGACGTCTTTCCACGCCACGACGGATACGTCACCACAATGTCGACTTACCACGTGGCCTCTCTGAAGACTTTTTTCATTAAGGCTCTTTATATCAAGTGGTGTGCCTTCTCGACGCCTATTTAAGGTCCCCACAACATCTGTTTTTTCCTGTTTTAAAAACTTTGCTAGCGGAATGGAGTTATAAAAATTATCCATAAATAATGTGTAACCCTTTCCAAGGAACCCCTGCAACAGCTTCAAAACAGTTTTTGCTGTAACACTAGTAAACCCATATAGGGATTCCGTGGTAGGGCTACTTTTACCTGCATATATATGAAATCTAGCGCAGTATCCAGTGACCGCCTCGCAAAGCTCGTAGCTTTTGATTCCAAAACGTGCTGCTTTAGTCCTTATGCACTGAATCCAGCTAAGGTGGCCCTTCCACAACAACAAAGATTCATCAATTGAGATTTCTTGGGCCGGAGTATAAACTTCTATAAATTTTTTGTTTAAATAATCTAGTAGGGGCTTAATTTTCAAAATTTTTCTCTCATAGCCAGACCAGGCAGATGAAATATTTTGATTATCTACAAAATGTAAATATCTCATCAGGAGGTAAAACTTATCTCTCGTCATTAGTTTACGAAAATCTGGCATTCCCATTACACCAGTTGTCCAATACTCGTCTATACGCCCTCTAACACACACTCCCATTAATATTATGACGGATATTAGACGGTAAATTTCAGCTGCACAGGTCCCAGACCAATCATTCATGCGCGATTTAGCAGGTATTCCTGTCTCTGATGCAGCTGAAATTTTTTGCCAAGCGTATTCGTTGGTTTCGCGAACAATCATTTCCAAGAGAGGCTGATCCCAAATTGTTGTAAATATGTCAATAGGCTCTTTTGCGTTGATTTTGGGACCAGCGTTCTCTTGGAATGTTTCACGCTCCCCCCGAAAAGTGGCAAAGTCGTCGCTCCACGTCAACTTTTCTCCCAAGTCTTGGTCCTCATTTTCTTCATTGTCATTGAGAATTTCTTGCAGCTCTTCCAGCGTTATCTCTTCAATCTCCGCCTCCGACTCACTCCCTGAGACATTTTGAAGAGCTTCCGCCAGAGGGCCATCCAATCTCTCATCGTCCTAAATAAAAACAGGAATAAAGTTAATAGGACCGGGGATGTTCTCTGTTGTTTTATTGAACTAGATCCCATAATTTTAGACAATAAGGTTAGTTATTAGTACCCTATGTGGACATACATCAAAAATAGCATAAACAGAATGTCAGTAGCAAATCAGGCAAAATTACTCAGGTTTCCTTACTCACGCGCGAAATACACTTGAGATTTGGTCAACACACCGTAGTTTAGCATACATAATATTTTTTTACTTTACACTAGCTTTCGGTAAAAATATACTTACGTCCTCCACTTGGCCGAAAAGATTACGCAGGATATCCTCATTTGGCGTAACAACCTCCACATCGTCACTAGCGACTAATTGTGATGGATTCCACATCTGTAAGTGAATAACAATACTGATTAGGTAAATATATACATATAAATTATAAATAATCCTACAAAATTAACTTCAGCCATAGTTACTTACACGAAGACTCCCGGAATAGGATCTCTCCATGAGTACTTGGTCCGTCACATTTATGGCACCAGGTGGTGTGGTCTCCACACTATCCACGGCAAAGGCGACAATTAATGGCCTGCCACTAGTTGATGGCATTGCAGCGTTCATATTTTAGTTCGTATTTTGCTAAAACACACATAAAACAGAATGTAAGTCTACGTATGCACTATGCACCAGGCGGCTAGCCCGGATATCTATTCGCACTGCCACTGCAATGCGGCTGCCGGCCAACCGCTCCGGTGGCTCGGAGCGCTGCAGTGCGGCCCGATGAAGGCTAGCCGGACGGTTGCTATACGCACTACGGAGATGCACTGCGGTGTCTGCGGTTTGCTAGTTTGCGGTTGCCGCCATTGAAGGCGCACGTAACCGACATTTGCGACTGATAAAATTATGGATTTGGACACAGAACGGTTTATAATTCAAATTCAAAGCAGGCCATCATAGCAGGCCAGCAAATCACCAGAATACTCTACTAAAATTTCTTTGTTTTTTTCCTCAATATATCGCATGTAAATGTAATAAATAGCTGCTACTTCTTCAGAATCCATCTTTGAAATGGTTCGAACTTCGATGAAACCGCATCGATCCTATATCCGATCCGGTTGCGGTTACGGCTAGCCGCCGCCCGGTTAATGGCAATTGCAACCGCATCCGAAAGGTGCATGCGAAAAGTGGTCAAAGGAGTCTCGGGGTATATTTTGACGAAAACCAAAACTGCATAATTAGATTTTTGAAAAATCAATATTTTTATTAACCAGGAATCGAACCCGTTGATTTTGCCTCATGAAAATACATAACTTGCTTATGTATACTCTAAGGGTACCAATGTTTTTTTTTCCATCAATATGTACGATCTGTGAGATCCTACAATCGCCCCATACATTATAATGACATCAAAAAGAGACAAGAGCCTGAAATTATTCATACAAGGATACATTTGTATGAAAATTTTTTTTTTTTGTAAGGTAATACTGAAATTTCTTTCCACCAAAGTGTACGATCTGTAAGATCCAACTATAGTCCTGTACATTTCAATGACATCAAAAGCAGGCTAGAGCTTGAAATTATGCATAGAAGGATACATTTGTATAAAAATTATTATTTTTTGTATGGCAATACTGAAATTTCTGTCCGCCAAAGTGTACGATCTGTAAGATCCAACAACAGTCCTGTACATTTCAATGACATCAAAAGCAGGCTAGAGATTGAAATTATGCATAGAAGGATACATTTGTATGAAAATTACTATTTTGTGTATGGCAATACTGAAATTTCTTTCCACCAAAGTGTACGATCTGTAAGATCCAACAACAGTCCTGTGTTAAGGTTTCAAATTAATAACGAACAATGCTGTCTTTATTTTCAACAACGAGACATAATTTTCATCCGCCGAATTGATTGAAATATGAGAGTTACAGGAAAGGCTTGGGATCATGTTGGTCGGTCGAAAGATGTCGAGTGGGGCATTCTGTCTTAGACTGGGAAACCAGTAATACGGGTGTTGCGTAATAATTTCCAATTGTAGAAATAGTTTAAGTCTAGAATTATTTAAGCAAGAATTTTAAAAGATATGTAGAGGAGTTTCTTTCGCCATTTCTTCTCCTCTTAAATAAGACACCTTTGCGAAATGGCGACTTAAGTACAAAAGAAATAAATGGATGGAAATACCCAAGTGCTTTTATTCAACAACACGAGTCATCTGGAGTCGAGTTAAAAACTGTACATTTCAATGACATCAAAGCAGGCTAGAGATTGAAATTATGCATAGAAGGAAACATTCGTATGAAAATGACTATTTTGTGTATGCCGTATGGCAATACTGAAACTTTACACCAAAGTGAACGATCTGTAAGATACCACAATAGTCCTGTGGGTGAATTCGCGAAAGTCGTAACAAGCGATGTTCCGCTTGATAAAAAATTTTATTTACTACTTTTGTAAAATTTTGTTGTGATAACTGCTTTTATACATATTTTTACATATGGACCTACATAAAAGGTTACATAATTTCAAGTAATTTATATAAAAAAATTGAATAACACACCCGAAACATCATTACCATTTGAAGGAAAATTGCTGATATTGATATTCAAAAATATTTTTTGAAAAATCTGCCTTGCACATTGCGTTTTTAATTTTGTACTTTGAAACAATATATAATTAAGTACATTATAACATATAATATTACGGATTCAGCACTGCAGAACTACTAAAAAACATCAATTGAAATTTTGCCACGAAAATTCGTCAACGCCATGTCACTAGCGTCAAACGTTAAATTTCTCGAATGTTTTTTGGGCTACGCAATAAAGCACCCCTCGCCTCTTCGCGTCAGTCCATCGTGAAAAGCGGAACAGGGTGCACGTCATTCTGCTGTTAATAGAAACAATAATATTCACGGAAAACAACGACGTTAAATCATTTGTCCCGATTTTTAATCATCTCCATTTAATTGAATAACAAGGTATGTATTAATACTACAATTCTTTTATTACTCCATACATAAGTGTCATAAAAACAGGGCTTATAATGGTGGCATGTGTTCTTAAAGTAAAATTAAATACCCGGGTTTTTAGCGAAAAACGACATAATCGTCATTACCATTAACGTCATTACCAATTGTTTTTCTGTGAATGGTAATGATTTTGTGTAAATGGTAATGACGATTTTGAAAGCAAGTTTGATTAAATGAGAGGTTAAATTTTTTCGGGGAAACCTTTACTAAAGGATAATGAACTAAGCAGATCAACGGCTTATCATACCTAACGTATTTTGCTAATTTCACCAAATGCTACTTGTAATCTTGACTACTAGGCATTTAAAACGTACGTAGTAAGTACGTTAATTAATATAAGCTACAAGTGATTGGTAAAAACATACATAACTTTTTAATTTTGCTCTTTTTACTCAGATAAATTATGGGTACAAAATCTAAAGCAATGGACCGGTTAGAGAAACAAAAAATTGCAGCACGAAAGAGATTATCTGATATAAAAGGAGATCCTGTTTTGTACGAGTTACAGAAAAACAAAGAAAGAGATAGATATATAAAAAGGAAAAATGAGAAAAAGATCAAAAGTATTAGTGAAGAGTCTTCGCGCAATCAAAGACAAATAAGGAAGAAATGGCGCGAAGCTTCCAAAAGATACAGACAGAAAAAAAAGGAAGAGATACATAATATGCCTACAATTCCTGAAGCAGTGTTTATTGAAGCACGTGAAAAAGAAAAAGATGAAATCGGTGAAGGCTCCTTAGATTCACTAACTACTCCAAAATCTCCGGAAAACTGTGACTTAAAGATCAGAAATATAAAACATACAGAAAAGAAGAAAAGGAACATGCTATTGCAAGTCATTAAAAAACTTCGACAGCAAAACAAGCTATTGAAAATAAAGTTAACACGCTATCAAAAAACAAAATTGACAGAAAATAAGGATAAAAACAAAAAGAACTTAAGATTTAGAACAGTAATATGCAAAGAAAGTATTAAAAAAAATATAAGACTCCAAAAATTAGAAGCTTTAGTTAGAGAATTTTATCTTAACGATGAAAATAGTACAATAGGCACTGGAAAAAAAGAATATATAACCAGAGGAAAACAACAAAAGCAAAAGCGCTATATGACGAGCTCCCAAAAGATTTTGCACAAAAATTTCATGAAAAAGAATGGGTTGAAAGTGAGCTACACTTTTTTTTTGCAAATATAGACCATTTTGGGTATTATCACCAAAAATTTCTCAAAGAGACAAATGTATCATACACGAAAATATAGACCTAAAGATTGAAGCCCTTAAAAAATAATAGATGAAACAAACTCGGGTGCAGTAGTGAGTAATCTACGCTGTTCAGTATATGAAGATAAGTGTCTAAAACGCGAGTGTGAATTTTGTAAAAATAAAGTTATTCAGATAAAAGAATTTGGAAATGATGTGGAAATAATAATTCAGAAATGGAATCGTACGAGAGAAACCATCAGAACAAAGATGGGACTAAAAACTTCAGTAATTATGAAAAAAGAGGACGTCTCCGCTAAACCACGTGAAATAGTGAAAGCTTTAAATGAAAGCTTACCAGCTTTTTTTGTTCATTGTTTTAGAATGAATAATCAATACACTCAGATGAAAAAATTGAAAGACTCGATGCCCGTAAACGCAGTTGTGATACACGCCGATTTCTCCGAAAATTATGCCCTGAAATTCAGTAGGAAAGTACAATCGATGCATTTTGGTGGTACGAGAAAGGCTGTTAGCCTCCACACGGCAGTTATATATATGTTACCGGCAAAACCCGATTTCAGGTTAAACTAGTTTGGAATAGGCCAGACTAGTTTGGCGCGACACGATTAGGCAAAACTAGTTTCTCGTCAGTCTAAAACTGATTAGAACCGAATTGTTACGGATTTATATTTATTCGACAAATCTTTGTACTTTAAACCTCTTAAATTACAGTTATTTTAGTCACGACTGCACTTCAAATTGTATTCGAACACCAAATGTAGTAAATGATCACCAAATTAAATTGTTTCTTTTAAATTCTTTTAATTTCCAGATGTAGGTCGAAATGGTTACAAAACCGACTTAGTCAACCCCGACCCCACGTGGTACTAGTCTGCCCTACCCCTAGATTGAATGTAAACCCCGGAGGCGCGGAGGGAGAGCAGCCCCCGCCCGCTGTAACCAACTGCAGGCACCATGTGAGCCGAAGCGGCTGAGGCTGGTCGCCGCAGGCGACCAAAAAGCCGAAGCTGCGTAGACGAGCATGGAGTGCCTGCAGTTTGTTACGCAAGGGCGGAGGGGCTGCACTTCTTGCAGCGCCGGAGACGTTCGGAAGCCTGGTTGTGAATCAAAAAATGAATTACCATCTTTGGTTATAATTTTACATTAAAATGCTGTTTAAATTTTGGTGATCATTTACTACCTTTGGGTTAACAATGATTTATTTGGTAGTAAGTAAAACATAAGCCAAACTTATTGACGAGAAACTAGTTTTGCCTAATCGTGTCGCGCCAAACTAGTTTGGCCTAGGCCAAACTAGTTTAACCTGAAATCGGGTTTTGCCGGTAACATATACATTCAATTTTCATAGCTCGATAACACCAACATCGGTTTGTTCAGCAAGCACTTGCCTTAGACATGATGCTTCAGCTGTTTGGGCACATATCACTCCGCTCATACAAAAGTCTTTAGAAATTAATCCATTTATAGATACGATACATTTTCAAACTGATTCAACGGTTTCGCAGTACCGTAATAAATACATTTTTTTATGATAAGCGAACTAACGAAAGACTTTCCCCAAATAAAGAAGATAACATGGAATTATACAGAGGCTGGTCACGGCAAAGGTGCTCCTGATGGAGTAGGTGCTACAATAAAAAGGACCGCTGATTCAATCGTGAATCACGGCGAAGATGTAGGGAATTACGAGATATTCATGAGTGTAATCCGGCAAAATGTGGAAAACATCACCATATTTGATGTAACTGAAGAAAATATTATCGAGAAAGAAAAAAGATTTCCAGACAACTTGAAACCTTTCAGGGGCACCAATGCCGTATATCAGGTGCTATGGCAGAAAGGATTAATAAATGAAATAAATCTAACATTCCGGAAACTGAGTTACTTCAAATGTTCTGCGGGAGCAATATGTGCACACGGAAATCATCTAGGCTTTTTACCATTACATACACAATCGATGATGGAGCCTCCTGTTATTGTGGACAGGAAATATGTTTCTCTTTTATCCACAACAAAAAAGCAGTATTTACCACTGGGAAATATAACAAATACCCCAACTATAACTGTCCAAAATGTTCCTTCAAATGTAAGAATTTTATCAAATAAATTACTCACAATCAAGAAATCATAATTATTACATTTACTCTGAATTTGAGATTGACGTTTCAAAAGTCTTTATTATAATCAGATCAAAGTTTAAACGGTGGCTATTGATTACCAAAAATTTGATATAAGAAAAAGTTAAATATTTCCGTAAATTACGAAAATAAAAACGATTATTTTATGTTATTAAAGTGATTCGTTAATACAATGTGTATTTTATATTAAACTAGTTGACCCGGCAAATTTGTAGCGCCGAATAACTCTCCCTCTCCTATTCCTTTCTCACATCACTTTTCCATCTCCCACTCTCCTTATAATAATTGTTTATTACATAAGTTATATGACTTAATTTGCTTTTTGTCATTACCATTAACAAGAAATCATTACCGTTAAATAAAAGTCATTACCATGCTGCTCATATCATTACCATTTCTTATAAATTATTTTACGACCCAATAACTTTTGATTTGCATAGCGAATTTTGAGGACTATTGCAGGTTTGGAAAGTAAATTTTATGTGCTAATTTTTTTTAAGGTTTTGCACGCATTTCCACATACTTTTTAAAAAAACCAACAAAATCTTACAAAAACGCGAATTCACCCCTGTACATTTAAATGACATCAAAAGCAGGCTACAATACAACGACTAAAAGTACCTACATAAAATAACCCTGAAGAAAATTGAGAATTGAGGGAGTCCTTTATTTTTCTCACGACATATTATACATACACAAGGGCGGATCCAGCTTTGGTATCAGGGGGGGGGGGAGTCACATAGTCGTGGTCAAATCTTATGACGTTCTATTTTAATTTTGATAATAAATTTAGAGTCCGACCGAAACTGGTTTTTGAGCTGAAACCGAAAGCGAAACTGAACCTTCGGCCTTAGTTTCAGTTTCGGCCGAAACCGAAACCGAAACTCTGTGTTCGTGAATTGTCGTGCGTCGTTCGGTTAACTTTGTGGCTGGTCATTGATTTAACATGTTTATTATATTTGTTCATTAATCTGAAGCGCGTCAGACAGGATGCTTTGACGCTCATTCGCATAGGCCTATGCCGAGCAGTGGACTAATAAAGCCTGATTATGATGATTTGTTAATGAAATAATGAAAAAAATTGCTAGTTAATTTTGTTTCATGAACTTTAATTTTATTATTGTTTTTTTAGGGTTCCGTACCCAAAGGGTAAAAACGGGATCCTATTACTAAGACTCCACTGTCCGTCTGTCTGTCACCAGGCTGGATCTATTGAACCGTGATAGCTAGACAGTTGAAATTTTCATAGATCATGTATTTCTGTTGCCGCTATAACAACAAAAACAGAATAAAATAAATATTTAAGTGGGGCTCCCATACAACAAACTTGACTTTCATACAAAAAAATATTATATTATAGTGTTTAATGTTGTATAGATAATGATACGGAACACCTCATGGCAAGTCCGACTTGAACTTGGCCGGTTTTTTTTTATCTAACATCATTTAGCTGTCTGTAGGTATAACCATCATCGTAATAGCCAAGCATTGTAATAAAACGGTAACTGGAAGATATTTGAGTAAAACTTTTACTTTTTTTATATTATGTTATAGAATTTAAGTATTAAGTATATGTATAGTGGCATGAATTGCACTCCAAAATGGCTCGCACAGAATATCTATACTATACCTAATAAAACTCAAGGGGCAAATTTTCTGTACATGAATATTTTTTTAAAATTTTGATTAGGGGACACTTCAATAACGTGTTAGAGCACAAAAATATATTTTTTAGAATTATCGTGTCTGTCTGTCTGTTTGTCTGTCCGGGCATCACATGAAAACTCTTGAACGGATTTCGATGAAAATTGGTAAAGTTGTTACTAATCCTCCGGGTCATATTTTAGGATACTTTTTATCCCGGAAAATTTAAAGGTTTCCCCGGGAAACGGGATGAAAATTTGTATGGAATATTTTTAAAACATCAACCGATTTGCTTCAAATTTACAACAACTGTTCCTTGCTTAAATTGATGGAACATATTATATTTTTGAGTTTTTCAAAATTTTGCAAAAAAAAAAAAGAAAAACAGATTAATGTGAATATTGCTTATTTTTCAAAACCCGCTCCTGGAGGAATCCTTTGTGATTTTATCGTCGGTTTCAGTATATAAATTACTAAATATAAGTACTTCAATATTAATTCACCGTTTTTTTAATTTTTTTCTACAAGAGGTACAAATAAGGTAAAACATAATTTCCGTATGCGAAGCTGCGGGCAACAGCTAGCCAGTGCTATGGTTCTCTATAGCAATCACCGAGTGCGATCCATTTCTAGAGTGCTTACTACAGAGAATAATTTTGTTGTAAATTGTAAGTTTTAATGTCTTTTTTATTATTATTATTCTACCCATACCTGTTATCTGTAGTTAGTAACTGTTGGAATAAAGCGTTTCTTTCTTTCTTTCTTTCTTAGGGGTATTAATTAGACGTAATAGATTATAATTATGAAAAATAATTTTCGTCTATGTGTCTGTACGTTTGTTCCGGCTACTGTCAGGAACGACTTAACAGATTTACCTGCGGCTTTCACTCATAACTTACAATACATACGTATTGTAGTGAACTTTGGTTAACATTTTAGTGGTTGGTTTATTTCAAACGGCTTACAAATAAATAAATAAATTACGTTACGTCAATTTCGCCCACATTTATTGAGTGAGGGCTTACCAAAAGGTTTATGGAAGCAAAGCGAAGGCATTCACTAGTAGTATTTTCAAAGTCCTGAATCATAGTTACCTATGTAAATTTTTTTCGAATTTTGTCATTTACGGGTTAAGATAAGTTTACCGAACTGAAGGCAGTTACAAATAGAAATGTGTAAAAAAACACGCTAGATTTCAATACCTATGCAGGGTGTCCAGTAAGTAGTGGATCAATGTTAGGGGACAGATAGCTTGAGGATTGATCTACCTAATGCCAAAAAATGACCTTTGTAAAATTTCAAAAATTCGGCTCCTTTGACCTACTTTTTTCTGTTGAGTCCACAAATGAACAGCTCAAAAAAACACCCTTATGGTGTGGTCAAACGAGCGCATTTTTTGAGCTGTGCGTTTCGTAAAACAGCGTAAATCGTAAAATCGCGTAATATACAAATTCCAAAGAATTTAATTTGAACTTTTTTATGAAACCGGCTCATTTCACGTGATTCACAGGCCACAGCTCCAAAATTACGTTCGTTTCGCCTTACCCTAAGTTTCGGTTTCGGCCGAAACTGGAACTAAGGCCGAAGGTTCGGTTCCGGTTTCGGTTTCAGCTGAAAAACCAGTTTCGGTCGGACTCTAATTTTTGGAGCTGTGAGTCACGTGAAATAAGCCGGTTTCATACAAAAGTTCAAATTCAATTCTTTGGAATTTGTATTTTACGCGATTTTACGATTTACGCTATTTTACGTGACGCACAGCTCAAAAAATACGCTCGTTTGGCCACACCATTAGGGTATTCTTTTCAGCTGCTCATTTGTGGACTCAACAGAAAAAAGAAGGTTAAAGGAGCCGAATTTTTGAAATTTTACAAAGGTCATTTAAAAAACAACTATTTTCACAAAAAAAATTCGGATTCCATTGATTGCATATGAGATTGCAAAAAACATGCGAGTTGTCGTTTCATTGCATTTTGTGAGAACATTTACCATAGTAGTGTATAGTTTTTTTATATACCATTAGAAAGTAGAGATTCCAACGAACAAAAAGACCACCGATTTTTTTTAAAAATCGGATATTTTGACGTGAGATTTTTCGACTGAAAATAAGTGTGCTTTTTCAATAAAAGATCAAAATAAGGTGAAAAAAAATATATTTTTGAATCAAAAAAATTACAGATGTTAAGGACATACAAAGGTAAGTTTTCACCTAATTTCGTGGAATTTTTTTTTTTGTAATGGTTAAAAATAAAAAACCAAAAACGGTTTTTTGAATTTTTCACATAAATTTTGAGGTTATGTAAAAAAGTGTTAATACAAAAGTTGTAGATCTTTTTATTACCTACAACTTTGCCATTTAAATTTTTTCAATAGGACTTGTAGTTTTTCTGGAAATCGAGATAAACCGTTTTTTACCTTTAACCCCCCCCCCCACTTCCCGACTTCAGATCGCCCGTAATTTATTTTTCCTATAATTTTCGTTATATTCTCTTCCGTTTGCAATGGGTTTCATCCTACTATAATTTTTTTTTCGTTTCAAAAATTATCGGCCATGGTCTATACGGCATTTTTGAAATGTTATTTTGTCACAATTTTGACATGTGGCCGCCATGAGCGCAGCCGAGTGACAGAATCACAGAACAATATTACTCCTCAGAATCGACAGAATGGAATGAAGCTGGCCGGCTGCAATGCGCACAGTGCGCACACTCCCGAACCCGATGTTCGCGGTGTCTGTTCTATACGCTAGTAATAATTCTTCAATGATGATAATGGAAATCAATAGTAAACAAAATATTCTATTATTAAATTTAATTTCAATTTGTGTATTTGAGTACGGAATACTTATTTAATACAAATATTTATATGATAGACGCATATTAAAAACTAAGAGCAATATTTATTTAAATCATTGAATCTCCACTATCATTCTTACTCCAGTGCCATCTGTAATGCGACATGCGATAGATGGACGAAAAATTTTGGGGCGATAGAATAAAAGTTTCACTATAATAATAATTGATATTGTTACATTACTAATTATAGATCCTTAATGAAATAAATAATCGAATAAAACAGTAGTTTACTTACCATATTATCTGATTTACGCAGTATTCAATCGAAAACACAGGTTCACTTACGGAACTCACCATAGAAATAATGTACTTATAACATAGAGTAACTTCTTTGTATAAACGGGAAGTAATTCTCCCATAGACCCATACATTTGACAGAGCGAGATCGCCATGCGCCAGTGAGATCTACGTGAAAGACAGAGACAAAAATGTTATTTTTTGTCCCCGACAGCGTGCGTGCCTTGATTGGCAGATATTTTAGGTGCCAAATATTATGATTGTGATTTGTGAGTTGCGAGTCATTATTCTGATTAGTATCTAATTAGCGAAGTATTTTTTTAAGTACGGCATTCATTATGTTAATTGTGGGCTGCACATAATGAGTACACCTGGCCCCTGAGAGAGGCGACAAACGCGGTTAATTGTAAGACGGCAATTGGAAACAATTGAGGATATGCCAGAATTGTTGTAATCAACGGCTAAACAAAGCTCAGATTTAGGAAGTTATGTGACGAACTAAAAGGTCATGCCAGGTTAAAAGGTTCCTCTGAAATTCCCCTAGAAATAAAGGTAAGAATTTTACATTAATTAATAATTATTATATTAATGCAGGCAACTATATTAGGTGCCTACTTGTACTATGTTGTTGTACTTATTAAGTTCTGAAGTGTAGCATCTTTACCTTTCGTATAAACATTTTTAGGTAATAAATACCACACAATACTACGTTATGGTGTAACTAAGTAGGTACTTATGTATTATTGTAATTTTCAGGTGCTGTGTGCTCTTGCTCTTAGCTACAAGGTTGTATCAAGAAATTGTGGGTATGGGCTAGTATTTGACGCAGAGGACAACTAGTTGTTGCATCAGGGAGGTTTTAAACGCCCTTAACCTTAATTTGATGGTCAGCAGGTGGATAGTGTTTCCACAAACACCACAAGAGAGATCCCTTATCAAAGAGAAGTATGTAATAATATTTTATATAAAATAATAATTGGAAACTTTCCTATAATAGTCCGGTCATTAAAGACATTTCAAATAACAAAAATTCCCACAGAGCCAAATATTGGTGGGGAGCTGGGGTTTACCATTATGTACAAATAAAGGTTTAAAAATCCCCATCGATCCCATGTGTGCTACAAGTTATTCGGGGTCAAAGGTCAAAATTTGAGGTTTTTTGGATTTTACTCGAAAACGGTAAGTTTTATCCAAAAAAACCTGAGACCAAAGTTGTAGATCTTAAAATTCTCTACAAAAATGGTCTTAATGATTTTTTTCCTAAGAGTTACCATTCCTGAGATATCGCGATTCCAAGAGTCACATTATACATGATATGCACACATTTCCACGCCACCTGTGAGGTAGTGTACACGGCGCGTTTTTTACTGCAGCGATTGAAGTTTTCCGGGTGTATTACATGATTTTCTGCAATCCACGTGTATTGTAACGGATTTTTTAGTTCTTAAATACTCAGTAAACTCATCACCTCTCGCGACACTAGCCTCGATTAAAGTTGACATTCCACGATCAACCACAACTGTTTTCATCTTCAGCTAAAAGTTTATTGCAAATAAAGCAAAACTGAGAGATTCTTTCGAGCTATAAAATAGCACAAATAATCTAAATGGTAGATGCTTGTAATAAGTATGTATATTCACTTGAACTGAACCTTTAGCACTAAAAGAAAAAGGTATATGAAGGAGACCTACGGACAATAGAATAGCCAGATGTTTTTCTAGGCCACGTGGGTAGAGGGGATTCAGTTAGGGACTGACTATCTTTTGAATAAATGTTTTCAGAATAGTATAATATGTATAAAAGAGACACAAATAGGTATTTATAATTGTCTTAAGTGCCTGATTATGTATATACGTGGCTTATATGTGCATATCATGTATAATGTGACTCTTAGAATCGCGATATCTCAGGAATGGTAACTCGTAGGAAAATATTATTAAGACCATTTTTGTAGAGAATTTTAAGATATACAACTTTGGTTAGAGTTTTTTTTAAAAAACTTACCGTTTTCGAGAAAAATCCAAAAAAACCTAAAATTTTGACCTTTGACCCCGAATAACTTTTGTAGCACACATCGGATCGATGGGGATTTTTAAAACTTTATTTGTAATGGTAAACCCCAGGTCTCCACCAATATTTGGCTCTGTGGGAATTTTTGTTATTTGACCACTATTTTTATGTCTAAATTGACCGAACTATAAAGGTCCTAAGTACTTACATACTACCTAGTTACTCGTTGTTATTGTTAAATCATTTACAGATTTCAAAGGAAATATAATTTGCCTGGAGTGATAGGGTGCATTGAGTATACCCATGTTGCAATCATAAGACCAGATAAGGAAGAACATATATTTTTTAATAGAAAAGTATATCATTCCTTAAATGTTCAAATGGTAAGCAGCTAGAAAAATTCTAATCATATGAAGAATAAAAGAAGTATAAAAATATGAATAAGTAACTCAATTTGGTTCTTTATGAAAACCATATAATATTGTTATACTTATTTTTATTTTATTTTCTTTTCAGATAAGTGAATGACATGAGAATAATAAATGTCAACTCCAAATTTGGTGGAGCAACACATGACTCTCACATATGGTCTGTGAGTCATGTGGAGACATACAATGTGTTACAAAATACCCTGTAAAAATATAATTAATTATCAAAGCCAAAAAATTTGGTCTACCCTAGTAATGTGATGTCAGGGAACCAGATTATTTAACAGAAAGGCCTACGTACCTATTTTACCTAATAATTGTCTACTTTAATAGTTTTTCTATTTTTCATTCATAATGTTTGCTACCTCAATCACGGACGTAAAAAAAGAACGGACGTAACCTTGTCTAATCGAGAGTGAAGCTGACAGCTGACAATGTCGTAGCCGTATGGTGTCAATGTATGGGTGTGTGTACTTGTACGAATACAGAGTTGGTATTCCTATGGGTGCTTCACTGAATTTGTTCTTGGGACTACGTCCGTCTTTTTTTTAGGTCCGTGACCTCAATACAAGGATGTCATTATACTCAAGTACTGGCTTCAAAAAATGTCAAGTTGGAAAAAATATATGTTGTCAATTTCAAATCTTCTAATAGATATCCTACAACCTGTTTCGAGTTTTTTTTTCCAAAAAATTTTTGCAAAATAATGATGCTTTCCAACTCGGAATATTACGATATGATGTTATGCGTAGGCCTCAGATCAATGAATAAAAAGATAACTCACCGCCTTACATTTGAGTGAGGAAGAAAATACCATGCCGATTGACGTCATCCCTGTATTTACAAGGAACCACGCCCATCCATACGTCAAAAACCATGCCGATTTCTGCCAGTAAGTTCTGGAACGTCGTGCTATAACTTAGACGAAAAAAAGCCATCCTGTGTAGTGAAGTCGTGCAAAAACAATACATCATCAAGTAAAAAGTCCGGAGGAATAACATTTCACTTGTAAATGCACTTTTAACTATATTTTTAAACATTTATCGAACACAATATAAGGTTATAATTGACAAAACTGTCAGTTGACGTAACAGATCAGTGTTGCCAGTATATTCCTATTTCGAACTGCCTGAAATGTAGGGAAATAATTGCCAGTATAAGTGGGGCAAATATGTCAAGTATTATTAAGTAAAATTTCTTTTGTTTTATATGAAATTTAAAATAAACATGTTACAATAAAGATAAGTTAGGTAAATATAATTTATTTTTTGAATAAATAATATTAATATAATATTTGTTTTTTGTCGTTATTATAGGTTTCCGAAAAATGACTTGTTAAGAGAAGAGTGACGTCACATTATGAAATTTTACACCTAGAAATTATAAAATTAAAACATCAGTTCCGAAATAAGTTTTATTTCCATTAATTGTTTTTTTTAATATTTACCTATACATACCAATTATTCGATTTTGAAATGTGACGTCACGATATTTAGGACCCCCCCCCGTTCTTTTTTCAAACTCTAGAAGGCGTATTTACATACTTGCTATAGAGTAACTTTGTATACGGCACTTGCCGAACCACGACAAGGAGTCACAGACTACAAACCTTAACAAATTCTTCTATTAAAATCCGTTTTTGTGTGGGTAGAAACAAGGTAGAATGTACTAAAAAAGTAAAAACACCGAAAATCGCAACGGTTGATCGAAGCGAACATACCCTGACCCGCCGTGAATAAGTGTACAAATCTGAATAGGTAATTTTTAACAGTTAGCAACCTGAATTTGGAGTTGGGGGTGTGATGGAGAGGTGCGGGGGGATGCAGGAAACCCCCTCACTAATTATTTCGTGCCGGAGACGTGTAGTTTCGTTTTTATTGAATTTTGAAATTCTATCTTTGATATGTCACATACCATATGTAACCTTCCATGGGTCGCCCTGGGTAACCCCACATTCACAGTATTAGTTATAAGAGGGACAAAATAGCGACATTTAATTTTTGACCGACTTCAAAAAAGGAGGAGGTTCTCAATTCGACTGTATTTTTTTATGTTTGTTACCTCAGAACTTTCGACTGGGTGAACCGATTTTGATGATTCTTTTTTTCATCGAAAGCTGGTGCTTGTCATGTGTTCCCACTTAAATTTTATTGAGATCTGACAATGGCATCGATGAGAAAACCATATAAGTCTTAAATTTGTGTTAAGTATGTGCGCGACAAATGGATGAATTACTCAATATCACGCCAAGCGATTTCGATGATTCTTTTTTTAATCGAAAGCAGGTGCTTATCATGTGGTCCCACATAAATTTGAACGAGATCTGACAAGTAGTTTTTGAGTAACTTTGAAGTCGATTATGTTTTGTTAGTAAAATTTAGATTATTGCATAATGTTTCTATGTGATTTTAAAAAAGGGATTTAATATATTTTGGCGTGTCTCCGCGCGCAAAAATTACATCAGGATACCATAAACCGACCCCTGGGTAAGCCCAACATACAACATCAAGTACAGTACGGCCGCTGTATCTTGGCGCGTCTGAACTTCCCGCAGAAGGCTGCGCAGTAACATAATTTGCCAATACTCGATACGCGGCATATTGTGTCTCAGTCATACGTTAGCATGTTCGTGTTGCCACCTCTGTCTTACATGCGCTAAAGTTCGCAAAGCCTATGTTCAGACGCGCCAAGATACAGCGCCCGAACTGTTAAATTCAGGTAGCACTCTGTAAAAGTCACTTCTCAGTTAAACTTTAACAGTTAGCTACCTGAATTTGTAGTGGGGGGTGCGATGGAGGGGTGCGGGGGGATGCAGGGAACCCTCCTCACTATTTTTTTCGTGCCGGAGACGCGTAGCTTCGTTTTTATTGAATTTTGAAAGTCACACTAAACCGTCTAAATCACGAAAGTCAAACGTCGGTAATGTAAAAAATTTAAAATAGTTATCTTGGAAAGAACATAATATTAAAATTTGTAAAGGTACTAACTTTCAACACTCCCGGAAAACCTTTCCAGGTAAAACTACCAACTGAACTATGTAATTTATTCAGTATAGTAAATTGTTGTAGAACTTATCATTGTCAATAAACAGCGCCGAATTGTCCAGTATATCTGCCATAGTCCGTGTAAATACTAGAGAGTGCTGGATTACATTTACATTTTAGTAGTATTTTCTAGCTTTTTACCACAAAATGATATTGTATTGTTATAGGATGTACCAGTTCAGCCAAATGAGACTATAGACAGCAACCCCGTTGCAATGCAATACCGACTATTTCTTCCATAGAAGCTGTAATAAGCTCAAGATAGTAATAATTACCTATACTTGGTTTTATATCATATGTTCAGCTTTTTTTAATTAATAAAGAATTATTACAGGACATAGCTACAAGCTTCGCCTAGTAAAATGATCGATTATTTCTGCAACCCAAAACCGAGTACATCTTTTATTGCAGTAAATATTTTTGCAGTGCATATTTTATGGTATATTTGTTTAATATATCCATATTCTCTAGTACCATATTATATTGTTCCAGAATTCACCCAATAAGTCTAAAGAAGTTTTTAACCCCAAGAATGAAACACCAACGAAGTTAGCGAAACAGGACATCCGTTTAGGAAAAAAATTCAAGGCATTTCCATTTACTTTTTAAAAAACCAACAAACTAAAACAAAAACTCGAATTCACCTAGGGAGATTTAACTGACTTGGCAAATATGGCAACATTATATTTACGCACACATGATCACTTACGCACACATGGTTACGCGAAAACTTTCCTCACTTTTTTGTTCGGGGTGCCTTATCTCTTTATTCATTGATCTGAGAGCGTAGGCCATGAAGATAGAAATTTAAATCGTGCTCGAGATCTGCAACGATTTATCGATCGTAGACCCCCCATTGAACAACATCGGCTGCCTTCGTACATACCAGTGTTTTCTGAACATGTCGAGACGACTACATTCCACCGGCTCCTTTCATCGGTCTACTGGAAGTGGACGTCCCAGCACAGTCGACGCCAGGCAGGCTGAATTAGTATTAGAGCATTTTGAAGAACAGCCTACCAAAGTACGAGGCGAGCCGGAACAAGTTTCGGTATAAACCATGTTGCAGTTTGGCGAATTCGCCATACACAGGAGCTGATACCCTCCGATTTTGCACCCAGGAGGAACTTCAGCGAGTGGTACCTCAGGCAGTTAGAGGAAAACCCTAATTACGTACCTAACCTATGTTCTTTGGACGGACGAGGCAACATTGACGAAATGAGGACTTTCAAATATGCATAACGATCACGTTTGGGCTCGCGTGAATCCACATTCGTCAAAAAGTTGGGAAAAAATGCAAAAATTGTTGGGAATACTATTTGCGTAGCTATCACTGCTATCAGTAAATTACTCTCTTACACACGAACAGCACTTTGCAGTCGAGAGAGCCAACTACAAACGTCGACGCTTGTAGTCGACGCGCCGACAAGTCCGACTCCGTATTGAGGTTTCTAATATCATTTTTTTCTAAATTGAATAGTTTGCGCGAGAGACATTTCCAAAGTGGTAAAATGTGTCCCCCCCCCCTGTAACTTCTAAAATAAGAGAATGATAAAACTAAAAAAAATATATGATGTACATTACCGTGCAAACTTCCAACGAAAATTGATTTGAACGAGATCTAGTAAGTAGTTTTTTTTAATACGTCATAAATCGTAAACCGCAAAAAACATCGATCAAAGTTACAATGAAATACAAGAACTTTTATATTATGTTACTTGTTGCTACGGAACCCTTCATGGGCGAGTTCGACTCGCACTTGGCCGCTTTTTTTATAGTTTTATTACTATATTCTTGCAATTTATAATTCCAAATACAAGGATACTTTTTTACTGCCACAATTAGCAATTCCGCATCAATATCGTCACTAGAACTCATTTTATAAATCTGCGATACTTGCACTCTCCTGAACTATATGCAGTCGACTGACAAATTGCTACAGGTCCAGTGTTGCCAATGCTACGGCAATTACCGTGTTCTACGGCTTTCAGGTCAAAAAATCACAAAATCTACGGCCTACGACTGGAACCCTATTGCCGTAGCAAAAAAAGTAGTCCGTCGGCGCGTCGACTGCAAGCGTCGACGTTTGCAGTTGGCTCTCTCGACTGCAAAGTGCTGTTTGTGTGTAAGAGTGCTACGATGCTGACATATGTGCGATTACCATAACAACATAACATCCAATCTTCTATAAAAAATATTTTGATTAAAAGCTTTTAACTTCTTTATAGTTTGTAAGCATGTAAATGTAGGTACTTAATAAGGGTTAAATCTTGCAAGCTGAATTATAACTACTTCTTAATTTGTAACTAAACTTCTTTAAAACTACTCGAAGAATACTACCAATAGTCGATAATTGAACAAACTGTTCAACTTAACAATTAGGCCGGATCCCTTAGGTCAATATAAGGCCAGATCCTCACCATAAAGCCGTTCACAGTTCGTTCTCGGTCCAATTTCGGTTTGATAAAATATTATGAAGTAAAAAATATGTATATGTGTGCATATCTAAATACAAATTTAAAAGCATAGATTTAACGCGAACATTTTATTACAAAATTTATAAAAAAAAACTGGTTACAATGCTAATATTTAAAAATAAAATATCTGATTCAGTCTTATTGCAAGCTATACTCTAAATGATGTGTTTTTATATGTCCTTTTAGGCTACAGTTTTGTACAAAGGCCTGCCCACACACAGCACATGCAAATCTCCTATCATTATTATGTATCCGCATATGCTCTCTTAAAGTTTTCTTCCTAGCATAAGACTTCTTGCACACTGAACACTCATGCACTCTCTCGCCATTATGTTTGATCATGTGGATTCTTAATTCAGTACTTGTAAAACATTT
Organism: Thymelicus acteon; assembly: GCA_951805285.1. Lineage (NCBI taxonomy): Eukaryota > Metazoa > Arthropoda > Insecta > Lepidoptera > Hesperiidae > Thymelicus > Thymelicus acteon. Next base: position 17,716,917 of record OX638214.1, on the reverse strand, counting down.
ATATGTACACATCTGACATTGAAAGTTTCTTTCTTGTAAATGGTAACGCTTCATATGATTCGATAGAATGTATCGTCTCTCGAAACTCTTGTCGCATACATTACACTTATACTCCAATGGAGCAACTCCATGAACCTCAACCATATGTTTCTGGCGTTTAAAGTATTCTGTAAAGCGTTCTTCACACTTAGGACATTTGAATCGTTTGACCAACTTATGGACTGTGTCAACATGGTTTTTCTGTTTCTCTGGTGATGTGTACACTTTTTTGCAAATATCACAAGGAAAACTCCCTTCTACATGCATTCGCTTTATATGTACTGTCAAACGATATTTAGTCACGAAGCCAGTACCACATTCTTTGCAGACATAATTTCTGAAATGGACATTCATGTGTCGTTCAATTGAGCCAAATGTTTGAAAGTTACATCCACAGATCTGACACACATACACCTTGGCACCATTTAAATTCTCATCGAGTTTGAATGGTATCACACGATCATTGTATTCCGTGTACATTGTTTTTTTGTGGTCCTTAATTAAATGAGACTTCAAATCAGTCAGTTTAGGTATTACTTCATTACATATTGTACATTTCAAGTCTGTGACATCAGCATTAACTATTAAACATTCAGGTCTGCATCGAGATAGAATTTTCTTCAGATCCGTTTTCTTGTGCTGCGCTGACTGATGTTCCTTTAGCATGTCCAAATTCTCGAATACATCTCTGCAGTAGTAACATGGTAATCCTAAGCGAGTTACGCTCTTAAACGGCGTTGCATTAGAGTATTGTAATATTGTTAAAGCATTCAATATGTCAGGCATTTTTTCCGATTGTTCTATCTTACTATTTGTCCATTTTACATTGCGTCCTGATTGATCCTTATTTTGCATAATTTTTATAATCCTAATTTTACCTGTGAAAGAACATTGCATTTGGTAGTACCTATTATTTTTAGGTGTTTTTAAAAGTATTAAAAACTGGTGAATTGGCGCGAAAACGTTAGAAAACTTTTACAGTGCCTCCAACTTATCTGTGAACTGACGGAGGGCGCTGTCGGACGCATTGGACCAATCACTGGACGCAATTCGAGACGTAGTAAATGTCAATGAATGAACACAAAGAACTTATGAATGGGGCGGCATTAGTTCCAATTTTCACCATTTCACAGATAAGTTAGTCGGGCTGTACTACTGACGTGAGTTTAACGGAAACGGAATAGACAATTTTGCTGCCTAATGCATAAAAATAATATAGTTAAATCTAACAGACTAACACACAATAGAGACACCAAGAAAAACTATTAAATAATGGTACTTATGTACCTACTCTCATGTATTTTCGAAGATAAAGGGGTGTGAATGGATCCATATCCACGAAGCGGTTTTAGCCCGGCGGCTTGTCGACATAGACCTATATGTATATACTATACTAGACAGGCTGTTCAGTACTAAAATTTTGGACACCTACGTTGACACCAGATGGTGCCAACGCATTTTAGTTGGCTGCGAGCAAGCGAGACAAGTAGATGTCATTTTTGAAAAACCCCGACCGTTCCAAACACATAATAACGCATATTGTTTATTGTGCACAGTTAAAACGTCTTCATTATTTCCGTCCGAACTTTATTTGAGTTTATTTATATCATAATAATTAGTAAATAACTATATTTTTACTTACATTTATAAAAAATATTTAGTGCAAAATATTTGATATCCGCCATCTTGAACCGAACTTGACCGAAAGAAAAGTGCTGAGACAGAGTATGAAAAATGTTTGAAAAATGTCACGTACGGATTTTGTTCGGAACAGCCCGTCTATATAATTATATTTAAGTCTATGCTTATCGATGATGTCATTGCTGGGTAAGGCCGTAGATTTTGCCACTTTTTGAAGTGAAAAAAAATCTTCAATTTTGTTTGCTTATAAAAAACAGTGTATTAGGTGGATTTTACTGAAGGTATTTTTACCAGGTTAACATCTCGTACACTCTTACACCATATTTTTAAAATGAATGTAAGTTGTACAATAAAAAAAATACAACGAGTTAGATTCGTCCATACTCCTAAATTTAACGAAAAACGTGATGTCTTTTGGCAAATCGCACCTCAAAAACTTATATTTTTTCTAATGTACATTTAATTAATTATGATATCTGAAATGTGTCAAAGTTAAGCTGCTACATCGTGCTTTTCGTGTCTTAAAAAACGTGTCCTTTATAGTTTTATTACTATTAAAACTTATGCTCCATATTTTTGCTTTTATGTTACTATTTTCTATGTTACCAAAAATTTCCCCTAAAAAGCATTGAAAATAGTTTGGTAGTATGTTGTGATTGCAATGGCAACACCAAACACTCAGGCAGCGCAATAAAAAAAAAAAGACGCCATCTTTTCGTCTCTGGAGTCTGTCAAAGGTGCACGTGTGTGTTTCGTCAGTGAATTTTAATAGTGAATTTTGGCGATTTCTGAGGTAAATAACAGTTTTTATTGTATACTTCTCATATAGTATTATGCATTATGTATCTAATAAGAGCGTGATGATATGTCTTTGTTTAAAATTTACCTCGATGTCGAGTTATGGCTACTTATAACCTTGAAAAATCACGCTTTTACGTTACTTCTATGTAGCTTTGATGTCACTGGTAACGTTGGTTGTATGTTACGTAACGTTTTACTGTTGTAAAGGTTTGTGCATAAAGTATTTGATTATTCTTTTTATTTGCGAAGAGGAACTTTGTTAAAAATATCAACTTTTTTATTCAAAGTTTTGACTGTGTAGCTGTAGACTATGGAGTACCTAACGAATATTCTGCCATGCTATTCTGTACATAGCCGCCCCTTTTAGTGGAAATTAAAAGTAACTCTAAAAGAGGAAAAAACTACCTCAAAAAGAATGAACCTGAATCTTTCGTGCGAAACAGTTAAGAAAATCGATGCAATTTCTTAATTAAACCGAATCTAACTGTTGTGTACCACTTTTTTAAAATCTGTTTTTACTTTTTTAATGTTTAATTAATAGTATTCAGAGATTGTGTCTGCATTAAAAGTAAACTACGCGCACCTGTCCGTATTCTTCGACATTCGCGAGGATGGTCTTCTCTTTTCAGCAAATGACACACATACCTACGAAAAAATGTATTGCGACGCGGGTAGTGTGACCCTCAGCCACTATTTTAAATATTACTGTATGTGCGAATTAAAGCCCTTAAAACACATACTATCCCTATAGTTTTCTGATTAACTATAAAACAATTTAAACATTGTCACAGATGCCGCCGATGACTGCAGCTGAAAAACAAAAAAAATATCGAGATAAATTAAAAAACCAAAACCCCCAAAAATATAAAGAAATTCAAAAGAAGGCTAAAGAAAGAGCTGCACGTTATTATGCGAAAAAAAAGAGTACCTATACTGAAGAGCAAAAACAAGAATTAAGGCAAAAATGGAAGGAAGATCGGAACAAAGCAAAATATGCAAAAATGGCATCGCAAAATGAATCGGCACAAACATCAAATTCCAAGCAAGATAATAACCAATTAACCTGCCGTAATTTGCAACGCCGAATTGAATACAGGCTGAAACAAGAAACTGAACCACTGAAATTACAATTAAACAAGTTAAGTAAAGGATTCAAAGGTCTTCAGAAAAAAATAATTAGACAACAAAACAAAATAGACAAGATGCAGGCAGATTATGAAAATGTATTAACTAGATTAGTCACGGCAGAGGAAACAAAGGACTCACGACAATTAGAAGAGAAAACTCCGAGGAAAGAAGTGACAGAATTCATAAATAATACCATACCTAACAGTGAAACGGCAAAAAAAGAAGAAGTTAAGAAGAAACTATTTGAATACAATGTACTAACGAAGTCACTAAAATTAGAATTCGAAACTGCTAATAACACTGAAAAGAATTTTTTGAGAAAAGTTCTGGATACCAATATTGTCAAAAAATATAAACTGAAAACAAGGCTAAGAACCTCTCTGGGATTCAAGAGTAATTTCAAAAACTGCCGTCAGCGGAAGACAAAAACCTCTGCATTGCAAAAGAAAATTGAATGTTTTTTTAATAGAGATGATGTTAGCCGCGCCACGGCAGGCAAAAAAGAATACAGAACCTTCAAAAAAGTTACACGCCAAAAGAGGTATTTGCTAGACAAGCTAATCGTACTTCATAGAAAGTTTATCGCAGAAGTAGGCCAAATAAGTTTCAGTACTTTTAAAAAGTACCGCCCATTTTACGTACTTTCTCCAAAAATCAAGGATTGTGAGAGCTGCGCATGCAAAAAACATTCTAATATGCAATTTCTGGTGGATGAACTGAAATCCCTTAACATACTTAAAACTGACAATCTAAATGAGGTAACAACAGATTTAGTATGTGATTTTTACTCAAAAGATTGCATGTATAATAACTGTAATAAGTGTTCAGAAAATAAATTAAAAGTTGAAAACGAAGAACTGTCGGCTAAAGCAAGCTGGTTTACTTGGGTTTTAAAAGACCACGAATATGAAAAGGCAGGGGAAAAGAAGACAACTAAACTGATGATAAAAATTAAGAAAGAGGGTACTTTACAAGACTTACTTAACATATTTAATGCAGAAATGAAACAATTTAAAACACATATTTTTAATTTTTATCACCAATATAATAAATACAAAGATTGCATTAATAATTTAAAAAGTGATGAAGCATGCATCCATATAGATTTCTCAGAAAATTTCACCTGCAAATACCATAAAGAAATACAGGCAATGCATTTTATAAAAGAACAGATTACCCTTCATACGGGAGTTATTTACATTAAAGGAGAGAAGAAACCTATTTCTTTCTGTTCTATATCCGCCGATAACCAACACAATCCGGAGGCAATATGGGCCCACCTCGATCCCGTTTTTCAACACATAAAGATTAACTATCCAAACATTTTTACCATTCACTTTTTCTCTGACGGCCCAACGACCCAATACAGACAGAAAAAAAACTTTTACTTATTCAGTGAAAAAGTCTATGAATATGGGTTTAGTTACTGTACTTGGTCGTTTTTTGAGGCTGCCCATGGAAAAGGTGCCGCTGATGGTATCGGAGGGGTCATTAAACGAACTCTAGATGCCAAAATCGCTCAAGGAAAAGACATCCCAAATGCAGAAATAGCATTTGATATTTTGAAATCAGAGGACACAAGTATCAAATTATTCTATATTTCTTCTTCTAACATCAAGCCTTTAAACACAAAGCTTAGTCCTTTGCCACGAACAATGAAAATTCATCAGCTGATAACAATGGAAAAGTTAAAACTCAAATACAGAGATCTCAGCTGTTTCTGTGGGGATCCTAGAGGCAGCTGTGAATGTCATTCACCTGTATCTCATAGCTTTCTGTGTACTATTAACACAAGCGAAAAACAGCCGAATAAACAAAGCAATTTTGAACAGGAAAATGAAGCAAAAAAATCAAAAAATAGCAAGAAAACTAGACGTAGGTATATCAGCTCATCAACCGAAGAAGACGAATGTGATGATAACATTGAGTATGCGGAAAGCGATGCTTCGGTGTTTTTTTCTGATGGTTCAATAAGTCCAGATTTTAACGACGATGAAAACAATTTAACTATTGAACTTGACGAAAAAACTGGTGTTCTGAGGCCAAAAATTGATCCAAACAAGAAAGTGACTGTACTATCGACAATAATTTTAAAGAAACCTAGTGGTGAAAATGATACAAAACAAGAAAGGAAAAGAAAAATAATTTGTGAAAATAAAGATTTAATGCCTAAAAGATTTTGCGAAACTACGAAACATGTTATTGGGAAAGATGATGTGACAATTTTGTCACAAATAAGAAAAAAACCGGAAAATATTGCGAGTCATGATTTAAGAGAGAGCAATTTATTTGGAAAAGAAGTCCCCGTAATGAAAATAAGAAGTAATGACAGTAACAAAATAAAGACTGATAATAGAAAAATAGATGAGAACAAGGAAAACAAAAACGATACCAAAAAAGAGATCGAAAAGACTTTGATAGAGAAGTTCGTAATGGCAGAAAAACACAAAGTTGAGACTGAATGTACTAAGAAAGATGAAAGCATTGAAATTCTAAATGTTATCGGAGAAGAAGAGATAAAAGTACCTGAAGAAAATAAAAACAATGATACAATTAAGACTGAATATAAGAAACAACATGAAAGCATGAGAGGACAAAATAATACTGGTGATGATCTACAAGACGCAGATAAATATAAAGAAACTGATAAAACAGAATCAGATGAAATAAACAAATCTGAGAATTTAAAAGAAGATCAAAGTGACAAGGAATCGAATCTAAATAAAGAAGAAAGAAAAATGACAATTGAGAGTGAAGAAAATACGCAGAACTTTATTTTAAACATAAATGATAGTATTATAGTTAGATATTTTCAACGAAACACGTGGAAATATTTTGTAGGATTTGTTGAGAATATAGAATTTAAGGACGGAGAAAATTATTATAAGGTAAAATTTTTGAAAACTGTCAAGGATATCAAATCTGATTCTGTAAAGTTTGTAGTCCAAAGAAAAGTAGATGTTGATATAGTGACCAATATTTCTATCGTCAAAAAGGTAAATTTGTTTCAACGGGAGGAAGCCTCAAAAGAATATTACCTGAGTACTGATTTCGATATGGTTTATTTTAGTTGAATATTATTTTATAAGGTAAGGTAAGGTAAGGACCTCTTAAGTAGCTAGGTTAGAGAGAATGATGTAGCTTTTTTATTTTATATGTTATTTTATTTTACTACGAGTTTTTGTTAATCCTGCGATTTAACAAAATAATTACCTACTCATATTTCTTTTAAAGTAAAAATGTTTTAATGGCTATATTTCTTATGATCAGTTTTTTGTTAAGGATTACTTCATGTGAATTTTAAAAGAAAAATTCATACCAATATTAATTCGATTCCTAGTAATGTACCTACTGTTTAAAAAAATAGATAACGCGAATGTTTCTAAAAACTTAGAGAAAGACTAGGTATAGTGTTCATATACCTAAGTATGTACTTATATTGTTCTAATAATTGTGAATAAAAATTAGCTGATCTCATTAAGTGCTTATTTTCTATATTAATAATAATGTTATTTAGTTTTTTTTTTTGTCTTTGATAAAAGAGTTTTTGTATGTCAAAGATGTTGTTCTAATTTTTGTGATTTAAAATTTGCTGATCTCATTGATAACTTATTTTTAGGTTTAAACATAATAATGTATGTTATTTTTTTGTTTTGTTAGAAGAGTTTTTGTATGTCTAAGATATTGTTCTAATTTTTGTGATTTAAAATTTGCTGATCTCATTGTGTAGCTTATTTTCTAGGTTTAAACATATTATAATGTGCCTCCTTAATTTTTTGTTTTTGATAGAAGAATGTTTGAGAAACTATAGAGTGTCATAGGACATTAAATAATTTTGTTATTTCACTTTTAACGTAGTATTATTTTCCTGATAATATTGCTTTATTTGGTTAACTTTGCTGGATTTTATGGTTGTGTAATATTTCTAAACTAAACTAAAAATTCTAAACTGTTGATATTTTTAAACATTTTTAGCCTCATCTTCTTGCAATTAACAACTTTTTTATGTGCTTTGCTTAAATGCGTTGAAACTTCTTCCTTTATGAAGTCGGCTAAAATAGCGCATTATGTTATCGCCCTTAGAAACATTATGCGTTATTTTCGCGTTACTTATACGTTACCGTAACATAGAAGTGTCTTGTTACTCTATGTTACAAAGTGGCAAAATCTACGGCCTTACCCTGCTATGTGTAATATTACAACGGTCACGGTCGTTCGCTGGCTAGTAGCAAAAAATTAGCTTCCATGCTTCGGGGGTTATGTAAAACTTTGGATATCATTTATCATGTTACCTATTATGAAATTAATATTAAGATCAAAATATAAGCGATCAAGAAGTTTTAATCCAACTTCCCGAGTGTTGCTGTCTCCAATTTTAAGTTCTCCTATTTTTCCATCAGATTTTGGTGGATGTATAATATCAAATTTCATACTAAATTCCGCGCGCGAGCTACGAGAAATCTGAAGGAATGTTGACATACTGACCCAGCCTAGTAGTAGATATTATGCATATAGGAAATTATAAAATCATTGACTACAGAAAAAAAAATTAAGAGGAAAGCGATTGGTGAAGTGACATGACAGTGTCGGCCACACCCGTTTTCCCAGCCCTCCATTCCGCGGAGCTCGCGCGCTAATTGTAGTTTGGTAAACACACAGATGATGTTGTGTTTATAGGTAATAAAAGGCATCAACTTCCCTGCTTAATGCAAAATAATACTTACTTTGTCTTTGTCTAGCAGTACCATTTATACTCTGTGGCTTCAACATAGACTTCCTGGAAGGAATCTTTGGGTATTTCAACATCGTTGTAGACATTGGACATATACTTAAAGGTTTTCTTATTCTTCCTTCATTATCAGTGGCTTTTTTAACTTTGTCTAATTTCTGTTTTTCAATATCTACATTTTTGGAGAATTTGTTGACCATAGCTTGAAGTGGCTGATCATCGTTTGAATTGTTATCATCTTCGTCTGATTTGACATTGCACTCTGAAAAAATGTAAGGATAAGTTACCGATTGGAAAAACAACTTCAAGGCGATGTGACAATAATTTAGCTATAAGGATTCTGCACTCTATATCTTAATATACATATAAATTATGTGTCACATTGTTTGTCCGCGATGGACTCCTAAACTACTTAAGCGATTTTAATCAAATTTGCACACCGTGTGCAGTTTGATCCAACTTGAAAGATAGGATAGCTTACATCTCAATTTATAGTCGCAATATTAAAAAATACTTTTGACAGAACGAAGTCTATCCGGGGAACTAGTCCTATTGTACATATATCAGGAAAGTAATATGACTAATATTGAACCCATCAAACCCATTGAAATGGAAAAACTTCTTGGACGCTTTCTTAATTTGTTAGGGAGGAAAAGTAGTTCGTATAGTTAAGCCATTTGGGAGGCCTATCGGAATAAAATATCTTGGTTGAGTAACTTGGAAATGTCTGCTATGCCGCACCTTGTAGTGGCCCATTAATATGTTGAAACCATAAGTCAATACTCACGTTTATCTGATGTGTCTCTGCATGGTGAATGATTTGAATCTTCTGATTCCATCTTGACTTCCAACACAGTCTTTGGATCATCTATAATAGCTGGCTCTGCTTCAGGTTATAGAAAGAAAATTACCATTCATTTATTATTATATCGACGGGTTCCGGGCTATTTGTATTAACCGACATTTTTGAAACTTTACACCAGAGCAGTTTAAAGTTTCGATTTTTAGAAAAAAAATCATAACTTTAGCAAATCGCATAATTTTTTCAAAAAGAATGGTATTACTGTTTTTATAACATATTCCCCATAATCAGATTCATATTTTTTTCTAATATTCCTATTTTTAACGAAGATAAATGTCGCTTAATACAAAATGACCCATATTTTACTTTTTTTTGTTCCAGACTAAATGACCTAACCGCCTATGATTATTGTTTCTTATTCCAGGCTAAATGACTAAGGCCAGATCCTCACTATAATGCCGCTCACAGTCCGTTCTCGATCCGATCTCGGTCTGGTAAAGTCGTATCACGTACAAATTATACAATTGGAGCGAAACTGGACTGTCACGGATAGTATGAATGCACACATATATTTTATACTTCATAATATTTTATCAAACCGAGAACGAACTGTGAACGGCATTATAGTGAGGATCTGGCCTAAAGCGCCTAGGTTTATTATTTCTTGTTCCAAGCTAAATGACTTAAACGCCTAGGCACGCAAATAATGGCCCTAAGCTAAGTGCTTTAATCAACGAGTTGGTCATATTTCAAACCTAAGCTAATTGATTTAAATACCATATCTTAAACTTATTAATGTATGGCTAAATAAACTGTTTGTAATCATACTTGAATATTGAAGTTTGCAGAAATTGGTGATTAAAATATTGATAATTTAAAAGGTACATACAGAGAGTGTACCTACCTATCTTGTTAATAATTATGAATTAGTTTTTTTATTTAAAATGACAATCATCTAGGAACAGCAGTAACATGTCATGTACAGAGCTAACCGACACTGGACCGACACTGGGTATGAATTTGACAAAGAGGCTAAATGTATTAAACGACATTCTTGTATATTTATAAGGTAAAGCTAATTGTATTAAGCGACACTGGTTAAGAATTTAACGAAGAGGCTAATTGTATTAAACGACATTTCTATATATTTATAAGGTCAGGCTAAATGCTTTAACATAATTATGTTGCCTGTAAATTGTTGCTCCAGGAAAAAAGGTTTAAACGACTGTCTGGTATTTGGTAGTGAGCTTAAGTACACAGTTTCTAAATTTGTCAATATTTTGTGTTGCTTCATACATTGCAGTCCAAAATGGGGCCCAAAAATGCGGTTGTTTTAAGCGACAAAAAAGTGCTCCGATCGTCACCAAACACAGCTCAAACGACGCAGAAAAATTCGCTGATTCCAAATATGTATAAAAATCTATATCGCCCAAAGTGTCGCTTATTGCAATTAGCCCGGAACCCGTCGATATATATATCTCACAACTAATTATTTAAAAAGTGAAGAAGTGAAGTTTCAAAAAATTATTTTTTTCATTTAAACTATTCTTATAACAAGAAACAAAAATTAAATGTGTTAAAATTAATAACAGTAATGCAAATCAGTTTGCATCAACAAGTAAATTAAATACATAATTATTTTAGGAAATTAAATACTCAATATAATAACTCCAGGCAAAGCCGAAAAGAAAATACCATACCACCATAATTTCCTATTGCTGAACAAATCATGTATAATGTTGAGTGATCAGTATCAGTACCTTCATATTCAATGACCCCAACCATCTCTTTAAAGAGTTCTTCACAGCGAAGCACTTGACGATAGAAATTTAAAGCCTCCCGTAGCCTTTGAACACATGCTACACATATCAACCTCTCCGTGGGCTTCCCGTCTAGATTGGACAACTGAAAGGGGCAAAAATTGGAATCAATTTAATATTCATATTGCAATATGGATATAAACAGCCAAGTGTATTGAATTGCAGTCTCTCATGCCATAAGTTAATTGCAATGAATAACAAATATGGGATGAAAATAAATTAAAGATCTAATGGAACTGACAAGAGTAGGTAGGCAGTAGTTATTGGTGTAGTCTAGAGAGGGTCAAAACTTCACTGTGAATTTATGACCCAGAATAAACGATTATACAAATATCGACTATACAATTAAGAAACCAGCTTACCAGAAGTCCAAAGCAGTCCATTATCATGTCGCAATAGACCTCAGTCTGCCCAGAACTTTCATATTCAATATTTAAAACACGACATTTTTGCTTTCGCATTACTCCACAACACCTACATAACCCAGAGTCAAAAATTGGACCTTTTCCCTTTTTAACGCTCATTTCGGAATTCGTAGTTTAACAGAGATTAGGCACTGTAAAAGTCCGTAATAATTTTCTGATTATTAGACCTTATTTGGTAACAAAATAATGAAAATAATACTTTTCTACTTTAAACATTTTTTTCTTTCCATCGCCATGTCATGTGACAGTTGACAGGTGCTAATGTCAAAATTGTCAAATGCAAAAGGTGTTGCCTGATTTTTTTGGTACAGATGTTTCCAAGATTTAGCGGTAAATATTAATGTAAAAATACCTAAATAATTAACATTAATCTATTAAACTAATATTTAAAGAGGAAAGATTTGATTTTTTGTTTGCATTGAATAGGCTCCGAAACTACTGAACCGATTTCAAAAATTCTTTCACTGTTGGGAAGCTACACTATCCCCGAGTAACATAGGCTATAATATATTTTCAAAAAAAATAGGGATCCTTAATAAAACTCCAATAAGTTGTAAAAAAATAAGAAAACCGAAGCAAAGCGAGGGCGGTTACTAGTTTAACAATAAATTGAATCGACTTACATGGCTTAACAAATTCTGACTCCCTAAATAAAGTCAGGTGACTTTTATTAACTTGAAAGTGATTCAATTAAGATTTTATCTGTCATATTTTACCCCGACTTATCCATAGATGTATTACTTAAAGATTCAGCCACGGCGTGGCCGCTCATGTGACACAGAATGTACGATTCTTTGAAGTTGTTTTAAAATAAATGTAACAAGCAATCCAGAATACTGCTACCCGCCATCGTACTTCGATTTTCTGCTTAAAAAACAAATTGAAACTTTAAATTTCCAAATAGCCAACTCACTTATCATTATTTGTCACAAGTCACAACTCACTATTGTTTGCATTTGTGACAAACAATATAATTATGTATAATTTAATCGGCCACGGGGACGGGGACAAAAAATAATATTTTTGGCTCGTCTTTTACGTAGATTTTGTAACTGGCGATCTCGTTCTATCAAATGTATGGGAGAATCACAGACATGTCTGTGGGGAGAGTCAACTGGTTCTAAATCTATGGACTTATGTCTTATTCCACTTCAGGTAAGTGTTGCGCTATCTAGACATGTCAAATATTCACATTTAGCAGACGCACAATATTAGATTAAAAAGCAAAGATTGAACAGAACAGTTTAATTATTCACCAAAAAAATACTGATTTTAATGCTAAAATTAAAAAATAAAATATCTGAATCAGTTTTATTGCAAGCTATACTCTAAGTGATGTGTTTTTATATGTCCTTTTAGGCTACATTTTTGGATAAAAGCCTGCCCACACACAGCACATGCAAATCTCCTATCATTATTATGTATCCGCATATGCTCTCTTAAAGTTTTCTTCCTAGCATAAGACTTCTTGCACACTGAACACTCATGCACTCTCTCGCCATTATGTTTGATCATGTGGACTCGTAACTCATTATTTGTAAAACATTTATATGTACACATCTGACATTGAAAATCTCTTTCTTCTAAATGATCACGTTTCATATGCCTCGAGAGAGTATATCGTCTATCAAAACTCTTGTCGCATACATTACACTTATACTCCAACGGAGCCACTCCATGAACCTCAACCAAATGCTTCTGACGTCTAAAGTATTCTGTGAAGCGTTCCTGACACTTAGGACATTTGAATCGTTTGACCAACTTATGCACAGTATCTACATGGTTTTTCTGTTTCTGTTGCGTTGTGAACACTTTTTTGCAAATATCACATGGAAAACTCCCTTCCACATGCATACTCTTTGTATGAACTTTCAACCGATATTTAGTCACGAAGCCAGTACCACATTCTTTGCAGACATAGTTCCTAAAATGAACATTCATGTGTCGTTCAATTGAGCCAAACGTTTCGAAATTAAATCCACATATCTGACACTCATACACATTTGTTGGTGTAAGCTTGAATGGTATCACACGGTCATTGTATTCGGTGTACATTATTTTATTGTGCTTCTTAATTAAATGAGACTTCAAATCGTTCAACTTTGGAATGCCTTCATTGCATATTGTACATTTTAAATCTGTTACATCAGCATATACTACTAAACATTCAGCTCCATATCCAGACAGAATTTTCTTTAGTTCCGTTCTCCGGTGCTGGGCTGATTGATGATCCTTTAGCTTGTCCAAATTTTCAAATATATTTCTGCAGTAGTAACATGGAAATCCCGAGCGAGTTTTGCTCTTAAACGGTGTTGCATTAGAATGTTGTAATATTGTTAAAGCATTCAGTATGTGACCCATTTTTTCTGTAACATAGAGGTCACTCTTATTCCTTGTATTAACATCACGTTCTGAATCCTCCAATAGTTTTTGCAACATTTTTGTAGTAACAATTTGACCTGTAACAAATACATTTTCTTAGAAGGTATACACATATTTTTTGAAAAAGCTATTTGGGTGCATTCGCGGGAAAACATTAGAAAGACTGTAGCGCTCCTGCAGTCCGTCAAGCGGAATACAGACTTTAGCCTAATGAAAAAAATAATCTCGGGTAGTCAGTGGGGACAAGCTCGCTATAGGTATGTGAATGTAATTATCTACTATTGAAGAGGAATATGCATTTCCAAAGTCATCTTTTATGTCTATTGAAATAACACACACATAAATAACCTTGAGTCGAAGTCTACCATAGACAAACACGATTGTACTAGGAGGGAGGGTAGTTTTGTAAAAGTCTACCGCCAAGTATTTGTTACTTCGGGATACAGAGTCCAGCGACCTGCAATATGAGATACCTCACCATAGCATGCTTGGTTTAGTAAGATTCACCACGAGCGGGGAGGTTGGCTTGGACACAAGGAAGAATCGTTTCTCGTTTTAACCGAATTCAAAAAAGGAAGAGCCTGTATTTAATTAGACTGTTTTTTTTAATGTTTGTTACCTCAGAACTTTCGACTGGGTGAACCGATTTTGATGATTCTTTTTTTAATCGAAAGCTGGTGCTTGTCATGTGGTCCCACTTAAAGAGCGAAATCTGACGAGTAGTTTTTGAGTTACCCCTAATTTTGAAGTCTGTTATTATTTGTCAAGAATTATTATTTATCTATCCGACAAACGAGCAGACATGTACGTGACATATAAGATGATACAAGTGGTCATCGTCATCCATGGACATTAATAACACCAAAACTTCACAAACTCACAACGGAAACATATTTATTTATTTATTTATTTAAACTTTATTGAACCATACAAAATGTATTAGTACAAAAGGCGGACTTAATGCTAAAAGCATTCTCTGCCAGTCAACCTTAAGGCAGTTGGACAGCAATGAAGGCGGTTGCAATTAAAAATTATTAAAAATGCATAAACTTATACCAATATACATATAAATAATAATAAAAAAAAACATGAAATAAATAGTAAATTTAAAATATATACCTAAAAATATACATATTTAAACATAATATACATATATATATATATAATTAAAATACATATTACATATACTAATAATATATATATATATATTATTAGTATATGTAAACATACACTACAATAATTAAAAGTATGTACCAACATACACACCAGCCCCAACCGGGTTTCGTCCCGAAACGGAGCAACATCATGGTAAGTTGACTCTACGATGGTTAGTCGCAAAGTCGCAAACTTTGCGTTGTGCTGGTGCTGGTATGTATGTTGGTATATACTTTTAATTATTGTAGTGCATGTTTCCGTTGTGGGAGGGAGGGGGGTGCCACGCATGTCTTAAAGTAACTTATATACCATGATACATGTTAACCGCGGATTGTTGCGAAGTAGACTAATACTAAGGAGCCATCCATAAATTACATCACACGTTAGGGGGGTCTCACAAATGTGACCAGCTGTGACAAGGAGGGGGGAGGGGTCAAAAAGTCATGAAATTAGTGTGACGTAATTTATGGATGGCCCCTAACTTAATAACAATGGATTTCTGTAAAGTAACGCCTGATACTATTAACTCTTTCACGCAAAAACTACTAAACGGATTTTCGTGAAATTTAGCATACAGGTAGACCATGATGTGGAATAGGTTATAAAGTACTTATTATGCGGGAAAACGCGGGCAAAGCCGCAGGAAAATCGCTAGTAATATATAATACCAAAATGTCTTCTATCATCTCACCTTTCAAAATGTCCAACTGGTTTACGAACCCTGCACAGCTGTTCGCGTAAAGAGAGTTGCGTGTCGGCAATCGGAAGTCCCTTGAGTGGTACTTCGCTACAAACTCCGCTTCGCCATCAACTAAGTCCTTGTTGTCATTAGTTACATGTATGTTGTCTGTAATGAAACAGTATATAATAAGTTATGTTGAAGGCTGGGCTAAAATCAGAGCGCAGTGGGACGCGACGCTGGCGTGACGTGGCGTGATGAAAGCGTGGTGGGAGCGCGGCGTGATAGTCAGGCACATATATTACCTATTAAGATTTCGTCTATCATAAGTGTAGTAGAGTAATAAATTGTTTTCCACCACACCTTTCAACTCGCCAGGGTAAGCTCGGCTGAGTGAAAAGATAGTTGTTAAAATAATTTGTAAGATTCAATTTGGCTTAGTTCTGTTGTCATATTATTATGTGACTCCGGTGTGGATGTTCTACTGCAATCACCCCTAAATATAAAAAAAAAGAAAAAGGCACGCTGGGACGAAAACTTGAACAATTAGGTTTGTATTTTTTGAATCGTCAGGAAATATTTTATTGTGAAGAAAATACTTTTAAATGAAGTGTTTTTTTAATTATTACATTTTTTGTGAATGGCTGTAAATTAAGTAAGTGTAGTTCTGTACTTCTCTCAGAGATGGCGCTACAGGTAGGTGTCGATTAAAATCTGACATTTTCGCGAGCTGGGTTTTATCTCACCTCAAAAATGCCTTAATGCGCATAAAGAAGTTTTCACTTTAAAAAACATTTTAACTTACCTTTCACAACCAAATCATCAAATTGTAAAGGTGCATCTGATTCATAGTCCATTTCATTTTCGTCCAGTTCTGTCTCAACATCGTGTATCTCCTGTTCATCGTCAGTGAGGGAATGCTCCAGTTTTACATCCCTCACCAGCTCCGATTTCACTTGCAAATCATGTCCTAAGGTTAGCTCTACTGGTACTGAAAATTAAAAATTTTATCATTATCAGTACAACAGCCTTGTAAACTAACTGGCTTTTAATATACTCTATCTATGATAACATCACATAAAAAAAGTTAATCACTAATTTTAATTTACCCACAGTTTAATATATTGCACAATACTATTTTTAGTATTCACTAAAGTAATATATTGACCCAATTAAATGGAACCTGCACATGTTTTACTTTAAATATTTATGTGATTTGTGTTGAATAATGAAAATAATGGCCCAAAGTAATCCTACAAAGATTTTACGATCTTAATAAGTTATGACTACAATAGATCTTCTTGGTTGCAGTGGCCTCTGGGACTTACAGCCTAACTCATAACTTATACACACAAATTAATCATCATAAGTTATTGTTACCGTTAACAAATATTGTGTCCTTATCCAACAGAGAGTTCAACAGTTGCTGCTCCACAGCAGCCACCTTGCTGCGAAATGAAACCGCATCTCTGAGCTTTGTGATACAAGTCCAACAGATCAGATTACTTAGTTCCGATGCAGTTGATAACTGGAAACAAATTATTATTTAACTATTAATATAGAGTAGTCATTTTTTTTGTTCAAATATTTACTAGTTAGAAATTCACATGACCCACCCAGGTTTATGATAATGGTATGTATTTTAAACACTATGTATTCAACATTGTTTATCCTGTATTTCAACTAATTATCGAAAAATATACCTACTGGCTAGTAATAATAATTCATAACTCATACAGAATGATGAGTATGTATTTTTATTGTCTTGTAGTTGGTATTTTCATTCCTTGGGTTCACAGATTAAAAAACTTTTACATAGATTTTTAAGCATACAAATAAATAGATTTGAAATTGCCTTAACATAGTTTTGCATCCCCGCGTGGTGTCCGGGTTCACTTTGTAGAATAGCACCACTCCCGTTCTTCCTGGGATGTCGTAAAAGGCGACTAATAGGACAAATCCAGGAAGGTGGGCAGCAGCATCTTCCTGTGTGTGACGAATACCAGTCAGGTCACCTGCGGTCACCAACACGCACTAGCCAAGCGTGGTGACTATCGGCTAAAACCCCCGCATGATAGTCACGAATGAGCCTCGGCCCCCAGTCCCCGGCAGCCCCGCTATTCCTAGTTACGGTAGCGGCTATGGTAACGGCGGGGCAGGGGGTGCTAAGAATCGCCGGCAGAGATCGGGCTACCAATCCAAACGACGACTTCTGCACCTGGCAACATACAACACCAGGACACTGAGGACCGACGATAAGGTAAAAGAGCTGGAAGAAGAGATAGACAAGTTAAACTGGAGTATTGTGGGTTTATCTGAAGTCCGAAGACAGGGGGAGGACACGATAATACTCAAATCCGGAAACTTGTTCTATCACCGGGAGGGCGAACATCTGTCCCAAGGTGGTGTCGGGTTTCTCGTTCACAAGTCCCTTGTCAACAACATTATGCAAGTTGGGAGCGTGTCGGCCAGGGTAGCGTACCTTACACTCAGAATATCCAAACGGTATTCGTTGAAGGTTGTACAGGTATATGCGCCGACTTCGACACATCCCGACGATGAGGTTGAGGTTATGTATGAGGACATAAGTAGAGCCATACATACCTCTAAAGCTCACTTCAATGTTGTGATGGGGGACTTCAACGCGAAGCTGGGCACGCAAAGCGGCGCCGAGATGAAGGTGGGTCCCTACGGAATTGGACGACGGAACCACCGAGGACACTTGCTGGCCAACTTTTTGGAGAAGGAAGATCTCTTCATGATGAACTCCTTCTTCAGAAAGAAGCCACAACGCAAGTGGACTTGGATAAGCCCTGATGGTTCCACAAAAAGCGAGATAGACTTCATTCTGGCAGACAAACGGCATATATTTAATGATGTCTCTGTGATCAGCAGGTTCAAAACCGGAAGCGATCACCGACTTGTGAGAGGCACATTAAATATCGATCTGAAGCTGGAACGGTCACGCCTGATGAAGTCTACGCTCCGCCCAACATCCGTCCAAATCCAGGGATCCGAAAACTTTCAACTGGAGCTGCAAAACCGTTTTGCGTGCCTAGAATCGTGCACGTCAGTGGACGAGTTTAACACCAGGATGGTAACAACTGTCCACGAGGTAGGGTCGAAGTACTTCAAGACCCACCCTAGTGGTAGATCTCAGGTTCTCTCAGAACAAACTCTCGGTCTTATGAGGGATCGACGAGAACTGTGTGTGCAGTCTCCAACCTCCATGAGGGAATACCGACGGCTCAATGAGCAGATCTCCAAGTGCAGGCGACGCGATTTGCGAAAACACAACGCAAATCGTGTAAAAAACACAATTGAGCGAAACCAGGGCTCCAAAGTGTTCGCCAGGGATCTGTCTATTGGGCAAAGTCAGCTTACGAGGTTGAAGACCGAGTCCGGCACCATGGTTTCGTCGAAACCGGAAGTTCTGAGAGAGACTGAGAGATACTACGGACGGTTGTATGCCTCCTCTCAAGCTCCACCTCCTAGCGAGGAGAGCGATAAGAGAGCTAAACTGACCCGACACTACACAGAGGATATCCCGGACGTCAGCCTGTATGAGATTAGAGAGGCTCTCAAACAGCTTAAAAACAACAAGGCACCGGGAGATGACGGAATCACAACCGAGCTTCTAAGAGCTGGAGGGAAACCCCTTCTAGTGGCGCTCCAAAAACTGTTCGATTCCGTCATTTACACTGGAATTACCCCGGAAGCGTGGGGCAGAAGTGTGGTGACGCTGTTCTTCAAGAAGGGCGATAAAGCCCTTTTGAAGAACTACAGGCCCATTGCACTTCTGAGCCACGTTTATAAGCTGTTTTCGAGGGTACTCACAAATCGCATTGCACGCAGGCTTGACGACTTCCAGCCTCCCGAACAAGCAGGATTCCGAAAAGGCTACAGCACCATAGACCATATACACACACTGCGGCAGATTATACAAAAGACCGAGGAGTATAATCTGCCGTTGTGTGTTGCCTATGTGGACTATGAGAAAGCCTTCGATTCTATCGAAACCTGGGCGGTACTAAATTCTCTCCAGCGGTGCCGGATCGACTACCGGTATATCGAGGTGTTGAAGTGTTTGTACTCATCTGCCACCATGTCCGTCAGAGTACACGACACAGCAACGAACCCCATCCAACTGCAGAGAGGTGTCAGGCAAGGGGATGTCATATCCCCAAAGCTGTTCACCGCTGCGTTGGAAGACGTGTTCAAGCTGATGGAGTGGAAACGACGTGGCATTAACATCAATGGCGAATACATCACACACCTGCGATATGCCGATGATATAGTCATCCTGGCGAGTTCCCTGGAAGAACTTGGTACAATGCTCGGGGACTTGAACAGCGCCTCACAACGGGTGGGTCTTAAGATGAACATGGACAAGACGAAAATCATGTCGAATGTCCATGTCACACCCGTACCGGTTGTTGTTGACGGCGCTGCTCTTGAAGTTGTAGACGAATACAATTACCTGGGACAAGTGATCCAGATGGGTAAGTCCAACTTCGAGAAAGAAGTCACTCGTAGAATCCAACTCGGATGGGCTGCGTTCGGGAAACTGCGTCATATCTTGTCGTCCAAAACACTACCTCAGTGCCTGAAGTCGAAGGTGTTCGAGCAGTGTGTGTTGCCAGTGATGACATACGGATCCGAGACGTGGTGCTTTACTGTTGGCCTGATCCACAAGCTCAGAGTTGCGCAGCGAGCTATGGAGAGGGCTATGCTCGGTATTTCTCTACGTGATCGCATCAGAAATGAGGAGATCCGTAGACGAACAAGGGTAACCGACATAGCTCAAAGAATTAGCCGGCTGAAGTGGCAATGGGCTGGCCACATAGTGCGAAGGACCGATAACCGTTGGGGAAGAAAGGTCCTCGAATGGCGCCCACGTCTCGGAAAAAGGAGCATAGGACGCCCCCCGACCAGGTGGACTGACGACCTGAAGAAGACAGCGGGCATCCGCTGGATTCAGAAGGCTCAGGACCGGTCAGAGTGGCGCAAGTTAGGGGAGGCCTATGTCCAGCAGTGGACCTCTAAGGGCTGATGGATGGATGGAGTTTTGCATCTATATTATATTATGATGTGTATCCCCAAAGTTAATCAGGAAATAGAAAAGTAAAATTACATGCTTTTAAATTTGCTTCAACTTGTAATTGATAAATAATATATTGGGGTCAGAGTCAGGCGCCCCACAATACATAAGGAACCTGAATATATGTACAAATTCTCAATCTTCTAGGTATACTGCTTGCTTGTTGTCAGTCAGTCATTAAAAATTAGAGTTTTATCAGAGAAGATATATAGTTAATTATTGTAAGTATTAAGTTAGTATTAGTCTACTTTGCAACAATCCGCGCGAAGATATAATCGTACTTATAAGTAACTGAATTCATCACTGAATATGAACCCCCAAACTATGAAGAGAGTGAACCTAACTAAGAATAGTGTATTATATTGTAATTTTTCGGAGGCAAAATACGAAAATACTTACAAATAAATTGAAACATTCCAAGAACATATTGCAATAAACTTCCGACTTTCCGTTCACATAACTATATTCCTTCGTTAGATCTCTGTGGTGTCCTTCTGTGTTACAAAATCTGCACTTGCCGAAAATTGAAGCTTTTCGTCTCGTTTCCATCTTTTCACTTTTCAGCTTAAACTTTTAGATAAAATGTTTACAGAGAAATTTCCACAATAAATGAAGCTTTTTTATGTTGTAACACAATGCGCACAATTATTCATAAAAGTCATAGAAATATTTGAAACATACACACAAATTATTAGTTTTTATTTATTTATTTGTAAATAAATTAATAATTTATTGTGATGTAAATAAAAAGAATGACAAAAAGCAATCTTTGCAATATCAATGTCGATTGTCGTGTCAATGTCAACACAACAGTGAACAGATAACAGTGACAGAATTGACAGCAGCGATGCGCGACTCTGAATGATTCCAGTCGAATTATTCGACTTAGTAAATCATTCGACTCATTCGAATGATCTATAAAAATTAGTAACTAATTTGACTTGAGTCGACACAGAGTACTAATCAATCGTAACCTTTCATTCGACTGGGAACTTTGTTAGCGGTTAGCGAACGGCGAACTCGGCCGTCCGCGCGTCCTAACGAAGAGTGCAATAAGTCGAGTTTTTGGGCAAATTGACTTTAGACCATATTCGTAACTACATAAGGTCTTAAATTCGACTACTACCGCACGGCGCGGCGGCGCGGCGGCGGAGTGGTGAACGATAGACATGGGCGGTATAAACGATAAACAGTTTCAGTAACTATTTATTGGTATCAGGTGCCTCAATAAGTATTTATTGAGAGAAACCATTTATTCGTAAATACGAGGTATTGCGAGTTAGGAACAATATATTTATTTTAAATGCAACAGGATATCGCTTTTATTCCTATTGCAATAAAGTTCGCTACTAAGGATTCATTTAATCAGTTATTCCGTATACCGACATTAGCGAGAATAAGATTATACCGATGATACCGTAAAACTGATATACCGAGTAAACATTTCAATAAATAATTTTTAAAAATAAACAGTTTTATAACACTATCGGCAACAATAACAATAAATAGTTATGGCATTACGAAAACGCGTACCGACCCATGTCTAGTGAACGATCATACATAATAATAATGATATTCATTCCAAACTGACAACTGGCTACGTGACAGTGTTGCCAACCTCGACTAAGCATCCCCCCTCCCCCCAGCGTCATCTCGAAATTCCCCTCTTTCCCCCTAACACTATGTCTAAGCAGTAATTTATTTAAGTATTCAATCATTATTTATTCAATTTAATTTTAATCAAATTATTTTAAATTATTCAATCAATTTGTTAAGTATGTTTTTAAAATATGTTTTAAAATACGTATTTCTTTTTTTGCATGCATATTATAGTATGAGATTTCAGCTTTTATTATTATAATTTGTAATTTTAGTTTTTATATTATTGATATTTTGTCTGTTAAACTGATAACCTTTTTACAAAAGTGCGAAGTTAATGCTTAATTTTATTTTATTTTGTCATTTTAATTTTAATAACATAATTATTTACGCAGATTTTATTCATAATCATGTTTTTAGCTAATAACGAAGAATTTTGTATTGAGCTTAAGCTATTTTTCTTAAGCCGTGATTGCCTATAAGTAGAAAGGCGCACTGGCAAGGTTATACGAAAGAATTTGTATTATTTATGTTGTGTACTTTCTGTTGATAATCCAAAATAAATAAATAAATAAATAAATAAGTATAAGTAAAAAGCAGCTCACCAGGATAAATTGAATTAATTCATCAACCCAATCAATGATCTTCTAAATACGTACAAAACCCGCTATAAAAAAATTCCCCCTAGAAAAGGTAACTCTTGAAACATGCGTCAAAAAATTGTACCTCTAGTGTATGCCCCTAAAAAATATGGCCCCTGAAGATACCCATTTTCATCTAACTTACCCCCAAATTTAGGTGAAAAACCCCCAAGTTGGCAACACTGCTGAGTGAGCGTCGAATGCGCGAGCGACTCGACTCAGAGCGGTTATTAAATTAGTTACTAATTTAGCAGTGGACTAGCCGTCAGCGTCGAATGCGCGAGTGATTCGACTCTTAGAGCGGCTATTAGATTAGTTACTAATTTAGCAGTCGACTAGCCGTCAGCGTCGAATGCGCGAGCGATTCGACTCTTAGAGCGGCTATTAGATTAGTTACTAATTTAGCAGTCGACTAGCCGTCAGCGTCGAATGCGCGAGCGATTCGACTCTTAGAGCGGCTATTAGATTAGTTACTAATTTAGCAGTCGACTAGCCGTCAGCGTCGAATGCGCGAGCGATTCGACTCTTAGAGCGGCTATTAGATTAGTTACTAATTTAGCAGTCGACTAGCCGTCAGCGTCGAATGCGCGAGCGATTCGACTCTTAGAGCGGCTATTAGATTAGTTACTAATTTAGCAGTCGACTAGTCGTCATTCGAATACGAACGTTAGTATATTACTAATATTCAAGTCGAATGCGTACATTAGTAGTCGTAGATTATTCGAATAGTGAGATCATTCGCAGTCGCGCACCTTTAATTGACAGCAGATTACACAGATTATTAATATACGTACATATATATATTTTTAATAAATCAAAAACGGAGCTACCGGTTTTAAAACTATACCTACAAAATAGGTTTACCTGAAGATGGCAAAATGGGGTACTATTAAAATTGGAGACGTAACACTCCCCAGCGTTGGGGAAATTTGAATAAAACTTGTTGATCATTGATATTTTTATCAGTGTTAGTTTTTAAGATATAAATATAATATAAAAGACAATGTTACATTAAACTCATATTTTTAAGTTATAATTAATTATAAAAGTGACTAGGTAATTTTTGCAACTACATTTTAAAATTTTCCATCGGTATAGGATTATTGGAATTTTTTATTCATATTTTAATGAAGAGAATAAATAGATATTAATAATCCTAGCTTGCTCCACCAACATATCAGTTACGTGACCTTGCAAGATGTAACTTTTCATGTCACATTCATAACATTTTTGCAATCTATAATTTGTAGCAATGTTGACATTTTAATTTCATTTATTTTAATATGATTTGCAAATATATTTACCTAAAAAGAAATCATAATTGAGACTAATTACTAAGAAAATATCATCAAGAAAACTAAGTATCAAAACGAGTCAATCCTAGCCAGTGGCGTAGCTAGCCCTAAGGAGGCCCCATATCAATATCTCGGTTATAGGGCCCCCTCGACGTTGGCTGTCAAATATAAAAGGAGTGCCAACTGTGATGGTCATAGGCCGCTGACGAGCTTTTTTTAGGAGTGTTAGTAGGGGCCCCGTATAATTGATACGGCTGAGCCCTACGAGATGGATATTGTCGTTTAAATACACCTTTTTCTCACATGTTTTCGATAAACATTGAAAATAATATTTCTAGTTTGTGATCGTAAAGGTTTTTTCGGCATTAAATCGAAAATAATCATCATTTAAGAAAAAGAAAAAAAATTCCACACATCTCTTTTTTGACTTGACAATTGTTATAGTGTGCATCTGGATTGAGGGCCCACCTTATACTTACTAAAAAAACTTGTTAAAACTTAACGCAAACACTCATAAACTTAAATGTGAATATATGGGTAAATAACTGCTATCCAAAGAACCGAAATAAAACCACAATTTAACAGCAAATATGAGTATTCATTAATACATCGCCTATAAACACCACGAACATACATGAGATCATCAAGAAAGCAAATTAAATTCATATTTTGACGCAAACGTTCACTGAGATACTTAAAAAAGAGCTATTCGACGAAGACTGATGTACCACAATCGATTCATATCAATTGAATCTGGTTCTTTCCAATTCAAACTTGTTGACCATGTTTAGACAGCATGTGCCCTCGCCAACTGCATTTCTGAACGAATGCCATACCGCATAACTCGCATTTAAACCGCCTATCATTTTCATGGATACGCATATGCTCTCGTAAAGTAGACTTCCTTCCGTACGCTTTCAAACATATTGTACACTGAAACTTTTTAATACCCGTATGCTTCAACGTGTGTTGATTCAACTGCACATTTGTGAAGCATCGCTTGTCGCAGATAGAACATTGGAATCGTCTCTCTATTAAATGGTCACGTTTAGTGTGTATTCGCAGCGCAGTTTGGGTCTCAAATGTCTTGTCACACGCTTTGCACTTCAACTTCTTCAAGGTGACACCATGTTCTGTGATCAAATGCTTCTCTTTCCGCCTGTACGTGCCGAACATTTCTCCGCAATAGCCGCATCTGTTCACACCGTTCGCACTCGAGTGTACAAGCCTTTGGTGACCAGCTTTCTTACTCGACGTATCGAAAACTTTCGGACAGTAATCGCATTTGAACGTCCCCTTCTTATGTCGTCCGGCATGATTGAAAAGGTTATTCTTGGTCAAAAATCCAGCGTCGCAAATCTCGCAAATGTGATTTCGATAGTGCACACTCATGTGCTCAAGCAAGCCTTTGAAGGAGTTGCAAATGAACTCGCAAAAAAGGCATCGTAGCTCCTCTTGATCGAACTTGAACGGCACTATGTAGTTCTTCGCGTTTCTATACAGCAACTTCTTGTGAACTTCGATAAGATGGTCGTAGAGTTGCTCTAACGAATCGAGGGTATTTCCACACAAATTACACTTAAGACCGGTGATGTCTAGTTTTACTAAGTAGGCGGAAGGTCTCTTTCCTTTAGCGTAGTTACGTTTTGTCTTCACGTCATGCTCTTTTATGGTGTGTTGTTTTAAATCGGCTGCATCTGGAAATTCTTCGTTACAAAAGCAACAGCCGTATCCGATGCCTCCATGACGGCGGATGGGCGTAGCGTTTGTGGATTCCAGAATAATAGCTATATTATTAGCTTGCTTCTTCATTTCTGCCAGCCTATTTTCACCGGGTATCTTTATATTGTTACCCAAATCTTTTTCCTTTACTTTTTTGCTAGGTCTTTTACTACTAATTTC
This sequence comes from Thymelicus acteon, assembly GCA_951805285.1. Taxonomy (NCBI): domain Eukaryota; kingdom Metazoa; phylum Arthropoda; class Insecta; order Lepidoptera; family Hesperiidae; genus Thymelicus; species Thymelicus acteon. Next base: position 17,690,778 of record OX638214.1, on the reverse strand, counting down.
TTTTTTAACTTTGGCTATAGTTTTAGAGTCTTCCTTTTCGTAGTCGATAATTTTTTTTATCTCTACAAATACGACGCCATTTTTTATATTATTTTTTGTTTCCTTGTTATCTTCTTTCCATTCATCAATTTCTACAAAGAAAAAATCATTATTAATATTGTGTTGAACTGTATAATTTATTTATCAATATCATGCACATTATCATCATTTTACAAGACCTTTTACAAGAGACTAGAGGACGCTGACGCTAGGGATGATGCCGAAATTTTTAAAATCGCTAAGCAGCGGCATATCTCCACATTGGATGTTAAAGCCAACAAATACATCCGGAATAAAGAGGGTACACTCCTAACATCTAATGTCGACATTAACAACAGATGGTGCCAGTACTATAAGGAACTGATGAACGAAGAGTTTCCTAGTAACAGTTTACCATGCATTGAACCAACGTGTGGACCCATACAGGAAGTCACAATGGAGGAAGTAAAGAGAGCAGTTGGAAAAATGAAGAATCACAGAGCGGTAGGCCCAGACGAAATTGCGGACCTATGGAAGCAAATAGACACCATAGGCTTTAAATGGCTGCTAAAATTCTTCAACATAATACTGGTATCAGGGAAAATCCCAACGGCCTGGCGCAAAAGCACCCTAGTGCCTTTTTATAAAAACAAGGGAAATATCAGTCTCTGCCAAAATACCGTGGCATCAAACTTACTTCACATACCCTTAAGATATGGGAAAGAGTTCTGAGTGGACGGTTACTTGAACATATTGGGATAACAGAATATCAGTTCGGCTTCATTGCGTCGAAGTCAACTACCGATGCCATCCAAACGGTACACATTGTGATGGAAAAACACCGAGCAAACCGTGAAGACTTACATCTTATGTTCATTGACTTAGAAAAGGCCTTCGATAGAGTCCCTCGGAAACTTGTATGGCATTCATTAAGACAACAAGGCGTGCCCGAAAAATACATATCACTTGTGACCGATACCTACGATAGCATTAAAACAAAAGTACGATCCTCCGCTGGTCTGAGCGAAGAGTTTGAAGTCAAGGTTGGTGTGCACCAAGGGTCAGCTCTGAGCCCACTCCTGTTTAATATAGTTATGAATCAACTCACATCAAACATCCAGTCCCCGTTGCCATGGTGCCTACTATATGCAGATGATATAGCGCTTATAGATATTTGCCCTAAAAAACTCAAAAACACCTTGGAGCAGTGGAGACGTGCATTAGAAGACAATGGCCTCAGGATCAGCCGGGAGAAAACGGAATACATGGAATGCAATTTCAGTGGCTCCACCCATTCCAACCAGATCTGCCTCAGTGGCCAACCGCTGCCCAAAGTGGACCACTTTAAGTATCTTGGCTCTATTATGTCCGCTGATGCCCGAATTGATGCCGACGTGACGCACAGGGTGCAAGTGGGCTGGCAGCGCTGGAGAACTCTCACCGGTATGCTGTGCGACCCGCGAATGGCAGTCCGCGTGAAGGGCAAAGTGTACAAAACCGCAGTTAGACCCACGATGACATACTCCGCTGAATGCTGGGCCGTCAATAAGGAACACGAACAGCGTCTACATGTCAATGAGATGAAGATGCTACGATGGGCCGGGGGAGTAACTAGACTTGATAAAGTAAGGAACGAGTACATCAGAGGAAGTTTTAAGGTCGCGCCCATCGCTGAAAAGATCGGTGAAAGCCGTATGAGATGGTATGGACATGTGATGAGGCGGAACGACGACCATGCCGTGCGCAAGGCCCTAGCGCTACCAGACGCGCGCAAACGAAGAGGACGACCCCTAGCCACGTGGTGGTCCACCGTGTCCAAGGACCTGGAGAAAGCCCAGTTGACACCTAAGACAACCCAGAACAGAGCGTTCTGGCGCTACAAAACGAGGAGAGCCGACCCCAAATGACGGGACAAGGCAAAGAAGAAGATGCACATTATCATCATACTTACTGTTTATTTCTTTATCAAAAAGCTCCTGCGGTACATTATAAGTAATTGCTGCCATTGCATCTGAAATTTTCTTGCTTTGTACTGCCTGTACTGCTTTTCGTAAATTTTCAGAGAAATTCTCAGCATCTGCTCTTTCTCTTTTTTTTGTATTAAGACGTTTACGGAGAGACCGTGCTAATTTGTCCTCATCTAAAAATATAAGTTTCTTATTATACTTTTAGAACGTTTACCATTTATTGTATAATTGGCTATACACTTCAGTCTCCATATAGCTATTACAGTTTTAAGTGTCCATCTTCATAAATAATATCTATTAAATAGCCTAGTTAGAAAATTAACCCAATAAATTATCCGACAACAAATATTACTGCAAAATAATTTTATTACTCACGTTTGAAGACATTAGAATTTGCCTTCCTGGATATTTTGAACCTCTTAGATACAGAATTCACTCTCTTTGCTAGTGCATCCAAAGAATTTGCCAACTGTTTTTTTCTGAGAGTCGATTCTATTTGCCTCCTTCTAGGAGGATCTCTTTTATGAGACGAAGTTATGGTTTCATTTGATGTTAGATGAGGTTCAGATTTTATGGCAATTTCTGGAAAAGATATTGACATAAGTCTATTCTATCCTCCACCAATCCGCACTGGAGCAGCGTGGTAGAGTATGCTCTAGGCCTCCTCAAGAGGAGAGACCCGTGCTCAGTAGTGGGCCGTTAATGGGCTGAAGCCATTGTCTATTCTTCTTTCTACAAAGACTTTTTGAACGTAGACTTTAAAAAGTGTTATATGGCTTTAGAACTATTTATCTAGGTAAATTAAAATAAAGTACTATAGATAATTTGCTACTAGGTGTAGCCCAAAACATTCTGTTCTCTTGAAACTAAAAACGTTGGTCAATTTGTAGTCAATAAAAGTAAAAATTCACCTGCCAATTTCTACATAGAGAAGTTTCTCTATAGACATTGGTGAATCTGTTCAAATCTGCGGCAGAACAATGAGATGACTATTACAATAGAACTTACCATTATCACCTGCGATATCCTTTTCGCCATCATCATTATTATTATCAACATCATTATCATTCTCATCACAAGTATCATCTATTTCACTATCGTTAGTCCCCAGATCTTCATAATGAAGATATTCTGTCTGCATATTGAGAACCATGTCATCCCGTTCTTGTTTCAATTTATCAGCATCTACTGAAAATTTAATTGAAATAGAGACAAAATGCACACATGAACTGCTCTTATTGAAGTAAGCTGAATCAGTTAATTCTTACACTTTGTAGTTAAATTATGTAACACTAGTGCTCTCGCCGCGGCTTTGTCCAGGATAATAAGTGCCCTATGCAGAGGCGTAGCTACCGCCGATTCAGCCGTATCAATTATACGGGGCTCCAAGCATATAGGGGCCCCCACTTGTTAGTGGAGGCCCCTCCCCACTCCCAAAAAAAGCTGGCCTACGACCGCTACAGTTGGCACTCCTTTTATATTTGACAGCTAACTCCGAGGGGGCCCTACTACAAATATTGATATTGGGCCTCCTTAGGGCTAGCTACGCCACTGGTCCTATGTCTTATTCCAGATCATGGTCTACCCATGTGCTGTGTGTGTGCAGTAGTTATTCAGTAACTATTCAGTATCTATTCACAACATTACAGTATTTTCTCACAACAACCATTTGGTGAACAACCAATTGATATCCCAATATTTTATCGAACTAGAATCTCTGGTAAGATAATTTTTGACAAAAAATAACCAATTTCAAAATAAGTCGTCAGATCTCGCTCAAATTTAAGTGGGACCACATGACAAGCACTAGCTTTCGATTAATTTTTTTTATCAAAATCAGTTCCCCCAGTCGAAAGTTCTGAGGTAACAAACGTAAAAAAAATACAGTCGAATTGAATACCTCCTCCTTTATTGAAGTCGGAAAGAAAGTAATCTCAATAAGATTATCTCATAATAGTAACTAAGCTAACTTAATGTGATATAATGTGACTTTTAGACAGTTGCCATGCCAAGTTTTCTGAAGATTATGGTAAAGTTTGTAAGGATGGATGGATGGGTGTACGGATGTTTGTTGCTCTTTCAACCAAAACTACTGAATGGATTTTCATGAAATTTTGCGCACACAGAGCATGATCTGAAATAACATATAGAATAACATATAGAAATAATAAAATAAATAAATAAATAAAATAAAATACTTATTGGGAATGGCCATTAATGATCTTTAGGACTACAGAAACATGCTCACCAGCCTCTAGTTGCCCGTTCAGGAGTTGCTCCGACGCCAGCACTTCCGTCTTGAAGCTGACTGCTTCCCTCAGTCTTGTGATGCATGACTCGCAGATCAGATCCGGACTGTTTAAGGGATTCTGCGGTCTACTCCACTATAGTATGGAAAAAATTACAGAAAAACTTTTATGACATTTTATATTCAAATTCAAATTCAAAATCATTTATTCATGTAGGTATCATTGATACACATATGCACGTCATTTTTTTAATCAACCAGCTTTTCGCAAAGGTGCTTTGTCATGGAGGAGAAGAAAAGCCGTAAAGAAACTCCTCAGCACATCTTTTAAAATATAAATATAGTACATAATTAGCTCTTTCCTTAAGTTTACCGTACATTATTATTAGTCATTACTTCCCAGAATTCGATCCTTGTTAACGACACTATCAAATATCACTATCAACTATATACAGGGAATGTTTTTCTTTCAAACATTCCTGGTAGGAATATTGATTTTTCAATTCAATTGCATCACAAAACATCATCCAATTAATATTTATAACAATTCTGATTCAAAGCCTTTGTATTAAACATATTATATTATGCATGTTATAAATCATTTCTCTGATAATATAACTGATTTATATATTTTAGAAACATTACCTTAATATAAAAACTGTTGGATTTAATTTGATTTGGTTGGATTTTTATGGATAAAAATCTAAGTTTAATGTTCATTATTTTAAAACTTAGACTAAAAACTCACACGCAACGCAAAGCACTCAGTGAGCATGATGCCGTAGACCTCACTCAGCCCACTACTATAATGTTCCTGCCACATACTCCTTAATCTGCCACTCTCCAAACAACATTTACACCGAGCGATGCCTGTTGCTTTGACATTCTGGAATCACAAATGGTAATTAAAATGAAGTATGGTAAATCATCAGTAGTATACGAACAACAACAATTTAGTTGCATATTAAACAATTTAGTTGCATATTATAAGTACTATTATTTCTTCTGTGGTTATATAGTGAGAGGGGAGGGATGCCTGCTGCCGCTATCGGTGCTCAGGAGGGACGTTTTCTTGTCAGGGGTCAACAGTTTGGCAAAGGGAGTTCTCCCGCCAGGCGAGGTGTGTGCGTTTTCTTTCGTATGATCTTGACGGAGCGTTTGTATACTAGTGATCTTTGAAAACATCTATAGCGTGATTCAGGTGGACGTGACGTCACCGTGCGCAGTCCCCACAGACACAAAGGTACTTATATTGAGCTGTTACCAACACCGTTGACCACCGATTATTTATAAGTTGAGTAGTGGAATATGGAATAGTTAAATGTTTATATTTAGACTAAGGAATAAGTTGGTTAGTTATTAAAAGAAAAGTATACAAAATAGTGAGTCAAAAATACTACTTCAGACCTAACATTACAATCATTTTAGTCTATTTAAGAAGTGTTATAATCTTTTTTTAATTTATTACTGTTATTTATTCCAAAAATATCAGTGCTATTAAACTTAATAAGTAGTAAGGTTTCCTCAACATTTATTTCTGGTTATTGTCTTTACAATGAATATTGACGCTTGAAAGGCAAAATTTACCAAGCAACATGTTGGGCGATATTGAATTAAAAACCTTATTAACATCAAAAATTAACAAAAAATTCTGCATCAGTTCATCATCAATTTTTTGTGTATAATATGTTTTTATGTATTTTTGTGTATAATATGTTTTTATGTGTATAATATGTTGTTATTTTTTGTGTATAATTGTGTATAATATGTGATAATTTAATTATGTATATAAGGTTTATAATTCAATATTGCCCAACATGTCGCTTGGTAAATTTTGCCTTTCAAGCGTCGATATGTAAACTCTCACTCAATCATATACCCACTATTTATTTTTGCTAATTAATGGTCACTCAATTTTATTGTAACACTTACCACTGTGATATTGGAACTTAAACTATCATTGCAGTCTTGTAAGTTATTATTTGTATGTATGTCATTCCCATTTAGATTGTAGTTTTCATTGCCCTGATTATTTGGTACATTTTTCGTATGAGTTGCATTGAACATCATTTTGTACTCATCAAATGTTTGGAATGGCTGAAATCAGAATATTTTAATATAAATTGAACTGTCTCAAATTAAATGAAAAATGATTTATTCAGCAACCATCATTACACACAGTTTCGATGGACTAGCTCCCACACTAGGATTCCCTGTGTGTGAGAAGCTAGGATACACTCTCTCGTAACAAAAGTGGATACACAATCAAATATTATCTTAATTAACTAAATTACTTAAAATTCAGAAAGTTTACAGCAAAAAATTTTGAATTGAATTATAACTGTATTTGTTCATTTACACATTACGTAGCTTTATTTTTAACCAACTTCAAATAAAGGAGGAGGTTCTGAATTAGACTGTATTTTATGCTAATATTTGACTTATAAGTGAATGAATACAATAAAAAGTATGTAAAATGGGATTACAAAAAAAAAAAAAAAAAAAACAAAAAAGAAACACTTACCGGCCAAGAAAAATGTGGAATAATATTTGGTTTATAACAAACATATAATAAATAACTTTTCCTTTTAACATGAAGTGTTCATTCTTAAAATGTAATTAACAAATCCTTTTATGTTTCACATTGTGACTCATCGTGGCTTCTATCCATTTTAGTTTTTAACCTTTTATCTGATGGAAAATTGATAAAACATAATATTCATTAAAACAGTAACATAATACAAGAAATGAAACAATTCAATTTTTTATACCAAACTAATCAATCTTCTAAGAGTTTTAAGTCATGGATTCCCTCTACATTTTAAGGCTGTTGCTATTCGTCCGCTTAGCGGACGAATAATATATGTTATTCATTCGCTTAGCGGACGAATAGACACTTCGAAAGGCTGTTGCTAATCGTCCGATGAGTGGACGAATAATATAACCTTATTCGTCCGTAAATTACATTCTTAATTTAAAAAAATTGAATACATGTACCAATTAGCGGACGACTAATTTATGTTATTCATCCGTTTAGCGGACGAATAGACACTTTGTATGGCTGTTGCTAATCGTCCGCTAAGCGGACGAATAAAATAACTTAAGTTGTCCGTAAATTATTATCGTTATGTGATTTTTACTTCACCCATACAATTAACGTCATGATAATAGGGCTTTGTCACAGATGTCGCGGAACCCCGCTTCGCGGGGTCCCTTTTTTCCCGTAAATAAAAACAGGAACCTAACTAACCTAACCTAACTATTTATTGATTTCGGTCACGTTACTTTTTCAAGGAGACTAAAAAAAGCTAATCATCCGAGTCATTCATAATTTAAAAAAAATGAATACATGTACGAATAAATATACTGTACGGACGAATAATATATGTTATTCGTCCGCTAAGCGGACGAATAGACACTTCGTCATTTTAATTCTTTTTAGATCATTTATATAGACGAAAGGCAATTTTAATACGAATATACCTCAGGCAACTTAAAATTAAGAGATTTTTATCCGTGAAATATAATTTCACATCCAGGATATTTCTCACTTACATTCTTGAAACACTTAACCATAATTAAAAAATATAATATATATAACCACTATCAACAATAAAATAATTCTAATTCTATTTAGGTCAACAAAACGAATCAAGATACTGAAACCAATGATAAATTATTTTTAAGTAGGTAAAATATCTTTGCAATAAAATAATGATCGATCGATTTGATGACTGAGGTTGTGTTGTTGTTGATATAATTTTCTGCCGTCACGTCAGTTTGACGTAAAATGACAATTCCATGCTGACAATTGACTGTCAGTGGGTGCATTCCACTTGACGTTTTAAACCATGGATATAATACGCTATCGGGATCATAAACTTTGTAGAGGTACCTGACAATCGTCATCGATGACGTCATATCGGAATATTCGGAATGAGCCATTCGACCAATCACAGGCTGGATTGAGGTTGTCCTTCAAAAATGTAGGGTGTCCACACTTACTTATAGTCCATTTTTTTGGCGAAGTCCAAACTGGTAAACAAAAAACAGTCATACGGAAATCTTACTAGTTTCACGACACGCACAAACTTTGAGTGTTGTATACCTTTAAGATATGTTTATTGCACAAATAACTATTGATATCACACTGGAACTTCTTTAAATTCACCGTTTAATCACATAAACTCTCTAAAACACGAAACATTGTCAAAATTTCTTTGCACAGAAACCAATATATCAATGACAATTTGGCAGCTAGGAACTTAAGATTGTCGTTGATTCATAAGGATTGCAAGACAAATCGATTATCTAAATCGTTTGAATGATTTCTTGATCGAGTTAAAATAATATTTTAACTTTGCGCTGGAAAAATTAAAGACATATTTTTAAAACTGTGTAATGTTATTTTTGTCTCTTTCTATTATTCAATTTTATTTATTTATAATATTTGTTTCGTATCATGGCAAATAATTTTAAACAGAAATATTTAAGTAGGTACTTATCAATTCGCATAGTCATTTTCTTTAACAGACACTGAATTTTAGTCGCTGTATCAGATGAACCGACTCCAAGTTTCATTATATAGGTGCCAGAATCAGATAGCGAAGGTGAATCGACTGAATTCTCAGATTTTTTTTTTCAATATCTTGTATCATTTATTTATGAAATATGAAAGGTTTAATTTAAAATCCATTTTTAAAGTATAATGCTATGATAATATAATTCAGTTCAACATCGTTAACATATAATCGATTTTAGCTCGATAGTTCCAAACCTTATTCAATCGTGAATATTGTCTATGGCAAATTGACAAGAAGTCGGCCATATTTGTTTACTACTTTAGACTCGACCAAAAAAATGGACTATAGAAAGATTATGTCCTGTTTTGATAAGGTTCTTCAAAATGTTTTTTGTAGGTAATTTTCTCACAGGCACTTAACAACTTCATCAGTTTTTGCGTTTAAAGCGTCTGACAATCCCTCTGGTCCATGAGAAGTGTCTAACATTTTATGATACTAGTTTAGAATAATATTCTACAAAATATATATAAAAATCAGCCAAACTAATTTATGTAAAATACCTCTTATTTTTAGTTACCTCCTCTCACCTCGTATCTGCCCAGGGGTTGTGACCCCTGGCACAGGGCAAGCTTCACAAGCACGCAAAGTATTCAAAGTACACTAGACGCTACTGAATAGTTAAGGTTTAATCCATGTAAAAATAAGTCATGTCTGATCGCTCTGGGATCTTGGACTAAAAATTAAAATGTACAGTGCCTCCAACTTATCCTCTCAACAGTTGACGCCATTTTATGTAATATGCTGTGAACTGACGGAGGGCGCTGTCGAACGCATTGGACCAATCAATGGACGCAATTCGAGACGTAGTAAATTTCAATGAATGAAAACAAAGAATTTATGAATGGGGCGGCATTAGTTCCAATTTTCGCCATTTCACAGATAAGTTGGTCGCACTGTATGGGAGTCTAGAATCTACTGACCAGTCAAATTTAATCTGCGACTGTCAGTGTCAAATATTATAATAATTTTATTAGCCTTTGACGCAGCTGTCTGTCAATTTAATGATTAATCTGTTCTGTTTCCATTAACATCTTTCTCAACAAAATAGTTGTTTTTAGTCTCATTATTTAATCTTAAATTGTTAACAAATAATTTTTATACGTTTAAAAAACATTCCAAATGAATTTAAGTAACAAAAAAGGACCCGTTTTTGATGCGGGCGAGTGCAGATGCTGTGGGGCAACAAAGAGATGCCGATTGCTTAACGTGGAGTACGAATTTATGGGGCAAAAGGAAGTGTATTCCGATATGTTTGTTGATTGTTTTGGTCTGATGGTATGTTAAATTGAATATATTTTGTTAGAATGAAAAGAGTCTTCAGTTTTGATAAAGATCTTTTTTTCTTTATAAGTTTATTTTTCTATTTTTACCTGTCACTGTTTGAAAAATTTTAGTATGGAAAATTTTTAAAATGTTTCTTGTCGCAACATGAATAAAACCAACTTCCGTTTTATCACAGAAGACTTCTACTACCAGTAAACCATATTTCTTATAATTTCTACTGGCTATGCACTCTGCACGTTCGTGGGACTTGAGTTGCCCCACTAACAATATTTTATAAAAAAAAGCAAGAGAATCTATCTGCAGTCGAAATTGGATTATTCATATTGTGAAAGGATTACTTAATTTTAATGAAAAATCTTATTTTTATCATTTGTGATACTGGTTTCAGCTTTCTCATTTGGATGGTGAAGAATGTGAGCGTATGATATGTGCTACATGTGTAAATAGACTGCGAGAAGCGAGAGACTTTCGGAGCCAGGTTTTACGCTGTGAGGAGAAGTTGCTACGAGCTAATATTCAACTTATTGGTGACAGCAACAGTTAGTAATAATAAAATACAGTAGAACCTCGTTAAGTCGAACCTCGATAAGTTGAAAACCTCCAAATCTCGAAAAAATGTTTTGTTCCCTTCCCTTCAAACACCAAAACCTCTATTACTCGAAATCTTAACCCTCTATTAGTCGAAATAATCAGTGAGTCCCTCCAAGCAATTTTGGTACATATTTTCCCTCCATAACTCGAAAAATTAAATTTTACTTCTGTATCTCGAATTACTTTATTTTACAACCTTTACAACTTGATTATTTGAGCTTTATTACCTCTATAGTTCAAAGAAAAATAAGTTACTGACTTTAGAATTCGCCGACAGTGTAAGTATACCATTGTTTTTTAGAAAGCAATTTAGGAGTATACAATGAATAGAATTACTACGAACTTATGACTCACGTTAACACGTGTTTGCTTGCTTGGTGTCAGATGTTTAATTGTATAATTTTTTATTTCTTTTGAACTTTAGCGAAGCAAGTCGTTTGTCTCAACCTCTTTATGTCGAATCAAAATCCGCTTAAATCGAAATTCTCTTTAAGTCGAAAACTCTATAACTCGAATTTTTTGGCGTCTCCCTTGATTTTCGACTTATAGAGGTTCTACTGTATTTCATAAATCAAAATTCTTTATTCACGTAGGTATTAAAATGCACTTATACAAATAATTTCTTTAATCTACCACCTTTTAGAAAGGTGTTTTGTCATGGAGGAGAAGAAAAGCCGTAGAAAAACTCCTCAGCACATTCTTTTTTAAAAAAACATAAAATTTGTTACATGTATTATGTTTAAAAATGTACAGTATTACTTAGTCAGTACAATTTGTGGCTGTTTCAGGCAATCCCAACATTAAAGTTGAGATAGAAATAGGTGTAAAAGAAGAGACAGAACAGGAAAGTAATAATTATGAAGAGGAAAAGGAAATTGATACTCAGGTTGCTGATGGTAAGGAGAGTTATAAAGGCATTTGTTTTATTTTTTAATAGTAAAAAAAAAAATATATACGCGTCGAATTGAGAACCTCCTCCTTTTTTTTTCGTCGGTTAAAAATGAACACCCCACTTGTATTATAAAACTTTTAAGGTATTGGACACAACCCGAAACAGCGTTTGAATTTAGAATAGTGCTCGTCCTTTTGCTCTGAATTCTTTCTATATCATTATGTCATTCTATTTGACGACCCTGTAGCCTAGTTGGTAGCGAGCCTGCGAAGCGAGCAGTCCCGGGTTTGATTCCCGGCCGGGGCAGATATTTATGTGACAGATAAATATTTGTACTCGGGTCATGGGTGTTATTGTAATGTGTTATATGTGTAGTCCATGCCACCCGTGACACAGGTAAATAACCTACAGAGGGGGTATGAGTGTGTTAGCTTTTATTTATTATTCTATCCAACAATATGTGCTCCTAGTGAAATGTTTTAGTAAGATGATATGAAATACAATAAGTTTAAAACATAGTATTGCATACACTGTTATAATTGATTGTCAGGGCTGTCATTAAAAAAATATGGAATTACCACCTGGATTTTGTATGCTTATGATTATGTACCTGCTTTTGACCATAAAAGTTCTTATTATTTATTGTGGATTCTTCTGAAAAAATCTGATAAGCTTCCTCCTGGCCCAAAAAAATTTATGGCTGGAATTAAAGCCATTTTTAGGGTTCCGTAGCCGAATGGCAAAAAACGGAACCCTTATAGATTCGTCATGTCTGTCTGTCTGTCTGTCTGTCTGTCCGTCCGTATGTCACAGCCACTTTTCTCCGAAACTATAAGAGCTATACTGTTGAAACTTGGTGAGTAGATGTATTCTGTGAACCGCATTAAAATTTTCATACAAAAATAAAAAAAAAAAACAATAAATTTTGGGGGTTCCCCATACTTAGAACTGAAACTCAAAAATGTTTTTTTCATCAAACCCATACGTGTGGGGTATCTATGGATAGGTCTTCAAAAATGATATTGAGGTTTCTAATATCATTTTTTTCTAAACTGAATAGTTTGCGCGAGAGACACTTCCAAAGTGGTAAAATGTGTGTCCCCCCCCCTGTAACTTCTAAAATAAGAGAATGATAAAACTAAAAAAAATATATGATGTACCTTACCATGAAAACTTCCAACGAAAATTGGTTTGAATAAGATTTGATAAGTAGTTTTTTTTTAATACGTCATAAATCGTAAACCGCAAAAAACATTGATCAAAGTTACAACGAACTACAAGAACTTTTATATTATGTTACTTGCTGCTACGGAACCCTTCATGGGCGAGTCCGACTCGCACTTGGCCGCTTTTTATTGCTCTTCTCAACGACTCTCCGAGACTGGTTTGATGCCATGGGTTTGGCATGTATACTAGGCTGCTCCAATGCAGCCATATTGCTTACCAATATAAATGTTTATTTTCAGATCACATAGAAAATAGGAGCATGACATTGTCACCAGAACCAGTAAGAAGAAAATCTCCACGAAAAAAGACGAAGAAGACTTCAAAAAATCAAAATAAAGTAACTGAAAGTAAAAGAAGAAGTAAACCTTCAGTTAAGGACCACATCAAGTCCAGGAAAGAGATGCTGATCAGTATGAAAAGGACAAAGGAGAAACTGAAAAAGGCATTGAGAAAAGGTAAATCTAAACAAATTATATATTATGTAGAATATTTTGTATTCATCATAAATACAATTTGGTATCTCATCGTTTTATGCTCTTAAATGTTGTATCTTAAATGTTCATCTCTGCAACCCTCCAACCAAATATTATACTTAAGAATAACCTACGTAGTATGTATTCGATTTGGCTTAAGTATAAGTTATATATGTAATAAGTAGGGACCGGATTATATGCAACATAAAAAGCTTGTTATATGCATGCAAATATGCATGAAAAATGTTTGAAATATGCACGAAAATATGTAAAATATGCAAAATTAAATGATAATTTTCTTTAAAAAGAACCCAAACAAAGAAAACTACTTCGGAACCCTACATTGCGCGTGACCAGACACGCACTTGCCCGGTTTTTAGGGTTCCGTAGCCGAATGGCAAAAAACGGAACCCTTATGGATTCGTCATGTCTGTCTGTCTGTCTGTCTGTCCGTCCGTATGTCACAGCCACTTTTTTCCGAAACTATAAGAGCTATACCATTGAAACTTGGTAAGTAGATGTATTCTCTCTCCCCCAACATAGAGTTCAACGCACAAAACCATCAAAAATCAGCAACTGGCGCCAAAAAAATTGCTGCAAAGAACGCGTTCGAACTTATGTCTCGTCCCAGAAGCGGCTCGTTGACACAGACGCCATCTGAGTCTCCAAAAAACTAACAGCAGCCACCAACCCAAACCACACCAATAAAAACACAAGAACTACAAGAGAACGAAATCTAACAACAACCGGAAAAACAATAAAAGCACAACTTATATCACAACAAACTAAATGTCTCCCAACACGGCCGGTCCCCGCGGGAGTACTAGACCACCCCCCTCCAACAGAAACAAAAACTCGCACTCGCACAATCAAAATTGCAACACTTAACACTAGAACTTTGAGAACAGAGGAAAGCTTAATGGAATTAGAAAAGTCACTAGAAAATATAAACTATGATATTTTAGGCATATGTGAAATGAGAAGGCTAGATGAGAAGATAGAGGAACGTGAAAGTTACATATTGTTCCAAAAAGGAATTATCGCAGGGCAGAGAGGCGTCGGATTCATCATTAAAAAATCATTTAAAGAAAACATCATGGAGTTGATTGGTATTTCGGACAGAATAGCAGTACTCAACATCAAACTACCTGGATACAAAAAAATATGGACCATAATTCAGGTCTATGCCCCTACTGAAAAAGCTGCCAAACAAGACATTGAGGACTTCTATAATACGTTATCAGACTTAACAAGGAATTATAATAACAATAACCTCATTGTCATGGGCGACTTTAACGCACAAGTAGGCACCAGACAAGCAGGGGAAGAACATGTACTTGGAAACTACAGCTATGGAGAGAGGAGTGCAAATGGATACAGAGTAATAGATTTTTTAATACAAAACAACCTGACACTGCTCAATTCGATATACAAGAAAAAAACAAGAAACAAATGGACCTGGATATCTCCAGATGGAAAAAACAAAAATGAAATTGATTTTATTATCACTAACAAAGTCAAGCACTTTAATGACACACATGTTATACAAAACCTCAACTTTAACACCGATCATCGCATGGTGCGTAGCTATCTTAAGATAAATCCTACAAAAAAGTCTAGAAGAACTATAACCAACAACAAAACATTGCTACCAGAAGAGTACGCAAAAATAATCAATCCATCTGACATCAAACCCCTTCATGAAATCGCAAACTCCGATAAAAGCGTCCGCGAAAAATATGATCATTTAGACAAAAAACTCTCACAAATAAAGAAAACAAACATGATCAAAGACAGAATAAAATTTAGTGATAGAACAATGGCGCTACTAGAAGAAAGAAGACTACTAATATCAAACAAAAATAAAGACCGAAAAAATATTGTTACACTTAGTAAACAGATACGAGAAAGTATGAGAAAAGATAGAAAGCTAAAGAGGCTGAAAAAACTAGAAGACAAAATCCAAAAAACAGGAGGTACTAAAAAGGCTTTTAAGGAGTTAAGGGACCATGGAAAGGAATGGATTCCCAAACTGAAAAGCAATAAATCAGGCCTTGAGACAAAACGCAAAGAAATTATGAAAATAGCTACGGAATACTACAGCAGTCTCTACTCAAAGATAGACAGTGACCAAGAATCAAAAATTAAAACGAAGCCAAGAAATATAAATAATGACATACCACCTATACTCAATTCAGAAGTACAGAGAGCCATACACTCCCAAAAAATGGAAAAAGCTCCTGGACCCGACCACATACCAAATGAACTGATAAGAGGCACAATTGAAGAATTGAGTCCAATTCTAACAAAACTTTTCAACGACGTAAATAATTAAATAAAACAGGCATAATTCCGGACCAGTGGGGTGATTCTCACATCATACTTCTGCACAAGAAAGGACCTAAGGAAGACATCAGCAACTACAGACCAATAAGCTTGATATCAAACATATATAAAGTCTTTGCAAAAGTTATCCTAGGAAGAATTACACAGCAACTAGACGAGACTCAACCTATAGAGCAGGCTGGTTTCAGAAAAAACTACAGTACAATTGACCACATTCACACAATAAATCAAATTTTAGAAAAATACAATGAATACCAAAAGCCTATTTACATAACCTTCGTAGATTATTCCAAAGCATTCGACAGTTTAAATCACAATTACATCTGGTCAACCCTGGAACAGCAAGGAGTGGACAGCAGCTATATCAAGATCATCAGAAACATTTACAACATAAGTAAAGGCCGTATAAAACTTGAAACCACAGGAGATCCATTTCCCATAGACAGAGGTGTCAGACAAGGAGACCCACTGTCACCAAACTTGTTTACTGCTGTGCTGGAGAATATCTTCAAAGGTCTAGACTGGGATGGATATGGTCTCAATATAAATGGCTGCCGCCTCAATCATTTGAGATTTGCAGACGATCTTATCCTGCTTGAAGAGGATGCAAGCAAAATACAGGAAATGGTACAGTCTTTAGCCAACGAAAGCAAAAAAGTAGGTCTTCAAATGAATACTGCTAAAACTAAACTAATGACTAACTCAACGGAGGTTGACATAGTACTGGATGGGAACAAGCTTGAGTATGTTCAAGAGTATGTTTATTTGGGACAGCTAATCTCCCCTACAGATCAAATGTCAAAGGAAATTAACAAAAGGATTACTAGTGGCTGGAGAAAGTACTGGTCACTAAAGGAAATAATGAAAAGCAAAGATCTAAGCATGACCATTAAAAGAAGAACTTTTGATACCTGCATCCTCCCTTGCATTACTTACGGAAGTGAGACCTGGTCCCTCACTCTGAGTCACAGAGAAAAATTAGCCAAGTGTCAGAGGGCAATGGAGAGAAGTATGTTGGCAATAAAACTTAAGGACAAAATTACTGCAACTGAAATAAGGAACAAAACCAAAATTACTGATATACTAACTCGAATTGACCACTTGAAATGGCGTTGGACAGGTCATATGCTACGGTGCAAGACAGACAAATGGAGCAAGCAGGTAACACTCTGGTACCCAAGAGATGGAAGGAGACAACAGGGACGCCCGACAAGAAGATGGGAAGATGACTTCCGCCTAGCCTTGGGACCTTATTGGACCAGAGTGGCAAACGACAGAGTGCAATGGAAGCAGTTGGAGGAGGCCTATGTCAAAAGACACACCGAACTGAGGGACATCTTATAACAACATTATGTATACAAATATAACTATTGTCCAAAAACTTTATTAGTTCGGAATAAAAAGGCTATATTATTATTATTATTATAAGTAGATGTATTCTGTGAACCGCATTAAGATTTTCACACAAAAATAGAAAAAAAACAATAAATTTTGGGGGTTCCCCATACTTTGAACTGAAACTCAAAAATGTTTTTTTCATCAAACCCATACGTGTGGGGTATCTATGGATAGGTCTTCAAAAATGATATTGAGGTTTCAAATATTATTTTTTTCTAAACTGAATAGTTTGCGCGAGAGACACTTCCAAAGTGGTAAAATGTGTGTCCCCCCCCCTGTAACTTCTAAAATAAGGGAATGATAAAAGTAAAAAAAATATATGATGTACATTACCAAGCAAACTTCCAACGAAAATTGGTTTGAATGAGATCTAGTAAGTAGTTTTTTTTTAATACTTCATAAATCGTAAACCGCAAAAAACATTGATCAAAGTTACAACGAACTACAAGAACTTTTATATTATGTTACTTGCTGCTACGGAACCCTTCATGGGCGAGTCCGACTCGCACTTGGCCGCTTTTTTAATTATAACAAACGTATTGTTCCAAATGTTCAGTAGGTGTGGTTGCTCCACATCTACTGAGGTGACTGGGCAGAATTTGAATTTTAGTGCTGTATTAGTACTTATAGTTTCTGGCAAAAGTTCTAAAAGTATCAATTTGACACGATAATATGCATCATAACTAGATCTAAAGTAAAATATGCAATTACCGCTGAGGATGGCAGAGGTGACTAGGCAGAATTTGAACTTTGGTGCTGTATTAATACTTATAGTTTCTGGCAAAAGTTCTAAAAGTATCAATTTGACACGATAATATGCATCATAACTAGATCTAAAGTAAAATAATTATGCAATTACCGCTGAGGATGGCTTAAATATGCAAATGCATATGCAAATATGCAAATGCATATAATCCAGTCTCTAGTAATAAGTAACATTAAATTATGTTAATTGCTATGAATACAAGTATTAAACAAATAATTCTCCTAATTTATATTATTAATACATTGCTCTCTGGCTCATACAGTTTATGAGAAAACAAACATTTTCGCATCTTTATTTGCTGGGATCTCACGTCTAGACACTGGCAACAATCATCCACATGTAAAATACATTTTAGTATTTAGTATTTTTAATAGTATTTTTGTTACAGAAAAAACATCAGAAATAGTGCGGCTAGAAGGAAACAGGATACAAAAGAGCACCAAAGCATTCTCCAACACTGTGACAATAGTTGAAAATTCCTATGTATGTCCCTTTCAATCCATCTTTAACGATTTCTACTGTGATTACTGCAGAGAGAAATTCACAGATCACCAGAAACTTAGAGAGCATTATGTGAGACATGATCCAAGTACTTTTAAGGATGCTATTATGGATAGCATGAGACGACTCGGCCGGAAGAAAACTCAGCTAGATGTTCAACGGATAGATTGTAGGCTGTGCCCAGAATCAATCAACGATATGGAAAGTTTCAAAACCCATTTAACAAGTGTACATGGGAAAATGTTATATCCAGTTGAGAATGAATTTCTCCAATTCAGAGTTATACCGAATAACTTGGAATGTATTGAATGTGGCCAAACTTTCACCTTGTTTCAGTCTCTAAAAAAACACATGGCCGAGCACTTTGGTACATACACTTGTGATATCTGTGGGACGCATTTCTTCACTGAAAGCTCCCTCATTGCTCATCAGAAGAATCATGACACAAATAGCAAACCGGAGCTTTATACTTGTGAGGAATGTGGAAGGTCCTTTAAGTTGAAATACAGTAGGGACATGCATGTTACTACACAGCATAGGAAGGAGGCAGCTTTTCAGTGTATTAAGTGTGATGGAATGTTCTTCTCAAGTAGACAGCGGTTTAAGCACATGATGGAGATGCATGGAGAACGATCAACATTCCAATGCAGTCAATGTGACCGAGTGTATGACAGCAGAAAGACATTGTTAGATCACATGAGACGGATCCACGTGAAAATGTTGAAGCATAAGTGTAGTATGTGTGAACGAAGGTTTTATCTCCCCTCCATGTTAAAAGACCATATGGCTATTCACACGGGGGAAAAGAATTTTAAATGTGATTACTGCGGGAAGAGCTATCCTAGGTTGAAGTCGCTGAAAGTACATTTGCAATCGCATGCGGCTATTAAGAAGTATAAATGCACACACTGTAGTGCTTCGTACGGACAGAATGTAAGTTTGAAGAATCATATGAAGCGCACACACCAACATGGCTTGGAGGAAGGTGTTTAAAACTTTGAGTGTGTGTATGATGAGATGCTGACAATACAAGAAAAAAGTTCAAAATGTGATTATTAGAACAAATTAGGTCCTAACCTGGTTTAGGTAATACATTTTGATATTTGTTGGTGTGCAGAAGCCATGAAAGTATTTTATTTTTTGGTTGTATTTTATTTTAAAACGTTCGTGATAGTCAAATTATTTCTTCTGGATTTACGAGCAGATGGTTCTTCCAATTGCATCTGGGATGGGACATGTTTCTTCAAAACACCTATCTCTCGCGTATTTCTCACGTATCTTGCGTATCTGTCGGGCGTGTTCGGCGTTGATATGGCTACTACTGTGTCACTTAAATAGAGTAAACTACACTCAGCGCATGGAACTATCTTCTTAAACGTTGTCATGTTGGATGATCTCCACCGCATTGATAATGCATCTAATTGGCGCAACTCTGAATAATGTTGTATTCACCGATATACCTAATCTGTATGATGTTCAAGTAAAGGATATTATTATGAGTGTTTAAGCGATTCTACTGTAGCTTCGCTTCTAAGACTGCCAAGAATTTTCGATATTGTGCATAAATTGATGGTACGGCATTTTCTTGTAACGTAACACCTTTGTAGGCTTAAATGGCATGAGCCAAACTGTATCGCTCTAGAACTAGTTCATATGGACAAGGGACAACCTTCTTAGTTTGAACTTAGATATCCTATCGAGAAGCTCGTCCTCCGATTTCTAATAAATGCGAGCAACAAATCAAAGGTTACACGTTTATCACGACGTAGTGACTGTTTTCACTTACGATATGCGTAATAATGTAAATGAGCAGTGTATCGCAGTGTTTGGTCGTTGATTTCACGTCTGGATACTTTACTGATTTTACTAGGTATTGAACCTATAACAGTGTAACGTTTCCTTCCTTATTTTGCTTGTCGACAATGCGGCGAGTTAGCGTCACTTGACAGCCTGCTTCAGTTGTCTTCGATGGTTTTCTTTCACTTTAGGAAACAGGTGTTCGTAACTGTTGAAAAATTTTGCATCATAATATAAATTATCGTACAAACTGCGTACGATAGTAGTGTGCCATCGTACATCGTACGCAGTTATGAAATTATCGTATGTTTCCGAACGCTGAGTCTTCGCTGGTCTTCTTTCATTTCAAGAAATAAGCGTTCGTAACTGTTGGAAACATTGTAACATTTCAGCCTGGGCCGGTAAAATTTATAAAAATAGCAGGCTTACGCTTCCCGTCCACGTCCGATAGTCGGTGACCGATTTTTTGTAGGAGAAAAATAGAACGTACTGATAGCAATAGTGCAATGCACACGTCCTACAAAAAGTCGGTCAGAAATAATATGATAGGAAAAATCGGCCCGATTATCTGTCCTACAAAAAGTCTGACGTGGGCGGGAAGCGTTACGATGAATACTTTGGCACAACGCAATAACAACTTGTGCTCCAAAACCAAGAGTTTACTCTTCTTCGGTGAAAGAGTGATGCCTAAAAGTATCTTCGCCTCCATACATTATGAAGTAATAGTCATAATAAATAAATAAAAGTAATAAGTCATAAATTGTGCCAGAGACACCAGCCTCGCACGTAGTTTTTAAATCCTTATTGGGTTTGTCCTTCATATATTGTTTACGTTTTCCTTACCCCCTTTGTATGCTATCATCATTTCATCAATACTGAATTTATTTTCTCGTCCTTGTAGCTTCAAACAATTCTGCCTTACGTTTTCGAGAATAAGTCTTATTTTATAATACCTGTCACCATTATCGTGATTATTGTCTACAAAATGTAAGGAGCGACGAATTTGCTGGTACCTTTTTAGCGGCATTATTTCTGCTACATTATCATACCTGAACTTTTGTTACCAATAGTACAGTTGGACCTACTTACGCAAAACGGAATCAATCCACACGATGACAGTTTCGAGAAAAATCCGTTTAAAGCCGTTTAAGTTAAAATTTTGTATGCAATAAAATTTATTGTTATTTTGAATAAAGTTTACTTACAAAATTTTAGGAAATAATTTATTCTATGTATACAAATATAATATTGATGAAAATCATTAACATTTTCAATAGTAATATAAAAATAACTCATTGGTTCTTTTTAGCAAAACTCTCTGTGTGTGGGTTGGTTCCTTGTTAGTTTTATTACTTTACCATTATTTTATCTGAAAATAAAAAATCTCATATTTTCTTTTAATTATTTTACTCAAATACAAATCTAAAATTCTTATATGTAGTAATCTTACATATGCAATAAAAGAAAACTTTCAAAAATTTCTATTTAGTACATATTTATCTGTAGTACCACACTAGTACTTAAACTAAATCCAATTTTATTCTATTTCGAAATCAGGTTGACCACAAAATCCATCAATGTCGTCCTCTATGTCAGCATTACCGATAAGTTTAACGTAAAATTCGTGCGAGTCTTTTGGAATCAGATGTAGCATGCTTTTCAAATCATTTATCTTCGCGTCCGGGACAGATTTCCCTTTTGGCCAGAGAGGCTCCATTATAGCTTTTGTTATTAAATATTGTCTTCCTCGTATATTTTTTTTAATATCTACTACCCTAAAATCCTCAACCAAATTATATTTCATATACATTTTGAACATTTCATCCTTTTTCAACATAATTTCTTTCGTGTTTAGCCAGGAAACTTTCTACCCATCAATCGTTTTCTTTCTGTTTATTATTATCCGTTCTAACTTTGACGATGACCAGAAATCTTCATTTTTCATCCTATGAACATGCATAGGTTTATTTTTTTTTGCAATTTTTCATAATCTGAATGTAATCATCGGGTGTATAGAGCCTCTGTTGATGTTTTAATGCACATTCTATCTTACCAAAATCTGAATCGTTTGGGAGGAAGCTATGCCCTGATTCAAGGAATCTTATGTTTATTTGCTCTAAAGTTGGATGTTCATTCAACATGGCTTTAAGCATCAATGTTAATTTAATGTTTGATTCCGGCCACCACACGAATCGCTCCATAAAATTAGACGTTTTATGTTGCCATTAAGCCTTTCTGTTATATGTTTAATCAGACAAGATCCGACCTCTTGAGCACCTCTGCCAGCTTCTCCTTCTACCCAAACATTGCAATGAGCTTCGTCATTGCTCCCAGTGTGTATACCTAAATTATATACCCAGAGTTGTCTTTTGTAAAAGACTATATTTGTGGGTATACGCGGTAAAGGCAACGTTTTTTCGAGATCAAAAGTCAGAGTCTCGACCGAGGGATCATCTTTAGCAAGCTTCATGTCAGCTCTTAATTGGTTTTGTAGAGATTTTGCGATTTCTTGATGCGCTAACCGCTTTTGTTCAATGTCTACTCTATTTTGTTCCGACGCGTCCAGTATTTGACTTTCAAAAGCATAACATAGAATAGTCAGGCAGAAGGGAATAAAAGAAATAGTACCGATTAGGCATAATATTATTATTGTGATTTAACATTTTGAAATTATGTTGCAAAAACAAATAACTTAAAGTATGTAATTATATAATAATTAAAAATGGCGCGATTACGATATCTCTGGCGCCTTTATTTTAGTGTGGATTACACAAATTTGGCCCATAAAAGACACTTTTATAAGAATAAAAAAATCGCGATTTGGGCTTTGTTTAGAACATTCAGTACATTTTACGAGTTATTCGGGATAAACTTTCGAAAAAATTACAAAGTTACATTAGTTGCACTTTTAGGGGGAGAATTTAACGGTTTTTGATTCACCAACAGGCTTCCGAACGTCAAACAAATGGATACTGTACGCGCTGAAAAGCGTGACCTTAGTGCGCGTTTAGGTCACAGTGTGTTTACAACAGTGTAAGGTTTATTTTAAAATAATTTAAAAATTGAATTGAAAAAATACATGTGTTAGATTTATTTTTATTTTGAATCCTTTCTCCAACCCTCGTGTAATAAGGAAGTGGCATGAAAATAGTTCTATTTATTTAACCAACATGCTTTAGAAGATTTAAAAAAGATTTAATTGCAGGAAAAGAATATTGTATACACCTATTACTGATAAAATAACTCTTATAGCGTAGGCATCCAGTTGGCTTCACTGTGAAATTTTTGAACTATGCTTACCCAATAACTTATAAGTAGCTCATCACTTGGAAATCTAGGAAAATTTAAAATAATGAAAGATAAAAGGATATTTAACGTTTTTATTTTACAAACAATCTAAAACAATCATTCTAAATTCAGTCTAAAACAATCATTATATAAAGATTTCATTTGGTTCAATTTACGAAATATGTTCACTACCTAATTTCACTTCTGCCATATTAGTCTATGACGAATAGCATGTGCCATATTAAAATATTTATTTTAATCAATTTTAAAAGAAATATTCTATATTAGTAACAAAATTTAACATAACGTTTTATGTATTTACCTATGGTATGTAACTCTATCATTATTATTCAATTTGGAGAAATGATTTTTGCAAAATCTCAAAACACAACTCGGCATTTTTATGACAACTATAGACAGCCTCACTCTAAGGCAGCTATCAACTGTCTACAATGAAATCCCTACACTTGACTAGATTCGACTGACTTAATTTCAACGCCCTCTCGGCATATCTACTTCCCTATACATACAACATCATTGACTGAAAAAGACAATGCGTACAAAAGGAAGAATATCATTGAAAGAAAAATTAGCACTGACTCTATGGTTAGTTTGTCAAATCATTGTAATTGTTCTGGTCGAATTCATCGCTTAAAATGTTTTGAAATGGTTCACTCGAAATATTTTGTAAATGGCGACATAATAAATCAATCAAATCACTCTGATGAAACTTCACTTATAGGAGAACATGAATTATATGATGAACTTTGTCTGTCGATATCTCCGATCTCATACTTAGAGACAATACTAAATATTTCATTTTTTGCCATTGCTCTCGAACGTGCTCTCAATTTTCTTAGCATCATTTCGATATGTTTTGTAAATGTCGATATATCATAATCCTGTTTGTTGAGATTTTAATGCTTCCAGATAACTATTTCGGTTTTCATGTCTTTGTTTCAAAAATTTTATAAAATCATCATCTTGCCTTTTTCTCTTTATATTCTTCTTTGTTAACTTTTCGGAGCTTTTACTTATTGTTAGTGGTATAGATCTTTCAGGTGTAGAAGTAGAGGTTCCTGGTATAGGCTCTACTAACTCACTTGTTAGTACATGATACTCGTTATTATGTGCTAACTCGTCTGTGACTTCGGGAGGAGTATCTTTATATCTGTTACCGGCAAAACCCGATTTCAGGTTGAACTAGTTTGGCCTAGGCCAAACTAGTTTGGCGCGACACGATTAGGCAAAACTAGTTTCTCGTCAATAAGTTTGGCTTATGTTTAACTTACCACCAAATAAATCATTGTTAACCCAAAAGTAGTAAATGATCACCAAAATTAAAACAGCATTTTAATGTAAAATTAAAACCAAAAATGGTAATTCATTTTTTGATTCACAATTTTTGGCTTCCGAACGTCTCCGGCGCTGCGGGAAGTGCATCCCCTCATCCCCGCGGGGGCTGCTCTCCCTCCGCGCCTCCGGGGTTTACATTCACTCTAGGGGTAGGGCAGACTAGTACCACGTGGGGTCGGGGTTGACTAAGTCGGTTTTGTAACCATTTCGACCTACATCTGGAAATTAAAAAAATCCAAAAGAAACAATATATACGCGAGCAGTTAATTTGGTGATCATTTACTACATTTGGTGTTCGAATACAATTTGAAGTGCAGTCGTGACTAAAATAGCTGTAATTTAAGAGGTTTAAAGTACAAAGATTTGTCGAATAAATATAAATCCGTAACAATTCGGTTCTAATCAGTTTTAGACTGACGAGAAACTAGTCCTAATCGTGTCGCGCCAAACTAGTCTGGCCTAGGCCTAACTAGTTTAACCTGAAATCGGGTTTTGCCGGTAACATATCCAACTTCTGAGGAGGTATTAGTATCTTGCTCTATTACACTGGTGGAGCTTTGCCGTTCTGATGGTGTGTTTTCTAAAAATCTTAAACGTTCATAAAATTGCCACTTTGAATTTTTAGCTGGTGCTGCAGATCCCGTCGATTGTTTTTGTTTGCGCTTATATCTGTTATAAAAGTCCCGGATTAGTTTCCATTTTTTATGGCACTCCGAATCTGTAATGTATAATAATATTTTTTTTATCAGGGTCATGGCAAATGGAGAAACATGCTTCACTATCATTTGCATTTCTTATATTATCACCTTCTTATATTTCACAAATAGTCAGAGGTGTTGGAAAATTTAAAAATGGTTTTAGTGCCAATTTTAATGCCTATTCCACGGACGTATAACAAAGGCGGACGTAATCCCAAGAACAAATTCAGTGAAGCACACATAGGAATACCAACTCTGTATTCGTACAAGTACACACACCCACACATTGACATCATAGGGCTACGACATTGACACCATCGCGAATCAAAAATTACAAAATTACGCACACATGGTAAGCGAGCTGTCAGCTGTCAGCTTCACTCTCGATTAGACAAGGTTACGTCCGTTCTTTTTTTATGTCCGTGGACTATTCCAAAAGAAAGTAATTTTAGGCTTATCTGAAGGCTTTTGGGACAAATAACAATTCCCCAATTGCACAGGCCCTATTGACAGGTAGCACGTGAGAATAAGAGCCCCTGAAAATAGTGGGTCGTTATATTTTAATTATAAGGAATTTTACTCAATTGTTCTTCTGGCTATTGTAGACCATAATTACAAGTTCATTGCAGTAGATGTTGGCTCTTACGGCAAAGAAGGAGATAGTGGAATATTCCAAAAGTCTAAAATGGGAAAAAAGTCATGCATAATGAATTTAATTTTCCAGAACCAAAAAATCTGCCAAATTCGAACATAAAATTACCACATTTTTTAGTTGGAGATGAAGCATTTAGCCTTGATTCTTTTATGATGAAACCTTACGCTAGAAAAGTTGCAATAAACGATTTAAGCAAAGAAATATTTAACTACCCGCCTTTGTTGTGCTAGACGCTTATCGGAAAACGCGTTCGGTTTACTGTCTCAGGTGTTTAGAATATTTTACACTCCTATCGGAATAGCGCCAGAAACATGTACTAACATGATTTTAGTTGCCTGTTGCTTGCATAACCTATTAAGAGATGGATTTTTGGAATCAATGGAACCAAGAAGAAAATTTACCTTCACATTTTGTTTCATTATGTGGAACAAGAGGGTTTTTTAACAGCAATGGACTAAATATTAGAGCAAATTTAACCGATTTCTTTATGTCACAGCAAGGAGCAGTGCACTGGCAAGAACTACATGTCACACGGTTGAGTTGATTCCGCCTATATTGAATTTATTCAAAATAAATCAATAAAAATAACTTACCGGTTTTATTTATGGTTTCAGCTAAGCTTTTCCAAATATTGTCCTTTAAATTTTCTTCTCTGTAGGATTCCAGTTGAGCATCGTATATCGTAGGGTGCTGTCTGATCAATTCAATCAGCTTTTCAGTCTTCGTCAAGAAGAACACGTTCATTTCGAGCGCGACATGAGACACTACTAATTCGGGAGCAGCGACTGTCGCGCAGTCTCCTGTCTCGCGTCTCTGTCTGTTGTTTCTTGTTGTCTCGCTCGCGAACTGATGCTTATACATTGCATAGAGTCAAGTAACGGTAGCAGTCTCTCGTCTCAGTCTCTTGTCTCGGTCGCTTGTCTCTGTCGCGACGCGAACCGCCACCTTTACACTGCTGTAACATTCTTCCGCGCTCACTGCTTTTGCTAATGTTATAAACTGGCATTTCCTCATGAGCTCAATGGCTTAAGTTCAATGTTATATAGTTCAATGGCAAATAGTGGCTCATAAGTTCAATGGCAGTTTAAAAACTGAGTGCGCTCTTCGTCCTCCATTTAGTAGTGTAGCAGCTATTCCAGAGGAAGTTACCGCAACAGCAACTCTTTTATCTTTCCGGATTTGAGCCAATATTAAGTTTAAAAGAAAAGTTTTCCCAGTGCCTCCTGGAGCATCCAAAAAGAACCAACTACCATCGCCACTGGCAACTTTCTGAATAACGGTGTCTAATACAAATTTTTGTTCTGGATTCAAAAGTGGAAGGGCCTCCGATATTTGTCGCGTTAAAAAAACAGTATCATAATAAAATTGAGTTCTCGCATTAAATCACTACTAACTTCCTTCTATTCTTTCTGGCCTGTTTATCCCAAAGTCATAAATATTGTCCAGTAATATTTATCACTTGGTTTTCAACCTTTGTTAGCGCGTCATTGTAAATAAAAAAATTGTATGAAGCATTCGGATTCTGTATTGTAAACTGTGTAAGATTCTTCTATTATACAGCGGATATCCCTTGTTATTGTGGGCAGTCTCTTTAATAAGTTGCGAGGATTTTTTTGTGCATTTCCCATCTTTCATGCAAGGGCATTGGGGATTTTCCGGACCGCATGGACCATGAATCATATTTTTAATAATAATTTCATGTAGTGCCTCGTCAGAATTTGAATCCGGTATTTTAGTGCTGATTATTTTATCTATTTGATCGGGTCTTAATTTATTTTTCAACCACACTAAAATACGCACGTGTGGTAAGCCTCGCTTTTGCCATTCTATGGAATACATGAAGCACGATACCTCTCCAAATATTTTTCCTTTGGTAATAACAGTGATTTTCAATCTAAAAGCTCTCGCAACTATATCATGTCTATCTATCGCGCATTGTCCTGGTAGCAACTCGAAAAATATTTCAGGCCAACTTGGGTTACATGTAAAAGTTATGAACAAATTCGGACCATACGTAAGCAAACGCGTCCTGCGTATATTCGTGTAAATACCGGGGCTATTTACTAATGAAGACTGTAATATAAACATTTTACCTAAATTATTATTATTAACATTACCATCATTTTCTACAGCATCTTGAGAATGGATGTGTAGTAGGCTCGCGAGTTGCATTCAACTCGGGGTCAACATTCAAGTCGGGGTTTAGGTGACCTGAGGTCCATCCAGCCACGTTTAGCGGCGGCATACGAAATCTCAAAATCATATTAATTTGTCTTTTTGATTCGCACTCATCTACTCATTGCCGCCAACAACTTTTGTTTCCTTGGGATCTAGACATACCGATGTCTCATCTAGGTTCCAGATTTGCTCAGGTTTGGTTATACCCAATTCCAGTAGCGTCTCTTTTAGTAAAGTAAAATATTCGGCGATACTCTACAGATTACGGTTTTTTTATTGACAGGTTGTGTCTTAACCGAAATGAGATGAACCAATCTAGCCCATGTCGGTTGTCTTTAAAAGGTGTAATAATTTTGTTTGCTCTGATTAATTCTGAGACTATATCCAAAATTTCTGTCCTAGATAAGCCCCAGTCCCATTTTTCGAAGGTTCTAAGACAAGATGCCAGCTTATTCTCCATCTTTACAGAGATTACATCCCGGTTAAGTGTTTGATTTAGTAAGCATATTTTTCCCTTAACTAAGTACCTATATAAAATACACATTATATTTTATGTTCCGCCGTAAAGGGCATCTTAAAAATCTATTAATAATAATATTTTAATAAAACATAATTAAATAATAATAATAATAACTTGGGTCGTGGGTGCCATGGACAAAACACAGAGACAAGAACACTCACACCCAGACCGAGAACAGAAATCCAAACTCCTCACTCAAATTTCCGCCTCGCTGGGAATCGAACCCAGGACCCTTAGTGCGGCGATCCGACATGGTAACCATTGCGCCACACAGGTCGTCAAATTAAATGTAATAACATATAATTAGGTAAAACGCAAATTTATTAATAAAATTACAATCGACAATTTAACCTAAACAGAACCTTTTACAAATATGAATTAATTATAAAATTACAAGGAAGACGATCATAATTGACCGCAAATATCAACAGCTAGTTCTATAAATAGATTCCTGACAACTAAATAAGTCCGTCACGTCCAAAAGCCACACGAAGAGTGAAAGAAAAGAACTCCCCGCTCGTCGTTCCTTTATATGCAGCGCCGCTCGGCCTATCCTAGGGAGTAGGGTGTTCATCTAAGAATATAAATAAAAAATTAAAGGTAATAACAAAGAAATAAATTCGCTTTATAAAATAAACAAAATACACCAACTTCATGAGAAATTTTGTTTATCAACAAGCTCAGCTACGTAACGACCTAACGATAGATTGCAACACCACGAAACATCGGAGGTTAAAAGTTCGGATTAAAATAAAGTTTGACAACCACATGCATTTTCACTCCAGTTTAAGATTGGATTATTTTTAGTCCGAACTTCACCTATTCATGTCTGCTTTGGGATAGTCCGGAACTCATCCTACAACCCTATTTAGCCTATTTCAAACAGATATATCAAAAGACACCACATAATTATACTGATAACTCAAAGATTTATTAATTGAAAAAATAGCTAATACCCACTCATAAAATGATGTTTGGGGTACATCCGGATCTCGTAAATTATCCTATTAGACGAAACTTTCAGTATAACCCTTTAAGAAAAAGAAGCTCCTGACTGGAGGAATGAAAATAACACTTGTATGTGAATTTTTTTTTAAATTAATTTTAAGATTTTTTTAAACATGGTGTCGACACATTCGACACTGCCCTTCAGGGAATGTGGAACTGAGCAAAGCATGGTACAATGCACTTGGATGTTTTGTTAAAGTTTTTGCTGCTGCATGCTCTGCACCTTCTGTATTTGGGTAGTTCCATAATGTAAGCCTTATAATATTAAATGAATATACTTTACGTTCATATCTTATGTACGCATAATTCTTTATTGATATCCCAACGTTCTGTATTTAATTTCTGTTGCTTAACTGTATAATTTATGCATATGATAATCACCACCATTTACTATTATGAATTAATATTAAATTCAGGTACGTAATAAAGACATTGTAATTGCTTTAGATAGTGTATTAAGCTCCTGGCTGATATGTAAAAGCAAAAATTGTCATACGTTGTTGTAATATTCCTGGTCTAGGGCTTATTTAAGGATATTAATAGAAACGTGTATTTTACTTTTCAGCATTTAATCCAAGAATGGCAATGTCTTCTTGACATAACTCTAATTATATTTTCTTCTCTATATGGCCATATACTACAATCCCTCACACTAAATTTTTACAAAATTATAAACAAAGCTAAACTAATAAAATAAAACTTTCCATTGTTCATATTAAGTAAAGTAAACAAAAACAGTAAAACTAATCCTTATATCGTGGTGGTTTAAATATACGGCATCTTCGTACTGGACGAGATTGAGTCGGTACAGGGGTGACAATTTGAGTCTGCTCATTTGAAGGCGTAGAGAATTGCTCGCCATCAATGTCTCCTCCTGCCAAACCCCCGGCTGGTGACCCGCCTGGCTCGCACGCCGTCGACGTTCCCCCCGCAGACGGTTCCGACTGGTTTTTAGTGTCAGTTGGACATACCATAAGATTTTTGTTCCTGCGTATAAGTTGGTCGACGTGTCTATGGATTTGTTTACCGTCCGAATCCGCTAATTTATAATCAGTCATACCCAAAGACTCTATTACCTTCCCAGGGAGCCATTTCTCGCCTTTAGAATATTGACGATACCAAACGTCTTCCCCTATTTGGAAATTTCTATTTGATCCTCCCGCAGCGTCAACCTGACGCTGTTGGATTCTTACTACTTTAGACATTATATCTGGTTTTAATATATCCAAATGCGTACGCAATCGCCTACCCATTAACAACATAGCCGGACTTTATCCGGTTGAGCAATGTTCGGTATTCCTATAATATAACAAAAACTTATTAATTGAATGTTGAATATTCGACTTTTCAATAGTCGCTTTCCTAATAACGTTCTTAATAATTCTGACCGCATTTTCCGCTGCCCCGTTAGAAGCAGGATGATAAGGAGCCGTAAAAATGTGTTCCACCCCGTCAGACGATAAAAAGGTTTGAAATTCCCTACTTGTGAATGGCGGTCCATTGTCGCTAACAACTTGTTTAGGTATTCCCCACCTAGCCCATAGTTCACCTAATCTTTCTATCGTGGGACCTGCAGCCGTACTAGGAACCTGAAAAACTTCTAACCATTTGGACATTGCATCGACTACAATCAAGAACGTCTTTCCATCGACTGGGCCCAGAAAGTCCACGTGAATTCTAGTGAAAGGTTTAACCGGATATGGCCAGCTGCGTGGTGTGTGTCGCGGCGGCATGTCCGCCACCGCTGCGCACACAGGACACGCTCGGCACTGCGCTTCAACCGCCTCGTCGATGCCAGGCCACCAAACGTAACTCCGAGCTAAAGCTTTTGTTTTTGTTATGCCCATGTGAGGTTCGTGCAGGATCGATAAAACCTTTTTTTTACATCCTCCCGGTACAACCACCCTGTGGCCCCACATGACACAGCCCAACTCTTCATATAATTCCGACTTCCTATTAAAATACGGTTTCAAGCCC
Organism: Thymelicus acteon; assembly: GCA_951805285.1. NCBI lineage: Eukaryota > Metazoa > Arthropoda > Insecta > Lepidoptera > Hesperiidae > Thymelicus > Thymelicus acteon. The sequence goes on along the minus strand of OX638214.1, from coordinate 17,659,007 downwards.
TCTATGTCACATTTCTCCGGCCAACCGTCTCGAATAAAACTAAGCACTCTTACTAACAACGGATCTTTTATCGTTTGTTTTTTTATCTCATTGTAATCCAGTAGTAAAGCATCTTGTGCAAAGTGCAAATAAGTCTGTTCCGGTATCGTCTCATAACTATTACTACACCTTCCGTTATTAATAGGCATTCTTGATAAACTATCAGCACAGTTGGCTTTAGTGTTGACATATTCGATGTCGTAGTCATAAGCCGACAAGATAATAGCCCATCTCTGCATTCTACTAGCCGTCATAGTAGGTATACCAGTATTCGGACCAAAGATTGATACAAGAGGCTTATGATCCGTACGTAAAATAAAATGACGCCCGTATAGATATTGGTGAAATTTTTTTACACAGTATATTATCGCCAAAGCCTCTCGATGAATTTGCGAATAATTAGTTTCCGCACTATTGAGAGTGCGCGACGCAAATGCGACCGGCCGCTCGCCGCCGCCCGGCGCCTCCTGGGTCAGTACGGCGCCCACCCCGCGCGCACTGGCGTCGCAAGTCACTATCAAGCGCTTCCCCGGGTCGTAGTGAGCTAACACACTTGCCCCTGACAGTAACTTTTTAACCTGTTCAAAAGTCCTATTGCACTCAGAACACCAATTCCAATCTACCCCTTTACGTAACAAGTCATATAAAGGTGATAATACTGTACTTAAATTCCTAATAAATTTTCCGAAGAAATTTACCATTCCTAAAAATGATCTCAACTCCGAAACATTCGTCGGTTGTTTCATTTTTAGAATTGCATCCACCTTGGACATATCCGGCTTAATACCGTCCTTAGATACTACGTACCCAAGATATGTAACCTCTGAAGTTAAAAACACGCATTTACTTTTCTTTAATTTGAGACCGTGCGCCAGCAACCGTTGGAACACAGACTCTAATGCCTGCATGTGCTCCATTTTTGATCTACCACAAATGATTACGTCATCCAAAAATACTTGAACATTAGGAATATTTCCTAGTAAGTTTGTCATAATACGCTGGAATATACCCACACTTGTTGACAACCCGAACACTAAACGATTATACCTAAATAACCCTCGGTGGGTATTTATTACTGTGTAACGTTTGGAGTCGTCAAGTTCAATCTGATTATAAGCTTGAGACAAGTCTAGTTTACTAAAATACCTACTCCCGTTTAAATTAACTAAAATCTCTTCTATTTTAGGAAGAGGGTAACGATCGACCAACAAATACGGGTTTAAAGTAGCTTTATAATCAGCACAAATTCTTAGCGAGCCGTCCGGCTTGTTAATCGGTACCAGTGGTGAGGCCCAGTCGGAGCAGTCGACGGGTTCGATGACGCCGTCCCGCAGCATGGAGTCCAGCTCCGCGTCAACACGTTCGCGCAGCGCGTACGGCAGCGGCCGCGCGCGGTGAAACACCGGCATCGCACCCTCTCTAACCCGGAGAGTCGCGTGTCCTCCCGTGTACCGACCCAGTCCGCCCTCGAAGAGCACCTTATATCTGGTTAACAAATTAAAAATTTCATCATCTAAGCTAACTACCTTATCTACAAAATTACAACAAACTTTTGGAATATCTATCGATAGTTCCGCCAACCATTGCCTTCCTAGCAATGATGTTGTGCCCCTCTCGATGATAAATAATTCCAGTTGCTTTTGGCAATTACCATATGAAACGGTTGGCTTAATAATTCCGAGTGGCTTGATCTTTGAGCCATCATAAAACTTTAGAACCGTGTTATCCTTTATTATGTCTAAATGTTTAAAATATTGGTCGTATGTAGCTTTGCTTACACAAGAAATTGCCGAACCCGTATCAATTTCCATTTTAATGGTAACGTTGTCTATGTTTATCGGTAAACTCACCGCTCGGTAGTTATTCAGACATAACTGGTGAAGGTCCTCCTCGATATCACCACCGAACTCCTCACTTGCATTGCAATCGGCACTACCAAAATGAAGACCACCGCGCCGCTCGCGCTGTGCCGCTGCCGCCGCAGCTCCTCCGCGCCGGGCGCCCGCCCGCGTCGCCCCGCACGAGGCTGTAGAAACACCCGCCTCCTTGCATGCTCGCCGCAAATGGCCCGTTTTTTTACACTTGCTGCACACATATTTGCGAAACTTGCAGTTTGTAAAATCATGGTTTCCCGCTCCGCAAGCATAGCACCTGATTCTATTATTGCCGTCGGGCAATCCATGCTGAAAATTAGTATAAGATGGTAAAATAGCGTGCATTTCATTTGCCCCAACTATATTTGCTGACAGCTTTGCCGGTTCCATCACAGCCGCGTCCCGCTCCGCAGCTTCTAACGTCGTTGCAAGCTTGACGGCTTCGCTGAACGTAATCGAATCGTTTTCAGCAAACAAGCGCTGCCGTATAATATCGCTATAGAGCCCACAAATAAACTGATCTCTCATATCCTCATTTAAATTTGCCCCAAACTTACAAAATTTTGACAGCCGTTTTAATTCCGCTACGTACGTCGAAATGCTTTCGCCCATCTTTTGCCTCCTCTGTCTAAACCGGTATCTCTCTGCCAAGGCGGACGGAGCCGGTTGCAAATGTTGGCTCATTAGTTCATCTGCCTTTTTAAAAGTTAGGTCCGCCGGCTTAGTGGGACTAGCCAAGTTTCCTAAAAGTTCATATGCCTCGTCCCCCATGGTGGCAATTAAAGTGGGTAATTTCATTTCCTCCTCCACTTTATTTACCTTAAAATACATGTTAAGGCGATCGATGTATGATGACCATGTTCCCGTCAACACATTAAACTCATTCAATTTTCCGATCGACATTATTATTGATCAATATGAATGTAATACGTACGTGAGTTTTTCTTTTCTTTTTATCTCGTCGCCACTGTAATATTCCTGGTCTAGGGCTTATTTAAGGATATTAATAGAAACGTGTATTTTACTTTTCAGCATTTAATCCAAGAATGGCAATGTCTTCTTGACATAACTCTAATTATATTTTCTTCTCTATATGGCCATATACTACAGTTGTCAAGCGAGAAAAATAATAGAATGTTGTAGATTTGGAAAATTGAAAAATACAAAACAGTGAATTACGTAAAATAAAGTATTTTATTTGAGAATTATCCCTGATCCCCTAAGGCTATCAACAACTTCAGAAGTGAGACGACGAAAGGAACATTATCTTTTCGATCTACGCCTACAAAGAAAAAGAACGTGAGTATTGCTAGATTTGTAGATTTAAAATAAAATACAAAAGAAAAGTTTTACGCTATTAAATACGTTATGAATGATAAAAAAGGAATGTCTTCAATCCACGTACTCTAGAGACTGTTCAATTGGTTTGATTCCTTTGGGGAAAAATTATCGCTTTATTAAATTACATTACATATATGGTCATTTGGTACGTGAAGACGAGCGTAATAAGGTTTGTGTTCATTTCTAGGTGAATCCGATACCCGCAACTGTGGGAATTCGTAGTGTAAGGGTGTAACTGTGTGTATAATTGGATATTAGAACGCGGTTGCTTTGTATATTTGGTTTAGAGTGACCGAACGTTTTTCCACGGTTTTTTTTTAATTTTACATAAATACATTGAGCGTTTGTTGAAAACTGAGAATATTTATGTTACCTATTAAATACCTATGGTTTACTAAGCTGTGAATTGTCAGTTTCAGTTACTGAAATGGATCGGGAGAGAAATCGAGTCTATGAGACTTTTAGTTCGGACCTAGGTGTGCCCAGGTCAGAGGACCAAGGTCGAGACCCACTGGACTCTAGAAGGCGGGAATCGAGTTTTATAACTTTGTCAGCGGACCCAGGTGTGTCCAGGTTAGAGGACCAAGGTCGGGAAACTCTAGAGTCTAGGCGGCGCGAGTGTGGTCTTACAGCGAGGCCAGGAAGATCCAGGTTTGAGGGTCAGGCAACAACAACTCGGAGGCAGTACTCGGAAAAGCAAGTGCGCAACAGCGTTTCTCGGATGCGCGACATTGGCAATAGTGACAATTCCGATGGAGAGCCAACCGAAAGCAGAATACCGCAACAACTAAGGGGTGAAGAGAGGTCCCTCCGTACGCCTATAGGAAGAGGTCGGGGTTGTACATCCAACGCCGGATCTTGTGGAAATGAGGGCGTTAGGGAGAGAAGTTCGAGTCGCCGTGTAGAAAGACGAGAAGATGAAGATGAGAATCGTAAGTCGAGATCAAGGTATTTTAAAAGGAAGAGAAGTCGTAGTTTGTCACAAAATTCTGTTGATTCTACCCAACATAAGAAAGGCATTGATACGACTGATTCCATGTTAGATAAATTTCTAACAATTTTACAATCAATCAAAAGCTCAGACAAGTCTAAGTTAACTTTTAACACCAATATCATTCCTGATTTCGATCCTATGACAAAGGAACAAACCATTCTTACGTGGTTAACGAAGGTCGAAGAATGTGCCGAAATTTACGGCTGGGAGGACAAGGAAATAATCCACCATGCACTACCTAAGTTATCTGGCGTAGCCAAGTCTTGGTACCAAGGATTACCGACAATGTTGTTTACGTGGTCTCAGTGGAAAAAAAAATTGGTGGAATCTTTCCCTGTCCGTGAGGACTATGCTGAGCTCTTGACTGATATGCTCACCAAAAGGGTTAAGTATGGGGAATCGCTTGAACGTTACTATTATACTAAAATAAATATGTTAAATCATTGTAAGATTTATGGGCGACAGGCTGTTGATTGTCTATTATATGGTGTTGAAGACAGAGCTATCAAAGTGGGTGCACAGGCTGCACAATTCTTTGAACCCGAGCAGGTACTAAAATATTTTAGAACCGTTAAAGTAGGTCAAACTCGCGAAAATCGTGATTCATATTCTAGGTCTCGAAGTGATCGTAAGAGTCTTATACCCATAAATGGTAATTTGACGTGTTTTAATTGTGACCAAACGGGGCATCCCAGTTTCAAATGTGACAAGCCCCCAGCAAAATGTGCTACTTGTGATAGAACAGGTCATTTGTCTATTCACTGTTTTAAAAATAAAAATATTAATAAGGACGTTAACAAAGATGGAAGTCAAAATAAAAATGAAAAACTTATCGCTCAGTTATGTGTAGACCAGGATCTTACCGCATAATACATGATTGATATTAAAATCAATGGACATGACATAGATTGTCATTTAGTTTTAGGGAGTCAGTGTTCTCTCATAAAGCTAACCAAAGCCATTGAACTTGACTTACACATTTTATTTATTTTATTTTATTTTATTTTATTTATTAACTTTTTTTAGGGGTATAGTTTTTATTTTTATTTTTATTTACTTTCTCCGAGTGGAATGATAATTTATTCTGTTGAGATCCAAGGCATAAAGGAAATAATAAATTTATGTTGTAGATGATTACGTGATCAACAAGTCAGTTCCTTTAGGACATTATTTCACCGAAAAACCGAACACTGTTATTACAAAGACTCCTACTGCAATTATATGTAAAAATACTGAATTTCAAAATGCATCTTGTAGTGAGTAAAAATGTCAAAATACCATTGAGCACATTGTGTGCTGTCCAAGTCGTCGCTCGTCCTAATGTGGATTCACGAGTGTATGTAAACGATTCTGTGCGGAGTCCCAAAGACCTGACGGAAATGGTAATAGAGCCTGAAGATAACGAACCAGTTGTGTATCGGCCCTACCGTATGTTCTACGCAGATCATGCTTTGGTAACAACTATGGTACAAGAAATGGATAATCGCGGTATCATCAGAGTCGAATTCCCCGTAAGTCTTGTCGTGTTGGTGCAAAAAAAAAAAATTGGCGATAAACTTTTATGTGTCGGTTTACCGGGCGTTGAAACGCAAAACGGAGAAGTAAAACTACCCTCTTCCTCGAATTAAGGATCAACTGGATCAACCCGGAAATAAGGTAATTACTTCGCTGGATTTGGTTTCTGGCTATTTTCAGATACCAATAGCCGAAGCGTCACGACACATAACCGCCTTTGTAACAACAGATGGCTAATTTGAGTACAACCGTTTGCCATTTGGCTTAGTAAATGCTCCTTCCGCATTTTAGCGCACCATTAACAAGATACTATTTGAAGCAAAAATTAAATACGCCGTTATATATATATGGATGACGTCCTCATTCCATAAAAGGATGTAGAGAAAGGCTTTCAACGTGTAGGAGAAGTTTTAGAACTACTTAAAAAAGGTGGACTTACGCTAAAATTAATTATAGAAGAAGATGAGCAAGATTGGATTACAACTGTACAATCGGCTGATGAAGAGGTAAAGAAGATAAAAAACATTTTATCAGATCCCGATTCAGAGCAAGTAATGAATATTCACAACAATTACAAGCTGAAAAATAACCGTGTATATAGAATTGTGGGAGACGAAATTAAATGGCTCGTACCAAAAGGGGTACGTTGGCAGATTTTGAAAATGAATCATGATGTCGTTGGACATCTTGGTTACGACAAAACCTTACAACGTATACGTATGAATTATGGGTTTGCCAAAATGCGCAGATTCGTAAAAAAATATGTATCATCATGCTTAGAATGTTCACACCACAAAGTACCCGGGGGTAAACGTGAAGGCGAATAACATCCCATAGGAAAATCTAGTATTTCTTTTCATACGGTTCACGCGGACGTCCTGGGTCCATTTATAAGGAGTAAAAAGGGTAACTGTTATTTGCTTGTCTTAGTAGATGGATTTACAAAATTCAAATATAACTCCTGTTAGAGACACTAGATCAACAACCACTATAAAAGCCCTTAAAGATCACGTAAGTTGTTTTGGAGTGCCAACACGTATTATCACTGATAAGGAACAAGCTTCACAAGTGGAGTTTTTAAGGAGTTTATAACTTCATATGGGATTAAACACATACAAAATGTTGTTTCAACTCCTCGGGCGAACGGTCAAGTAGAAAGATTTAACAGAACCATTCTGGATGCACTTTCTACTTCGACCCATGGCAAAGACGAAGTCTTGGGATGAATAAGTTCCAAACATCCAATTAGATCTGAACACGACACCTCACAAGACAACTCAAAGGACGCCATCAGAGTTACTGTTTGGATTTAATATTAAATGTCGGGGTGAGGGAATTTTAAGTGAGATTTTAGATGATACAGTTAATATAAAGACGGGAAAAAAGTTACGGGACATAAGAAATGAGGCCAAAATAAAAATCAAAGGAAAATAAATAAAGGATAAGGAATCATTTAACAGAAGAAGAAAGCCCGCCAAACATTACAATGAAGGTGACCTAGTGCGTGTAGAGCGCCAGATTCCTCATGATGGACAGTCACAGAAACTATTCGTTAAATATCAGGGTCCTTATCGAGTGGTAAAAGCACTTTCAAACGATAGGTATGTTGTCGAAGATACTCCCATATCACGTAAAAATAACCGTCGCTACTAGTCTATAGTAGCGGTAGACAAAATGCAGCCTTGGCTAAATTTTATCAGAAATTTAGAAAGTAGTGGCGAAGAATCTAACTCAGATGATGATTTAGAGTTACAACATATATAACTATTGTATACGTTACATTTTAAACAACTTAATACTACTAAAATAATGATACTATGTTATTAAAAAAAAAGTAAAATATTAATATACCTATTTTATTTATTATTTATTGTTAAGAAAGGCACATTATGTTTTGTTATTAATATTATTCGAGATTATTAATGAACCAGATAAATGTTTAAATTTATTATTTATAACCTAGAAAGGCACATTATGTTGTTATTTTTTTGTTTTAAATATAACCCATGTATCCCTCCGTGCCATGTATATTTATGTAAATTCTAATTGTGTAAAAAGCGAAGGGACTCGCTTGTTGCAGGAAGGCCGAGCTGTAAGCCTCCTATTATTAAAAAGTATTTGTATTACGTTCACATGTTTTTGGTTATATTATTTTTGTTTTATGTATAATCGATGCAGGTAGGTTCAAATTGTATGAAAAGCGAAGGGACTCGCTTGTTGCAGGAAGGCCGAGCTATAAGCCTTATAATATTAAATGAATATACTTTACGTTCATATCTTATGTACGCATAATTCTTTATTGATATCCCAACGTTCTGTATTTAATTTCTGTTGCTTAACTGTATAATTTATGCATATGATAATCACCACCATTTACTATTATGAATTAATTCTTATGAATCGGAAGGGGATTTGGGTTTTTCTTTAAAACAAAATTACAAAAGTCAACCCGAATATAATTACAAACAAATTATTACAAATGATACGAATTTACGAATAGAACCGCCACGTCCGAACGCCACGCGCAGAGAGAGCGAGGCCCGGTCAGCGCTCGCTTTTATAGGGCCGTGCTAGTTCCCGGTCTGGGGGAAACTGGGTTCGGTAAGACGGCCGTTCCTGACAGCGAGGCGTCCTCGACCGCTCCATCATCCAATAGTTGCATGTCTTCCCCAGCTGTATCAGTGTTTGCATCAAAGTGTTCACCCTCTGCAACTGAGAAAATATACTTGAGGCGTCATGCATTCGCTTAATGTTTAAAGCCTTCTAAAGTTTGTGAAAAAGATTGAACATTTGAAATCCCCACTACAGATGTAAGCGTGCACTCAAACTTCGGCAGCAAGAACTCAAAAATTTAGAAAAATTGAAACTTAAAATTTGAAAGCAAATGGGTAATTCATTGAAAAAGAATATGTGCTATGAGGTATATAATTATGAAATAGAGTTAAAATGTATTGCAGATGTCGAACTGCCGGCGTTTCGACATCTACAACACAATTGTCTACTTAAGGTGAATAAAAGAAAAATGGATGCCGCACGAACATCTCAACCGCGCAATTTAAGATATAAGTACGGCACCTTTATAATGGCTAGCACGTTACTGTAACGTCTAGCAAGGTAGCACGATTTTGTCGTCAATGTTCACCGATACAGACATTGAACATTACCGACAAAGCGCCTACATAGTATGGGAAGAAAAAACCCTAAAGAGTCCACCTCGACCATACTATTAAATGGGAAGTTTAACACCTGAGTGTCCACCTCAACCTTAATTTCAAAAGGGAAGTTTAACACCAGAGTGCCCACCTCAACCTTAATTTCAAATGGGAAGTTTAACACAGAAGTGTCCACCTCGACCTGCGTATACTAGTTTCAAAGACAGCGCTGCATGTGTCCGGGGTCCACTCGCCGCGCCACCGCACCATGTGTTGAACCGCCGCCTGGGTCTTTTTGCCATAAGACCCGGCGAGGAGCTCCAGCTCGTAGCGGGGATGTGGAAGCATGCGCACGACCTTTAGGGCCGCGCATCCCGGAATCGAGCTTCCCCGTCGACTGTGCCGTCTTGTTGACAAACACAAAGTCGCCAACGGCAAACGTCGCGGGCTGCCGCAGACGTTCATTGGTACGCTCGTCTTGCCGTAGTTGATTGGACGGAAGTAGCTCAGATGCTCTCTGTCGACTGAGGGTTAGCAAAGCTTCACGGTTAGGGTTAGCGTTATCTAGTGCGACATAGCGCACCAAAGATCTGATGACTGGGGTAGCTGCCTCTATACCAACAAGCAGCTGAAGCGATGATGATTGCATGGTCGTTTGTCTCGTAATATTTAGAGTGAGCTGCGCTTTCCAAAATATGTCAGACCATTGGGAGCCCTTGTTACAGACCTCAACACGTAGCAGATTGAGAACAGTTCTGCAATAGCGTTCCGCTTGTCCTGTGTCGCGATACATCCCGGTGATATAAAATGTATTAAACAACCGAACACGTCATTTGAAAACAGAATCTTGGCTGGACTCGGCCGTACCTGACCATATCCAATCAGTCTACCCTCAACAATTTTCAATCGTTAAAAACCCGTAACAATTTAATCTTTCTACGCAGTCTAGCTAAGAAGAACAAACACAAATATCTATCAGACTTCTAAAATCTACCCTAAATAATTTTCAACCGTTAAAAATCCGTAACAATTTAATCTTAAACGAACACACATATCTCTCAGATAGCCAAACTCTAAAACACGTGGTCGAATCGCACTTCTGATCTTATGAATCGGAAGGGGATTTGGGTTTTTCTTTAAAACAAAATTACAAAAGTCAACCCGAATATAATTACAAACAAATTATTACAAATGATACGAATTTACGAATAGAACCGCCACGTCCGAACGCCACGCGCAGAGAGAGCGAGGCCCGGTCAGCGCTCGCTTTTATAGGGCCGTGCTAGTTCCCGGTCTGGGGGAAACTGGGTTCGGTAAGATAATATTAAATTCAGGTACGTAATAAAGACATTGTAATTGCTTTAGATAGTGTATTAAGCTCCTGGCTGATATGTAAAAGCAAAAATTGTCATACGTTGTCAAGCGAGAAAAATAATAGAATGTTGTAGATTTGGAAAATTGAAAAATACAAAACAGTGAATTACGTAAAATAAAGTATTTTATTTGAGAATTATCCCTGATCCCCTAAGGCTATCAACAATAAGCTCCATTGACATGTGAGATCCCACATCATTCAACCTCAATTCATCAGGTATTCCATGAATGGCCTTCTGTCTACTTGTTGGCCCTTTTGGTTTTTTAGAGACAAAGTTGGGCGATTGTGCCACACAGTCTTTTTTCTGGAGCTGAAGTTGTCTTATCAGGTTAGGTGCGAGCACTGTGTCAATGCATGGAGGTCATAGGATTGTGCACTCTGTCATTTTGGGTGTATAATATATAGGAATTTGTAATGGCAGAATCGACCAAAAAGTAAAATATTCGCAACCACCATCTTTTGCTACGTCTTGAGATGGAGTATGTACCTCTCTACTGGTTAAATCTGTCAACTCCTGCCATTCTTTTGGTATACTCCAGGATTCCTATGGGACACTAAAGAACTTCGAACCATCCTTCTGCGTTCTTTTACATGTTGTTTTCTGACGGGCTATGATAAGCAGTACTCAATACATACACCAATTAGTATCGCCACTTCTATTCTCCTGTAGCCAGTATCAGAGGAGGCGGTTTAGGTTCATCTTTCTTTTTTTTTTGTTTTTTTTTTTTATAAGTTTGGGCAAGTTGTACGATCTGCGCGTATAGTTGCAGTTGCATAAATATGGGTGTGGCGTAATGAATGGATAATACGGTACCTGCGGGTCTCTACTACGACGTTGGGGCGGTTCAGAAAAATATGTTTTATGTTTAGTAAAAGTTCCTCGGTTTTCGAGATATTCGACATTTTCGAAAATTCAAAAACGTTACACCCTTTGCCACCTTTTTGGTGGCAAGACTCCAAATGAAGGAATTTTTCAATCTGTTTTTTGCATAGTATTGCTGGATAGATGCGCTATCGAATATTATATTATGATTTTTGGGGTGCATGCATAGTTTTTTTTAAACAAAGATCTAACTCAAATTCACCTGAGTGCCAAATTAAGAAAAAACATGTCTATTTCATTGAGATTCCGAAATGGTATGATTCTCTGTATTTCCAGCATTCACAACATAATAAATTCCTATTACAATGAGTCAAGAGCTTTTATTGTTAATTACAAAAGTGTTAAAATTTACTTCATTACTTGAAATTAACTTAAAAATATTGATTTTATAACTGTGGGATTTAGTAATGAAAGAAAACGAGAGAAAATAACAATTTTAAAATATCTTTTATTACGTTAAATTTTACAAAAGGTGTTCAAAGTGCCCACCATGAGCTCTAATACATGCTCTACATCTTCTAATGAATGATTGCTTTAATCTGCTTGCATGTCTCATTTCAGTAATTTTTTGTGCAGCCATTTGCACATGCTCCCGTAGCTGATCCACTGAGGTAATGGGATCTTTGTAGACCTTCTCTTTGAAGCATCCCCAGTAAAAAAAGTCGAGTGGGTTAAGATCCGGTGATCGTGGGGGCCACGAAATTGTCCCTAATCGCCCGATCCATCTTCTGGGATACATTTCGTCGAGATAGTCTCGAACTCTACGGGCGTAATTTGCTCTTCCAAAGAAACGTCTTCCAATAATGTCGGGAGATCTTGTCTTAAAAAATGCAAATAGCTCTCTGCGGTCAATGTTCCTGGCAATTGGAACGGACCGATGATCTTTCCATTTAGGATTCCAGTCCAAAGGTTTATTTTAAATTGATATTGAGACCTTTCTTCCCTCGCTAAATGAGGGTTGGTGAGCTGCCAACTGTCAAGATTGTGCATATTAAAATATCCATCTTTTTTGCACGTGGTCTCGTCGCTCCACAGAATTTTATCAAAGAAATCGGGATCATTGTTCAATTTTCTTAGCATGTTTTCGCAGAATTCAATTCTTGCAGGATAGTCTCTTGGCAATAAACATTGAACGCGCTCATAATGATATGGGTGTAAATTATCTCGTTTTAATATTCTATGCACTGTTGTAGCCGATATGCCTGTGTGTCTTGCTATGGTACGCACAGAGGTACGCACAGAGGTCGGATTAGCTGCGGCGGTCCCGCCAAGCTCCCCGACCATCTAGGCCTGGATGTGCTGATGCAGCACCTTGTCAGCAACAAGGATAGCAGGTGCTATCCGTAACAACCCCCCCCCCCCCCTTAATTGTAAAGTTATCGGGTTTGTATCCGAGAAGTTTACAAATAATTATAATAACAAAGTTAGATAAAACAATAAAATAAGGTTTATGCAATTCGTAAACGTGGTTGAGGTTGGGATGAATTTTGAGCTGGCATTTCAATTTCCTCGTTACCATCATTAGGCAAATTATTATTTAATTTAAGTTTACGATAAAAGGCCACACATTTTCGATTACAAAAGTAGTAAATGACAAACAAAGAAAAAAAAACAAAAGGAGACATAATATAATATCGATTGGGGTGACACGGGTTCAAAATTGTCTTTAATATTTAACTTATTTATTAATTCTAGGACATCATTAGTTTTTGAATTAAGTTTCATGAGATTGTCAAGATTTATTTTAGAATCTAATGGTTTGAAAGGGATAGATGAATTAAAGGAGGTGGCCAACATCTGTATGAGCGATTGCCCCACTTGTGAAGTATAATGTACACATTTTATTTTTACCTTACATTAAAGCTTACACTATCTACTTTAATAATTTTATCAATAAAAATCTGTAGAACTCGGGATTCTCCTTTTACAAGCACTTTTAGATCTTGTAGGTTGACATTCTGCAAAACATAAGTAATCGTGGAAAAGTGTTTTATAGAGAGATTTTTTATATTAAATAAATACTATTTATCTTTTGGATAATTCATTTATTTATTTATTTTACTTTAATTATGACTTTATTTATACAAAAAAGTACCAGCAGTACTAAATAAAATATACGTATTAACTTGTCACCTACCTACCTGCAAATATGTATTCACAAGCAAACGCAATATAAATAAAACTGCACATTGATATTATTAAGTATTTAATTATATACATTTAGTACACATATGTAAAAATTGAGGAATTGAAACAATAGTATCAAACAAGGTAAATAAGGTGATGCATTGGCTGATTATCTGGTGTACCCATCTACTTGTTCTCTATTCAAGATCAGCAGTAATTAATATTGAGTCTAAAAATGATGCAGGGGCTTTTATGTGATCTTGGTGACGTGCCCACCCCATGCGAAAATGCCATACCTGTACTGATGCAGTGATTCATTCTACCAATATGAATTGAAGGTTTCTTGCTAGCGAAGATATTGAATGACGTGCCATGCGCTGAATATCAACCGCGCAATTAATGCACCTCATGGCAAAAAATCAAACACAATTATTATTTTGCTGAAATCAAACACAAAAATCATCTTTTGGCATTTGGCAAATGGCAATATAGCAGACATTCGCATTTCTGTCAATCAATTGTCAACCTCCACTGATAGCAATGGAGGTATAAGAAGATTATGTATATACAATACAACTTATTATTATTGTTAATTTATTATAACTACTCACTGCGGAGTTCAGAAGAAAATTAAAATTCTAGTTATGTTATAATAAATAGAAAACATGTCTTTTCAGAGGACTAAACCCTTGTACAAATAAACGTATTTTAACCATTTCCGGGGCACATGTTGGCCACCTCCTTTCTTGAATTTATTTAAATTACAGCAAGAGTCATTAATTAAGTTAAAATCAGAATGTATTTCATTTAATTTAATAGTAGGGTTCACAGAAGCAATTAATTTAAAGTTACTACAATAGCCATTACATCTAGGTTTTAATGTTAGAATACCAGTGCCCAGCAGGTTTATATCATAATTAGAATTTTCACAAATTATTTGTAGTTTTGTAGGAGTAGAGTGGGTGAAGATCCACCAATCAAGGTTAATCCACCAGATCAAGGTTATTTCCAAGAGTTTGCCAAAAATGTATGTTTCCCGATACAAAATTTGGTTTTACAATATTTGAGAAGCAATGATAAAACTTTAGACGTGATATCTGTTTCGCAAATAGGATAGTCTACAATACTGTGCTCTTCTAAATTGGAGCAGATAAAAACGTCATTTATCATTTCTCTACAATTATTACCTAAATTATCAAAAATACAATATTTGGATTTGTCTTCGCTTACTGATATATAATTAGAAGTAGGTATAATTAGGGCAAAAGAATTTGGAGAAAAATTGTAAAGAGGTAGAGGGATAGAAATTGTTTTATATAAAGCAAATTTAGAAATGGCTACAAGTGGAATTTTCACGGTAAATACCAATACATTATCTATGATATACGAGACGATTTGTGACAATTTTATTATAACATGAATATTTTCTAATTCTAGATCGACAGAAAATTTACTTAGGCTAGGGATGTGTTTTGAATTCGCAACGAGTTCATCATACAAATTTCTAGGCGTTATGATAGAAGGATGCAGTGTATTAGTTTTACCTAATAAAATAAACACACCGGCATATTTAGCGGAACACAAAAAAGGTCCATAATAAAAAAAAAATATGGTTTTATTTTAAAATCTACTTACTGTGGTGTCTAGGTTTACCTGATTAGGTATTAGAAATAAAACACAAAATGGTTTTCAGTGATACAACACAACCCGCGCACTTGACGGCTGGATAGTGACTCCTCGTGTGCGGGTAGTACAGATACTCTTTTATTATTATGTATGTCACATCTCTCCCTTTCAACAAAATTTTAATTATGTAATTTGTCCACTGATAAATAACTGATAAGTTCAGCTTTGATTAAAATATTATTTGTTCAAACAAAGTACACAACTTATTTCTAACATTCGTAACATTTTATATCTGCAAAGATTACCTTTTTTTTCCAGTTAAATCACTATTTTTACAATATACAAAAAAATAAGTTACTATTATAAGGATTTATAACATTATTTTCTTATAATGATTTATTCCTATTTAGTCTCTTTTATTCTTAATATACGACCCTCTCTGCTTTCCCTTGTTTTTCCCTTTTTTTTATTATTTTTTTTATTTTTCCTAACGTAACTGGTTCGCTATGTGTTATCGTTGTGGAGAAGAACCAGTTGAAGAAGAAACTCCATAACAACACTTTTTTATTAGGTACAAAATATTTGATTATTTTGTATACTTTTTAGCACCTGACCCAGTACATCGTCGCAGCACGGCTGGACCAAAGGGTATATTTCACACTGGATGTGACCTGCAACAAAACACAACGAGAGCATTTCTCCAAATTTAGTGCTGACCTGGCCTTTAATGTAGTTTAGTTATCAAGTTCTGGTCAGGAAATTCAAACAGGCCTGTCAAACAGTGAATCAATTCATCCGGAAGTGAATAAATTCATCCGGACTAACGTTTGATTGACTGTGGCGTATTTCATTTAAAATTATTGCGTCAATGAATAACCCAAGTTAATTTATAACCTTATCATTGACTAATTATAAGTAATTTAGTCTATCGACAAAGCAATATTCACATTCTATGGGCAGAGTATGACTTTGAACTCATTTTTATACTTTTACCTTGCTTGTAATACACGTAAAGAAACTTCCATGAGCTTGTGCGAGTATCATCAAGCGCTTCGATCTCGTCTCTTGGTCGAGCGTCTACCACCAATGCGTACGTGGAGTGTTGAAACACCAACGCTTCTGAGCGTCGTGTTATGTCAACTAGAAGCCCAGCGGCCTCAAATTCTTCGTTATTATCCAAATTCCCCTTTTTCCTTTTCTTACATTTTTGCGGTGTTACACATGGGGATGTTAATAGGATTATAATTTTCTAAAACTTGTATTTCACACTTGAAATTCATTATTGTGATTCTTGAAACTTAGAACGATTGACGTCATTTTTTCCATAATTAAATTATTACTTCATTACTTTCAATGCAATTACGTATCAAGTACTGGCGCTGTGTTTACACGGCTCATGTTGTGCATCACGGCTTATGCTGGGTCTGGGCCTGTTCGGTGGTCACACAGCACGCTGCAGCACTGACACTCATAAGATATATCTCGTGTTACTTATTAACATTTATTTTTGTTATCTCTTTTTCTTTCTTGTAACTATTTTTTTTTTGCTGTAATTAGTACCCTGGAATACATGTATTTTCATTTCATTGTATTTTCATTTCATTTCATTTCATTATACTCGTATTATAACTTCATTTCATTTTCATTTCATTTCGTTTTCGTTTCATTTCAAGTAAGGATTTTATTAGTTACTCCAAAGTATCTTTGTACTTGTAATTGATTAATAAATATTTTTTGTTCGTTGGAACAATTAAATAGTAGGTCCTGTACATGTCGGTGATAACTGTTTTATCACTTATTCAAACATGATTGTTTTTAATTATCATTGAATTTTCAATATTTAGTGAGCAGATCTGGTCCACAACAACAAATGTTGTGATTCCATTTAGCAGGAATTCAGGCTCTAACTAAGTTAATTTAGGCTTATTAATATGATATGTAATAAAATAAAGCGATAATGTGCAAATATATAGATATTTACTTAGACAGCCGTACAGTGATATCGGTTTGTCATTGATCATTCGGAGCGGTCGTTAAGAGGTGCGCGTGTGAATACCTTTAATAACAACTTCGCACGCAAATACATTAAAACGATAAGATTTGTTAATATACATGAATATAGGTATTTTAACCATAAGAAACATTAAATGGTATTCCATTAATTTATGCGTTTTGTTTACATATCCTCCCATTAATAGCCATATCCTCATATTTGTTGACCAGCAGGGGTAATTGGTATATAAGTTAATAGTTTCGATACTTATCAAAACGTTCTTTCAATATTATAAAACTTTTGTTATTGGTCAGTACTTAACTGACGTTTTCGTGACCATGTCATATTTTGTTTTCGATATCATTATTGATATCTTTAGTATTGGTCAATAGTGTAAGTACTCAACTGACGTATTACGGTAAACATTACCTCCCACGGTTTAGTGCAACATTGATTTCGAAAGCGGTTCGATACCACAATAGATATCTTGTATTATTGGTCAGTATTTATCTGACTTTCGATACCATAACAGATATCTTTTATTATTTTTCAGTACTTGACTGATTTTCAATACCATAACAGATATATTTTATTATTTTTCAGTATTTGCCTGATTTTCGATACCATCACAGATATCTTTTATTATTTGTCAGTACTTGACTGATTTTCGATACCATAACAGATATCTTTCATTATTTGTCAGTACTTGACTGATTTTCGATACCATAACAGATATCTTTTATTATTCGTCAGTACTTGACTGATTTGACTTGATCGATACCATAAATACCTTTTATTAATGGTCTATATTTGACTCAGTTTATAAGTATTTTATGCTTCAACCTTTGCATTTCTAGTACGACATTTGAGACATTTTGCAGCAAAATATTTGATTACTGATAATATGATTATTGGTTCCCATGTCTACTCCATTTAGTTGTCGTTTGATCTCGTTCCAGTTTTATGTAGGTACGTGAAAGTTAGTTTTCGTTTTTTTTTAATGCCTTTCATTACTTAACGGTTTAACTGTTTGTTCAGTTTCTCAATTCATCACGATATTATTCAGCAGATGCAAAACTAAGCTTATAGGTTGCATTCTAGTACAAACCAGGTAGAATCAGTATTATACCGGCCAATGAAGGAATGTTCTAAATTATTTTGTTAAAATAATTTTGACTTTTTCCGTTTTTGACCTTAAGAGTATAATCCATTTAAAACATAAATTTATTTACAATCTTGATTTTAGTTAGGAACAATATTACCCGGAATGAACTACTTGGTAATCATGGTGATACGGTTCCTATAACTGGTTTGTACTTTACCATGAATCAACTTATGCAAATGGTGTAACCAACGCATGTGGTGTATATCTTTTTTTTTTCAAAAACACAAATAATTCGATTACCTTGCACTTATCCTCGACTACAAAATTTCATCGAAATATTTAGAGCATTTTTTCGAGATACTGATTACTGTTTTAGCGACGAATACGCAAGATCGTTTCCACCGCGATTTGGAAACAGTAATAATTCAGTCCCTTCGATATTTTAGATTATTACAATTGTCCATTTGACGTTAATAATACATATTTTCAAAATGAGATAGGCGATATGCAAAATTGCTCGCTTATTTAGTGAAATGTTCCATCAATAAAATCGGAAACACGTTTCGATACGATATAAATAAACAAATACTTATTAATTATCATTATCATATTTTTGTATCTCAGAAACTAAATATCATTTGTTTATCAAATCTGTAATGTATATTATTATTTTTCCCCTACGTGATCATTTTAATGGCATTAAAGCATAATTAAAATTGGAACGACTTCTTGATTTACATAATCCAATGTTTTACACATGTCAAATATATTATGTTCTTGACGAGTTTTCACTCATCTGACAATTTTGCAGTGTATTTGACTTGATTACATATGTAGTCATTACATATTTGTATGTATGTTTTTTCTTTTAATTTCGAAAATGTAAACAGGTACAGTTTCATGTATGTATGGTTAGGTTATGGTTAGGATCTTCACTTACAACAGGATCTATCACCCTATATTCTACTAATAGGTACCTACCGGCAAATTAATGTGCTTAATGCATTGTTTTGGTGGTCTCAGACCATCTTCGCATTATTTGCCTTTCAAATGAACCCTGTTTGGAACACATCGGTTGGATAGTTTCAGTCTAAAGGACATGGCAACAAACATTGTTTGTGGTTTATTATATAGATTTTGCTTAGAATCAATGATATTCAAAAATATATTTTATACATTATAATATCGTTGCTTAGAATAACATCAGTAAAATAACATCGGTGAATAACATCGTTGAATTTACTTGCTACGTAAGTACTATACTTTAAATTTAAATTTGGTACCCACGACACAGGGAATCCTAGTGTGGGGCTATGAGTGTGAAGCGTTATTTTAAATAACATAGTAAGTTAGTAAGTATCTCTATTTTTGAGACAAACTATGAAGATACCGTATAGCAATATCGCTATGATATTGTTTACGATTATCTTATTAAGATATTTGATATATTAATGTGAAGACTGAATTTGGATTTATATTGACATTTTAAATTATTATTATCATTTTGGCAGGTAGAAGTATCAAACATTTTTCAACTTACTATAATTATCTAATAATTATTATTGTAAACTAAATATTACTTATTTAGTTTTTAGCCTATCACACGAACAAGATCCTTTTAATCGCATTTTATGATCCCAAATAATCCCAATGCTTTTACATTTCAAGTAAACTGGCCGTGTCGATACCGACCATACAACAATGAAACAATATCTTAGGTATTGTTACCTATTATTACCTATTATTGCGCCAACACGCATTGTTTTTATTTTGTACCATTAATATGTGTATTTTGTAACCTATGTGTTATCAATACGAATATCAGGCTACAATATATGGAATGTAATTTAATGTACTAGATGCATTTGTTAAGAAAATACCTTCGTTAATTCAACAATCAACTTTGTTAATCAAGAATCATCAAAGATTGAACACAAATGCATTTGTAGGTAGGTACTTAGTATTTTATCAAATGTTCTCTTGTCTTTTCTTTTTCCGTAAAAATATACGATTCTTTTAAAACTTTCCAAAACTAAACATAGCACGCGTTTCCAATATTTCAAATAGCACCGACATTTTCGTATGATAACTCAAGGTTAACATTTTGTGAACTTAAAAGAACCACAAATTACTCACACTTTTTCCTTTTGTTTTATTTTTTACCTCGGTCGCCAAATGTGGTGTCTAGGTTTACCTGATTAGGTATTAGAAATAAAACACAAAATGGTTTTCAGTGATACAACACAACCCGCGCACTTGACGGCTGGATGGTGACTCCTCGTGTGCGGGTAGTACAGATACTCTTTTATTATTATGTATGTCACACTTACTACACTTCTTTTGTTATTTAAAGTTTCATTTGTTTTACTTAAAATGAGATCACATTAAGAACAGATTTTGGGAGTAAAGGCTATTTGTGAAAAATTGTACATTTTTGAACTTTTCATGTAACCGGGCAAAGTGAGAATTAATATTAAAATAACAATTAATTAAATTATAAAAATGGTGATTATTATCGCGTATTTCCTCCACGTGCTCTTATTAAAGTTTCTACCCGTCTAGGCATATTGAGAATGATGTTATCGATGGTCTCCTGGGATAGTCTCCGCCATTCCTCAACTACGGCGATTCGCAGTTCACCCACGTTGGCAGGAGCTGGAATTCTGGACTTAACTTTTCTTTTCAGCAAATCCCAAACGTGCTCTGTTGGGTTCATATCCGGTGATCTCGCCGGCCACTCCATAACAGTGATATTCATATCATTAAGATAAGCTTTAGTTACCCGAGCGGTATGCGGCCGAGCATTATCCTGCATAAAAACAAAATCGTCACCGATATATGGGGCAAACGGTACGACATTTTCTTCTAAAACTTCTCTGATATAGCGGTCTGCAGTCAGACTCCCTCTGTCAATCATTACCAAGTCTGTGCGAGCTCCCAAACAATTGCCTGCCCAAACCATTATTGATCCACCACCGTATGCAACTGTAGTTTCAAAATTTTTCTGAATGTATCGTTCTCCTTTGCGTCTGTATATTCTTTGCCTGCCGTCAATTTGATTTAAGAGAATTCTGCACTCATCACTAAACAATACCTTACTCCATTGGTCCGCGTTTCAAAGTCGATGTTCCTGAGCAAAAGTTAACCTGTTTCTACGATGATTTACCTCGAGCCTTGGAGCCTTGGCGGGCACAAATGAACCCAAACCAGCTTCTTCGAACCTTCTTCGTACTGTACGCTCACTTACGGTTACACCCCGCACTGCTTCTAACTCATGTCGGGCTTGGACGGCTGCCAAACGGGGGTTCCTACGTACACGAAGCCGAATGAAACGATCATCCCTACTGGAAGTGCGTCTTTTTCTGCCTTGTCCTGCTCTTCTCACATAAGTACCGGTCTCCCTGAACCGTTGGATACTGCGATGGATCGTTGAAACTGGTCGACGAAGATCTCTGGATATCACTCTGTAGGTTTGACCATTTCTTCGCATTTCGAGTGCCCTGGCAATCTCCGTTGGGGCTAAGTCAGGCATAATTCAGTCCTAAACTCCAGAAAGATACGCGATTAAAAAAAGACTAACAAAAAACAGTATTTTAAAGAAATTTTAAATCAAACTCAGAAGGACGAAATACTCGAAGTTCGCTCCAGATAAGGTGTATTTGAATAAAATTTAAACAATTGCATAAAATGTGATGTTCAGTTGTTTTCTTAATTTGAAAATATTTATTTTTAAATTAAATCACGTATAAACCAGCCAGCAACCTTATATGATACTGATATCAAACCTTTATTTTATGTTCCGCTAAATATGCCGGTGTGTGTAGCATTGACAATATCTTCCAATTTGTGTGATAAATTTAAATGACTCGATTGAAGTACATTAAATATTTCTTGAATTTTGCTCTAAACATGAGTGTATTAGTCTTAGCAGTTAAGCTAGTCATTCGAGACAAAATATTTTCTACTGCTTCGTTTAAACGCTTTTCATTTTGGTCCACTCGGATAAGTGTTTCATTGAAATTGGATATAGCAGATTTTGAAATTAAAATATTTTCTTTTACTAATTCTAACAATTTTCCGTTATTATTCTTTAAATTATGAATTGCAGCATTATATCTAATCGCATCGTTTTCGTCCATAGTCCCAAACACGCGTTTAAAAATAGTACCAAAGCCAGAAAACCATGCAGTTCTTTTAGTTTTCGCGGAAATTATATGAGATAAACAGTTATAATTACGAATAAGATCCTTAAACATAGAATTAAGTGGTTCAAATGTATTTTGACATTCCGAAGGATCGATTTCGTTGTTTTTAGGACACAAGTGTTGTGCTGTGCTAACAAAGCTTTTAATATTATCAATATGAGGCTTGATGTATTCTATCTCGACAGGTATAATAATGTGAAAATAATCATTAATTAACCTAATGGAACCTAGGGGGTTGAAGTAAACTCCTTGACCAACGCATCAGTGATGCCTTTGGTGTTGCTGATGTCCATGGGCGACGATAGCCACTTACCATCAGGTGGATCATTAACTTGTTTGCCGGCTGTTTCTATAAAAAAAGTTCGTCAACATTGCAGATTTCCCCAGTATGTACTTCCCCACATTTGTAACATCTAGGTTTTGATTTACATTAATATTATTTTGCGCAAAAGGCAACATACAGTACCAGCAAGCGCCGTACGCGCCGCATTATATAGAGTTATTGTAACTCGACGTATTCCTGGCGGGAGGTGATGAAGGAGCCAAAATGCAATATATTTGATCGCTCATTTGTATGAGCGAAAAAAAAATCTTGCTAGTTGTAGTTGCTACTTGCAAGCTTTTCTCGTTATTTACCCGGAAATGGGCATTTAAGTGCATATAAAAAAAAACTACTAATTAAACGGTTATCATTTCAATTTATTTTTGTAACCAATACTTTAATAAAGCCAATTAAACCTTATTAAAAGGAAAATTCCTTCAGAATGAAAAGCTACAAGCTACAACAAAAACAAAATTATTTTGAAAATATATGTTACGTGTCAAAATATGTTGTCTTGTTCTTGTTCAAAAAATTACCATCACACAAGGCTTGCAAATTATTAAAAAAATTACCCATTTATACAGTTTTTTAAAAAGTTTATCCAAAAAAATGTAATTCTTAAAAAAAGCGGCGTTTCACTCACTGTAGGTAGACTACAGCGAGGGTGCGCCTGTGTTTTGGATAAGTCGTATTTATTATCCCTTCGGAGCATAATGCAGGGTTGCCATTTTTTTTCGCTGTTCCTGCAAATTTATTGGGTAAATTCTGCTAAACCTGCTAAACGTTGTTTATAAAAATGCACCAAAACTGCTATATTTACCTTTACATTTTTCAAGAATTAAATTACATCATAAAATTGGTTGACAACATGGGTTGTAAAAAAGGAAAATTAAACATATATAGTAAAGTATCAATAACATTTATATTTTTAAACATACATTAATTATTTATAGTGTAGCCGTAATTTACGAATATTTTTTACACTAAATCTATACACGCGATAGCGTAGCTAACCAAGTCTAATGTAGTGTTTAAATTACATGTTCTTGTGACTAAAATGTTAGGCTTTTCTACACAGAACTTGGCACCCATTTAGATCTCAATTTGAATATGGCTCTCATTTCACATTTATGTTTTTGATGAGATAATATAGTTACAGTAATCTTTGAGGTAATAAGTTATTACTAAAACGGAACATCTTATTGCAACAATGGTAATAAATAACTCTAATTAACATAATTTTATATAACTTTTCTATATTATATTAATAAGGTTAACAATAAATAAATACGAATCATAATACCAAATTAGTAAAATATTACAAAATTTTAATCTTCACAAAATTTTTTGGAATACAATGTTTTTGTGTCCATCAATTGGATCATTCCTATAGACGGCTCAAATGTTGTGCAATTATTATTAAGGTCTGTTAAACCTTGTTTGACATGTAAAACTGAAGTTACATGTTCAACTTTCAAGTTATTTCTGTTTTTATTTTTAATTAAATTCACTTGAGAGAAAATTCTCTCATAAGCGACATTTGAAGCGGGCAACACCAACATAGCCTTAGCAAATCTGCTGAGAACCCCATACTACAATTTTTGGTTACTGGCCACACTACTGGCGTCGCCATCCGTAATTTTTCCCACATAGCCCCAAAATTTGTCAGCTGTCAAATAACTGACACTGCTACTACTGCTATTACTACTGTTACTCGATTCGACATAACTTTTAACAGTTTGATCGAATTTTAATCGTCGATATTCGTCATCAATTATTTGCATGTCTGAATCAGGTACAATGTTGGGGAAAAGTTGGACAGAACTTGCAAGAGATTTAAACTCGCCAAATATGGCTTCCTGCGGATTTAAATAACATAAATTTCGTAACAATTCATCCTCCAATGGCAACCGATATTTTAATTGAGAGTTCTACTAAAAATAATTGAATTCTCTGAAATTGCTTTAATTCAGGGGCTGGAATAGAATTTACGTGTTGGCGCACTTTCACACCTAAATAAATTTGATTCAGTGGCAAATAATGCATATTTGCCTCAGGATCTAACTCCCATACATGTGTCGAATTTATATAGCTGTGTTTCATTAAACAGCTTAATATTGTCAAATACATCTCTGTCATGTCTTTATAAAGATTGTGTATGTTCGCGTAATCGCTTTGAAATATTAGGTACATTAAACTTATTCACAAGAGGCAGAATATAATCAAGGGCATAAAAATATAACTTATATACCTCAGTACTAAAACTATTAAATAGAAATTCTGCTGTTATTGATTTTTCTATAAGACATTCATTCTGGAAGTATAACTTTAGGGGTGCCCATTGTTCTAAAATACGATTGACGCAAGCATGAAATGATAACCATCTTATGTCGTAATGTTTTAAAATGTTGTGTTTTTCGCTATTAAAAAAGTCTTGGTAGTCAGCAAATTCACGGTTTCTTTTTGAACTGTATGAAAAATAATTATATACCTCTTTTGCCATTTGTTACAAGGCTCTAGGCATTTTTTTGCTCGCATAACTCGTTGCTAGTGCAACAGAATGGCACACACATTTTATAAAAACGCAACTGGGGTTATGAGCCCTTATTTTGGCCACAACACCACCCTGTTGGCCAAACATGACGTTGGTAGTGTCTGCAGCAAATCCTACACAGTTAAAATTCAAGATTTTTATCTGATAATGCTTTGACGAGAGCATCGCATATTTGCTGAGCAGTTTCGCCCTCAATTTCTATCATTGTTAACATTTTAGTTTTTACATTTAAACTGTCATTGGAATAATATTTTGTGGCAGTTGCAAGATTTTTTTTTGTAGATATATCAGTGCTTTCGTCAATTATTAGGGAAAAGGGCCCATGCCCTGTGGAACTGTTACTGGACACCATCTCAGCAATTTGTTTTCTAATTCTGGTGGTAAAACATTGTATATTATTGACATAGGTTTTGTGCGTTTGCATAAAAACTTCTGCGCTATTTCAGAATCGTGAAAACATTTCTGTAATACTTCACTAAGATGATCCATTACTAGGAACGAGACATTGTGCTCCGCCAACACAGCACTTCTTCACTTCATCGGATAGGATATTTTTCTTAAAATATAATTTCTGAAAATAAAATTAGATTACGTATAAAGGCATTAAAGTAAGCACGTAATCTGCCTCGAAATTATAAATCAAATCTTCATACATTATGAAACCAAAATTTCATAAGTATTATGTACCTTATTATTGCCTACCTAACTTGACAATGCAAATGACCTATATTTATGTATACAAATATGTATTTTACTATTATCCCTACTTATTAGAACATTTTACGCAAGAACGGATTCCACGCGGACGGAGTCACGGGCAACGGCTACTTTCTTATATTTACTCGTAGTATATACATTATAGGTTTATGCTTGCACCGCCATATTTAGCATTGACATTTAAAGTTCGGTATTCATCATCACATATCTAAAAATTAAGGCGCAATTAATTCATTCTACGCATTTATGTAATTTTTTAGCATTTGCACATTCATGGAATGGAAGTTCTCTTGGGGGGTCCAAATATTCTAAAATGACTTACATCAATACAGCCAATTACACCAGGAATCTTATGTTTGGCATAAAATCTAAAACATTGAGAATTTGATTATAATCAGAAACCATAAGACGTACCATTAGATACATACTCCCTGACAAATTGTTAGTCTCGCAGCTGGAGATTCAGGAAATCTAATATACTTTTTCAGCACTTGAATTAGTCCGTTAGTCACCTCTTCAACTTAAACACGGCATATTTTTTGTGAAAGCCCTTTTGCAACTCCAACTAGTTTCTGGTATGCTCCAGTAGTAATAAAAAATAATAATGTAGGAAGTACATGTGGACAAATAACATGATACATTTAAGTACGACAATGATATTTTATTTTATACGAATCCTACTATTGTTATTAGGGAACATTTTTACGACCGTTCTTTAAATATTTGAGAAGTTATTCTTAAAACAGAAGAAATAATTAATTGGAAAAATAAAAGAGCAGTTGGTTCATTTTTGGGCAGTTCATAAATGAATGTGCCAGTAAAACACGAACAGTAATAATAAATAGAAAATTTGTCACTTATTTTAATCAATTCAAAAATCACTCAAATTGAAAGATTGAATTGACAGTTCGATAAATCAGTGCGCGGTAACGTTAACGTTGGTGAGGGAAACGAATTGCTGCAAAACCGACTCCAAGTAGTCTTGTCTGCCCTACCCCTAGAGTATAATGTGCCGGCCAGCAAGCCAAACCTGCGAAAGTTAGAAATGTAGAGTATAGAATTCTTTAAAATTCTAAGGAATTATATATATTTTTACTTAATTTAATTAAAAATGCTAAGGAATATAAAATTCTTTAAAATACATGTCTTTTCCGTCTTCATTTGCTTACTTGTCGCTTTCGTTCTTTTTCTTCTAGCTGCTGCTTTATCGGTGTTGATATTAGAATAATGGAATTTTGTTTTTTCAAACGTCTGTTTTTATTACTTTTTTGTGGTACAGGGTTCAAATCTTCTAAAATACATCGGTAAGTGCTCGGTACAACATCATCTTTTCTAGTGCTCTTATTTTTGCCTATAGACTGCTGGTTTGACGGTGGTTCCTCAGCCACTAATACATTATCCTAGTTTTAGTTGCTATGTCGTCTGGAAGTGTCGGGTGTTAAATGTTGAGGCTGGCTTAAAATAGACGGTGATGATGTTAGGGAACGGGTAGGTTCATCATGTCGTCTTGGTTCTATTAGATTAGAGGATTGTCAACAGCTTCAGATTGTTGGACTTGTCGGGAAGAGATTACTTCTTTGACAATAGGATCAGAATTTAGAATGTCATCGTCATCGAAAATATGTGGATTTAATGGATATATTCGAGTCACTTCAAGTCCTTTGACGGCCTCTTCCATTGTTGCCACTCAAGTATAAGCTTTTTTAAACATTAAAGCTAATTGATCATTTGTGGCTTTTTCATAAGGATGCATTTTCATAAATATGTAAGTCACATTCACTGGTCATGCTATGATCCGTAAAATATTACATCGAGTGGTTGCATCTTGTGGGATGTATGAGGAGGCAGAGACAGGAGGACTATTGGATAGTACTGGATGTATTCAGCGTATTTTAATATTACACCAAATATGGGCACCATTTTATTTGCAGAGCCATTGAAGGAGTTTGACAACCACAGATTATAGACTTACAACTAGTGCCGTTTCTAATGTTACTAATTTAGGATGAGACTCGAGCTACAATCTTAATACAGCCCCTCAATTGACAGAATTTAGAACTACTTACATAAAGTATATCTCAATTTCGCAAGGATCTCAAGTGGCTCCCTATCCGACTTCGCAGGAACACCCAGATATTGTGTTGTCTTTTCAATATCCTATATAACCCTACCTCTCCTATGTACCTTCGCAACCGATTTTCCTTTTCTCATTCTCCTGGTGAACCCTGTCGAACACACCTCAAAACCCTTCTTAAGTTTCCTTCTCATAAGTCTAGTTCCTATTCTCATTCCTTCTCCGTCTGTGGAACTCACTACCGCATCAAATCAGAGACTGTAAAACTATCTTCACATTTAAGAAACTGTGGTGACATGCCACTTTAATTTATTAGGTGCCGACTGAAATATGTGAAGTGGCGTTTGGGGCTTTAAACAACCCCTACCTGCTCTCACATGTCAGTCGTCCTAATTCCGTGTTCGGAGCACATTGTGCTATACTCCCGATGGTTTATTATTATACAATGTATTTAGGAGTAAGTTACAATTGTGAAAAGTACAATATATCATTTTAATTTACCTAAATACATCTTTTAATTTTATATGGTCTTCCATACACCCCCGTACTAGAGAACACGCAAGAATACTACTGTCTCTCTAGTAAACCTAATAACATCTACAAACTTCCATATTGGTGACGTGATAATTTCTATAAAACGTATCAAAGAATACTATTTGGCTAACGTTACTAGTTAAAACATATGCATTTCATATTGTTTAGGTATATTTATGTATGGATATGTATCTTTTTAGTAGGTATTTATATATAATTATACATAGATAGGTATACAAGGTGGATACTATCATACGACAATAAATGAAAACACAAGCCCTACTCCTTCCTTGGAACATGTTGCATCAATTAAAAAACTCTTAACATCAAATTTAAAAAAAAATATTTTTCAAACAAACTAAATAGCAAAAAATGGGGTAAAAAATAGAACAGCATTTGTAAACATCGGTTCGCTCACCTTTGATAAGAGCGGCAACAGCGCAATGTCGTCACGTGATTCTTTTGCCGCCATCAGCTGAATTCATAAATACTTAGTCACTAATTCATTATCCACAACAACTAACTACCTAGTTATTAAATTTCAGCGCGTGGGACTTAAACTTTTATTTTCCCAAATCTCCGTTGTGTACAGTTCGAGTAATTATGTGACCATTGCGTTGGTAGGGCAAGAACGTATGTCCATAGTACATACCTCTCACAGTATATCCGTATAGCTAAAGCAGTGTTTCTATGGCATTCGCCATAATCAAAATCATATCAGTGTACTCAAAAGCTGTGTAATTAAAACGAAGCATCGTCCCTAATTGTAATTCGCACGCACTAACCTACCCCCACACCACACCAATAAGTAAGCTTCTAATTTAATTTCGCATAATCACTTCAGTCACTTCACAAGGTTTATGTGTCCTGTAAGTTTTTTTTTATGAAAGTAGCCGGCAAACGAGCTGACGCTGACGATCCACCTGATGGTAAGTGGTTATCGTCGCCCAAGGACATCAGCAACACCAAAGGCATCACTGATGAGTTGTCGGCCAAGAAAGAGAGAAGAAAAAGAAAGAAAGAACTGGCTCTTAAGCCCCCAGCTGGAACAGGAAGAGTCGTTTGACAGCTGATTCATGCTCAAGGGTGGTAGCTCCAAGCGAACCCCATGGAGAAATAATATTACTGTCACTGTTTAAATAGGCACAATGCAAAATGTAAATATCGCACAATTATTTACACTTAAAACCACAGCTTAAAACTACCTATGTAATAAAAAAATTGAAAATCAAAATTCCGGCGCCGGCGCCGGCGCATCTCGCACTTCAAAGGCACAGTCAAAAAGGTAAGCGATGCGACCCGCGACGGTGGCGCGTGCGACAGTTGGTATGTACAGTCAGTACAGTCAGCATCAAATAGATGTAAGCGGTTAGGGCAGTCAAATTGATCTCACATACATAAATTCATAAAGATGTACGCAGTCAGAGTATTCATATAGTTGTCAACATCTAAAGTGATCATTACAACTAAGCAACATAGTTTCCAAATTCTTGTAAGCCTTCAGGATGTTCAATTTTATGTTTTGCAAACAAAACGGTCAATAGTATGTAGGCACTGATAGTAATACCATTTTCCTTTAGAATTTTCAATGAACAGAGAACTACATATTTTAATAATGGTGTATGTCAACTTTTACAAGCGTGCATTGTAACATCTTACGTTATGGTCGATTTTGCAACAAAAACGCAAAGGCTATCTTGTTCTTGTCAACAGCATGTAAAAGACAGTTGTAAAATCTGAAAATTGCGGCTCTTCGTAAATAGCTTTTGCAAACGGTAGTGTCCCTTGCAGCGGTGACGCCATTTTTGACAATATGGAAATGGCAAAGGGGATAAAATATCACCTTATGAAAAAATCGGTACCTTTATTTATTATCGGGTGTCTTTATTTATTATTATTAATTAGTGCTAATCATTTATTTGATAAAAATCAGTAATAAAACGTAAAATAATTTCAAATAAAATCTAGATTGTTCTTGAATAATCAACAAGTTTGCACATCTGAAAGACAGGAGCCTGTACCTAAATGTTATCAATTATATATGGCGATATGTAATTAATTAACTATTATACGTAAATGGTTTATGAATCGCAATATGGTAGTCACTTCCAATGTTATATGTGGCGTCTCATAAAACGTAGTGATTAAGTACTCTGTGGTCACTTCTTTAAATATTATAAAGATGACACTGACAGTCGTCATTAGTATGTACTAATCTTGTCAATGTTTCAAATGAGTAATCACTGATGAAATGTAACAAAATGTATTTTGATTAGGTACGTATTTTGACAACAGCTATCAGTGCCTAGATACTACTGACCGTTTTGTTTGCAAACATAAAATTGAACATCCTGAAGGCTTACAAGAATTTGGAAACTATGTTGCACAGAGTACTTTGCTATGTTGCTTAGTTGTAATGATCACTTTAGATGTTGACAACTATATGAATACTCTGACTGCGTACATCTTTACGAATTTATGTATGTGAGATCAATTTGACTGCCCTAACCGCTTACATCTATTTGACGCTGACTGTACACACAAAATCAATCGTTGCGGCCGACTGACCTATAATCGTTTGTCTGACCTACATGGTTCGCAGGATGCGAAAAGAAAGTTAGGTAGTTAACAAATTAGAATAAATGGCCTATCTTCATTCCCGCGCGAATCGTAATCGGAACCGCGAATCACCCGCGATCTATGAGTATGGATCAGATTTGCATATTCTTCGAGGCTGCGCGTCTGTCGCTTGCGCGAACTATACTATGAACCTGGCGCGAACCTCCGCGAATGTGGAACTGCTGTCAGTTTTGCCGTCACTCGCACCACGATCTACGCCGCGCGATATCATACCGTGGATTCGCGCGTGAGTGTAGAGAGACCATAACAATTCAACGTGGCAATTTTGTAGTAACGTGGCACTACAACAGGTAGTCGATATCGAAACATTTTATCGTAGTACGCAAAAATTAAGTAAAGGGCAATGTCCATTTTCGGCTATTCGTGGACAGGATGCTCAAAAATAAATAATTACATGAAAAAATATATTTTGTTTTTTTAACTCATACACGTGAATTATTTTTGTATCAATTTACTTTTTTAAAATAATATATTTAATATAACATTCTACTGATAAACACTTCCTGTTGTCACATACACAGAGTCACGTCAGTAGAATTGCAACATTATTCCGATAACGATAATAAAACGATATATCGATGTTATTTCGAAGTTTTAATTCTCACGACAAAAAGTTAAGTTTGGTAAGATACACGTATAAAAAGCAATAAACTATAAATAAGGTATTATTTTTGGGCATTTTCGCCAAAAAGTGTACATTTCGTTTTTACCGTGTCCCCTGACTTCATACTTCGAATTTTCTTAATTATAATGTCACAAAGATAAAATCTTAATTTTTATTTGTTTTTTTGTTTAATAAACTTTACGGGAACACCAACAAAAGTTGCCATTATTGCCTAATATAATTGTTATTAATAATTTAATAAAATAAGACCATCGTTTTTACGATGTCCCCTGCAGATTTCGACTACAAAACATGCGATAAAACATGTTTTCTTTGTTCGGAAGCATTTAAAGGACAATGTCCACTTTGTATGGACATTTGGCTATCAGTGAACACCACATTTCAACATAAATATTATATAGGCTTAATACCTTTACTCAGTTTAAAAAAGAAAATAATAATTGTGTTGTAGCCAGATGTTTATTATACTGGTTATTTGAATAAATATTTTGTAGGTATTTTAAAGAAAACGCACAATCTCCTTGACATTTTTGTTTATTAATCTGACTCGTATGTTATTAATATATTGTCCAAGAACTGGGCTGGTGCATTTATATAATCTTTGTACCTTGCCCAGCTCAGAAACCAAATAACAGTCATTACATGAGCACACCAATGACCAACCTACTGTTCTGCGGCCCACAATGCAGTTGCAACAATATTGTTTTATAGCATCTCTGCCATTCATACAATATATTATAAATAATACACCAGGGTTCAAATCCATTTTCGTAAGCCAAAGGTCGTAATAATATTAATGATGAAAAACACAGACGAAAGTATCCACTATGCACAAAACAAAGCGAATGCGACTTGAAAGTTCTACGTTGATTAGTTTGATTACTATGTGATATGTCCAACGATTGACAGTTGCCAACTGTCAGTTGGGGATGCAAACAATGCATCGATTCGAGCATGTTTGCAAAACATTGATATATTGTTCACTATCGTGAATTATTATAAAATAATATGTTACACTAGTAAAAATAATACCTTATTTATAGTTTATTGCTTTTTATACGTGTACCTTACCAAACTTAACTTTTTGTCGTGAGAATTAAAACTTCGAAATAACATCGATATATCGTTTTTATTATCGTTATAGGAATAATGTTGCTAACTACTCTGTGTATGTGACAATAGGAAGAGTTAAATCAGTAGAATGATAAATTAAACATATTATTTTAAAAAAGTAAATTGATACAAAAATAAATCGGGTGTATAAGTTAAAAAACAAAATATATATTTTTTCGTGTAATTATTTATTTTTGAGCATGCTGTCCACGAATAGCCGAAAATGGACATTGCCCTTTGGGACTTTATAACATTAACTGAATGTCAGCACTGTAAAAAAAACAGTTTTTCTTCAGTTTTTGATTGCTAATTAGGAGAAATAAGAGTTTAAAATAAATTTCAGAAAAGCGTTCAGGTGGAATTCCACCATCCGTTACCGCGGTTTTGTATTTTTTGTAAATTCTACGATGAAAACTGATAAATATTACGCATGGCAAATCATTTTTGGATAATCGCATGACAATCTGTGCATTGTTATGTCAGTGTTTTTTCAGTAGTTTTCCAGGGATTAAGTAAATAAAGTTGAATCAACCTCGTAGCAATTTTGAAGTTCTCTTCCGAAACTGCTGATTTCTCAAGGTAAATGGAAATATATTTATATGGAAATGATTGTATCGAAAAGCGAATATTTTAACGTTGTTAATTTGTTAACATTGTCGTAGTATATATAATTAAATCTAATCAAAATTTCAATTTGAATGTTCAGTTTGGGAATCCGTTACTTCCGTTCCGAGACCATGCTAGTGGTAACGTATTATGTGGAAGGGAAAAGTAACGGAATGGCACAGATAAAGTTGATGCTACACTGTGGCAATTGGGTTGAGTACCTACCTACTTGAAATATTTATATTGAGTTTTAATATGGTTTATAAATAAAAAATATTGCTGTCAGATTATTATATGAACTGTTTTATTGCGGCAAAAGTTAAATTCGGAAACTTTATTTATAAAAATAGTTATATTTCTGTATTGGGTCGGCTTTTACGACGCTTAAATTGGGGTGACAAATATGGATCCCACGCTGGCATACTAGGGTGTCTCAAAAGGCGACAGAAGCCGGCCCGCTTGTTTATAAGATTTCACAAAAGAATAATCTTATCAATAGATATTAATATGGATAAACTTCTTTTAGCCCATACCCAGGAATGTTTTAATTTTTGTTATGGAATACCTATGTATTTCAACACGCTGATAAATTTTTAGAAATTATGTGGAACGAATTTTGCATTTTTCTCCCAAACCACTGGCTCTACAAGAAAAATATATTATATTTAAAATATCAATCTGTTAATGAGCTTCAACTTTTGTAGGAAATATTTTTCTATAAAATCAGTATTTTGCCAAATAATCATGAAAAACAAAAAATAACATTTTTTTTCAAGGTGACCTTGAAAATGAATGAAATATACTTATGTAATGAGTAAGTATACTATAGTTTTATAATCAATTTAATTTTATGATAGTTCAGTGGTTAAAAGACTTCTGCCGCCTACTCGGGGCATTGTGTTAAGACTGTGTGTGTCTGATACCTTGCTTTCCATTCCATTATTTCGAGCTTTCTTTTCCGTGACTGTCCCCAAAAAAGGAAAAATAAAATATCCTACTATTAATTAAGCTTTTACGAGAAAAAATATTTATTTTATTTTATAAAATTAAGGAATGTTATCTGACTTATTAAATGAACAACCAAATGTCTCATAATAGGCTTTATATTACACAAATTACAGCGTAGTAACAAATCACGATAATAGCTAGATTTAATATTACTTGTTCACTTATACAAGGAATAATGATCACTATATCAGCGCACACACTTATATAGTCTGAGTCCCTCTTCGCCTCGCCCCCTCTTGACGGGGATTCCCTGTGGGGGAATAACCTTGACGGGGATTCCCTGTCGGGGAATAACCCTTGATGGGGATACCCGTCGGGGAATAACCGGCATGGACGCTGCTCTTTTCTGTAGTTCCCGTCGGTAGTTACAGATGGCAGTACAGGTATTATCAGCTACCGGCACCCAAAATTGCCAACACGGCCATTCTGCTGAGCGTCTGCCCCCAGGCGCTCCCAAACATCCACAGGATACTGTTTATCACCAACTGAAACATGAGAGGGTGCATTAATTAACAAACAATTGTTCGGCCAGTCATGACATCTTGGAAACACTCATCTACAACTCATTTTGGTCCCTTTAGTCTTAGGCAACCATTATGAATTACAATTATTCACTTTCAAATCACCATCTTAAGTGGTATTCCTTTAGTCTTAGGAAATACCCTGCCAAGATTTGGGCTGACATAGTCAATTTACCTTTAGTCTTAGGCAAATCCTGAATCAATCAAATCTTTTGATGACAAAGAAAAAGGAACAATGAATTATCAAAAGGAACACAGGTATCACATTAGTAACTAAGTAATATAATAAATGTACACAGTAATATCAATAAATATAGGTATACATTGCCAACACAGGCATGGTTATTGTTTTACATACCTGATTAATCACATTGCCAGTCATTAATTTGTATCCGGTGTTTCATATTTTCTGCTGCTACTGTACCCGTGTATCGTTTATTGCTCCGCTCACTACCTCTCATGTCAGTGATAATATACCTATCATGACAAAATGCTGTTTTCACTTGGAATGGCCCTTTGTAGATAGGTAACAGTTTCTTGCTCTGTCCATCATTATTTTGACTATTAATTTTTGCTAGTACCAAGTCCCCTTCCTGGTATTGCGTTGCCTTACCACGAGAACTGTCAAACCTCTTCTTTTGCAAATCCGCACTCATTTTTATGTTGTCATCAACCTTCTTGCGCAACTCCGTAATATCCGTAGCACCAACGTCATCAAGCTCTGGGGTTAGTTTGTCGCTATCAGTACGAAGCCGATATCCTAACATTACTTCACTAGGGACTGCTTTAATTGTTTTATGAAAAGTACTATTTATACCCTGCTGTAATAATCTGACACAGCTATCCCAACTGTCATCTGTCAAATTAGCACCCATGGTTTTCATTGCGTCTAGGATAGTTTTGTTGAAACGTTCGACTTGTCCGTTTGAACGTGGCATACCGGATGCCACAGTATGTAAACGAATATTTTTATCTGTACAATATTGTTTGAAAACCGTTGATGTAAAGGCCGACCCTGCGTCGGTTATTAATCTACGGGGATTACCAAATATTTTCGAAATGTTATCTAATTCTTTTATTACATAATGGCTTTCAGTACTTTTTACTGTAGCTATGAAAACAAATTTTGTAAATGCATCTATAGTCACTAATAAATATTTATTATTGTTAGTGGTTTTTACAAATGGCCCCAGGTGGTCTAGGTGCAAGGTATGAAAAGGTTGAGCATATTTAGGCACTGAATATAATTCTCCTTCCTTAGGTCCACCCTTATTTTTATAATATATGCAATTTAAGCAGTTTTTAATGTATTTCTTTATGATACGACGCATTTTTTTAAACCAGTATAAATGTGAGATTCGTTCATAAGTTTTGTCTAACGAAAAATGTCCCAAGTCGTCGTGATTACATTTAATTATTTGCCAAATACAACTCTTTGGAACCACCCAACGACGGCCATAGACAGTTCGTCGATAGACTTTATTGCCTAGGAGTTCATACTTGTCAAACACATCTCTATGTCCGTCTGTATCACCTGTCTCTAAAATTTGCTTTATTCGTACCAGATCAGGATCTTGCAATTGAACAGAAAGAAGCCAGTCAGCTTCTGTGATTGACATGACTACCTGGGCCTCAGATTCCCCAGATTGTATTGGGTTACGGCTTAAGGCATCCACATGCTGCATTCTACTACTATCACGATGAACAATTTCAAATGTAAATTCTTGCGTTGATAAGACCCAGCGTGCAATCCGGGGAATTATGTCCTTTTTAGTCAGCGCAAACCTAACCGAATTACAATCCGTAATAATTTTGAATTCAGTTCCTAATAAGTATAACCTAAATTTTTGTAATGAGGCAACAATAGCTAATAATTCTAGCTCAAATGAGTGAAATTTCTTTTCATCATTACTCGTCTGGCGACTGTAATAGTGAATAGGCTTCTCACCTTCATTCGTAACCTGCATCAAGATACCTGCTATACCTTCTCTGCTCGCGTCTGTATACAGTACACAAGCCTTGTTAGGGTCATAAATTGTAAGTATGCTGTCAGAGGTTAGTGAATCCTTCAGAGTCTGAAATGCCTGTTGGTGGGTACTATTCCATGACCATATAGCATCCTTTCTGGTCAATTTCGTGAGAGGACTCAATATTATTGCACAATTTTTAATGAATTTACGAAAATAGCTAATTAAGCCATTAAATTGGCGGAGTTGATGAACATTTTTCGGAACAGGGAACTCTTTTACAGCTTTTACTTTTAATTCACAAGGCATTATACAACCAGATTTTATTTTGTAGCCAAGAAACTCTATTTCTGTTTTAAGAAAATGACATTTTTTTAGATTCAATGTAAGACCGCTGTCACGAAAAAGTTCTAACACTTTATTTAGCAATTCTAAATTTTCTTCGGCAGACTTACTTATTAACAAAATATCATCTAAATACAATATTATATTTCCAAACCTTAAATTTCCCATTATTCTATTCATTATTTGTTGAAAGAAAAATTCGTACAGTGATTGGTTATCTGCGGGCCTTTTGTCAATAATATCTTTCAATAATTCAAACATATTTCTTTTGACTTGGAAGGTTAACATAATGATGGATTTCCAATCTTTCCATAACCACCTAGTCCACGACTGTTGATTACGTAAAAGAGAATCATACCACAACTTAGCAGAACCCTTTAGTTTATTCAAAGCTTGATAACGTATTGTACTATCAGACCATTTAAAAGTTGACGCATAGGATTCGATAACATTTACCCAAGAGGAGACATTATCAGTAAGCGGATCGAATTCTGGTATCATGCTATGTAATGTAGTTGTATTTGTACTCACAGTTGCGGCATCGGATTTTACCTCATATTTCTTGCGACGTTTTGTAGCTCTTGACTTTGAACTGCTCGAAGAGCTTGAAGAAGAGGTAGAACTTGACCTGGATGGAGAGCGGACACGCCTGCGTTTTGATTTAGATTTCCGCTTTGATCGCGGAGGAGTTACTGCTGTACTCGAAGTTGTAGAAATTGAGGGTGTACGTCGCCGTCTTTGTCTGGACTTTTTCTTTCCCATCTTCGTTGGCGTGGTTTCGTAAAACTTCTGATGTTATCTGACTTATTAAATGAACAACCAAATGTCTCATAATAGGCTTTATATTACACAAATTACAGCGTAGTAACAAATCACGATAATAGCTAGATTTAATATTACTTGTTCACTTATACAAGGAATAATGATCACTGTATCAGCGCACACACTTATATAGTCTGAGTCCCTCTTCGCCTCGCCCCCTCTTGACGGGGATTCCCTGTAGGGGAATAACCTTGACGGGGATTCCCTGTCGGGGAATAACCCTTGATGGGGATACCCGTCGGGGAATAACCGGCATGGACGCTGCTCTTTTCTGTAGTTCCCGTCGGTAGTTACAGATGGCAGTACAGGTATTATCAGCTACCGGCACCCAAAATTGCCAACAGGAATAGTTTTGTTTTCTCTTTAAAAATACTAAGATTTAGATTGTTTGGTGTTTTTCCTTTTAAAAGACAAAAATGTAAAGTAAAATGACCAAACAGTAACGGAATGTAGGTAAATGACATGCTAACACTACTTTTAAAGATGAATTTACTGTGTTTTTTTTTATTAATATATTCCTGTATCCCTAATGAACCTAATTAAATATTAATTTTACCAAAATTGTGTTTAAATACCTTTATATTGTCATTTGTATTTGGACACGGAATGGAACAATTTATTGTTCCGCCTTGCAGAAAATGTCCTGTAATTTTATTTTCAGTAAGTATTTTATCACCTTATTATATTTTCTGGCAAGAAAATAACATAACAATACAGTTTAATTAAAAAAATAGTAAAAATTTTAACAAAAAATAAAAATCCCACAATTTAAGAAATGTACATTTTTTGGCGAAAATGCCCTTTTACTAGAATAACATTATTTTATGTACGTTGCTTTTATAGTAATTCACGATAATGAACAATATATCGATCGTTGTGAAGTTGAACTGTCAATCGTTGGACATATTAATCTTAACTGTCAATCGTTATTCGTTGGATCATACTGCATAGTAATCTACGTTCAACTTTCAAGTCACATTCGCTTTGTTTTTCGCATTGTGTTTCGTCTGTGTTTTTCATCATTATTATTATTACGACACTGGGTTACGAAAATGGATTTAGACTCTGCTTCCCACGTTGACCTTGGCACTATTGTATGTATAACTATGGTTGACCCTTGGTTTGTATGGTTGCTCATGTAATGACTGTTATTTGGTTTCTGAGTTGGGCAAGGAACAGAGATGATATAAATGCACCAGCCCCGTTCTTGGACAATATATTAATAACATACGAGTCAGATTAATAAAAAAAATGTCAAGGAAATTGGGCGTTTTCTTTAAAATACCTACAAAATATTTATTCAAATAACCAGTATAATAAACATCTGGTTACAAAACAATTATTATTTTCGTTTTTAAACTGAGTAAAGGTATTAAGCCTATATAATATTTATGTTGAAATGTGGT
Organism: Thymelicus acteon; assembly: GCA_951805285.1. Classification (NCBI taxonomy): domain Eukaryota; kingdom Metazoa; phylum Arthropoda; class Insecta; order Lepidoptera; family Hesperiidae; genus Thymelicus; species Thymelicus acteon. The sequence goes on along the minus strand of OX638214.1, from coordinate 17,619,524 downwards.
GTTCACTGATAGCCAAATGTCCATACAAAGTGGACATTGTCCTTTAAGAAGTAAATCACCTTTTTATTTAATTTTATCTTGTTTGGTTTTATGATGGGAACTAATACTATTAAGTTACGGCCTTATTTTATTGATACGAGGTACGGATGTCAAAAGACAAACATCTCATAAGCTTGGTCTATTTCTAGTGTGCATGTAAAATAATGAAAAATGGCTAAAATGTTATCTTTTATTTAAAACTAAAAATAACAAAATAAATATTATTGTGATACAAAAATTATCGAAACGGAAAGTCGGAAACAAGTGTAATCGATAAACATTCCAACTATAATAGATTTCGTGCAGTAGGAACTAAGCGCGGGTTTGGGACTTGTGCTTCCTGGTTTTGTCTCTTTCGCACATACTAAATTTTCGTGGCATGAGTGCGATGGAAGAAGTTAAAATTTATACACGCAATGTGATTCTTATGACTTAGTAATAAAGTTTAATATGCATTTATTTAATTTGATGAATTTGCAACGTTGTAGTTTTTTACTTCTGGGTTTATTAAACTTTTATGATAGACTGATATTACATACAGCGTGTAGAAAATTTGAAAAATGAAGAAAAAAATTCTGTGCCTAAAGTATTAGAGATATTTGATTGAAAATTTGTTTGGAGACTTGGAAGATAGATAGGTACATGCAGTTAAATTTATTGTCGTATGATGGTATCCACCCTGTATATACAACGTGTTCCTGAGGTTGTGCATTAATTTCGGCCTGTTATTCAGACCATTAAATTGGTCATTTTTCGTTATGGATTCATTGCTGAATTTTATTTTTTTATATTTCTATTTAATACAAACTAAATACTTGAATGTAAATTACCTAATGTGTAATCACTTTACGCCAGCTGGCAACGTCGCATTATGATTCATATGAAACTTTGACATGAGTAAACTTTTCTTGACGTTATCAATTATTTCTCATCGATTTTACTGTCCGTGCAACCAGTGACAATAAGAAAAACAAATAGGTAATAATATTGATTCAAAAAGTTTTACAATGTTTGTTGACTTTAAGACGGGGAATACACTACGCGGACTTGCCCGCGGGCAGTCGGGCCGGGCAATCCGGGCATGTCTGTCGCCACAATACACTACACAGACTTATCAGTTTATATTGGAGCGGCGCGGCGTAACGATTAGTTGTGTTGTGCGTACACAATATAATGACAACGCAACGAAGAAAAATCGCTATAATTGCTGGTGCTGCATTAATATGTACTGTTTGACTATTAGAATATATTATAACGACTTAAAGTTGTTTAAACAACCATTCACGCTAATTTATTAACTCCCTTAATGAAATAAAAACATTGCGATTTTCTTCGTCTAATAAAGAATTCAATGAATCCTAACTAAAAAGGGTAAAATAAAAAAGTAGTAGTTTAGAATGTTGTTAAAAGTAATACTGAACAAGTAAACCATAGAAGGATTTACAGTCGGGACCCATTTAAATTTTACAGGGTTGCTGGAAAAAACAAACAAGATTTGATTAGTTGAAAAATGGGTTCCGACTTTTAACAACATTCTAAACTACTGGGCTTATTTTTCTCTTTTTAGTTTTTTTTACGCAGCAACGTTTTTGTTTTTTATTTTTTTTATTAATTTTCTTAACGTAAGCTAAATTAGCATCGAGGTATATTTCTTTACATCTATTTATTAAATTTTGGTAGGCAGCATTTCGTAATTCGGAGTTCATTAATTCTTTGCTTTTTATTTTCCTAGGAATTCGCTAGGAATTCTGTCCAGATTGTTTCATTTTCATTAAAACTCATTTTATACGCATGTACTCCACAGTTCGATAAATAAAATCAGATAGGGACGTCTGTCCTAGTTGCTGTCGCTCTCAGGTCTGTGAACAGACAGCCCGCGGTGACCACTCACATACGGACATGTCTGTGCCCCCGCAGACAAAATGAGATCGCGCGGACAAGCAACAGACAAGTCTGCCAGACTGACTGCAACGGCCCTACACTAGCAAACATTGCACAGTCCTATAGTAGCGAGGCCCGGCGGGCTTGTCTGCAGACTTGCCCGTGGGGATGTCTGTCTAGTGAATTCCCCACTTAAGGCTCATTTAGAAGAAAAGTTTCAAGCACTTTTCGATTCAAGAAATCTTACGCTACTATCACTAGCAATAATCGCCATTATCGTATCAAAATATTTACATGCAGGAAAGAACTAAATTCTCACCTACGATTATGTCATATGACATTCGTAAATAATTTATCGATTGGCGATAATTTTCTACGTCTATTTACACACTGAAATAACAGTAAGAAAATTTTTACTTACGACTCTCGAAATCTCGACTTGTATTAGACTGAAATTTTTTCAAATTCATACGAGTACCGTAAAATTCGGATAAAACCGTTTTAAGTGCAAGATTTGTCATAGAAGTGTAGTTTACAATCAATATTCCATTGCGAGGCAATTGTCGTTAAAGAGCGAGAGGAAAGATTTTTTTATATTCTTTCGATAATTATGTCTTCGAGATGAGAAACTCTCTCCGTCTAAATGGGCCTTTATTGACAGGTCAATTCAATAATGACATGACATTTAAAGTGAAACAGGTATAGTTTGAATGATTATGACCGCACTGAACGGCGACATAGCACTAATAAAGACACTTTTACAATGTACACCCAAGTTAAATGGAATTAAATTATATTACAAATAACTTAAAAACTTAGCTTTATAATGCACTAGTTCCTGTATAAAATATGTTAATTAAAAGCTATAGAATCTTTACCTAAAGTTTATGCACAACCTCAGGAATACGTTGTATATTATAGATATATATATGTCAACAGAAAATAACAAAAACCGCAAAGGAGGTGGCCAACATCTGTATGGGCGTTTGCCCCATTTGTGAGGTATAAGGCATCTTTTCCATTACACGGTTGTTCAAACGTACGGTGTGTAAGCCGTACGGTTGAAAAAACGTGCTAGCTTGTACATGATACGGCAAAATCACCGCGCGAGACATTGGTAAGTACTGGCTAGTAGCGCTTTTTACTCGGGCTGTGTAGGACGTGCTGCGTCATGAATTTTCTTACGAAAAAAAAGATTATAGTTGCTTATTACATATATAGGAAAAAGAAAATAGAAAAAAAAGGGAAGTAAGGTTTTGGATACATCCGATTTTAGAAAAAAGGGAGGAATATGGCGCGTTTCATACACTTGTCAAGAATCAATTGAGAGAAGATGAAGACAAGTTTTACAATTATTTTAGAATGCAGAAAACTACATTCGACAACTTGCTCCAAAAATTATCCCAGGAACTAAAACATCAAGATACTTTTATGCGAGAGAGTATATCGCCCGCAGAAAGATTGGCTGTAACTCTGAGGTAAGTAGGTACAAAATTAAATGACATATTTTAGTTTAAAATTGTTTATTGCACACAAACAAAATTATTACATGTAATTGAATTTTAATAATTATTAATTTAAGAACAAGTAAATCAAAAAATACACTACGCTGAAAATGCTACTCAAGTGCGGTACTAAAATCGAATTCGTCTTCAATAGAAACTTGAGAATCTGCCGAGATACTTTCCGCATTTACACTATGTACAGATAATTGTGATTCGGGTCGGTAGTGGATTGGCTCTAAACCAGAACCGTGTCCAAAATCATGAGAAGACGTCTGTGGACGACTTATTCCATAGCTCGATCTAGCAGCTGTAGAATATCCATATGTTGACGATTGCGCATTTGAGGATGCTGTACCACTTAAATATCCTTGATGGCCTTGATCCCATTGGTTTCTTGATGTAGGTATATACTGAGTACACTGTCTTTGTTGAATATTTTTAATTATTGAAATTACTTGAAACTGAAAGTCTATCATATTTTCATCACTGAACTTGTCAACTGTATCAGCGATTCCCATAAAAAAGTTCATACTACGGCTTTTCTTTTTCTCATCTCGTTCTGCTGAATCCATAAACTTCATAAACCTAATGTCAACTTCACTTAGTTCATTTTTTCTTTTTTTTTTAGCCCTTTGCGTCTCACTCCGTTCAGTGTATCCCGAGCTTGATTGATTCGGGACTGCACTATCAAAATTTTCATTACTGAGGCTAGAATCATGAACATGTTCAGTCATGTTAGAATCGGTCTTGCGATGCTCAACATTTTTTTTTAGGAACATCATTTCATCATAGAACATATATTTTCTTATTTTTTTTGCTGAAGAACCAGACTTACATTCATTAATTTTTTTGTCATATTTTATCCAGCTATCTTTCATATTGGTCCACTTCTTCATCACCATTTGCCCTGAAAATAAATAAATAATAATTATTAAATTCAAAATTTATGAAAACCCCCGACCTAAACTGAATCGACCCCGACCTAAAATGGGGTTTTAGTATTTGAACCTGAACCGTTTTGTTTTATATTTCAGGTATCTAGCAACAGGAGATACCTTTACTGACCTATACTACAGCTATAGAATTGGAATAAAAACCATAAGTTGCATCGTACGTGAAGTATGCCACTACATTTGGTTAGAACTGTATAAAGAATATATGAAAATGCCATCTAAAGAAGACTGGCTACACATTGCAAGCAAATTTCAAGAATCTTCCAACTTCCCGCTGTGCTTAGGAGCGGTCGATGGAAAACACATCAGACTTATTAAGCCAATTGATAGTGGCTCGATGTTTTTAAATTACAAACATTTTTTTTCTATAGTTTTGATGGCAGTAGTAGATAGCGATTACAACTTTATATTTGTTGACGTTGGCGCCTACGGAAAGGAGTGTGATTCCAGTGTGTTTAAAGAGACCCCATTTTGGAAAAATTTAACAAACAACGGATTAAATCTACCCGATGCAACACGTTTGCCTGGAATTGACTACGATTTGCCATATGTGTTCGTTGCGGACGAAGCCTTTGCTTTGCATTATCACTTGCTTCGTCCATTTGGTGGTCATCAGCTTGATCAATTAAAACGTACATTTAACTACAGACTCACAAGAGCGCGAAGATTTGTTGAATGTGCGTTTGGCATTTTATCCAATAAATGGCGAATTTTTCACCGGCCAATGAATGTGTCCATCGATTTGGCAGTTGATATTGTGAAAACATGTTGTGTTTTGCAAAATTTTATACATAAGCAGGAAAACTTTCAGTTTCACAATGCGAGTGAAAATGAGTCCACCCTTGATTCAGAATCGGAACTAATCCAGTTACCTATCACGAATGCAGTTCGCGGAAGTTTGGCGGCTAATGAAGTTCGCAACAGATTTGCACAATATTTTGTATCTAACGAAGGTTGCCTCTCCTATCAAAACAACTATGCATAAGTAAAAAGTTAATAATTAAATATCTGTAACTTACCAAACTTGTTTTTCTCATCACCACTTAAATCTTCAAATGTGGGCTGGAAATGAATAAATATTTCTTTCCAGGAATCATATTTAAGCCGCTTATTTTTATAATCGTCGATGGTCTTATCCCATATTACAGGCCTTTCTTGAATCAACGTAATTAATAATTCTTGATTTATGTTCATTTTATAATAAAATCGCGAAACAGCGTATATAAGCGGTCACCAATCCGTGCGTACGTCCGGCACCGTCGACACACCCCGATAGACTGCCATACAACACTGGTGAAAATCACGCCGTGCGTAGACGCGGCGCGCCGAGGGGCAGTCACGGCGCACGCGGCCGCGGCGCCGTGCCTTGGCGCCACCGTGCATGTCGACAAGCTCATATAGTGATCCATACCACACTGACGACCGTGCCTACACGCGGCGAATTAACCGTAGATTTTCACGGCGAGAAACCGTGTAATGGAAAAGAGGCCTAATGTACACATTTTATTTTTCCCTTACATTAAAGCTTACACTATCTACTTTAGTAATTTTATCAATAAAAATCTGTAGGACTCGGGATTCTCCTTTTACGAGCACTTTTAGCTCTTGTAGGTTGACATTCTGCAAAACATAAGTAATCGTGGAAAAGTGTTTTAAAGAGAGATTTTTATATTAAATAAGTACTATTTATTTTTTGGATAAATCATTTATTTATTTATTTTACTTTAATTTTGACTTTATTCATACAGAAAAAGTACCAGCAGTACTAAATAAAATATACGTATTAACTTGTCACCTACCTACCTGGAAATATTCACAAGCAAACGCAATACAAATAAAACTGCACATTCATATTATTGAGTGTTTAATTATATAGGTACATTTAGTACACATATGTAAAAATTGAGGAATTAAAACAATAGTGTCAAACAAGGTAAATAAGGTGATGCATTGGCTGATTATCTGGTGTACACATCTACTTGTTCTCTGTTCAAGATCAGCACTAATTAATATTGAATCTAAAAATGATTCAGGAGCTTCTGTGTGATCTTGGTGACGTGCCCACCCCAAATACCAAACTAATGTCATCACGTGAAAATGCCGTACCTGTACTGCAGTGATCCATTCTACCAATTATGGATTGAAGGTTTCTTGCTACCGAAGATATTGAGTAACGTGCCATGCACTCAATATCAACCGCGCAATTAATGCACCTCATGGAAAAAAATCAAACACAATTAATAATTTGCAGAAATCAAACTCAAAAATCTCCTTTTGGCATTTGGCAAATGGCAATATAGCAGACATTGGCATTTCTGTCAGTCAATTGTCAACCTCCAGTGATAGCAATGGAGGTACTAGAAGATTAAGTGTATAAAATACAACTTATTATTATTGTTAATTTATTATAGCTACTCACTGCGGAGTTCAGAAGAAAATTAAAATTCTAGTTATGTTAAAATAAATGGAATACATATCTTTTCAGAGGACTAAAACCTTGTACAAATAAACGTATTTTAACCATTTCCGGGGCACATCTTGGCCACCTCCTTTATAAATTTCCTAGGTATTCCTTTATAAATACCTAAACACTCGAAGCCCACAAGCAAACATCATCAAGGTAGGTACAAACTCCCTCCATATTTTCAAACATCTGTCAATTATTCTGTGAAATTCTTCTGGAGCTAACGAGATCCCGAACGGCATTCTTAGGAATTTATACCTACCAAACGGTGTTTGGAACGTACACAAGTCTGAACTAGAATCATCCAGTTTCTGCATCCCAAACCCGTTTCATACATCTAACAAAGCGAATATTTTGGCATTTTACTTTTTATTTCATCTAATGTATGCAATTGAAATTATGGCTGTATAATGTATTAATTTAAAATTCTTGGGTCAAGACAAATTCTTAATTTTTTATTTGGTTTTCTGACTACCGCTAAACTGTTGACCCATTTGGTTGGTTTTGATACCTTTTCTATTACCCCTAACTGTTCCATCTTCTCCAATTCTTCACGCAGTTCAGGCAGTAATGAGAATGGAGTCCGTCTTGCAGCTTGTACTACCGGCTCCGCATCTCCTCTCAGTTGTATCTTGATAGTGTTGGGAAGGCAACCAAGACCACCATCAAACAGCTCACTGTAATTACGTTTAATTTGTTTTATTAATTCAGGAACATTTTACCTTAATACCTATACTATGGACTTTAACTATCTGGGTATTTGCCCTAATAAAACCAAATTCCAAACATGTTTTACACCCTAACAATGTAGGTACAGAACCTTCTATAAATTATAAAGTCAACTTTGTATGTATTTTTATTCGGATGTTTAATTACTAAAATTGCTTATGCCCTGAACGTTCATACTTTGACCATCTAATTGTACAACTGTTTTCTTCTTCTTCTTGCGTCGTATTCTTCATTACTGAAGGTCGTATTCTTCATTACTGAAGGTCGTGTCCAGAATGAAAGTCCTTCAAAGTTCTTATGATAAGACTCCATTCTCCTCGTTCTTCGGCTTTCTTTAGGGCTGATGATACAGAGAGACCAGTGAGTGCGGTCACTTGGTCACTCCAACGGCTAGGTGATCGGCCGCGGGGTCGTTTCCCTTCGACTTTGCCTACCACCATCAACTTGTCGAGATCGTCTGGTTGACGGCGGGCAATGTGACCAAAATACCCCAGTATTCGTTGGTAGCATATAGTTGAGAGTCTAGTTTTGATTTGGAGCTGATCGAGTATAGATCTATTCGTCCTCTTGGCGGTCCATGGTATTCGAAGCATCCTTCTCCAACACCACATCTCGAAAGCGTCTATTTTCTTTCGGTCCTTAGTCCTAATCGTCCATGATTCCGATGCATAGAGAAAGATGGAAAATACCAGAGTACGGACCAGTCTGGTCTTCGTCACATTGGAGATCTTTCGATCTAGCCATATGCGGGTAAGTTTGCTCATAGCGTTTTTGGCCATTTGTGTCCTTCTCCGGATTTCCTTCTCGCATTCTCCTTGATCAGAGAGCAATGATCCGAGGTATACAAATTCTCTGACAAATTCGAGATCTGAAAGTTCTCCGGTCCTGGAAAGCTGACCAGTTCTGTCGATGGCCATTACTTTGGTCTTGGACTTGTTAATGGTGAGTCCGACTAGTTCGCTCTCGTACTCTACCCTGCGGAAAATGTCAGCAAGTTCTGTCTCAGTTGATGCAAAAAGAGTGGTGTCATCTGCGTATCTCAGGTTGTTGATCTTTGAGCCTCCGACAAAAATGCCTCCCTCCCATCCTTCTAAGGCTTTTCGCATGATGTATTCGCCGTATATGTTAAAGAGAATGGGAGACAAAACACATCCTTGCCTTACTCCTTTTTCTGGTTTAAAAGACCCTGAGACGACGTTGTTAACCCTAACCATGGAGACACCTTCGACATACAAGTTCGCGATCAAAGTTATGAGGTGTTTAGGTACTCCCATTTCTAATACTATGGACCATAGGCAATCCCATCTTACGCAATCAAACGCCTTAGAGTAGTCGATGAAGCACACGAGAACAGGTATGTTGAACTCTCGACTTTTCTCAATTATCTGTCTCACATTCACGATCTGTTCCCGTGTCCCTCGACCTCTTACAAAGCCTGCTTGCTCGTTCGGTATTTTTCTGTATTTACATGTATTTTGTTCGGTATTTACTGTTTTCTTATATGGCTTTATTTCTCGTTTTGGTATTGACAGCTGTTCACATACCTCGTTGCTCATTATGTTGCAACCCACCCGTGTCCATCTTCATGTTGATCAATTTATTCTTGACGTAAAAATCCTGCGTGATTTCATTCCCTGAAGACTTCATTTTGGCTAATCCAACAAAGAAATGGGTGGCACCACCCCGTGACCTGACACCATGTTTTAATTTGGTTTTGCAATTAAACTGAAACCACAACATGTGAATCACGTCTTAATTTATTTGTCTCTTGCATTTTTTTCATCGAAAATAACCATCAACAATTCTCAGATAGTGCTGCTACACTGATTAAATACGACCTATCAACACAGCCCCTGAGTTGAAGTTTCCTTAAGGCTCCTCTTACCTGCTAACCATAATTCCTGTGCTGGTTTTGTAACAGTTAAAGTAGGGGGAGAGGGAATAAAAGAGTTCTATAGTTACGTTACACATGCTACTGTTTATGCAAATAATGATAATATTAAGTAACTAACCAAGAGGTCCCATGGAACGCCCCTATGGCCGCAAAATAGAATAATTAAACTCACCGAATTCCTTTTGTGAACCGATTCAACTGCCGTCTCATCCCTCGCCCCGAGTGTCAGCTGAGAGCTGGCGCGAACACTATTTGAGGTGCAAAATCAGTTCTTTTTAATTTTCCAAATAGTTTTCCCTTCTGAAATCTTGGACGACTGTTTTCCAAGTTCCTTTTACAGGTCTAAACACAGCTACATCCAAAAGTTGAAGATATGTTTTGAATTAGGTAATAAATAATGCGACTAGGATTATTCCTTTTTCTTTGCAAAAAGTTGACAGAGGCAGTGAAATATGTACATATGTGAGGTATGTCCGCCTAGAAAAAAGCCACATTAAGTTTTATCTTATGCTCAACCAGCCAGGGATAAAAAAATTGGTAATATACTCATAAAATGCAGTCATATTTATCCATCCTGATTTAGGCCCATCCAGATGGCACTGTTGGAATAATATTTTTTGGTTATCGCATGTATGGGTATAAAACTATTGGCGGTGCTATTGCAGCATCTGCAGAAACATTAACATGTACTGTTAAACATTCCTTTTCGTCATTGGCTACTCTGCCTGATAAGGGCCTGATCATATTATCAGGCTTGCGAGCGGCTTCAGGACGGAGCGGGCGCGCAGCGAATACGCCGCGAACACACCGCGGCTACGCAGCGAGAACGTCGCGGATGCGTGGCGGATACGTAACGTTTTCGTCGCGTGTTTGCAGCGTTTATGATGTACACTACACTCAGTAATAAAATGTACATGTACATGTGTTGTAGTTATAACAAAATAAGCCTTACAGCGCCATCTATTGTTGTTACAGTAAAAACTATGTACAGCCCCTAATAGTGTATAGACATAAAATAAAGCATTACTCTATGTAATAAAGTGTTAGTCTGTGCCAACCATACCGTTGTTTCAATAGGTTAAGTGCCGCGCATGAAATTCAAGTTCATTAAAAATTATGAAGTGTTAGTAAAAAACAGTGATTATGTCCAACAACTTAATATCGAGTATCCCCAAGCTCAAAGGTCGCGAAAACTATGAAGATTGGGCCTTCGCCGTGGAAAATTTTCTTATTTTGGAGGGAATGGAACAATGTGTCACAAAGGAAAATGATCCAAATGATGCGAAAGCAAAAGCTAAAATCATTTTGACGATTGATCCAAGTTTGTATGTACACATTAAAAGCGAAGTGAGTGCCATGGGATTGTGGACAAAGTTAAAAAAGTTGTTTGACGACAACGGCTTTACGCGTCGCATTGGTTTGCTACGTAACCTCATATCTATCCGTCGACAAAACTGTGAATCAATGTCTCATTACGTTACATCGATGTTAGAAACGAGTCAACGTTTGAATAATACAGGATTCAAGATAAGCGACGAGTGGATCGGGTCATTATTATTGGCGGGATTGCCAGAGAAATTTGAACCCATGATAATGGCGGTCGAACACTCAGGCATAGAGTTGACAGCCGACGCCATTAAATCTAAGTTGTTAGATATGGAGGACGGAAATGAAACTTGTTGCGGTTCTGCAAACGCGTTCGCGTCAAAGAGAATTCAAGGTAAAAGACGAAACACGTCAACGTCAGTGTCAAATGACAAATCAAATGTCAGAATTGTAAAATGCTACAAATGTCATAAGATTGGCCATTTTATGAATAAATGTCCAGAAAATAACAGTAACAATAACAGTAACAAAAAGAAGGAATCTAACGCATTCAGTGCTGTATTTCTAAGTGGGAATTTCAGTCAAACTGATTGGTACGTGGATAGCGGCGCCAGTTGTCATCTAACATCGAAAAAAGACTGGTTAATGAATACTACAAATAAACAAGATGTGGATGAGATTGTCATCGCCGACAAATCTGTGATTCCTGTCCAAGGTTGTGGAGACACAAATAACTACAATCATTGGAAATACAGAATACGAGATTCCAGTTACGGGCGTATTATAATATATACCCAACTTGGCCACTAACTTATTATCAGTCAACCAATTGATAAAAAAGGGAAACAAAGGGGTTGACTTTAGAAACCTGCGGCATCGGTATCTGGGTGATTTTGGCTTTAATCGATAGGCAGTGATGCCCCTAATCATAATCTAGTTGGTTTTTGTGAGGTAATGCGTCGTTTTTTAAAAATCTTAATTTTAATTTTTGAGGTTATTTCCAAAAAATACAACACGAATTATGATACTTATTTATAAAATTTATGTTATTAGGTATATTTTATTGTATTATGTATTATGATTATAATAATTAGGAGTTCATTGGAAAGATTGGTGGCCCGGGGAAGGTGGTCGAGCTAGATGAAATTTGGAAATAGGAAATACAAGAAAGGTTACATAATGTAATATATAAATTTTACTGTTTATGTCATACTCTATTAAATTTATCTATTACATTCTAGTTAAATTTTTGAAAATTGGTGACAGAACCGACTTAGTCAACCCCGACCCCACGTGGTACTAGTCTGCCCTACCCCTAGAGTGAATGTAAACCCCGGAGGCGCGGAGGGAGAGCAGCCCCCGCCCGCTGTAACAAACTGCAGGCACCATGTGAGCGGAAGCGGCTGAGGCTGGTCGCCGCAGGCGACCAAAAAGCCGAAGCTGCGTAGGCGAGCATGGAATGCCTGCAGTTTGTTACGCAAGGGCGGAGGGGCTGCACTTCCCGCAGCGCCGGAGACGTTTGGAAGCCTGTTTGTGTATCAAAAACCCCTAAATTCTCCCTAAAAGTGCATATACTGTAAGTTTGTAATTATAATGATTTGTCATTTTTTTATAAAATTGGTGCGTTTTGTGTGTCTCCCCATACGGAGGTCGTAACTTTATTTTTTCCTCCACCAACTGACATTAATTTAGACTAATTTAAGATTTAACATCAAAATTAAATAATTAAATAATTTAAGATTTAAAATCAAAAACACACAGATTTAACCTCAAAATAAAAATAAAAAAACTCAAAAACTATGTGTTTCCTCACTTAGCCACTTTAAGGGGTGGGTCCTTACCCCACCCCCTCCCCTCCCCCCTAACTCCACCCCCCTCCCGGTGCCGCAGGTTTCTAAAGTAATACCAAACAAAGTGACATTTGAAGATGATCACTGTTATATCTACAACAGGAAGAGTGAACTCGTAGCCACTGCAGATTTGGTTGGAGGTGTGTACAAACTAAAAATTAAACAATTTAATTGTTTGTTTACGCCAGTGTCTGGAGCTATTTGGCACAGAAGGTTTGGCCATATCAATAGCAAAGATCTCAATGTGATGAGGGATGGTGCCGTTCATGGTATGTCATTCAAGGATAAGGCTCAGGTCATTAAAACAAATTGCATTGTGTGCTGTGAAGGAAAGCAAGCCAGATTGCCATTCAGTAATACTGGCAACAGAAGCACAGACCTACTCGATGTAGTACATGCAGATATTTGTGGGCCAATGGAGTCTAAATCAATCGGAGGAAAGAAATACTTCTTGCTGTTTGTAGACGACTGCAGCCGAATGGCATTTGTTTACTTTTTAAAAACAAAAGACTAGGTATTTTCCTATTTTAAAACATACAAAACATTAGTAGAAAATCAGACAGGCAGAAAGCTAAAAGTATTAAGGACCGATAACGGAACAGAGTTCTGTAGTAAAGTTTTTGAGAAGTACTTGCAGGATGCAGGAGTTATTCACCAAAAAACTTGTCCATATACACCCATAGACTTAAATATATGGACACGCTGTTCTGTACTTACAGTTTGTTCACCTGAGGTTAACCCAATTGGGTTCACCTCAGTTTAGTCTGTTGCGAGCAAGCTACACAAGTAAATGTCACGTTAGAAAAACTCCGACTGTTCAAAAACACTTAATAACGTATTATTGTTTATTGAGCACAGTTAAAACGTTCTCATTATTTACGTTTGAACTTTATTTCACTTTATTTAATCATAATTGGTAAGTAACTATATTTTTATTTACAGTCTTAAAAATTATTTAGTGTCAAATATTTAATACCGACATCTTGAACCAAACTTGACAGAACGAACACAGAGTACTTAATCACTACGGAACAGGGTTGCCAGACGTCGCGGAGAGAGAGATCGTACGGTGGGTAAATAAAAGTCGTATTTCCTAAGAAGACTCCAGAAAAAAAATAGTACGATTCATTTAATGTAGGTACTAAAACTTTAATTAGTTTTAGATGGCGGTCTACAAAACGAAATTGAAAAAAAAGTAATAAGTAAAACTATAAATTAAAATAAAATCTTCTTATCTTAATATATATATCGGCGCGGCGTATAAATGATTAAATGTGATCGATTTGAATAATTGCTACTTAAACGATTATTATTGTAAATTGAGCGGGTAACACCGAATAGAGTTGTATGTGTCATGGCGACGTCTGGCAACCCTGGCAGAGGCCATTCGTGATGTGATGCCGGTCGCATGAGTATGTACAAAACTATTGGCTCATATTTCTACAATCTTCTATTATTTTGTGTTGTATAGTGTTACAGTGTTAATTGTAATAAAATGATTGTAATACGATATCTCTGTGAATAATCCTTTCAAGAAAATACCTCACTATCTGTACTGTGACATATTATAACCTAAGAATATCAGAGGATGGAATACATCTCGGTCTCGGCGCTCCGTTATCAGGCGTGGGATAAAAAACCCAGATGATTCTCGCCCGCACGTGTTGGAAAATAAATGAAAAAGTTGAAGTTGTTGATGGAAACCGAACTAGTTTGACATTTGAAATAAATTGGAATGAAAATTTTGCAATGAGAAACAAAACGATAGTAAGCGCGAGTTAATGAGAGCCATGAAGTTTTGCAAGGAGATTCGATGTGGAAAGTGCAAGTCGTATTGTGCGCTCACAGTTCAAATAAACCTAACTACCAAACATTGTGAACCTTCAGTCGGATCCTCGCCTCACGCGAGATATCGATATTCAATTATGGTCGAAGTGTACGGTGGAACAGAATTCGTTACTATTTGAACACACAACACGAGGACGTGTTGATTTTTGTTAGATGGCCGAAGCAGTAATAGCATCCAAGACACCAATCCACGGGTTGGCTATAGATCTAAGGTACCTGAATTTGATATTGGTGTGAGTTGAGAGATGTAGCTAGGGTTTAGAGTGAACGTTTAAAACTATTTTTAGGTTCCGGAGATGCGTTTTGAATTAATTACGACAAAAATAAGTTTAACAAAAATTGCGTATTATGAAAGACATTCTTGTCAATTTGGTCTACAGTTAGAGGGTACTTCGTCAAAAACGTGTGAAATGGAAGGTAGCACAAAACTTATTGCACTGTCAATGTTGTGTTCAAAGCACAGGCACACCCGGGCGAGTCGGAGCGGCTGAGGCTGGTCGCTTGTGTTTGTTTTGGATTTTTAAAAAATTCCAAATGTAAGTCGAAATGGTTACAAAACCGACTTAGTCAACCCCGACACCACGTGGCACTAGTCTGCCCTACCCCTAGAGTGAATGTAAACCCCGGAGGCGCGGAGGGAGAGCAGCCCCCGCCCGCTGTAACAACGCTCGCCTACGCAGCTTCGGCTTTTTGGTCGCCTTCGGCGACCAGCCTCAGCCGCTTCGACTCACATGGTGCCTGCAGTTTGTTACGCAAGGGCGGAGGGGCTGCACTTCCCGCAGCGCCGGAGACGTTTGGAAGCCTGTTTGTGTATCAAAAAACCCTTAAATTCTCCCTAAAAGTGCATATAATGTAATTTTGTAATTATAATGATTTGTGTCATTATTTTTCCAAAATAATAGTAGAAGTGGTGTAGTGTCTCCCCATACGGAGGTCGAAATTTTGCTTCTTCCTCCACAACCTGACAGTAATTTACACTAGTTTATGATAAATATTAAGCAGTTTTCACAGATTTATCCTCAAAATAAAAATAACTCAAAAACTATGTGTTTCCTCACGTATTACCTTTAAGGGAGGGGGTCCTTACCCCAACCCCTCCCTTCCCCCCAACTCCACCCCCCTTCCACTGATACTAAAGAAATACCCAAGGTTTTTCCTATGTATTATGATTTTACAAAAAAAATCATAACTCGAAAACTATACCTTTCCGGTACATAAAAATTGTAGAGGGGGGCTCCCCTTTACCCCCCCCTCCCATCCCCCCCACTCCCCACCCCGAACGCAGGTACCTTAGATCTATAGTTTTACCCAATCCACACCAACTGAACAAACCAAACAAAAAAAAAAAAAAAATTCACACGATGTGTCTTTGAGGGACAAGTGCAGCTGGTACTTGTAAAAAGTAAAAAGCGTTTCCACTTCGCAAGAATCCGCATTTCAGGTTTTTCAGATGGCTACCTTGATATGATAATACAAACAGTGGACGACGAGCATGTCAAATAAGGATTTGAATACACAAGATGGGAATAATGTCATTAAGTTGGCATCTGAATGTCTACCGTGTGAAAGTGTATACAAGTGTTGTCAGTTAATACAAGCTTGCATCATTGTACCCGGAGAAGCCAGGGCTAAAGTCCACCGAGGGACTTGACGAGGGCTGACTGTGCCACTGCTACGTGAAATCAGGTGATATGTGTTGTTTTATGTTGGATGAATGTCTTGTAAGTATAAAGGACATGATACATAGTTTGTGTATCCGTACCTAATATGTTTTGGTCACTTACAATATGATTTAGATAAAGTTTGAAGTATAGTACTACTTTGGGATCATAAGATTGACTCATACAACCAATAATAAAATCTAAGATAAAATATTGAGACCAAATTAGGTAGTTAAGTACGTACCTTAATTTGAAAAAAGCGGCCAAGTGCGAGTCGGACTCGCCCATGAAAGGTTCCGTAGCAGCAAGTAACATAATATAAAAGTTCTTTTAGTTCGTTGTAACTTTGATCAATGTTTTTTGTGGTTTACGATTTATGACGTATTAAAAAAAAACTACTAACTAGATCTCGTTCAAACCAATTTTCGTTGGAAGTTTGCATGGTAATGTACATCATATATTTTTTTTAGTTTTATCATTCTCTTATTTTAGAAGTTACAGGGGGGGGACACACATTTTACCACTTTGGAAGTGTCTCTCGCGCAAACTATTCAGTTTAGAAAAAAATTATATTAGGAACCTCAATATCATTTTTGAAGACCTATCCATAGATACCCCACACGTATGGGTTTGATGAAAAAAACATTTTTGAGTTTCAGTTCTAAGTATGGGGAACCCCCAAAATTTATTGTTTTCTTTCTATTTTTGTGTGAAAATCTTAATGCGGTTCACAGAATGCATCTACTTACCAAGTTTCAACAGTATAGCTCTTATAGTTTCGGAAAAAAGTGGCTGTGACATACGGACGGACAGACAGACAGACAGACAGACAGACAGACAGACAGACAGACAGACAGACAGACATGACGAATCTATAAGGGTTCCGTTTTTAGGGTTCCGTAGCCGAATGGCAAAAAACGGAACCCTTATGGATTCGTCATGTCTGTCTGTCTGTCTGTCTGTCCGTCCGTATGTCACAGCCACTTTTTTCCGAAACTATAAGAGCTACACTGTTGAAACTTGGTAAGTAGATGTATTCTGTGAACCGCATTAAGATTTTCACACAAAAATAGAAAGAAACAATAAATTTTGGGGGTTCCCCATACTTCGAACTGAAACTCAAAAATGTTTTTTTCATCAAACCCATACGTGTGGGGTATCTATGGATAGGTCTTCAAAAATGATTTTGAGGTTTCTAATATCATTTTTTTCAAAACTGAATAGTTTGCGCGAGAGACACTTCCAAAGTGGTAAAATGTGTGTCCCCCCCCCTGTAACTTCTAAAATAAGACAATGATAAAACTAAAAAAAATATATGATGTACATTACCATGCAAACTACCAACGAAAATTGGTTTGAATGAGATCTAGTAGGTACGTAGTTTTTTTTAATACGTCATAGATCGTATACCGCAAAAAAATATTGATCAAAGTTACAACGAGCTACAAGAACTTTTATATTATGTTACTTGCTGCTACGGAACCCTTCATGGGCGAGTCTGACTCGCACTTGGCCGCTTTTTGCCATTCGGCTACGGAACCCTAAAAAGTGAATTGATGAATTAGTTATTATCCTAAAAAGTTTGTTATAGACAGCTGACAGACTACTATCATAAGTTACCTTAACTTGGGTTATGGTGCCAAGATAACTAAAGGAGAATTGTAGTATCTAACAAGATCAGTAGTCATGTGATATAGTTACAGTTATGTGAATTTAAAATCCTCTTAAAAAAAAAAACAGTAATGGAGTAACTAACTAATTACTTGGTATCTGCGTAGTCAGGCAGGGCAATACATTATGAAGTTATGAGTTATTTTATAATGTAAAAATAAAGTTTTTCTTTTGTGAAAACAATGGGATGGATACCTTTTTGTGATGATGATGTGATAAAGCTATTGAATATCTTGCCACCATCACACATCACAATCATGTTCAAAAGTTTGAGTTGAAAGAGTTTTGATGAGTTTTAATAAGAAAGAAATAGTTGCTCGGTAGTGTAAGTTTAGAATAAATTATGGTTCTAACTATAATCCCAAAGGATGTGGATTATGGATTTGATAGTATGATTAGTGTAATACAACTTTTATCATATAGAGTGAATAAGATGTGGGTGATAAAAGGTACTGATGTTGACCAGTCATACCTGTGTTGATGAAAACTGTATACTTGGTATTGTCATATTAGTGTGACTAGGGTAAAACAGTAACTTGCTACATGTAGGGTAAAAACACTTGTTTGCGACCAGTAGGGTAAAAGGACTAAATAGTGATCATTGACTAAAAGGAATTTAATTATTTTGTTTTCTTTAGACAAATGGTAAACAATGCATCATAGTTTTGATTTCATACAGAATCTAACGTTTTGAAAGAGATTTAATAAATTTTAGTAAACTTGCTATACAAGAGTTATTCAAAATCAGTGCAAGTATGTTGTTTTGTGACACCATAAGCATTCTGTGAGTGAGATCGGGAGTTTTTAATTTTGGAACATCTTGTTGTTCTTTAATTTGCCGTCTACTCTCAGTTCAGAGAAATAACAAGTGGACATTTCGTGTTTTTGTCTTTGTTTTTTTTTTCGTGTTTTAGATAAACTAAGTGACAATGATAGTTGTATGGACATGCAACCTGTGAATATCTAAACGGTGACGAGAAATTACATCAATGCGTGATAAGGAGGACTGGCGTCAACTACCTGCATTTGATTTTGTTGTTACCGACGGGAGCGCATCGCGGCTCCTTGTACCGTGGCTTACGATGAGCATCATCCGTCATCGGATGGCGACGTGATATAACAGGTGATCTGTATTGATTCTTTTGTAGCTTATTTTAATTACTGCTCACTAAAGCGGTAATTATTCCTTGTCAAGTTTATGGTGATGTCGCATTTGACATTTGATGGTTATTGTTGCAACTTGCAATTGAATTCTGGCCTTGAAATGCCAATAAATAGTACTGAGTCAGAATGTACCGATATCGGCAGGAAGAAGTATTACGTACTGTGTGCATATTTATCTCCCTTAAGTTTTCAACTTATTGACACCAACCTGTGTGATACTGATGGACCTGTGTGATACTGACGGACCTGTGTGATACTGACGGACCTGTGTGATACTGATGGACCTGTGTGATACTGACGGACCTGTGTGATACTGACGGACCTGTGTGATACTGGCGGACCGGTGTGACCTTGACTAGCCTGTGTAGCCTTGACTAGCCTGTGTGGCCTTGACTAGCCTGTGTGGCCTTGACTAGCCTGTGTGGCCTTGACTAACCTGTGTGGGACTAATCTGTGTGGGACTAAACCTGTGTGACCATGATCAGCCTGTGTGGCCTTGACTAGCCTGTGTGGACGTGACTTTCCTGTGTGGCCTTCACTAACCTGTGTGACAAAAATTAGCCTGTGTGACATTAACCCGACTATGTGACAAAAATTAGCCTGTGTGACATTAACCCGACTATGTGACAAAAATTAGCCTGTGTGACATTAACCCGACTATGTGACAAAGATTAGCCTGTGTGACATCAACCCGACTATGTGACAAAGATTAGCCTGTGTGACATCAACCCGCCTGTGTGACATCAACCCGCCTGTGTGACAAAGATTAGCCTGTTGAACAAAGATTAATTGTGAGACATACAATGTTCGTTCATTACTTTCTCAATGAACAAAGATTTATTTTGTGAGACATACCTTAATGTTTACAATTCAAATGAAACAATGAGCGATTTGAAGTTTAAAATGTATTGCGTAACTTGAGAGAAGAGAGTGCACACGAGGACGTGTGACAAGCAGGACGGCCGTATCGGCGCGGCGTATAAATGATTAAATGTGATCGATTTGAATAATTGCTACTTAAACGATTATTATTGTAAATTGAGCGGGTAACACCGAATAGAGTTGTATGTGTCATGGCGACGTCTGGCAACCCTGGCAGAGGCCATTCGTGATGTGATGCCGGTCGCATGAGTATGTACAAAACTATTGGCTCATATTTCTACAATTTTCTATTATTTTGTGTTGTATAGTGTTACAGTGTTAATTGTAATAAAATGATTGTAATACGATATCTCTGTGAATAATCCTTTCAAGAAAATACCTCACTATCTGTACTGTGACATATTATAACCTAAGAATATCAGAGGATGGAATACATCTCGGTCTCGGCGCTCCGTTATATATAAATTACGTGTCACGTTGTTTGACCGCGATGGACTCCTAAACTACTTAACCGATTTGCACACCGTGTGCAGTTTGATCCAACTTGAAAGATAGGATAGCTTACATCTCAATGTATAGTCGCAATATTATTTTATTGCATTTTTTTTTGATAGAACGAAGTTTGTCCGGGCAGCTAGTTATAATATAAATTTACATAATAACAAACAAAATTATAAATGTAGAAATATCGGGACATAGGTAATTATAATGTGCGCCATCTATTGATAAATCTATGAACCTATAATAATTATATCATGAACCTATTATACTCGTACATAAAGGTGCTCCCTCACCGAGAGCATTCGCGTGTAATGTAACGTTACAGATTTGAGCATTACATCAGTGAAGGAGGAGAACCGAGCATTATAATGCGCACCTTGTAATGATACAAAACGCGCATACGTCAGTGAAGGAGGAGAACCGAGCATTACAATGCGCACCTTGTAATGATACAATGTGTAATATCTTGATACAACTTGTAACATCAATGCGCTCCACTTCCCGTATAATGTTACATTACACGCGAATGCTCGTCGGTCAGGGAGGTAGTATTGTAATGTAATGCTCAAAGTCGAATCTATAATGTTACATTACACGTGAATGCTTCCGGTGAGGGAGCAGCATAATTTTCTAACAATGCATACAAATACATATTTAAATTATTAATGTTTACTTACGATGTTAAAAAAATATATAGTAGTCACTCCGAGATGAACTGGAAAAAGGCATAAATCGTATGATTGTCGCCATGGATATAATTATAACTTTTAACTGGATACATAACTTCGAGGTACTTGAAGACAGATGACGTCACAACGGAATGACTATTTGACCAATCGCAGACCGGATTGAGATTATCCTTCATAATTGTGGGGTGTTATGTCCTATTTTCCAAATGTTTTCTAATAATTTTTCTGGTGGTAAAAAAATATATTATTGTATTAACACATTTTATTATAATTTCTTCAAAATTGTCCTTACGTCATGAAAACGGATGTTGAAGGTGATAATGAAATGAAACAATGTAATTTATTACGGTACATTTCTTTTATTTTAAGTGCACAACACTTATAAAAAAAATTTAACACAGCTGAATGATATGTCCTGGGACTACAGATAACACAATGAATGGATGAACACAATGGTCATTCCGTTATGACGTAATTAATCCTCAGGTACCTCTACAAAGTAATCCAGACAGAGTAATATATCCATGGTATATGTCCAGTTATAGTAATGTATCCATGATCTCTTTCAGAGTAGGGTGTTGGCAACACTGGGCGCATATTGACTCTGTGATTGAGTACTCTGTGGCACGAAAGCGTGACACGAAATTTGTTAAGAACAGCGTGTCCATATATTTAAGTCAATGTATACACCAGAACAAAATGGTCTCTGTGAAAGGCTTAACCGATCTGTGGTAGAAAAAGCCCGTTGTTTGTCATATGATGCTAATTTATCAAAACGGTTTTGGGGAGAAGCAGTTAACCATGCAGTATTTTTGCGGAACCGCTCGATAGCATCAGGATTGAACAACAGGACACCCTATGAGATCTGGACTGGTGCTAAGCCAGACGTCAGTAATCTACGAATTTTTGGAAGCAAGACTATGGTACATATCCCAAAAGAACGAAGGCTAAAATGGGACAAAAAAGCAAATCAATGTATTCTTGTTCGTTACTCGGACAATGTGAAGGGGTACCGTGTATACAATCCCAACAATGACAGTGTAATAATAGCCAGGGATGTTGTTGTGATTGAGCAGAAACAAGACGAAGTATACATTGATATAAGTGAAAATATAAGTAGCACTATATTAAAGGAAGAAAAAGAAGATATCCAAGAAGTGGGGGAAACAAGAGACATAGGAAAACCAGAATATCAGGAGCAGAAGGTAGAATCACCAAGCACGGGAGAAGAAAGTTCAAGCTCAGAGGTAGAGGACTTTCAGGATCCTTTGTCTGTATTAGGGGTTAAGCCCGAGACAGAGGCTGACTCTGGGACGGACGCAGAGTGCTATAAGGGTGCTGAGTCTGCCACAGGGTCTCCAGTTTCTTCAGACTTACGTCCAAAACGTGTTCGTAAATGTCCTGATCGGTTCGGTTTCGGTAATGTGTGTGTGACAAGTGAATTAAGTGCTAACCAATTATCTCTTTATGAAGCAATGAATGGACCTGAGTGTGAACAGTGGAAACTTGCGATGCAAAGTGAGCTTAAATCATTTAAAGATAACGAAGCTTGGGAATTGGTAAGTGCTCCCCCTAGCGGCACCATTGTTCAATGCAAGTGGATTTTCAAAAAGAAATATGATTATCATAATAAAGTTATACAACATGTAATATAATTTACTCACTTTGAGAAAGTAAATTGTTCAAAATCGTCAACTGAATCGATTCCACGTATTTATAATTGTGTTTTATAGCTTAATACTTTTTTATTTAAGAAATGAGTTATACTCATTTCGAACGAAAAGTGTGAACATTCTACCCAGCGGCGCACGCACACATGAGAGCGAACGAGCGCTACGTATACAAGGTCGGTGTGCGCGTGTGTGCGGTATACCCCGACGGTCCGACGAAAACAGCTGATTAGCGATCGAGCGATCATTACATAAAATATGTAGTAGGTAATGGTACGAAGGTTAAATAGTGAAATGATTCTCTCTTTCCATCACATTTTTCAGGCTTTGTACTGTAGACTGTGAACAATTTTGAACTCATTGATTAATAAACCTCAAATTAAAGAACAAAATTATTTAACAATGTCAGTAATAAGTGTCACCTTTCACTACATTAAATGCATAAATGACGTACACCCTTAAACACCCCAATTAGAATTTATTTTATTTTGTTTTAATCATAATACATACACTGAAATATTTTTTATTACCTTAGTAATTGTTTATTTAATAAATTAGTTACTTTCTCGTAGAGGGAAAATAAGGTTCATAACATTCTACGCATGCATACAGACTCACGCACACATGAGAAAGAGACCAACGTCACAGTGTGGATTCCATAAGCCAGAAACAGCTGATGGACGAAAACGAATTGTCTAAATTATTAGGTAATCGTACTGAGATAAATTATGTTTCATGAGACAAATTATGATTCCCTCTTTCCATCACACTTTACAGGTTTTGAACTGTCGACTTTGATTCATTTTGATTAAATACAGCGTTAATCTTTTTGGCATTAAAGTTATAATAGTATTGAATTATTTATCGTTTAGAGGTATAATAGAACAAAGTAAACAAAGACGGCGTGTTTAAAAGCTGTGAATCATAAAAATATTTACAAACATTAAACAACCAATTAAATTTAGTTAATGTAGGTATTACTTACAAGTCTGATAATTGGTTTCTTCTCTCCTCGACTGATTTAAATTTAATTTCAAAGTTTGTTTACTTAGATCATAAAAGCCGACCGGTGTGTGGGAATTGAGCGACAAGGTCGGGGAAACACCTTCGTTTATGTCTCGCACTCTCCAATTATTGTTTTCGAATATGCAAAATAGAGTAAGCGCCTAAGCACGTATGGAAGTGTGCGAACACCACGCGTTACCATTTCGCACGCTTAATAAGAAAAAAGATGTAACTCAAAATTTGTGAATTTGGAAATTTTGTAATAAAACGTGTTTAAAACGAGTAAAGATTATGTATAATTTGACAGACGCGTTACGATAAAAATTAGCGAGATACGCGATCGCTATTCCCTTTTCAATCAAGAGGAACGGCCAAGTCTAACTAATTAAGTGGCATGATTTAGCGATGCACCAACAGAGATGAAAGGTAAGGTCCAAACATTACATTATTTAAAAATAAAAAGCATGATTGCTGTGATACTTCGATTTCACAGAAAACGAATTTAATAATGATAGGAATTAATTCTTTTTTGTTTAAAAAAATGTACTACAAAATAAAAATTATCTCCCAATACATCAGTTTTCTTTTAAAAGTGTGTTTTAGTAACTGGAGTTTAAGTATTTAAGTACGAACTTTTTTTGCATCAATTTTTTTAAAGTATAATAGATATTAGGACACTATTTTCAACTATTTTTGAAATCACTACCTTGAACATACAATATTAACAGTTAAAATAATGGAAAGCATAGTAATTATTTTTCAATCTTGAATCAAACACAATTCGGAAAAAGTCCAAAACTTCAACAGCTGATTCCCAAAAGTTGTTATTTTTGAGTTACATCTTTTTATTCCTAAGATGCGATTTAATTTTTATTATCCTAGATCATAAAAGTCGCCGACGCAGCGGCGCGGCTGGCCGTGAGTGACATATTCGTTACGTCTCGCTTTCTCCCGACTGTTTTTAAATATGCGGAAGAGAGAGAACGTAAGGAAGAGTTCGAACTGTCTTTATAATATTTTTTTGATCTGTTGCGTTTGTAGTGTGTCGTTTACGTCGTACACCTCGTACATTTGGTAGTGTGGGTTTGTGGCTGTGGCACAGTATAATAATGCTTGAAAGGACCCTATTGCATTGACTTAAGTTTCATTTTTGTTTGTTTCGACTGTTTAAAGAATTGGGTGACATCATTTACTTAATTTTAATTTCTTTTAGGGAAAAAAAATTACCTACATTAAAAATACGTGGAATCGATTCAGCTGCCGATTTTGAACACATTACTTTCTTGATTAACATATTAATCTGAAACACGCTGTATATAGAGCCCGGTTGGTGGCTAAGGGGTTCATGCAAAGACCAGGCATTGATTATAATCAAACTTTTTCACCTGTTTTAAGACATTTAACTTTGAGATTATTATTCGCTTTAGCTTGTAGCAGCGAAATAAGGGTAAATAAATAATGTACACCCTGCTACTATTATAACGCAGAAGGCGAAGGTCTGAAGAAAATATTTATTTCCTATCTACCCCCGGCTACTGAGATACTGCGAGCTGCATATTGAAGCGAGATAATTCAACGTATAACGTCTCCGTTTAGAAACATGAAACAGCCGCAAATATCATCAGCGCCGCATCGTCTTCACACGTAGACTATCTTCAATTAATCTTCATGCATCTGACGACCATCTTCGAGCAAGTTTCTTCAACGCCGCAGTCGCTTCTTCCGAGTTCTTCTTGCTGTTCCGGAGATGTGTTCCGCGCCGTCGCCGCCCGCCGAGTGTGCGCGCGCGCTGTCCTGCACGCTTTTATAAGACCGTCCGGCGGAGCATCTGCGAGAGGCCGCACACGAATCTGCACGACCGCGCGGCGACCGGCCCATCGTCGGTTAGAGCGCGACAGAACTATTATGCGTTTCGTCTGTTATTAACGATGTACATAATGTTTTAATAATATTATTATTATTTTAATCTCATTGGACAAAATTTATGTATTATAATTGGTTAAGAAAATAAAATTAATTGCTATTGGTCAATTGTAAGTTTAGCCAGGCATATAAATATAGGCAGGGGTGCTCAAATAAACGATTCCTATTCGCTTGCACATAGAAAACATCAAGACCAGCAGTTTTATTTGTTTAACCTTCTGAGCATCGTTCTTATTGGAGTCTGTTAATGGTGGACCCCTACACCACCATTACAGTGGTGACCCCTAAACGAGCACCGAGGAGGAAGCCCCTGTCTGAACACGAGGAAGACCCCTGAACGAGCACCGAGGAGGAAGACCCCGCTACGAGCACCGCGGACCAAAATCCCTGGAGGAAAATCCCTGCAAGATCGCCGTCTAGTAAAATCCCTGCAAGAAAAATATCAGGAAGGAAGATCCACGCGTTAGAAACCCTATCAAGAGCATCGAAGGACTTCAGTATATAAAATCAGTGTAATCAAAATATCATCATGGATCGAGAGCTCATTCTACAAGAACTCCAGAAGCTGTCAGCTGATATCGCCGCACTGAAAGCCGCTCGCCAAAAATGCAACGAGCTCAATCAGCAACCACGAAGACCATCCGTTCATCACGACCGTCCTGCAAATGGTAGTCGGAAGAATGCAAAAACAAGGTCTACCCACTGCTACTTCCATCGATGTTTCGGTTCCGAAGCAAGAAGATGCACAACGCCGTGTACATTCAACATTGAAAATACGAAGACTGAAAACACCACCGAGCGTAGTACACTCGAAGCAACACAATCCAGCGCAACAGACGGTAGGACACCTCGCCTTTTTGTCACCGATAAAAAAAGCAAGCTTACCTTCCTTATCGACACCGGAGCGAATATCTCAGTATTACCGCCGAGACAAGGACAGAAGATGAAGCCACTGGAATTTCAACTCTACGCCGCAAACAATACGACCATTCCGACATATGGAGAAAAATCAATGGAATTAGATTTAAATCTACGCCGACCATTCAAGTGGAGATTTATCATCGCTAAAGTCAGTAAACCAATCATCGGTGCTGATTTTCTTCAACATCACCAGTTGATCGTCGACATCAAAAATAGAAGACTCATCGATGGGAAAACCAATCTTGCATCTCAGTCTTTCGTCCAAGCAACCAATCTACCCACAATAAGAAGCATAGATGTTCAACAATCATATCACAAGATCCTTGAAGAATATCCTGGAATTACAAGAATAACATCAATGAAATTAACACCGAAGCACGACGTTGAACATTTTATCGAAACCAATGGACCACCACTTCACTGCCGTGCACGTCCAATCGCACCACACCGATACGAGCAAGTTCGAAAGGAATTCGAAAACATGATCGAGCAAGGAATATGCCGTCCAAGCAAAAGCCCTTGGTCATCACCACTTCACGTCGTACCGAAGAAGAATGGAGAATTACGAGTTTGTGGAGACTACAGGAGACTGAACTCTATTACCACTCCTGACCGCTACCCAATACCGCGAGTCAAGGACTTCACTCATCAACTGTCAGACAAGACTATATTCTCCACCATCGATCTCAACCGAGCTTACCAACAAATAAAAGTACGTGATGAAGACATAGAGAAGACAGCAATAATTACACCAATGGGATTATTCGAATTTCCAAGAATGACACCAGGACTGAAGAACGCTGGTCAAACCTTTCAAAGATTCATACACGAAGTACTTCATGGACTCGATTTCGTTTTCGCATTCATCGATGATCTCCTTGTTGCAAGCCCTGATGAAGAAACGCACGAAACACATTTACGCACCGTGCTACAGAGGTTAGAAGAAAATGGAATCACAATCAACCCTTCGAAATGCATATTTGGACAACAAGAAGTTCAATATCTTGGTTTCACCGTCAGTAAGGAAGGAATCAAACCGCCTACTGAAAAGGTCAGAGCAATCGTCGATTATGCGAAACCAAAAACAATCGAAGAACTAAGAAGATTTCTTGGAATGATAAATTTCTACAGACATCACATACCTAAAGCCGCTGAAATTCAAGCACCACTTCACGCCTACCTTCACAACACGAAGAAAAAAGATAAAACGTCAATCGAATGGAACAACGAAGCCACGAAGGCATTTGAAGCTTGTAAAGTTGCGATACAAAATGCAGCTTTACTCGCTCACCCATCGCACGAAGCAACCCTTGCTATCTTCAGCGACGCGTCCGATCTGTCAGCGGGAGCTGTACTACAACAATATATCAATGGGAAATGGCAACCACTTGGCTATTTTTCGAAGAAGTTCTCCGATACTCAACGTAACTACAGTACATTCGACAGAGAGCTACTCGCTATCTACATGGCTATCAAACATTTTAGAAAAACGTTCGAGGGTCGAAGCCTGATCGTTTTTACCGACCACAAGCCATTAACATACGTACTTCAGAAGAAACCATCACCATCGGAAACACCACGAAGAGCAAGACAACTCATTTTCATCAGTGAATTCACGACCGACATACGTCACATCAGTGGGAAGGACAACATAGTCGCCGACGCACTCAGTCGCATACCAATCGACAGTGTAACGTGCCCTACATCAATCGACTATCGCAAGATCGCCGAAGCGCAAGACAGAGATAGCGACAACATTAAGAAACTATCGAAGCAAAGTAACTTGTCCATCAAGCAAGTTACAATACCAATGACTCATCTACCTATCTACTGTGAAGCCTCAACGTCAACCATGCGACCATACCTACCAGAAGAATGTCGTCGCGAAGTCTTCAATGCACTACACAACATTAGTCATCCAGGTGTTAGAACAACAAGAAAACTAATCAGTGAAAAATTCTTTTGGCCTTCAATGCAAGTGGATATTGGAAACTGGGCGAAGCAATGCATTC
The DNA here is from genome assembly GCA_951805285.1 of Thymelicus acteon. Classification (NCBI taxonomy): domain Eukaryota; kingdom Metazoa; phylum Arthropoda; class Insecta; order Lepidoptera; family Hesperiidae; genus Thymelicus; species Thymelicus acteon. Next base: position 17,590,936 of record OX638214.1, on the reverse strand, counting down.
AATGTCAAAAATGCAAAGTACATAGGCATACATCAAGCAGCCTAGCTTCATTTCCACCTACGGAGAGATTTGAACACCTGCACGTTGACATCGTCGGACCATTACCTACGTCACCGCAAGGACATCGATATCTCGTTACAATGATCGACAGAACAACAAGATGGCCAGAAGCAATTCCCGCCGATGATATTTCAGCTGAATCCATCGCGAAAATAATATATGAAAATTGGATTGCTCGTTTTGGATTACCTAAAACAATCACAACGGATCAAGGAAGAAATTTCGAAAGCAACCTATTTCTCAAACTCCTTCAAACAATGGGTATACAGAAAACACGCACAACGGCATACCATCCGCAAGCAAACGGAATAGTCGAACGATGGCATCGTACATTGAAGACCGCACTCAAAACTCGTTTATCTCAACATACAAAGTGGATTGATGAGCTACCTACAGTGCTATTGGGACTACGAGCAACACCGCGTGCAGACACTAGTCTTAGCGCCGCTCAGTTAACCTACGGCCGCAGCATAAGACTATTCTTCACTTCAACATCGTCAAACAATCAAGAAATGAATTACGATTTTGTAACTCAACTACAAGAATCGATAAACAATGTCTTATCGTCGCAACGCATATCATCACATGAAAACAAGAAATCTATATTCATTCATCAAGATTTGAAAACATGCAAACAAGTCTTCGTAAGAAACGACGCGGTGAAAAAACAATTTCAACCTACCTACGATGGACCTTATAAAGTCTTAGAGCGAGATAGCAAGACTTTTAAATTACAAATACCCGGAAGGAAATCTACTATAATATCAATCGATCGACTAAAGCCTGCCTATATTATTGACGAGGATACCTTAAAGGACTCATCATCATCATTATCATCTCAACCACCAGCGAGGAAGCTTGAAAACCCATCATCTACAACATCAACCCATATCAAACCTATATTGAAAACTACAAGACATGGGCGAGTCGTCAAGCCTCCGGTACGCTTTCGCTAGGGGGAGAGTGATGTAGCAGCCAAATAAGGGTAAATAAATAATGTACACCCTGCTACTATTATAACGCAGAAGGCGAAGGTCTGAAGAAAATATTTATTTCCTATCTACCCCCGGCTACTGAGATACTGCGAGCTGCATATTGAAGCGAGATAATTCAACGTATAACGTCTCCGTTTAGAAACATGAAACAGCCGCAAATATCATCAGCGCCGCATCGTCTTCACACGCAGACTATCTTCAATTAATCTTCATGCATCCGACGACCATCTTCGAGCAAGTTTCTTCAACGCCGCAGTCGCTTCTTCCGAGTTCTTCTTGCTGTTCCGGAGATGTGTTCCGCGCCGTCGCCGCCCGCCGAGTGTGCGCGCGCGCTGTCCTGCACGCTTTTATAAGACCGTCCGGCGGAGCATCTGCGAGAGGCCGCACACGAATCTGCACGACCGCGCGGCGACCGGCCCATCGTCGGTTAGAGCGCGACAGAACTATTATGCGTTTCGTCTGTTATTAACGATGTACATAATGTTTTAATAATATTATTATTATTTTAATCTCATTGGACAAAATTTATGTATTATAATTGGTTAAGAAAATAAAATTAATTGCTATTGGTCAATTGTAAGTTTAGCCAGGCATATAAATATAGGCAGGGGTGCTCAAATAAACGATTCCTATTCGCTTGCACATAGAAAACATCAAGACCAGCAGTTTTATTTGTTTAACCTTCTGAGCATCGTTCTTATTGGAGTCTGTTAATGGTGGACCCCTACACCACCATTACAAGCTGTTCAGCTTAATTTAGATATTTGTCACCTAGATGTTAAAACAGCATTCTTAAATGGTTATCTGAATGAAACTGTTTACATGATGAAACCAGAAGGTTTACAGTGCAATAATGATGATGTAAACAAGGTTTTGCGGCTAAAACGTGCTATTTATGGCTTGAAACAGTCATCAAGAGCATGGTATCAACGTGTTGATGAGTTACTACAATCTTTGGGTTATAAAAAATCAGATTTAGAGCCATGCTTATTCACTAAAGTTAACAAAGATATAAAAATCATTATTGCATTGTATGTTGATGATTTCTTTGTATTTTCCAGTAATGAAAAAGAAACAGAAAAGTTAAAAAAGGCATTGTCATCAAAGTGTGAACTTAAAGATTTAGGTTGTATTAAAAATTGTTTAGGAATGAGAGTCATTGTTAATAAACAGAAGGGTATAATTACTATAGATCAGGAAAGCTATATTGAGGAATTACTATCAAAGTTTAACATATCCGAATGTAAATCTGCTGATACACCTATAGAACCCAAAATAAATGTATTAAAAGGTGAGGTATGTAATGCTAGGTTGCCCTATCAGCAACTGATTGGCTGCCTCATGTACATAGCTGTACTTACCCGTCCTGATATTGTATTCTCTGTTAATTTTTTGAGCCAGTTCAATAACTGCTACAATGATGAACACTGGTCCTACGCTAAGAGGGTCCTAAAATACTTAAAGAAGACCAAATCATATTGCTTAAAGTTTACTTCTAGTGGTAATAGTAAGTTAGAAGCATTTGTAGATGCAGACTGGGCCAGCAATATCATTGACCGCAGATCTTATACTGGATATTTCTTTAGGCTGGCAAACTGTGCTATATGTTGGGAAACTAAAAAACAGACAACTGTGGCTTTGTCAAGCACTGCTGCAATGAAGCTGTGTATTTACGTAATTTATTGTTGGAAATTACTAATGAATCATACCCAATACCAGTTTTTAATGATAACCAATCTGCCCATAAGTTAGTTGCTAATCCTGTGTTCCACAAAAGATCCAAGCATATAGCGGTTCGATATCATTCTTGTAGAGAGAAAGTTGCAAACGAAATTGTAAAAAAATTATATTTACCTACTACAGAAATGCCAGCAGACCTACTAACTAAAGGATTGAATAAAAACAAACACTATAAGTTTTTGTCAATGTTTGGTTTATTTAATAATGTTTAATGGTTAAGCAGAATGTAAAATATGTGTTATATGTTATAATATTTTGTTATATGTTAGCGCCATCTATTGTTGTTACAGTAAAAACTATGTACAGCCCCTAATAGTGTATAGACATAAAATAAAGCATTACTCTATGTAATAAAGTGTTAGTCTGTGCCAACCATACCGTTGTTTCAATAACATGTATAAATATTAGTACATTTGTCTAGAACAGAAATAGTGGTACATACTACTACCACACTCAATAAATGTGTCAATAGACCAATATCGAGACGTGTTGGATTGGTCCTCACAGTCCCCTGATGCCAATCCAATTGAAAATTTTTGTTAAAAGATAAAGATTATAGGAAGGGCAAAAGATACAGTAACCGTAGCTGATTTTACTCGTGAACTGAAAACTGCGTGGAGGTCTTTACCTCGCAGGTATTCTAAAAAATTTGCGGAAACTATGTCACGAAGATGACAAGCGATTATGGACAATAGTGTAGATTGGATGCCATATTAATATCAAAGCATCTAACAGCCATAAAATAACTAATTGATAACAGTTTTATCGTTTGATATTTCTAAGGTTTTCATTAAAATTTGCCAGTCACGCTCTTTTCGTACATAGTGTACAGTATGAATGTGAGAACCGCATTACGGTTAGTTCGGGTATTGACCTCCTCGAGTGCGAGGGCGTTCTTTTACCTACTGATGATAAGTTGAAATTGGCTACACTGTTTGAGGAGAACTGTGATATCTTTAGTGTAGGGGGAGACGCCCTTCGATTTACACATAATAAATGTAGGGAATGCAGCGCCCATCTCCACGCCACCTTATCGGGTTACACCTAGTAAGAAACAGATAATTAGAGCAGAGATAGATAAGATGTTAGAACAGGAGGTAATAGAGAAAACGGAATCTGAGCATCACCAGTAGTACCTGTGCCAAAAAAAATGGTGACATTCGGTTTTGCGTAGACTACCGGAAGCTAAATGAGGTCACGCGCACGGACAAGTATCCACTGCCTATGATCGAAGACATATTATCGTCCACCAGGTCCAATTATGTCATGTCAACCATAGATCTAAAATCCGGCTACTGGCAAGTTGGAGTGGCACCTGAAGACAGACATAAATCGGCTTTTGTATCGCCGTTTGAAACATTTCAGTTTCGGCGCTTACCGTTCGGGCTCAAGAATGCACCAGCAACGTGCTAGAGGCTGATAAACCGTTTTCCGTCTGCGGAAAAATAATCGAAAACATTTCATCGAATTACAATTCGCCAAATACAATACATCGAAAAAAACATTTCGTCGAATAAACAAAATTTAGAACAACTAAGTCATCGAATGACATTGTTTCGAATAGCATTACGTACAACAACCATTTCGTCGAATGACAATTAATAGAATTATATATTTCATCGAACAACATTTCGTCGAATGGCAAATCATCGAATGGCGATTTATGAATGCGATATACACACATCAACACGGTCTAGGGATATTTTCAAAAATGTGAATTACTATTAAAGTGACATTAATTTTGAACAGGCTTTAGGATCAATTCCTTCTCCTTACTCCCTTTCCACAAACCACCCGTCATCATTTCGCCGCCTGTCAGGGCTGTCAAAGCTCAACAACAGCGAGTGACGTCCATCAAATGTCAAATGCCGCGCCGTGTGTCAAGATGACAGAAGCTTCATTCAAAAAACGGTAAAGCAGTTCGAACTCAACCGTTGCGCCGGCCGGCGGCAATCTCTTACCCGCGCGGGGAAAGTCAAGAAATCTCCAATCCAAAGAAGACAGCTTTAACGCAGTGTTTAGTGAGGTGGTCTCCCAGTATCCTGTAAATGTGAGTACCCCTCTGCTACATTAAAATCCTTAAGCCTGGGCCGTGGATCTAGTGATCACTTGCCGGGCGCATATCATAACAAATTTTATATGACGAAAGAAACGTTACTTAATAGTGTGCATCTGGATTGAGGGCCCACTTTTTTTTTCTTGGCGTAGCGAATTGAAATTTATAGGGGATTTAGTTAAAAATAGTTAAAACTTAAAGCAAACACTCATAAATTTCTTAAACGTGAATTAAAGATGTTATGAGCAAAAGTTTTGGGCCAATGAGAAACGTTACTTAATAGTCTTTAAGTTTTTAAAATAAGAAATTACTTACATTAAAAGGAGGTGGCCAAGATGTGCCCCGGAAATGGTTAAAATACGTTTATTTGTACAAGGTTTTAGTCCTCTGAAAAGACATGTATTCTATTTATTTTAACATAACTAGAATTTTAATTTTCTTCTGAACTCCGCAGTGAATAGTTATAGTAAATTAACAATATTAATAAGTTGTATTGTATACACTTAAACTTCTACTACCTCCATTGCTATCACTGGAGGTTGACAATTGACTGACAGAAATGCCAATATCTGCTATATTGCCATTTGCCAAATGCCAAAAGAAGATTTTTGAGTTTGACTTCTGCAAAATAATAATTGTGTTTGATTTCTTGCCATGAGGTGCATTAATTGCGCGGTTGATATTGAGCGCATGGCACGTCACTCAATATCTTCGGTAGCAAGAAACCTTCAATCCAAATTGGTAGAATGGATCACTGCAGTACAGGTATGGCATTTTCACGTGATGACATTAGTTTGGTATTTGGGGTGGGCACGTCACCAAGATCACATAGGAGCCCCTGCATCATATTTAGATTCTATATTCATTACTGCTGATCTCTAATAGAGAACAAGTAGATGGGTACACCAGATAATCAGCCACTGCATCACCTTGTTTGATACTATTGTAATAATTATATAATTTTTACATACATATGTGTACTAAATGTACCTATATAATTAAACAATTTATATTGCATTTGCTTGTGAATATTTCCAGGTAGGTACGTGACAAGTTAATACGTATATTTTATTTAGTACTGCTGGTACTTTTTTTGTATGAATAAAGTCATAATTAAAGTAAAATAAATAAATAAATGAATTATCCAAACGATAAATAGTATTTATTAAACATAAAAAATCTCTCTTTAAAACACTTTTCCACGATTACTTATGTTTTTCAGAATGTCAACCTACAAGAGCTAAAAGTGCTCGTAAAAGGAGAATCCCGAGTTCTACAGATTTTTATTGATAAAATTATTAAAGTAGATAGTGTAAGCTTTAATGTAAGGTAAAAATAAAATGTGTACATTATACTTCACAAGTGGGGCAAACGCCCATACAGATGTTGGCCACCTCCTTTAATGATTTTATCGAAAAAAGACGAAAAATGGGCAAAAACTGAATTTGAATAAAATTTTGTTTAATACGATAAAAAGAAAAAAAAAATAAAAAAATGTTATTGGTTCCTATAAACTTTAATTTAATAATCTGAGAAAGCTCCCATAACGTTGATAACGCATCTGCAACGATTCGGCATGCTTAAAACCAGGTTGTCTATATCTTCCTGTGGAATAGTGTCCCAGGTCCTTCGGAGATGCGCAAAAAGTTGGGCTTCTGTAACCAGATTTTCGGGGGCTTCCCTCAGATATCTCCTTTGAAGCATATCCCACGCGTGCTCAATGGGATTTAGGTCAGGTGATTGCGCAGGCCAGTCTAAGGCCCTAACATTGTGATCTTGCAACCAAGTCGCTACCGTTCTAGCCGTATGTGCCCGGGCATTGTCGTGCATGAGCAGGAAATTTTGACCCATTTGTGTCCTGTGGGGCAAGATTATGGGTTGTAGCACCTGTTCGCGATACCTTTCTGCCGTCATATTGCCCTGCACCCAAACGAGGTCCGTCCGTCCTCCAAGGCGAATTCCTGCCCAAACCATGATTGTGCCTCCTTGGTACGGGTGGACTTCCTGCGGGTCCTGGAGTCGGCTCCATCGCCCAGGAACTCTCCAAACACGCGTCCTTCTTGAATCAGGATGGAAGCCGAACCTGGATTCATCCGTGAACATCACATTCGACCATTGGTGAAGACCCCAGTTCACGTGGTTCCGAACCCATTCCAATCGCCGTCCACGATTGCCTCTCCGTAAGGGTGGGACCCGGAGTGGTCTACGACAGCGTAGATTGGCTTCGTGCAGTCTCCTCCTCACAGTTTGGTCACTCACAAGCACTTGGTGTTCCACGTGCAGCCTTTGGACCAATTGAGTCGCCGTCACGTTTGACTGAGTTCTTGCAGCAATTTGTAAAAATCGATCTTGTCTCGTGGTTGTGATACGACTGGGCCCTCGATGCCTTTCCGCTACTTCACCTGTGGCACGATACCGTGTCCACAGTCTTGAAATCACGTTTTGGTGAGTCCCTATAGCATCAGCAACATCACGTTGAATAAACCCAGCTTCCAGCATTCCTACAGCCCGTAACATTTCCTCCCTAGTCAAATGTCGACGTTGCATGGCTAAAGCAGGTCAATTGGCGCTTTATCTTGAAGTTTCCAAACGAAAAGAAACTTTTATTTAAGGTAATTAGATTTTTTACGAAATCATACACATATAAAAATTCGCTCTCCTACACATCAAGACAACTTTTGCCACAGAAACAAAAGATTTTTTCAAAAATTTGAGTTTGGAACTACTTCGAGATAAATGACGTACAATTTGGTGTAAAAAAAGTTTTTAATACGGCCAGTAATTTTTAAGATATTTAATTAAGAATAAAATATCCCTAGACCGTGTTGATGTGTTTATTTTCAGAATTTGGAATAGCGGAATTAATATGATGGGCGGAACAACAGAAATAGCGCTTTGTGTCGAAAATGTTGTCTATAGCGATTTTAGGCAACGCAGATTTTGAATCCGTTCTATGATTTTGATCCAGTTAAGATTAACACCGAGAAATTCAAAATTGTCATTCGTCGAAACAACTTCTATCGAAAATACGAATTTGTCAAAACGTTTACGTTAGTGACAGAAACGAGTCGCTGCAAAACCGTCTCCACGTAGTCTTGTTTGCCCTACCCCTAGAGTGTAATGTAAACCCGCGTAGGCGCGGAGGGGCGAGGCGGCCCGCGAGCTAAGGAGCAGGTGGTTTTAATGCTCGCCGCAGCAGCTGAGGCTGCCCGGCTGGCTGGCTGGTCCGGCATGCAAGCCGAAGCTGCGGTGGTGAGCATTAAAAGCATCTGCGACGATAAGCTCGAGTGGGACCGCCGCACTATGTGGAAATCGAGCTATTATCATGCCATAAATCACTTTTTCAAAATCATCGATGGAGTCATGTTGTACCCTAGATAATAGCTAAGGAGTTACTTTACACTATTCAACATGATTTGCATTTTTATTTGCTATACCATTTTATCGTAAAGCGAATCTAAATACGCTAAACGAAAAATGATTTTAAAATACTTTTAAATTTGTGATTTTTCAGTTTGAATTTGCAGTGACATAGCAATGATAACTATTTTAATATTATACCAATTAGGAAAGCTGAAAGTACGTACTTTTAGATGAAGTACAAAAAAAAGTACTTTATTTTTAAATATACCTACTAGAGACGAATATCTCGTGACAGGTAGTATTTCTCCATTTCGAATTTTCGATTAGAGTTTTGGCAGTTACCGAAGCTTGCCAAAGTTCTATTATAAGTGTAATTACATTGGAAATTTAGTAATATTTCAATAAATGAAAAAAAAAAGTTGCGGATTTAATGCGAAATGCACTCTAATTTTGTGAGACGTGAAATGATTAAATTTGGTCAAAAGTTAACAATAAAGCGCAAATAATTTCTGGTGTAATAACTAAGTAAACTATATAAATATTATACCATTTCGGAAAGATGAAAGTACGTACTTTTAGATTAAGAACAAAAAAATACTTTATTTGTAAAATATAGGTACCTACTAGAGACGAATATCTCAAGATATGTAGTATTTCACGATTTCTAATTTTTAATTGGAGTTTTGATAGTTGCTGAAGCTTGTCGAAGTTCTGTTATTGGTGTTATTTAGTACGAAATGTAATAATAATTCAATGAATGAAAAAAAAGTTGCGGTTTTAATGCACAACGTACCCCAATTTTGTGAGACCTGAAATGATTAAAGTTGTTCAAAAGTCTTCAGGCTTCATCATGGTCCAAAGTGTTCCAGAATAGCCACTAATGAAGACGTTTTACACATAATTTTATACACATCCGACCCTTATATAACTAGTTTAAGAAAACCGTAAAAAAGTCTATGGATTTTCTAGATGAAGCTTTGGAGCTATTAGATTAATGTAAACTGTCTAATTAATATATTTATTGATTAACGTTACCTTGATATATTTATTTTTATATTTTAACATAATATTCTTTGAACATAATTGTAAATTCAAATAATTTTGGCTGAATTTTATGTTTATTATTTTTTTGCAACTATTAAAAATACATTTATTCCTAAATACTTTCTATTATTTGAAAGTATATATATTCAAGTCTATCAGAAAAAAAAATCACCTTGCTATCTTCAAAAATGGGTCAGTTATAGATTTATGACATGAAATAGGCTCAAATTCCACATAGTGCGCCGGAGCCCCGCAACGCCGGAGCAGTGACAGAAACAATGCTTGCTGCATGCTACTTACGTCTTAGTGCTGCCTTTCAAGGATGTGTGACGTTTGAAATAATAAAAAATATTTATTAATGATCATATGAAAATTATAACATTCGATTCGGCGAATTGCGAGTTTGTTTGCGAAATTGTCATTCGACTAATTGTTTTCGATGAAATGTTGAATGTCGATTCGATTAATTGTGTTTTGGATGAAATGTTGATTCGATTAATTGTGTTTTCAGTAAAATGTCGATTCGATCAATTGTAATTCGATGAAATGTTTTCCGCAAATCCCGTTTTCACTCCGGTTTGAAGGACGTTACTGTGATAGCCTATTTGGATGATATTCTTATCATCTCAGATGACCTTCAAAGCCTTCTACGGGACTTAAAATAAGTTTTCAGTCGTCTGCGCCTGTTCAAGTTGACGGCGAATAGAGATAAGTTCGTTTTCGCCAGAGAACGAGTTACATATTTGGGACATGTGATCACCACTCAAGGTATTGAGCCTGATCCCATGAAGGTCGAAGCTACGAGTAATTCACTCTTTTACCACCCACAAAGGCCACAACGCTGTAAAAACTTTCCACGATGTTATTGTCAACTTCATGAACAAGTCTTCTGGAATGCCCTGCAATAAATAGCATTAACAAAAAACGTATTTTCTGCCGTACGGAATTTGTAAAAAATGCTTGCGGTATGATCTCATCATTTTGTGGACTGTTACAGAAATGGCTTTTACATTTGGTATGGTTACCAAAAGCATGTAAATGGATGTCTGGATGTTCTCAAAAAGTTTCTAAGTGCTAAAATTAAAATTTTCTAACGAGTCGCGGTATTTTTTGCTGCATTTTCGTATTTCTGAGCTAATGCTCATGATGCGTTTTTTTGATTAATTTTCTAAAACTAATGGGATATTTCGTATGAGGTTCTAATTTGTTGCACAAGTTTCTTAGAAGGTGGTTCCTATATTCTACTTTTTCAACAGTAAATTGAGGATAATTGGTCTTGCTTCCAAAATTTTCGCATACGTGCTAGAGTCTCCGTCAGAAATGAGGCGACCATAAATCAGACCATACTTTTCAATAGGTGATTTAAACCTTTCCACAATTATTGTTTACTCCATGGCAGTCGATGATCCTATAAAATTTTTAAGTGCTTGCTGCATGCTGCTTACGTCTTAGGATGTATGACGATTCAAGGATGTATGATGTTTGAAATAATAAAAAAATATTTATTACTGATAATATGAAAATTATACCATTCGATTCGGCCAATTGTGATTCGATATATTGTCATTCGATATATTGTCATTCGATGAACTATCATTCGATGAAATGACATTCGATAAATTGTTTTCGATGAAATGTTAATTCGATTAATTGTGATTTCGATGAAATATCGATTCGATTAATTGTAATTCGATGAAATATGTTCGATGAAATGTAATTCGACGAAATGTTTTCGATGATTTTTCCGCAAATCGTTGAAAGCACCATGACCGCCTATTTCTTTTATTTTGGAAAAAAGTAAGTTAGATTTATAACTCGTCTTCCAGGTATATTTTTTGTTTCTGCTTGTGATTCTTCTTCTTCAATAATCAAATCTGGTAAATCTTCTTTATCTTGTTCAACCTAAAACAAACATTTTAACAACACAGTGTCAAATTGAATTAGCTTTCCCTAGCTTATTTAATTTGACTATCGAGTATCTAACAAATACCAAAGTGTAAGCAAACATAATAAGTTTCCGGGATAATTTGCTCTGCTCCTCATCAACGGCCATACCAGACAGATCGTATGTTTTTGTTAACGGCTGAAGTTCCTCATTTTGTAATTCAGAGTTTTACTGGTTTCTTAACTGCCTGAAACATACTTAACGCCCCAACTCAGAAAAGTACGTTTATTTAGTCGTAAGACGTCCATAACTAATTGACATTAAATATGTTAAGTATTGGTTTATCTCAGAGTCACGTTGTCAAGTTTAAGTGATCCTAGTGCGGACAAACGTCAAATAACCTTATCGATAATCATACCTTCAATGAGATCCTAATACCCAACTTCGGAGTCACCTTCATATTTCTTCTGGGTTATTAGTATAGACTTCATGTAAAGCTGTTTTACAATTTGTGAAGTTGGAGCTCCGTTTAAAGGTATAATTTATTCCTGCCATCACGTTGAGATATGACATTTTTAAAGTGACAATCCTCAATTTGCTTATCTTTCCTGTCAAGTTTCCTCGAAAGTATTTATCGGAAAACTCATCATACGCATCATGAGTTTTTCTCGAATTATATATGTGACTTAATATAGTTTATGAAGTGATAACGTGGTTTAAAGAAAGTAAAGTCTACAATTACAAAGTACCTTTAAATATCTCCATTTGTACGTAAGATTAACCCTTTTTCAATTTAACAAATATAGTAGTCTTTGACGTCAAATCAACTTCAATTATTATACTATAATATAAAATAATAATAATTATTAGAGGTAAGACAAATTAGAAATAGAAATATTTTATTTTTGGACACATGAATCACAGATGTATCCATCTGGCGAATCCCACCCTGAACATATAGCATGAGCCCACAGTCCGCAGATAGTGCAGCGATACCACAACTCGTTATGTTTTCCAAATTCTTCGCAAATAATACATTTGTAATAATTTTCATCATCCACATTCATTTCGTCAGTACTGTCATCGTCGCAAAGGTGCTCTTTATCTTCACTCTCTGAAGAACTTTCTTGTAAAATTTTTCTCTCGTAAAATTTTTGTTTCATATGTTTGTTCTTCTTTTCTTTCACAACTTTTTTCGGGCTTGATTTATTATCTTTTCATGTCTTATTGAGTTACGCTATTTTTTCTTTTCTTTATCCTCTAAAATAATTTTCATAGGTGCCGCGGTTCATATTTATTCGGTAGCATGTTGTTTTCGCTTTCTTCGATCTAGAAGATGATGTAATAGTTGGTGTCATTATTATATCAGCAAAGGATACCGGAGTTCTTTGCTTATCAACAAGTTCTTGGTTACAAGGAACTGAGAAAACAGATTCAGAGCATTGATCCTTATTTCATGTCCTGCCAAAGGAGATGTATGTCTTGAAATTATAGCGATACCATCAGACTGCACATCTTCAAAAATCTGGACATTTGAGTTTTCGTTTTCAGCGATTTGTTCCGATTCTTGTGCCATTATTAGCGACTCTGCCAGAAAATCTTGATCAGTGAAAACATTTGGGTTCAATGGGTAAATTCCCGTGGCTCGAAATCCAGATTCTGCTTTACTTATATTCACAACTTGTACGTGTGTTTTATTAAAAAGACCTGCAACATCGTATGGAGTTAAGTTATACATTAAAAGAGTCTTCATGTGCTTGTTGCATTCATGCATATACGTCCATGAACATCAGCAACATCAAAGCCATCACTGATGCGTTGCCGGCCAAGAAAGAGAGAAGAAAAAGAAAGAAACTGGCTCTCAAGCCCCCAGCCGGAACACGACGAGTCGTTTGGCGGCTGACTCATGCTCAAGGTTGGTAGCTATCCAGGTAAACCTCATGGAGAAATAATAATAGTAATAATGGTATTAATGAACAATTAAAATCAATATTACCAATATAATCCCTCCGGGGGCCCTACCACCAGCGGGCTGGATTTAGTCGCCTCTTACGACACCAACATGGGATTGGAGTTAGTATTCTAAACAATACGGCTAAAAACATGGCCAGCCCATCTCAATTTAGGTTGACGTGCGTAACTCAGTGCATCTATTGCTTTGATCTGTTGTCTTATTTTTGAGTGACAGACTCTGTTGATCCTTCTGATATTTAGCATGCTTCTCTCTACTCCTCTGTGGCATATATTAACACTTTGGCTGCGGCAAGTAAAATCTTAAACCTTCGTCTGGTGCGTCGGCGGGCTAAATTGTGCCCCCAATGATTTTTCCGCCAGTGCGTGGTAGGTCTTTTTCGACCCGTCAGCACAAGGTTAGATTAAATCGCTATAACTTTGCGAAAACATAATGTAGGTGAGCAGTTTTTGGACTGTTGGAACAACCTTGAACCCAACTTCTTTAGATTTGATTCTCCCCGGGATCTGCTGAACAGAAAATGAGAAATAAACCAGGGAAAGTGGCAGGTCGATATCGACCAGAACCGTACTAGAAAGTATTTTTAGTAGTGATGGGAAAGACAAAAATAAGGGGATATCGAAAATAAAACAGAATTATAGTAAAGAAATGAAAAATAGTTTATTTAATTATTTATTAATGCCTGTCTTTAAAACATTTCGCACAAAGATTTTGTTTGCACATTCTGCAGTATGTTTTATTTTTTTTACTTTCTTTTTTGCTTCGGAACTCCTCATGGTTTCCCGCAGTTTCTCATAGCACCCTGCACAATTTCGCCGTTTAGCGCTCATCTCAAGGACATGATCGGCCGTAGGTGTTACTTGATTTCCTGAAATGTTTTTTTTAATTCTGTGATTCATTTACCGTATGAGTTTGGCTACAGGGCTCACTGTGTATTAAATAGATTCTCAAATAAAATGAAAAAGTTAACATAGGTCTTGAAATAGTCAAATCTTATCACCGTGCGTTATCAAAGTGCACACTTTGATGGGTAAAATCAAACACAACATGCTACAAGATAAGGTGATACAACTTTGTTTTCTGCAATTTTAAGACCACTCTATTTGTTAAGCTTGTGAAAACAAAATACGTACATATAGTACAGGGCCTTATACAGGGTGTTCCGTAAGTAGTGGATCAACCGAAGGTTGCAGATAGCTTGAAGGTTGACCTATCATATGTCAAAAAATTACCTTAGTAAAAGTGTCACCGTTTTCGAGATATTGACCGATTGATTCGAGAGATTGTGAAAAAAAAATGTACTGGGCAAGTATGCCCCGGTATTTTAAAAACTTGTCTGTTTAATGCAGATTTTAAAAAGGTACAATACAGGCTACTTTGATAGGGAAAATTTTCAAGTAAAAGCCATTTCAGTGTCAAAGGGGTGAATTTAAATCAAAAGTTATTTTATTGTCAACCACCTCGCATCAAAGTTGTCTCGAAGAAAATCAAAAACAAAAATATCCAAAGTAGACGCTATTTTCTCAGCGTTCCCTGATAATTTCAACAATATTACATACTGATAAATAATTATAAACCAACTATCTGAGATCTCTAGGAAAAAAAATTATCATAATATCTGCTCATTTGTGGACTCAACAGGAAAAAGTAGGGTAAAGGAGCCGAATTTTCTAAATTTTAAAAAATGGTCAATATCTCGAAAACGGTGACACTTTTACTAAGGTAATTTTTTGACATATGATAGGTCAACCTTCAAGCTATCTGCCACCTTCGGTTGATCCACTACTTACGGGACACCCTGTATAGGAGACTTGAAGCGTTATTTTCATGTTAAATGCAGCCTTCTGACCCGAAACAACAACTCGGATCATGTGTTATTGAGTAGATAAACAGAGTGCCATAACATACCTTAATACAAGGAGTAGTCAAATAAACGCCATACATTGCTCGCAAAAAAAATAAACGGAGTCAGACCAAAGCTCATGCTCGAAGACCATGCACGGCCACCGAAGCACTCGTAATGTGTACAAAATAATGACAATAGTTACCTGTTGCAGAGGTAGAAGGTCGTCAACACGAGAATGAAGGAATCACCTTCAACTTAGGTCTAAAGATGGCTATAGTTATGTTGCACGTCGTTATACTTACTATCAGGGCATATATTTTTTCCAGTAATTGATTGTATTAATGCTTATGTAAATTTTTTCTTTGAAACCTTCTTCTCATTTTTCATGTTGTACATATATGTCGGCGCAGCAGCGCTAATTTGATATTAAGAAGACAAATTCATCTATCAAATCCATACTAACATCTCAGATTATCTATAATCTAAGATTAACTTAGTTTAAGAATTAATTTAAAGTTATAATTAGCATTACATATGGCAACATTTGAATACTGATTGTAGTAACATTGTGTGCACCGGAACTGTACCTATTACTTTCTGTTTGTTGTAAAGTATTACTTTAAAACAAATTGACATACTCCTAAATTCATCTCTCAATTTATAAAAACTATTTATTAACGCTCTTTTTGTAAAAGTTACATTTTGTTATTATTGGAAATAATGTTGTCTCTGACATTACTTACATTTGTTTGAGAATACAATGTCTTTAATATTATTTCAATTACTTAATTAGGAAACTTAAATAAAGAATGCTGAGGCATAAATAGTTAATAGTTAATAGTAAAATAGTTATTATTAATAAATAAGTATTTTAGAATGTTGTAATTATACCAGAAAATGTACTGACCTGACGTAATGGCGGTCAGCACATTTTGCGAATGCGGCGCTCTGGTGAGTTCGTTTTCTCGATTTATGTAATTAATTGTGGTTGTTCAATATTGCTTATAGTGTTATCAGCTTATGTGTTAATGATGCTAACCGTAATTTGTTGAAAATACATCGTTTCACTGATCTATGTTCATCATTCGCAATGAGCGATTCGAACAATGGGGCAGGTACGACGGCTGGTACTTACGAGCCTGGCGAACCTGCCCTCAGTCTCCCTAATATTCTGACATCGGAAGCGGGATCCTTACCCACTTCAGGCATTTCAGCTCGACCATCTGATAAAGATTTTGTCGACCCTTCCATAAATGGAGTGCCGACGGAGTTTTTTACGCAGATGTTAAAAATGATGCAACACATGTCTGACCGTATTGTGACACAGCCCGCTTCAAAAGTTAGAATTAACGATGTATTTTTGCCATCTTACGATCCGGACACTAATGAGGGAGTCCGAGAGTGGTGCCAGCATGTGACTACTGCCATGGAAACCTATAACCTGAATGACTATGATGTGAGAATGAAAGCAAGTAGTCTATTAAATGGTCGTGCAAGGTTGTGGGTTGACCAATGGCTTGTATCTACTGCTACGTGGTCAGAATTTCGTGATCTTTTGATAACAACTTTTGAACCTGAAAATAGATATTCACGGGATATTGCTCGTTTCAGAGAACATTCATACGATAATAGTAAAGACATTGCGCAATTTTTATCACAGGCCTGGGTTCTATGGAGGCGTATTACAAAAGATAGATTGTCGAATGATGACGCGGTTGAGGCAGTTATTGGTTGTATCGAAGATGAGCGATTGAGAATAGAGTTGTTAAACGTTAGGGCTACATCCGTACCAGAATAAATTTCTGTTGCATCTTCTATTAGAAACATTAAACGACCATCATGTGGTGCGTCGGGTATACAGCCAGTTAGCAGCGTTAAACGTCCTCGCTTCTCTGATAAACCGTCCCCTTTTTGCCAGATTTGTAAGAAATCCGGTCATGATACTCGTGATTGTCCTTTTCGAAACAGCCACATCGAGTCTCAGCCGCGGCAATCAGATAACAAAACTGTTCCTCAGATTAGTCAAAATTCCAACAGACGGGTGTGTACGTTCTGTTCGAGGGCAGGTCATACGTTTGAAACGTGTTACAAACGGGAACGCGCAGTAGTATCTAATGTTAACTGTGTAGGTAAACCTAAACTAAATTCAATACCCGTGAACATCGGGAATTCTTAAATTACATGCGATTTTTGATAGCGGAGCTGAATGCTCGGTAATACGTGAATCCCTTGCGGCTAGATTACCTGGAAAACGAAATGATATTGTAAAATATTTAACGGGGTTAGGACAATTCACGGTGATTTCCCTGGCAACACTTACTACAGTTTGTGTCTTTGATAATTGTAAACTAGAACTTTTATTTCATATAGTGCCTGATTACGAGATTTGTTCAGACATTTTGATAGGCATGAATCTGGTCGAAGGCACAAATGTAAGCGTGTTAGTCAATTCTTGTAGTGTTACATTGGTTCATCAGCCGGTCTTTCACCACATGCGATCTTTGAGTGAAAAATTTGACAAAATTGATTGTGACTTGACTGACGATGATCAAATTGATCAGTTAAATTTTTTATTAAATAAATTCGAACACTTGTTTATCCGCGGATATCCTACCTCACGTGTCAATACGGGAGAACTCGAGATACGGTTAAAAGACTATAACAAGTGTGTCGAACGAAGACCATATCGGTTGAGCCCAATTGAGCGGGAAAAGGTGCGTAACATAGTCACAAACTTACTGGAGCATAGAATTATTCGTGAGAGTAAATCCTCTTTTTCAAGTCCAGTTATTTTAGTCATAAAGAAAAATGGTGATGATCGCATGTGTGTGGACTACCGCGAGCTGAATAGAAACACTTTCAAGGGATCATTACCCGTTACCAATAATTTCCGATCAAATAGATCAGCTTGCAGGGGGCGTTTACTTTTCCACATTTGATATGGCAGCTGGCTTCCATCAAATCCCTATCTCTGTAGGTTCTATTGAGAAAACTGCCTTCTGCACACCAGATGGGTTATTCGAATACTTAACAATGCCCTTTGGCCTTAGTAACGCTGTGTCAGTCTATCAAAGGTGCATAAATAGGGCTTTAGCGCCTCTTCTCGTCCCAGCAGCTGGTCAATCTGAGCCGGTCTGCCAAGTCTATGTCGATGATGTCCTGTCAAAATGTAAGGAATTTTGCGAGGGATTGTCCAATATAGAAAGAATATTAATTGCTCTACAAAAATCTGGTTTCTCAATAAATGTGGACAAGACAGCCTTCTTTAAACGCTCTATCGAATATTTGGGTAATATCATATCAGACGGACAAGTCAGTCCTAGCCCAAGAAAAGTAGAGGCTTTAACGAAGGCTCCAATTCCGAAAACCGTAAAACAAGTTAGGCAGTTTAATGGCCTGGCTGGGTACTTCAGACGTTTTATTCCCAATTTCTCTCGTGTGATGGTACCTCTTTACGAACTCACAAAAAATGATGCGAAGTGGGAATGGAACGAAAGGCATGACCAGGCTCGTAACTACATCGTACAACATTTGTCTACTGCGCCTACCCTTATCATATTACAGGAGAACGCGCCCATCGAGTTGTACACAGATGCGAGCAGCATCGGCTACGGGGCGGTGTTGACACAGATTATCGGCAACCGGCAACACCCAGTCGCATTCATGAGCCAGCGCACCACTGACGCCGAAAGCCGCTACCACTCGTACGAGCTCGAGACCCTGATGGTGGTGAGAGCCGTGAAACACTTTAGACACTACCTGTACGGGCGAAAATTTAAGGTAATAACTGATTGTAATGCGATCAAAGCGTCCAAGCACAAGAAAGATTTACTGCCCCGTATTCATAGGTGGTGGGCCTTCCTACAAAATTATGACTTCGAAGTCGAGTATAGAAAGGGTGAGCGCTTGCAGCACGCAGACTTTTTCAGTAGAAACCCTTCGACAGAGAAAGCTGTCAATATCATAACAAAAGACATGGAGTGGTTACAAATCGAGCAACGTCGTGACGATATTCTGCGACCGATAATAGATAGCACGAGTAATGAAAATGCATTATCTGAATTCATCCTAGAAGAAGGCGTGCTGAAGAAGATGCTCACAGATCCTGTATTCGGTGTTCAAAAACTTATAGTAGTTCCGAGATAATTTCAGTGGAATCTGATAAACTCTTTTCATACTCTTCTACAGCACCCAGGATGGGAGAAAACCCTGCAAAAATTAAAGCAGAATTATTGGTTTGATAAAATGAACACAACTGTTAGGCAATTTGTTGACAATTGCATAATTTGCAGAACCTCTAAAGGGCCTTCTGGTGCTACAGTCAACATAATTCTAATAGCAATGTAAACATTAGGATAGATGTATTCCAATTCATTTGTAATTATGTATTGAATCATCTGATTGGCGTCTCTAATGGAGTTTGGTAGATTAGGATCTAAAAGTTGTAGTTCTTCGTAAAGCTCATAAGATTCTATGTCTTTGCTTTCTCCATCTTGAATTACTACACCTAAATCATTACAGTGCTTCAAAAGCTCGTTATTTGGCAAAGATTTTAAATTATTTATGTCGTACAATAATCCAAAATTGTTGTAATATTCAGTGAGTGCAGCAAATCTTGTGTTAATGTTTTGTATCACGGCGTCAACCACTGTAATAATAATCTAAATTTTACTAACAAAAAATAACCGACTTCAAAGTCTCAAAAACTACTTTTCAGATCTCATTGAAATTTATGTGGGACCACATGACAAGCACCTGCTTTCGATTAAAAAAAGAATAATCGAAATCGGTTGGCGTGATATTGAGTTATTCGTCAATTTGTCGCGCACATCTTAACACAAATTTACGACTTATGTGGTTTTCTTATGGATGCCATTGTCGGATCTCAATAAAATTTATGTGGGACCACATGACAGCCACCAGCTTTCGATTAAAAAAACAATCATCAAAATCGGTTCGCCCAGTCCAAAGTTCTGAGGTAACAAACTTAAAAAAAAAATACAGTCGAATTGAGAACCTCCTCCTTTTTTTGAAGTCGGTTAAAAAAATCAATTCTGAATCTACTTTCAGCGGAATCAATAGGCTCATCTACAGCTTCATATTTTTCTTGCGAATCCTTTTCTCTTTAAAAGTCACTGGGATCTCACAACTGCTCCTTTCTATGAATTCGTAGGCTTTTGCAGTACATTCACTAAAGCCTATTTCCCGAAATTTGTGGATCCAGTCACGAAAATTGCGCAAATTGTCAATAACTATTTTTAAATTTATATCGACTTTTTGCCAGATCTTACTTATGTTATTGACGCGGTTTAAATTAAACTGTGACGAGTGTGGCCAATATTTTTTAGATTTTTATTTAATTTAGAAATAAACGGGGATTTTATGTCTGGTGGTATCGCATTTAAAGAGGCCTCGCGAGGCCCACTTCGGTGCGAGGCCGTAGGCGAGGGCCCACTTCGCCCACGCCTAGCTACGCCACTGCAATCAGTCGCAATTGTAGCTTTCTCAGTCTTCTCTTTCTCAGCCTTCTTTCTTCTGCTTCTTGAGCTTAAAGCATCTGTTACGAACATGTCCACTTTTTCCATAGAAACTGCAAATTACCTTCTTCTTGGCAAAATAGGCATTATCTGTTGAAGATGTATGTTCATTGCCATTCTTCCGCATTTCTTCTTGCAGTAGGCGTGTTCTAACAAGCTCGCTCGAAAGAGACGTAGTACTGATACATGCAGTTTCCAAATTGCTGACCAAAACATCGTATTCGCTTGGAAGACCAGATAGTAAAATCTCCGCTACCTCGGCGTCTTCGATGCTCCGTCCTATATCCTCTAACTCTCTGACACTAGGGTCATAACAGCATTGATGTATTCTTGCATGTTAGAATAATTTTTGTATTCTATATGGTGAAGTTGCCGGAGTAAGAGTACTCGCCTGTATAGTCCACGATCCTCGAATACCTTGGCTAAGTTCTTCCAAGCCTCACTGGCAGTTTTGGCGTCGCGAACATACTGGTACAAGGCAGGCTCCACACTAAGACAAATCCTTGCTAATGCTCTCTGGTCACGTTGAGTGTCTGTAGTAGTTGATTGATCCGTTGATTCCACACAGCTCCAAATATTTTCTAAGGTTAATAGCATGCGCATCGAGAATTTCCAAGATAGTTTGACGAACCACGTAATCTCTCAATTGATATAGGCCCGGCGCCGTTGCCCGGTTGAGGGGCCGGCAGCTCAGCACCAGATGACGATGACGTCGGCATTTTGTCAATAGCGCGATAATCCGCACACTCTGTTCCTCTGCCCTTTGTTCCGATTGTATTCTTCTTGAATAATGTATTCTATTTTATATACTCACTGAGTTCAGGCTTCTGGGTCACTGGGGTCTGGGCCCATAAGAAAATCAAACGCGCTACGACATTTTGCGACACTTTATTCTCAGTATAAAAGCGAAAATGTTCTACATTTTAAATGATTGTTATTAAAATAAAAGATTAGAAAATTCACAATAGAGGAGTTACGAATTCATTGCTAAGGAAGTGACAGAACAACTTTGACAGCCAAAGACAACAACTCATGATAAACTTCACACTACGTAAGGCTTATGCCTTTAGCTTATACAGCCAATTTATATTTGTAATGGAATGAATATACTTATTAATATTTCTATCATTGTCCATGGCACCCATGACACAATGAATCCTAGTGTGGGGGTAGGAGTGTGAAGCGTTATTTATTTATTATTTAAATACATTAATACAATATGTCACTATACTTATTAATAATAATTTATTTATGACTTTAGTGTTATTATTTATTATTATCATTTGGCCTACGCCGAAGAGGCAACAAAAAAAATCCTATGAAAAATATATTCTTTTATATGCCGGCTGTAATAATGAATGAATTTATCAGTATGCATATCCTTACAATTTTATGTTATTGTTACAGTTATGAAAGAAACAGTTTGCATGGATCATCAGCACCTACACAAATATACTTTGAAAGGTAGGTAAATTAATTATCAAGGAAATAAAACACATTTTAACTTACAATCTTTAAACCATATAAAATATTACAGTGAACAAGAGGTTCAACCAGCCATACAGCCCAGTTCCCGTCGCCAGCGCCATCGTGCACATATACAAAGTACATAGTTTTATTATTATTTATATATTTAATAATCCATAAGTAAACTAGATAATGACAGTTTTCTAAAGGCACATTATTAAATTATCATTAAAATAATATATTTTACAGCTCTTCCTCAATCCAGCGAGTTAGACAGGAGCCAAAATGTATTGGCCAATTAAGAGGCTTCAAGAATACCGGTCTTACTTATAAAAATCTCACTAATCTGTACTTAGGCACCGCTTAGTTAAACCGCTCTAACGCCCCAACTCAGAGTCACTAACGGTTACTTAAATCGTTCCTTAGTACAGAATTTGTATGGTGATTCTTTACTAAGGAGCGATTTAAGTAAACGTTAGTGACTCTGAGTTGGGGCATTAAGAAGTTAATCCACGTTTAACTTTTCATTACTTATAAACGTTGATTAGCTGTTACTTAGTTAAGAAACGAACAGATAACGATACATAAATGGTTGGCACAGATTATACCTAAAATAATCGATTTGATAGAGAAATTGAATGAATGAAATTGCTAAAAGTTCTATTTTTTCCATATTATGTCATCTATGACAGTGTCAGTGTCGTGAATTTGACAGATAACGGTCAGTTATTAAATTTAAAAAACGGGAATTAAATGTAATGTAAATATCTTTTTAACTTTCATTTTTATTAGTAGTATTTATAGTGTAATAGTTAGTTTTATTCAGTGATGGACACCCCCGAACAAGCCAATAAAAGAATACGATCCACCAATTGGAGTGATATGGAGAAGGTATTTGTATTACTTAATTATATTTGTAAACGAATGCTGTACTGCCTGTAAATTGTAATAACAATAATATATGCCTGAATGCTTGCATGCTAACAACAAATGTGTTCTTTTTAGAAAGTACTAAGAACGCTTGTGCTCGAAAGAGCACATATTATTGAAAAAAAAGACACCACGACGAACACGAATGCCGCTAAAAAGATAGCTTGGGAGGAGGTTTTGTCATGGTTGGTTTTGATGTTTTTCGCATTTCGATTTTGTATTGTTTCAATATTGAAGTTACTTAATTTCAATTGTATCTCACATCTATTGACATATTTAATTTCAGTTTTAATGCTGTCAATTTTACTAAGCGGGATATGATACAGCTGCTCAACCAATGGAAGAACATGAAAAACAAAGCTAAGAAGGCGGAGTTTTCTTTCAGGCGGGCAAAAAACATGACTGGTGGAGGACCTCCCCCACCTAGGCCACCTCCTGAAGACCAGGAACTCATCGACGCAATTCCTCACGAGTTCTCAATCGACTCAAACTGTCATGATAGTGACAGCATTTATATTATACAGGTAGTTATATACAAAAATTTTGCTAGATTCTTTTTTTTTACACGAATAAGTTAATGCTTGACCACAATCCCACCTGATGGTAAGTGTAGATGTGGTCCAAGATGGTGAGCACATTAACTTGGAAAAAGCCTATTCACTCTTTTCTTGAAGACATCCACGTCGTAGGCTGGCGGGAACGCCGACGCAGGCAAGTTATTCCAGTCCTTCGCGGTGCGTATAACGAATGACGAGGCAAACCGCGTCGTCCGTACCGGCGGGATGTTCACGACAAAAGGATGGATACCCGCCGTGCGTCGTGTCGTTCGATGGAGAAACGGAGATGGGGGAATTATCTCAAACAATTCCTGCGCACACTCTCCGAAATGTGCCCTGTAGAAAACCGAGAGGCTGGCTACTCTGCGCCTGTGCTCGAGGCTTTGTTAATATTTAACAAGTGCTGTGGCTATATTTTTATACCATTAAATATCTTGCAGTGTCTGAATTGAAGTACATATATTGCATTAATTGTGCTACCTAGTTAACAAATATTTTCACTATCTCAGCAGGAATCAACTCAAAATGTGTGCATCCCATCTCCAGTATCACCTTTACAAAAGGAACTGGAGGTAAGAATAATTAATTTATATTAGTATATATCAATTTAGAACTTATTCTCTTTTATACTTAAGCCATTATAACTAGCATAACCTTGGATGTGTGTTAATTATTATTTACTAGCAGCACTCCACTAGTAAATAATAATTCACCACATTAGCACTCCGTGATTAATATTTGTTTTTATTTCTTTACTAAATAGTTATTGTCAACGAAAGTAGCACCTGTATTGACCTGTTTTATTATATTTTTAGCTACAAAAAATTGATGATCCCAGCCCAGCTCTAATCAGTCCGGCAACCCAGGCCAGTAGGACCTCACTTCCCATACATGACAGGCCAGGTCCTTCAGGACTCGACGTAAACGACGGAACCAATCTTCAGGAACAGCTCCAGCAAAAAAACGAAAAACAAATAAGTATGTTTGTATACAACATTTTCTATCTCACTGTTCTATATTGCAAATATTTTATATATTATACAAGCTGTGTTGCCTGTGAAATTATATGCATTAAAGAGAATAAAGATAAATTTTTGTACACTTAATAAAGAGACAAATTGACAAGAGATAAATTTTGTTTTTACAGATTAAAGTCGGACTGCTGTAAAAACAACCATGAACATGAAATTTATATGCTGGCAAGGAAAGCGAGGGAGGAAGCCATGCTTCGCGATAAACAAGCACACGAATGTAAGATGATGTATGAAAGAGAGCTGCATGAAAGAAGAATGTCATTAATGGCTTTGGAAGAGGATTATTGGAAAATTAAAATAAGAAAATTAAAAGAATAACTATAATGTTAAATGTATATTTTACTTAATTTAATTTATTTTATTTTTTATTTATATTTATTTTACTGGACCGATTTTAATCAGTATCCATTTCTTCATCTGTGCTTTGAAGACTTGCTGTATCTGAGGAAAAAAAACGCAGATTAATTATTTAAAAAAGAGTAAGCGTTTCATACTTCATCAGTTTTAAATCATGGCCTGAACTAATGGCGGATTGATGTTTTATGTTTGTCTGGGGGCCATAGCATAGACAGAAAATAAATGTAAAAGTAAAAAGTTGTTAAAAATTAAAATGTTACAAAAATACACACCTTGTTCTTCATTAAATGTAATTGCCAAATTATGAAGTACAGCACAAGCGATGATTGTTGTTTTGATATTCTCATATGAACCCCTCATTACCTCCAGCAATATCCGAAACCGTTGCTTCCAAACTCCAAAACATTTTTCAATAATGTTACGGGTCTGGATATGGTGTTGATTAAATTGTCGCTCTGCTTCAGTTCTAGGTCTCAGTACTGGAGTGATAAGATGAGGGGTACATGGATAACCATTATCCCCAATGAGCCTCCCAATGAATTCCTGCTTTTCAAACCTCCTCTTAATAGAGCTTTCCCTATAAATTCGGGCATCGTGTGTACTTCCCCTCCAATGACATACAATGTCACAGATCTTCATATCTGCATCACAGACAACCTGTGAATAATGAAGTTTGAAGCTTAAGCATGTATTTAATAAAAATAAAAAAATTCTAACAAAGTAACGAAAATAAACTAAAATGTACTGTGTCTGTTTCAGTACATGAAAGTAATGTAAGTAGAAAATAAAATATTAAGTGAGGACACTTACTTGGGTGTTAATAGAGTAATGGCCCTTTCTACTTACATGGTACTGGCCCACATCTCCACCAACTCTCCTTATTTTAATACGAGTAACCGCCCTCGCTTTGCTTCGGTTTTCTTATTTTTTTTTACACCTTGGGTTACATTATTGGAGTTTTATTAAGGATCCTTAATCCCAAATTTTTTTAAATATAATATAGCCTATGTTACTCGGGGATAGTGTAGCTTCCCAACAGTGAAAGAATTTTTCAAATCGGTTCAGTAGTTTCGGAGCCTATTCAATGCAAACAAAAAATCAAATCTTTCCTCTTTATATATTAGTATAGATGAGTGCAGTCTATAGCACCAGTTATTTCCTGAAGCCCGCAAATGGCTTCAAATTTTCGGATCGCATTAATCTCTTCCGATATATTTGACGGCATTTTGATATAATGCGAGCTTTTCGAAGCCAAGGCTATCGCCACTTTGCGGGACAAGCGCGACAGAGTCTGCTGGCTCATGCCCTGAATGTCGGCCTTGTCCTCTTGAATCTGAAAATATAGTTAGGTACATATAGTAAAAATTAGTAAGGTACAAAATCTTCATTATAACCTACTCTTAAATATACGAAAACTTGAAAAATTGTAAGTAGGCGATTTACCTCATGACGGCCCCAATATCTGTTTAGTGCCATTACTTGCAGTTCTACAGGAATACTGCCACCTCGAGTATCGCCCTGTATATCAGGTCTCACTATTTCTATGATACGACTCATGTTTTCTTTATTAAATCGGTATCTAAGTTTAAACTCCTCATCCGATAAACTTTGTAGCGGATTAAAGCGAACTCTGTAATTCTTCGTCTTTCTTCTCCTCCTAGCTCTGAAACTGCTTAAAATCACGAAGATCACGAAGATCTTCCAATCCATCCATGTTTTATGCACAAATATAATTTTTTTACTAACAAACAAACGCAAGTAAGTTGATCAGACGTCACAATAGAACAGCTAATTTATGTGAAATCCGCCATCTTGCCGCTTAGCGAGAGTTAACTATGTCTCGGCAGTGTTAAATTTTGACAGCTATTTAAACCCTACTTAACGACTTCTTAACGCTAAGTAGTGTTTATAAGTGAGGTTTTTGCTAATCCGTTGCTAAGCAATAGATTAAATATTAAGTAACGTTTATAAGTAAGACCGTACGAGTAGAAGTTGAGAGGCTGAAGGCAACTGCTTATAATATTATAAAATGGCAAATGCCAAATATGTCAGAGGCTGTGAATAAATCGGCAGATGCCCAGTATCGCATAGCGGTGGCACTAGAGAATATAAGTGTAACATTGCAAAACCTAAATGTAAGTATAACAATTTTTTTACCATATACTGGCTGTAACATAAAGCCACAGAGTGTTCAACCTAAATGGTCCCTGATTTGAATTTAATTAAAGACAGAGAGAACATTCCTAACAATATATTTTGACGATGAAAGTAGATAATGGTAAGGGTATAATATTCTCTAATTTATTTTTAGGCAAGAAGAGGAAGAGAGCCTTCAGAGGAAGATTAACAAAATTTACGTATTTTAAAGTACATAATACATACAAAATACATACTTAATTTCATTTTCTAAATAAATAATTTATTATTATTATTATTTAAAGACAAGCAGCTAAGCTGATGTGTCTATATCAATTGTGCTGAAAAATCATTTTTGCTGCAGTGGTAGCTTCTCTGATTTCAACCAGCTATCGAGTCGGTTTTTAAAGGCATTCATTAAAATTGGGGGAAACAATTTCTTCAGGTAACTTGTTCTAATTCCAAACCACTCTAAAGCTTAGGAAGTTATGTGCTGCTGTTTAATTGCTGTGGTCGGTGCTCTATTTAATTTTTATCCAAAACAAATTATGCTCTTTGCTCCCACAACCTATTAATGAGAGCCTGTTGAACAGCTCGACCTTCCAGCAACTCTCTATTCACACGCATATTCCCCTGAGCAAGTATGTTTAGGCTCTCAGCACGCAAATCTGTCTCCGCTGCTCTACGGGGAACTCGCATTCTCTCTTCTTGCTGCCGCTGTTGAGGTGTCAGTTGTGGTACTGGCATTTTTCTTTGTTAGCAATATTGTGCAATAAACACATACATTTATTGTTTGGCCAGCAAAAACAGGGGAATAGTGTAAAACACGTGCAATCAATAAACACCTGAAACAAGAGCATTTACATCAACTAAGGAAGTTTTGCAGTAACACATGTGGCAAGAATTTATTAACCATTTACACACCTAAATCGAGCTTTCAAGACACCAATGCCTCTCTCCACTGTATTCCTAGCTGACATTAGAAGTTTATGAAAGTGTTCTTCAGGTGACCCTGGCACAGTGTTCAAGACTGAGGTCATCATTGTTCTTCTTAATGGGTAGCCACTGTCACTTAAAACAATAAACATTTATGGATGGTTTTATTGTAAATTGATAGTAAAATTTATTTACTCAACAAAAATATCTGCTCCTCCTCATCATATTTTTGGTCTATATATTGGTGCAATGGGTGATCACGCCACACAACTGTATCATGTGTCGCCCCAGGCTTACTGGGGTCAACACATAAAATATTAAGATCTGTATCATAGATTCAATCATCATCATCAAATTCCTTGAAATATAACCTTACAAATATGATATAAGTATTTGATTATAAAAAGATGCATACAACCATCACATTCAGAGAGTGATAATCTTTACGATTATAATATCTCTCCTCATGTTGGCTGGGTCTTATTATGCCAATACGTGTCCCATCGATACAGCTAATAACCCCCAGCAGCTTAAACTTTCTATAAAAACTGAAAAACAAAATCCAATTGGTAACTTTTTGAGTAATATATTATGTTTAGTATGTAAAAAATAAAATAAACTATATAGGGGACGGCGAGGTATAATGAGTTAAGGGAAAACTTAACTGGGACTAAAGTTGAAGGCAAAATCGCAAGGTTTCTATTGTTGGAGGTAGTGAATTTACTTAACTGTGTAACTCCATACTTATTTTTTATTATATGTAGTATTTTTGTATTAGAGGTTTTTGTTAAAGTTTAGTAAAGGATCATTTTATACACACCTATCTACAAAAAGATCCCTGGGGTAGGGGTGAAATAATCCCAGGGATCATTTTATACCATAAGTCAATAAATATCAGTGAAATAAAACACTCTGTTGCTTATTTTAATCATATGTATTGTTCATAACAATTTAAGTATGTAAACAAGTTACACAAAACTTTTACGGCCATATTAATAAACATAGACTAAAGCAAGAGTAACTTTAAAACTTGTCGTAAATAAGATTTAATTAAATTCAGTATTAATAAATATAGAGTAACGAAGAAGTAAGCTACTCCGAGTCTCATCTCAGAATCAAAGTTAGTCCATGTCGCTACATAGTTTAGCGACTGATTAGGCGTGGACTAGGCGTGCATTGACGACATTGACGTTGACTTGACGCATATCAAGAGTACTTCGTTGTTCTAACTAAACGTCATTCACATTGATATTTTCTTTGACCTTTTCTTCTTCATCCCAGTTAACTGAGCGAGCACGTTTTTGGTTCATGTAAATCAATTTTAAATTTAACAAGTAACCATAGCATGAAACAAACTGCGAGGAGCGAAATTAGGCGCTTGAAATTGAAAGCTGATCACGTCGTTTGAAGTTGTCAATCCCAAAATATTGTTGTCACTGTCATTTTAATGCATGAAGTCATTCACTGACTCACTCTTTTTACTTTTAAATTACAAAGGTTGCCATATTTTACTCGCTGAAACCGGACTAAGAAATGTATTGTTAGTTCGAGGTTACTCCATATTTATTAATAACATTGCAATTACGAAGTTCTTACTTAGTTAATCCAGAATTAACTAGTCCAAGTGTAGCTTCAGATGATGCTTGGATTAAGCGATTTTTATTAATAAGGGTGTTGCAGTCTTCTAGTTTCATTAGAGATCTTTTTTTTTATAATTATCTACTACTTAATCAACAAAACTAAACATTGAACATTGCAACATACTTTTAAAAGGTTTGCAAAATTAAAAATATACCTAGTCAAGCAATAGGTAAACAAATAAACTCTTCTTCTAAATAAATAAATAAAAAACTAATAATACTCATCCGTATCACAGTTTTTTTATCAATGTCAAAATGCAATAGGAAAATCAACTCTTCATTTAAAAAATAATAATTTTCTTATCAGGAACTTACAAATATACCTATAGCCTTATTTTTTTTCACACTATCAAATTGATTACTACAAAGGCAGATATCGCAAGTAAGGTCGCCTTCATTGTTACTATCTACTCCCGCACAAGCCTCATGTCCCCATTTAAGACAAAAAGACACAAAGATCTTTATTGTCTTTGGAGTAGCTTTCAGTACAGAAGAGGCATTCGGTATGACCCTCCTCTTCAGAAGAATCTGATTTGTTTTGCTTTTTTTTACCTTTTCCCTTTCCGCCTCCTTTTCCTTTCGTGACTCCTTTTCCTTCATCGTTCTGTTTGTTGGTCATATTTTTTTATTTTATTCGCTTCCTTATGGGCTTCTTTTGTTCTATATCTGTTTTCTGTTTGGCTTCCTCTTCAAGGTATTTTTTGTAGGGTGTGCTGGTCAGTACTGATGTATCTACTCTTATTCGTCTTTCACTCGCTCTTTTTCCAACTATCTTTGGTGTTGGTCGTACTTCCCTGGGTGTAATAAAGTAAAAAATAAAAGATGCGGATGGAAGACCAACAGCCAAAGCTGGAGGTAATCTTCCAGAAGAATCAGACGTTGAGATATTTTTTGGGAAGGACGGTGCTTGCCGCGATGACTGTGGTGCTTGTGGAGATTTTTGAGTCATCATTGGGGTCGAAGTTTGAAGTGGAGACAGCCGAGGTGTTAAATGACATGACATTGTAAAGGCTGTAGTGTTTCAGTTTCTGGATTACTCGCTTGAGGAGAAGGTTGCACGGTTTCTGCTAATGGAGGACTTGACGTCCCAGGGATCGAAATGGCAGGTTCTACTATGTTTCAGCTGCAATGAAGTCCACATATGTAAAAATGTCGGGGTTGAACGGATATATTCCCGTTTTTTTGAATCCATTCATACTATTTAGTGGAACTGCTGCTTTTAGATAGGCCTCTGTAAAAATTTTCGTTATTTAGAACACGGTTACCACTTTCCCAGGATTGTTATTCATCCACTTCTCCAACGTTTGGTTATGATAAACGCTTAGCGGATACATGACTCCAACGTCCAACGGTTGGAGTTTGTGGGTGCAATGAGGCGGCAGGCATAGAATAGTAACGTGATTATCTCTGGCCTTAATACCTGTTAAGTATTGTATTTCGCACTCAGCAGTGTGATTCAGTAATATGAAACTAGATGGCGCTGTACCAGTTTCTGAATCACGCTGTTGAGATCTTTTGGCCGTAACATAAGGTAAAATGTTTTCTTTGAATAAACTCTTTTGTGCTCAGTGAACAATTGTATCTATTTGAAATAATACTTAGGGGACTGAACGTGGTCCATTCGAGCCGAACGTAATTAGTAAGGTGACAGGTGCGAGTAGTAAGTGGACAAGTGTTAGACAAACTGTAAGTAGAATTTCAAGTTATTTAAAAGACTTAGAAAAATTGTGAGTGAAATAATAGTATTAAAAGACTTAGAATAATTTGCGAAACAGTTCATATACGGGGAATTCATGCCCAATTTCAAATACAAGTTATTCAAGTGTAAAACACATACCCCCTTATTACAAAACGAGGTCTAAAGTTTAGGTTTAAACCATGACTAAATAGTCCAGGCTTGGTACGATACTGACTTTAGTAACATACTTTAAACCAAAGCTTATTACAAAACGCAAAATACTCGTTGACTTGTTAGTACTATTGGTTTCAAGTTTAGACCTTGGCTGAAAATGCTGAAATAACTGACACGGGTTTGACACGAAACTGATTCAAAACGTAAGTATTTATTCGATTACGACGTTCCATTATATTACGATGCTGTTTATTGTTTTTGACATATTTAATGGAACACGTCTATTATTAATATTAAGAGCGTAAATATTATTGCAAATAAATAATTATACAGTTTTCAATCAATTCTATTGATTGCTGTTGTCTTGGATTTTATTACATGTTAAAAAAAAATCGAAATAAACAAGACAACAACCTCAAAACTGACTTTGACATTTGTGAAATAGTCCAACGTTAAACTAGGGGGCTGGCAGGTTTAGCTTTAGTCTCAGATGAAAGAAATAAAAGGCACATAAAGTCGTTCGAATACGACGTAAACCTACCACGGTAAATAGAAAATAAAAATCAAATACAATCTCGTGTCACAAAGCGTCAAAAAGCAAACGTCGCAATTGTCAAAATTCTTTCATCTGAGGCTTTAGTATCATAGTTAGGCAATGGCTTAGCGTTAAAACGCGTCTTGTAATAATAATTTGTTTAGTCCAAGCTTCAAAGGAGGTTTAGTACCAGGACTAACGATAGACCTCGTTCTGTAATAAGACCGATACCCCCTTATTACAAGACGAGGTCTAAAGTTTAGGTTTAAACCATGACTAAATAGTTCCAGGCTTGGTACGATACTGACTTTAGTAACATACTTTAAACCAAAGCTTATTACAAAACGCAAAATACTCGTTGACTTCTTAGTACTATTGGTTTCAAGTTTAGACCTTGGCTGAAAATGCTGAAATAACTGACACGGGTTTGACACGAAACTGATTCAAAACGTCAGTATTTATTCGATTACGACGTTCCATTATACTACGATGCTGTTTATTGTTTTTGACATATTTAATGGAACACGTCTATTATTAATAAAGAGCGTAAATATTATTGCAAATAAATAATTATACAGTTTTCAATCAATTCTATTGATTGTTGTTGTCTTGGATTTTATTACATGTTAAAACAAATTCGAAATAAACATGACAACAACCTCAAAACTGACTTTGACATTTGTGAAATAGTCCAACGTTAAACTAGGGGGCTCGCAGGTTTAGCTTTAGTCTCAGATGAAAGAAATAAAAGGCACATATAAGTCGTTCGATTACGACGTAAACCTACCACGGTAAATACAAAATAAAAATCAAATACAATCTCGTGTCACAAAGCGTCAAAAAGCAAACGTCGCAATTGTCAAAATTCTTTCATCTGAGGCTTTATTATCATAGTTAGGCAAGGGCTTAGCGTTAAAACGCGTCTTGTAATAATAATTTGTTTAGTCCAAGCTTCAAAGGAGGTTTAGTACCAGGACTAACGATAGACCTCGTTCTGTAATAAGACCGTTATAGTCCAGTGCCGATAGCTCTAAAAACGGTAAAAAGTGGAAGAAAATTATAGTAGAATGAAACCTATTGCAAAAGGAAGAGAATATAACGAAGATTATAGGAAAAATAAATTACGGGCGATCTGAGGTCGGGAAGGGGGGGGGGGGAGGGGGGGTTTAAGGGAAAAAAATGGTTTATCTCGATTTCCGGAAAAACTACAAGTCCTATTGAAAAAAGTTGAATGGCAAAGTTGTAGGTAATAAAAAGATCTACAACTTTTGTATTTACACTTTTTTACATAACCTCAAAATTTATGTGAAAAATTAAAAAAACCACGTTTTTCGTTTTTTATTTTTATCTTTTACAAAAAAAAAATTTTGTTTCACGAAATTTGGCGAAAACTTACCTTTGTATGTCCTTGACATACTGTAATTTTTTTGATTCAAAAATATATTTTTTTTCACCTTATTTTGACCTTCTATCGAAAAAGCACCCTTATTTTCAGTCGCAAAATCTCACGTCAAAAAATGTGATTTTTTAAAAAATTCGGTGGTCTCTTTGTTCGTTGGAATCTCTACTTTCTAATGGTATATAAAAACTATACACTACTATGGTAAATGTTCTCAGAAAATGCAATGAAACGACAACTATTTCGCAAAAAAAAATCGGATTCCATTGATTGCATATGAGATTGCAAAAAATATGCGAAAATAGTTGTCGTTTCATTGCATTTTCTGAGAACATTTACCATGGTAGTGTATAGTTTTTTATATACCATTAGAAAGTAGAGATTCCAACGAACAAAAAGACTACCAAAATTTAAAAAAAATCTGATTTTTTGACGTGAGATTTTTCGACTGAAAACAAGGGTGCTTTTTCCATAGAAGGTCAAAATAAGGTGAAAAAAAAAAATATTTTTGAATCAAAAAAATTACAGTATGGCAAGGACATACAAAGGTAAGTTTTCACCAAATTTTGTGAAACAAAATTTTTTTTGTAAAAGATAAAAATAAAAAACCAAAAACGTGGTTTTT
Organism: Thymelicus acteon; assembly: GCA_951805285.1. Classification (NCBI taxonomy): domain Eukaryota; kingdom Metazoa; phylum Arthropoda; class Insecta; order Lepidoptera; family Hesperiidae; genus Thymelicus; species Thymelicus acteon. Next base: position 17,556,970 of record OX638214.1, on the reverse strand, counting down.
TGAATTTTTCACCTAAATTTTGAGGTTATGTAAAAAAGTGGAAATACAAAAGTTGTAGATCTTTTTATTACCTACAACTTTGCTATTCAACTTTTTTCAATAGGACTTGTAGTTTTTCCGGAAATCGAGATAAACCATTTTTTTCCATTAAACCCCCCCTCTCCCACCCTTCCCGACCTCAGATCACCCGTAATTTATTTTTCCTATAATCTTCATTATATTCTCTTCCTTTTGCAATAGGTTTCATTCTACTATAATTTTTTTTTCGTTTCAAAAATTATCGGCACTGGACTATTAGTAAATTTCCTGGACTTAGAAAATTTTAGAACTTGTAATTTCTCGGACTTGCGAGATTTCCAATTTCAACTGAAGTTTTATGGGATTACGCATAAGTGAACATTATTGACAATATGGAAGCAAAATTTAAACTTCAAAAAGACATACTTATACGGATTACATATGCTTTCACAAATTTCAAGTCCTAAGGAGCGCATAACGAGCTCATATTTAGAAACAAGATTAGAGACTTTAGACAAACTTTGGGACAAATTTATTAGTAATCACGAATGCATCGTCAGTAATTTGGTAGAGGGAGAGAAGCAAAAATCATCTTACAATCTGGATGGCGATTATGACAAGGCTGAAGAAAAATACACTTGACTATAAAGCCGAATTGAAGTCACACTTACGTAGGCTAGAATCCTCAAAGGCACAAGTAAAGGTCGACAGTAAAGCGTCTATAAAAACTGCCAAAAATAACTATACCTACCTTCTCTGGAAACTACAACGAGTGGCCCACATTCAGAGACTTATTTGTTTCGTTGGTACATTCAAACGAGTCGTTGGACAATGTGCAGAAATTGCACTACCCCAAGGGATATCTGACAGGTGAGGCGGAGCAGTTGATACGACAGGTGCCTATAACATCAGCTAACTACAAACAGTGTTGGGATCAGATTGAAAAAAGATTTAACAATAATAGACACCTGTGTAACTGTATATTAAAACGCTTATTTGGTCAGCATTCTCTAAAAACGAAATCGTCAGCAGGTTTAAAAGATCTTTTAGACAACACGAATGATTGTTCATACGCGTTAAATAATTTACGTGTGAATATTTGTAATTGGGATATAATTGTGATTTACATTGTAACTTTAAAATTAGATACGGAATCTAGGAAATTGTGGGAAGTCAAGGTAAGTGAACTTACTGATGTACTGCCTAATTTAGATGATTTTCGTGAATTTTTGGAACACCGGTTTAGATCCCTCGAATTCCTAGATACCAAATCAGTAAAATCTGTAACTAAAAATGTAAAAACGCTTCACATCGCCCAACTGGCAGCAGTTCCACATTCGTAGAGATTCGCGCCAGGTTCGTGGTATAGTTCGCGCAAACAACAGTCGCGCAGCCGCGAAGAATATGCAAATCTGGGGGCTTACCATGAACTCTTAAAACAGGTCAATATTAGCCGATAATTGGCCTGTCCTGCTATATCCTACCATGATCTGGCTAAAACACAGGGCAGCCAGCGACCACGTCACCGTAACAGGACAGTGGTCACGTGACTTCAAAAATGATCTTCTGCCCTGCAATTCGTGTACCATGACGCGATTGTTGCCGTATTGACATCAGAAAGTGGCTTAAGTTAACGTCAAAATATTACAGCCCACCGAAAGTAACATTTATTGTCCTGTTTCGGCTATTTCATTGATGATGATGAAACACAACGGGATGCAGCCATGGCGAATTTCAAATACACCATCATCACAAAATAAATACATTTCATTTGTTTGGAAAATTAAAAAAAATTCATTGCACTTATCGATATCTTAATTCGCAAAACGAATAACTCCACTTTTGGTCGAAAATGACTTTTTGATACCGATAGAAACTAGATTTTTTTCTCTAATACTTGCCACTCTAATATCTCGCAATTTCAAGTAGTTACGATCTAAAACGCTATTATAAAATCAAATAACTCCACTTGAAACGAAACGACTGAATTTTGACAGAAAAGTCAAATAACTCCCACGCAATCCACCATTTTGTATGGCGTCACAGAAGCAAGCGCATGCTCTTGATTATTTTGTTAAGAAAAAGTTATTTATTACATTTTGAGACCTTGCAAAGCTTGAAAATAGGTGACAATATAACGTGATAAGTGTTTCGGTAATTTATTTTAGCTAGCGCATCTCGGTTAGTACTGACTTTATTGCAAATAAACAATTAATAAAATATAGACCTATAACTAAAAGCAAAATGACACGCTTTAAAGTAGAAGTCGCCGCCCGAATCCACAGTACCTTATCACTGAAACAGGCTGATCCCGATAACTTATATAGGTCCCTCTTCGATACTATAAATAATGAATTTAATAAAATCTTTAAATACAAGCAGGTTCAACTAAATAAAAATTTGAATTTTAGCGATTGGGCCACAAGAGGTATTTTTAAAAGTAGGGATAGATTATTTGAGCTATATGGAGAAAAACAATATAACCGTTCTCCATCTTTCCTTGAACATGTAAAATGTAATTCAAAAATTTTTAAAGCCGTGTGTATTATGGCTAAGTCTATGCATATCAAGGAAAAAATTGTCAAATCAAGCAATAAGATAAAAACCACTTGGAGTATTATTGGTAACGAGATTGGTAGTAATAATTTACGCGATTCTAAATATGAATTATTAGTTAATGGAAATAAAATAACCTCTGATAAAGAGGTGGCTAATACATTTGAAAATTTCTTTCAAAATATTCCGGTTAGGTTGACTAAATCGCTGACTTCATCCCCGGTAGCAGCACATTCTATTTTAAAAGATACCGTTGATGAATGTAGTGTTTCGTTTCAATTTAAATATACTTCCTCATTGGAAATAGTTCGAACTTTTCTAGCATTGCACATTAAAAATAGGGGTGATTTGTGGGGAATGTCTGTCAAAGTTATAAATAATATAATAGATGTGATAGCCCCTTATTTAGCTAGGTTATTCAATAAATGTGTAGATTTAGGTACTTTCCCAGATCTTATGAAGTATAGTAAGATTATACCTATTTTTAAATCTGGGGATAAAACAGACGTTAATAATTTCAGACCTATTTCTATTTTACCTACTCTCAGTAAAGTCTTCGAAAAAATTATATTAAATCAAATGCTGATGCACTTCAACACTTGTAATTAAAAATAACGCTTCACACTCATAGCCCCACACTAGGATTCCCTGTGTCGTGGGTGCCATGGACAACACACAAGACAAGGACATTCACAACCAGACCGAGAACAGAAATTTAAACTCATCATTCAAATTTCCGCCGCGCTGGGAATCGAACCCAGGACCCTCGGTGCGGCGATCCGGCATGGTAACCATTGCGCCACACGAGTCGTCAATAAAGCATTTGACTGTGTTGAACACGAAACACTTCTACTTAAGCTCAGCCACTACGGTATCAAGAATAATTCACTTAACTTGATTGCGTCATACCTGAAGGGTAGAATACAATGTGTTAGCATAAATGATACCAAGTCATCGGGATCTCAATCTGTTATGGGTGTACCTCAGGGCTCGATTTTGGGCCCCTTCCTTTTTCTAGTATATATAAATGATCTGCCGTATTATATTAAGAAACATGCAGAGATTGTCCTGTTTGCTGATGACACTTCCCTTATATTTAAGACGAATAGAAATAAAACTAATTTTGACGATGTAAACAGTGCTCTGTCTCGTTTATCACACTGGTTTACAACAAATAATTTGCTGCTTAATGCTAAAAAAACTAAGTGTGTTGAATTTACACTACCTAATGTACGAAATGTTAGTAAAAGCCTCAAATTAAATAATGAAAATCTAACTATGGAAAAATCCACAGTTTTCTTGGGTGTCACCTTAGATTCTAAACTACAATGGGGTACCCATATAACGGCTCTCGCGAGTAAGCTAAGTAGGTCAGTTTATGCCATTAGAAAGATAAGACAGTTTACCGATGTAGAAACTGCTAAACTTGTTTATTTTGCATACTTTCATAGTCTCATGTCCTATGGTATTTTGATGTGGGGCTCAGCGGCTAACATTGATTCTATATTTGTTTTGCAGAAAAGGGCAATCAGAGCCATTTATAAATTAAAATCACGTGATTCTCTGCGTGAGAAATTTAAAGAAATAGGCATATTAACAGTACGCTCTCAATTTATTTACAGCAATATTATATTCGTAAAAAACAACTTAGGTATGTTCAAGCAGAATAGTGATACGCATAATCATCTAACTAGAAACAGACATAATTTGGTGACGTCATCTTTTCGCTTAAGTAGGGTACAACGCTCTTATATGGGGCTCGGTGTACGTTTTTTCAATAAATTACCCAAGTCAGTACGTGATTTACCTATCCAAATGTTTAAGAGATATGTGAAATCTCAGCTAGTAGGAAAAGGATACTATAGCATAAATGAATATATTAATGACAAAGACGCCTGGAAATTAGTGCCGCATCCAGTTCCGCGTAGGTTAGAAGATATTATGTAACTTTTCATGATTTTAAAAGATGTGCGAGGAGTTTCTTTCGGCTTTTCTTCTCCTCCATGACAAAGCACCCTTCCGAAAAGCTGGTAGATTAAAAAAATGACGTGCATAAGTGTATCAGTGATACCTACATGAATAAAAGATTTTGATTTTGATTTGATTTGATTTTGATTTAGTAACGTCATTTTGGCATTATTCAAAAGCAATTTACACTGGGCTTGGAGTTGATAGTTATGTCATTTGTTTGTTTTAATATTTGCTTGGAGTTGTTCGATATTGCTACGAAGTATTTTTCTGTAGCTCTGTAGGTACCTCTGATGAAGTTTCTATTGTCCAGTGAGATACATAAAACTCATAAAAGTATTATTACCTACCTAATTTACTGACATATTTCATGTAATATTTCATAATAATGTTAAAAATAAAAAAATAACCTTAGACATTTACGCACCTATTGATTTTGGACACGACGAGCTGCAAATTAATGTGTATTAACTACTTTTGTCTTTCGTATTCATCATTATAATCTTTACCTAACCCTTGTTTGGCTTGATATCATTTAGCGGGGTACGGAAAAAATATTAAAAATATCCTAAAAGAATATTAAATGAATGTTACAGCAATAAGTATTTTAATTTGAGGCTTTGTTTTGTGTTGTTTGCTTTATGTTTTGCTTTCTCTTTTGGTGCAGGAAAATGTCTAGAGCACGAGCTAAACGAATCTTGCAATCTGTGCTATCATTAAATTTTCAACAGCCTGAAGTAGCTTATGACGACATTACTAACCCAGACAGTATATTGTTTCAATCTAACCAGTTTCCAAAATGCTACGAAGACACTTCAATTGCTAGTAATTCCGATGTGACTAACATTTCTCTTGACACTAATTCTTCTTTGTTTTTAAATGACCAAACAATTAATCAGCCTGAATTAGGAAACAGCCCGAGTATATTGAATCAACAAGAATCTCAACTGCCTAATAATTTACAGAATACCGATGATGTATCCCAACTCTATTTCATTTTAATTTCAAATAATGAAGGGGGTACAACAAACAATGTACAATTTGAGTACATAAACCAATACGTAGATGATGACTTTGATGTGTCTATGATTGCTCCACTAAATGACGAGGTCATAACGAAAGATCCAACAGTTGATATTACTGAGCTCACATCATTGTCCTCGAAAGACTCAAGAGCTCATGATATTGAGCCCACACCATCGTCCTCAAAAGACCCAACGATTGAAGTAAATGAGCTCATATCATTGTCCTCGTTGAATAATGTGGCCAGAGTAGTAGAATATAGAGATTCTGAATTTGAAAAACCTAGTGTTAAAAGAAAAAAGCGCTGTCAAGTTAAAAAAAGTGCATGGAATGTTGAAAAAAATAGAGTAAACAGAGAAAAGGGAAATGAATATTATGGAAAAAGAAAAGAATCAGGCAAATGGATAAAAGATATTCGTAAACCAAAGAAGGAGATGAAACCACGATGCAAATGTACGAAATATAAAAATGGAGTAATGAAATGTCACTTGATAACTGAAGAAGCCAGAAAATCTTTGTTTGAACAATTTTGGGCGATGGATTGGGGAGAGAAAAAGATTTTTATTAAATGCTTGATTAAAGTTATTCCTACTAAGAGAAAACGAGACAGAAAGGATCCAAGTACTTCACAGAGGAAATATACGATGGTTTATTATCTAAAGAAGGACGATGAGATGGTAAGAGTGTGCAAACAATTATTTTTAAGTACCTTTTCCATTAATAATTTTCTTTGTTGGAGTTGGAAGTCTGAAGACACATTAAAGAATACCAGTGAAAATCTTCCTCAACCTACACAATCAGCTACATCTCAAACAGCTACCACTGAAAAAAAATTTTTGGACAAGTTTTTAGACGAATTGCCTAAACTACCTTCGCATTATTGCCGTCAAAGAACTTCTCTACTGTATTTGCAACCTGACATTATTTCTAAGCAGCAGCTCTATAAATTGTACAAAGAAGAATGCAATTCTAATGTCAAACCATTAAGCATCGCCACATTTTCGAACACTCTAACTTTGAAAAAAATTTCTTTATTTAAACCTAAAAAAGATCTTTGCGAAACTTGTAACGGATATGCGTTGGGTAATATTACTGAAGATGTTTACAATGAACTTACACAGAAAAAAACGAAGCTAGAGCTGAAAAAGACAATGACAAAAAAAATAAAAGGTTTGTGTTTACCGCTGACCTCCAAGCTGTACTAATGGCACCAAGATCTAATGTTTCAAGTTATTATTATAAAACCAAATTATGCGTTCATAACTGGTGCATTTATGACTTAAAAACAGGAGACGGTTATTGTTTCATATGGCATGAAGCTGAAGGTGGCCTAACCTCGGAAGAATTTTCTACAATAATATCAAAATTTATTACTAACGAAGTTGTACCTAAAATGGACGAAAATGATCGGGAAATAATATTTTACACCGATGGTTGCACATACCAAAATCGTAATGCCATTCTGAGCAATGCGATGGTAAATATTTCAATATATCATAACGTGACTATAACTTATAAATACTTAGAGGTTGGACATACCCAAATGGAGGTAGATAGCATGCACGCTATGATTGAGAAGCGGCTAAAAAACCAAACCATTCATGTCCCTGCAGAATACATTAATGTATGTCGAACGGCAAAATCTAATAACAAGAGATACAAATGCCAATACCTAACCTATGATTATTTTAAAGACTTCAAACAAGTAGCATTTTATAAATCGATTCGTCCAGGAAAGACGAAAGGTGATCCAAAGGTATTACGAGTAACATGTTCAGTTGAAGTCTAAATTAAATTCTTTGAAAGTTCAATTTAACGTGAGTGTTTGCTTTACAGGTCACTGATATAAGAGCCCTTGAATATAAGCCCAATGGCGAAATATTTTACAAATTGAGGTTTGGAGATGAATGGAAACTACTAAATCAAAGGAAAAGCCCTGCTGAACCTATTCCGGTGGAAAGTTTAAAAAACTTGTATGACGACCGACGCAAAATTACAAAAAAAAAGTAGCGAGCAGAAGTCTTCGAGGGTGCGACATCAGTGATACTGTACAATCATAGTATGTGGCTGTCTTATTCACTCTTCGGTATTTAGTCCATATCACGATCATGCATATTAAGCTATTATTGCCATTTCTCATGTCATGCCAATCAATATGCGGAAGAGCGACAGTGATAGAACAAATCCATCACTGCCACTCTGACAAGTGTCTTGTCAAGTGTGTTGTTAGACACTTGTCAGATGGATTTGTTCTATCACTGTCGCTCTTCCGCGTATTAATTGGCATGACAAGAGAAATAGCAATAATAACTTAATGTGCATGATCGTAATATAGATATGTTGTTGTGCCTATGCTAAATACCGAAGAGTAAATAAGACAGCCACATTCTATGATTGTACTGTATCACCCTCGAACACTTCTGGTCGCCTAGTTACTCGCTTTAATTAATAAACGACGGCAAAAAGTGGCGTTACAACTTTCCCTCTTAATTTTTTTTCGTCTAGCCCCCTTTCGCAACGCGCGATAAGGAACTTCGTTCCAAAACTAAAAATTAAACTAGTTTAAGCTTTAATTTTCACACTGCAACTGTCCTTACATAATGAGTAAAAGCAAACAACTCTGTACTTTGTTTCATTTATTGTTAATATAAAATAAATCAACTCCAAAAAACTCCAAGTGCGAGTCGGACTCGCCCATGAAGGGTTCCGTAGCAGCAAGTAACATAATATAAAAGTTCTTGTAGTTCAATGTAACTTTGATCAATGTTTTTTGCGGTTTACGATTTATGACGTATTAAAAAAAAACTACTTACTAGAACTCATTCAAACCAATTTTCGTTGGAAGTTTGCTTGGTAATGTACATCATTTATTTTTTTTAGTTTTATCATTCCCTTATTTTAGAAGTTACAGGGGGGGGGGACACACATTTTACCACTTTGGGAGTGTCTCTCGCGCAAACTATTCAGTTTAGAAAAAAATGATATTAGAAACCTCAATATCATTTTTGAAGACCTATCCATAGATACCCCACACGTATGGGTTTGATGAAAAAAACATTTTTGAGTTTCAGTTCTCAGTATGGGGAACCCCCAAAATTTATTGTTTTTTTCTATTTTTGTGTGAAAATCTTAATGCGGTTCACAGAATACATCTACTTACCAAGTTTCAATGGTATAGCTCTTATAGTTTCGGAAAAAAGTGGCTGTGACATACGGACGGACAGACAGACAGACAGACAGACAGACAGACAGACATGACGAATCTATAAGGGTTCCGTTTTTTGCCATTCGGCTACGGAACCCTAAAAATCTCTATAAAATGTATACGCTCAAATAGAATTTCAGTTTTAAAGGGTAAACAGGTTAAGAGGACACTCAATTTCCAACGGGATTTTTGTTTTTTGTTTTAATGTGATAGAATATTTTTTATACAAATATTAGTCTCCCCTGCAAAAATTCCTTCAAAGGAGTTATTAGTTTTGCGAATTAAGGTCAGGGTCCTCAAACTTAGTACAATGAACAGGGAAAGATGACAGATATTATGATACTAAATAAAGACGCATGTTCATTACAAACAGTAAACCATTGCAAGAAGTTTTTTTCGATTTAGTAGCATTATATTTTTTTATTTATTTATTTATCCTTTATTGTAACAACCTTAATATAAAGGAGTACAATGGGCGGACTTAATGCCTATTGGCATTCTCTGCCAGTCAACCCTGGGAGCTGGTGAAAAGGTGTAGTAGGTGCATACAATGCCAGATATGAAAAATTGCGAATAATAATTATAACAATATATTACAATATACATACACAAATACATATTTATTCATATATACAAGTATAAATATAAAGTACATACATATATATATATACACATCTAGTTGAAGACTACGGGCGACGTCATTCTATTTGCTTCAGGTAGTGCAACCGGACCCTATTCTTGAAGGAGCTTATGGTAGGCGATTTTTTGATGTCTACAGGCAAGGAGTTCCAGAGCAGTATAGACTGTACCGTAAAGGAATTCCCGAAATAACCTGTGCTATGGGATGGAAGAGAGATTTTAAGGTTTTTCGATGAACGAAGTCCTCTGTCATGTATCGAGCTGACGAACTGAAAATTTTCCTTTAAATAAGCAGGAGAAGACACATTATTTAAAATAGAATATAATGTGGAGAGAATTCTGGAGTTTCGCCTGTGTCGAATAGGTAGCCATTTAAGTTGGGAACGGAACTGGGAAATGTGGTCATACTTACGTAATCCAAAGATATATCTAATGCAGTTATTAAGAAGGCGCTCCAATTTATTCAGAAGTTCCTCTGTCAAGTCCGTACAACAGACATCCGCATAATCAAGGTGAGGGATGACCAGAGCTTGCACCAACATAACTTTGGTCTTAAACGGTAGGAAGTTTTTAAGCCGGTACAGCGAATGAAGTGTACCGGTCACTTTCTTACTAACCTCAGTTACGTGCGTTCGCCAGCTGAGAGAGGAGTCTATGTTCAGACCAAGATTTTTAACGGACTCACTCCACGGAATAACGACGCCATTGTACTTGATGGGGGGCAACAGTGACTTCTGTACCTTGCTTAGCATCCTTGTTCCGCCTGCCAACATGGCTTGGCACTTAGTAGGGTTAACAGAGACGCCATACCTTACAGACCAGTTCCTAATAGCTTCAAGGCTAGCATTGATTTTGGAGATCGCACTAAGGATATCTTCAACATTAGCTTGTGCATAAAGTTGCAGATCGTCAGCGTACAGATGGTACGAACAGTCGAAAGTGGTACAGATAGAGTTAATAAATAACGAAAACATTATCGGAGAGAGAATACCGCCTTGCGGCACGCCATTATGGAGATATGTCCAATCGGAAGAATTGTCTCCAAGTCGAACTGATTGCTGGCGGCCGCGAAGATAAGATGAGAACCAGTTCAATGCTGAGGGCGAGAATCTGTAGAAGGAAAGTAAGGATAATAGGATGTCGTGGTCAACAGTATTAAACGCATTAGAGAAATCAACTAGTACCACCACATTTACTCTTTTGTTATCCATGCCACGTCTAATATCGTCAACTACTTTGATAAGAGCTGTGGTAGTACTGTGACCAGGGCGGAACCCAGACTGGTACGCATCGAGTAGGTTATGATTGGCAAAAAATGTGTAAATTTGTTTGTGTACACAGGCCTCTAGCACTTTTGACAGAAAAGGGAGGATCGAAATAGGACGGAAGTGGTTAGGATACACAGGATTAGGTACTTTAGGGATAGGACGCACATATGCTTTTTTCCACATTGATGGATATTGCCCCACGTCCAGGGAGAAATTAACAATATGCGTCACTAGGGGAAGAAGGGAGTCAAGGATAGTAAGTATCATTGTTCTACTGATTCCATCGCAGCCTACAGCATTTGAATTGATCGCTAGCATCGCATTTTTAACTTCAGCCTGTTTCACGAAAGAAAACTGAAAAACAGGTATGTTGGGAGGTTGCATTAACACTATGGAAGCAATGGTTTTGGACCGGATTGTCGGATCCAGCAGAGTAGTGGAGGAGAAATGAGCGTTGATGTCATCCAATGAGAGAAAAGGCCCACATTCCATTGTGTTCGGCTTCCCAATGCCGAGTGTTTTAAGAAATTTCCATGTATTGTTAGGAGAAGAATTAGATATAGTATTGTGGATATATCGGCGTTTAGCAGTTCGCACCATCTGGTTGCATCTGTTTCTAGCAGTCTTAAATTCCAACCAGTTTTCCTCAGTACGATCTCGTTTGAACTTAGTGAAAGCTCGATTGCGCCTGGACATAGCAATACGAACTCCTCTAGTAATCCATGGAGCAGGAGGACGTCTCAACCTGATTTTGTGTAGAGGGGCGTGGGCATCATACAATTTCAGCACATTGTCATTAAAAAAGGAGATTTTCTGGTCTACTGTAGATGCCGACGTTAGCGCCTCGAAGTCAATGGCAGAGGCGTCCTTCCTGAGGGCATTGATGTCAATCCGAGAGAAGTTACGCATCTGCACGACAGCCGGTTTACACTTTTGAAGTTGCGCTTTATATGCCACATAAACAATGTCATGGCGTGAAAAACCTGGTGCTAGTAATTGGCCATGATTTATGACATGATCAGGAGAACCTACTATAGCGAAATCTATCCATGTGTCATCAGTTACAGTGTTATGATGGGTAGGTGATAGAGGTAGTAAAGAAAAATTCACTGATTGTAAAATATCACGGAGTTTGTTTGACCGGTGTGAGCTTTTTAGCATGTCGGTGTTGAAATCACCCATGATTATGAGGTGTGTGTATACGGACCCCAAAGAGTCAAAAGCCGCTTCTAAAGAATCATAGTAGTCGGTAGAAGGAGGACAGTATACTACCTCTAGAAGAACCTTATAAGCCTTGACATCAAGCTCCACGAATAAAAATTCAGCAGACGCAGAGTAGGAGGAAGGCGATGTCATTAAAACCTTATATGGGATATCTGCATGAAGATAAATCACCACGCCACCGCCCCTCTTCTCTTCGCGGTCGTTTCTAATCAGAACGTAGCCCGGCAGTGGATATAAAGTAGAAGATAGATTGGGTTTCAGCCAGGTCTCTGTTATGAGAACGGCTTGAATGCATTGATTCGTAAAAGCACATTCTAGCTCCGAGTAATGGCTTGGTAGGCTCTGCGCATTGATATGACATACATTCAATGAATGTTTACTAGAAGTAAAAATCTTACTAAGTTCTTTAGATGTTGATTCATAGCCACTGCTATCACATGAAGTAAATGATAAATCAGAATCACTTAAAGAATAGAATGATTCATCAGACATAATAATATTTTAAAATATAATTAATAATATAAATAAATATATAAAATAATACTTAGATATTTTATACGAAAAAACTATTAATTTAAGAAGATTAAATTTATTATTTTAAACTCATAACCTTCAGCACCATCCCAATAGCAGACTGTTTACAAGACATAAACTGAGATTAAAGCTTTAGCTAAACAAATATACTTAAAACTTAATAAAAAAATGATCCACAAACATAAAAATATATACTAGTTATTATTATAAATTAAAGTGTATCTAACAATAAAGTTAAAGGTTAAGCTATAAATTTAACAACGAACATTAAAAGTGACTTAAAAATATTCGGCTGACATAAAATATAGGTACTCACCACTAACATATTAAAGTATAATTGTAAAGATAAAACTCAAGTTAAAAGAAAAGTAACATAAAATATTAAAACTGAAAAAATAATATAGCAGGAACCTACATTCAGGTTTACCAATGGTAACATTTTATAAGTAGGTAGGTACTAGGTACATCAATATTAAAAGATAATATGGTTAAAAAAATATTTAAAAACATTGACATCATTTACGTAAAAAACAATAAAAAAATACTTCATCTTTCGTTTAACGTTATAAATCTAACAATGACTAGAAAGTGATGGCAAAACAACAACTCAGTAAAGTTAATTATGTAGATAATAGTTAAATAATAAAAGTAAAAGGACGGGTTTTAATCTGTAAACATAGGTAAAACGAAAAATAAATAAATTTCTTGTAAATAATATGTGTGTAGACCGTTAAATACACTCATGCCGTAACACTTGTTAACATAATATTGTTTAGCTAAATAAAATTCCAACAATTAATTTATTTCAAATGACTGTAAAATACTATTGGTTTGCAACATACAGATGACTCGAGAGTCGCAGAAAAGATGACTAACAATAATTAAAAATAAACTGTTTAAAAATAAACTATGATTGACAGCATGCCGACTTGTACTTATCTGTGCAGCTTGTCTATTATAACGTTACCATAGTCTGTGGCTGACAGTCACGAATGACGTATCACACGGTGTTGATTTGGCAGTTGACATCGACAAAGTCACACAAACTGTCAAACATTATGACGTTCAAAGCAATTCAATCACACAAGTGTCAAGTACGAAAGAGAAGAGAAATATTGAACTGAAACTAATAATATTAAAACAAAAGTACCTTAATTTGGAGTTGATAAATTATTTTTCAGATTAGTAAACAAGCAATAGCTTAAGTACCACTACCTAGTAGTCGAGTTGAGGCAAACCAAGGCCTACTTTTTCGTCGCGTTCTTTTTGACTCGTTTACTATCATCACCGGTCGGTACGGCTGCAATATGCTTGCGTCGGGTCTCAGGCTGACGACTAGCGTTCGTTGCGGTCCCTGCACTTCCTGCTAGACTGGAAGCTGGGAACTTGGTTACCAGCGCAGCGAGCTCCTCCTCAGTGACTACCTTCTCGCGACCCCCACCAGGAACCTTGACATAGATGACTCCGTCGTGAGTCCATACATTATGCATGACAAAATGCCTTCGCGCCTTGACATGAATGGCCTGCCGAGTTCTTGTCAGAAATTCAACCACCAGGACCTCAGAACCTTTGAGTTTAGCTTTAGCCTTCCACACTTCCCGTTTGATGTCATGCTCCCGGAAGTGTACAAGAACCGGTCTGGGCCTTTCACCAACCTGCGAGCCGAGCCGGTGACACCGCTTGAAGTCAGAACTTGTAATGTGTGGAAGACTCATACTCTTGTTTATGGCTTCTAGAACTGCACTCTCTTCGGATACTTCTAGGCTTTCGGGAACACCATTAAATAGCAAAATTTTTCTTCGGTGGAGCATGTCCATGGAATCAAGTTGTGTGCGACAATCCTGCACCTGCGCTCTCAGACAGTACAATTGTAGTTTCATAATATTTATACAGATAGCAGCACTTACACCTATTTTAATCGTTCTATAGAGTTGGACGCAACGCAGATAAAATTAATTTTTACCATAATAGCAATTTTGTTTTTAAATATTTTTTATATTTTATTGAATCTGAATGCTAAAAAATAAATGAAATAGATAAATATTATTAGACCTATTAATAAATACAAATAATGTTGTATTTTAAATAATGCAATGACCATGGACAAGAAAAATGTTTTAATTTTGTCTTTGGTCCCTCAATGTGACGTTTGATGGATTTGATAATTTTGTTGTTTGTGTTTTTCGGTGGTTTTCGCTTAGAAATATTGTTTTTTAAGTGCTTTGTGTGTAATTTGCGTCGAATGCTGCTGTAATAGTTCCGATAGAGACATTGTGTAGTGTTGTGGGTGGTTTTGAGACAAGATTATTTTTCCTTGTGCTCCTTGATTTTACAATGTCTACAATTAAGCATTGCTGTGTACCTGGATGCTCTGAAAGAAAACATAAATAAATTCTAAAAATTATTTAATTTTTTATTTCCGAAGTTGCCTCCTTCAAAATACCTTAAAATGTATAGACTATAGACCTAGGTATATTTTCTGTTGGCTAGTGTTGCCAGGTCGTAAAACTGGATTTACGGTAGATCTTTATATTTATGTGCTACCTGGCAACACTGGTTGGCATTTAGTTCCAGAACACTCTATAATGACGCCACTGATGCGCATTTCTAGTTTTAGGCGCGAAGTTTGGTCTCTATTTCAGTATATAACAAAGTACTCTGTGATTAAGGTATCGTTATGCTTTTTAAATTATCGCTCTTATATCACACATTTTATTAGACATTTAGACATGTCACTGTGTCAAGTGTCAAGTGGTGTAAGATTACGTTCAAAAATGTAAGCATCACTTAGCGATATTTTTTTTGGTAATTTTAGAGAACGAAATGTTAATAAATCACAACACATATGTATTTATAACAAATCTCAAAATCTTCAATTGAGATTGTTATATTAAACTTTTAAAAACATCAATATTACGCATTCATTTGAAAACCGGTAAACCGATAAAACGCTCTATTTCAGAACATAATTAGTACAAATCAAGTGCCTAGCATGTCATAGACTAAGATGCAGGACAGAAGCCTCTAGCATTGCAGGTCATCGGTAAACGTTCATGGTACAAAATACACTCCTGTCAGGTTTTAGCTACAAGCTGAACTGTCCTGAACATGACACATTTTATTAGAGTTCATGGTAAGGCACCTGATCCATACTCATAGATCGCGGGTAATCCGCGGCTTCGCTCACGATTCGCGCGGGAACGTAGACAGGCTTTTATACTAATTTTTAATACCTAACGTTCTTTTCGCATCCTGCGAACCATTTAGGTCAGACAAACGATTTAGGTCAGTCGGCCACAACGAGCCAACGATTGATTTTGTGTGTACATACCAACTGTCGCACGCGCCACCGTCGCGGGTCGCATTGCTTACCTTTGACCACAGTAAATGAAATATTTATACTGTGCTTTGACTGTGCCTTTGAAGTGTACTGAGATGCGCCGCGCCGCTGCCGCGGCGCCGCCGCCGGAATTTTGATTTTAAATTTTATTACATAGTTTTAATTGTAAATAATTGTACGGTATTTACATTTTGCATTGTGCCTTTTTTAACAGTGACAGTAATATTATTTCTCCATGGGGATCGCCCGGAGCTACCACCCTTGAGAATGAATCAGCTGTCAAACGACTCTTCCTGTCCCGGCTGGGGGCTTAAGAGCCAGTTCTTTCTTTCTTTTTCTTCTCACTTTCTTGGCCGGCAACCCACTAGTGTTACCTTTGGTGTTGCTGATGTCCTTGGGCGACGATAACCACTTACCATCAGGTGGATCGTCAGCGTCAGCTCGTTTGCCGGCAATTTTCATAAAAAAAACTGAGAGGACACATAAACCTTGTGAAGTGATTATGCGAAATTAAATAAAAAAAATACTTAGTGGTGTGGTGTGGTGGTAGGTACTTTGTGCGTGCGAATTAGAATTAGGAACGATGCCTCGTTTTAATTACACAGCTTTTGAGTACACTGATATAATTTTGATTATGGCGAATGCCATAGAAACACTGCTTTAGTTATACGGATATACAGAGGTAAATATAATTTTATTACTCCAGCTGTACAACGGAGATTCGGGAAAATAAAACTTTAGTCCCACGCACTGAGATAGGTAGTTGTTGTGGGTAATTAATTAGTGACTAGGTAGGTATTTACGAATTCAGCTGATGGCGGCAAAAGAATCACGTGACGACATTGCGCTGTTGCCGCTCGTATCAAAGGTGAGCGAACTGATGTTTACAAATGCTGTTCTATTTTTTACCCCATTTTTTGCTATTTAGTTTGTTTGAAAAATATATTTTTTTAAATTTGATGTTAAGAGTTTTTTAATTGATGCTACATGTTCCAAGGAAGGAGTATGGCTTGTGTTTTCATTTATTGTCGTATGATAGTATCCACCTATGATTATGTCACACTCATGTCACAGCAATATATTATGCATGCTACTAGGGACTTACTACCTCAAACCAAACACCTACTCTAATATTGACAGTATTAGGAATAATTATGATCATAAGATGTAGTAAAAATTAAAGTTACATATAAACACTAACAAAATACAACTACTTAAACAGTAGGTAATGGTTGAAACTAAGTAGGTGGGTGAATATTATTATTAATAAAAGCAATTTCATGTTTTAAAGAGATTTTATTAGTTATCATCACATCATAATATTATATTAATATTTCGTCTAGAAATTGTGCACTAGGTATATACGTATTGTATGGGCACTGCAATGTACTGTTCTTCTAAAGGTGTGTAGGGTACGTCATCCAGTGTTCAGAAAAAGGTCAGTCACAAAACAGGCGATCTCGGAATCCAATATTCATGCAATATTTGTTTAAGAAAACAAATCCAGAAGTTATAGCGAAAACACATTCACCAAAATACTAGTACGGAAAGCGAATGCAATAGAAAATTAAAATAACTGTGTGCGTTTCGAAATGTTTTAATATTAAATAGGACTGCAAATACGATGAAAATATTAATTTATTAGTAAAAATACACAAAAGCGTAGAAAGATGCAAGATGAATGACAATGGTGTTATGTATAAATGCTGTGGTAACCAAAATGACATTAGAAGACAGGGATTACTCCAGGAGCCCAAGTCTGCTATTTTTATAATGTTCGTCATTCCAACACGACCCCATTGTCATTTTGCTAAAAGTTCGTAATCTGTTAATTCATAATGGTTGATCATTGGCCGGACGATGGTGTCGTAATAGAATTGTGTTAGGATGGCATTGTAGTATTGCCATTATTATAAAACCCGTTGGTAGAAATGATTTTCGAAAAACTACTACAAAATTTGAACATTTATTCATGCCAGATTACATTTATATATATTTTTACATGTTATTTATTAGTGTTAAAAGCAATCTGAAGGAGTAGGAAGTTCGTAAATAGCAAAAAACTCACAACGCAACAGAGCAACGCAATAATATTTTATCTGTTTAGCTGTCAAAAGTCAAATGTGACATTACTGCTTACAGACGTTTGAGAGAGAGATACATATTGATTGATTTTGGAGTGTCGATCCATTTTTGATAGATTACAATTTTATTAATTTATGCTCTTATGGATTTCTTAGAAAACCACAAAGACCTGGCTCTTGCCACTGCAGCCGCACCAATGAAGGGCGCAGTCTATCTAAACAGTATTGGTTGGAGTGCGCCCAAATTTTAAATTCAATATCGGCGGACTGCCCCAATTATTTACCTTTATGATATCTATTTTAGGAGGAGTCTATGTCCAGCTGTGAATTATAAATGGCTGTAATGTTAGATGATTAAATAAAACAGTGTTTATAAGAAGAGTATTCATTTATTTTAAAAATTTTAAATCATATTTTGTACAGTATTGCACTGTGGATCTGAAACAAAGAGTTAATCATTTAAATAATAATTAGAGCATTTTCAATTTTACATAGTAGTATTATT
Source organism: Thymelicus acteon (assembly GCA_951805285.1). NCBI lineage: Eukaryota > Metazoa > Arthropoda > Insecta > Lepidoptera > Hesperiidae > Thymelicus > Thymelicus acteon. The sequence continues at coordinate 17,538,606 of OX638214.1, read as the reverse complement.
CAAAATTCCAACTTCATTATATTACAAAATAGTGGAATAGAAATTACATACCTGTTGCAAGCCAAGTGCTTCTGCATAAACTTCATCAGGTGGCAACGGTGCTTTGCCATGTTTGCAATATTGTGCAGTATGCAACATCCATTCACAATCTTGCCTGCAGTTGTTGGACTATAATGTAAAGTATGTGCTACAAGCAAACACCTGCAAAACATCAATTTACTTTTATACAACCCCATTTAACTAAATGTCTTAATAGATTGACTTTTAATACTTACTTTTCTTAACATATACAAGAACTAATGCATCTAAATTTCTAAATTAAGAAATTCATTCAATATAAAAATAGACACTGTTATTGAGTATGTAAAACAATTGCCCAGAAATGCTCTTTACCTGAAATGTGCTTTTAATACACTGATGCAACGCTCCACTGTATTGCGTGCAGACACATGTTTCACTTATTAATGATGCTGTGGTGTCCCATCTACAGTATTGAGGATTGGGGTCATCATGGTTATCACTTAGCCTTTATAATATTCCTTTCATCACATTGTGTAGGCCATATAATATTATATTTGTGGTATATTTTATTTAATGCCTTTGTTACTGTATTAATTGTTTTTGACATAGTAATTTGTGAAACATTATGGAGGACACTTTGGCCAATCAAATGAGTTCTTCAATTAACCCCCTTACTGAGTCCTTTCCAAGGCGAAACGTTTTTACAAATTCCGCCTAGGGAAAATCAATGAAGGGGTTCGTAGTCATTCTCGTCAAGCGACGGGCTCGACGACGTTTTCTGCATTCCACCCATCTTCTTTCTCTAGCATCCACTGCGTTGGCTAGCTCGAGAAATCGAGAATATTTGCTCGTAGTGAATAGATTTTCTTCAATTTCCACAATTGTTTACACTCGTAACGAATCGAAAGCAATGATTGCACAATGACGTTATAATGGTATGTCACTGATCAAAGGAACTGTCAAAATTTTAGCAGATTACTGCATAGGTCCGTCATTCAGTTGTCATTATGTACGAGATTACCCATTAAACGCCATTTCTTTCAATGGAGTGTCAGTGGCTGACCATTGGAAAGTCATAATGATGCCAATATATTAGTAGATTACCAAACTTGTCAAAATCAACAATTATGAAATCAATGATAGACTATTCTGACACTATTGAAATAGCAGACTTGGGACCCTGATCTTTGTTGTCAATCGATTCAAATGTCTCGAAATCGATGTCAAAATACTCGAAATATTTTTTAATTAGCGTAACGATTTAATGGTAATTACAAATATATTACATAGTTTAGCTATACAATGAATGAGAAAACATGTAAAAAAGGAATTAATCTTGTACTTACAATGAATAATAATTCACAAAATATATTATTAAGTTAATAATATTAATCAATCGATTTAATCGATTATAAAATCGTTTGTAATGAGGTAAATACTATGAAAAGTTTTTTGTATTATTTTGTTCATTTAGCAACTGCAAATGAGGCTCAGATTTAACCCTTAACTAGGCGCATTAAAAAAATCACCCAATTAGGCGCATGGGGTATTGAGTGACCCCAAAAAAACATTGGGAAAGGAGTGTCAAAAATAAATAAAACTTAATGTATTTTATAGTAATTACTAAACTTCTTTAATATAATGAACTTTAAGAAACAAAAACATAACTGGAACATTATACTTAGTAAAAAAAAAACAAAAAAATGTAACCTCTCTTTAAACTAATATTTTTTGGCATTGCCGAGATCAACTTAAAAAAAAAAATTAATCAGTCTCATCAGCGGATTCTTCTGTTCTGCATCCTACGCAGTAAACCCTCGAGTGTTGCTGACAAATAAATTTACGACACTTGAAGCATTTTGTTGGCACTTTTTTGTCGTCCTTTCTAGGACATGATGAACAGCGCCCACGCTTAGCTGTCGATTGCTGGACCGTCTCGTCCACATCATGAACTTGACGGAGTCGTTTCTTTGTTGTTGTTGGTGCAGCACGTAGTTGTACACGTCGTTTCTGGTGATTTTCCACAAGCGCTGCTGCTAATTTCTTCAAAAAAATCCGTCTTGTATGTGTGATACTCTTATCAGTATTCGCTTTGTGTATGACAAATGCGTTGATGCCAGATATGTTTAGAAGATGAAAAAATACAGCCAGTGGCCATCTTTTTGTTCTTCTTCCAACATTATAATTATTGCAAAGTTGGTCATTACAATCTACACCACCTTTGGTACTATTGTAATAAGTAATAATTTCTGGTTTCTGAGCTCTGGCTGTTGTTTCGTCAATGGCGTTATCATTGTGCATGGTGGAAAGTAAAACTACAGCTTTCTTTGGCTTAGGGACATATGAGACTATAGTCATTTGACTATGAAATCCGAAAACTGAACTACATGGTGGTCTATTTTTGTTAGGCAAAAATTCTGTTGGGATGTCAGGCTTCCTTTTATTCAATGTACCAACAAGAGTCAATTTATATTCAGGTGTTAGCAACTCCTTAGCCAGTTTTGTACTTGTGTACCAATTGTCAGTTGTTATGTTTCGACCGCTGCGTTTTATTGGTTCAACTAGACGTTTTACAATCTCATCTGGAGAATTAGATATTTGATATTCTCCATCTGGTTGTTTTCCAGAATAAACTTCAAACTTGCACAAGTAATATGTTTTCGAGTCTACCATGGCTTGAACTTTTATTCCGTACTTGTTTGGTTTATTAGGCATGTAAACTATCCCTCTAAAGCGACCACGAAATCCAATCAACTGTTCATCGATAGTGACATTCTCGCCGGGGCAATAAGCAGCTAAAAACTTATCCTCTATAATTTGACACAAATATCTTATCGCTGCCATATTATCAAGTTTTAGTCTTTCCTCTCGATCTGAAGTATTGTCAAACCGCAGACATCTCAACAAAAATAGAAAACGTTTATAAGACATTGTTAGCCGAAACATTTCTACGCCTGATCCATCTTGTGCCCATAAATCAATAAAATTCAAGTGCGACCCTTTTAGGGCTCCAGCCATAATCAGTAAACCCAAAAATGCTTCTATTTCCGTACCATCAGTAGGGAGTGCATCACGATCTGTTCCGAACTTTGCCTTTATTTTATCAATATATAAATTGGTATTTGTGACCAAAAGTTCAATAAAATCACTGTCAAAGAACAATAGGAAGCATTCAAGAGGAGATTTGGCGTTTCTTGCATACTCTTTGACTCCCGGTAAATGAAGGATAATATTTTGTGCTCGGGTCCTTACTGCGTTTGATGGTGGTACTTTAGACCACTTCACTTTCGGGCCATTTCTCCGAGTATGTCGAGATAAAAAATAATTACCTTCTGATGGTTCGGGGATGTCTTGGATATCTTCGGACTCTTCAATTTCGCTTTCTGAATCATGAGCACTATCAATAGCAGTATCATTTACCGTTTCGTCTTCCGAATCCGAACCAGCAACATCTTGCTCTTCATCGGACACTTCCTACAGCCATTGCAATATTTGTCTTTCGTTAGACATTTCAAATCAGTAAAAAACTGAAAAAAAAAGGGAAAAGGATTAAAATAAACTCAAAAATACATAAAGCAATTACGCAGTGTAAAAATATACACATACAAAGAAAAATACTATACAATATACTAATATAAACTAAAAGAAAGCACAAAAGTAAAAACTTACCTCCGCCAAAAAATGTAACGTAACTGGTCGCATGGGGTCAGCGCTCTAGAGAGCAGCGATACGTGCGCACGCGTTGATGTTCTGGACGCGACTAATTTGCATTCCCCGCGGGGAGTGAGGAAGCTACTAAGAGCATGAGCGCGCTCTAAACACTATAAGTACTAATTCACTAATTAAAGCACAGAACATATATAATTCATGGCCGGAAATCGGGTTTCTCCTTTTAGGCTTAACATGGATTAGGGGTACGGATGAGTTTCAATACACAGTTTCACTTCCTCCGATGCAATCACCCGTGACCAAGCGTAAAGTAATTTCGGATATTGCCAAGTTATACGATCCCTTAGGATGGATCGCACCTGTCATTATATCAGCTAAAATTTTAATTAGAAAAATTTGGTTAGCCGGAATATCGTGGGACAGTGAGCTCCCTTCTCACCTTTTTCATAAGTGGAAAAACTTTCGTTGACGCCTTTGCGAACTTACTAATTTTCGCATCCCTCGGTGGTTAGGATGTTGATAAAAAATAAAGCGTGTAATTAGGTTTTCTTTCTTTTTATCTTTAAATATTGAATTGTCATCGGTCCTCAAAAAGTCCATGAAGTTTGAAAGAAATTAACCGGTTGAAGTGGGTCAAAATCAAGTTCAAAGAGAAGTTTCAAACAAACAAACGAACAAACATACAGGTGAAGCTAATAAAGCGTGTAAAAATGATAAACGTCTATTAAATAATTAACTTATAATTTACTTACGAAATATAATTTTACTTTCACTGAATTCGGTTATCCACAATTACCACACGTCTAATCGACAAAACTAAGCAATGAGTAAAGCCCAATGCTTAAGTAACTGGTTCCTTCCCCGTACGGGACGGGGTCGGGACGGGCCATCCCCGTGGCTGACGGGAATTTTTAACTCGGACCTAACATGCTAGTGTTGTGAATAAAGAAAGATGAATTTTTCTTTTGAAGAATTAGCTTTAATTGCTATTGCATTAGATGACGGAAGCTACGGCCGTCAACAGAAAAATGAGATTTTCTATACATCCTACATGGCATAAACGAGAACAAGAAGGAGAATACCACACTCTCTTAAAAGAACTTTTGGATGACGAGACTCAATTTTATAAATAACTAGCTATTGCCCGCGGCTTCGCAGGCGGAAATTATGCTTATCATATTTGTACCTACCCCTCACAGAAGGAAATTTAAAAACAGGTTAATTAATATTTAAGTACTTATATTTAGGAATTAATATACTGAAACCTACGATACAATTACAAATCATTTCTCCAGGAGCGGGTTTTGAAGAATAAACAACATTCACATTAATTTGTTTTTTCTTTTTCATGAAAAATTTTGAAAAAATCGAAATGTACGAAAACATGTCTATAATAAAAAATTTCACAAAGGTACTTCAACTAATACATAGCTGCTCATTCCCACTAGATATAATTGTTCTCACAGAAGTGGGTATCTCGAACCATCTCGATCACCTATATAATATCTCAGGCTATAACATGTATTCACAGCTACGAAATAATAAACGAGGTGGTGGTATTATCTTATACGTCAGAAACCATATTAAATTCACTGAATGTAATTTATCATCAAAAACATTTGGGTGAATTTCCCACGTGCATTTTTGAGACGGCGAGGTTGAAAATTAATGTGTGGAGGTAAACTACAATTATGCATAATTTTATATAGGTAGTTTAAATAGCGATCTACATGATAGTAAAGTATTCAGAGGTATTTAATACATAGATTCTATTAGGGCATAAGAAATAAGCACTTGTGAACAATATTATAAGTATTTAATAAAATTAATACGTGTTGACTTTTACATTCTCAATTGACAAGTTTATTCATTTTCATCGGTACTATCTAGTTTACTATACAAACAGACTTTACAGACACCAGCTCACGGAGCTTCGTTTATCTCAACACCTCCCCTCGAAGCAGTGAGCGTATCTGCTAAACTTCTATATAGATGTCATACCAAGACTACGCAAACATTCATGATGTTTTATAGCACTCAAACCTTTTGTTAAAACATCTGCTGGCATTCTCTCAGTACACAAATACTTCAAACAAACAACACCTTTTTCACACATATCACGAATAAAATGATGCCTGATGTCGATATGTTTTGTTCTCGAATGATAATTCCTGGTCTGAGCAAGCTTAATTGCACCTTGGTTATCATTGAACAAAGTCACAACCTCACATTCCATGCCTACTTTTCTTAATAACTCCTGTAAATACACAGCCTCTTTAGTGGCATCAGAAAGTGCCGTATATTCAGCTTCAGTGCTGGAGAGGGCGATAGTCCTCTGCTTTCGTGCTTCCCAACTTATTGGAGAACCAGCCAAAATAAAAGCAAACCCGGAGTAAGACCTACGATCAATCGCTTTCGTACCCCAATCAGCATCAACCACACCAAATAACGGTTGATTAGTTTTCTCATACATCAAACCATAATCAGAGGTACCTTTAAGATATCTTAACACACGCTTTGCTGCTTTCCAATGCTGAACATCATAATTAGTATTGAATTGGCTGAGGTAGTTTACAGCGTAGGCAATATCAGGCCTGGTGGAAACCGCTAAATACATTAATGCACCAATCAAACTTTGATAAGGAAACTGCCTCATAATATCATCATTCACACATTCAGGTTTTTCTAATTTTATCTGGCTTTCCATAGGAGTTTTCACAGGCTTACACTCACTCATACCATATCGATCTAAAACCTTTTCTATGTAAGACCTTTGACGCATATACACTCTATTTTCATCATCTCGTTTAAACTCAATACCTAAACAAGTACCAATTTTACCTAAATCTTTCATATCAAATGCATTTTTCAATTGTTCTTTCACATCAATCAACCATCTATTATCATTTGTTGCTAATATTATATCATCTACATAAATAGCAATCAACATAATCTGCTCTCCTTTTCGTGAGACAAACAAACAAGGATCTTTATTGAGCATTGCTTTAAAACCTATATTCTTTAACTTACCTACTAACTCTTTATGCCATTGCAAACCTGACTGACGTAAACCATACAAAGACTTCTTTAACAAACATACTGCATCGTCACACTCATTCATCTGTACCTTCCAAGACTTAGCTCTTTTTAAAATTGTTTTCTCTTCTACTATTATTCCACGTAATCCAATCTTTTTCTTGGTTAGTATTTTATCTAATACATCATGTAATTGGTCAGGTATCTTCATATATACTTCTTCTTCTAATGTACCATTCAGGTATGCAGTGACTACATCCATTTGATGGATCTCTAGTCCCAATTCTGCTGACAGTGCTGCAATTAATCTTATCGACGAAGATCTTACAACAGGGGATGACGTCTCATGAAAATCCTCCCCTGGCCGCTGAGAGCAACTTTTAGCAACAAGACGAACTTTCTTTCCAGTAGTTTTAGTAGTAAATACCAATCTGTTGCCAATCACCCTGCGATCACGAGGTTTTGAGACTATATCCCAAGTTCCATTTTTTATTTGTGCTAAGTATTCGTCTTCTAACGCTTTTCTCCAATCTGTCGCATCATCCGTCATTTCAGCTTCTTGCCAAGTCATTGGCTCAACTGTCACGACTCCTGCTGTAATTTGCACTGCCGAATTTTCATCTTCTGAATCACTTTCTATAATTTCTCTTTCATCTTTCTGTATATAAGGTCTATATTCTTTCCTAGGTCTCCCTTTCAAACCAGATTGAATTATTCTCGGTCTACCTTTTCCCCTTTTCGGTTCAATCGGTATATTCCATGCTACTGATGAACTTCCCTGTCCAGGTAATATTCTATCATCTGTTTCAGTTTCTGTATCATCACATACATTTTCAAGCGATTTTCTCACTTTAGAATCGTCTCTTTTTTCTCGAATAAGATTCTCTTTATCAACTTTCTTTTCTTTTTCATTCAAGTCTATTACTATCTTTTTACCTTCATCATTTTCACTATCAAGAATTTCTTTATATTCATGATCAAATGTGCTCCCTTTCACGAACTTTACATTTCTTGTTATAATAATCCTCTTGGTTCTAGGATTATGAACTCTATATGCTTTGGATTCTTTGTCATATCCCATTAAAATTCCAACTTCTGAATTAGCTTCAAACTTTCCTCTCTGTGTCCCTTTTCCTTTGTGGTAAACCTTTGCTCCAAATACGTTCATGTAAATTACTGTAGGTTTTCTTCCTGTCCACATTGTATATGGTATTTCACCTTTCAATGCAGTAGTAGGACATCGATTTCTTATGTAATTAGCTGTATTCACAGCTTCAGCCCAAAATCCTGGAGGACTCCCAGCTTGATGCATCATACATCGCGCCATCTCAATCAATGTTCTATTTTTCCTTTCAGCCACACCATTCTGTTGAGGTGTGTATGGTACAGTCAATCTTCTTCTAATGCCTTCTTTTTTCAGAAAAACATCAAACTCTTTATTTACATATTCTGTTCCGTTATCCGACTGTAAACACTTTATTTTATTGCCCGTGAACTTCTCCACATACGCTTTATATTCTTTAAAAACATTGAATACGTTACTCTTTTTAAATATAAAATATACTTCACACCAACGAGATTTGTCATCGATGAAAGTGACAAAATATTTTTTTTTTCCAAATGACTCATGCCTCATCGGACCACACACATCTGTGTGTACTATTTCCAACAAATCGTTTGTTCGATTTTCAATTCCTTTGGGAAATGGTTTGCATGTTTGTTTTTGACTAATGCATATTTCACATTCTGACAATTTTTCTTTGTGATCAAATGTCAAACCATGTACAAGATTATTTTTAACCATAGCTTTCAAATCACGGTCATTGATGTGTCCCAAGCGCTCATGCCACACATCAATCGGCTTTTTCCCTGCTTCAACATTATGAGCGTTCTCCTGACTCAATTTAACATGATACAAATTACCAACGCGATCTGCTCGCATATGAACCTTTTGGTTTTCATCAATCACAATAGCGTCATGTTTTCTAAAACGAACCTCGTATCCATGATCCGTCATTTTAGCTACTGACAGAAGACTTGTTCTTAAATCAGGCACATAGAATACTTTCTGTATATCTACTTGGCGTTCTTCACGTCCTGTATCAACCAAAATGCTTACTTGGCCCATTCCGGTTATTTGCGTACTCTCATTATTTGCCAAATTTAATTCATTTTCCATTCGCATAAATCCTTGTATCATGCGCTTATCATTGCACATATGTCCAGTGCATCCACTGTCGATACACCAAATAGCATTCTTGCTTTCACCCAACATAACCTCTTCGGTCGTAGTCAACATTGTTGAATATTCCCGCCGTTCAGAATCGCAGCGCTTTGCTTGCTGCGTGCTCTGTTTAGGCTTGTTCACAAACTTTGTCCTGCATTCTTTTGCCATATGCCCTCGACGTCCACAACGATAACATTCTATTTTGTTTTTGTTGTGATGCATTGTGTGATCATACGTTAAATTCTTCTCTTGCGGTTTATTGTGGGGTCGTTTGACGAACATAGCTCTCTGGTCTATAACAGTAACTTTTCTGCCTTCGTAATCTTCAACAATCTTTACTTTCAATGTTTCTGTTGAAGGTAAATCGTCTCGCGATTCCATAGCAGTGCGAAACATAGCGAACGAATCTGGTAGGCTATATAATAGTAAAATCGCCAATAGTTCGTCAATCACCACTAACCCGATTTCTTTGAGTTTTTTCACTACTTCAAAAAAATCTGTAATATGTTTATGCAGGTCATCTTCTTCCTGCATGCGTGTCAAGACAAGCTTTTTTAATAAAAAAATATCTAAGACCTAAAATCTAATTACGGTGTACTGTCCGACCTCCATTTATTTATATATTTTATAAATTTAATTTTTTTTGGTAAATAAATTTTATTAAAAAGGAACGTTTTTTAGAAATACATTAAATAACACAACTAATATATATTTACGGAGTAATTTAAGATAGTGCAACAGCTCTTAAAACATCTTTTAAAAATGTCCTACAAAAAAAAGTAATACCGGTGGCGCATTTTGTATACTTTGTGCCCAGCTATGACCACGTTATCATTATGGGTGATTTCAATACTTGCCTGTTACGGGACCGTGACGTTCCTAAGGCGAGTAAGTTGATAAACATGGTGGAATCAGTTAGTCTGAAAATTATAAATAATGCACCTACTTTCCACATTAATGATTCCCACTCGCTATTAGACTTAATGTTTATCCGACAACAGGATGGCATATCCACTTTTGGACAGTTCACAGCGGCTGGTTTCTCTCATCATGACCTTATCTTTATTTCTTACAAACTAAAAGCCCATAAGTATCGACCAAAAATAATACTACAACGTAACCTCAATAAAATTGACAGTGCGAAACTTATAGATGATGCTAATGCTATGGATTGGAGTACTGTATATAACGCAAGCACGATTGATGACAAGGTAAGCATTTTTAATAAAATGCTTCTAGAGTTGTATGACAAACATGCCCCTCTACGACCAGTTCGCATGAAAAGACCTCCAGCGCCGTGGCTAACCAAAGAAATTCGGGCTGCTATGGGACGAAGGGATCGCTTAAAACGTAGGCATAAAAAAAACCCCACTGAGGAAAATTGGGAACACTACAGAATTGCAAGAAATCAGTGTAATCAAATGGTTCGTAACGCGAAAAGGCAGTTTATATTAAAGGGGTTAAAAGGTTGCCCACAGCATAAAACTTGGAATTTCTTACGGACACTTGGATTAGGCAAGCGCAAATCATCTTTAAATTGTTCTATTGATCTTAATGCGTTAAATAATCATTTTAACTCTTCATATAAAATGGACTTCACAGTTAAAAGTGCCACTTGTTGCGAAATCATGTCTCGCCCACTACTTAGTCGTAAAACTTTTAGCCTAGTACAGTCGGCCGTAGAAGTAGCTTAACATTTTAGTACTTTGTAATAGTAACTGTTTCGATGGTTTCCTAGCAACATCTATGACAAATTCAAGAAATGTAATGTGACAAGGTACTAAAATGTTAAGCTACTTCTGCGGCTGACTGTACCAGTGACTCAGTGCCAAATAAAAAGGATTATTAATTCTATTAATAGCAAAGCTGTAGGACATGATAATGTAGGACGTTTACTCATTATACCAATTCTCGATATTATTTTAGATGTTATCACACACCTTATAAATTTTTCGCTATTGCATGGTGTAGTGCCTTCTGCATGGAAATATGCTTATATTACACCAGTGCCTAAAATACCCGAACCGACAGACTTGAAACACTACAGACCAATTTCTATACTGCCATTTCTGTCCAAGGTGCTTGAGAAGGTGGTACAATCGCAATTCATAAATTTTTTAAACAACAATAATCTAATGGATCCATTTCAGTCTGGTTTTCGTCCTGCCCATAGTACTTCCACTGCACTTATCAAAATTACAGACGATATCCGGCGTGGAATGGATAACCAGCAACTTACTCTTCTCACATTGTTAGATTTCAGCAATGCGTTCAATTGTGTAGACCATGAACTTCTTATAGCCGTGCTTAGGTCCTTTAACTTATCGGAAATATCGTTACAGTGGTTTACTTCCTACTTGAATGGTCGTCGACAATGTACGCGCGTTGATAGTAATTTCTCTGATTGGGCGAATGTCACGGTTGGAGTACCCCAAGGTGGAGTACTATCACCGTTATTATTTTCTGTATTCATTCGTTCTATTTCTGCCACATTAGCACACTCTTAATATCACTTATATGCTGATGACCTCCAGCTTTACATACAATTCCCAGTTAGTGAAGTATTGGATAGTATAAATAAAACAATTAGTGATCTGGAAGCAATTAGGCAATGGACTCAACGTTATGGGCTCATTGTCAATCCCACAAAAACACAAGTTATAATTATTGGAAGTCCTCGTATGCGTTCAAAGATCGATTTTAATTCCTTGCCACCTGTAACGTTTGATAACTGTCCTCTCCCTTATTGTGAATCTGTCAGAAATTTAGGTCTATATATTACTAGTGGTTTCTCTTGGGCATTACATATTACACGTGTGAAAGCAAAGGTTTTTGCTTCTTTTCATTATCTTAAGCTATTGCGTAATTTCTTACCACAAGATGTCAAAATTATGTTAGTACATGCACTACCTCTTCCAATTATTGATTATGCAGATACATGTTATCCTGATGTCACTGTGGAACAACTGGACAAATTTGACCGCCTGCTTAATTTGGCTATACGATATATATTCGGGCTACGTAAGTTTGACCACATCTCGGAGTATCGAGCTAAATTAAAATGGTTAAATATTCGAAACCGACGTAACACGCATATCCTTGCCGCATTGTATCGTGTGCTAAACGATCCCCATGCACCACAGTACCTTTGGGAACAGTTTTCTCACAAAACTTTTACGTTGCATCAACCTAGACATCGCTATAGCAGGCAGCTAGTTATACCTCAACGCAATACCACATTTTATGCGCAGTCATTTACTTCTACGGCAATATCTCTATGGAACAGCCTACCAGTGGAGCTGCATAAGTCTACAAGCATAGTTAGTTTCAAACATAAAATATATGAACATTTCTTAAGAACACAGAATGAGTAGAATTTTCATGCTAAATTTTTTATATTTTTATGTAATATATATTATATTATATATATATATATGTCGGAAATCAGTAATTTCAAATCATAAAATGGAACGTCAAGCTGGAACTAGCTTGGGTGTATTCGGAAGTTGAAGATGGCAGGACCGTGCAAATTGTCTACTGTCATTTGAGTACACGCGGTGGCGGGGGTCACAGAGGACAGCTATTGACTTGCCAACCGGCAGCGGGCATTCTTTAGACAGCCTCCGAGCTGAGCGGACGATAAAGTAGAACGTCGTTATTATGGCCGAGTTTAATTTGCATTAGCATTGCACAACGTTTACTTTATGGAGAGCACAACTGGGTACAGTGTGTACTGATGGACTGCGATCGAGCAGATATTGCGTGTGTTGACCAGTCAGTAGCGCGTTATGCCGGAGCCAGCGAGAAGTGCACGTGGACTGTTTTCTACGCACAGTCATACCCTTTGCGAAGAGTAGCACCCATGCGGCTGTGATGGTTCGCTTCTGATGAGATAGGTCATAGTGCCAGCGATTTATCACACGGGTTTTAATAAGCGCGAGAGGCGCGGGCAAGTTGTGGAGCCGGGATGGCTGTGAGTGTGCAATGCGACGTGTGAATTATGGTTGGTTACCCGGAATGCCGCACCGCGATGTAAATCCGACTTCACCGCGTTCCATTAGCGATTGGTTATGTTATTCGAACGACATAGTAATCTGTTCAGAGCCATGTGTATCAGTAGTAATTGCCTACTAAATTAGTAGCAAGTGTAAAACATGTGTTTCAATGGGTTTCTAAGTAAAATGATGAAAACGCCCACAGTTTATTATTTTCTGGACCACCTATCTGTGACATCAGATCGTGGGATAATGAATCCGAATTTCAGGTTTTTCAGATGGCTATCTTGATATGATATTACAAACAGTGGACGGCGAACATGCCAAATAAGGATTCGTTTGAGGTTATAAACGTAAGGAAAGTAAGACAGCGATTCGGTATGGCATTTTTATTTCATTATTATTATTATTATTGGTAAGCTCCTGCAGCCAGCATGTTATCTCGTAGCGAACAGAGCTAGAGCTCTTCATTTATCACGAACAGATGCTTGATGAACATCCTCGTTGACTGACGCGTTGGCAACAGCTTTCCTTATTATCTGCCTGAACTCCTGGCTAACACTGGTCTCAGTGTCCAGGCAACGCCTGGTTATCATATCCGTGGCGTCTTTGTGGCGCGTTACATAGCACCAGGATCATACGTTTCTTTTGCTAAGTATGGTGGCGAGTTACCGAGTAGCCGGGTATATTAAAAGAAAAGTTATTTTCTAAACGGCGCACACTTTAAAAAAAAAATATTTACCTTAGGTGAAAGAGATAACAAGCTATTGCGATAGTGCAATCCCCCACATGGATGGCATTTTTGTTCTCATTTGTTTAATTTAATTACCTTTACTGAATTACATTTTATTTTAATTTCTATTCGATGACTGCAAGCGACAAAATAATAAAAGTATCACTAAGCAGAATTAGAACATCCGATAGTATTTTTGTGTAATAATCTTGACTTCCAGTGTAAATGGTGCCGTCATCTTGAACTGTAAGAACACTTGACAGAATGTTCAAAGTTAAGTTCTCGTGAATTTGATTTTTAATAAAAATATTGTGCTTCTTGTAGCATCTAGGTTTTCCTGAAAATAGGACTGATCGGAAAGAATTTAAAGTGGAGGTGAAAGTGTTTAAAGTGGAGGTGTGCGTAAACAACAAATCGTTTCGCTTCATTTGTGCTTGATTCAACGAAGTGTTATAAAGTCTTTGCACAGTATCTTTCATCGTAGTTATTATTAATTTGCGCCAACAGAGTTATTCAAAATCAGTGCAAGTATATTGTTTTGTGAAACTAGAAGCGTTCTGTAAATGAGATAAAGAATTTTCTGTTTTCTAACATCTTGTTATTATTTAATTTATCGTCTACCCTCAGTTCATAAAAATAACATTTAGAAATTTCGTGTCTTGTCGTTAGTTTTTTTTTGTGTTTCAGATAAACTAAGTGACAGTGACTGTTGTATGGACATGCAAGCTTGGAAATAACCAAGAGGCTATCATTGCGATTGCGGCGTAATGATACCGGGCATCAATGCAGGTAGCGTTTGTTGATAGTGATACTGTTGGGAGCGTATCCGGCTTCTTGCACTAAGGCTTGCAATTACCATCAGAGACGATGACATGATTATAACAGGTGATCTGTATTGTTTCTTTTCTTTGTGGCTTAACTAAACAATAATTATTCCTTGTCGAGTTTGTGATAATTATGCGATTTCGCATTTGATATTTGATAGTTACCTGGGTTTGGATACTTGACGATTTCTGGTAACAAAGTATCTGGTAACAAAGGTCACTGGTCTTTGCTCACCCAACATTGAGTAACTGGCACCAAATGAGTGAAGAATAGACGTTTTGTTACTTACAAGAAACATCTAAAGATAATTATTACTTTACTGAAGAGTTGTGCTGTTTTTGAATTATCTTTAAGACAGACAGGATGACATAGTGAGAAAATTTAATAGGTGCAGTTTTTTTTTTTGATTTTAAGATACCTAACCTCGTCAAAGTAGAAACGTACCATGGCTAGTTGCCAGTTCCGTCAGATGCACCATGATCTTTGTGTGTGATAATTATTATATTAGGTAAAAGTTAGTGCTTAAATATTACTAAAATTAACACATCTTTTCTTAGTGACAATATCAAATTATAGTATGCACTTTATGATAGATAAGGAATTAAATAAAGAAACCCTTTTCTCAATCTTCACTGCTACTGAAACCTGTAATTGCTCACAGATTAAACAGTCAACTGATTGACGTGATATAAAATGTACCCATCGCAAAGTAACTCAATTAAGGTGACTTACAAAATTCATTAACAGCTATGCTGTAGTAAGCTGGTTCTTTGGGAAGGGAATATTATTGTGGTCGTATCACATATTATCATGGGGAACGTCATAATAGCTGTCACTACCTTCTCAGCTAGTTCAGAAAGACTGTATGAAACAGGTGATCTGCATTTCACAGTAATAACGTTTTACTTCAGCAGGTAGGTACTCTTTTGCCGCAGTGTTACGCTTAAACGGGCTACCTACGTAATTTTCTTAGAAAAAAATAATTTCGAGTAAACACTCGTAAAGGTGGTGAATGTACACGTATATTGGTCGCGTAATGTCTAGTTTTTTTTTATTATGTAGTCTATTTCAGTGTACAAACCAAATTGGACAATAATAATTTGTTGGTTGTATCCTGGAGATGCCTTTCACTTTCTTCGACAATTGATTTGTTGGTTTGCCATATAGTGAGAGGTCACAGTAATAGCAATCAATCGGTATTGAGTTCTAGAATTCATAGAGTAACTATTTGAATTAATCTTATTGAAATTAAATTGTTGCTTTGTTGAATTTTATCTAATGCAAGCATTCGATGGTAATGCGAAGAGTAAGCTATCTATTTTTTTTTTGTTGCGGAAATTATTTATTGTCCTGGAGAACGCGGTACGCAGTCAACTTTGATAGAAGTCTGATTTTGGAAGAAACCAGGGACGTTTTCTGGGGGAATTACACCATTAATTTTTTATTTTTATTTTTGAAATTATCAGCTTACTTAGTCGTTCTTTGACCACGACTATGAAGTAACTACGTTAAGTGTAAATTTTGGTTGAATATTCGTTCAATGTTGAAATAATTTTTGGTGAAATTCAAATACATTAGTCAATTTAGTCATACAAGGTGAAAATAACTTGACAGAGTGACATTGTTTTCGGTTGGTTTTTAATGATGCGTGGAACGAATTGTTTGAAAATCACACATTATATTGACATCACAAATTATTGAGTCAGACATTTTTGGTAGAATATTTCAATTTTACGAATTAACTCATTTATTATGAGCTATTTTAGTACTTGTGAAGTACTCGAAATATTTACGCAATAACCTCGATGCATGGGCTTAGCTACCACTAGCTACCACCTAGTTGGCTTAAGACGATAACAGTACAGCCCTAGTGTGATTCGATGCTGACGATTCTTTTTTTTTTACGAGCGCAGGTTCAGTGGATGCGTCGACCAATAGATGCTAAAAGACCATTACGTTCTACTCTGATCAGGGGCCAGGGTCAACGCTGACCCTCAACAATTTAGATATGGCTATAGAAATTTAATGCCTCGATGATCAAGTAGCTTTCCAATAGATCAGGAAAGGCCGAGCTAAAGAGATACTTTTGTTTGTTTTCTTGTTACAGTTTAACCATGATAGTGAATTTACTCTATGATGTATACAGCGTTCCGATTCAAGAGCTCACAAGCTTGTTCGATGGTTTATACACCATCGCGAGTATGGGATCACAAAGCACCCACGAGGACGTGGGGCCTGTCATGATGGCCGTGTCGGAAATCAGTAATTTCAAATCATAAAATGGAACGTCAAGCTGGAACTAGCTTGGGTGTATTCGGAAGTTGAAGATGGCAGGACCGTGCAAATTGTCTGTCATTTGAGTACACGCGGTGGCGGGGGTCACAGAGGACAGCTATTGACTTGCCAACCGGCAGCGGGCATTCTTTAGACAGCCTCCGAGCTGAGCGGACGATAAAGTAGAACGTCGTTATTATGGCCGAGTTTAATTTGCATTAGCATTGCACAACGTTTACTTTATGGAGAGCACAACTGGGTACAGTGTGTACTGATGGACTGCGATCGAGCAGATATTGCGTGTGTTGACCAGTCAGTAGCGCGTTATGCCGGAGCCAGCGAGAAGTGCACGTGGACTGTTTTCTACGCACAGTCATACCCTTTGCGAAGAGTAGCACCCATGCGGCTGTGATGGTTCGCTTCTGATGAGATAGGTCATAGTGCCAGCGATTTATCACACGGGTTTTAATAAGCGCGAGAGGCGCGGGCAAGTTGTGGAGCCGGGATGGCTGTGAGTGTGCAATGCGACGTGTGAATTATGGTTGGTTACCCGGAATGCCGCACCGCGATGTAAATCCGACTTCACCGCGTTCCATTAGCGATTGGTTATGTTATTCGAACGACATAGTAATCTGTTCAGAGCCATGTGTATCAGTAGTAATTGCCTACTAAATTAGTAGCAAGTGTAAAACATGTGTTTCAATGGGTTTCTAAGTAAAATGATGAAAACGCCCACAGTTTATTATTTTCTGGACCACCTATCTGTGACATATATATATATATAGATATTTATTTTATTTATATAAATATATTTATGTATTATATGTATATACATATATGTATATATCGTAGAAGGCTAGATTGGAGTGTATGCTTTCGTATGTTCAGATCATCTCTGTAAATCATGTATCAAAGAACACTTCAGTACTATGAACATAGATCTCTCTCTGTGGGCGTAGTTATATGTCAGGACTGCCAGGATACTAAATAAAACACACTGTTCAACAGGCACAAGGATACTCTTCGTTTATTGCCTGATAACACCCGGTTTCATGAATTCAACGTTATTTAGATTTTCTTTGGTTTCGCGATCCTATACCAATCTGTCTACTGTAATGTCAATTCTCCTTTTTCTTAATTTTGATAGATTACCAAGAACTTATTTTACTATACGCCGACACGGCCATTCTGACAAGACACACGTCCTCGTGTGTGAATCGTACGAAATCGCGTCATTTTGAACGAACGTAACATAAAACAAGATCTTCAAAAATCATTACGAATTTGAATTAATTAACCTGAGCCACGTACCATAGTCGTAAACTTCAACTATCAAAAGTAACAACAAAAATTCTGAACGATCTCTGAATCTCGAGTGAGTCCCTCAATCCCCACGACTTTCAAAGCCAACCAATAATTTCCACTGGTGCCATACGCATACCCACCAAGTGAACAACGCCACCTTCACCAGAGCAAAACGCGCATCGCGCACCCACGGACTACTTGTGCTGCCCCAAGAGACACCGATTTCTAACGGGCTACGACTACGTAATTGCCACTGGTGCTGCAAAGTTACTGACTCGAGTTCCCATGTTTTCTTACTTCATCAACAAGCTCATTATTAAAATCAAATTCGACTGGTACATGACCTACAGGCATTCTCATTAACTTTCCTTTACTTTACTGCCAAAAGTTACAACAAAGCTTGTTGTTGCCCGAAATCCCGCAAAAATATCATCAGTTCATTTTTTAAGCAAAATCACTGCTTCGCTATGTTTTCGCTATGGAGAAGAAGCAGCGGAAGAAACTCCATAACAACACTTTTTTTATCACGGAACTACCAAATTATTAATTGTGCGATTTTAAAATATTCACGTCACGCGTAGGGTCGTTTGGTACGTCGCGGTCGCGGCGTCGTCACCGAATCAAAGCATCCGTTTGTTTGGCTCACTGTCGGCCATTGCTGACGACTCACACGTCCTCGTGTGACCATTCTGTAAAGACAATATCAACACAGTATTTCGTTCGGCTATTCTGACTTCATGAAGTAAGGGAAGTGTATGTGTGTGTATGTTTTTGTGTGTGTGCTCATAATCCCAGATAAAATTTCACAACTCGAATATCAACTATGTTCAATAAAGAAACAAACTCATTCCTAACTCATTCCTCAATAAATTAATCGAAAGGCGTTATAAATTCTCGTCTCTCATCTATACTGCTCTATTTTCAACGTAAACCACAAGTAACATCACATCAAATCCTAATATTATATCATCATAATTCCTTCAAAATAAACTTCAAAATATTTTAAACCGCTTTTACCAATCAGTATTCAACACTTTTGTTATTGTCCAACCAGTATTTAAACAGTTCCAACTACTATCCAACCTGGATTTGTACACGTTTTGTCACAGTTCAACACACAGAAAAATGGCTGAAGGTTGATCATCATCATTAAACTCAAAGCTGAGAACATCATCAAATTACTCTTAAGTCCATAAATTAATCACTTTGCTTAGTACACACACAACATCGACCCTTCCTCAAACCTCCAACGTCTCCATTGAGCGTTGTCACACCACACAGGACACGCTTATACCAAGCGTTCCCACCCCATGTGTCACTAAGCATTGTGTAGGCCCAACTGCCTCATCACCATCATGCGAAAGGCCGCATTGATCTCTACTATAAACATTTGACCTTCAGACAATTTAAACAGTCACGGCTGTTACAGATAAAGAGACCTTATTAAGCCACGCTTAATACAAATTCAACTAAGCATACTGGTTAAACAATTTCTCTCATAACAGATTATAACTCTAACCTTGACTTACCTAACCTTTTTTTTACCTTACCTAACCTACCATTCTTTAACTTTTGGAAAGACCTTCGTCTCATCCATCCGGCCACGGGAAGCCGGAGAGATATGTAACCTACCCTAACCTATCATCCTAACCTAATTTAAGCTAAGCTAAACTTATTGGTCCGCAGTGGTTTGGAGCACCGCAGTGCTGTTTAGAAACCATACGGATTGATGTGGATGATGTGTATTCCAAGAGACTCGAAAGTGCTCAGAAACGCTTCTCATAGCAAAGATGCTATGTAAGAACATTCCCATACAATTTGGGCAAAACTATTCCAAGCTACGCAGATAATTAAAGCACTTCAAGATGTCACTATCGAATCGAACACGAATGCTTGACCTCTCGTTTCTTTACAAGCTTGCCAATGGATTATTTGACGCTCCTAATATTTTCTCTCAACTCAACTTTTTCGTTCCATCCAAATTACCTAGATCATCATGGTTCAGAATTCTCAATGACGCACAATGCCATTCCAACCTCGAAAAAAGTACCACTTACTAGAATTATTCGCATAATCAGGAACATTTCCAATAATTATGACATTGACTTATTCACAAGTGAAATCCGCAAGTTTCAAAAAATTAACTTGATTTCTTCAGATGCACTCCAATTCTCAATTCAATACCATTATCATTCTTGTTATTATCTTACTGCCAACTCGCCTTAGTTAAATGCATGACCACCAAGAAACGGCCATGTAGTCTACACGTATAAAATAACACTTATCTTGCTTCAGTTCTTACCTATTGTTTATTTTCTGTAAATGGTTTGTATTATGTTGGTGTTTACTAAATAAAGTAATAAAATTTAATTTAATTTATTTTAATTAATTAGCATGGGCAATTTGTCGAACGATCCTCAAGAAAACATCATTATTTACATACTCTGCCACTGTTAAGTGACGTCCATTCGGACACAAACTGTACTCACTGAATAACCTCCATCAATTTATATGAAGGATAGCATTTAAGTTCTAAGACCTGGTGTCTATAAATTTTGTAGTAGCGTTGTAGGATATTTGGAAAATTAAACGTTTTTCTTTCTTTCTTTTTACTAACTGATCAATTAGGTAAACATTAAATTTCAATTCAATCAACAAATAATCATCAGTACCACAGAAATTATTCAATTTACTTTTGAATTAATAAAAATAAAGCTTGACGTCGCATTAACAACTCATCTGGTCATCGTACCAACAAATCCTGTTTCATGACGTCGCATCAACAACTCATCTCGTCATCGTACCAACAAATCCTGTTTCAACATTTTACCTTCTTAGAATTTAGGAAACGACACCGATCATTTCCGCGAAAGTAAGAAACACAATGATTTGAAATGGGTATTTGAATTTAGGATCCAGCTTGATCTAATTGCATTCATTATATCTCATCACTCATCAATTTAATCTAACGCTAATTTGATCATATCCTGAATTGTAATAGCAATACCAATCAAACATAATTTCAAATTCAACTCTATTGAAGTGAGTAATTCTGTAGGAGAGTGGTCTGTAGTCAACACGACATTTCAAAATTTATTTTTCATCGTAATCGTCGTCAGTTGTCACTTCGACAGATTTTAATACTTACGTCAAAACATAATAATAATATGTCATAACAAACCTTGATGACAATTTTGTCCTACTAACCCAAGAACTATCAAAATATTATCACAAAGTTATGCAGGCAAAACACGAAATGAAATAATGTTACTATTTAAATATGCAGTTACCGTTACTCGTCAACTGAAGATATTAATTTACCATTCAGTCTACTTTGCAACAATCCATAATGTGTGATTGCGCACGATCATTAAAGTTGCCAATAAACAAATCAATATCAATCTTACAAAACAGCTATAGGTGGTAGGGAACGCTACCGTTATTATCAAGGCATCTACATGACCATCTTACCATGTTGAAAATCAGAATGTAATCAATGATAGGATTAGATGCATATGCTTAACTGACGTGACCATTTGATCATTGGTGAACATCTCGTATAACGTAGCATCACAAATAGGTTGGTCTTTCTGTTGCGTTATATTTAACGGTGTAGTGAACCAGAAGTATACCATCTTACAATTGCATATTTCACCAACTCTAAAAGTAAATGAAATGTTAACGACTAAAAGCTTTATGCCAATCATGCCGGGATTCGACCATGCACAGGTTGACTCAGTAATCAGCACAGGACACAGCGCTCGCAACAACGCCGGCAGAAGCATGTACAACCCGTTGCAATTTAGCAGAAACCAGCTTCGCTCCACACTCGTAGCTATACACATTCAAATCTCGCCATTTTTCTTAAGCTGAAACATTTAAGATAGGTTACTCTCAGTTGCATGATATCGAGCATCATATTCACTGGGGCTACTTATCTTGCATTCTTTTAGTGAAAAACCTGAAACCAAATACTTATTTCCATTTATATCCCGAATTTTAGTCATAAGTACCAATACGCTGTGGATTTTTAGATAAAGCCCAACTTTGCTATCACACTCCATGATCTCATCATCTCCTTTATGTTTTATTGATTTTGTATCGTTTCTCTTTAGAAAATTTTCCTTCAAGTTTATTTTAAATGTCATCCGAACTGTTTTGTCCGTCATTTATTTTCCGACATGTATTTCTCAGATTGTCATGAAAATTATCTCAACATCTGGGTTTTTTATCCCACTTCTGATATCGTAGAAGGCTAGATTGGAGTGTATGCTTTCGTATGTTCAGATCATCTCTGTAAATCATGTATCAAAGAACACTTCAGTACTATGAACATAGATCTCTCTCTGTGGGCGTAGTTATATGTCAGGACTGCCAGGATACTAAATAAAACACACTGTTCAACAGGCACAAGGATACTCTTCGTTTATTGCCTGATAACACCCGGTTTCATGAATTCAACGTTATTTAGATTTTCTTTGGTTTCGCGATCCTATACCAATCTGTCTACTGTAATGTCAATTCTCCTTTTTCTTAATTTTGATAGATTACCAAGAACTTATTTTACTATACGCCGACATATATATTATATATAATATCTTATAGAACCATAGTTTCTAGATAATTTAAAGTAATTATTTAATGTAACCATAAAGTAACTAAATAAATAAAAATCAATAACATATATTGTAAACATAGCACTACCCCAAATGTCTCCTCATCGCCGCTGGTTGGTTGGAAGAAAATGTTGTGTTAGCATTAAGCCCGCCTTTTGTACTATATTTTTTTTGAGTGCAATAAAGTATTTTCATTTCATTTCATATACTTCATTACTTGTTACGACACGATTTGGAAGACTCCTTACTGGCTCTCACCGCACCGTTTAGTGGTGCTCTTGCAAACTGCGTGTTAGGATGACCGACTGGCTGCGTAATTTTCCTGCCAAACACGTAAGTACTCACTGCGGTGGCGCAGGAATACAAAATCATCCAATTCCGATGTCATGTATATTAGTAAAAGTACAAAGCAGATTATCAAGAAATTTTATGGAGGCTTCCATTAAAGGTTTTCAGCCATAATGGTGAAATAAAAGTTAACCTGTGAATAACGGTGTTCTTTAAAATTGAAGTTTTAACTCTAATTCTAAGTCCGCTGGCCTAATCTCGGTGGCTCCGGTGGCAAACCAAAGCGCATAGGGACGTGTATAGACCAGTGCCGATAATTTTTGAAACGAAAAAATATAATCCTAGGATGAAACCCATTGCAAAAGGAAGAGAATATAACGAAAATTAAAGGAAAAATAATTTACGGGCGATCTGAGGTCGGGAAGTGGGGGAGGGGGGGTTCAAGGGTAAAAAATAGTTTATCTCAATTTCCGGCAAAACTACAAGTCCTATAGAAAAAAATTAAATAGCAATGTTGTAAGTAATAAAAAGATCTATAACTTTTTTTACATTACCTCAAAATTTATGTGAAAAATTCAAATAACCAAGTTTTTGGTTTTTTATTTTTATCTTTTAGGAAAAAGGAGGATATCGAAATCGACAGAAGAGAAAGCATTACAAAAGTCGAGCAGGACTAGAAGTGTTAATTTTTTATTCTCCATGGCCCATCGTATATCATCTGTAACTTTTAGAAGAGTAGTGACAGTGCTGTGGCCAGTACGAAAGCCAGATTGAAAGGGACTTAAAAGGCGATTACATGACAGAAAAGAGGACAATTTGGTGTGGACAACATGTTCAAGAACTTTGGAAAGGAAAGGGAGGATAGAAATGGGACGGAATTGGTGCGGAGAAGATGGATTAGGGACTTTCGGGAGAGGAATGATATACGCCAGTTTCCAGATTTCAGGAAAAGTGCCAGTGAGGAAAGAATGGTAGAAAATATGTGTTAAAATTATTACTACTATTTACATATTATGTATGCCAAATAAAATGTATTAGAAACAGCAGGTTTAAATTTAATCAATTTCGGTGGCTCGGATTTTAATTCCGGTGGTCCTTTAATAATTTCGGTGGCATTTGATAATTTCAAATGGAAATATCTCATGAACTAACAAAAATTTTTCGATCTCTAGTATATGATTAAGTAGTACTAATATTTACCTATTATTTAAGACAAAAAATTTTATCAGAAACAGCAAATTTAAATTCGCCACTGTAATTAGGCAAAATTCGTGTTTGTTGAAATTGACCCATTTGAAAGTTTAAGCGGTACTATTAAAATAAATTCAACCCAAGATGCAACTATCTGTGCCGTATATAGACCCCCATCAACAAATAAATACATATTTGTAAAGGAACTTGGTAACTACATCGCAAAACTAGACTCAAAACAAAATCTCATTCTCATCGGCGACACGAACATTGATCTAAAATCCATTTCATGCCACAAAGATTCATTTCTGGAAACACTCAGCGAACACGGACTATTATGTGGAATAACGGACTACACGAGAATCGAAACAAAATTAAATACAATAACTAAATCATGCATCGATCACATATTTGCGCGCTTCCCCACATTCCCCACATACGGATGTATTCGGCGGTGTTAGACACAGTACTGGCCGATCATCGAGCCCTTATCTTTTGCTGCATCTGTGATGCGGCGCCCGAGCGCATACAGGATGTTGTTAAACCAGTTATTAATCATGATATACTTTATAAGGAATTAAAAAAGGTTCAATGGGGTTTAACAAGGGAAATGCAGTGTCCACGTCAGATATATAATTTTATATGTACTTCATTTAGAAACGCAAACAAAATTGCCACCAATCATAAAATAATTAAGCGTAAACAGTATAAACCTTTTAAACTTCCCTGGATCGATAAAAATATTAATAAGTTGTGTGAGAAACGTGATAATTTATTTAAATGTTGGAAAAGTAATACAAGAGACCTAAAATAAAGACTAGAATATAATAAAACCCGAAATAAAGTGCATAGAATTTTGGAAGAAAAAAGAAACACATACATATTAAGCAAATAAATAGTAATTTTAACAATACAAAAAAAGTCTACGACATAGTTAATCAAATGTTAGGACGAAAAAAGGTATCTATTGACGCGGCGATACTTAAAGCTTTCAATTCACAAAAACAACGGAAGTCATTGCGCAAAATTTTGCAAACGAATTTAATAAATCAGTAAAAAAAAATATGCCAAATTGTAAGTTTAAACTTTTGAATCCTAGTAGATACAACAAACATACGTATTCGAGTATTCTTTTTCGAAAAGTATCAAGTGGTGATGTACATAAAATTATCAATAAATTAAACGTCAATAAAGCGCCGGGATTTGATAACATAAAAGTATCCGATTTGAAAATAGTAAGTAGGGACGTCTCGGAAGCCATAGCTAATTTAATTAATCAGAGCGTTAAATCGGGTTTATATCCCAATGATTTAAAGATTGGATGCGTTAGACCGGTTTATAAAAAGGGAACAAGAAACAATTACTCCAATTATCGTCCTATAACTTTACTTTCCTCTATAGATAAGATTGTAGAAAAGTGTGTTTGCGATCAAATTCAGAAATTCTATAGGAAACATGATACCAAAATCAATTTGGTTTCCAACCTGGAAAAGGCACTACACAGCTTTTGTCAAAATTTACCGATGAAGTCAACGATCATCTACATAATAAAAGACACGTACTAGCTTTATTTATCGACTTCTCGCGTGCGTTTGATACACTCGAACATACACAACTGGTACAAAAGCTAGATAACTGTGGCGTACGTGGCCCACTGGCTAAGTGGTGTGAAAACTATCTTAAAAACCGTACTTATACTGTCAAGATCGAAAATGTATATAGTAATCACATACCAAGTACGGAGGGTACAGCCCGGGGGTCAGTTTTGGGTCCGCTCCATTTTCTCTCGTACGTTAATGACATGAACAACTGCTTAAAGTTTTGCTCTTGTTACCAATTTGCAGATGATACATGCTTGATCTCGGCCGATAGAGATCCACAAAAAGCCTTAAACCTTATGCAAACTGATCTTAACACTCTAAATAAATGGTGCCACGATGCTGGATTAGTTTTAAATCACAGTAAAACTAAGCTGTTACTTATTAAATCACCTCACTTACCAGATTTGCCATTGAACAACTTAGTAGCACATGATCATAACTGCCTACATGCCACGTATAACACCGGGTGTCAGTGCCCTGATATCGAATACGTTGATACACATACTTATTTAGGATTAATTATAGACAAAAAATTTAACTGGAGTAGCCATATTGAAAAAGTGTGTAATAAACTCAGACAATTTCTGGCTAATATGACTATCCTAAAAAATATAATTCCATATAAAGTTAAAATAATGCTTTACAATTCACTTGCCGAATCATACATTCAATATGGCTTAAGCAGTTATGAGCGTACATACGACTCATATCTTAAAGATATATTAAAGCTCCAAAAAAGAATATTAAAAACCATTAACAATAGACAGCAAAATTTCAGTAATGATCAGGAACTATTCAAACAAAGTAAAATATTACCAGTATATAATCAATTCAAATATCTGATACTAAAAGAAAACATTTTTAACATTACGTATTGGGATGTAATAAAACATCCTGTATGCACACGGGCCGTCGCTCGCCGGCAGCTATGCACGCCGCGCGCGAACAATAGATACGGCAAGCGGACGCTAAGTTACCTGGTTCCTCGATTTATCAACTCATTACCTACTGACCTACGAGATCAATGAAAGCCAAATAATATTAAGAATAAATTAAAAACATATTTATTAAATAATTGTACCTAACAGCTTTAATTACTTTAAAAAATTGATTTTAGAGCAACCATTAACTAATTTAACATACTTATATGTAGGTACTTTAAGATGGCCATACTCTGTATTAAATCATTAGAAAAATTGATGTAAACTTTATAGCATTATGACACAAACCTCAGTGGTTTTTATAATGCTATCCTATGATTGTATGTAACTTTTGTTAAATGATAAATAAATAAATAAAAATAAAAATAAATGTATGCCATCAATTAAAGGAGGTTTCCATCAATTAAACGTTTGTTGCAAATTTAAAGCAAATAGTTAATATTTTAAAAATAATCCATACCAATTTTCATCTTGTATCAGGGGAAACAAATTTTTTGGTGCTCTAACATGTTATTGAAGTGCCCCTAACCGAAATCTTGAAAAAATATTTAATGTACAGATAAATTTACTCGACATTTATTATAACCATCAGAGATTCAGAATGTCTTCTTTTAGGTACAAAATCCGCACAGGACTTGAAGAGACTCAGGTGTGCCTTACAGCATTCTGTAACATATATGGTGTAACAATTCCATTCCAACATTCCAACTCCAAGAGATCAACGAGGTAAGCACACAAAAAAACGAGCAAGAAAGACTCCAGAATGTATCTTACATTTGATACGTCGGCATATTGGTTCATTCCCTGCCCGAAAATCTCGTTATTCACTTCGTGACAATCCATATTCTTTTTATTTGGACGAAGAACTAACAGTTACAAAAATGCATGAGATGTTCCTGGACATGTACCGTATAAATGTCCGTTTTCAAGTGTACTGGTCTACATTTAAGAATGACTTCAACCTCAAATTTGGTCTGCCTAGAACAGATATATGATTCACATAAATTAAAGATTAAATGTTCTTCTTTGCCTGAAACTGTTAGACTTTTACAAACTGAACACAAATTACATTTAGCTAAAGCTGAAAAATTTCATGAGATTAAGAAAAATCAAAAATTACTAGCACAACAAGGAAAATGTATATGCATAAGTTTTGAATACATGCAAAACTTGCCTTTGCCACATGTAAGAACAGAAGATGTATTTTATACAAGACAGCTATATGGTACCTATTATGTGTTTGGTATATATAACTTAGCTCAAAACTAAGTGCGCATGAATACTTGAGACTGAAGGAAAAACTTAAGACAAGATGATGACAAGAAAGACTGAAGACAAGATGATGTGACATCACTTTTGTTAAAGTATCTTAACGAGCATGATATTGAACATTGATAATGAAAATTTAGTGCCTTTAAGTGATGTAAGACCTAGCCAAATCAAAAATTATGTTATGGTTTGCTTTTTGTATGCCTTAGTATGGACTAATTCTAGGACCGTTTAAGCCTATTAAATACATTTTTCCAATTCACGGTCACTCATATCTTCGCAATGATCAAGATATTTCACTCATTGGCAAATTAAAGAAAACATGCACCATAGAGACTGACGATGAATGGGATGCATTAATATGTTCTGCGGGTCGTATTGGTTTGAACGAGATCTAGTAAGTAGTTTTTTTTTAATACGTCATAAATCGTAAACCGCAATTTACCTCGATCAAAGTTACAACGAACTACAAGAACTTTTATATTATGTTACTTGCTGCTACGGAACCCTTCATGGGCGAGTCCGACTCGCACTTGGCTGCTTTTTTATATGCTAAATAAATTCTTCAAAAACATTTTTCTAGACGTCATTACGAATCGAATGAGCTATCGCGCATATTTTTAGGAGCTTTATTTCTATTTAACACGTTTTTGAACTTGTTGACTAGACTATGTCACTGGCGACATTAGCTCACATTCAGAGTCATAGCCAGCCGTCTGGGGCTTAATAAGACAAATAACAGAATTATTAAATCTGCCGGAAATCCAAAAGAAAAAAAAACACTTTCCAAAACAATTGTAAGTTGGAAACATCATATTACTGAAATGTTTTACTCCGAGTTACAGAAATATTCAAATCAAATCAAAGTCTTTATTCATATACTTATCACTGATACAATTTTTTTAATCTACCAGCCTTTCGGTAAGGTGCTTTGTCATGGAGGAGAATAAAATCCGTAACTATTAAATTTACGTATAAAAACAATTTTAACATAATATATTTATTTTAGGTTCTTCTGTCATTTTTTAATGCTGGGTGACCAAGTCTCCATAGACTGCACTCATATTATGGCCAATGTATGTCTACTGACTCTGAAATAGTATTACAAATATAATAAGAAACCAATACCAGTCATTGAATGTGCAATTGGTGAGTTATTAAAAAACACAGGACCTTCTCCTTTCAAATTTAATATAAAGTTGTATGTAATCAACATCATACGTTTTTAAAGAAATAAACTTAAGATAGCAAACAATACGACAACCCTGTAGTCTAGAAGGTACCGATCATGCCTACAAAGCATGAGGGGTCCCGGGTTCGATTCCTGGCCGGGACAGATATTTATGTGACACATAAATATTTGTACTCGGGTCAAGGGTGTGATTGTGATATGTTATTATATGTCGTCCATGCCACCCACAACACAGGTAAAAACCTACTGTGGGGGGTAAATAATTAATTATAAAATAAACATTGCCATCAAAAAACCTTTTAACCTACTATGGATCAGTGGGTAAACTACTCTTGTCAGCCAGATGCAGATTATCGAACTTTTCATACAATGGATTTGCTTTTAATAAGAAAAAATATTAACTAGAATATGGAATAAAAAAATCACACATGAACTCAATTTAAATACAATCACAGATAAAACAAATCAAATTTGTTAATGAGTAGAATATTTATTGCAAAATCAAACACATTCCACCATTATTAAAAATATCACAACATGAGATCAATTATTATAGTTTCATCAATTATTTATCAAAGTGAGAAATTGACCTGAAACTACAAAAATTTTAGGTCAGTAATGGAGACTTAATTAGAAGAACTTATTCATTTAATTTCAGGTAATTTGGGTATGTGCTGAGAAGAAATCTCCTAACTTTTTAAACCAACCCAGCTCTGGATACTTCAGAAGCAAAATCTGTCTGAACCAGCTTCGATCACTAATAAAATAATTTAGTGATAATATTATGCAAAATCTCTTGTTGTATCCTGCTTATAGACAAATAAATATACTGTAAAACTATAACATTTTTTTTTCTGTTTATACTGACCTTCCGATACTTATTAAGTAC
This sequence comes from Thymelicus acteon, assembly GCA_951805285.1. Classification (NCBI taxonomy): domain Eukaryota; kingdom Metazoa; phylum Arthropoda; class Insecta; order Lepidoptera; family Hesperiidae; genus Thymelicus; species Thymelicus acteon. The sequence goes on along the minus strand of OX638214.1, from coordinate 17,508,534 downwards.
TATTATACGTTTTCTTCTGTGCCTTCAACTAAAATAGCATCAAAGAGCATCCGCTCTCAAATTTCTTTATTACGTCTTGTGTCGTCTACTAGGTTCCACCTTTGGAAGGTCCATGGCTACTGCGGAGGTCGGTACTGGCAGAGAGCCGGTCTTAATTCTCTGCCATCAGATATTTTGAAGCGAAGCAATCATATATGGTACTAGGTTCCACCTAGCTTGCCTTGGCTGCCTCTTGGGTTATTTGATTCATTGCATTTGAAGAGGTTGGGGCAGTAAAATACACAATGACGCCGGGAATATCATCCACAATCACTAAAACAAAATTTAATGTGTAGGTTATTACGATTTGTTAAAACAAAAACTAAAGGCTCCTCTTCCCCCCGGACCTCGCTTGCGAGTGGACGTATCCTCACTCCGTAACATCGTTTAAAATAAATTTATAATTCAATTTGTCAAAATTAAATACTTCACGAATAATAGGAGCGCAGTAGTTTGGAAGAGGCTACCTGTGTTCTACGGTGACTGGGCATTACCAGACAGAGATAAAAAACATAGTGCAAGTGAAACGAACAACCTGTGACGTCAACGGCGCCGCGGCGTAATAATTGAGGTGAAAAGGAGGTGTCCGTACAAGGTGAGACAAAAACACTGCTCAATTCCTGTAACCGGTTGTTACTAGGTGGACGATAGAGAGGTCGACAGTGCGAGTTGAGATAGAACTACTACACCAGGCGTACAGCGCCATTCACCTATTGCACCTTTATTCATACACCCGTGCGCATCTCACCGCGGCGACCTAACCGTTTGCTGTCTCTTATTGGCATCTACGTTATATTACTGGAGCGAAAGTGACGTAGCGCAATTACTACACAAAATAATCTATAATTGCTACTTACATCCTGCTTTCACCTTGATGCATTAAGTGAAGTGTAAATGAGACAAGATACTCATAGCAATAATATTTTACAAGTAGCTGCATACAGCCTAGTAAATTAATAAGCCTAGTACACCAGTAAGTTTGGAAAAGAACCAACGTATTCTATGTAACAATTAACTAGCGCTGCCTCGAGTGAAGGAGAAGCAGCGTACCTACTCGCTACGTGCAACTGGACAAAGAACAATTCTGTGTGTGACTGTGTATAATTTAAGTTGTAACTACACAATTGCCGCGGCGCAGTACGGCGGCGCTCACGCAACTCGGCATCACGCTGTCGAATGTCTATTGCTTAAGGTGGTTCGCTCGCACGCAATCTTCTACTTGGCGCATTCTTGGCTTGGTTTGGTGCTTTTAATATTCTGTTGATACGATAAACACTATGACAGACAAATCCTTCTCTGACTCAGACACAATGAATACACCCTGCGATGAAACACCACCAAACTATGTCTCCTCCCGCATCAAGAAGAATAAAGAGGGAGATTTTTCTTACGAATTTTCAAAATTTAAGGATGAGATTAAATCTATGATTGCGTCCCTCATGTTGACTCAAGAGCAAGAAACATTGAAATATAATACAAATCTTAAAGAAATAAGACAAACCTCAGTCAACATTGAAAACTCGATTTCTTTTTTAACAGCTCAGAATCTAGAATTCAAAAACAAAATAGAACAGTTGGAAGGGAGAATTGTGGAGGATAAGAAATACATTACTATACTAGAAGATAAAATCGAAAGTATGCAAACGGAGAATAGAAAATCAAACTTTGAAATAAAAAACGTACCAAAAAAACCTAACGAAACGAAGGAGGATCTAATTGAAATGGTCTCGCACTTATCATCTACTATTGGTGCTCAACTGAAGAAAGAGAATATAATGGACATATATAGAACTCGTGAAAAAAGGAATGGAAACCAGAACACCCCAATAATAGTTCAAACATCCTCTACTATTCTCAAAAATGAAGTCATAAAGTTGAGTAAGTTATACAACATCAAACAAAAAACAAAATTGTGTGCCAAACACCTCGGATTACATTCTCACGAATATACGCCTGTTTTTATTGCTGAACAACTAACATCTAAAGCTGCCCGCTTGTTCTTTCTAGCCCGTGATCTGGTTAAGACAAAATTGTTTAAATACTGTTGGACTGCATATGGACGGGTGTATGTAAGAAAGGAGGATAACTCACCGATCATATACATTAGAAGTGAAGCACACATTATCGATTTAAAAAAGCCTAAGTGACTAATTGTGTCTCAATTATTTGTGAATATAAATACCCTGTGTGGACACTACTTAAGATACTTATTGCTATTACTTTATTTCACTTGTTTAAAGTTATTGTGCAATGTACCTAAAATTCTTATTGTAATTATCATATTCATATTAATTATTATAACTATATATTTTGTCTCAACAATGTACAAGCGCCACCACTATCAAAACACATTCATTAAAACATACTATTTTTTTAGATCCTATACAATTATACTAAAATCTCATTTAAACCTACACAGCCCCACACAACTACACATAATATATAATTGTTTGGAATACCGGTGGTTTACTCTTTTAATAAATGCAATTATATTTGTATTTAGCTTATACACAGGTAACATTATACCTGAGCGTCATTACAATAAAACATATTACATACCACTAGACACTTATACATATTACACTCACACTCATTGCTACTTACACTCATACCTACTCATATATACCTACACTATACTAAACATGATAAATATTTATGTAAAAAGCTTGAATAACACCATAGTAGAACAATTCATTTGCATTATTTTGTATTTAAGCAATAGAAACAAAATAATAAAACCAATATTTTATAACGAGGCATATAATTATAACTATTACAAGATTTATAAGACCACTGGTGTCAATCAATTTATACAACAGTTATTATCTACACCTTGTAACCTTTTCAACGTTAGTTAATGGATAATTGTCTCTCAACTATATCAAATATAGACAACGCTTCTTTAGCACACTCAGTTCAATGTGATATTTTAAAATTAAATGAAAAATTTATCATAACCAAAGAAGACTTAACTGTTGTAACACAGAATATACGTAGTATTTATTGCAATTTCGACGACTTTCAGGTAACGTTATCTCAGCTGAAATTTGACCCCGATGTGATTGTACTTACTGAATGCCATATAAATACTAATAAGACTATACCTAACATTAAAAATTATGTTTCTATATATTCTCATTATAATTTGAACCAAAGTGATGGTGTAATTGCGTATGTGAAATGTCACTTAAAGCCAGTTATGAATGAAATTCGACTCCAGCATGCTACTTGCATACAAATTAATGTCTTAAACAGTGTTATATTAGCTATATATCGTTCACCTTCTACTCACAATGCTTCAGAGTTTATAAACTCTTTGAATGCCCACTTAAGTAACCTTAAATCATGTAAAAACCTAATAATTACAGGAGATATTAACATAAACTTAATAACTAAATCTACCGAACAATTAAATGAACGATTAAATAGAATTAATTATTTAAACATGCTAGCCTCTCATGGTATACTCCCTGGACACTCGTTACCAACGAGGGAATCAAACTGTCTGGACCATTTCATGCTGAAATTTAGTAAACATAAAATGTCAGCTAACATTGCTGTTCTTAATACTACAGTGACTGATCATCTTACAATACTCTTATGCCTATCAAAAATAAAAAAAGACTACATTTACCCTAAGTATACTACAGTGGTTAATTTTGAGAAAGCTTTAAATTTTCTAATAGAAAAAAATATTCATGTCTTATTATTTAGTGATGATCCTGATTATATATCTAGTAATCTTATTTCGAAGTTGATTGAGTCTATCGATGAATGTACCACTGTTAAATATCTTCCTAAAAATAAACGATGCATCAAACCATGGATTACACCGGGTATTTTACGTTGTATTAATAATAGGAATAAAATGCAACAGAAGTTGAAGTCTGAGCCTTATAATGAAGTTCTTAAAATAACTTATAAAAGATACCGCAACTTCTGCAATAAACTAATCAAAAAAATGAAAAATAAATACCATAGGGAACAGTTAGCATTATCAGACAAAAATCCTAAAACATTATGGAATACAATAAATAATATAACAAATTTTAAAAGTAAAAATAACTGTAACCAAAATTTATTAAATATCAAACAATCGCCTTATGACTCTGTAAATTATATAAATGAAGCTTTTTCTAAAGTTGGTAAAACTCTTGCGGAGGCCATAATACCTAACAATTTCCCTCCACATGCTATTAACCACCATAACTCAATGACTAATCAAAGTTCCTCCTTTGTTCTTCTTGATACTGACCCCACCGAAGTTAAGCATGTCATTTGCAGTCTTAAGCCAAATAGTGCACCTGGGTGGGATAGAATTCCAAATAAATTTCTTAAGCTTGCTAGTGACATAGTTGCTCCAGTTATCAGTCATCTGGCTAATCTTTGCTTTCATCAAGGGGTCTTTCCTTCAGTTTTCAAGCAATCTTTAGTAACACCGGTTTATAAGAGTGGAAAGACCGTTGACGTTAACAATTATAGACCAATATCTGTCTTGCCTGCCATATCAAAAATTTTAGAAAAACTAATGAACACTAGACTACTAAATTACCTTAATAAATTTAAAATTCTATCCGATGCGCAATTTGGCTTTCGACAAGGTAGATCAACAGAGGATGCTGTTTTAGCTTTAACCTCCTTGATCACCCAGCATGTAGATAATAATAAAAAATGCCTAGCAGTATTCCTTGACCTTAAAAAAGCGTTTGATACAGTTTCCCTTCCCACTCTTCTTTTAAAGCTGGAGAATATAGGAATTAGAGGTACACCTTTGAAATTATTTGAAGATTACTTGTTTAGGCGTGTACAAAAGGTTAAAATTGGTGAACATGTAAGTGAGGCCTCAGAAATTTCCTACGGCGTTCCCCAAGGAAGTGTGTTAGGACCTACCTTATTCCTCATATATATAAATGAACTTGCAAATTTAAATATAGTGGGAGGGAACGTATTTTGTTATGCCGACGACACTGTTATAGTGTTCGAAGGTCCAAAATGGGGCTCAGTCTTTGACACAGCACAAGCAGGTTTAAATTAGGTTTCCAATTGGCTAAAAATAAATATGTTAACTTTAAATGCATCCAAAACTAACTACATTTGCTTCACTATTAATAATAAAACTCAACCAAACAATTATCTTTCTCTTAAAATTCATCAATGTAGGTATATAGACACAAATCTTTGTAATTGTCCTGAACTAGATAAAGTGGAACATACTAAATATTTAGGGGTCATTTTAGATCAGCGACTATCTTGGCATCGACATATTACACATATAAATGATAGGATAAGAAAATTAACATGGATATTTAAGATTCTAAGAGATGTAATTCCTAAAAAACAACTTAACCAAATATATCTGGCACTAGCACAATCTGTAATAAGTTACTGCATCACTGCATGGGGGGGAGCTACAAAAACAAAATTTCTTGACTTAGAACGTGGACAGCGATGTTTACTTAAAGTAATGTATCGTAAACCATATAGATATCCCACAGAGGACCTATACAATATATCAAACTTACTATCTATCCGCAAATTATATATACTATCTACAATCTTACGCAGACACCGAAATATTGGTTATAACCACGTACTAGCAACTAATACAAGGAGAAGAAATAGAGTCATTTCTACACCTCAGACAAAAACCAACTTTGCGAAAAGGCAATATTTATCTCAATCAGCACACCTATACAACCATCTTAACAAAAATCTTGTTATTTATTCCATGACCGCACGTGAATGTAAAAAAACTGTCACAAATTGGCTTCAGTCATTAAATTACACTTCTACTGAAAATCTCATAAACCACTTGTAGGTATTTCACACACACACACACACACACACACACACACACACACACACACACACGTACACACACACACGTACACACACACACACACAGATTGGCGCATACCATAATTACTAAGTTTTAGTTTTACTTACTGATAATAGTACATTGTTTCATTAGAATATTTCTTTGTTTTTAGTCTATTATACTTATGTAACGCTTGTGTTAAGGAGGAGCGAGGCATTCTGCCACAAGCATAAAGTATTTTATGCTTACTAGGATGCTTCAAAAACTGAATTACTTAAATGTAACTTTTAGACTGAATAAAGATTTTTGATTTTTTTTTTTTTTTTTTTAAAGGCAACTACGGCGCCATTTGAATTTACTGAGTAAGTAAAGAATATCATTAAACGAGTACCAAAGCAAAATGCGGTACGTAAAGTTGAAAAGAAAGAACTTTTGGAAATTTTAAGGTTAATTTTATTTAGATAGTGATAACAGTGTTGCCAGCTGTAATTTCAAAATTTCGTTCAAGTTTGCCAGTATATTCCGTCAAAGAACTTTATACCGTAACTGGATGCCAATCTTTGAAGAGGTACCTTTATAGGTTATAGAGCAAGATCCCAGGGCCAACTGACGTCACGTATTTTCTGACGGACGAAATGTGGACGATTGAGTAGTGTTAGTGTGTACTACGATCGTATGCCTACCTGCTAGCTTGGTCAAACGGCCAATTTCCAGGTATCAGGTGATCAAGGTACATAAAAACATTATTAACTTCACGTAAATTCTCATGGCTGATTTTCACATATGTTCTAGATAATATAGTTAAAAATAAGTCGTCAATGCTCCCAGACACTTTCCGTCGGCCATATTGCTTGCCAGACGCTTTGAAGCTCCCAAAATTATTCGTTAACTTCACGTAAATTCTGATGCTCCATTTTTATATATGTTCTCCAGACAACTATTTTAAAACCTTTGGCAAGATGACAGACCAATCCAAGGGGCCATCATCCCCTAAACTAAATTTTAATATCTCTGTGGGTGGGAGCGCGAGAGTATTATCTACGCGCATGAGACTGAGTGTGAGTATTGCGAGTCGTTACTCTTTCGCTCCGCGGTCGCCGGCTCACTGCATTCGGCGGAAATGGTCCGCCGGCCAGCTCGTGGCTGGACATTACAAGATGGTAAATATGATTTTCATTGGTTTGATGGAGATCAACTACCGGGTTTTGTCAGTGAGTCGCTGGAAGAACAATCAGGTAAATTATTTTTTATGTCTCTTGAGTTTTTTTCAGGTCTTCATTGTTTGACTTGTTTTTTACAGAGGAAGAAAACAAGGATAATGATGATGATGATGACGATCACGATTTAAATATTGAATTTGAGGATTGACTCGATGATGAATTGTCTAATTTCAACGACGTTGATAATGAAAATTAGAAGCAAACTTAAAAATGTTAAAGGATAATTTTTTTTCTACTTTGTTTTTGTAAAATTAATTCCCAATAAATAATTAATTGAAAAATTCTGTTATTTAATTAATTTGTTAACTGTCGAGTTTTTGACATTTCATTTAAAAAAATTAAGTTTACTCGATTTTATTAAAATATCTTGCAGGGTACAATTCTGCCGTCCTCAAACTAAAAGGTGGTTAAGTGATAAAAACAGTTTTTGAGGTAGAGCTAAAAAACGTGCGATTATTTTTAAATCGTGCTAGTGATTTTCTGTAAACAATTGTTCATGTTGTCATAATATTATGTCAAACTCAAAAGATAAATATTTTTTTTGAACTGTAATGTTAATGAAGTTTAAAAAAATATCAACAAATATGAATAAAGTAAAAATTGGCCAGATGTCATTTAGCCGCCTTTTAGCTTGAGGACGGCAGAATTCTAGAATTGTTGTGGTCAAATAAACACTTTTTACATTTGAATCTTTAATAATTCACCTGCTTTTTTAAGTTTTTAATTTTTAGCAGATTTTTTTTAATATGTAACACCACAGACGCGTCTATTTACTCTGTGGCCTATGCCATTGAGTTAGTCTGCGGTCACTACCGTTTCCGCTCTCGCTATCTCTCTCGCACACTAGGACAGAGAGGTTCGCCATGTTGAGTCGCGGTCGCTTGCGCGTGTAACATTATTATTTTGAGTCTTTTATAGTAAATGTACGTGAATCCCATAACATTGTGTTTCAATCCACGGCCGAACTCCACATCATCAAATAGCCGGACAAACCCCATTACAATTGGCGCCCAACGTGGGGCCCGTGGATTGGAAGTTACGACGCAATACGTGAAAAGACGCCATATTCGTTCATCAATTTTTTCGATCGTCAATTTTTTTTCATCGTTATATTTTTCATCGTCGTATTTTTCACACTCCTTATCACGATTGCGATGCAACGAGGAGGCAGACGACGCCGCAACGAGATCGTTGATGAAGATGAGACCGAAGTAGAGGAAACCCATGGAGGGCCTACTACTCACGATACCGGATCGGAATTCGTTGCATGCGAGGCGTGCCCAGACCAACCTCACCAAACACCCACGGCGAGCGGGGGAACATTCCAGATCACCGAATATCAACTATCAAGACTGCTGACGAATGTTATGCATAATGCACTTTTACTGAACGACAGTCGACCCAGCGACACCGACACGTCACTACCGGCACATCCCACGGCTACACCCACGAGTCCCACGACTATGGCGACTTCGCGTGGCCAAGGAAATTTAGCTAACTGCACGGCGAGATTTGACGGAAGCGGCGAGCGAGATCCCGACGCAATCGAATCGTTCATCGACGCAGTCGAAATATATATAGAATGTACGAATGTCAGCGAAGAACATGCGCTCAAAGGATTGGCCATGCTGTTGAGTGGTGGCGCCGCGACCTGGTGGAGAGGCATCAAGTCAGACGTTGCTACATGGACCGAAGCGAAGGACCGCATGCGCGCTATGTTTGGAGCCCCGCGACCAGCATACAAGCTTCTCCGTGATATATTCGCGAACGAACAAAGTAGTGAACCTTCTGACGCATTTATTCCGCGAGTGCGTGCTATATTATCCCGGTTTCCGTATGAACTGGATGTGCGTTTACAATTAGATATTGTATATGGTTTACTTAATAGAAAAATAAGGAAACATGTCCCGAGAAATAGTGTCACTAGTCTAGATATGTTAATAACGAGAGCGAGAGAGGTAGAGGAAGCGATGAACGAGGCAGGTAATATAGAAAACACTTCTAAAGGTTTTGTGTGTTCAAACGTCAGCGAAGGTAAATCGCGCGTTCCCATTACCACTGCCAGCGGTTCGTCCCCTACGCCTAGCTACACGAAGCGTTCTCGCATTCGCTGCAGTTATTGCAAATCATTCGGGCATGGTATACAAGAATGTAAGAAAATAGAGCATAAACGTAAGGTTAATTCATTAGATGGCTCTGTAACCAAACCATCTATTAGCTGTTATGGATGTGGTCAACCAGGGGTTATAAAATCTAAGTGTGATACTTGCAAGAGCAAATTGTCTGCTAATGGTTCGGGTACAGTTGATTTTAATTCTGTTGATTTATTTCAGCGTACTGATATTTTACCCATAGTACAGATACGCATTGCTGGACGGAGCGGTGTAGCTATTCTGGATACGGGATCTACACAGAGCATTGCTAGCCCCATGCTGTACAAGCTTTTAGTGAACTCAGGGGTACAGTTTTCTCCAACCCAGCGTACTGTGCGATTAGCCATTGGATCACCTCAGGTATGTGATGCTTCATTTGCTAGTGTTCCAGTGAACATAGGAGGTCACACAATTCAGACAGATTTTCTCTATTTTAGTAACCCTAATGGTAGAACATTATTGGGAAAAGATTTTATTTCCAAAGCTGGAATAGTTATGAATATTCAGGATGGTAGTTGGCACTTTATTCATAATCCGAGCAAAAGGTTTGAATTTATGCAGTCCTACTATCTCTCACCGCAACCCATTGAGGTGATGCAGACTAATACTATGGATCCTAAACATTCTGGTCAAAGCGGACCCATACATGGCAGTCAACCTGACAGCCTATTGTTAAGAAGTGATGAGGGTCGCACTCTATTAGTTGATGAGAGGACAATTCTTAATGAATTTATTTGTAACAACGCAGGGCGGTTTGCTAAGGAGGGTCCAGCAACAGACTATGCTACTCACCGCATTAAAGTCAGCAAGGATCAGCAGCCCATCGCCTGCCAGCCCTTCAGAATGTCCCCGCGACGGAAGGATGCCCTGAAGGGGGAGCTGGACAAGCTGCTGGCTGCAGGGGTCATCGAAGAATGTGAGTCGCCATGGGCGGCCAATGTAGTATTGGTTCCCAAGAAGGATGGAGGTATGCGCCTTTGTATTGACTATCGCAAACTCAATGAGGTAACGGAGCCTGACCGCTACCCATTGCCGAGGATAGATGACATCTTGCATGCGGCAAAGGCCAGTACCTATATGACCACGCTTGACCTGCACTCTGGCTATTTTCATGTTAATGTACATGCAGAAGACCGTGACAAAACCAGTTTTGTCACACCCTTTGGGACATACCGATTTATACGCATGCCTATGGGTCTTCGTAACTCAGGAGCAACTTTTCAGAGGCTTATTGATAGATTTAAGTCTAACCTCACTGCGTTGAATGGCACTGTACTTGCTTATCTAGATGATATTATTGTCTTGTCACCTGGCAGCTTTGAAAACCACATGATGGATTTAAAATCAGTATTTGATAGGCTTGCACTGTTTAACTTGAGAGTTAACCGCAAGAAGAGCTGCTTTGCTTGCGACTCAGTCAAGTTCCTTGGACACATATTAATGCCTGGGGGTATCCACATGGATCCCGACAAAACTGCCGCTATTACTGCTATGACCCCGCCACGTAATTTGAAACATTTAAAGTGTTTTCTTCAAACTTTTAGTTGGTTCCGGCGTTTCATCGCTGGCTACGCAGAGGTAGCCCGGCCTCTCACCAACCTGTTGAAGAAAGACAGCGCCTGGCACTGGGGAGAGCAGCAACAGCAGGCTTTCGACCGCATCAAGACCTTGCTGTCGACCGCGCCGATCCTGGGGCAGGTCGACGACTCCTTGCCATTCGTCCTACGGACGGATAGTAACGGGTATTGTCTCGGTGCTGTATTAATGCAGGGCGAGGGGCCCGATGAGCGGCCCGTTGAATATGCCAGCCGACAGTTAAACGCTGCTGAAAGGAATTATACAACCACCGAAAGGGAGGCTCTGGCAGTGGTGTGGGCTGTACACAAGTTTAGGGGGTATATAGAGGGCTCACAAGTAATTGTTAAGTCCGACCATCAGCCCCTACGATGGTTAATGAGCACCAAATCACCTAGTGGAAGGTTAGCTAGGTGGGCGTTAACCTTGCAAGAGTTCGATCTGCGAATCGAATATACACCTGGGAAAGCGAATGTCATCGCAGACACGCTCTCCAGGCCACCTTGCACACAGGAAGCAGAAGCTAGTTTTGATGTATGCTTGGCTGTCACAGATTTTCCTTCGCGTAATGCTAGCAACATTCGCGAGAATCAATTAAAGGATCCGGAAGTACGCAAAATTATTGAGGACCTAGAGTCAGATGACGCTCCATTTAGGGGGAGACACTGGTCCAATTGTGGTTATATACTTTCTGATGGTATTTTGTATCGTTATGCACCAGAAGCCGACGACGAGGACGCCTGCTTAGTTGTCCCGGAGCACGAGCGAGCTCAGGTGTTGGCGGAGTATCACGACGCGCCTACGGCCGGCCATTTCGGGGTCGAACGCACCCTGCAGCGTATAAGCAAGCGCTACTATTGGCCCGGCATGCGCAGTTTCGTTACTGACCATGTGAAGAAGTGCGTCGAGTGTCAGCGCTACAAGGCAGACACAAAGAAGCCAGCGGGTCTAGTACAGACTCCCGCTACAGCTCGGAGATTTGAGGTAATATCCATTGATTTGTTTGGACCACTACCGGAAACCGCAAATGGCAATAAATGGATTCTTATCGTTGAGGACGTCTGCACACGATGGGTGGAAATTTTCCCGCTGAGGAACGCCACAAGTCTAGAGTGCGCAAAAACACTCATTGCAGAAGTTTTCTTGCGATATGGTGTCGCCCGTCGCATGATAAGCGATAACGGAGTCCAGTTTGTTTCCGAAGTTATGCAACAAGTATGCCATGTTATGGGTGTCCAACAATCCTTGACCTCATTTTATCGTCCCGAAGCGAATCCAATTGAAAGGAAGAATCGCGATTTAAAACCACAATTGGCGATATTGGTGGGTAAGGATCACTCCACGTGGGACACGTTTTTACCGGCGGTCCGATTCGCCATGAATTCGGCCGTAACGTCTAGTACAGGTTACTCTCCTGCTTTCCTAACGTTTGGCAGGGAGCTCCGTGCACCGGCGGACGCTGTATCAGACATGCGTGCAATCGTCGAAGGAGATATCTTCGTGGCGAGCATCACCCCGTTCCTGCGGCGGCTGACCACCGCGTTGATCGAGGCGCGCGACGTACACGAGCGAGCCCAGTCTACTCAGAAGGCATACGCAGATGCAGGTCGCCGAGCAGCACCAGACTACGAGCCCGGTTCTCTAGTCTTATTAAAGACGCAAGGACCCAACGACACAGGTAAAGGGCAGACAGCCAAATTCATTCCTCGAAGGGATGGCCCCTATCGAGTGCGCGAGGCTGTCGGTCCTGTTACTTATTTGTTAGAGCGTGTTAGTGACAATGTGCTTCTGGGGAAGTATCACGTATCGCAACTCACCCCGTTTGTTGGTGTTGATCAGCCTGCGGTACAAGAAAAACGTAGGCGTGGTAGGCCACGAAAAAGTAGGTGCTAGCACGAATGCGGGGGCGCTTATTTCGTGCTAGAGGGGGAGTTTGTAACACCACAGACGCGTCTATTTACTCTGTGGCCTATGCCATTGAGTTAGTCTGCGGTCACTACCGTTTCCGCTCTCGCTATCTCTCTCGCACACTAGGACAGAGAGGTTCGCCATGTTGAGTCGCGGTCGCTTGCGCGTGTAACATTATTATTTTGAGTCTTTTATAGTAAATGTACGTGAATCCCATAACATTGTGTTTCAATCCACGGCCGAACTCCACATCATCAAATAGCCGGACAAACCCCATTACAAATATTTATAATAAATTGATATGAGTAAACTGTAAGAGAGAGAGAGAAAGGTATATTATTTTTTAGTTTTAATTAATAAGTGAAGAAAACGTTTGCTCACTTAGGTATTATTTAAAAAAAAATGCATTTTTTTTTAAATTATAACATGTCAATTATATTTTTCTTATTTTTGTTGCCATAATTTATTTGTTAACAAAAGTTCTAAAAATTATAAAATATCTGATCAATTAATTTTTATAGCCTTATAAGGTACGAGTAACCGCCCTCGCTTTGCTTCGGTGTTATTTTTTTACACCTTGGGTTACATTATTGGAGTTTTATTAAGGATCCCTAATTTTTTTGAAAATATCATATAGCCTATGTTACTCGGGGATAGTGTAGCTTCCCAACAGTGAAAGAATTTTTGAAATCGGTTCAGTAGTTTCGGAGCCTATTCAATGCAAACAAAAAATCAAATCTTTCCTCTTTATATATTATTATATTATATAAGGTATAAGCTTTAAAGTATAACCTTTTTAGCCTTCAGCGTAATCGGTCTCACTCAGTCTCATGCGCACCAGAGATATTAAAATTTAGTTTAGGGGATGATGGCCCCTTGGATTGGTCTGTCATCTTGCCAAAGGTTTTAAAATAGTTGTCTGGAGAACATATATAACAATGGAGCATCAGAATTTACGTGAAGTTAACGAATAATTTTGGGAGCTTCAAAGCTTCTGGCAAGCAATATGGCTGACGGAACGTGTCTGGGAGCATTGACAACTTATTTTTAACTATACCATCTAGAACATACGTGAAAATCAGCCGTGAGAATTTACGTGAAGTTAATAATGTTTTTATGTACCTTGATCACCTGATACCTGGAAATTGGCCGTTTGACCAAGCTAGCAGGTAGGCATACGATCGTAGTACACACTAACACTACTCAATCGTCCACATTTCGTCCGTCAGAAAATACGTGACGTCAGTTGGCCCTGGGATCTTGGACTATTAACTTTATACATATTTTAACGAAAACTTTTTTCGAAAAAAATTTAAATGATTATTTTTGTGGTATTAATGAAAAATAACATTAATATTAATAATTATTACGGTATATTTCTTTGAACACAATCAAATGATATCTTTTTGTATCACATTTTGATTCACATCTGATATATCAGAATCTGTTTGTCACAATACTATTTATATTTGATCAAAAACTTTATCACTACTTTAAGCCTAAGAACTCACGGAGCGATTTTCTCCCGCCGCGGTAGCGGGCCCGCAGCTCCTGTAGAATGCAGATTTGTATGTAAAAACGAGCGGCATATTTCACGACGCGGTTTACGCCCGCGGCGGGCGCGGTTTACTCGCGGCGTCCGCTGCACCGGCGGGCAACTTCTAGAATCGCGCGGGTCGCGGTCAGCCGCAGCCTCGGCGGGTTGCTCCCGCACGCTCTGCGGTCGGTTGGCGGGCGACCGCGGTGGGCACCCTTACAGATCGTAAATACCGCCCGTCTTGCGATATTCGCCCGCCAGGTTTGCGGGCGATAATCGCAACCGCGGCGGCTGCGCTACCGCACAAAACTTCGGTCTCGTGAGTTTTGAAACTTTTATGTTACTACAAGGAGAAAAGTCTGGATATTATTCTTATTGTAAAATCTCAGAAGTGAAGAGTGAACCAAGACGTAAGTACACGCCAATTTATTTTTCTTACAGTCCAATTGTTTCTTTTCTTTCGAAAGTAATATAATATGTAATTACAAATAATAATTAATAGAATTCTAAACAATATTTTCTACAAATTAATAGCATTTGTTGTTATTTTGGGTTTCGAAAAAAAAAAAGAACGGAACCCCTAAACGCGAGTTTCACTTGTACGTATCAAGTTTTTTATTTTTATTATGTATGTTTTTCTTTTAGTTATTCATTGAGTATTATCATTATCATTTTAGAATTAACTGTGGAAATTACGGAATAAATTTTAATATTTGTATTTACATGATTGACGATTGATGATTTGCAATCATATTTTAAGTAAATCATATAACATGATACGCAAATTATATAATTACGATTATTCTTTAGATCTAATTATACATGTTATGTTAGTTCGGTTGGAATCGAAAATGAGTCATTGTACTATGAGCATCAAGTGGAATGTAGAGTAACATTCGTCCTTTATAGTTCGTTCATGTTTTATTTTTATTTCTATTTACATTTTTTTATTTTATTACTTGAGTCCTGCTATTAGCTGGTTAGGCTTAGGTACTTAAAGTTAGACACTGTTTAGGGGAACGTAAATTATACATACACGATACTACGTAATCATAATAATATGTGTTGTGTATATTTCAAACAATGTTTTTTTTTAATTTTTTTTTTTAAATAATGATTATTGTCGACCCTCTATCCCTAGTTGGTAGCGATCCTGCCTGCGAAGTGAGGGATCCCGGGTTCGATTCCCGGCCAGGGTAGATACATAATACATAAATATGTAACAGATAAATATTTGTACTCGGATCATGGGTTTTCTTGTGATGTATTTTAAATATGTGTCGTCCATGCCGCCCGCGACACAGGTAACAACCTACTGCGGGGGTGTGAGTGTGTAAGCGTTTATTTTATTTATTTATTCAAAGACAACTACTGGTTGCCACTTTTATGATAGATACTAGTTTTCGCCCTTGGTAGAGTGGTTTCGAAACGAAAATTTTAATTAATTAATCTAGATTTATATGCCCGTGGGTTCGTGCGCGTGGATATCGATTTTTATAAATCCTAAATTAATTTACTAATACAACTTTTTATTCTCGTTTGCTTCTTAACGCAAACATTTCAGTTAATGGACAAATCGAACCAGCCGAGCCGGGACCGGGTTAGCCGGAGGCGGGACACACCTGACTCAAGGAATTTCCGCACTGTGTCTAGAAGTCCAACACGCGATAGCAGGCGCTCCGTGTTCAGCAGAAGTGACCAAGAACGAAAAAGGGCTCGTATGAGAGTCCAACTGTTAGAAGATGAGCTCCACCGAGAACGTGAAAGACTTTTGATGGCGGAAAGGCGTCGCTACTCTCCGCGGCGGCTGACTGAATCTCGTCTTCGGAGTCGCAGCCGTCTGGTGTCACCTGCTACGGTGCGACGGCCAGACGACGTGTTTCGGACACCAGAGCCACAGTTACACGCCGAAGAACGTGAAAGGTCACGTGGTCCTTCTTTATCTAAAAATAATCTCATAGAAATCTTAAAATCTATGAGAAATGGTTTAACGTCACAGCCTAACGAGATAGCACAATCGTCACAAAAAGTTGACTGTAAAAACATTCTACCAAATTTTGATCCATCCACTAAAAATCAACGCATTGATGTTTGGTTAAAAAAGGTGAATGAGTGCGCTTCTGTATATGGTTGGGACGATAAAACTACTTCTCACTTTGCCATGCAAAAACTCCAAGGTCTGGCTAAAACTTGGTACGAAGGTCTGAACTCGATTCTTTTTACTTGGCAAGAATGGCAAGAAAAATTAGTTTGTGCATTTCCCTTCGATCAAAATTATGGCCAGACTCTGGAAGAAATGTTAAAACGAAGATCCAAATTTAATGAACCAATCGAAATGTATGCATTGTAGCCAGAAAAGAGGGGGTGCCAATTGTGGCCTAAAAAGAGCGGCCAATTGTAACCCCGGAAAATTGTAAGTGTGCTAAAGACAAGGGGGTGTTGTGCCTGGCCACAATATAGAGATAAATTAAAGATAAATAGAACACAAACCCACCAAATAAATGTACCCGTCAGTAGGCGAACCTTGCTCAGATGATAATGAGCTGATGATCTCCTAAATAAATATAAGAAAGAAAAGAACTAAACCAAGAATACGGGCGCCAAGGAGACCATCCACCTGCCTCACCGTACGGATAACAAAGCCGGATAAAACATTGAACTATTAATCTCAAAGCGGGCTTTATACTACAGTGTTGTATGAAAATTTAAGTAATTAATATGGTAAGCATAACAAACTAAGCATGATATTCTGTTGAGGAGTGAAATAAAATATTATAAATATCAAAGAACCTTTTATTCCTGTAAAACAGTAAATATGGGCTTGGCATCAAGTTGCTACAATCCGTACCAAAGTATGAATTAACAATTACAAACAAATCCTGTAATATTATCTTAAGTTAAAGTTATTTAAATATTCTAAATTTAATTACTCGTAAAAGTTGTAGTGTATGGTAGAAAGTATCACAAAGAAGGATGGCCAAATCGTACCAGACGACGAAACGATTGCGTCCCAATATGACATATATATGAAAAAAATCCTTATTTTTTAAGGTTTTAAAAAACACAAGAAATATCTCTCTAAGTAGCCACAAATAAAAGATTTCCATTTATTTATGTTTCTGCAGCTTTTTACGATTCATTTCACGTATGAAAGTACAAGCCGTTTGTTGATTGTTCAACCGCGTACAACGGAACGTCAATTGTCATCGACCCGCGCCATTGATCCGACTCAGTGTTGCTAGGTACCACATAATTGTGGTAGATCTACCGAATTCAGGTTCGATCTACTGTAACGATTATTTGTGTTTTTAGTACACTATACCGTATTTTGATCCACACAAAATCTGATTTCAATAGGAATGATTTCAAATCTCATACAATGTACCGTATTTTATAAGAATCTACGATATTACACGGAAGAATCTACCGTGATCCAGTTTTTGGACCTAGCAACACTGATCCGACCCGATTATTCGCTTCACTATCATTAGGCGTTAGCATCACTTTATAGTTTGTGTCTTCACTTCAACTTCAGGTTTCGCTTGTTGTTGTCGTTGTTGTGAGTTGTGATACGTACTGTGCTATTTCGGATTTCTTTCTATTGTTTTGACCTTGGCATTGTTTTACGGACTGATAACGATACTTGTGACGACTACCTGTGCTTTCGATTTCTGGACACCGATTTTGCTTTTTGGTTATTTGTGAGAGACATCATGCAGACGCCACAACTAGCCCTCCGATTGCTATGCGTTAATTGTAACATACGCATTGATACACTTCGCCGCCATCTCGTTTTTGAGCTTGGTACGAGAGTAATTTCGAAGATCTGCGAGTGGAATTCTTCGATAGTAGTACGTATTTACATACCTACTTATTTTAGTGCACAAACATAACAAACCATCACACACAATCGTATGTCATAATACAACTCTAATTCTTATTTTAGATCACTGAAGAAGATTACATATGTGATGCCTGTAAACAATTGGCAATGCAGCATGTCAATGCCGGATTAGCTAATGAACCTGGTGCCTCATCTTCCCGTGGCCACACGCATGTTTGCACACTTTGTGGAAGTTCTCTGCGGAAGCGTAAACATGACCTTATTGTAAGAGAGAATCCATCTCAGTTACAACAAGCAATACATATTGAAGTTGATAATAGAATTGCCCCACGGCAGGTAATTATAATGTTTATTATGTACTTTTTTCTTTGTATTGTTATCACTGTTATAGTGAATTCATCACTGCAACGTAATATTGTTTTGTTACAATGTTTTTATTTGCTTGGGTTCAATAATATTAAGCTGAAACATTTATATTAAGCCAAGGTTGTATGATTGTTTCAGGCAACTGCATTAGACCGTGTTTGTCATCCCTGCTGGCTGAGACTCAAGAGAGTTGCAATGCGTAATATGCACCAACATATTGAGCAACAGGAAGAACCAGTGCCAGAGCCGGAGCCAGAGCCAGAACCGGAGCCACAGCCAGAGCCCGAGCCTGAGCCTGAGCTTCAACCCCAACAACCTAACACTAACCAACAACCTGAAGAAATACCCAGGGTGATTACTTTATCACAATATAGACGAGCGGCTAATACTGCAGCACATTGTGTTTTTTCTGGTTGCGAGAACAGAGATTTACATAGGATTTCTGACCCTTTAAGGGCAACAATTCTAAGCAGATACAAATATTACTTGCCTGTAAATGCTCGTATTTGTGTAGAACATACATTTAGTTCTGACTGGGATATGTTGTTCAATTCACAAAATAGTTTAAGCACATTTACAGCTGAACAAGTAGAACATGCATTTTCTTTTATAAATGCTTTCAATACATTTCTGGACTTCTCGAGTATGGAATCTGTTGAAAGAATTGATGAACATTTGTTTAAATATTGGCTTGGAATAAATAAACAGCAATTTGAACTTTTATTATATGAAATACCACGTGTTATTGAAACAAATAGAGGCATTTTGGGTTTAGGTGCTCTTCTAATGAAGATGAGAACTGGTGACTCAGATGACCGGTTATCCCAATTATTAATGGTTTCCAGACGAACATTAGAACGATTAATGGATAAGGTTAGGGAAATATTGGTACAAGATTTTGTGCCTAGAAATCTGGGACTTCAACATGTATCCCGTGAACAATTGTTGCAACACAATTTAATGATACCAAATGCAATTTATAATGAAAATAATGAAAATACGGTAATTATATGTGATGGGACTTATATTTATATAAACAAAAGTTCCAATTATATGTTCCAAAAGGACACATATTCCCTACATAAATATAAAAACTTGTTAAAACCATTTTTGCTGGTGACACCTGATGGCTACATTGTAGACTGCTTTGGCCCATACAAAGCTACCACATCTGATGCAGATATAATGAAGTCTCTTTTCAGGGATGATAACTCTCCTCTCAGACAATACTTTCAAAATAATGATATTTTTATTCTGGACAGGGGATTTAGAGATTCAATTAGTTTATTAGAGGCTTGCAGCTATAAAACTTATATGCCAGAATCCCTGCTTGAGGGTGAACATCAGCTCACCACCGAGCAAGCTAACAGGAGTCGTTGTGTTACGATATGCCGTTGGGTGGTGGAAGTCGTTAATGGGTACTTTAAAAGAGACTTTAAAATATTCCGGCAAGATTTTTTTAATAAAACTGTTCCTAATATGATGCAAATGTTTTCTATAGCTGCAAGCCTTTTAAATAAATTCGGTGTTCGTTTAAAAAATAGAAATGATGCTGCGCAGATCATTAATGTGATCAGGGAACGATTTCCATTAAATAATAATTTATCTGATTTTATAAACAGTATGAATATGAATAGACGAACATCTGATTTTACTAGTATAACAGCTCATTCCAATACTAATATTATATTCCCCCATTTAGAATACAGTGAAGTCATATTATTTGCCCTAGGAACATATCAGATTCGACAGGCTAGGTCCTATTATAGTGAACATGTCAGGTTTCATGGAGGGTATCGAATTGAAATAAGCAGAGAAAACATTAATGTAACTGAGTATGGTTTGAGAGGAAGTGGAAATAATTCTCTAATAAGAGGCAAAATTAAATCCAGACACATTTCAAGAAAAATATATTATGTTTATATATTAATTGAAAATAATGTGTCTGGAAGGGAAGCTATAATAGAATATTGCTGTAATTGTCTCGTTGGTAGAAGAACGGTTGGGTGCTGTGCACATGTTATGACACTTGTGTGGTATCTTGGATGGGCCAGGCATCAGCCTACAATATTAGAACCAGCAGCTTTCCTCGATGCTGTAGTTGTAAGAGAGGATGATGAATAAAAAGTATTGTTATCAAGCCTATTTCTTTCATTTTAAATACTCCTAAATCCTACCTTTACACTTCATTTACTCCTGTAAGCTACCACAACTTGATTTGTCAATAAATATACAACTTGAGCATTGAAGACTGAAAGACAGTAGGTGCCTATCTAGCGACTCTCTTCAGCCAGAATTGATGGGGTCGAACCACAAAAAAGCTTGGTCTTTCAAGAAAGACTTCCCGTGTGATGTTATGTTATCCTTGTTTTCTAAACTACACATTGTGCAAGTTAGAGCAATAAAGAATCTAGGAGTCTAATAGATAAGAGGTTAGTGCACTTTGACAGATGTTCTATTTTTTTGGTAATTCTTTGAGAGAAATCGAAAAAAATAAAAACGAGACCACTAATTACCCTCCTCGCTTATCCCTAACTACACTTTAGGCTACGCCACAGTAGTGTAAAAGGTAGTTGTGGATTCTAACCTCAAAAGTATTATTGACGTTACTATAAAAAATCGTGGCTATTTAGGTATGATTTTCAAACAGGATGGTGTTTACAACATAAAAACAACCCAATCTAACTATAGATTATTTTGGGACATGAAAAATAAAAGTCAAGTCCAGCTTCTATAGAAATTTGGCCATTGTTCTTTGTACCTGTATAGAATTACTTAGGCATAAAAGGGCACGTCCTCTCAAGGTGCTTCCCGCCTCAACAGTGGACCGCAATGCTGCTTCATCACTGCCAGGGTATTCTCCGAGGTGAGGATCTCATCTTGAGTACGTAGTCCCGGCTCCAAATGAAGATGGGTAGAAGGTATACTTCGCCCTTAATAAGGAAAAGGACAATGGCTTGACCTCAGAAGGTCAAAGAAAAGCCATGGAAAAAGGAACTCACCCACGGAAAGCGGGGTAGAAAAAAATAAAAAAAATAAGTTTGATATTACAAAGGAATATTGAACAAAAGCATCACAAATGTGACGACTAAACCGCGGGTTCAACAAGGAACACCGGGAGAAAAAGAAAAATGAAAAGGAAAA
Source organism: Thymelicus acteon (assembly GCA_951805285.1). Lineage (NCBI taxonomy): Eukaryota > Metazoa > Arthropoda > Insecta > Lepidoptera > Hesperiidae > Thymelicus > Thymelicus acteon. Next base: position 17,486,930 of record OX638214.1, on the reverse strand, counting down.
AAAAAGGATATCTAGTCCTTGCTCATGGTAAAGGTTATGGGAAAATTTTAAATACTCGGTGAAAAAAAATCCGTACTTGGAAAAAAAATCCGTAGTTGGAAGCTGTAACAAGGAATACCTACACGTTATCCTCATGTAATGCATTGCAAAATGCTTTGCTTTATGAATTTCGAATAAGAAATATCAATGATTAACCAAACACTCACCGCAATTGCGCCTTCCATTACGTTATGTAACAAGTCAACAACGCGATCATCGAAAAGATGCCGGTTTTACGTATTATAAAGAAAAAAATACGTCGCCCCCCATCGTGGACAAGACGCGGAAGTCGTTTTTATAAGTAATTAAGTACTTCCGAACGAATTTACAAAGAAAAACCCCAAAAACAAATTATTCGCCGAAAAGACATATTAATAGGCCGGCTTTCAATCAAGAAAAAGAACGAGCGTAGATCATAAAGGACTATGGTCGCTTGTATCATAGATACGCAAGGTCTATGCAAGATTGCACAGAGTAATTAATTTTTAAGTATGGCAATGTCTATGATAAGTTCTACCAAACGCAATTTAATAACTTTTGTAAAATAAATAAACAATGAAGTCTTATAAATAGTTTTATTTCCAAAAACACCACTATCAAATTTATATTTGTATTTCAAATTAATAAAATCAAATTAAAATAAGTTAAGTGATTTCATTAAACTCCCGTCACATCACGACACGTCGCGTAACTAGTTAAGCTATGTTAAATTTTGAAATTATTTATCTATGGCAAACATGTCAAATGTGTGAAGGTTTAAACAATCTGTGGTAATATGTCAAAATATGAAGAGTTAAATGAATTTCTACTACAAAACAATAACTATGGCTACATGTGACGAGCGATATATAAATCGTACGATACAGCATAATCAATGCGATATTGAAGGGAAACGCGCTGTTGACTGTATTATTCATGGGTTGAACGATCGAACGCTACGATCCGGTGCTCTAGCATTGCGTTGCTCACATCCTGATCAACTATTACATTACTTATGCAATAATAAAGATGTAAATTATACACAACAAGATAAATTTGCATTCAAACCCTATCGAACAACATTCAAACCTAAAAACTCGGACTATTCTACTGTTACTCGCGGTTCGCAACAGAAGTACGTACCTAGGGAACCTAAAACAAAAAGGGGTTGTTTTAACTGTAATGAAATGGGCCATAGTTATTTGTATTGTACAAAGCCAATATTACGGTGTCTAAATTGTAATAGGGTTGGACATACAAGCGAAAATTGCAATAGAAATGTTGACGATAAAACTAATGTTATGTCACAAAAGACTATGTGCATAAATTCCAATTACAATAAAAATAGCCCTCACTCGAAATTCACTAAACAAGCACATGTAAACGGTGTACGTTTCACGGTATTCGTGGATTTCGGCAGTGATGTTACTTTGATAAAAGAAACTGTTGTCCTTTCTTTAGGGTTGTATCACAATAACGTCGCTACTATTTTGAAGGGTTTTGGTAACGGTGTAGTAAAATCGATGGGAGAAGTAATTCTTGAAATAAGTATGGATGAAACAAAAGCGATGGTTTTGTGCAAGGTTGTAGGGGATGAATTTTTAGATAAACCCATATTAATAGGACAGTCTTACACTGAACAACCACATATAATTGCATATAAGAATGTGGATAAGTTACAGTTTTTCGATATTGGAAGAGAGTTGCCATCCTCTGATATTTATGTTACTGAACAAAGATCGTTTAAAGTTATTGCGCTTGGCACATTTGAATTATATGGTCCGGCTACTATTAGAACTCAAGTGGTAAACTCATTTCCTGGTAGTGTTTTTGTAAAGAATATTATTGCAAGAGAGCCAAATCGACAGTATCTCGTCCATGGAGGTCTGTATTATGCAAAAGACGGACGTATCGATATAGTAATAATACCATATCCGGGTCCATGTAGAATTAGGAAGGGTTTAGTAATTTGTCGAGTGGAACGTGTAGATTTTGTTAACAGGGTAATTGAACAATTGCCTTCGAATATCACTGCTATAGACCATGATCTTGATAATAGTCAAGTTCGTATTGGTAATAAAATATCTGAGAATGATAAGCAATGTCTCATAGACTTATTAAGAAAATATAAACATTGTTTTGCGACATCTCTCAAAGACCTAGGTTGTAGCAACACTACAGAAATGCACATAGAATTAAATAGCGATCGTCCAGTAGTATATCGACCATATAGGTTATCCCACCATGAACGGGAAAAGGTGCGAGATATGGTCGATGAAATGTTAGATGCAGGGATCGTGAGGGAGTCTCATTCTCAGTATGCTAGTCCAATTTTACTTGTTAAAAAAAAGGACGGATCCTTAAGGATGTGTATAGACTACAGAAAATTAAATTCCGTAACAATAAAAGAGAGATATCCCATGCCTATTATAGAAGATGAGATAGCGCGACTAACTGGTCAGGCTTGTTTTATTACTCTCGATCTCGCCTCGGGTTATTATCAAATACCGATATCTGAACAAAGCAAACATCTCACTTCCTTTGTTACTCCAGACGGTCAGTATGAATTCAATAGGATGCCGTTTGGTCTGGCGAATGCACCAGCTATCTTTCAACGAATGATGAATGCTCTTTTAGGATCTGCTCATTTTGCAAAGGCCACTGTTTATATAGATGACATTCTAATATTTGGGGAAAACCCTACTGAATGTCTCGCACATCTCGAAGAAGTATTGCAAATAATTTCAAATGCAAATTTAACTTTAAACTTATCAAAATGTGAATTTCTTTGTGACAAGATTAACTATCTCGGGTATGAAATAAGTTCTGATGGAGTAAGGCCGGGGATAAACAAAATTTTAAGTGTTAAGAATTTTCCTAAACCGGAATGTGCACAATGTCCGACAATTTCTTGGCTTAGCGAGCTATTTCCGTAAATTTGTAAAGAATTTTGCTTCAATCGCTTCACCACTGAGTAAGTTACTAAAGAAAGGCGAACCTTGGGAGTGGAATGCTAACCAGGAAGAAGCTTTCAAGACACTTAAATCTATTCTTATTGATAGACCGATTCTAGCAATATATAACCCTAAAGCTGAGACAGAATTACATACAGACGCGAGCAAAATAGGAATTGGAGGCATTCTACTCCAGCGTAAGTCACCTAACGAGCCTTTTCATCCAGTTGCCTACTACAGTAGACAAACTTCACCAGAAGAAAAGAATTTCCATTCGTATGAGTCAGAGACACTAGCTGTAGTTTTCTCACTGAGGAAGTTTAGGGTTTACCTCTTAGGCAGAGAATTTAAAATTGTCACAGATTGCAGTGTTTTACGTTCAACTTTTCTAAAACGAGATTTAATTCCTAGAATAGCACGTTGGTGGTTGTCTTTGCAAGAATACGATTGCACTATTGAATATAAAGCTGGTGTGAAAATGAATCACGTTGATGCACTATCTCGAAATCCTATTAATGATTCCGGGGAAACGATGCCAGACCAATTTCCAACTGTCATGTCAATTAGTGATCATGATTGGTTACATACACTTCAACTCGGTGATTCTGAGCTTTGTAGGATTCGCAATATTTTAAGCAGTAATGTCGATGAAAAAGGACTTAAATATATAAAAGATAATTACGTTGTCAGAAATAATAAACTATTTCGTTGTTTAAATGGAAACCAAGACCAAATTAGATTGGTGGTACCAAAGGGGGCTAGGTGGCAAGTTTGCCGCATGAATCATGACGAAATTGGACATTTTGGCTTTGAAAAAACATTGGACCGAATTAAAAAAAATTACTGGTTCGCTAAAATGTCTAGATTCGTCAAGAAGTATGTGAATGCATGTATAGAATGCGCTTACGCAAAAAATAACTCAAATAAACGTGAGGGTCTTCTTCATCCTATCGAGAAGATAGAAATACCATTTCATACCATACATATTGACCATTTAGGTCCCTTTGTAAAGTCTAACAAAGGACATACTCACCTGCTAATAATCGTAGATGCGTTCACTAAGTATTGTATCATTAAGCCAGTTAGGAACACAAAAGCTCAGAGTGTAATGTGTGCTTTGGATGACTGCTTTGGATGACGTGATATATACATTTAGAGTTCCCGACCGGGTCATAAGTGACAGAGGTAGCTGTTTTACTTCACACATTTTCAAAAAGTTTGCTCTTGATCGAGGTTTTAAGCACATACTTAATGCCGTTGCGAGTCCAAGATCTAACGGCCAAGTCGAGCGGTATAATCGCACTATACTTAATTCGTTAAAAACGTTAAATGTTAAACATAGTGAAAAAGAATGGGATGTAAATTTAGGAAAGATTCAGTGGGGACTTAACAATACTATTCAAAAAACTACTGGTAGAACCCCATCAGAGATATTATTTGGAACTTGCATGAATGCAGGAATCACCCCAATTCTTAACGAAATTATTGATGAGACTCGTGAACATAAGGACGTTTCCAATGAACGTACAGAAGTTAAAGATAGGATAGACAATGAACAGATTAAGCAAAAACTGATCTATGATAAAGGCAGAAAACCAGCGCGGATATACAAGAAAAATGAACTAATTAAAATCACTAAAATTAACTTTAACAATGATGGGCAAAGCAAAAAACTTTTGCCAACCTATTGGGGCCATATCGCGTTGTTGAAGTCCTAGGTAAAGACCGTTACAAAGTAGCTCCTGTTCAAGGATTTAGTAGCACACAAAATAAGCGCCCCACTGTAGTTGCGGCGGATCGTATGCGACCATGGATTCACGTAGCTGCTTTAGAATTACATGATTCTGAACACGATGCTTCTAGTGATAGTGATTAATTATTTGAGAACTGTTATGTTTAATAATATAATTATCCTTGTATGAGCCTAAAGTTAGATTATTGTTACTTTTTGTATTTTGTGTCTACCAAATAGTTGTTATTTTAGGTAATGTATAATGTAATATGAAATAGATGGGGTCTCATTCTTGATTTGAAAAACTGTGCACAAAATTCAACACCAGTACAGTCGTTCCGTTATTATCGTATGTAGTTATGTTCAATATGTTCATACGATATTAGTAATATCATAACATTTCATTATTTTCCATCAGCCAAGTATTGCACATCGAATCGACATAACATCTATACACTAATTCAGATAGTGCTGATATTTCTGCAACATAAGTAATCGATCGTCTTATGTTGGACAGTGAGGGAAACAGTTAGTCGAAGTTTTGCAGTAGTAGTACGTCGGTCACGCATTTTACCGAATCGATCGGTGCTTGTTTTAATACGTCGGATGCTAGTGCGGATAACACAGTAGTTTTAGTAAAGTTAGTGATCTTCTGAATAAATGTCGACTCGATCGTTCAAACTGTAATGTGCAACCGCTAAAATGCTAAACTAATATCGAACAACAATTACTATTTTAGCACCATGAGTAAAAGTCGAGGGAAATTATGATACTTTACATTTCATTGATTTCATGTTACCGAATTTCGATTCAAATTTTAACATTTTATATTATAATTCCATCTTAGACATAAAAGATTATGTGTACTCGTATATTAATATTAGTAAATGGGTGGTATTTAAACTGACTTCTATTTAATAGCATTATTGTCCTCTAAAAATTTACACTGTCCCCTAAATTACTAAGTCAGCCACCATCAATGCGCGTCTAAAAAATACTCTTTTAGCCACTATAAATTTTCAATGTAAGCTACTGTAAATACGACTTAGCATAGCAGTTATTTTTTAGCATCTATATTTTTAACATACATTCAACTAGTAAACTTCTAAAATATTTAAATATGACACCAATAAAGTAATTTTATCTACATCTAGTTTTATAACTCAGCATCTTTTAATTTTTTTCAAACAAATAATTTATAACTCGTCCTATATTTTTGATCATCAAAATACCTAAAATTATCATCAAATATATTGAATTTTCATCAAAACGTACCTAAAATTAAGGTGTGTAATAGTTAGTATAATAACATTTAGTATAATATAACTTGAAATAATGTTCACATGTCTATAATTTTCACATGCTATAAAAACAAATAACAAAATTTCATGTGATCTAATGTTTATTTCATATTATTATTCATTAATTTGCTCGAATAACATTTACTTTAACGTTTACTTCATATGAATTATGTAGCATAATGCTCTTTTTATATAACGTTCATTTGACTTAATTTTCATTTAATATAATTTTCAAATACATAATCTAATCTTCAAACGTTACACACCCTTAAAAGGTCTAACAGCAAGAGGCATTCCGCATGCAGCAAGCAAGCAGCAGACATGGCTTCTGTCACGGCTCCGGCGCTGCGGGGCTCTGGCGGTCCCACGCGATCTTATCGTCGCAGATGCTATTAACGCTCACCACCGCAGCTTCGGCTTGCTGGCCGGCTTTGCCGGCCAGCCTCAGCCGCTGCGGCGAGCGTTAAAACCACCTGCTCCTCAGCTCGCGGGCCGCCTCGCCCCTTCGCGCCTACGCGGGTTTACATTACACTCTAGGGGTAGGGCAGACAAGACTACGTGGAGTCGGATTTGCAGCGATTTGTTTCTGTCACTTATTTTACAACGAGCGCACCAACAATAGAATGAAAATAAACAAATACACGCGATAACTCACAATAAACAAATACACGTGACAACTCATACCCGCATGAATCGAATCGCACTCGCTGATTGGTGCAAATGGCCAGTAGCGCCCGTCTGACTGACGACAAACAGATCATGCAGTTGCTCTTTCCATGATAAAAGAATACGATTTATTATTTCACATGCTAAATTATAAAATATGATGTTTTCTAGTTCAAGCTTGAACTATCTTTTTTGAGGAAAATATGTTCAGGCTGTAAAACGAAAAATGTTGGTTAGTTGTAAAATCCGTGGCTGAGTTAGTAAATTAGAAGGTGATGTATAAATCAGTGGGACAAGTAAAAATAATAGTTGTTCTTTATTTGACGCTTTCTTTGGAATATTCAGGTGGCATTTAAAAAAAGGCGAATTAGTTTATTAGAAGCCTTCTCATTTTCCCATGGCTTAGTTATTAAATCAGAGGTTGGATTCCGTGGCCTAAAAAAAAATCTGCGGCTTGACTTATTATTCCCCTTAGTAAATCATCAATTTTAAAAAAAGGATAGGTAATAACCATAAATGACTATAATAGAATTAAAGTGACACCATTGCTATGTATCTAACATTCATAATGAATTCCTTTTTTTGTATGTCATTAAGTTTAAGCTTAAGTTAAAACTTTGGTTATCGAAAACTATGTTTTATTTTATTCTTATTATAAAGTATTTTGATTTAATTGTATTGTTCAAATAACATTGATAGTATAATCCTATAACCGACCAACATTTCAACTTTTAGGTCCGATTGTTACCACCTGGTGTCGTATGCGGGGACGCATACGTTGTCAGGATGGTCGATTGTTAGGGTTTGGAATTACCAATAAACTATTTGATTAATATTACGAACAAAGACGCCATTATTTTGTAATTCGCTTGACTCCATGGTACCGGCATCAGTCAACACACCGTAATAAACTATTTGATTAATATTACGAACAAAGATGCCATTATTTTTCTAGTTTGCTTAACTCCATGGTACCGGCATCGGTCAACACACCGCAATAAACTATTTGATTAATAATATTACGAACAAAGACACTGTTATTTTTGTAATTCGCTGAACTCCGTGGTACCGGCATGAGTGAACAGCAACACACCATTGTTGGCTGGTCTCGGGTTTCGGGTGAAATATTACTGTGAGAAATTCAAACAAAGAACAAGGGATTGATGTTGGTCGGTCAGGATTTTTAAGCCGAGGAGGCTGCCCAAAAGGGGACAGAACGTTTTAGACTGCAAAGTGATTAACACAGAAATTTTAATAAGCTTCGACATATAAGATTCAAGGTAATTGCAAGAGAAGTTTTTAAAGTAATTGAAAAGTCGAGGTGTGTGAATTTGTCATCCTTTTATAGCCATAACTATTGTACCTATATCAAGAAAACAGAAATAAATGCTTGAAGATATCAAACGCCTTTTATGTTACTACAAGGAGAAAAGTCTGGAGATTATTCTTATTGTAAAAACATTATATCTGGGGCTATAAATAACATGGACACCATAGAAAAATGATCATCCCTGATCCAATGTTACGTCATCCGTCTTCATAAAACACTCTTAAGAACTCTTCGAAGATTGGCGTCCAGCAAGAATATTATAGTATAACTACTGATTAAATATAATATATCAGATCTGGAAGAAGAGAGTACTTACCTATTTATGACCTTACAAAATATATCGATATTGTAATCCGAATTGCTTTATTAATAAGAATTTATTAGCTCAATTGAATCAAATGGCAATGAATGAAGAAACAAGAAGTAAATTATTAACACCGTATTTTAAATTTGAAAATAATTTGAACACAATCTAATTACATAAAGATAATACTTTATTGTTCTATGGATGCCTAAAGATAACACGGATACCATAGAATCCTATGTAACGTCATCCGTCTTTAGGTACATCTTCGAAGTTTACTATCCAGTTATACAATATCCTTGGCGTCCAATTATAATATGATGAAATCACCACATACATATAAACAGAAGTCATATGTCTGTGGAAATCACTAATCCACCGGACCGATTTTGACAGAAAATAATGTCACTTTGTAAACTATTTTGGCCATAGATATGTATATTACTCTATCTGGATCACTGATTTTGTAGAAGTACCTGAAGTCCGATGACGTCATATCGGAATGACCATTCGACCAATCACAGGCCGGATTGAGGTGGTCCTTCATAATTGTAGGGTGTCCACACTTAGAAAAATTATGTCCTATTTTGATATGGTTCTTCAAAATGTTCTCTATTGGTAATTTTTCTGTTGGTAAAAATTATAATATTGAAATTGATTTTAGAAATTTATAACATTTTATTAAAATTTCTTCAAAATAACCGAATTTAAATTATTATATTGTAAGAGTAAATTGAAATTTAAGGTACACAATTACGGTACATCTTTATTATAATAATTTGATGTTTTTATATCATTATAAAAAATTACAATCGAATGATATATTCTGGGACTATAGATAACATGGACACAATACAAAAATAATAAAAACATAAAGGGTCATTTCGTTATGACATTATCGATCTTCAGGTACCTCTACAAAGTCAGTGATCCAGCTAGAGTAATATATCCATGATTTTGGCCGTAGTAATATTGATCCATATAAAATACTCATGTTTCAAAATCTTTTTGTATCACATTTTGATTCACATCAGAAATATCAGAATCTGTTTGTCACAATACTATTTATATTTGGTCAAAAACTTTATCACTACTTTAAGCCTAAGAACTCACGGAGCGATTTGCTCCCGCGCCCGCCGCGGTAGCGGGCCCGCAGCTTCTGTAGAATGCAGATTTGTATGTTTTTTATTTTTTTATTTTTTTATTTATTAAAACAAACAAGTACAATTTCATGCTTTACATGTCTGCCAAACTGCAAAGCAGTTTGTCGGCAGTAGTTCTCGTGGATCACACATATATTATAATAAAATTATACTTATTGTTAAAGCTTATAATAAGCAAAAATAGACTAATGTTCTATACAAACTATTATGTAAGTAAATTATTTTAATTTTATATTTTAATATGTTTACTTGTAAAGTTGTGTTTGTGTGTTTGTGTGTGTGTGTGTGTTTGTGTGTGTGTGTGTGTGTGTGTGTGTGTGTGTGTGTGTGTGTGTGTGTGTGTGTGTTTGTCTGCTAGCGTGTGAGTGTTTACGGATGAGCACGTGTGTTATTCTGAACGACACATATTTGTTAGATCAATAATTACTACGGAGCTACGGACATTGGGACAGGTAATGTTTTCTTAAAATATTTTTAAGTGCATTTTTGCTATACTGTGCTATGTCTTCATTATATACATGACGTGGCAGTTCGTTTATTAAAACTGGTATTACCCACCTTCTTGCTCTTTTGCCATAATAATTATTTACCTTCGGTACAGCTAATTTTGGATATCTTGCCGCGCGGGTTGGATATGTGTGGTCTCTCTTGTGTTTGTGCTCGAAATTACCATGTTGTTCGATTAATAGGTTTTGTTTAAGTTTTAGTTCTATCGGCAAAACACCACATATTTTAAACAATTTTTCATATTCTTTATTAAGTTTTATTTTTATTTTATTATCTACTATAATTTTTAAGAGTCTAATTTGCAAATTTTTTATTTTATTTAAGTGTACAGGAAAAATGAGACCATACGCACCCAACCCGTAGGATATTACCGCATCAGCAAGTGCATAGTAAATTAAGTACATCAGACCCTAACTAAGTACATATTTTAAATGTTTCATTTTACAAAAGATTGATCGCAACTTGTTACATACATTATTAACATGTTTATGCCATCTGAAATTATTATCTATGGTCAATCCTAAGTACTTATACGTGGAAACATCTTCAATATATGCACATGTACAGTTACTGTTATCATTTTTATCATGCAAACAATCGTACGTGTGCCCTTTTATTCTAATATTGATATTTTTATCTTTACTATAAGGGGATGTTATGGTCATGCATTTAGTTTTATTCAAATTAATTATAATTCCATTGTCATGTGACCATTTAACTACATTGTCGAAATCTTGTTGCATCAATTGCTGGATGGTGTTCTGGTCCCTATCGCTATACACAATGCATGTGTCGTCCGCGTACATGTACGTCGTGCTCTTTTTTATAACATTCACCATACTGTTCACATGCATTATGTATCCGACAGGACCATACACCGAACCAGTGGGAACTCCATACTTTATACTACCAGTTTTACTATCTGTTCCACATATTCGCACTTTTAACTGTCTCTCTTTAAGATAATCCTTAAACCATGTATTCATTGGTCCACGTATGCCACACTCATGCATGGACTGCAGCCAGCCACAGTGATCCAGAGTATCAAATGCTTTTTTAAAGTCAATAAATACAGCAAAGACTATGTTCTTTTCATTCAATGAGGAGTTTATTGTATCAACGAACTTTGAAAGTACCGTAGCCGTACTTCTTTTTGGACGAAAACCATGCTGGACATCATTTATTATATTATGCATTTCTAGGAAGGCAGTTATTTGGCTTACAACGACTTTTTCCACTATTTTATTAATGACATTAAGAATAGCAATAGGTCTATAATTTGTGAATTCTTCATGAGAGCCCTGTTTGTAGATTGGTCTTATACAGCAATTACAGTCGTAATTGCTAATTTTAACTCATCCGGATATTCTCCCTTTTTAATACTTAAGTTTATAAAGTTAGCTATAACTGGGGAAATTATTTTTTTTATTTTAACAAGATCTTTTACCCTGACACCATCTGACCCCGGCGCCTTGTTGCAGTCCATACTCTCAATGATCTTTATAACATCGTTAGATGTTACCGGCTTAAACCTAAACGTGACATTACTGTCATGTGCATATGTTTTCCTATCTAAAAATAAATTTTTACATTGGTGCTGATTTTTAATAACTTCAATCTCACGAGTAAACGTAGTACAAAAACCATTACATACATCTGATTTAGTTTTGTTTTTAAGCATATACCTTTCAACCATACTATCTATAGATACTTTATTTCTTCCTAACCAACTATTTATGTTACTCCAAATTTTTCGCATGTCACCGTTACAATGTAATAAGTTACGTTTCCGTTCGTCATCTCTGGCGCGCTTTATGAGTTTATTTGTATAATTTCTATGTCTAGTGTACTCTAATCTATAACTATTATTATTTGGATGTGTCTTCCACTTTCTAAATAGTGAGTCTTTTTTAATAATAAGAGTTTGTAAATGTTTGTCTATCCATGGTTGCGTTTCACGCTTATTTGACGGGTTTAGCTGGAAGATACATGCTTTATAGATACTTTTGAATACTTGTACAAAGTTAAGATATAATTCGCAAGGATCTTGAATATTAAGTAGTTCATTCCACTTATATTCCTGCAATCTATTAATAATAAGTTTATTATTATAAAATGTTCTAGGGGAGTTGTTTACTTCACTTAACTGTAGATCAGCTGTGATACCGATTATGTAATGGTCCGCAACCCTGCTAGCGACTGTGTAGGCCTGAAGAGAACTTGCCTGCTCAGTCCGCACGAAGAAGTGATCAATGCATGACGCCACGCGTCGTCCGGCCGTTACGCACTCACGAGTAATATCTCGCACACCACACTGTAAGCCATATTCACACATCATATTCAAATATTTGTTCGCTGTCACATCTAAATCCTGTTCCAAAATATTTATGTTTATATCTCCTATGATGAGTAGGTTACTCCGCCGAGGTGTACTTCGCACAAGGTTGTCTAGCTCTGATATGAAGTCCGTCTTACTAGTGTGAGGGGGTCTGTATATAACAAAAATGTGTAAATTCCAATCCGTTTGCTGCAATTCGCCCGCTATCGCTTCACAATGCAATGTAGATAAATCTGTTTTAACAAACCGGTATTCGCTCTTCACGTACAGCATGATGCCCCCACCACGCCTACCTTCTCTGGTCCAAGCAAACATGTTATACTGGGGAATTTCGTATCTGTATATCTCTTCCTTCGTTATATTAATTTCTGTTAAGCATATTATATGCAGTTTAGGTAAAAAATCATTTAATAACACTAGAAGTTCATCGAAATGTTTACGTAGGGAACAAACGTTAATATGTATAATTTGTAGCTTATTTATTTCTGTTTCTAATGAATTATACCATTGTCGTAGGTCTGAAAAACTGAAGTAGTCTATATCTTGTAGATCATATTGCGTAAGAAAATTTGTTGGCATTATTACTTATATATTAGAGTGCAGATAAATATCGGCAATTACTCCTTATCTTTAATGTTTGATTTATTTAATAAATTCTTTATGTCACTCTCACGCTCTATACTTTCTACCTTCTTTTCACCTTCTTTTTTCCTCAATAAGATTTTCCCATTGCTTATCCAAATAAACTGGAACTCATCTTTTAACCCTTTCACGCATATGGGAAGCATTTGTCCCCGCATAATTTTAGCGATTTTCAGTAATACAGACTAAGTAAAACCTTTTATAATTTTTTTTTTTTTAATTTTATGTTTACTTTGTACCTTTATGCACTGGCAACATTATAAAAAAAATATTGTCTGTGGAAAAGGTAAAGAGCGCGAAAACTGGAAAATATTTTCACGAGAGCTCAATATTGAAATATTTGTTATTATTACAAAACTAAGTTTTACGACCATTTATCTTCAGTATTATAATAATTGGTAAGTATAATATCGTTTTATTATACAACGTGTTATTTAAATATATGTAAAATGGGAAGGTATATGGCTTTAAATGGGCAACTGAATCGATTCCACTTATTTTTAATTGTGTTTTATAGCTTAATAATTTTTTATTAAAGAAATGAGTTATACTCATTTCGAACGAAAAGTGTGAACATTCTACCCAGCGGCGCACGCACACATGAGAGCGAACGAGCGCTACGTATACAAGGTCGGTGCGCGCGTGTGTGCGGTACACCCCGACGTCCCGACGAAAACAGCTGATATTAGCGATCGAGGGATCGAGCGATCATTACATAAAATATGTAGTAGGTAATGGTACGAATGTTAAATAGTGAACAAATTATGATTATGATACTCTTTTCATCACATTTTTCAGGCTTTGTACTGTAGACTGTGAACAATTTTGAACTCATTGATTAATAAACCTTAAATTAAAGAACAAAATTATTTAACAATGACAGTAATAAGTTTAATTTTATTTAATACCTAATACAGTGTCACTTTTCACTACATTAAATGCATAAATGACGTACACCCTTAAACACCCCAATTAGAATACCTACCTTTTTAGTTTTAATCATAATACATACACTGAAATATTTTTTATTAGCTTAGTAATTGTTTATTTAAGAAATCCGTTACTTTCTCGTAGAGGGAAAATAATGTTCATAACATTCTATGCACGCATACAGACTCACGCACACATGAGAGAGAGACCAACGTCACAGTGTGGATTCCATAAGCCAGAAACAGCTGATGGAGGAAAACGAATTATGCCTAAATTATTAGGTAATCGTACTGAGATAAATAATTATGTTTCATAAACAAATTATGATTCCCTCTTTCCATCACACTTTACAGGCTTTGGACTGTCGACTTTGAATAATTTTGATTAAATACAATTTCAATCGTTTTGGCATTAAAATTATAAGATATTTATTGAATTATTTATCGTTTAGAGGTATAATAGAACAAAACTAAACAAAGACGGCGTGTTTAAAAGCTGTGAATCATAAAAATATTTACTAACATTAAACAACCAATTAAATTTAGTTAATGTAGGTATTACTTACAGTTCTGATAACTGGTTTCTTCTCTCCTGATCCTTCTGTACTCCTACCCATCAGCGTAGCCAGTCATGGGCTCAGGGTGGGGCAGCAGTCTAAAATAATATTATGTACCTAACTTTTTGTTTTAATCGCATTTTTTGTGTCGACTGACGACAGCTGTCGAGTGTAAACTTTCCTACAGATATTAAATATTGTAGTTAGTAGCTAGATAATTAAGTTTTTTAAGTTTGATTAGGTACCTTACAGGCTTACAGGTCAGAGCCAGGGTGGGGCGCTAGTTACGCCCATGCTCCTACCAACTCCTGCGGCGTCGTCTTTTAATGACATTTTCAAAATGTCCACCACCTTGCTCGATACACAATAATGCACGTTTGTGCAATTGTCGTTTAAGTTTATTTAATACGACAGTGTCACTTTTAACTATGTCAAATGCAGCTATTATTCTATTTTTTAGATCCTCAGCGCTGGTGGAATCTTTAAAATAAATTTAAGAATTAACACGTCCCCACAAAAAAAAATCTAGGGGCGTCAAATCAGGTGACCTTGGTGGCCACTGAACCGGTCCGCCGCGACCGATCCATCGCTCCCCATATTCAGCGTCAAGATGCTGCCTGACAGTCCACGAGAAATGCGCTGGGGCACCGTCGTGTTGATAGAACACCTCTCGTAAATTTACAAGAGGTACGTCTTCTAGCAGTGCCGGCAAAGTTTCTCTTAAAAACACTAAATATGACTGTCCTGTTAATCTCTCTAGGAATACGGGCCCAAGTACGTGTGTACCGATAATGCCAGAAATGAAAGATAATGAAAGAATCCACTCTACATGCATGAGGATTTTCGTGCCTCCACAAATGCGTATTATGTTGATTGAACATCCCCACTCGTGAAAAGGTACTTTCATCCGTCCAAATAATGTTTCGCTGCCAATTGTCGAGTAACCACCGGCTGAACTCCAACCGTGATTCATAATCACGAGGAATCAATTCTTGACAGCGTCTCAAGTGGAATGGGTGCTCGCCGTCACCATGAAGCGTTCGCCACACGTACATATGACTGACGTTAAAATATGGGGCGGCTTCACGAGTACTGATTCGCATCGAAATATTCCAGTATTTCGCTTTGAAGACGAGTAGGTATTCGCACATTGTTTCCTCTGTCGATCGCAGTGTTCGGTCGAAATGTTCCGTGGTCTCGGAGCCGTTGAGTAGCGGCTAGCATAGTCCTACGGTCTACACTGGTACCAAACCTAGCATTATAAGTTCTGCACGCTAATGCCACGTTGTCACCACACTGTGCCAAAGTTCTCACCATTTCAGTATAATCAATGTTAGTATACCGAAAAGCCATTGTACGAACAGTTACGATAAGTCGTTAACTAAAAACACTAATAGAATAGGTACTATCGAGTATCGGCGCAGCGCAGCGCGGTGTGCGGCGTAACGTACTGAACTGACTGATTTAAATTCAATTTCAAATTTGTTTGTTTACTTAGATCATAAGCCGTTGTGTGGGAATTGAGTGACAAGGCTGGGGAAACACCTTCATTTATGTCTCGCTCCAATTATTGTTTTCGTATGCATAATAGAGCAAGCGTGTTACTATTTCGCACGCTTAATTAAAAAAAAGATGTAACTCAAAATTTGTGAATTTGGAAATTTAGTAACTGGAGTTTAAGTATTTAAGTACGAACTTTTTTTGCATCAATTTTTTTAAAGTATAATAGATATTAGGACACTATTTTCAACTATTTTTGAAATCACAGTACCTTGAACATACAATATCAACAGTTAAAATAATGGAAAGCATAGTAATTATTTTTCAGTCTTGAATCAAACACAAGTCGGAAAAAGTCCAAAACTTTAACAGCTGATTCGTTCAAGTTGTTATTTTTGAGTTACATCTTTATATTCCTGTGATCTAAATCATAAAAGACGCCGACGCGGTGCGGCGGCGGCCGGGCCGTATCGCCGGCCGTGAGTGACATTTTCGTTACGTCTCGCTTTCTCCGGACTGTTTTGAAATATGCGGAAGAGAGAGAACGTAAGGAAGAATTCGAACTGTCTTTATAATATTTTTTTGATCTATTGCGTTTGTAGTGTGTCGTTTACGTCGTACAACTCGCACATTTGATAGTGTGAGTTTGTCGCTGTGGCATGAGTATAATAATGCTTGAAAGGACCCTATTGCATTGACTTAAGTTTCATTTTTGTTTGTTTCGACTGTTTAAAGAATTGGGTGACATCATTTACTTAATTTTAATTTCTTATAAGGACAAAAAATTACCTACATTAAAAATACGTGGAATCGATTCAGTTGCCGATTTCGAACACTGGACCTTCCTACTTAACATCTTAATCTGGTACATATTGTATAATTTCTGTGTTTTCTAGTAAAAGTAAAGCATTTTACGTAAAAAAATGTAAAGGGACGCGGGTGTCCCTACATGCATGAAAGGAGACTTTTTCTTCAAACTACTTTATATTGTTTAGTTTACTATTACTTTGAGTTTATCATCATTTTTTTATGTTTTATTACAGAAAATGTCTTCAAACCGATACAGAGAGTTTTCTCTACAGCAAAAAGAAATTTTAGAGCTCTTGATGGCTGATAACAGCGATGACGAGGATGGATTACTTCTAGATGAAGAGGACCAAACTTTTTTAGCGCAAGATATAGACGCGGGTATGACGACTGTTGAAATTGAACCAAGCTCAGCACCTGTACAGGAGAACATAGTTCAAGATGAGCAACCCAGTACCACTATTGGGATAGTCTTTCAACTGGAAAAATAATTCGTATTCACCGCGTAATTTTCAGCAGATGCAAGGCTATAACTTCGGTGAAGTACGCATTTTAGATAGCACTTCTATCTCTGATATAGAGCTGACTCCTGTAAATATCTTTGATGCAGTTACAGGATTCAAAAAATTGATAGACGATATTATTATCCCTCAATCGATACTGTATGCTGAACAAAACGGCCGATCGTTTACGATGACTAATGAAGAAGCCAAAGCTTACCTCGGTATGAATTTTGTAATGGGGTATCATGTCTTACCTACATTCAGAAGCTACTGGTCTACGGATCCTGACATGGGAGTTCCTTATATTGCTAATGTGATGCCTATAAACCGCTTTGAAGAAATACGTAGGAATTTGCATTTTAGTAACAATGCTCATGAACTAAGTAGAGCTGATCCGTGTTATGATAGGGCATTCAAAATAAGACCACTTATAGACCATTTGAACCAAACGTTCCAAAATGCTATGACTAACACTAAAACGCAGGCAATAGACGAACATATGATAAAATTCAAGGAGCACAATATTATGAGGCAATATGTCAAAAATAAACCAACAAAGTGGGGGTTCAAAATGTGGTGCAGGGCAGACTCTTCTA
The DNA here is from genome assembly GCA_951805285.1 of Thymelicus acteon. Lineage (NCBI taxonomy): Eukaryota > Metazoa > Arthropoda > Insecta > Lepidoptera > Hesperiidae > Thymelicus > Thymelicus acteon. Next base: position 17,469,083 of record OX638214.1, on the reverse strand, counting down.
CTGGCTATCTGTTTCAGTTTGATTTGTACACAGGAAAAAAAAGAGGTGGCACGGAAACTGGGTTGGGTGAAGCGGTTGTGTTGCAATTGTCTGAAAGCTTACAGGGTATAGGTTGCGAAATATACTTTGATAATTTTTTTAACTCCCCTAATCTTCAGTATAGATTAGAAAGTAAGAATATAAAGGGTTGTGGAACAGTACGCTCAAATCGAAAGAATAACCCAAAAAATATACCATCTGACAGCAGTATGAGGCGAGGTGATATTTTCACCACTAGCAGCAATGGAATATCTTTTATAAAGTGGATGGATAATAAAGCTGTGTTTTTACTGACAAATTTCTTGTCACCTATTCCGACAACGATAGCCAAGAGACGTATACAAGGTAGTGGAGAAAGGATAAATGTAACTTGCCCTGAAGTTGTTGTGAAGTACAATAAAAATATGGGCGGAGTCGATCTTATGGATCAAAAAAAAGTTTGCTACGAAGTGGATAGAAAATCCAAAATAAAATATTATCTAAGACTATTTATCGACTTACTAGATATTGCGATGCATAATTCGTACGTAATATATTGCAAACTGCATGAAGCAAAACGTATCGAAGGAACTCTGCTTTCAAGTCTAGAATTTCGGCAGGTAGTAGCTCGTTCTCTCATCGGTAGTTTTTCGTCTCGTAAAAGAGCTATACCCTCAGTTGTTATGACGAAAAAGCGAATCTCTTACACTCGAAAACGCGGAGCACCGTCACATGTAATGATAAAAGTGAATAATAGAAAACGATGTGTACAATGTGCCAAACGTCGTGTTGAAAATCGCACAAATAACACTTGCTCTATATGTAATGTTCCTTATGTTTTACTTCAGAACGTAATTGTTTTGTTGAATATCACTAAATATAGTGATACTTCTATTATACCAAGCTCAATAAATTGATTTTCTACTATATTTTGTGTTTATTTTGCAATATAAACGTCCGTCTAATTTTTTGCGATACAATACCTTAACGCATACAGGGACATATTTGTCCCCTTCTAAAAAACACTAAAAAATACAAAAATTCTGTCTTATGTATTACTTTCATATTAAAATGGACCAAAATAAATAGATATAAATAAATAAAACTATTTTTACCCTCTTCGAATTCTTATAAACGTGAAAGGGTTAATTGCATTTTAGCAGACCAGAACAGCTGTCTGGTTTGGCGCGTAATGCGCTCATTTATGTATATGCGATCAGTATTATTATTTTTATATACTGTGTGATTTGTCAACGCCAGCTTATTACTTTTAAGCCACATATTATGTGCCTCCCGCGTGCATAATGTAACTACGATAGGTTTAGGCTTATTATTTCTATTTTGGCCTTTAATTCGCCATGCTTTGCTTATATTATCATTATTGGTCTTAAGCTCTTTTGCTATATTTTTTACGACATCTACAACGTTTTCTCCCTCTTGTGCTTCAACATTCACCAATTCAATATCTAAATCAAATTCCTTCTGCTCCAGGAGTCTAATGCGCTCTTCTAGCGACTTATTGGTTTTATCCAAGTACGTATTTCTCTGCATTAAATCTTTGAGAATATTTTCATGTTTTTTTGAACTTTCCATATAATCCTGTTGTTTTTTGCATATTTCTTTGTAGTTATTTTCCACAACTTCTATGACTTTCTCGTTTTCTATGCTTTTTATTTTTATTTCTAGGATTTCACCCTTAATTTCGCTTATATCTGCTTTGATTCTCACATAATTTTCTTCTTGGTCTTCCTTTATTTCATTTAGTAGGTTACGCATAGATTTTATTTCTTCTCGGAAAGCATTCAGCGTCTCATTCAGGACATCCGATGTCGTACAGCAGGAACTCTTGTATCTTCGTGATTCTTGGGTAATTGAACCTTCACTATCAGAGTCCTTTCGATCTCGTTTAATTTTATTATGTCTTGAACTCACCCATCTTTTCTCAACCGCAGTATTTATATTTGGGTTTTGCCCATCATTTTGTGTTCCAGTTGGTGTCTTCTCCATGTTTATATCTTTGATCCTTGCTAGGGTTAGCGAATATCCGATTCAAATAGGCCTATTTGACGGTTTAACGATGATGCGACGGCAGTTAATTAGTTCGCCTTGCTACAGCGAGATGAAGTGCGGGGGGCGCACGCGCCGGGTCTCCACCAGACAGTCGTAAATACCGCCCGTCTTGCGATATTCGCCCGCCAGGTTTGCGGGCGATAATCGCAACCGCGGCGGCTGCGCTACCGCACAAAACTTCGGTCTCGTGAGTTTTGAAACTTTTTAAAATTTCCGCCACCGCAGCGGGCGCAAGTGAAAATCGTTTCGTGAGTTCTTAGCCTCAATGTCAATTTGATAAGGTGGATGATTCAACGATATATTATAAAGTTCTCGATTCCGTCAAATCTAAATAGTATTCTGTTAAAAACTACGTCAAATAAAAAAAAAAATCAAATCTTAATTTTAAAACTTGCAACTTTCGGTAAACTCAAACTCGATAAAGTATCGACGGTATTTTTAAATTGATACAACATTTTTTATTCGGTGAACCGATGAAAATATAAAACAAACACCACTAAAATGTTAATTCATGCTCACTACAATATTATTATCCGTTTGCAGTCAGAATACATTTTTTTTTTCGACAATGCGTGATGAAATTTGTCAAGTGGCAACAATGTTATAGATGGTGTTTAGACAGCAAAGTTTTTGTTTTGACACTGAGTTTTGACGTAAGATGTCAGTGATAGTTCCGTAAATGTCAAAGGATAATCGTGACGTAATCGTTCAAAAAATTAATTTCACTTGTAAAAAAACTAATATTTATTTCTTAATTCTTTAGCAGAAATCTTTGTATTTTAACTTTTTATATCATTTTTAATACGAAACATTAATTGCATGTCATTTACAGCTTACAATACATAAATAATAAGAAACTGTAATCTTTGCGAGACTTACCGATAAAAAGTTTTTGAACTAAGCGCTAGATGACACAAGTCAGCCAAAGACAAACTATGCAGAGCTATCCATACAGAAGGTATTCAAATTTTGTTAGGGTCATAATACGAAA